>CM065595.1:128732716-130152395 GCA_033119425.1 Bufotes viridis | reverse complement strand
CAGACGGATGTTACCAGTTGGAGGTGTGTCCCTGCAGTCTGATATTATCCAGTTTGTGCTGCCAGTGTCTGTGCAGGGACCCACGCCCAGTGGCAGCACCCATCAGTGAACCTTCATTGCAAACTGATACTAGTTTTATTCATAACTTCTAGCAGCAATAACTTAGGAATGGCACAACATAGTCATAAGATTAGGTGCTGCAAAATGGGGCATGCAAATAGTCACCAAAACGGACATTAAGCGACGGGACCTCTTTAAGGCGTATTCCCATCTAAGTCATTCCTGTCTATGCGCCATGAGTGGGAGAGATACGGTGAGCTTGGGTGGCCACCACATTCACATTGAATAAGGGATGGCCTCTCCTCTCTTCCTCTTTCCATTTATATCTGCACAGCTTGTTTGGCTGTTTTGGTTACTCAAACTTGAATAGACTTAACCATGATCGATGTGTGTTCCACCTCTCCATTCAGTTTCCCTTAATGAATAGGGGGTCAAGAGTACCCCGTTTTTTCCAATAGGTCCCAGCTCAGCATTAAAGCCGCTGAGCTGCAGTACCAGACATAGCCCCTGGACCAGAGTGGTGCTATTTCCGGGAAATATTAATAACCAATAGCCAAAGGCTAAAAAGTTCCGTTTTTTTTGCCTATTATTTATTTGTAAAAATATAACTTTTATTATGGTCCTGTTTAAAATAAAATAAACAGAAAAAACAAAGCCTAAGGTGATTTTAAAAAATCGAAGAGCATTGGTGTTGTGCTTTTTAGTTCACTGTATATCATCGATAGCTGGGATTGGGCTTCATTCTGCATAAACGCAATAGAAGTGCTATTTTTCACACTAACTTTGCTCTGATATCTAAAGTATCAATATGTTAATGTCATGCCTTACATGTTGCCACCTTGTTTAGGGAAGTAAGTAACTTATTATAGTCTCAAAGTTCACCCTGTTAGCATCAATTTCATCCATCAGGGGAAGTTTATCTCTCAATTAGCAGAAGTAGTATGCTGTGACCTAGATAACTAGATTCCACCTTCCCTTACTGCCAGGACTCTCCGACAGATTAGCCCTCACCTGTCGCTACATAGGTTTGTCCTCACAGGCTTTACATGTCTACTGCTTGTTAGTTGAAAGCAGGGAGATGTCTGCAGTACGGCTCCCTTACTCAATCCCCAATGCGCTTCTAATCTAAAAACTAACTAGAGCTCCCCCGACATGTTTCGCCACCACTGAGCATCTAACACGAGCGCTCAGTCAATGTGTATTACAGGGGAGGTGATCCCTTCTTTTCCATTTGGAGCACTCCAAATGTGAATTGACAGTTGTCTTGCACCTAGCAGCGGTGAGGTACCGTATCTCACCACCTATAGCTAGCGCTTCAGGTATCTGACGTCCGTAGCCATAGACCTATTAGAAGGGTTACCTGGCGCTTGCGTATGGGACTTAATCTAAAAAGACATACCTTATCCTTCTAAGCGCGTGCCCTTGGTCTTAGCTAAATTTCTCTTTTTTCACTGCGCATGATTATATACTTGGTCTACTCTCAGTCTCGCTCCCCTCTCTGCGCATGTCATTACACTTAGTCATTTTTCTATTGATGTCTCTTCACTGCGCATATTTCGGAACTTAGTCTTATCTCCAGATCTTTACCCTCCCTGCGGATGTCCTTCCACTTAGTCATTTTTTTCTCATTTGGAGGAGAAAACATGTTCATTTATAGGAAGACTCTACTTTGTTGTTTTATAATTTTTTTTTCTACTTATTGTTACAATAAAAGGAATTATTTCTTTCAGTCCAGCTCAAAGAGTACTAATTATTTATCAGATTTCAGATCTTTATAATATCAATATGTTTATTTTAATGTATTATTCCTGATTTTCCCACTATAACTTTAATAATTATCATTATTTTTCATCTTTCACTAATTAGTATCACGGATATTCTATCGACTATTTTAATCTATCAATCATGATTTGCCTTTGTAATTTTTATATTTATATTTCTTTTACTCTTATTAATTTTAATACTTGTTGTTTATTTTTAATCATGATTGATTTTCAATTGATCACTGATTTATATTTTATCAATAGTTTTATTTTAATCTTTTGATCATAATTATTTTAATCTGTAACCTTTTATTATTCCTTATTATATTTTTGATTTTACACTATATTCCCTCTTGACTAAGCACATTTTTAATGATGTCATCTACTTTTACAGCAATTCTCTCTTTATTATAAAAATTTTTGTCACGTGTCAACCTGATACAAGCTCAATACAATGAGCTCCATAGGCCTTAAAGGGAACCTGTCACCAGGAAATTCACTGGTAAACCAGGCATGCTGCCTTCTAGGGCTCACTCTGCTGAATATAATGATTCCTCTCACTCGGTGATCTGTTGCTTTATTGTGGAAAAAAAGTACTTTTAATCCATATGCTAATGACCTGAAAAGAGTCCAGCGTTTTTCTATTCAGAGCTGTAGCCCCTCCCCATTCACTTCTTCAGATGTAAAAGGGGCGTGGTTTATTACATCCTTCATTTTAATAATTGTATATCACACCATGAACAAACTCGCCCTTATTATAATTACTAACTTCAATAGTATATTCCTCCCCCTTCTTTTTTACCTCAGTAATATAATACCTTAGCATTCCCTGTTATTCATTTTCCCGCCAATTATTAAAATGAATAAATTATGTAATAAACCACGCCCCTTTTACATCTGAAGAAGTGAATAGGGGAGGGGCTACAGCTCTGAATAGAAAAAAAACTACTTTTCAGCTCATTAGCATATGGAATAAAAGTACTATTTCTCCACAATAAAGCAACAGATTACCGAGTGAGAGGTATCATTACCATATATTCAGCAGGGTGAGCCCTACAAGGCAGTGTGCCTGCTTTATCAGTGAATTTCCTGGTGACAGGTTCCCTTTAATGAAGGTCTTTCCTTTTCAGCCTTTATCAATTTAGATCTTTTCTCCCTTGCTCTTTTATATAAACAATAAAAAAGGTAAAATGGATAGTGAAGATTACATGAAAAGCCATTGACAGGATAGTAATCACCTTAGCTATTATGTGAGATCTTTAGACATTAGCGCAAACATAAAAAAAATATACTGTGAGGACAAACAGACTTTGCGGCAGGTGATTTAGGGCTAATCTGTCTGGTGAGTCCTGCAATATGCGTGCATCGGCCATGTGCTCCCCGCATCACGGATGCGGACCCATTCACTTAAATGGGTCCTCAATCCGGAGTGGTGTTTCTGTCCGTGCCTCCGCATGTTCTATTTTTTTGCGGTGCGGACAGATCACGTACCCATTCAAGTTGAATGGGTCTCGATCCGTCCCGGCCGCCGCACAGTTGTTGCCCGTGCATTGGGGACCGCAAATTACGGTCCCCAATGCACGGAACGGCTGTGTGCATGAGGCCTAAGGGAAGGTGGGATTTAGTTATGTAGGTCACAGCAAACTACTTCTGCTAATTGAGAAATAAACTTCCCCTGATAGATGAAAAGGGTGAACTTTGAGACTATAAGTTACTTACTTCCCTTAAACAAGGTGGCAACATGTAAGGCATGACATTAACATATTGATACTTTAGATATCAGAGCAAAGTTAGGCCCCTTGTCACGGATTAGGTCCGGATGCGTTCAGTTAAAAATGCGCGATTTCGCAAGCAAGTTTATTCAGTTTTGTCTGCGATTGCGTTCTGTTTCATTTTTTTTGAGTGGGTGCAATGCACATTTACAAACAACATCTCTTAGCAACCATCAGTGAAAAATGCATCGCATTTGCACTTGCTTGCGGATGCTTGCGATTTTCACGCAGTCCTAATCACTTCTATGGGGCCAGCGTTGCGTGAAAAACGCAGAATAGAGAACATGCTGCAATTTTCACAGAACGCACAAGTGATGCGTGAAAAACAACGCTCATGTGCACAGACCCATTGAAATGAATGGGTCCGGATTTAGTGCGGGCGCAATGCGTTCGCATCAGGCATTGCACCTGAAGACTCGATCGTGTAAAAGGTGCCATAGGCTAGTTTCACACTAGTGGCAGGGGAATCTGTCAGGCTGTTCCGGCGGGGGAACAGCCTGTCTGATCCATCCTGCCGCTAGTTCACGTGTGCCCCTGGACTGCCGCTCCATCCCCATTGGCTATAATGGGGGCAGGGGAAGAGTTCCGACGGCAGCGCACGGCGAGAGGCTGCCGGATTTAAAGTACGACATGCAGTACTTTTAGTCCGGCGGCCTCTCGCTGTGCCGTGCTGTCGCCGGAACTCCTCCCCTGCCCCCATTATAGCCAATGGGGATGGAGCAGTAGTCCAGGGGCACACGTGAACTAGCGGCAGGACGGATCAGACGGGCTGTTCACCCGCCAGAACAGCCTGACGGACTCCCCTGCCGCTAGTGTGAAAATAGCTTTAGTGTGAATAATAACACTTCTATTGCGTTTATGCAGAATAAAGCCCAATCCCAGCTATCAATGATATACAGTGAAACAAAAAGCTCTTCGATTTTTTTTTTTTTTTATCACTTTAGGCTTTGTTTGTAAATAAACACACATCGTTTTCTGTTTATATTTATTTCAAACAGGACCATAATAAAAGTTATATTTTAACAAATAAATAATAGGCCAAAAGCAGAACTTTATAGCCTTTGGCTATTGGTTATTAATATTTACAAATATGTTCTGGGTCAAAAAGGGTCTTTGTTTATAAATATATTTCCAGGAAATAAAGCAGAGCCTTATTTATATCCTGGATTCCCTCCTTAACATTAAACGTCACTGTATCTCTCGTTACAGAGCCCATGATCTAGTTCAGGGATGCCCAACCTGCGGCCCTCCAGCTGTTGCAAAACTATAACTCCCAGCATGCCCGGACAGCCTACAGCTATCAGTTTACAGCAGGGCATGGTGGGAGTTGTAGTTATACAACAAGTGGAGCGCTGCAGGTTGGGCATCCCTGCTCTAGTTGGACCTGGAGGTAAATATCTGCCGGAATAGTGCTCCATACGTAAAATTTTCAATAATTCAACATTTTATTTGCAAACTTGCTAGAGTGTTTGCAGCACCTGATAAGTAAAGGCAGTGGTAGCCATGGGCGTAGCTATAGGGGGTGCAGAGGTAGCAGTCGCTACCGGGCCCAGGAGCCTGAGGGGGCCCAAAGACCCTTGTGCCGCATAAGAAGACACACAAAGCACTGATGGAAGGGGGGCCCAAGCTGAACTCTTGCACCAGGGCCCATGAGCCGTTAGCTACGCCCCTGGTGGTAGCCCACACTCAGAAGGTTGTACGGCCCGCTGACAGTGTACTGCCCGCAAGCACTTGCAGGTGTGCTGCTTGGACACTACCGATATAACTGTATATATAGGGAGCAAGTTGGGTTGGGTTACAAAGCAGCAAAGGGAAAGGTTAAATAGCCGGACTGTGTACACTTAGTAGCCATTATTTCTCCTTTATTGCCCCAATGCTTGTAAAGTAAATATTAATAATGTAGGTTAAATTATCCCACAGCTTTGCGCATAGCTCCTGTACAATCCTGTGTGCCTCCATGATTACAGGTTACAGATATGTATAGGTAGCACTTGCACAACAAATGGCCATAAGTTGCCTTGGCCCTTTAAATGGCAAACCAGTGCTATATTTCTTTGAACTCAAAAATTGTGATGTACTATTCCAAATGGTGAATAAGTGAGTGAATCCTGCATAGCTCATTACTTTAATTGTAACTTTTTTTTAATTACAGAACAAATCTGGAACTGGAACTTGTCCACCGTGGAGACAATCTGTGCTCGGGAGGAGCGAGCGCGGCTGGAAAAAGATCCTGCTTAAGTATGCTTGAGTTTTAGAATTATATTATTCCAAGTGATAATTTAAAGGGGTTATCCGACTCGCTGCCCAAAAAAACGAAAAAATAAAATGAAATTAATTTAGAGCCAGAATGCATTTAACATTAAAAAAGAAAGTCACTTGTCTGTTCGCCTGTGCTCTGTTCCTGCGCTGAGGGTCCTGTCCTTGCTGCCTCCTGTACACTGTGGACTGGAAGTGTGACATAATGTGCCCCACTGCAGCCATTCACCGGTCTCTGCGGTTATCTGTCACTTGAGGACACATCGTCCCTGAGGCCAGTGAATTCCTGCAGCTGAATATGTGACGACAGATGGATCACCCTTCCGATCCCCAGGAGTCAGCGCTGGAAAGAAGTGACAGTGAATGGGTGAGTGCCATATTTCTCTGTTATACTTACACATTGTGACCGTCTCTCTTCCTCCATCCCTCTGAAAGCAACATTTTTTTAAATGATTCCCCTTTGGTGCACCTCTGAGGCCCGTCATTTTTTTCCAGAAGCACTTTGTCCGTGCTTAAATAAATGACTATAGAAATGCTGTTCAGTTTAATCTCTTAGATTAGATAGATTGCAATTGGGGATGAGCGAATTTCATATTTTGAAGTTCGTTTGCGGGTTCGTGTTGTGATAATTACTGAATTGCGTTATGGATTCCGTTACCACGGACCATGGCGCAATTCCATGACGGAATGCATAATGGAAAGCCTTTAGTGGCATTCCGTTATTTATTCCGTCATAATAGAAGTCTATGGCCTGCATAACAGGTCCTCTCCTGCATAACGTAAATCGGACGGATTTTCCCTTTAAGCTGCAGTGTCACAGAATCTTCTGCATCTCTTAGAACCGGTTTATTTCCTAGATTACAGTCATCATCAGTCACCTTCCGCTGTTAGCTAAAACTGTTGTATCCTTGCTGCCAAAGACGCCCTTGAAATAAAAAAGCGCGGTTGACCTGCACGTCTCGGTGTTGCTTGCCGAGTCTATTTTCAGTCAATTAAAAGCCTTAGACAAGACACTCCTCCTCCGTACGTTTCCCAGCAGCGGTAATGAGGTGTCTTTACTGTGATTAAGCACAGCACTCCATAATAGTCTTGTAAGAAGTGTTAACTTTGTCGATTAGATATTGCATTAAATGGGATGCAGTGTCCCAGGTGAGCTCTTACAGCAGAAAGCATCGGGGAAAACGGTCGGAACAAATAGGTCAAGTACTGTTTTAGTAAATTGAGCTATGAGGACGCTTCCACTCGGGAAATGTAAATGAGGAATGATTGATAGAGCTGCCTGTGTCGGCTCCAGAAACAATGCGACAAGGTGAGCAATGGTGCTGCCCACTGCATTTAACTGTTCCCCTTCTCCGCAATGACCACCTGGGCTATTTGTGCAGATTCTTGGTGATTTTCTCATTGTTAACCCAAAATTGTGTTCAGAAAAGTTTCAACTATCCGTGTTTTCATCTGGCTTCTACTCCGGATTCATTTAAAGAGAATGTGTCGCCTATCATTTTTTTCCCTGCCAGTTAAAACCAGTGACACATTCTTTTTGTCTAATCTATTTTATTTTCTGATTCTGTTCTTAGATTTTTTTTTTATTCTATTTTCTATGTAAGATTATGGGGGCAGCCATCTAACAGCATTTAGAGACTTACTGCAGCCAGGTTTCTGTGTTATCTCGGTCTGGCTGTGATGATAATGAGATGACTGCTGAGAAGTGATTTGTACAGACTAGGAAGTGGCTGCTATTGTTAGGCTTAGTGGCCAGTGTAAAATCTAGATTGTGATATGGAAAATAAAAAATATCACAAAAAATAGATTTAAATGGGTTATCCAACACCTATAATGACCTGATCCCCCAATGACCGGGCCCCTCATATAGGTTATACTTATCTCGCTTCTGATCCTCGCACTGCAGCTGCTGCATCTCCCCATCTCGCGGATCAAAACATCAATAGCAGACCGCGATTCTGGGGAGGCTTGCCCCGTCGCTGTCTGCTATTGGCTGGCGCAGATTGCAGCGCAAAGGTTATTTGCACTGCAATCTGCGACTATTTACACCAGGTCTAAAAAAGTGGATGGGTAGGAGGACGGGCCGGCAGGCCCCTCTCATTCATCATCTTCTACTGCAGTCTTAAGCATTTTGGATCTATAGACAATGATCCTTACTCATAGAAAGTGCTATGTACAAATGTTATGTGATTGTTGCACATAGCATTTGCCATGAGTGAGGATCATAGTGTATAGATCTGAAACGCGTAGGCCAGGAGGTGGTCGTGACTGTGTCTCATCTCACCTTTAGTAACGGCGAGATGAGACCCTTTAAGATGAAATGCTCATGCGAGTGTTGCAGTGAACATCCAACCGACATGCAGATGTCTTGGCGAGACATGTCTTTTTACTAAATCATATCCGTTCTTAAAGTATGGAGTTTTCAAATGGACAGGACCTTAAAGGGGTTATCCATGTAAATATGATGATGACCTATGCTCCGGATAGGTCTTCATTATCACATTGGCGGGGGTCCGAATCCTGACACCCCTCTGATCATCTTTTACAGGGAGCCGCCATGCTCTTTCTTGTATTGGTTATGTCCAATGATCACATTTGTGTCAGAATCCTATTCCCTCATGAGACTGTGGCTATAGACAGAGGAGCCGTCCCTTGAAGACAACTCTATCCTGTATCCAATCATTAGAATGTGACCCATTTTTCCCCACAGTCATGCATGCACACAGCCGCTCCATTCAGCTACATGGGGCTGCTGAAGATAGCCAGGCACCTCGGCAGTCCCATAGAGCTGAATAGAGTGGCGGATGTGCATGTGTGTCTGCGGCCCCACTTACATGGGCATCGGGGGCTGCATCAGTCTCACTTCTGCTGATCAGACACTTATGCCCTATCCGTGATAATTTGTCATAATGGGACATCCCTTCCTGCTGCATATTTTCTTTCTTGCTATGGTTGAGGCGACTTATTATACTCTCTTGCTGCTCTTTGGTTGCAGTGAGTCTGAAGATTCTTCACTTCTCTATAAGACTCTTCTTCTGTGGCTTTAATGGCAAGAGGTTCATTATGGGGTTTCTCACAGAAAGTAATATTTGTGCAAATTGAAAAAGAAAAGTCCTTCAGTATCAGATCAGCGAAGGTCAACCTCGTAACCACCCCAATCACCTGGTTGAAGGGACGATGGCACTCCAGCGTGTGCCGCATCCCCTTCATAGTTTACCAGGCGCAGCACATTTAGCAGTATCTGTAAGTGATATTACAGCTCCGAGAAGCTTAGTCCCGTTCAGATGACTAGGCCTGAGCCAGGTACATCCACTACCATAGGTGCAGAGCTGTGCCTGGTAAATAGCGAAGTGGGATCTGCAGCCCCTTCAGTCAGTTGAACAGCAGGGGTGCAGACAGTCTGACATTGATGGCCCCTATTGGAAGGATTGGCCATCCATTTTGTAGTTCTGGAGAACCCCTTCAGGAACCCCTGTATAACATTTTTGCACTTCACCCATGAAAGATTGCACCCATTTAAATGCGTTCACGTAAATGTCATTAAAGGAAGTCTGCAATAAATTGCATCTGTATGAACAATACCCTGAACCTTTCTAAAGGGTGTGCGGTCACCGCTCGGACTCCGTACAGCGCACAGGCAGTGACTTATCCCTTTAAAAAGCAAAAATATCTGATGTATCCCAGCTCCTGATGTGTAGCGTGAGGTGGTCTAACTCCTGGCAAGTTGCCTTTTCTATGCCCACAGATTAGAGCCAGCCCAACTTTGATCTCACCAGTTGAGTCTTTTCTGACAGTCTGGTTGCTAGGGATACATAGCCTGACAACCACAGTCTGTTCGATAGGATTGTCAGGGAGCACATTGCTAGAAACTGATGGCACAACTGAGGGCAGAGAAGTGATGGGAAGACTTGGCTGGAATGGACCATGCCCTGCTCTATCTTTTTGTGGCATTTGATAAATTACGCCTTCCACTGAAGGCCGCTGCAATGTAAATCAATATAGTTTACGATGAACGCAGATCTTTGCCTGTGTACTGGGTATCCGTGTGCCTTTATCGGCATTGAAATCACCTGGGATGTAAGATTTCCAGAAAGTGTTAATTGTTTAATCCATGGTATCTAATTAGAGCTGACTGGACTGTTGTACATTTTGAGTAGGTCATGTTTGCAGTAGTGGGACATATTAATGTACAGTATGGCTATGTTCACCCAGAAAAATATGCAGCAGAAAAGTTGGGGAGATAGGAATGGAAATTTACCTCTGAGAACAGGTGGTTTTTGGTGGCAAATTCGCTACAGGTACTCCTCCTACTCATCAATGTACGCTTCTCAAGATTGAAATTGCAACACAAGAAGGACAAGCCGTAAGGTTATGCACGTCAAGAGAGTAGCAGGTGTTGCGAAGATCTGCAGATGATCACATTTTAAAGCACCTAGCCCCAATCTGGGGCATGAAAGACAGTTAGAAAGCAAATACCTTTAGACGCAGACAACTCCAAAAAATTTATCAAGTTGTGTGGGATGATTGCGCGATGCCTCCTGTTTGTTGACATGCCAGTTATCACCAATTGTCGCAGACTGAGAGTGAAGACTCCTTCAACTGGTAGTTGGGAGAACGACGACCAAATGGATTGAAAGCAAGAGGTGCACAGATGTAAACCTCTGCACCTCTGAGATTAGTCTGGAAACCACGCTGGCAAAGCCATGAAGAGTCCTTCACAAGGGAATATCATACCGGTTCTACTTCTGAGATTGTGGTGTGGGGTGGCATGATGTACGGTACCAGGACTGGACAACTCGGTGTTACATTGATTTGTTTGTGGAACCAGTGGTACAGCCGTTTCTTGAAAGTGTCATGGGAGCGGTTTTTCAACAGCATAACGCCAAGCCGCATGTGCTACTGTGAGCAGACTGTGTGGCCTAAATGTGCTACCGTGGCCTGCAGCATCTCTGGACTTGTCTACCATCGAGCACATCTGGGACATCATTGATCGGCAGTTGAAGATTGTGCTGCCAGTAGCAGTCAGAGTGGCATAACATTCCTCAGACGACCATTAAAGGGGTTGTCCGGACTTTTTCTATTGATGACCTATCCTTTATTTTGAATATTTTGTCTTCACTTTTTCATTTGCATATCAATTAACATGTCTATCGATCCTGTGATTTCCATAATTCCATAATTTTTCCTTCTTGGCGTTGCAATTTCAATATTGAGTGATATATTTTAGCCCTTTCCCATTGACTTCAATGGGCAAAGCATCCTCAAGCTTCAAAGACTGCTTAAAGGGGGTTATCCAATGATTAATGTAAAAAACGAAAATCAGACATCATATAGTACATGTGAGTCTCTTTCTAACAAAGTGAGAACCCTGGTTTTACCATACCAAATGCAGTGTTTTTTTGACTGTGTGAACATGGCGTAAAGGCGAGTGATGGCCTTGTGTCTTTTGTGCCATTACTTTTATTTTGAAGGGCACTGCATCCAAAATCTGTCATGATTAGTCTTATTGTTCTCATCTGTCAGTTTTAAAAATTCCATGGGAACTAATGTGTTTCCCATCTCCCTCATGGGTTATCGCCTAGTTATGATGCCATATGAGAATGAGTGTCCGGTTCAGGAGTCTTGAAATGGAGGGTAACCACCTCATGTATATAGGGGTTTATACAGGAAAATGTGATGTGAGTTAGGGGGTTATATGGAGTGGGCGCACGCGCTGAGCTCGCTCCATACACAGTGATGACTACAATCCTGGTCATATAACCCCTTAGATGCCGCTGTCAGTAGCAACCACGGCATCTGTGGGGTTAGACTGGGGGGGAGCGGCGGGTTTGTGCCGGCCCCCCCAGGGATGTCATACTGAGCTGTTCGAGCTGAGCCTGAGGACACAAGAGCGGTTGGCTGAAGTGGATCAGGTCCCATGCCAGGGACACATCAGCGCGGAAGCCAGCAGTTGGCTGCAGAGGATCAGGTGAACATGGCCATGCTGAGGTGGAAGACAGAGATGCGGGAGCCAGTGCTGAGGACGGGGGCAGCAGGGAGCAGGTAAGTATGATCCTTTCAGTACTGGAGGCATCACTAGAAATGATGCGTTTCTGGACAACCCCTTTAAACCAATATTGTATTGGCGGTATGAAGAAGAGCGAGCTTGTGCAATGTGCACTGTAAGTACAGGATTAGCAGGAAGAGATGTCTTGTGTACTCTGTTTAAATGTTACATTTTTGTGTCGTTATTTGTCATTACTCCTTATGGTATACAGTGTACAGGTCATATTATGGATGTTTTTTTATTTTTTATAAAGTTGAAGTTGGGCACTAGATGGCAGTGTTCCCCCTCCGTTCAGTCACAGATCCCTCTATAAAAAGAACGCGTCGCCTCATAGGACGGCGAATATTTATAGACCGCTTGTGGCATGAATGTCTGCATGCAGATCAGGAGCCACATTTGAACTTTAGACATTTGTGCTTTGAAGGTCACATTGGCCATAATGAATGATAATATGCTCCATTGTCATTACATGTATAAACATTAGATGAGTTTGGCGACTGACACATAATTAACCCTTCACATGAATACAGATTTTTCCACAAATTGACATTTATGTCACTTCAGTCAGACTTTTCTTATATGTCAAATTGACATATAAGATCTTGAAAACAAAAGGCTGCACGTGTGTCGTCTCTGTTGGATTGTTATGGAACTGATTCGACGAATGCGACTGAACAGTGTCATAAATCTCAACTGTCAGGAAAAAATCCTTCAACCAATATTCAGGCCTCAATACATACTTAAGCCCAGGGGTGTGTAAAACAATAAAAAGAAGCGTTCATCTTATGAAGGCCTTGCCGATCCAGCACAACAGCTCCTGTCCCTGCTCGACCAGAACTGATGATATGCCATTCCTGCTCATGTGACCACTGCAACCAGATACCGGCCTCAGCGGTCACGTGGAAGAACCGCGTATCACAGCAGAGACTCAGTCATTCCTGCACACTTGATCACTAAGGGTGCACTCACACTCTGCGGATTTCTGCGGAAAATTCTGCAACAAAATCCGCAGCGCGTGACCAGTGATTGACTGCAGCGGTCACTGGACTGGGAACGACTCTACTCACTTCCAGTTTAGTGGCAGCGCTGGTTATCGCGATCTCCAAAGTTGACTTTTGACTTTTTTTTACTTTTTCTTCTTATTCGTTATTTTACACATCCCCCAGACTCTAATTAATTTTGATTTGAAGAAGAACCACTTTTAAAGAGGACCTGCCATCTCTTCTGACATGTCTGTTTTAGTAAGTACTTGCATTCCACATGTGATCTCAATTCCGGAGCGTCTGTTCATATAAGGCTAGGTTCAGACGACGACAACTGTCGCGCGACAAATAGGGCACAACTTCACTGCAACATTTGTCGCGCGACATTTTGTCGCACTATTGTCGCGCGACAATTTTTATAATGGGAGTCTATGGTGTCGCATTGCGACATGCTGCGACTGCGACGCGACAGTCGCAGAAAAACCCATCTTGAATGGATTTTTTGCGACTGTCGCGTCGCAGTCGCAGCATGTCGCATGTCGCAATGCGACACCATAGACTCCCATTATAAAAATTGTCGTCGTCTGAACCTAGCCTAACTGTTGAGCTGTTCCTCTGTTATTCCTACAAGTTTATGAATGAAATTGGCACCAGTTTGCAATAAAAGTGCCACTGAGTGTTACCAGTTTGGACTGTGTTCCTGCACAATCTGACACTGGTAACACTGATAGGATAGTGTCAGACTGTGCAGGTACAAAAGTCTAACTGGTAACACCCATCTGGACCTTTTATTGCAGACCAGTTGCAATTCATTCATAAACTTCTAGTAGGAATACTAGAGGAGTGACGTAAGTTTTTTTTCAAAATGTGCTCCATAATTATTACATAAGATATGCAAATATTAACTAAAGCAGACATTTCAGGAGATGTGACAGGTCCTCTTAATTTTTTTTTCACGGAATTTACTTGGCTTTTCTCTAAAACTGACCATAAGGATGGCTGACCAGCACCCCGACTCACGGTAACATCCATATTGGTCTTAGCTCAATGTGCTCTTTTGAAGCAGTGATACAGCGTCTGCCAGCAAGTTTTGCTGCCGACAGAGGATCGGGGAGGTTACTACTAAGCCTGTCGGATTCTTCTTTCTCTTGGTGGCAGAAGACTAGCTGGCAGCCCCCAGTGGCAGTATTTTTTGGCAGCTCCTGTGAAAATGAGTGGGATCCTCAATCTTACATCTTAAGAAAACGTTACGTTTTGGCATGTTGCTTGTGCCAGTGGTTAACACAGTGTTTGACTTTCTTTTGCAGATCAGCTCTTCCATGTCTTAGCCATGCACATGAGGCTGTACAGCATTGACTCCGAGTATAATCCGTGGAAAAAGTTAACACAACTTTTGCCAAAGAAAGATCCCCAGTAAGTGTTGTGTATATACAAAGCTCTTATGGATAGAACAGCTGACACCTGTATAATTTGCTGCGTATGGGAATAGATTTTTGGGAGGTTTGATACCTTTGAGCCATCTTTTCAAAAATGGGAAATGGTTTTTATGTTTCCGAATTGTCTAGGATATTTAAAAAATTGCCTTGGGGAATAAATGGGTGAAGTAACTGGTATATTACTTTTTAGTTCTCTTGACCTAGATCCACCAGTGCCCGATTCCCTCTGTATTCATCTACCATGATTGCCAGCTTCTCAGATTGGTCGGCTCTGCCACCATCAGCACAGCCAATCTGAGAGGCGGGGATAGTGTCTCAGACAGTTGACGCACAGTGGGCATAGGGTAGTCTGTCAAGCTGGCAGCCATCGTAGGTGAATGCAGAGAGGACCAGGATTTGACAGATCCGTGGCAGATGGACTAAAAAGGCGGGTACCAGTATTTCTCGCTCTATAAGATGCACCTAGGTTTTAGATGAGGAAAATAAGAAAAAAAATATTTTTCATCAGACCTCAGATTAGACCCCCAATCTTCATCAGATTCCCAAATCCGACTGCCAATCTTCATCAGACCTCAGATCAGGCAAACCATGAGTAAAACAACTTGCCTCTCCTGCACTGCGCCTCCGCTCTGGGATCCAGCTTGCTCTTTTTGCTGTACCTCACTGTGACCTGATGTTGCACTGCATCTGGTCCTAGTAAGGACTTGGGCGCACTACTTCCTGATGCTGCCAGGACACAGCGCGGCGCCTGGAGAAGACCAGGGACTGGTGAGTAATACCAGCGCTGCACTCACTAGTCCCTGATCCTACTGTATTACCAAGTGCTTCCGTAATTGAAGCGCTGATTAGTATTTACTTTAAAAGACGAACTACAATTGAACCTACCCATCCAAACACACACACTTTTGGGGGGAAAAGTGTGTTTTGTAGTGCAAAAAATATAGTATACTCCCCAAGGCTTTTTTTTTTTCCAAAACAAGTTGGATGTCTCCCCTATGCATTCACCTACAGTGGCAAGCAACTTGGGCTACCCTCTGCACGCTGTGCTTGAATAGTCAGACACTACATCCATCTTTTAGATTGGTATCGGCAGTGCTGGCCGATGCGAGGGCAAAGGCTATAGTCTGAAAAGCTGGCGACCTTAATAGATGAATTTCCAAGTGGACCACGGATACAGATGAATCTGCAGCAGAAGGACTGCAAAGGAAGGCACCAGATCCCATAAATATCCATTTATCGTGTGAGGACCGGTGGGCTCACTTTAGTATATAAATCTTGTCCCTGTGGACTTCCCCTAGTGCTGGGTGCAAATAGCCAAAATGGTATTATTTAACTCCATGGCTGTGTGAGGAGAAAGCGGCAAATCAGAGCTGTGTAATAAAAAGTGAAGGTCCAACTCCTGTGAAGATTAAGCTTCAGTCCACACTGAATTTTGGACATAAAACAAACTCCTTGGCCATGCTGCAGTGTGAATGACGTCACCAGCTTTAGACCCCTATGTTCCTTGCTCGGTATTGATATTCTTAAGGTATGGTGACGTCTGTCACATGACTACTGCTTTTTGCAGTTTTCAAAGCAATAAAATTCCAGTCTGACTATACTGTAACTACTATGACATGAAAAACCACGGTCCCGTCTCTGGGTCAACGTACATAGGTTTAGCAGTCATTAGACTGTTTTTTTTCTGCATTTTTCTCACTGTTATAGGTAGAGGTATTTCCTCTGTGTTATTTTCTCCTCTTTTTTTTCCTTTTTTTTTTTCCCCTGCCTGTTTTTAGCGACATTTAATCAGTGTGGGCTGTTCAGCTAACAGAGGATGCCATCTGAGAGTCTTGAAATGCTTGCTCATGAATTTGTAACTCTCCAAGGGGCTGTTTGTGTCTAAAAGCATTGCGCTTACTACTGTGATTGCAATTTGTGGCCCAGTTGGCGGTGCCAGGAATCGTGCTCTCTGGAGTACCGTGGGCTTGATGTTTCAATTTACACTCTTTGTTACTTTAGCTAATTTGCCAATTTCTTATTTGCATCTTAATTTAAGTACAATGCTCATTTTTTTTCTTCAGAAAGATGCCTGTAACGTATAGGGTGTCTAGAAAGAGACATGTCTGCATGGTAAATTAGTCCACCGCAGGCATAGTTGCTGCTCACTCCCTCCTGACCAAGGCTCACAGATATGAGTAAAATAAACAAAAATGATAAAAGAGCGCTGCTAAGAACACTAAAAATGTGTTAATAAATATAGTTATGGGCAGTGCAACGCGTTTCGGAGGCAAAGAGCCTCCTTCCTTAGGGCACATAGCATAAGCAGTAAAACAGGATGTGACGCAAACGTGGATAAATTGCATTCAGCCGATACACACACGACATTTACATAAAAATATATACCGTCAAATAAGTCCTTTAATGAAAAAAAAAATCTGTCTGAATGAAAATGTTGTAAGCGGTTAAACAAATTGTGACATGAGTGGGGGAGAGAGTGTTGAGGCAGGGGACGTAATAAACGGACCACTGTGCATGCAACCATAGTAAATGGTAGACGGGCTAGGTATTTTGCTGTGGACTAGGACTTACGAGTAAGGCCTCTTTCACACGAACCATACGGATTGGCTCAGGGTGCGTTCAGTGAAACTCCCACCATTTCGCAAGCAAGTTCAGTCAGTTTTGTCTGCGATTGCATCAGGGCTGTGGAGTCGGTAGATAAATTGTCCGACTCCGACTCCGACTCCTCAGATTTTGAAACTTCCGACTCCGACTCCTCGACTCCGACTCCTCTGTATTTAATATGCAAATACGAAGCTGTTCCACCAAGTTCTTCTCATCTCCTCTAGCACAGAGAGGTAGTTGAGCAGAAGCTGCTGCCTTCTCCTTTGTGTGCTGATCTTCTGCTGAAGATAGAGCAGTGGGAGGATCCAGGAAGGGGCAGGGGAAGGGGCATTTATTTTAAAACATGATTTTCCTAGTAGAATCCCATAGTCGTGTTTAAAATTTAAGCTAACAATCTGAGTCTACATGTTTTATAGCCTTAGCTGAATGATAGCAGTTTTTCAAATGGTTTACAGCTTTAGTCTTGAACTATTGACTATCCATTCCCTTCACTTATACAAGTGTCTCCAGTCCTTAATCAGTTATCAGTGAGAGGCGAGGATAACCATGGGTTCCCTGTAACAGCAGACCACAAGACAATGGAAAGTGTAAGTATTGCCGCTCCTTAAAGGGACACTGACAGGCTGATTTTCCAGCTAAAGATATATATATACTGGTATTCATCAGAGAATTAGGAATAAAACTATACTAATGTTACCCCCAGTTAAGCTGTACTTGTGTTTAAAAACATTTTAATCTGTATGCAAATTCACTATCTGTGCGCCCAATGGGGCAGCGTCTCCTGCGGCTTTGTGCCCAGCCGCGCCAAGTACAGCTTCCCAGCGCTGTTTCCTCGTTATTACTCACTGCACTGGCCTTTTTTTCAGGCTAGCCGAACGCTGAATTCCTGCGCAGGCGCACGTGTAGAGTGCTGGCAGCAGCCTCGTCTGGCTATGCTGAGGCTGTGCCAGCTTTCTCTCTTCCTCCTCGCTACCTAGTCCTGTCTAGTGCTGGCAGTACTCTACATGTGCGCCTGCCCCTTGGGCACAAAGGTAGAGAATTTGCATATTGATTAAAACGTTTTTAAACACAAGTAAACCTCAACTGGGGTAACAGTCGTCTAGTTGTATTCCTAATCCTCTGATGAATACCAGCAGATATATCAGCCTGTCAGTGTCCCTTTAACTGCCTAGTAAAGCATATGAAAAGCTTCTTCACGGTCACTTAACGTCTTTGTTTAGCGGTAACGTGACGCACTGCATGCATTGGCCTTTATTCTTACAGTAGAGAAGTAATTAATTATAACTTTATCTGAATTGGGACATTTAAACTTGCTTTTTTTTTATTCCAATTTTTTTTTATTCCAATTTAAATCTAGTAGGAGTCGGAGTCGGAGTCGGTCCATTTTTTGCCGACTCCGACTCCAGGTACCCAAAATTGCCTCCGACTCCGACTCCTCGAGACTCCGACTCCACAGCCCTGGATTGCATTCAGTGTTTCAGTTTTTCCCCGCGCGGGTGCAATCCGTTTTAAAGTGTTTTTCACACGCGTGAAAAAAAACTGAAGGTTTACAAACTATCTCCTAGCAACCATCAGTGAAAAACGCATTACATCTGGATGCAATGCGTTTTTCACTGAAGCCCCATTCACTTCTATGGGGCCAGGGCTGCGTGAAAAACTATATATAGAACATGCTGTCATTCTCGCGCAACGCAGAACTGATGCATAAAAAAAAAACGCTCATGTGCACAGACCCATTGAAACGAATGGGTCAGCATTCAGTGCGGCTGCTATGCGTTCACTTTACGCATCGCACCCGCGTGGAAAACTCCCTTGTGTAAAAGAGGCCTAATTAAATGATGAGACCCATGCACACGGCGGAGGAGTACTGCACCAAGAATAAAGGGGGAGTGAAGTAAGAGCAGCGGTGCCGCTAATCGAGTAATGGGAACTGAGGCGTGAAGTACTGTGGATTAGCATTCTCATCAGCTATCCTAATATAGAAGCCCTATATTCGGCCTTCACTCGGCCTGGGACGGGGCAATAGATTGTATTGAGCTGCACCACACATATAATCAGTGGGGTAGATTTTCTAACCAAGATGCGGCAGAATTCTGGCTGAATTTACACCAGAAAAAATGACGTACACGTAACACATTTATTAAGTGTATCAGATGCTTTCAGTCACTTTTTGCAAATCCTCTGTCAAGAGGGCATGGCCGCAGGCTATACATTTCCCTAAGGACTTGGCTGTATACGTAAAAACCAAATCTGTCAAAAACGACTAGCAGCCACGTGGCTTCTGTGTGCATTCCTTTTTTTTCGTCTCATTGACTTGTCTGGGTCCGTGTGCTGTCATTTATAATTATTTTTTTTTTTTCATACATGAAAAGCAATAAAAGTAATACAATTATTTCTCAGATACACTATAATGAGAGAAGCTGAAATTTAGCCAGCCTTGGCTAGTTTATAGAGGGGGTCCCAAGCGGAGAACGTCATCTATACTTCTAGGGCATGGAGGATGAGAATGTTTTTCTTTGTGGAAAATCACTCTCTGTTGCTTACTGCTCTTCTCCATGAGAAGATGGCTGCTGATATCCTCCCTGTTGCCTCCACATTTTCATTCTCCATTTTGCTGTGACCGTACACAGGGGCAGTGGTCTGAGATATAGTAGTGGCATTCCTGATGATGCTTTTCCCCAATATATTTGTGCCCAAGCCTAAAGGTGTGTTTAGACGCGCTGAACAGCAGCAGATTAAACTTTCTTCCCGACAGTCGGCTTTTTGTTCAGTGGAGGTGACCTCTATATTTACATGCAGCGATCTCCTCCACAGTATGAGGACAAGGGATCACTATTGTGATTGCTCAACCTCATAGAGCTGCATTGTCTCTGGGCAGCTGATCGCTGTTTAGACAGCACTATCTGCTGCTCAGAAACGATAATTTAGGTGCCTGCACGAACTACACGATCACCCGTTGAATTACCGCTTCGCTCTTTCATCAGGTGATCAGTGACACTTTTACATGTTCAGATTGTCAGGAATGAGCATTCTAAGCAGTGTTCATTCCTGATAATCTGTCCGTTATTGCCCCATGTAAATCCATCTTAAAGCTGGCCATTAGATGGGAACTGCCAACCGCCTAATGTTCCTGATTTTCTCTTGACAGCAGATAGATGTCACAGTATGTGAAAGAAGGATTGGGTTGTTGAATTTCAACATGACCGATTTCTTTTTTTCTCAAAGGAAAGGCGTCTGCTAAAGGCTTTCTGCTCTCTCCTATTCAGAAGAAAAGCACACTCGGCTGTGCGTTCATGTGTATGGGATGGTCAAGGGGAATAGCTGTCGACTAAACTGTCTAATGTTTGTGGCCGGCCTCAACTCCGTATCCTGTGCACATCTACTTAGGGAAAAGAGACGAGCACCTAAATACGGCGTCACGATTTCACGTGCTTAGTAGCAGTATCTTTGTACTTTCCTTTTGTAAATGCTTTTATGTGTTTGCCTTCTCAGGACAAGCGATGAGGAGAGAACAGAGGTTCCTTTGCTCTTCAGAGATGTCACCTCAATATTGCTCATTCAGGTCCTAACAATGCCCCAGCCGCTGCGCAGAGGTACGTGAATATAATCCCCATTAATATTGCTTTTGGGGCCAAGGAGAGAAAAAAAACAGTGTAATCGCTGCAGAATCCGTTGTGTCTGATCAGTCTACAGTAATAATGGCTGTTCCTTATCAGCATAAAGTGACATTGGGCTGGAAATTCACTTGTGGTTTGACTGGCTTATCTGTGTCCCCTGTCATAGTCTTTTATCAGTCATTCAGTAGAGTGAAGGCACAAGGTCTTAGAGGGAAGAGGGAGAATAAACTGCCCAAATCTCCGAGCAGAGAAATAAAGTCCTTTCTTTGACCTTTCTGTGTTTCAATGGCTAAGTATAGATTCATTTCTCACAAGCTTACTGCTGCTTAAAGGTGAAAGCTACCGAATGATTTTGCAATTCAAGGATTAGACAGGTGAAATCACATGAAACTGGAGGTGATTTCTAAAGGTAATTACTGTTGCTGAAACTGGAGGTGACTTCCAAAGGTAATTACTGTTGCTGTAAGAAAAGTCAGTTCAAAACAAGGTTTTAGCTATCCTATTTGGACAGAAATTATTTTCTTTATAGTCTTTTGTTCATTTCACTCACTTGTGCTGACATAATCCGCAATGCTTAACAGACATTGCTATCCCCATATGGGGCTCACAATCTAAGCATGGAAAAGTTCTCAAAAATAATATTTAGTATATTATGTAGTAAATATTTAATAATTTCATGTTTCTGAAAATCTTGTTCAGCATTATTGCAGAGATCACTCTCATCATTGCCATTTGGGCAATAACCACATTCAGGGCATCTATTTATTGTAACGCCCAACTACCATATTTGGCTTGTAAACTGATCTTAGCGTGCACCTCTCACCTCGGAGGTTAACAGTTTATTGCCATACCGCCTATACCTATGTTAAATGTACCTGTGTTTTAATGTGAATTCTAAGATTCGAGAATAGAAAAGGCTTATGCAGGCTAAGTGAATAAATATATTTACTAGATGTGATTCAAAAATATAAAACGGACAAATCACAATCACCTGTCCTGCAAAACAGTGGGGGAAGCCCCTTTCGCCACGCTACCAATGTAGCACATGGTTATCGCCCCATGGTAATACAAGAGAGAGAGATAGTAGCCTGCAACATTGTGCACAGAGGTTTATAGCTTTGTCAGCTCCTTCTTCTATGGATGTCCAATGTGCAGTAAGCATGTCCTGCGAGTTAACCACTATTGAATGAATGTGGCCTGGTGGTCATGAGACACAGAACGATGGCTTTGTGTATGTTCACTAACTATCCCTAACTCACTACATTACAAGAAATATGAAAGGTAATATAATAATAAGGGGAAACTTTATTAAAAAAATAAATAAAAATAAAACACAAACGTCTAAGGCTACTTTCACACTAGCGTTTTGGCTTTCCATCTGTAAGATCCGTCATGGGTTCTCAAAAGCAGTCCAAAACTGATCAGTTTTGCCGTAATTCATTCTGAATGAAAAATGATCCGCTCAGAATGCATCAGTTTGCCTCCGTTCAGTCACCATTCAGCCTGACGAAGCGGAGCCAAACAGATCCGTCCTGGCACACAATGTAAGTCAATGGGGACGGATCCGTTTTCTCTGGCACAATAGAAAACTGATCCGTCCCCCATTGACTTTCAATGGTGTTCAAGACGGATCCGTCATGGCTTTAGAAGACATAATACAACCGGATCCGTTCATGACTGATTCATGCGGTTGTATTATTGTAACGGAAGCATTTTTGCAGATCCAGGACGGATCCGCAAAAAACGCTAATGTGAAAGTAGCCTAACACAGACTGGAAAATTTATTACATTAACCAACGTTAATCGGATACATGTCACATTCCCTAAAGTAAGTTAAAGTATGTCTGTTATGAATCAGCCATCATGTGTTCATGTGCGTGTTTGGGTAATGTCAGTATTTTTTTTACCTCTGTTAGCGGTATCATTTATTTTTTAGTAGGTCCCCCGCCGCAGGCACCATCTCCCAGCCTGCAGTACAGTGCCTGCTTCTGACAATGTTGTGCTTAGTTTGCCACTACTTACTAGAAGATGATGTGTTCCGGAGAACTGATTCCGGGTGTACCTGTTTGTGTGGACACGCTAACCACCCCCTGACCCTCCTCTTCCTCAAACTGTCTCTCTTTGTGTTATATAATCATTCATGACTTATAGTTAGCATTGCAGTTCAGTAAGCAGTTACTTAGGCTACATGCACACGACCGACCACAAAACACGGATGCCGCCCATGTGCATTCCACAATTTGCGGAATGGAACAGGACGCCCATAATAGAAATGCCTATTTTTGCCCGTAAAATGGACAAGAATAGGACATGTTCTATTTTTTTGCTGGGCCACGGAACAGAGCAACAGATGCGGGCAGCACACGGAGAGTTCTGTCCGCATATTTAGGGGCCCCATTGAAGTGAATGCAGCTCTGATGCAGATCCAAACAAGGTTCGTGTGCATGAGGCCTTACAGTAAGAGTCAACTATAGTGGAAATATCCATAGCACAAAGCGAAAAAACATAAAATCCTCTGCACTTTAAAATGCACTTTAGGCCACGAAGCCTAATTGTAGGCACCGCTTCTTGGTCTGTACAGATCACTTTACCTCAATTATCTGCTTATTATTGTCAAATATCACCTATATACAGATGACACAGAATCCACCATTCACTAAAGGTGATATCACAACTTATCTCCTCCCTCCTGACTTCTGCACAGGTCACAGAGCATTCCTAGAAAACCCTCCCATCTGGTCCCCTCCTTAACATTGTGTCGGCAGCTTATGGTGGTTGCTGTAAAGCAGGGATGGCCAACCTGCGGCTCTCCAGCTGTTGTAAAACTACAATTACAACCATGCACTGCTGTAGGTTGATAATTGTAGACAGTCTATGCATGCTGGGAGATGTAGTTTTGCAACAGCCGGAGAGCTGCAGGTTGGCCATCCCTGCTGTAAAGCATTTCTGTAAAGGCTGTTAAGATTGTCTTGAGCAAGATGGCTGCCCCCATAAAAAAAAAAATATATATAGAGTCAGAAAATAAAGTTCTTAAAAAAAAAAAATGTGAAAAAATAAAATTTGTGTCGATCTCTGGTTTTAACTGGCCAAAAAAGTGCAGTCCTTAAAAATCATTTTAGTTTCCTAACAAAACCCCCAATGTTACATTGTGCCCTTGAAATACCACTTTGGGAATAGTATTAACTGCCTTGTTAGCTGTTGGATATACTTGGTATCTCTTTCAATCCCACATTGATTAAGCTAAAGTAAATGTCATTATACTACTCAGGCTGTTCAATTCAAGGGAAAATTGATCTGAACCCATCACCATGAAAGAGCACCACAAATTAAGTCCTTTATTATAGTAGAGCTTTTTATGATCGAGGTCAGAGTGTTTCTAGGCATAATGCCATCTACTGGGAGACCGCTGCCTGGCCACAACTGCATTAGAGTGCAGGACTCAACGTAAAAGCTGCAAGAACAAGTCAACTCTGTATAATGAACCCAACAAATTTGTTTTTGCTCTGTTTTTAACCCCTTCCAGATATTTGACATTACATTAGGAAAGGAGCCCAAATCAAACACGAGCTTGCTGGCTAACACTACATGTGGGACTCTGCTGGCAGCTCAGCGGGAGTGTCCGTTCTGCTGCAGCTAAGGATTCTTGCTCTCCCAATCACAACTCGGGAAGCAGTTGAAGGATGAAACTGAGCATGTGCGGCCATCTCAGTGAGCAGGACAAAGAAATAAGAAAAAAAAAAACAGCAGATGGTGCTATACTGATAAATTTAATTAAGTAGCTCAGTAGCTATGCAAAATTTTTAATTACATACAATTACAAAATAATTCAGGTCTAGGAGCTGGTTTGAAAACTGGAGAATATTTTTCATGGGATATCCCCTTCAATGAAGCTGAAATGGCAGGGAGAAAGTAAAGGGCTGAAGTAATTCAAGTCTGCTTCTTCTCTGCCCCATATTGAAATGATTGCCTGCAGAACATTTTGGTAATCAACGCCAAAGAACACTAGATTTGTAATATTAGATCTGGAGTCTAAATTGACCCACTTAGGTGCTTCTCTTGGGTTTTTTAGGTCACTCGCTGAAGGTACACTTTACTCAGTATTCTCGTACATGCATTAGCACTGAATGAGAATTAAGATAGAGAAGTGGATGTCCCCATTGACACAATAGTCTTTGGGGAGATTTATCAAACTGGTGTAAAGTAGAACTGGCTTAATTGCCCATAGAAACCAATCAGATTGCACTTTACATTTTCCAAAGGATCTGTGAAAAATGAAAGACTGAATCTGATTGGTTGCTATAGACAACCATAAATTTCCCTGTTTGTTTTGTAATTTAGGACTGATCAGAGGTGGGTGTGATAGTAAGAGTTGCTATTCCCTTATATTTTAAAGGGGTGTTGCACCTTGGGGGGGAGGGGGGGTGTAAGGATTTGGCAAACCCTCCCTCCAGGACAGACCTGCAAGGGAAAGCAGACTTACCTGCTCCCCGGCCCGTGCTACTCCGCTGGACCCCCTGGATGTAAAATCCGCAAAAGGTCACATTATGCAAGGGGAGCAGGTCATCAAACAAGACGTTTACATCCAGGGAGACCAGTGGAGTAGCTGAGATCAGGAAGTAGGAAAGTTCGCTTTCCTTCTCGGGTCTGCAATGAGGAGGGGTTTGGGTTTGGCAAAAATCCTCCCAAAGGTGCACAACCCCTTTAAGTAATTTAATAGAGCATTGCCTCTTTAGATATTCTGCACTGGACAGTTTTAACTATGCGCCTCTCTGCAAAGAAAATGAATCGTCATAGAATTTAAACCTGATATGAGCCGTTCAGGGTGCAAATTCCAATTAGTCTTTTTGCCCTTATTCGGATTACCAATTTTTGGGTCAGCCTCAAATACTAGTATATTCTTCTTGTCCATTATTTGTCCATTAGGCTCTTGTATCATCTATCTTGCCATTCTTCTGAACTGAACATCTAATAACTTAAAGGCTATGTACACCTTTGGTGGCAATTTTGTTTTATTATTGCATTGTACTCATTTTGAGCTAAAAATCATTTTTTCAATTGGTCTTTATTAAAAATGATGAGCGAGTTTTCCCCTGCACAGCTTATTTACTAGCAGTATCTGTATTTTCTCTCTTCTGTCAGGCAGGGATCTTCTCTGATCTTTGACCTCATAAACACTCATTAAAGCTCAGTTCTTATCTTACTGATAAGAATGTGGCTTAAATAAATAAATGTTTATGACCTTTTAGTAATTTAAAGATGAGGGTTATTAGATGACCGGCAAAAAGTGAAAGTACCATTCATAAAGCTAGGAAAACAGTTAATCCTTTGTGACAGAATGACTCAATATTTTTTAATAAAGACCTATTGAAAAAATGATTTTTAGCCCAAAATGAGTAAAATGCAATCATAAAGAAAAATGTACCTGACTGTGTACAGAGCCTTTAAAGGGGTTCTCCAGGAATTAAGAAAATGAAAATACCAAAATACCACTTTATTATAAATATATTCCCAAATACCTTTCATTAGCTGTATTGGTTCGTTTTTGTCTAGGGAGCAATCAGTAGGAGAAATAAAATGACCGCTGTCCTATTGGTGCACACAAAACCTGTCCTAATCACACAGCAGGACAAGTTACTTCACAGCACTGAGATAAAGAGCTGCCTCATCCTCCTCTCTGCTCTACTTGTCTGGGATTATGATCCTGAATACAGCTGATAAGCTCTTCAACTGAATCTCTGAAGAAAAGGAGCTCATTAGGAGACATGAAGTACAGAGAGGACGGACAGGACAGACTGTGGTAATGTTGACTGCATACAAGTGCTGCTGCTCATTACTCACATCGCCACCATCTTCTCTGTACTTCACATCTCCTCCATTCCTACAGAGATTCAGCTGAAGCTCATATTAAACTGTATTCAGGATCATAATCCCTGACAAGTAGAGCAGAGAGGAGGATCATACAGCGCTTTAGCTCAGTGTTTTGAAGTAACTTGTCCTGCTGTGTTATTAGGACAGGTTTCTGGTGTACTAATAGGACTGCAGCCATTTTGTTTCTCCTAATGATTGCTCCCTAGACAAAACGAGTCATTATAACTAATGAAGGATATTTGGGAATATATTTATAATAAAGTATTATTTACCGTAAGTGTTTGCATTTTCTTAAATACTGGAGAACTCCTTTTAAGTGCTGGGATTCGAAATGCTAGGTCCCTAGTGATCTTACCTGATATGCTGATATTCTTGCCTTTTGAAGGTAGAAGTCTGAGTCTGTGGCCAGACCCCAGTGATCAGTGTTAATGTCACATTTGGATTTAATGTAGAGAAATTTAATTTAACTCATTAACAGATGGCTCCAAATGAAGCGCCTCAATAAAAAAATTTTAAAAAAAAGCACCCGCTTTTAATAGTGTGGTTTACAGTTGCTTTTGCTTTGCAAGCCGCTCCAATTACTGTCTTTGTTATCATTCAGCACAGTTGCATGCTCGGACTCTGCGCCTGGCTCTATAAAGTCAGTCTTTTGGCTCTTGTCCAGTACTGCTAACATTTGTCACATGGAAGAGCAAATTAGCCTTTATAAACCAGGAGCATTAGACATCAGCAGAAATCCAGCATGACAGTTTTGCCGCTTGATCTTGCCATTAGGTATCATAAATGTTCTAGAAAGCCTGTTATTGGACATGTCACTGTGCACTTACTTTGGTCTTAAAGGGGTTCTCCAGGATTTAACAGATGACCCTTTCCGACATCATTGCTGATCTGCTGTACCAGAATTACACAGCTTTGTCCATTGTGTAGTAGATGGAGCTGGTAACTGCATCATCGCAGTTCACTTCAGAGAGAGCAGTGCTGCAGTAACCAGCTCTGTCCACTACACGGTGTATGGAGCTGTGTAGTTTCCAGTGCTGAAGCTACTCCCAGACAGCTGATTGGTGTGCTGTCACACTCATGCCAATCTGATATTCATGACCTATCCAAGGGATAGGTTGTCAGTTATTAAGTCCTGGATAACCCCTTTAAATTTTGATGACCTATACTTGGGCAAATGCTACAGCCCCTTCTTTGACTTGTGTCATCACGTTCAGTGGTCACATGGACTTTGTGCAGCTCAGTCCTATTCCAATTAATAGGAATGAGCTGTAGTACCAGGTATAGCCACTATGCAATATATGGTGCTGTACTTGGTATGCTATGAAGAGGCTACAGTGCTCATCTTAATGCTGCGGTGCTATGAAGAGGCTACAGTGCTCATCTTAATGCTGCGGTGCTATGAAGAGGCTACAGTGCTCATCTTAATGCTGCGGTGCTATCCAAGAGTTGGACCCCCCCCCATCTGATATTAATTATCTATCCTGAGGATAGGTCATCAATATGTAACTGCCAGAAAACCTTTTATCAAGCCTTACTAGGGTGTGCAAAGTTAACAGGGGAAAAATATTCTACATTTTCCAAAACAGCACCTGGATCTGAATACTTTTGTAATTACAGGTAATTTAAATTTAGCATAGTGACTGATAAAATGTACCTGAATAGCGCTACTTGCTGTTTGTTCTTCTCCCTATTTTTCTGCCCACCTCACTGAGGTGGTCGCACAAGCTCAGCTTAAATCTTCACCTGTCATCAGTTGTACAGTCTTCTGTTAGAAGCTGTCGCAACTATAGGGAAAGAGCTGCAGCAGAAAGGACGCACTCCCTGAGCTATCAGGCCCCCCACACCAAATCTAGCAGAATAGTTGGAGCAATGAACGTGTAGATATCTGGATCCATGAGAGGTACAGGGCTGGTTCTAGCTTTGTTAGAAAGAGATTGTCATGTTCTGTATGATGTCTGATGGGGTAACACCTTTAAATAGAGGACCACTGTCTTTGAATCCTGGTATACATTCTTTTTCTGATTTTTCTAAGTTAAATTTGTATATAAGGCTCATTTCACACCAGTGGTCTGAAGTATAATGGAGTCCGGCAGACAACCCGTCCGAATCCGGCTGGCAAGCTGAGAACCCGCCGGACGCGACCGCTGCATGCTGCAGTTTGTGTCCGGACGATCCTCCACTTGCCTGCCGAAACATCCTGCCGGTTTGCTACTACCGCTGGTGTGAGGGTAGCCTAAGCGAGCAGACTGACAACCATATTGCTACTGCTCCCATCTGGGCTGTTGATCAGCGTCCTTAGTTCTCTGAATGGAGCAGCTGCCTTTTTTTGCTGCGATATCAAAGTAGACAACCTAATACTGTTTAACTGGGCAGTCTCACCATGTAACACATCTGGGAGGTGTCCCATGTGGACACTATAATGGCACCCGTACGGGTTGACGCACCACTATCCTAGAAACATGTAGAATGGCTGAGTGGGATTTAGAAGATGGAGACTATAGGCCTTATGTGTTTTTGCTAAATGGCTTGTCTGGAAAAAAAAAAACATTGCTCAGCAGATCCCTAAGGCTGGATTCAGACTTGCGCGTTTTACAGCACGTTCAAACGCGCTGTAAAACGCTCAACACATGAAAACCAATGCTTCCCTATGGCCCTGGTTCTCACTTGAGCGTTTTACAGCGCGTTTGAACGCGCTAAAAAACGCCCTACGCTCAAAAAAGTTCTTGAGCTTCTTTGGGGCGTTTTGTCACGCGTATTGTGATTGGCGCCACAGTAGTCAATCACACGAACGCGCGTGACAGAAATGCGCGTTTTACGCTCGTATCAAATACGCGCAAGTCTGAACCCAGCCTTAAACGTGCCCTGAACCAGAACAGAAAGCAGCTACAAAAAGTGTCTCTTGCTCTGGAGGACTCTGTATGTCCGTGGCTTACACAGACAGTTCATCGATGTCATTGGGAACAGTGTAATGCCTCGCGTCACCTGTGGTGGCACTGCAGGGAAACTGAACACTTGATGTGTGATTCCCTTGCAGAATATGGTTGGGTGCTTCAGCAGAGGGAGCTTTTTAATAAAAGGGATTTCCAAAGTGGAAAACCCCTTTAAAAAGATAGGCAAGTAGGATTTCTGACATGACTAGCAATGCCCCGTATCTTTCATTTACGTCAGCATATTAGTGGCCGCTGTTCTCAGTGATGGCTATGTTGTTTTCTTCTCATCCAATAAATGCTGCCTGCGTACAGATATCCTTCAAGTCAGTGATAACATGTAAAGCAAAATTGATTGTCAGAATAGAAAGGCGTTCGCTCCACGCGTGATTGATTGTGTTTCCTGCGGACAGATGAACGCCTTCAGATCCTCAGGTCTGATACAAGGCGCCACCTTTCCTTCACTGTCAGGCTTGTGTGTTTGTATAATACTGCATCAGTATTCTGCCCTAGATAGTCCGTTAAATAAGAATTGGCGCTGCCTTTATTTTCCGTCTGTTACTGTCAATCTGCCTAAAGAATTATTTCATCATTTGCAGCCTTTACCGTCGGCCATTCCTGCTTTTTCGTGTCTTTTTCCAGTAAATAAAAATGCCATGTCCACTAGCCAGATCTGCGGTGTTCAATATAGTCTCTTTTAAAGCTGTTGTATAAGTCTTCTGATTGATCAGCCAGCTGAAGGCAATACTAAAACTGTTCTGTTGAAGCAAAGCCAGCCGCCGAAAATCGTTTTCAGCAAGGAGTTAGTCCTTCTCAATGAACGCCCCATCTAAATTCTAAGCCGTTGTAGAGACGAGCATGATCTAGCAATGTTGTTTTAGGACATATGTGGTCGCACAGAGTCCCTAAGACTCCCTAGTTTGTAGCGGTAAGTACTCTGCAGTCTCTCAATGTGTAAACCTTGCCAAGAATGAAGATGCTCATTCCTTTTTTATCCCCTGCAACGTGGGTTCCCATTTTAATCAATGGAGGTTAAAGGGGCTGTCTCACTTCAGCAAATAGCATTTATCATGTAGAGAAATTTAATACAAGGCACTTACTAATGTATTGTGATTGTCCATATTGCTTCCTTTGCTGGCTGGATTCATTTTTCTATCACATTATACGCTGCTCGTTTCCATGGTTACGACCACCCTGCAGTCCATTAGTGTTGCCGTGCTTGCATACTATAAAAAAAAAAAAAAAAAGCACCAGCCTATGTGCGCTCCCACGGTTCCGGTCACCAGAGAGGTGCTTTTTCCTATAGTGTGCAAGCACGACCACCGTTGATGGAATGCAGGATGGTCGTAACCAAAAGATCACCGTATAGACCCCAGCATTATTCATAAGTCTTCAAGAGGAATGACACAACTTAAAGGGAATGTGTCGTCAGTACATGGCCCATTGTTTAACCACCTAACTGTTTTGCCTGAGCATAGCCCCAGCAGTGGGAAAAGTGGCTAACTGGAGGGGAAGGGCTGCTTTAGATGGTGATATCTCCTGAATGGTAGCAGCTAGTAACATGCAACTGCTCTTGTTTGAAAGCTGGCATTCCAAGCAATATGACAGCAATATGTTATGCATTGGAGAAGATATCACTGATAGAAATCGGGATGCTGTGAGTGCAGCTTAAAGTAAAAGGAGGTTTTACTCGCAATTATTCCCGACTTCATTTCGAACTGTGATTTCTGCTCTGTTACTTGGACTTTAGCTGTCATTTCGGAATGTCAGCTTTCAAACAAGACCAGTTGCATGTTTCTAGCTGCAACCATTCAGGAGATATCAGCATCTAAAGCAGCCCTCCCCCCTCCAATTAGCTACTTTTCCCACTGTTGAGCTGGACTCGGGCAAAACAGTTAGGTGGTTAAATCACATTTTTTATGTCTAACATTTTTTTAAGAATTGATGATGTTATTTTTAAATTTTCCATGTCAATATCTATATTTAAACAAAAACCATAAAATCCTGCAGTTGTCGCACTGGCCTCTAAGCCTAATAATTTTCTCCACTTAGTCTGTACAGATAATTTCATTGCAGTTATCTGCTTATCTGTCATTGTAATCCTGCCTGTAATGACATCACCTCTGTGTATAGATAAGGCCTGTATTACACCAACAGATTTTCAAACCAATCAGTGGTCAAATGGCGGTTTACACACACAGATCTAGTGTTATACACACAAACTACTTGGTTTGATTGGACAGAAATTGGTCAGATCATCAGTTGGTGTAAGACAGGATCCACCATTTACAATAGGCGATTGTCAGAGCTCATCTATTCTTTCCTTGTACAATGACCTATGCACAGGTCAGGGCAGGCCTAGAAAACTCTCCCATAGAAGTCACTGAGGTCCCCTCTGGACCATTATTTGTTTACGGGCCCATGTGGCTGCCATAAATTTTCTTAATGCTTTCTAATTGCTGCTCAGAACAGCTCGGGTAAGATGGCCGCCCCCATAATTATGTTCAGGAAAATGACTAAAAAATTCAGAAAATAAAAACAGATTAGAAAAAAAGATGTGTTGCTATCTGGTTTTAACTGGCAGATACAATTTTTGGTGATACATTTCCTCTAAAGAATTTTAAGAAAAAATGCTCCCGAATTGTTATTTTAAGGGAATACCATAAGAGGTCTGGAGAGGTGACAGGTCCTCTTCACCCTGAGATTTCTGACACTTGAGCCCCTACCTTGAGCATAATATTGTGGATTTTTGAGTAGGTTTTCATACATTGACTGATTTTCATAGTTAATGTTTCATTTGCAGAGCACTTCACCTGCATTGTGAAAGTACTTTACTCCCTACTCTATACCCAAGCCCTCATCGCAGTCACCGTCCGCTTCAGTGCTGAGGACCGAGCAACTTGGAGAGAGTCCGGAGCCCACAAAAAAGTAGGTCTTTTGGGATGTTTTATTTCTTTTTCAGTCCCTTGAAGAGATTAGATGGTGAATAATGTCTGCCACGTTCCCGGCGACTTTTATGTTTAATGTCCTTTTTATGTTTTGTTTTAAATAACAATGACATGTGGAAAATCAATGCCTGCTGTTTTTCTGAGGGCCTTTTCGTGATGCTCTGCTAGGGAATGAGCTATTAGAAGGAAAGGTGACATTCTTCAGCCATCAGCCCTTATGAAAAGTTTCAGCTCCAAAGGTGCAGAGGTGGCAGAATCATTCATTGTATAATTGATGTCCTGACAAGCAGACAGCCTCGCAAAATACTTCACTGGCACAACAAAAGCCATTGTGCTGATGGGGGTTCTCTCCGGACCTCTGTCTATTCTAAAAGAAACATTGCAGAATTTTGTTTAAACTTAAAGGGGCTGTCTCACTTCAGCAAATCGCATTTATCATGTAGAGAAAGTTAATACAAGGCACTTACTAATGTATTGGGATTGTCCATATTGCCTCCTTTGCTGGCTGGATTCATTTTTCCATCACATTATACACTGCTCGTTTCCATGGTTACGACCACCCTGCAATCCATCAGCGGTGGCCGTGCTTGCACACTATAGGAAAAAGCTCCGGCCTATGTGCCCTTCTGCGGTCCCGTCCACCATTGTGGCTGGCACTTTTTCCTATAGTGTGCAAGCACGGCCACCACTGCTGGTATGACCTGTGCCAGAAATCCGAGGCTGGTAGTTGGTATTTTGACCACAGATATGCAGTTTGATGTTCCTCGGATCCACTTGACTCATTGGGTCTTATCTGCCAGACTTTCCATGTGGAAGTAAGCTTGATACATATTCTCTTGGATTTTTTTTTTTTTCACATGTGGGGACAAAAATCTGCATGAGTTTTCCAAGGAGGTTGTTAAAACCCCATTTACATGGGATGCAGAATGGGTATAATTTTTTTGTATACTTTGGGGTTCTGTCCCCAGTGAAATCTGTGTAGCCCAACATCCGTGTATATGAGGGAGTCGAGAGGAATACTTGTTGGCGCAGTGATCTTTAGGTGGGTTCTGTCAAGCACACAGAGTATTTAATCCATAGTTTGCATATGCTTCATTTCTTCCAGATCGCAATATGTTTTTTATTTTTGTTTTTCTAGAAAAAAAAATAAAATCCTATTAAAGTTTCTCAGTTGCTGTTTTGTCCCGATCCCTTTGATGCATCTTTTGATACACAGGCTATGTCGTCAGTGGATGCCACTAGAGCCATTATATCTTTATTGTATCAATCATCAGCTTTTATTGTACAGATGTTAGAAACCCTGATTTATTATTATTATTATTATTATTATTATTTTATATATATATATATATTTTATTTATACAGTCCTTGTTCTAACCTCTGCCATTTGCTGTGATATATTATTTACATTGACACCTGAAGTTCAGTCTTTGGATTCTTTTTTTAAAGGGATCTGTTTTTGTGTCTCACTGACAGAGCTCATATTCTCCCGGGAAGTCATGGGAAGCCTTGCTTGGTTTCGTGATTAATGAATTATCGTCAGGAAAGCTATACCAAGAAGAAGAGGCGGAGGATGTTACAAAGGTACCCAGACAACGTGTGGTGTGGTGGACTCCTATATACATAGTTTAAAAGGCTGAAAGAAGACATACTTCCACCCAGTTCAGCCTTTTATACTGCAAACTTGATCCACAGGAAGGCAAAAAAAAAAAGCAACCTGTGTGGTAGAAGCCAGTTTTCTTCGTTTTAAGGGACTAATTCCTTCACAACTCCATTCAGGCGATCAGTTTAACTACCTGGATTGACAACGCTTCTCCAAAATTCTAGTAACTACAGTATAAGGCTCCATACACACATCAGCAAATGTGTTTTGCGGATCCGCAAAACACGGACATCGGCAATGTGCGTTCCGCAATTTGCGGACCGCACATTGCCGATACTATATAGAAAATGCCTTTTCTTGTCTGCAATTGAGGCCAAGTATAGGACATATTCTATTTTTTTCGAGAACGCGATTGCGGACCCGGAAGTGCGGATCTGGAATTGCAAAATGCGGAACAGAATTGCGGACGTGTAAATGGGGCCTAAGGCTGAAGTTCACATTACCGTTTAGCGTTCTGGTCTTCTGATCTGTCAGGGAAAAAAAGATACTTTACTTTGAGAACCAGTTGGGGTTCGTTCACATGTCCGCAAGTGTTTTGCAGTCCGCAAATTGCGGATCCGCAAAACACGGACAGCCAGCCATGTGCCTTTTTTTTTGTCTGCGGACAAGAATAGGACATGTTCTTCTTTTTTTTTTTTTTTTGCGGAATGGAAGTGCGGATATGGGCAGCACACTGTGTGCTGTCCGCATCTTTTCCGGCCCCATTGAAAATAAATGGGTCCGGATCCGTTCCACAATTTTGCGGAACGGATCCGGATTCATTTTGCGGATTTGTGAATGGACCCTTATGCAGAGTTTGCATCTGTTTGCACTAAAAATAACTGATCCATCTTTTTGTCAGCATCAATTGTGATCAGTTTGTGTCACTTCCATCCGAGATCAGTTATTTTTGATGGGAGAAAGTCTTTTTTTTTCTTCTGATGGACCAGAAGAATGGAAAGCTAAACGGTGATGTGAACTCGGCCTAATCTGTAATATTATTACACTCCAGAAGTACATCCAGGCCCCTCTTAAATTCCTTTATTGTACTCACCATCACCACCTCCTTAGACAGAGAGTTCCAGTCTCACTGCTCTTACCGTAAAGAATCCTCTTCTATGTTTGAGTTGAAACCTTCTTTCCCACACAGAAGATGTCCCCTCGTCACAGATCTGGGTATAAATAGATCATGGTAGAGATCTCTGTATTGACCTTTGAAGAGGACCTTTTACCGCTCCTGACAGGCCTATTTTAATAGCTTCATGCATTCCCCCTGTAATAACAATTCTGGAGCATCTATTCTTATGACTTTGTTCTGCCATTCCTTTATTTTTTGCACTATAAGTTATGAATAAATTGCTATTAGCCTTCAGTAAGGGTACAGAGGGGTTGTAACCAGTTGGGGTGTGTACCTGCACAGTCTGAAAATGATTGGATAGAGTGAGTCTATGCAGGTACACCCCCCAACTAGTTACCTCCCCTCTGTACCCTTATTGCAGACTGCTAGTCTGCAGTAACTTCTAGTAGAAATAATAAAGGAATGGCACAATATAGAGCCATAAGAATAAATGCTCCAGAATTACCAGAATTATTATTACATGGGGAATGCATGGAGCTAGTAAAACAGGAATGTGAGGAGTGGTGAAAGGTCACCTTTAATATATAGTATCTAGTAGCTGTTTACCAAGTTGTTTTGGCTTCTGTGCATGTGCTTTATCATATGTTCTGCCCGTTCAGTCTTCTTTTTTTTTTTTTTTTATCAAAATTTTAATTGCAAAGAAAGAAGAAATAGACATGCACCTCATCCCAATCCCTGTGACCACCCTTTATTCTTAATATTTGATATATATATATAAATTTTATAATTTTTTCCAGGTCAGCCCCATTGCTTGGACCTCTCAGTCCATTGAACATCACCTGCAGCAATTTTGTCTGCCCTTCCTGAGGATCACAACCCTTCTCCAGCACCATCTGTTTGGAGTAGATATTCCAAGCTGCCAGGTATGTTGCCTTAGAGTAGTTATTGCATTATACTAGGAACTGGTTCACATATTAAAACATATGATGCCCTGGTCAGTGCCTCCTCCGCCTTTAACCCTGGGTTCAGACCTGAGCGTTCTAAAAACGCGCGTTTTACGCGCGTATTTCAGCGCGTTTTTGCAAATAGGAAACGCGCGTAAAACGCGCGTTCTTGTGATTGACTACTGTGGTGTCAATCACAAAACGCGCGTCAAACGCCCCAAAAGAAGCTCAAGTACTTGTTTATGCGTTGGGCGTTTTACAGCGCGTTCAAACGCGCTGTAAAACGCTCAAGTGTGAACCACTCCCATAGGGATGCATTGGTTTTAATCTGTTGAGCGTTTTACAGCGCGTTTGAACGCGCTGTAAAACGCTCAGGTGTGAACCCAGGGTTAGCGTTTCTGCACCTCTGGGGATCACCTGGTGGCCATGAGGAGAACGAATACAGAGGATGCTGCACATGTTCCTCTCCATTCAGGTCTATTGAAGTTACAAAAACAGACACGCTCAACTGTCAAAACAGGTGTGGCCCTAGAGGCAAAACATGACCCTATTAGATATTTATGGCACATATTGGTGACATGCTATAGTGGTCTAATGGTAAAGCCACTTGGTAGCATGTTTTCTGTTTTGCCCGAGATGGAGAACGAGGTTTTGTCTTTTCTTCTAGATCAATAATAAAGGTCTTTTTTGCTGTTTTACAGGAAGAAGATGAATTTGTTGTCCTTTGCAGCTGCTCAGGAATTTTACCGTCAGTCCTTCAAACATCAGAAGAGTTCAGCAGCGCGGCCTGCCTAGACTGGCCCGTCCCTGCATTTGACCTAACGTCTCAGTGGTGCTCAGAATTGGTTCTGTTTGCAGAAAAGCAGCCTGATCAATTTAATGTAGGCTTAGACGGTTTTATTTTATTCTTGCTTTTTGTTACAATTTCACCCCCCAAAAAGTAAAAGAAAATAATACAAAAAACCTATACACCTGCCATCCATGTCACAATACAAGATTTATAATAGTGCACATATGGCACTTATTTAATGCATTTCTCTTGATGTTTGTGCCCCTCTGTGTACATGGACTGTATGCTTAAAAGCTATGAACACCTTCGGGGAAATTTATTTTATATAATTGTATTTTACTTATTTTGGGCTAAAAAATAATTTTTCGGTTGGTCTTTATTATTTGTTTTCCAGCAGTTTTTGTAATACACATTTTTTCTGCCAGTTAAACCAGATAGTAACACAAACCCTTTTTTTCTAATGTTTCTGATTGCAGATTTTTATTTTATTTCATGGACTTGATTATGGGTAGGGATGAGCAAAGTGGTGAGCTTCGGATCCTAGACGGATCTCCAGACAGCATTAAAACGAAGTTTTGAGCGAATCGACTTCGGATCTAGGATCCAAAGCTCGCTTCGCTCGTCCCTAATTAGGGGGCTGCCATCTTGTCTGAGCTGTTAATAGCATTTAGAAAGAATTTAGATAATTTATGTACAGCAGCCGCATGGGCCATAGACACAGTGGACAGTAGGGGGGGACCGTTTTGACTTTTCTAAGTATGTGACCTGTGCAGAGGTCAGGAGGGAGTAGATAAGCTGTGATATGACCTATTGTGGTCGGTGGATCATGTGTTATCTATACATAAAGGTAATATCTGTAATTCTAAACCTGCCTGTAATGATAAGCAGACAACTGCAGTAAAGTAATCTGTACAGACCATGAGATGGGGCCTATTGTTGTGACCAGTGCAAAAACTGCAGGATTTTATAGTATTTGTTTAAATACCGATATTGACATGGAAAATTAAAAATAACGTCGTCATAAATTCTTTAAAAACATGTTTAACATACAAAAACCTGATTTAAACAATCACATTCCATTTCAGGTTCAGTTTGTAGAGTATCTTGCTCGGACACTGAATCTGTCAGGTTGCTGCTCTGACTGCTGTAGCCCTTATCTTTGACCTCCTGACAGCACATAAACGCTTATTTAAGCCATATTCTTATCATTTTGATAAGAGGTTAGCTATAATGAAGGTTTATGAGCTGTTTGGAATTCAGCGATAGATGCTATACATCCAGCAACCTGACAGATTCAGTGTGAAACTGAAAGCAGGATTCCAATTCCAAGTCCAATTGAAAAAAAAATGTGGTTTTTCTTTTAGCCCAAAATAAGTAAGATGCAATCTTAAATAAATTTCCCACAAAGGCGTTTATAGGATAAAAAGAGGAGCCGTCTTCTCTCCTGACATGTCTGTTTTAGTAGCTACTTGCATTCCCCATGTAATAATACCATTCTGCAGCATCTATTCTGGCCACCACCAGCTAGACCCTTATTGCAGACCGCTAACAATTTCTTCATACGTTTCTAGAATAGATGCTCCAGACTTATTTAATGGGAAATGCATGAAGCTATTAAACCAGACATGTCAGGAGAGGTGACAGCATCTCTTTAATGATGTGGTATTTTTGAAATATTTATCAGAAGTATTTACACAAATTAAAGGGAAGCTGTCACCATGAAAATGCAAAGTAATCTGCAGGCAGCATGTTATAGAGCAGGAGGAGCTCAGCAGATTGATATATAGATTTGTGTGGAAACATTCAGTAAAATTTGATTTATATTCCTGCTCATTCTGGGCTTTGAAGTCCAGGAGGCGGTCCTATCAGTGATTGACAGCTCTCTGTATACACAGTTATAGAGGGAAGGCTGTCAATCACTGATAGGACAGCATTTGTAGACTGATCCGGATGCGGATCTGTCTCACAAATACATTCCAAAAACGGATCCGTCTCTCCAGTTGTCATCTGGAAAAACTGATCCGTTATTTTTATTTTTTACATTTTTAGATGCGCAGACCAGAAGAACGGAACAGTCAATGCTGTATTTTTAATGCCGGATCCGGCACTAATAAATTTTAATGTAAATTAATGCCAGATCCGGTATTCCGGCAAGTGTTCCGGAATTTTGGACAGAGATAATACCGCAGCATGCTGCAGTATTTTCTCCGTCCAAAAAAACGTGCAGTGACTAAACTGAAGACATCCTGAACAGATTTCTCTCCATTCAGAATACATTGGGATAAAACTGATCAGTTATTTTCCGGTATTGAGCCCCTAGGACGGAACTCAATGCCGGAAAAGAATAACGCTAGTGTGACCGTACCCTAACTGAATCTTTCCGCACAAATCTATACGTCAGTCTGCTCAGCCGCTTAACAAATCAGGCGCATCTCTGCTCTACTGTGCACCAGAAACTGAAGTCTGCCAGCTAGAGGCTAGCGATAGACTTCAGCTATAACTTCCTCCCCTTTCTGGGAAAAGTTATAGTAACTGCAGCGGTGGCGCGAGGTCACCCCGCCAGCTAAGGGCTCTTTCACACTAGCGTTTTTGTTTTCCGGCATAGAGATCCGTTGTCGGGGATTATCCCAATGCATTCTGAATGGAGAGAAATCCGTACAGGATGCATCAGGATGTCTTCAGTTCAGGACCGTAACGTTGTTTGGCCGGAGAAAATACCGCAGCATGCTGCGCTTTTTGCACCGGCCAAAAATCCTGAACACTTGCCGCAAGGACGGATCCGGAATTAATGCCCATTGAAAGGCATTAATCCGGATCCGGCCTTAAGCTAAACGTCGTTTCGGCGCATCGCCGGATCCGACGTTTAGCTTTTTCTCAATGGTTACCATGGCAGCCAGGATGCTAAAGTCCTGGTTGCCATGGTAAAGTGTAGTGGGGAGCGGGGGAGCAGTATACTTACCATCCGTGCGGCTCCCAGGGCGCTCCAGAGTGACGTCAGGGCGCCCTACACGCATGGATCACGTGATTGCATTGATCACGTGATCCATGGGCATGGGGCGCTCTGACGTCATTCTGGAGCGCCCTGGGAGCCGCACGGACTGTAAGTATACCGCTCCCTCCGCTCCCCACTACACTTTACCATGGCAACCAGGACTTTAATAGCGTCCTGGCTGCCATAGTAACCTGAAAGCATTTTGAAGACTGATCAGGATCCTGATCAGTCTTCTAATGCTTTCAGGCAACTTGCGTTCTGACGGATCCGGCGGGACGGAAGAGCCTGCCGGATCCTCAGAACGCAAGTGTGAAAGGGGCCTTAGCCTCACTCCTTTTCTCAGCACTTCCGAAAAGTGCCAGAAAGCTCAAAAAGTCAAATGATGGTGCACAGACGCTTTGCATCATAATGTGCGACTTTTGTATGTCATAATTGTGGCGTAAAAGCATTGATAAATGTCCCCCTATGTCTTTTCTCCCAGGCTCTGCTTATTCAAGAGACAAAGTGGGATTTGCCAAGGCTTCTTCAGTTGCCAGAAGTCTACAACACCATTTTCCAGTATTATCATAGGAAGGCCTGCAGTGTCTGCACTAAACTCCCCAAGGATCCAGCACTTTGCCTTGTGTGTGGCACATTTGTCTGCTTGAAGGGTCTTTGCTGCAAGCAGCAGAATTTCTGTGAATGTGTTCTGGTAAGACTTTGAGATGGTTTTTCCCCTTGACTTTTGGTATAATTACTTCATCATTTCACATGCACCTACCTTGCAGGTCTTGTTTGCGCTCATGTGCTTCAGTGGGATTTTTTAGACCTGTCTGCTCTCCGCGGATGAGCAAAGAGCTACGAAAAGTGTCCTCTGTCCTAGCCTGATGGATAATGTCACCAAATGTCTTTGGACCAATCCTAGTATCAGGATATAATCTGCACTCGTGACTTTGATTTCTTCCAGTCAGTGCAGACATCCTGAATTTAACCAGTGAACGGTTAACCAAATCATTGCCGATACTGTTCATTCAGAGTTCCTCCTTGTTCCTAAGGAGTTCCTCTTTAATGTACACAAGGCAATATATCACGAAGTAATATTGATTACACCTCAGATGTGGTGACAGGTACATTGTGAAATATAAATGCTATGTTAAAAGTATATACAGTGTGTACGGTTTAACTTAGTCTGTTGAGAAACCAGGAGTGATGGGGGTCCACTTAGTGTGCAGCCATTGACGTCTATGTGTTAGGACAGCTTTTAAATGTCTAAAACTATTTGTTCAGAGCACAGATATCCCAATGGTATATTGTCATTTTTCAATGTAGACTTTCTTAGTTACACACTTTAAAGTTACCGGAAACAAGATTCGGAGATGTGCACATTACTTCCAAAAGCGTGCCCACTGCTGTGTGTGTAGTGGTAAAGAAAGGGTTAAAGGGATTATGCCACAGCTGATGTCAAAAATAAGAATCAGACCTCATATAATACATGGCAACCTCTTTCTAAGAAAGCTAGAACCAGCCCTGTACCTCACATGGATCCAGAGATCTCCCCATTCATTGCTGCAGTTTCTCTGCTAGATTTACTTCAGTCCAGCAGCTCTTCAGCAGGAGGTGTCTTTTCTAAGGAGGCGTTTCCTTTCTGCAGCAGATCTCTCCCTATCACAGTTCAGGGGGCATGTCCATTCTCAAGAGGCATGTCCTTTCTGCTACAGCTCTCTACCCCTAACTGCCACTAGTTCTAACAGTTCATGTGGCTGGTGGCATTTGAAGGATGAAACTGAACGTGTACGACCACCTCAGTAGCTGGACGTGCACATTACTATACAGATTAAACACCAGGGGTGCACTAATTTAATGAAGTAAAAGAGAATATCTCACAACTGGAGCATTTTTGTAACGGAAAGTAAATTACAAAAGTAACTAGTTTTTCCTACTGAATTATATTAAAATGACATTTTATGGTGTCTCAACCCTTTTAAGTACTGGTTTAATAGCAAAAAAGAAGACTTTATTCTAATTGTGTTTGTTGCTTATTCCTTCTATTACAGCACTCCCAGAACTGTGGTGCTGGGACCGGGATTTTCCTGCTAATCAACGCCTCAGTGATAATCATAATTCGGGGACACCGCTTCTGCCTCTGGGGTTCTGTGTATCTTGATGCGCATGGCGAGGAAGACCGAGAGCTCAGGTAATAATACACGCCGGTTTCTACCTGATAGAACCTAGAGTTTCTGGAAGTACAAGATAATTTTCAGGGATTTATACAGTGGCGTGTCCCTGTATGTATCCTTTAGACCTTCGCCACTGGTGCATTATTTTTTTTTTATTTCATTATGTTAAATTGCCACTATGCCGTAAAGAGAAAAAAATGCCTCATTACGTCCTTTACCGTCTTTTCATAGACGCGGGAAGCCTCTTTACATCTGCAAGGAGCGTTACAATGTGTTGGAGCAGCAGTGGGTGACGCACACGTTTGATCACATCAATAAAAGATGGGGCCCGCATTACAATGGCCTGTGAAGATCAATGCAACTGCAAATGAAATTGCTAGCAAGAAGCAAAGGGCTTCCTACGGAAAGAAGAGGCTTGCGCGATCCCCGCCACCATAAAGCTTTTTAGTGATTAGGTGCTATTGTACTAATAACAACAGACCCCGGCAAGCACTAGAAGAGCTAAGTATACGAACGTCAGAAGAAAGATAGGAACACAACAGCCGGTGTCGTCCAGCAAGCACAATGAATACTGAATGTTCAAGGCGCATTTCTGCTTCTTCTATAGATTTCTTTATAGTTTCTGTACATTTTATTTTTAATTAACTTGCTTCTGGCTACATCCTTGTGTCGATTTGTATAGTCACTGGAGACTTAACTGACATATAGTGCACGGCTCAGTACACCAGGCCGACATTAGGGTTTGTTAGCGCTGCTTTGTATACCACCAGGGTCATCCACCTCCAGTGCGAAGCCGCCAGAGGGCAGGGGATGTGGGTGGGGGGGGGGCATTGTTGTGAATATAATGTGCTGTGATAAATTGTGATATTTAAGTTTTTGGGCTTTTGAGCCTTACCTTACAAACTACTCAACCATACCGAAGCAATGGTTTAGTATGGCCGGGTGGGTTTAGTTGTATTTGCTAAATGGGACTGCACTTTTAAATGTTTGATAAGCTCACTGTAAACTAATCTATTAACGTGTCCTTTTTTTTTTTGCTTTTTTGAGTGTTCATATGTAATTAGGAATCCATTGTAAAACACCTTTTGTTTCCTGTGAAATATTGTATAGTTACAGATGTTATTAATGACAATTTTACATTCAAAATGTAATCATATATAAATATTGCTGTATGTGTGTATAGAAGAAAATACACGCATTCAGGGACGTATACATAAGTTGAGTTATTTGTCCAGAGGGTCTGCGAAAAAGCGTCTTTTTTTTTATTTTTAAGGCTTTGCTAAAACTGAATTTCATTCTCAGGAATTTTAAGACTCTCACTGGACATGAAATTGAAATGTGATATTGGATTGCTGTATTCTTTCCTTTACCCTCAAAGTTTTGTTCCAACTCTGTTCTTTCTGAAAGGGTAAGTGCTTTGTTGTATGCAGTGAACTAGGCTTAAATGACATCTGAGCAAGACATGGTCATCTAGGTCTTGTAAAAATGTAGAAAACAATAAAACAGATCATCTAATCTGAAACCTGAATTTTTCATTTATTTTTTGCTGTAGATGATTGAAGGTGCTATTAGGAGGAGGTTCTCTCATCAGCTTCGGACAATCCTGTATATGAGAGATCTGCAAAACGTAGTTCCCACCAGCTTTTGTAAAACTGCACCTCTATGCACGACCAGCTGCTAAGACATACCAACCCACTATGTGATAAAAAATCACTGCCAGTGACATTAGCTCTTATGGTACTTTGTTGTATTAGCTTAAAAAAAAAAAAAAGTGTCCTCCACCTCCTTATTTATTCTTTCTGGCAGCCAATAACCCTGTGAGAAGCCTCCCCTGTTATATCCCTCGCACTGAGGGATATAAATTGAATTCATGCCTGTAGTGTGTTCTTAATAAAGCCCCATCGCTGGTGGTGGATCGCCGAAGTTATGAAGAGGCTTCCGCGCTGTCCTAAATTTTGACCTTTTTCTACACCTGAAACAGGCATAGAAAATGGTAAATGAGACGGGCCTGCCAGCCCATCCCCTTCCGCCCACGCCACGCTCACCTGGCGTGAGAAGTCGCTGATTGCGACGCAACTAACCCTTGCGCCACAATCAGTGGTCAACATCCTGATCAACATCCAACATCCTCTTTAGGAAATAGTTTGGGGGCCCCCATACACATTAGATGGTTTGAGGATCCTTCAAACATTGGTTTGTTCAGCCATATGTGTAAACACTATATCTGACCATTATATAACTTGTACCTGCCCTTTTTTTTCAGTTTTCCCCCCGTAGGCTACATCTGTAATTCTCAATAGTTTCTGAGCTGGTGTGTGGAAACTAGCTGTAATTATGTCTGCCCATAGATTACACATAGAGACAGGAGATTCTGCTCCCATCTAACTCGTGCAGAAATACCATATACAACAATGTGGAGAAGTACTGAGAAGTATTTATGTGAATAAAGCACTTAGAGTAAGATATAACACTATTCGCTGCTAAATCATGCCTTTGTTGTCTATCTCACTCTGCTGCTCTCGCCTCCTCCACTTTCCCCTCATAGACTTCTATGGAATGATGTAATCTGATCCTTCAGTGAGCAGGCAAAGAGACAATATCAGAGAAAAAGTCGGTTTAGGGTACTTTCACACTAGCGTTTTGGATGCCGTTTGTGAGACCCGTTTCAGGGCTCTCACAAACGGTCCAAAACGGATCAGTTAAGCCCCAATGCATTCTGAATGGAAAAGGATCCGTTCAGAATGCATCAGTTCGGCTCCGTTCCGCCTCTATTCCGTTTTGGAGGCGGACACCAAAACGCAGCATGCAGCATTTTGGTGTCTGTCTGAAGAGGCGGAGCCTAATGGATCAGTTTTTTTTAACAATGTAAGTCAATGCGGACGGATCCGTTTTCAATGACACAATATGGTGCATTTGAAAACTGATCCGTTCCCTATTGACTTTCAATGTAATTCAAAACGGATCCGTTTTGGACTTTGTCATTTTTCTTTAAACCTAATGCAAACGAATCCGTTCTGAACGGATACAAACGTTTGCATTATAGGTGCGGATCCCTCTGTGCAAATAAACAGACGGATCCGCACCAACGCAAGTGTGAAAGTACACTTAGGAAAGAAGAGGGAGAAAGAAAACAGCTGGTAACTGGAGAGCAAGGCATTCTTCTCTGAAGAGATATATTTCTTATATTCACTTTTGCTATTGATTTTTACAAACCGGTGTTAAAGACCAGTGACCATTTAATATACTGTGTATGGCCAGCTTAAGAGTATGTTAAAACACAGATTTAAAATTTACAGTATGATACATGTGGGTACGGTTTTGAAAAAAATCCAGGTAGAATTCAGGATGTGCTGTGTATTTTCAAATTTGCAGCATGCGTATTACGTGGTGGAGGTGCCGCAGATTATCACCCTTTCGATAGTTGATCCTGGCAGCAGTATACATAAAAAATACTCCTAATATTCACAGTGACATTAAAGGGGTTGTCCAGTTTCCCCTGCGAGCGCTGCATTCTCTTCATACAGCTGATTGGTGGGGGTGGGACAGGACTATCCTGAGGAATAGGTCATTAATCTACATTTGGTACAAGTAGTCCGTTTTATACAAATAGTTTATAATGGGCTCCAAAAGACACGGACAAAGTCTTCTTTCCATGTTTTAGCACACAGTCTAACCTTAAAGGGGTTGTCCAGGACTTTCAATTGATGGGCCTGTCTATAGAACCCCACGACTAGAAGAACAAAGTAAATGATGCTGAGCTTCAGTACCAAGCATAGCCACACTCTTCTGCATGGCGCTGTTCCTGGACAGTGACAAAAGTGCTTGGTAAAACTATTAATAAAGTGACTTTTTTAGGCTACGTTCTCTACAAAAAGATTGGTCAATGTGGTTAATGGCTGCCTCCTCCAATAAGAGAGTTACAAATGTGCAGTACAAATTTTAGGTTTGCATCGTGTCCTAGCACAATAGGGAAAACAAATACTCTAATATAGTGCATGACACAGATTCAGAGACAGGTTTCAGTGGGCTGCTGCAAACAACCAAATTGCAATATCAAATATGAGGTTACATTATCAGTGGAGTTTTTGTTTAAAGGCTTCCACAAAAACAATTATCCTCTATCTATGAGATAGAGGAGATGTTTGGTGTATTCTATCTCCAGCAATCCCGTAGCGTTGAATAGAGCTGTGTAACGATGCTGGTTGCACTCAAGAGTGCAGAACTAGACTTTACCTATGGCCGTCACTTTTCCCACGTCCTAACTATGGCTCATACTACTGGGATACCCTCATAACTTGCAGTAGGGTTCAACTGCACAACAGTCACAAAAACCACATAAATGAAGAACGTATCTTCAATACTGGCAGAAAACAAGACAAACTCACCAGTGGATGACAGGAACCAAATGATCCATCGATGGAGTGGATAGCAGATATATGACACACAGGTAGGTGGCTAATGAATTAAAGTGAACAGAAATAAATCAGAACTGACCCTATCTAAATTCAACCCAGCTAGGACAACACAGCTCTGTGGAGCTTACAGATCCAGAAAAAACACTGAACTAGCACAAGATCAGAATAACAGATACATAGAGGAAATGCACATGGCAAAGACCATACTGAAGTGAGGCCTGGATATAAACAAACTCAACAATTGGCACCTCTCTCTAATCAACCAGACAAGACTATATGAGAACCAAATCCAGATTGGCCAAACAAAATAAGTAGGTGAACTTGACACAGCAGACATATTCCTGTTGCTCCTCACAAGCAATAGACTGGTGTTCCATTCAAATGGGGGAACAAGTTTTTGTAATCAGCTTAATAACCCTGTGTATGAGGCAGGCCTTTACCTAGGGTTTGGAGTAAGATATGTTATTAAAAATCCAGTATTATCCATTGACTGAGCATTTTGTGGCTGGCAGATTGTTTTACTTCTTATAATATTACATGATTTACATTGGTCAAATCCTGAAATTATTAGAGCAATCCCTTTACATCTATGCTGTGGAGACATTGGCAGAAGCCTATAACACTACATCGATCAGTCATAACATTAAAACAAGTTTAAAGTCAAAATGGGCAAGTATAAGGATCTGAGTTACTTTGACATAGACCAGGGATGCCCAACCTGCGGACCTCCAGCTGTTGTAAAACTACAACTCCCACCATGCCCTGCTGTAGTCTGATAGCTGTAGGCTGTCCAGGCATGCTGGGAGTTGTAGTTTTGCAACAGCTGGAGGGCCGCAGGTTGGGCATCCCTGACATAGACCAAATTGTGATGGCTAGATAATGGAACATCTGTAAATCTGTATGCTGTTCTAACCAATGTCGGAGATTTCTAGCCGTGTGACATGTCACATTCTTGCTGGAAGATCCTATCCGCCCCAGGGAAGGGAATCTGCATGTATGGGTGTACGTGATCTGCAAGGATGGATTCATAACCAAATCGGCTGAGAGTGCCTTCCACATGGATGAGTGTGCTCAGAAAATGTCACACAAACATTCCCCCGACCATAACGCTTCCACCACCAACTTGTGTTTTTCCAACACTGGTTGCAGGGTGTTTGTTCTCAGATGTTTTTCCCCTGACATGCCGACGTCCATCCTCTCAATGAAACAGAAAACGTAACTCCGGCAAAGACCCCTTGCCAATCGGAGGGGATCCAATTCCAATGCAACTTTATTAGCAGAGGTGCAGTGACCATCTGTCTGCTTCGGAGCCCCATATGCAGTAGGGTTCGCTGAACCGTTGTTTTAGACACACGTCTGAGAGCCCCTGGTTCAAAGGCAATAATTGGAAAGAAATCTAATATAACTTGATATCAGTTCTTCACACTGGTAAAACATTGCAGCACATTACTTGCAGAACACTAAACATGAAAAAGCAATTCCAAGCACTTCCTCCCTCAACCTATTAATGACCAATGACTTACTGTGTACGTCGTGATGTGTTAGTTACTGCAACTTGACGTACAAAGTACGTAATAAGATTGAAGTGTCACCGCAAGTACACTTGCGGTGACACCAGCATGTAAGCGGGTGTCACGTACAGCAGAGCTGGCAGGGACCAATCGGTGTGGTTCCTGCCTTTGAATCGCTGCAAATGGTCAGTCAGATTTGACTGACCAATCGCAGCGTTCAGCCGCACAGCTCCAATCTCCTCAGTGAGTGTTGAGAATATCGGGGCTGCCCTGCTGTGTTGATCACCCCCCTCCCATCGGGCAGCTGCTCTGCTGTGGCAGCGTCCCAATGGTTACCATGGCAACCGGACGCCTTACACAGGCATCCAGGCTTGCCATGGTATGTAAGCCTGACCGGGTCCTGCCAGAGGCAGGAGCCTGATCAGGCTGTGAATGAAAATACACTGTAGTACACTATACAGTGTACTGCAGTGTATTGTAGAGCCATCCGACCCACTGGATTTTCAAAAACCAAGTGGGTCGGAATCAAAAAAGTGTAAAAATCACATGACCTAGCCCCTCAGGTGAGCACGGAAAAAAAAACTGCCAAAAAAGACTTTTTTTTGTCACTTACCATCAGAAAAAGTGCAACACCAAGCGATCAAAAGGGGATTGGCCCCCCAAAATAGTACCAATCAAACTGTCACCTCTTTCCGCAAAAAATAAGAGCTTAAAACATAATTAAAACATAATTTTGGTTTAAAAAAAGGTATTATTGTGTAAAACCTAAATAAATAAGACAAACTATACAAATTAGGTATTGCCACATCCGTTAAGACCTGCTCTAAAAAAAATGGCATGACCTAACCCCTCAGGTGAACGCCGTAAAAATAAATTAATAAAAACTGTGCCAAAATTACCAATTTTTTTGTCACCTCAAAAAGTGTAATAATAAATTATCAAAAAATCATATGTACCTAAAAATGGTACCAATAAAAATGTCAACTCTTACTGCAAAGAATGTAAAGACGATCGGCAGAAAAATAAAAAAAATATGGTGTTCAGAAAATGGAGACACAAAAACTATTTTTTTAAAAATGCTTTATTATGTAAAACTGAAACAAAGAAAGTAGACATATTTGATATCATCGCATCAGTAACAACCTGTCAGATGAACGTTGTAAAAAACAAAAAATAAAAACGGTGCCAAAACATACATTCTTTGGTTACCTTGCCTCACAAAAAACATAATATAGAGCGATTAAAAATCACATGTACCCCAAAATAGTACCAATAAAACTCACCTTATTCCGTAGTTTCCAAATTGGGGTCACTTTTTGATTGTTTCTACTGTAGGGTGCATCTGGGGGGCTTCATGGTGTCTAAAAACCAGTCCAGCAAAATCTGCCTTCCAAAAACCACATGGTGCTTCTTTCCTTCTGCGCCCCGCCGTGTGCCCGTACAGCAGTTTACCCCACCACATGTGGGGTGTTTCTGTAAACCGCAGAATCAGGGTAATAAATATTGAGTTTTGTTTGGCTGTTAAAGAAAAAGATGGATTAAAATGGAAAATCTGCCAAAAAACCCTCTCCAAGGGTTAACAAAGTTTGTAAAATCAGTTTCCAGGGGTGTAGTTTCTAAAATGGGATCATTTATGGGGGTTTCTACTATGTAAGCCCCACAAAGTGACTTCAGACCTGAACTGGTCCTTAAAAAGTGGGTTTTGGAAATTTTCTTAAAAATTTTAAGAATTGCTTCTAAAATTCTAAGCCTTTTAACGTCCCAAAAAAATAAAATGACATTTACAAAATGATGCCAACGTAAAGTGGACATAGAGGAGAGGAGAGGATTAGATAAACTGTTCAACAGAAAGTATCACACATAATAGGATTAGATACATGGCTCAGCAGACAGCATCACACAGGATAGGATTAGATACATGGCTTAGCAGACAGTGGGGTGGGTTGCTATAGAGGTCACTGTTATGGGGGATACTGTTGATATCTTTTAACGACACATAGAAATATGAATTTAAATAGATTAAATATACCCGTGCGAAGCCAGGTCCTTCTGCTAGTTTTTTTTTATATATTTTAAATGTAAGACAAAGACCTGATGTGAACCAAGCCAAATTTCACAACTGTAGTTCCCTTACCAGGTATTAAAGCAGAGAAATTGAAATTTTGAAAATTGCGAATTTTTCTACATTTTTGGTAAATTTGGGATTTTTTCATAAATATAAGTGAAATATATTGACTCAGATTCATGACTGTCATGAAGTACAGTGTGTCACGAGAAAACAGTCTCAGAATGGCTTGGATAAGTAAAAGTGTTCCAAAGGTATTACCACATAAAGTGATACATGTCAGATTTTAAAAAATAAGCCTGGTCACGAAGGTGCAAAATGGCCCAGTCATTAAGCGGTTAATCACCCCTTTTCCGTTTCTTATTTTATATTATTTTTGTCTCATATTACAATTAAAACTGAAAAATATTAAAGGAATCTCAGATTGTTCCAGGAGATTGGCTGCTCCTCTCATCATCTTCTCTACCTTGTCCTGTGCCTGGCCGTTAGCCATCTGGCTGTAGCAGGAGCCTCTCCCTTTCTGATGTCTGAAGTAGGACACAAAAATTGTTAGGATCCACCCTCTTGGCAGACCCCTCAGTGTCGCTCATCCAAAAATGGAAAAGGTCAGAACATTAACCTCTATTCTCTGCAGGATTTCTACAAGACTCCTCTTGAGTGATATACAGTGGTGGTAAGGTGATCTCCTTGTTACATTTTAGCATTCATTTCTAGAGTTAATGCTTTTTTAATTTAGACATATTGACAAGATTTCATGCATAACCTCCTTGTTCATGTCCTTGAGACATTTTAAATGGGGATAGTGACCTAGAAAGTCTAAAACTTTCATTTGGTTTCTCTTCAGCTATTTAGATGTAGATGAATTTTAGCCTATTATGTTGCAAATGAACTCATGCCAGCCAAACCAGACACTCGCCTGTAGACAGCACTGTCCCGGGTTCTTACCCCCTCATCAGTACAGAGCAGGGTACTGGTTTGCTGGATGAGATGCCTTAGGGTGCCTTCAGACATGACACATTTTGTTGCAGACATTTCTGTGACTGGTTATCAGTTCATTCTTAGTTAGCCCTAAGCCACCTCTGCCATATAAAAAGACACCAGTAGCACCTCTGATGCCAGTTTCTGGTAACCCACTGATATCTCCACTGTCCTGAACCTGGAGTCCAGTGGTTAAAGGCAATCTGTCACGTCCGATAAACCCTCCAATCTAGAGTAAGCAGTGTATATGCAGCGAACCCCTCAGAAGTCGGTACAGAGGATGTGAGTGGTAGTGACCCTGATGAGATGTTATCACGATGTACTCCCTCAGGTCCTTGCTCCCTGGGGATTAGTACAGTGGAAATGTAGTTTGAAGAATCAGGCCAGAAGTAAACATGTAACCGTCTGTATTTACTTGCAAAATATAAAAAGTAGCACATCCAGCAGTATTAAATACAAAGTGCAGATTCTCTGGCATCAGATGAGGAGGTATGGTGGCTGGTTGAATGGCTATTGTTTGGCACTAGCAAGCACTTGTGGGTATGGGTGTCCACTGTAAGATTCAGGCTTGATATTTGTCTGACCTAGTGATGATTTAGGTAGGTGGTGGTGTCTGAGCTGTAGTCCCTCACCCTGCAGCAGTGTCTATAAAGCTGTATTTTGCACTGGTGCTTTGATGCTTTGAACTCCCCATCCTGGCAGGAAACAGGACCAGCCACTCCTACCAAGAGGGGAGGAACAGGGTGGTTAGCCCTGTTCCTGCCAACCATTCCTCCTCTGCTGGAATAAATGGCATAACATAGCATTACAAAACAATACATATAAAACATTAAACGATTGCAGATACTACATATAGTGTAAGTTACACCGATTATGTAATTTTTATCTTCATACTCGCTTGCGTTCCCAAGCTTTGCTCTGACAAACCAGCAGTAAAATGCATTGAGAGGACTACTGTGCTCATGTACATAATGGAATCCTCTCAATGCATTTAATACTGGTTTGTTAGAGCACAGCATTAGAATGCAAGGGAGTATAAGGATAAAAATTACATAATTTTACTCAGCATCACTTACACCAGGGATGCTCAACCTGCGGCCCTCCAGCTGTTGTAAAACTACAACTCCCATCATGCCCTCCTGTAGGCTTATAGCTGTAGACTGCCCGAGCATGCTGGGAGTTGTAGTTTTTTAACAGCTGGAGGGCCACAGGTTGGGCATCCCTGACTTACACTATACAACGCTTACTCTAGTTTGGGGATTGTCTTGGTGCTGACAGATTTCCTTTAAGCATCTCATCCAATGCTCATTTATTGTCAAATATTTCTGTAAGTCCCCGGCCTATAGCTTTAATGCCTGCCTGCCCGCCCAGATTTCTGTGAGCCCCCAGCCTATAGCTTTAATGCCTGCCTGCCCAGATTTCTGTGAGCCCCGGGCCTATAGCTTTAATACCTGCCTGCCCAGATTTCTGTGAGCCCCGGCCTATAGCTTTAATCCCTGCCTGCCCAGCTTTCTGTGAGCCCCGGGCCTATAGCTTTAATGCCTGCCTGCCCAGATTTCTGTGAGCCCCCGGCCTATAGCTTTAATGCCTGCCTGCCCAGATTTCTGTGAGTCCCCAGCCTATAGTTTTAATGCCTGCCTGCCCAGATTTCTTTGAGTCCCCAGCCTATAGCTTTAATGCCGGCCTGACCAGATTTCTGTGAGACCTCAGCCTATAGCTTTAATGCCTGCCTACCCAGATTTTTGTGAGCCCCTGGTCTATAGCTTTAATGCCTGCCTGCCCAGATTTCTGTGAGCCCCCGGCCTATAGCTTTAATGCCTGCCTGCCTGCCCAGATTTCTCTGAGCCCCCGGCCTATAGCTTCAATGCCTGCCTGCCCAAATTTCTGTGAGCCCCCGGCCTATAGCTTTAATGCCTGCCTGCCCAGATTTCTGTGAGCCTCCGGCCTATAGCTTTAATGCCTGCCTGCCCAGATTTCTGTGAGCCCCCGGCCTATAGCTTTAATGCCTGCCTGCCCAGATTTCTGTGAGCCCCCAGCCTATAGCTTTAATGCCTGCCTGCCCAGATTTCTGTGAGTCCCCAGCCTATAGCTTTAATGCCTGCCTGACCAGATTTCTGTGAGACCTCAGCCTATAGCTTTAATGCCTGCCTGCCCAGATGTCTGTAAGCTCTCAGCCTCTAGCTTTAATGCCTGCCCACCCAGATGTATGTAAGCCCTCAGCCTATAGCTTTAATGCCTGCCTGCCCATGAATGTAAATTTAAGAGAAATTTAGGTCAATGTATTGTGTAGCTTTAGATGGGGCTATGGAGATATCTAGATTATCAGACAACACATAGCAGAGCAAATCGCACATAACCACTTACCTTCCCCTCCATTCCCTTCATTCATCACAACTCTGGTGCTCCTCGAATTCTGCTTAATAATTCAATCTTTATCTGCTGCCAGTTTATTAGCTTCCCTCTGCCAAGAAGCTTCAGCTGGCAGCACGGCACCATTATGTCAGGTAAGTCACTACTATACTATGTGTTTTATCTGCAATCTATTGTCGAACACTATCTTTTCTCACACACTTGAATTCATTATACTCACATTACCTTGAAACTCCCATATTGTGACAATTCTTACAGAACGGATCTTCTCTTTACAGAATCTGAGTCCACAGCAAGTCCCCTGGAGCAGGGACCAGGGTAAGAAGGTCTTCAACATACTCTTATGTGTTATACATACCAATCTACTGTATATGTGATTTTTTTGGGGATTTGTTTTCTTTCTACCCCATATACTTTGCATGGTCCCGTCTTTTTTAAATTCACAAAATAGAAATAATGAGACAGGTCAATACGTTGTCATTGGGTCTAGTGAAATGTTTTATATAACGTATCATATTAATCAACCAGTTACAAACAGTGAAAACTGATTTAAAGAGGGGCGTTCACCTCTCCTGACATGTCTGTTTTAGCAACTACTTGCATTCCTCATGTAATACCAATTCTGGAGCATCTATTCTTATGACTCTATGTTGTGCCGTCCCTTTATTATTCCTGCTAGAAGTTACAAATTAATTACTAGCAGTTTGCAATAAAGGTCCAGATAGGTGTTTCCAGTTGGTGGTGTGTCCCTGCACAGTCTGACATAAGGGTACTTTAACACTAGCGTTTTGGATTCCGTTTGTGAGATCCGTTTCAGGGCTCTCACAAGTGGTCCAAAACGGATCAGTTAAGCCCCAATGCATTCTGAATGGATAAGGATCCGTTCAGAATGCATCAGTTCGGCTCCGTTCCGCCTCTATTCCGTTTTGGAGGCGGACACCAAAACGCAGCATGCAGCATTTTGGTGTCCGTCTGAAGAGGCGGAGCTTAACGGATCAGTTTTTTTTTTACAATGTAAGTCAATGGGGACGGATCCGTTGTCAGTGACACAATATGGTGCATTTGAAAACAGATCCGTTCCCCATTGACTTTCAATGTAATTCAAAACGGATCCGTTTTGGACTTTGTCATTTTTCTTTAAAGCTAATGCAAACGGATCCATTCTGAACGGATACAAACGTTTGCATTAGAGGTGCGGATCCGTCTGTGCAAATAAACAGACGGATCCGCTCCTACGCTAGTGTGAAAGTACCCTTATCCAGTTGGTACTGCCAGTGTAAGACTGTGTCAAGGACACACCCCCAACTCTATTAGGACATATTGAGTGGAAATATCTTGATACAACACTTTTAAAATAATATAGACATGCTAAGTGTGTAAAGTCTCTCAGGCCCAGAAGGAGCAGAGATTAAAATGAATATAATACAAGCTATACTTAATCTTTTCCCACAAGACTATATATCAATGTGTACAGTTCCCCCTGATCTATGAGATGATGCTGGCAGATGAGACTGCTCGTTCTCCATGACAGGTTCCCTTTAACTTTGAAAGAAAAGACAGCAACTTCTTGAGTGTGACTAGAATTATGGTTATTCTTTAGAGATATGGAAAGGTTAAAATGTTAAATCCCCCCAGAGACCCTGAGACCACCATGCCACAAACAGATGATGAGGTTTTATCCAGCTGCTGACTTGAGGCTTATTTGTCACCTTCCTCATCAGTTTCATAGCTGCTTGCTGGGATGTGGGCTCAGTTGTCTGGTAGTGAGCAGCTCATATCACAGCTGGTAACCTGTCATCTGTACAGACAAACGCTCAGGCACAGTGCAAGCAACATGTGTATTGCCTACTCCGAGCGCCTTCACGCAGCCAAGCAGTGAAAATTCAAACCGACAGCTGCTCTGTGCTTGCAGTTTAATTTGGCCTTTCAGGCTCCAATACTTTGGGTTTTTAGCATAATGAGCAGTAAAATTCCTCTCTGTGGCCTAATTGCATAGTATCATGGCAGTGTCAGGAAACCACTGCCAAGATTACTACAGAAGAGTCTTCTACTAGTCCAAGACTCGCAGCATTCCTCTGACATCAGGTAGATTTTCCATAATCTGGTACAGATGGGATATGTAGTTACAATATACAGTGTATAGTATGATAGTATATAAGACCGAAAAAAGACATTTGTCCATCCACTTTGGCCTGTTTCCTACAAGTTGATCCAGAGGAAGGCAAAAAACCCCTGTGAGGCAGAAGCCAATTTTCCCCACTTAAGGGGAAAAAATTCCTTCCCGACTCCAATCAGGCAATCAGAATAACTCCCTGGATCAACGACCCCTCTCTAGTAGCTATAGCCTGTAATATTATTACACTCCAGAAATACATCCAGGCCCCTCTTGAACTCTTTTAGTGAACTCACCATCACCACCTCCTCAGGCAGAGAGAGTTCCATAGTCTCACTGCTCTTACCGTAAAGAATCCTCTTCTATGTTTGTGTACAAACCTTCTTTCCTCCAAACGCAGAGGATGTCCCCTCGTCACAGTCACAGTCCTGGGGATAAATAGATGAAAGGAGAGATCTCTGTACTGACCCCTGATATATTTATACATAGATATTAGATCTCCCCTCAGTCGTCTTTTTTTCTAAAGTGAATAACCCTAATTTTGATAACCTTTCAGGGTACTGTAGTTGCCCCATTCCAGTTATTACTTTAGTTGCCCTCCTCTGAACCCTCTCCAGCTCTGCTATGTCTGCCTTGTTAACAGGAGCCCAAAACTGTACACAGTACTCCATGTGTGGTCTGACCAGTGATTTGTAAAGTGGTAGGACTATGTTCTCATCACGGGCGTCTATGCCCCTTTTGATGCAACCAATTATCTTATTGGCCTTGGCAGTAGCTGCCTAACACTGGTTTTTACAGCTTAGTTTGCTGTTTATTAAACTTCCTAGATCCTTTTTCATGTCAGTGTTTTACCATTTAGTATGTACGGGTGACTTGCATTATTCCTTCCTATGTGCATAACTTTACATTTGTCAGTGTTAAACCTCATCTGCCATTTCTCTGCCCAAGCCTCCAATCTATCCAGATCCCTCTGTAGCAGAAAACTGTCCTCTTCAGTGTTAATTACTTTACACAGTTTAGTGTCATCTGCAAAAATTGATATTTTACTGTGCAGGCCTTCTACAAGATCATTAATAAATATATTGAAGAGAATAGAGCCCAATACTGACCCCTGAGGTACCCCACTAGTGACAGTGACCCAATCTGAATGTGTGTAAGGATACGGTGGTTTGCGCTCCAGCCTGGATCATGCCCTGTGTAACCATGACAACGATCGCTGTTTGCCTCCCAGGCTGGAAGCAGTGGCCGCTGGGCCGTCTAAGGTGGCTCCGCCCACCCACACTTGGTCAATAAATAGGAGCCAGGTGCTGCACAGGGGGTTCCACTAATGGAGTGCGCACCCTGCCTGCTCCATTCACCACGAGGACTCAAGATCCTAACTACCTGCAACTCTGAACCTCCAGGAGAGACCCTCACCTACCTTACCCGGCTCCACCACTGCAGGATCCCTGCATGACTTCCAACAGCAAGTATCAAGCCTGTCATTTTGTTTCACTGACATTGCTCACTGAAAGGAAGGGACTCGCGCTGGTGGTTATTAGTACTGCAGGCCTGGGATTCCTGAACGTTGCCAAGAGCTGTTATTCACATGAACTTTAATCTGAACTCTCATTCCTAAAACGAACTTTCCTCACTATTAGTTTTTACACTCTATCTTTAGTACGCGGTACATGATTTTGTTAACCCCATACTCTCCGCTTAAGACTGAGAGAGCCGCCTGGGGTACACACTGAGCAGCCGCAAAGACACCACCAACACTCAATCAGTGTGCCAAAAGTGGATGTCAAAGGACACCGCAGTTGAGATCCTAACTGATCAATTTGGTGCGTTACAATGTGTACCATTAATCACCACCCTCTGTTTTCTATTACTCAGCCAGTTACTTACCCACATACAGACATTTTCTCCCAGTCCAAGCATTCTCATTTTATATATCAGACTCCATTTCTGCTAAGGGCGCTATTAAAGAGCGCATTGCTTACATCACAGGTATGTACAATAACCACAATCGTGATTTTCACATCAGTTGTGTTGACAAGGCGTGATAACTCTTAATGTTAAGTCATTTTGCATGTTTGATACATAAGTTAGAATTACATTTACCGTATATACTCGAGTATAAGCCGACCCGAGTATAAGCCGACCCCCCTAATTTTAGCCAAAAAAACCTGGGAAAAGTAGTGACTCGAGTATAAGCCGAGGTGGAAATGGATGTCACTGTTATGGGGGATCTGTGGATGACGCACTGTTATGGGGGGATCTGTGGATGACGCACTGTTATGGGGGGATCTGTGGATGACGCACTGTTATGGGGGATCTGTGGATGACACTGTTATGGGATGGGGGCTGTGGATGGCACTTATGGGATGAGGGGATGTGGATGACACTGTTATGGGAAGGGGGATGTGGATGTGGATGGCACTTATGGGATGAGGGGATGGATGACACTGTTATGGGAAGAGGGCTGTGGATGACACTGTTATGGGATGGGGGGATGTGGATGGCACTTATGGGATGAGGGGATGGATGACACTGTTATGGGAAGGGGGATGTGGATGGCACTTATGGGATGGGGAGCTGTGGATGGCATCCACAGATCCCCATCCTATAACAGTGCCATCCACATCCCCCATCCCATAACAGTGCCATCCACATCCCCTCATCCCATACAGTGCCATCCACATCCCCCATCCCATAACAGTGTCATCCACATGCCCCATCCCATAACAGTGTCATCCACATCCCCTCATCCCATAACAGTGCCATCCACATCCCCCCATCCTCTCATTACCGCTCATGTATAGTTTTTAAATTTGATTATACTATACACTTATTCTTACTATAATTCTTGCCCCTCTGTACCTCATTACATGCGGCAGGCGGGCAGTGAATACTTCAGGCCGGGCGGGAGAGTGAGCGCAGTGTGACTGACGTCACGTGCCTGCGCCGCCTGGTTCATTCATAAAGCAGGCCGGGCAGGCACGTGACATCAGCAAGTCACGCTGCTCTCGTCCGCCCGGCCTGAAGTATTCACTGCCCGCCTGCCGCATGTAATGAGGTACAGATGGGGCAAGAATTATAGTAAGAATAAGTGTACATTATAATCAAATTTAAAAACTATACATGAGCGGTGGGGCCGGAGCACAGTGAGCGCATCGGCCCTGCCGCAAATGCCCGCCCCCAGCTCCTCCCCCTGCTCCTCCTCCCACTCCGCTCTTCAGTTTCAATTTATGACTCGAGTATAAGCCGAGTTCGGGTTTTTCGGCACAAATTTTGTGCCGAAAAACTCGGCTTATACTCGAGTATATACGGTAGTTTTTTTTAGGTTGTGTTTTAGAACCCGGGTTTCCCCCACAGGGGTGTTCCTTTACTATTCTGGCCATGCTGCATGCCTCATGGCAGCCAACATTCTCTACAAGTTGTTGTCACGGACGTTCCCGCGACAGGTGGCAGGAGATCGATGAGACTGGCAACACGTGGTTTGATCTGACAGGTTTTCCTTGTGGATCAATAGGCGTCTGTATTGTTTCTGGTAATGGCCACACCCCTTGTCTCAGGTGTTGCTAATGTGGTCATTTAAACTTCCTTAGTTATTGCTGCTTCTTCCACAATGCTGTGTGGTTTTTAGCTTCAGTTTGTGGATAGCTGGTGTGTGGATCTCGGCGTAGTTTCTGGTGCTTCCATTGCTCCTTTGAAGTTAAGTCTTCCCTTTCCCTTTTTGTATTTTGTTTTGGTTCTGTGTGTTGCATTTCCCTATTGTTTGTATTAGGCCTGAAAGAGACTCCTCTTCGTCCTTCCTTTTGGGTCCAATAGGGCTAGATAGGACTCTAGGAATTCCTGTATATGAACACACCTATCTCTGGGGTCTGTTCATACTGGTAGTCAGGATTTTGGTTAGGGTTTTACTAGGAGGTGTCCTTCCTTCCATACTTCTCAGGCCTGATTCCCTGTTCCCCCCTTGCCAGCTTGACGTCTCACCTAACCTCTGCTAGTCATAGCTGTAGCTTCCCCAGGCTATGATTTTATCACCACCCAAATTGCCTTGGAGTAGATGTTTCTCATAGGCCCAGCAGACACATCAGAGCTGATCCTTCAGGAGGCTAACAAATCTGCTCAGCCATGCCACCTCAATGATTGTGCAGTGGCTGGGTTTGTGGTGGCCCCAATGCTAGGCTGCAAACTGGCAGTCTCTTCTACTAAAAACTGGTTCCTATCTGCAGACAACTAAGGGCTCTAACTGCACTCTTCATATACAGTTTCTAGCTGAGCTAGAACCTTTTAGTGGGAGTGGTGGAGTAAAGAAGTACAGCCTAAAAAGAAACATTGTTGCAATGCCAGCCTGCCATAGACTTAAGTTTTAATGCAAGTCTATGGGAATGACTATGAGCATTTTTTCCAGACAAAACAAGTCTTTAGATATAAACAACAGAGATAAACCAGACAGTCAGAAGGTCGTGTATCTGTTTTTTTTACTCCAAAACTTTGCATAGTCCCTTATAGTAACTGTGGAAGGTTTTTAACTTCTCTGTGCATAGAAACTCACAGTATGAGCTGCCTGTACATTAACCCCTTCCATAGTGCAATGCAGATATAATGCAAATGAACAGGATAAAGTATATTACAATACCCATATAACATGTATACAGTATAAAATAGTATACCTGTAAATAAAAACAATGGCATAAATCATATCCTCTGGTCAGGTCATTAGTATTTGATCAGTGGGGATCTGACCCCTGCCGATCAGCTGTTTGAGAACTCAGCGGTGCTCCCGTGAGTGCTGCAGCCTTCTTACAGCTTACCAAGCACTGTGCCGTACATTGTATAGCGGCTGTGCCTGGTATTCACTTCTATGGGTCTGATCTGCACCTTGGCCACGTGATGTCACTGACCTAGGAAAAGCTGGAGAAGGCCTAGGCGCTCACAGGAGTGCCGGTGCCTTCTCAAACAGCTGATCGACGGGTGGTCCTGGGTGTCGGACCCCCACCAATCAGATACTGATGACCTTTCTAGAGGATAGGTCATCAGTATTAAAAGGTCATAAAACCCCTTTAATCCTTCCCTGTTCACTAAAGTACAGTGTGTGTTCACTAAGTTCACTGTGTGTGTTCACTAAGCACACTGTGTGTACATATATTTTATTATATACAACAGTGTACTGATAAAAAAAGGTACAAGGTACAATAGATGCAGTGTGCTAAGATATATATTATATACAGCAGTGTACTGAAGTGAGATACCAGGTGTAATAGATGCAGTGTGGTAAGAAATATAGTATATACAGCAGTGTACTGATATATGAGATACGAGCTGTAATTTATACCTCATACATCAGTACACTGCTGTATATACTGGCCAGAAACGGGTAGTGGGAGAGGCTTTGAATGGGGGCCCAATTTAGATTCTTGCTATGAGACCCATTGATTTCTATGTACGCCCTTGCCTCCAGCCCACCACCTCCTCTACAATGGACAAGTCATTTACTGATGGTCCCCCGCAAAACTCCCCTCTGGCCTCCAGTTTACTGATGCTCCTCCAATGGTCAATACTAGGAGATCTTACAGGCCAACCACATGGACCACAGCCAGTTTGACTCAACACATGGACCATCTGCCCTGCCCTAGCTCTTTATCTGGACTTTCAGCACAGCAAACAGTCTTGCTGAATTTTTTTTTCTTCAGACCATCACTCCAACCAGAGAGAGTCCCCCTGTAGTGGCACAATCATGGCATCACACATTACACTATTCAATGCAATGCTTTTCTATGGGCATATATTTCTAAATAAGTTATATTGTTATTCCAATTCTACACCACTACCATAATGCAGATTACATTGCAGATACCCTTACAGCTACAGTAAACTGATAGTAGCTTAACAATCTGTATATAGAGGTCTTATTCTTTGTGCAGATACAGAAGGACAATATTTTGTATTTCATTTTCAGTGGCATAACACGGCCAAAATGAAAAACAGCCAAAATGTCTACAAAAATGTTTCTATGAATGTGAAGTGTAAAATATACCCCTTTCTGATCTTTAAGGTGAAACAAGCCAATGGAACAATTTGTTTCTTTACATGAAAGGGGAATAGATGATTACCGCCCTTATGTGCTGGGCCCCAATGCAAAATTTGTAAGAGGGCCCACTGTATTTATAACACTGTAATCTTCTGTGGCAGAGGGTTCTTTGGGTCCAGAGCCCATGTGTGACTGTTCTCTGTACATCCTTTAGCTATGTGCATCATGGTATCTAAATGGCCTGATCACTCAACAAGATTAGGAATTGGTAATGACTTAAAGTGTGGAGGGATTTAAGAAGAGGTTACACAATATAAAACACAATATAGAATGTACTGTATATCCAGGGATCTGTCCGGTTTCCAGATGTGGCCAGGAAGAAATTTTTCACGTAATGGCTATTGGGTCTCTGCCATTAAATCAGTGTTTTTTGTCTTCTCAATGAACTTGGGTTTGTAAGTGTTAAACGCCTGAACTTGATGGACTTGTATGAAACCTCTCATTTTTTTTAAATTTTGTGAGTATAGCATTAGTTCATATGTTGTGTTTGATTTTGGATTTGCATGAAAGTTATGTGCCCATACTCTTGTTGTCGATTTTTGCAAGATTATTTGTCCTCCCATGGAAGCATTAACATCTTGTAATATATTTTATATGATTTAAAAGAGTTCCCCAGGATTACTATGGATTTTAACAGATATGCTCATGTTACATAGTTACATAGTCACATAGTTGTTAAGTTTGATAAAAGACAAAGACAAGTCTATCAAATCCAACCTGTAATCCTGCTATATCGATCCGCGGAACAAATCCCTGGGTCAGTGTTCATCTTCCTTTTAAAAAGGGGGTGGGCCAAAGGAAAAGGGTGTGTAGAACAAGATTTCGATTCTTTGTCATAAGCCTCAATGTTATTTTGAATTAAAAAGTCATCTAAAGCTTTTTTGAAGCTATCTCCTGTATTTGACCAGCTCCTGCAGCTATTCCAGAGATTCACAGACCTTACTGTAAAGAATGCTTGTCACTTCTTATGACTGAATCTTTTTTCTCCAGGCGTAGGGAGTGGGTTTTTTAGGGGGTTTAACACAGAATAGCTAACCTTAATATTTTTTGTATGGTCCGTTTATATATTTGTACAGGTTAATCATGTCCCCCCTTAGACGTCTTTTTTCAAGGCTAAACAAAATTCAGTTCATGTAATCTTTGCTCATAACTAAGATCTTCCAGGCCCTTTATGAGTTTAGTTGCTCTCCTCTGTACTTTTTCTAACTCCAGGGCATCCTTTTTATGGACTGGTGCCTAGAACTGAACTGCGTATTCCAGTTGAGGCCAAAAGAATGCTTTGTATAGTGGCAATATTACATCCCTGCCCCGCAAGTCCATACCTCTTTTGGTACAAGACACAATTCTGTAGTTGCTTACCTCATGTACATTGTCCTTTTTTCAATGTGGACTCTCCTGACCTGTTTTCAACATGTAAACCAATCTCTCTGGTTGGTTTACATCCTCTACCTAGTACTTCCTGTTGCTGTATCCAACCAAACCCATGATGCATTTCTCCTTTCTCTGCCACACCTCCAGGACCGCCCCTAACAACACTCAGCAAGTTATAGCTCCTCCCACTCCATTAGTTACATAGAAACTCCCCGACTACTGCCTCTAACAACTCCCAGCGAGTTTATAGCTCTTCCCACATAGTTAGATGGACACCCCTGTTGCTGCTTTGCAGTAAGATAGAGCTGCATGGCAATGGTTGTGTGACCACAGCCCAGACTGGAGTATAGGAGCAATAAAGGTAAAAGAATGACATTACAAAGTGACAGCTACCTTCATAAATGATTATTTTAAAGGATTCTGATGCAAACCAGAAAACCCCTTTAAGACCTACGTGCTACCACCGCTGACATTTCTGTGTCTTTACCACCTGAGGTCATTTTAATATACTACTTGCATTTGGCAGGGAATACTGTTGATGCTGGTTGACAAAAGGGTCTGAATATTTCATTAGCCACAGAATATTGGGTTACGTTCGAGGCTGTTGTTTTTTTGTCTTTTGTCAAGACTTTATACTGCGCTTTATTAACAGGACGGGAAAGAGAGTTTATCTTTGTGTGTACAGGGAGCTGGCCATTACACAGGTATGGTGCATTCTCTGCTGATATTAGTGTGTGCTCTGTGTGCAATGTATTCTATACATACTGTAGACTATGGCAACCTATGCTTGATGGATCTGGAGCATACCTGATACAGGTACCAGCTGTAGATATGAAGGACACATTAGTTTGCTGTGTATACCTAATACACAGATACAGTATGCTAATGGGGATCTCCAGGGCTAAGTATATGAGGAGAAACTTACCCTTTGCATCATATGCCTCAGTGTGGGCACCAAGAGCAAGGGTCAGGTGTGGAGCTTCAACAGTAAGGGAATGCTTGCTTATATATAGATCATCCGTATATGTATAGAAATATATACTTGTAATTTTGCACATGCCTGGTTCTCGTGTCATGCTTCTTGTAATGTTTAAAAAGTCATTAGATGACATTGCCAGGGGCCAGGAATAGAAAGAGTTAAATGAAAGGTTACTGGAAGATCCCTAGTCCCCCATGCATGTGGCTTCTGCTATCTGCTGATGGGACCACTTTTAGCAGATGATGATCCCAATGATGTTTTCTATCATTTTGCAAGCCCCAATTATAGTAGATATTAGCTAGCTACTCAGTTGCTGACCGTAGTAAACCAGGAAAAGGGTGGATGGCAGAACCAGGGGTGTTGCTAGGGTCTCAAGAGATCTGGGGCCCAATCCCTAATAAATATGGCCCAGTTCTCTGTTGCCCCCCCCCCACCCCCCACACACACACACACATCGCATTTTGTTGTACTTGCTATACAGCAGCACATACTTCTCACATCCAGGGCCTCCCAGGTGACGTCTCCTCTGATGTAGATATTCTCATCATCTTCTCCATTTGGTCCGTACAACTTCTTTCAGCCGCGCGTCGTCTCTGCAGAGTGTGACACACAGACATCTTAGCTTCCTCACTTTTCTATCATCATCTCCCAACCTGGGGTCCCCACAGTGTTATCCTGCTGCTCGCTGTGCCCCCAATACCCCCAAATACTGTCCTGAAGAATGAGTGCCCTCATAATAATAGTGCTCCTCATAGTCCCACCAATAGTAATTTCCTTCTAGAATGCCCTCATTAGTATTAATGTCCCCAACAGTGACATAGCTCCCCAAGAGTGCCCTCATTAGTAATACTGCCCTCTACAGTGCCCCCAGCCATGATAACGCTCCCCAAGAGTGCCCCCATTAGTAGAAGATCCCTCGAGTATTGATAATACCCTCACAGAGCCCCCAGTAGAAATAAGGCCCCATATTGTTCCCCCAGTGGTAATAAAGCTCTCTACAGACCCCTCAGTAGTAATAAGGCCCCCCCATAGTGCTCTTAGTAGAAATAGGGCAGATCTATAAGTCCCTCCTATAGAGCCCCAGTAGTAATAAGAACTCCTATAATGTCCCCTGAATTTATAATACCCACCACTGCCCCCAGTATTTATATTCCTCCCTCCACCATACAGTCCAATGTAAATAACATCATACCATCTCTCCTGCCCACTCCAAAATACAGTCCTATGTAAATAACATTACTCCCCTCGCTTCAGCCCCTTCAATATATAGTCCCATGTAAATAACATTATTTCCCTCCCTCCGCCATAAAGTCCCATGTAAATAACATCACACCATCTCTCCAGCCCCCTCCAATATACAGTCCCATGTAAATAACATCCCCTCTCTATCTACAGCCCCGTCCAAAACACAGTCCCATGTAAATAACATCACTTCCTCCCCAGCCGCCTCCAACATGCAATCCCATGTAAACATCACCCCCTCAGCATTTAGTCCCATGTAAAAAACATCGCCCCCTCAACATTCAGTCCCATGTAAATAACATAATTGCTTCCACTGACTCCCTCCAACATGCAGTCCCATGTAAATAACATCACTCTATCCCACAGCCGCTTCCAACATACAGTCCCATTTAAATAGCATCATCCAGCCCCAGCCCCCTCCAACATTCAGTCCCATGTTAATAACATCACTCCGACATCAACATACAGTCCCATGTAAATAACATGACCCCCTCCCCAGCCACCTCCAACACACAGTTTCATGTAAATAACATCACTCCCTTCAGCCCTAACATACAGTCCCAGTTAAATAACCATGTAGCAGAGGTCACCACAGCTTCTTCCCCAGGACTTTTCCTCTTCACTGCCCTCCTCTCCTGCACTGGTCACATGATGGTGACATCATCGCAGGTCCTTCTCAACCACTGCCTGTCTTACAGGTCCTTCAGATTTTCCAGTGCATTAGATTCAATTGTATTGCCGTCTCTTTGTGAGAAGGTGCATGGTGTCTAGATCTTCCAATACTTACTATGCTTGTAGAAATATAGAGTCTAAGACTCTCACTTGGTTGTTTTCAAAGCTTTCAAATTATTAATGAGGAAAGAAGCCCAATGTGAAGCCAAAGTAGTAGTAGCAGCAATGTTTTGGCCACTGATCAGCACTTCTTCAGGTGTTGTATGTTGTTTGTTGGTGCAGGTGGTGGTATAAATTGCATTTTTATCCAATAGCCAACCAGTGATCTTTGTTGAAAAAAAAACAAAAAAACATGATGAGTGGTCACATTACATTCAGTCTGCGGCCAAGACACTGAGAAATAGTATGGAATACATGCTACCCAACGACACCATTTCTCAGACCACAGAAGAGCAGATGGATCACCACAAATAATGTCATTTTAAGAATGAGTGTGGGTTTGGAAGATCAGGCGTGGCACTTAGGATATGAGTGTAGCTCTGAAGGATGAGGGGTGGAGCTTAAAATATGTGTGGCTCTGGAGAATCAGAAGTGGAGCTTAGACTATAGGGAAGATGTATCAAAGACTGGCTTTCTACCCTGAAATCTCATGTACTGCCGGATTATGCGCCAGATTATATAACAAGGCATGGGCCATGCACCAGAATAATATCCACAGCAGCTTTGAGCTGCTGTAGATTTCTGTCTTCATTTGCACCTAAAGAATAAAATTAAAAATAAATGTTTCAACCCCACCACCCACTTTTTAAATGCCGTTTGTGGTGGAATTTCTGCACTTTTCCTGCCACTTTTTTAAAAGAGAGTGTAGCGAGGGCACCACAGGAAACCACTTACAATAAAATTTGTGTTTGTGACTTTTTATGCCACAAAAAGTAGCACAGGTAAATGATAAATCTCTTATTATGAGTGTGGCTGTGGAGGATGAGGAGTGAAGCTTAGGCTATGAGTGTGGCTGTGGAGGATGAGAAGTGGACCTTAGGCTATGAGTGTGGCTGTGGAGGATGAGGAGTGGAGCTTAGGCTATGAGTGTGGCTGTGGAGGATGAGGAGTGGGGCTTAGGCTATGAGTGTGGCTGTGGAGGATGAGGAGTGGAGCTTAGGCTATGAGTGTGGCTGTGGAGGATGAGGAGTGGAGCTTAGGCTATGAGTGTGGCTGTGGAGGATGAGGAGTGGAGCTTAGGCTATGAGTGTGGCTGTGGAGGATGAGGAGTGGGGCTTAGGCTATGAGTGTGGCTGTGGAGGATGAGGAGTGGAGCTTAGGCTATGAGTGTGGCTGTGGAGGATGAGGAGTGGAGCTTAGGCTATGAGTGTGGCTGTGGAGGATGAGGAGTGGAGCTTAGGCTACGAGTGTGGCTGTGGAGGATGAGAAGTGGAGCTTAGGCTATGAGTGTGGCTGTGAAAGATGAGGAGTGAAGCTTAGGCTATGAGTGTGGCTGTGGAAGATGAGGGGTGGAGTTTAGGCTATAAGTGTGGCTGTGGAGGATGAGGAGTGGAGCTTAGGCTATGAGTGTGGCTGTGGAGGATGAGGAGTGGAGCTTAGGCTATGAGTGTGGCTGTGGAGGATGAGGAGTGGAGCTTAGACTATGAGTGTGGCTGTGGAGGATGAGGAGTGGAGCTTAGGCTATGAGTGTGGCTGTGAAAGATGAGGAGTGAAGCTTAGGCTATGAGTGTGGCTGTGGAAGATGAGGGGTGGAGTTTAGGCTATAAGTGTGGCTGTGGAGGATGAGGAGTGGAGCTTAGGCTATGAGTGTGGCTGTGGAGGATGAGGAGTGGAGCTTAGGCTATGAGTGTGGCTGTGGAGGATGAGGAGTGGGGCTTTGGCTATGAGTGTGGCTGTGGAGGATGAGGAGTGGAGCTTAGGCTATGAGTGTGGCTGTGAAAGATGAGGAGTGAAGCTTAGGCTATGAGTGTGGCTGTGGAAGATGAGGGGTGGAGTTTAGGCTATAAGTGTGACTGTGGAGAATGAGGAGTGGAGCTTAGGCTATGAGTGTGGCTCTGGAAGATGAGTGGTGGAGCTTAGGCTATGTGTGGGTGTGGAGGATGAGGTGTGGAGCTTAGGCTATGAGTGTGGCTCTGGAAGTTGAGGAGTGGAGCTCAGGCTATGAGTGTGGCTCTGGAAGTTGAGGAGTGAAGCTCAGGCTATGAGTGTGGCTCTGGAAGTTAAGGGGTGGAGCGTACGCTGTAAGTGTGGCTCTGGAAGATGAGGGATGGAGCGTACGCTGTGAGTGTGGCTCTGCAAGATGAGGGGTGTAGCGTAAGCTATGAGTGTGGCTCTGGAAGATGAGGGGTGGAGCGTACGCTATGAGTGTGGCTCTGGAAGAGGAGGGTTGGAGCGTACGCTATGAGTGTGGCTCTGGAAGATGAGAGGTGGAGCTTAGGCTATGAGTGTGGCTCTGGAAAATGAGGGGCGTAGCTTAGGCTATGAGTGTGGCTCTGGAAGATGAGGGGTGTAGCGTAAGCTATGAGTGTGGCTCTGGAAGAGGAGGGTTGGAGCGTACGCTATGAGTGTGGCTCTGGAAAATGAGGGGCGGAGCTTAGGCTATGAGTGTGGCTCTGGAAGATGAGTGGTGGAGCTTAGGCTATGTGTGGAAGATCAGAGGTGGAGCTTAAGCTATGAGTGTGGCTGTGGACGTTCAGGGGTGGAACTTAGGCTATGTTTGAGTCCTACATAAGGCATATACTCCAGGAAAGGTCCAGGTACGAAACATATATAGCAAGCGTGCCATAGGGCACGATTGGACTGACATACCAATATACATTTTTTTTTATTTACAGTGGGAACATATGGGTGACATTTACCACTGCATATCATAGAGCCTTCTGTTGGAGGTACTCTGTGTGTCAGGAAATACTGTAGATGAAAGAAGCTGAAATAATTTGAACAGAGCCTTAGCTTTGTCCCGGTAGACTGACTTTTCTTGAGATACAAACGCTATTTTGAGGGCACTATTATTGGTTTTAAATTAATAATATCACAAACATTAGACATGGCATGTATTGTTGTGAGCTGGCGGAGATGTTTGACCTTAGAGAGCATCTACTGAATGCTGTTCAGATAATAATGTTTATCAATGGATGTTAGCACGAGGACATTGGTGTCAGGAAAGAAAGTGGATAGTGTCCACCAATGCCATACATAATAAAACAAAGGTTGCCCCAAAGTCTTGCGGCATCAACCAGACAAACCTGGGCAGATGCCAAGGCCCACTGAGCTTGGGAGAAGTCATTATGATCTGCTTATCAAGCTGAGGGTGGGGTAGAAAGGAGGCCTACTGAGACTCGCCCAAAGGCCCACATATACCTGAAGCCACCTCTGAGTGCCCCATAGTGAAAAATTCCATAGGGCCCCCTAGTGGTGCTGGGACAATAAACATCTGTGGCTGCCACCTCAAAAGACATCTATAACAAGGAAGTTTTATAATGATAATTACATTCCTGCCATGTACTCCATTCTTTATTTTTCTGCTAGGCCATAAGACCGCTGATCCTAGTTTTCTATTATAAATGGAATAGCTTAAGGTTTATTGTATCTTTCTTGCATTGAAAATCTGTCAGATACTAATTAAAAGTCGGCCTCTCTATCTCTATCATTGATTGCTGTTAACATTCGTCTCTCTCAGAGGGGAGAAGAGGAGTTTAGTATTAGAGTGCTGCACTACCACCAGTAGCTTACCGTCCTCACACCATAAATAATTAAGAATAGATTTGGTTTCTGGCCATAATAGAAGATGTATATAATTCATCACAGAAAATCAGTCCAGTATACCTGATGCTCTACACGAGAAAGATCGGTGGGCCGTTCTAACAAGGGCTTATCGCTTGACTTTTATTTATCTTTTTTTCCTAACCAGTGAATGCCTTCAGCTTCATCTGTATTACGAACTGCTTTTTTCTACACACGCTTGTTTTCTATCATTGTAGGGTACAGGTTCTCACTTACCATTAACATAAGTGATGCAGCCAACCTGACCGGGCTCCCTCTCTCCATGGGGCCATAGCCACCTCTAGGTCTACTGCTCTAGTATTTCCACCTAGGAGTCACTGCAAGTTACCACCATAGACATAGACTTGCATGATAAAATTCTGTTTGCCTGCAGCCACCACTAGGGGGAGCTTGGGGCCTTACTGCACACTGTTTACCATTAAAGAGGTTGTCCACTGCTACAAAATTATAGCAAAGTGTTCAAAATGGTGTAAAAAATAAAATAAAAGAATCCATACTTCTCCAATCCTGCTGTCGTTTAGCAAATGATTGGCTGAGCAGTCATTGGTTAACTTAAAGGGATTGTCTGACTTTCATAATCCCTGTCTCCTGACAATGATGTCCTGCTGCTGGGACCCTAAGCGATCAACTCTACTCTTTATTCACACATCCATATCTCTTTTATCTCAGTGTCTCATGCATGTAGATGTCCATGAAGAATCCATTTTTAGTCAGTGTGTCAGTTTTTTTGCCCTCCATATGTCGTCTGCATTCCACGTTTGCTACTAGGCTGAAGAAGGGATTTGCAGAGCGTCTCCTAGCAATCATCTGGGAAAACCACAGATGAGCATACAGATGCCATCCGTGTTCTGCCAGTGGTTATCATGGACTAACAGGCTTGAACAGGCTCTGCAACACTGACCAAAGTACTGCATGTCTTTGTTTTTTTTCCCACTGACATTAAAATCAATGGATCTATGTTCAGTCCATGGAGAACACAAACAGCAAACAGACGTGAATCATTAATGAACAAGGCGTTAATCTGCAAAGGAAGCTTGCAGCCAGAGTTCAATTTCGCTGTAGCGCCACCACAAGGAAACAAAGCATTACAACAGCATGACCATTGCCTGTGTGATGCATGGACATGCTGACTCCTCCTGAGCAGGAGATACTCCTCATAGCCACACTCTGCTGGGCATGTGGTTACTACAATGAAGTTAAAGGGTCACTGTACTTTTGTAAAACTTTGCATAAATCAATATTACTGGTGAATATAAGAAACTTTGTAATATATGGTATCAGAGAAAATACATAGTTCCCCAGTCAGCTGTTTTTTCCCTGGCCAGCCTTTTCTAAGCTAACTTTCTCTACGAACTTTGTGAGAAATCTGCCTTGTGAGACCAAGACAGACGGCCTGCTCACTGAAGGATCCACCGCTGGGACCCGTACCTATATCGACAATGGAGCCCCGCAAGGTGGTGGCTGGAGGACTCCGGTCCGACCACCACCAAGCCGGCTCCCCATAGAAATGAATGGGAGCGTACCGCACATGCGCGGCCCCGCTCCCATTCATTTCTATAGGGCCGACGGAAATAGCCGAGCCAGCTATTGGCTATTTTCGCCGGCCCCATAAAAAATGAATGGAGGGAGGCTGCGAATGCACAGTGCGCCCTCCTTCACTTGCAGGGCTCCGTCTTCAATAAAGTTACGGGTCCCAGCGGTGGGACCCGCACCTATAAGACAATGGGGACATATCCTAGCGATATGCCCCTATTGTCCATGATGAGAATACGCCTTTAAACAGATCTGGCATTAAAAAGACTCAATAAAAAAGCTCACATTCAAGCCCAATTAGTGTCACTTTAATCTTTTCTGGTAGTAAGGAGGTGGGGCTGTCACGGATTGAGCAGATTACCAGGGCTAGACTCTGTATAGACATACAAATCTAAGTAACACATGTCTTCCTGGTCACTACTGGACTATGGCCCACCATCAGGATGAGCGATGCTCTGCTGTCTAGGTAGATGCAGATCGATACAGGAAACATTTCTCACCATCGGCAGAATTGCAAGCCTTTTTAGTGGAAAAAAGAAAAAAAAGCTTTTCATATTTAAAGAGAAACCATATTACAGGCCACTAATGTAAGTGACTCGATATAATATGATTACGTGTGTGTTTTTTCTAGGTAACTAATAGTGTGATGTAACATGGTTAAATGGGGAAGAATCCTGCTGCTTGGGCCATTATTTGCCACAGTGAAGCAAGGTTATTTATCTACCTTAGTATGATGTTATGTTGATTTTTGTGTACAATGAGATGATGCTGAACATCCGAATAATATAAAAATTAAATATGAAAATGAGCATTTTGCACTTTCCAGATAAATGCAGTATGTAATTCTGTAGTTTTCAACCCTTTTTTAAGATACAAAGGGCAGATCGCTCAATCATTTCTTAGTTTCGGTGTATAACAGGCATATATAATGTCATATGAAAAGGGTGTACTTAAAGGAGTTAGAAAAGTATCAGTTGCACCAGCAGTCGGCCCTGGTGCTTGAGAGGGCCCATAGGCTCCTCTGCCACATCAGTGTTATAAACGGCACATGGCACTAGATTTATATACCATACAACAGTGCTAAGGGTACTTTCACACTAGCGTTTGTGCGGATCTGTTTATTTGCACAGACGGATCCGCACCTATAATGAAAAGGTTTGTATCCGTTCAGAACGGATCCGTTTGCATTAGTTAAAAGAAAAATGACAAAGTCCAAAACGGATCAGTTTTAAATTACATTGAAAGTCAATGGGGAACGGATCCATTTTCAAATGCACCATATTGTGTCATTGAAAACGGATCCGTCCCGATTGACTTACATTGTAATTAAAAAAGGATCCGTTAGGCTCCGCCTCTTCAGACGGACACCAAAATGCTGCATGCTGCGTTTTGGTGTCCGCCTCAAAAACAGAATAGAAGCGGAACGGATTCGAACTGATACATTCTGAACGGATCCTTATCCATTAAGAATGCATTGGGGCTGAACTGATCCATTTTGGACCGTTTGTGAGAGCCCTGAAACGGATCTCACAAACGGAATCCAAAACGCCAGTGTGAAAGTACCCTTAGAAACTACAACTTGCCTTGCACAAAACATGGCTTTAAAGGGGTTGTCCACGATCTTGATATTGATGAAGAGCTATCCTCAGGATAGGTTATCAATATCAGATTGGCGGGGGTCCAACTCACGTCCGTTGTGCAGTGTCCGCAGCTGGTAACTGCAGCACTGCCCCTATTCACTTCAATGGCAGCAGTGCCGCAGTTACCAGCTCTGTCCACTGCACAGTGGATGGAGCTGTATAGTTCTTGCATCAGAGCTACAGCTTATCTGCGTCGGTGTCTGACCCCATTGATCTGATATTGATGGCTATTCCTGAGGATAGATCATCAATATCAAAATCCTGGACAACACTTTAGGGTCCATTCACACGTCCGCAATTCAGTTCCGCATTTTGCGGAACGGAATTGCGGACCCATTAGTTTCAATGGGGACAGACGATGTCCCGGCCGGGTCCGCAATTGCGGATCCGCACTTCCGGGTCCGCAATCGCGTTCCCGAAAAAAATAGAACATGTCCTATTTTTGTCCGCAATTGCGGACAAGAAAAGGCATTTTCTTTGAGAGTGCCGGCGATGTGCGGTCCGCAAATTGCGGACGCACATCGCCCGATGTCCGTGTTTTGCGGATCCGTGGATCCGCAAAACACACACGGACATGTGAATGGACCCTTAAACAGTTAGGCCAGTTTCAGACGAGCATGTTTACTGCGTGAAACATGCTCCGAACTACACAGCATTATAATGATTTATAATGGTGTGTGTCTCTGCTCCATCTCAACTGTAATGAATTGTACTGAAGGCATTATGTCAGTATCAGTACAATTCATTAATGTGAAAGTTGGCCAGAGACACACAGAATTATAAATCATTATAAGGCCTCATGCACACGACCGTTGTGTGTTTTGCGGTCCGCAAATTGCGGATCAGCATAACACGGATTGCGTCCGTGTGTGTTCCGCAATTTGCGGAACGGCATGGACAGCCATTAATATAACTGCTTATTCTTGTCCGCAAAACGGACAAGAATAGGACATGTTTTATTTTTCTTGCGGGGCTACGGAACGGAGCAACGGATGCGGACAGCACATGGAGTGCTGTCCGCATCTTTTGGGCCCCATTAAAGTGAATGGGTCCACATCCAAGCCGCAAAAACTGCGGCTCAGGTGCGGACCAAAACAACGCTCGTGTGCATGAGGCCTAATGCTGTCTGTTCAAAGGAGCAGTGTTCACTATAGGAATTCACGCTCCCACATGGAGTGTGTTTCAAGCAGTGAACATGCTTGAAACTGGCCTTACATTGGTATAAAAATTATAAGACTACTTTCACACTAGCGTTTTGGTTTCCATTTGTGAGATCCGTTTAGGGATCTCACAAGCGGTCTAAAATGGATCAGTTTTGCCCTTAATGCATTCTGAATGGATAAGGATCCCCTCAGAATGCATCATTTTGCCTCCGTTCAGTCTCCATTCCGCTTTGGAGGCGGACACAGCGTTTTAATGTCCGTCTGGCGAAACTGAGCCAAACGGATCCGTCAATGGGGACAGATCTGTTTTCACTGATACAATATGACACAATAGAAAACGGATCCATTGACTTTCAGTGGTGTTCAAGACTGATCCGTTTTGGCTATGTTAAAGATAATACAAACGGATCCACTCATAACGGATGGTTGTATTATCAGTAACTGAAGCATTTTTGCTGAACCCTGTCTGATCCAGTAAGGGATGCAGACGGTTGTATTATCTGAACGGATGCGTTTGTGCAGATCCATGACGGATCCGCACCAGACGCGAGTGTGAAAGTAGCCTTAGCTATGACTGTTCAAATTTTAGGCTACTTTCACACTAGAGTTTTTACTGGATCTGGCAGGGTTCCGCAAATACGCTTCCGTTACTGATAATACAACCATCTGCATCCGCTATGAGTGGATCCGGTTGTATTATCTTTAACATTGCCAAGACGGATCCGTCCTGCATTCCATTGAAAGTCAATAGGGGACGGATTCGTTTTCTATTGTGTCAGATTATGACAGAGAAAATGTCCCCATTGACTTGCATTAGGGGTCATGACGGATCTGTCTTGCTCCGCATCCCAGGACGGAAAGCAAACTGCAGCATGCAGTTGAGATCCTTTGACGGATCTCTATACCGGAAACTTGAGAGGCTAGTGTGAAAGTAGCCTTAAGGCACAGAAATGTCAAAGATGCATTTGATCCCTTACAGGGGTTATGCCATGATTGATGTAAAAAATGAAAATCAGACATCATATAGTACATGACAACCTTTTTCTAACAAAGCTAGAACCAGCCCTGTACCTCACATGGATCCAGAGATCTCCACATTCATTGTTCAAATTACTTATTATTATCTTCAGCCTGGCCCAGGGGGTGTGTCCTTTCTTCTGAAGCGCTCTCTCTCTATAACTGCTACAGCTTCTAACAGAACATATGGTTGATGGCAGTTGAAGATTTAATCTGAGCGTGTGTGACCAGCTCAGTGAGACGGACAAAAAATAAGGAACAGAACAAACAGCAGGTGGCGCTATACCAATACATTTTATTGAATAGCTTGTTGGCTACACTAAATTTTTAATTACATGCAATTACAAAAGTATTCAGATCCAAGTGCTAGTTTGAAAAATGTAGAATATGTTTTGTGACACAACCCAAAATAGATCTTATTTGAGAATAGAAAATGTGTCTGTTTTTGCCGCCCCCAATATTTATAAGAAATTTTCCATATTGTAAAGTACTTTTAAGCCTTGGCAGTGGTCATATCCTAAATCTAATCAAGGGCCATCAATGTAAGAGAATAGCGGGACCCCCCTTTATTACAAAACGATTGCCCTGTAGATGAACTGGGCACGGTAAGGACTCATGCACATTAAAGGCTTGTTTTGTACAGATCTGTAAGGGGGCGTTAATAAGCCGTATGCACCTGTATGCCTCTGATTTCGGAATCCATCTATAAAAACATCTCTGTAGATGGAGTCTGGTCTGGTAAGCTGTATGGCGGTATGGTTCGGCCTCTGTGAACTGCCTTACGGGTTCCATGTGTTCTCTGCCTAACAATGTTGGACAATACCCATCAGAGCGTTAGGCTCCATCTCCTGGTGTGATTCCCAGTGATTATTCTCAGAAATGAAATGTTCACAAGTATTATGGCCTGCAGCCGTCCTTCCCTAGGGGTCACTTGCTGCTTATTTATATGCTGAAATCATGTCACACAGAATAATGTCAGTGAGGGGATGAAGACCGACCTGCTGATATTGATTATTTCGTTGAGCAGAATGACACCTGTAACCTGCGAAGCCAAGATGTTCTTATTACAGGGATACACCATAGAACGTGTGGGGGAAGAGCTTGACCTTCACATCCTCTCTTTACTTCAACAGAAGCTGCCACTCTTACAAGACTCACATCAAGAACCATCAGCAATTCAGTGATTTGTCCTCAAAATGTTCTTCACACAAGCCTCAAGACAAACACTGCGGTCTCTACACACAAAAATTTGCACAGTGTTTTTTGGCCATGCAAAAACTAGTGATGAGCGGCATAGACAATATTCGTTTTCGCGATATTTCACAAATTTTTTGCATAATATTCGCAATAAATCCACAAATTCTAGAATTCGCCATCTCCAGTCTCTATTTACACGGTTGCGCATTTTTTTGTGCAATATGTGCAACTTCACATTTTATCAGGTCTGAGTAGATATTACTGATTGGTGCACTGAGTATTGTTGTGACATCACAGCACTGTGTCTGTGGCATGTATGTATGGACAGCAGAGAAACCGTAATTCCTATCACACTACCTAACACCCTGCACTGGAACCTATCAGCTACAGGGGTAGGCAACCTCCGGCACTCCAGCTGTTGTGAAACTACAACTCCCAGCATGCATACTTGCTCTGCTCTTCTAAGAGTTCACATGCTGGGAATTGTAGTTTCACAACAGCTGGATTGCCGAAGGATGCTGATCCCTGAGCTACACTATATCAAGATCTAATCTACACTGACTATCTCCCGCTAACTATCTGTATTATATATATGAGCTACCTAACTAACTAATGTAATTAAAGGGGTTCTGCACTTTGTTTAAACTGCTGATCTATCCTCTTGATAGATCATCAGCATCTGATCGACAGGGGTCCGACACCCGGGACCCCCGCCGATCAGCTGTTTGAGAAGGTAGCGCCGCGCCCTTCTCACTGTTTACCGCCGGCCCAGTGACATCATGACTAGTATCAATTGGCCTGGGCGGGGCTAAGCTCCATTGAAGTGAACAGAGCTTAGCCACGCCCAGGCCAGTTGATACTAGTCGTGACGTCACTGGGCCGGCAGTAAATGGTGAGAAGGCCGCGGCGCTTCTCAAACAAGTGATCGGCGGGGGTCCCGGGTGTCGGACCCCTGCCGATCAGATGCTGATGATCTATCCAGAGGATAGATTAGCAGTTTAAACAAAGTGCAAAACCCCTTTAAATAAGGATCCAGTTGACTCAGCAAAGCACAGAGCACAGCAATGACGCTGCTGTCTCATTGAGAACTGCAAAAAACTGCAGAAAATGGCTGCTGGGGAGGTTCTTCTATAGGAAAGGGGTAGGCAACTTTCCTATTGGTTGCTAGGGATGTTGCTAAGCTCAAACAAAGATATTGCAGCCTTCTCATTAGCCCACAAGCAAGAAAAAAAAACTAGAATATTCACGATTACGAATATATAGCACTATATTCTAGATTTTCACAAATTCTCGAAGTGCCGATATTCGCAATCAACACTTGTAAAAACTCCAGAATAACCATATGTTATTTTTTGGTAATTTTTGTGGTAAGAAGTGTTTGTCCACTAGCATTTTCTTCATGGTAATTTTCTCTTATATAGAAAGCGATGTGAAAATGCCTGGAAAAATGGCAAGTTGCTAGAGGCGACAAAAACAAAAACAGCTCCTAAGTACTGTCCATAGACCTTGAGCTGTAATACTGTAATATCTGGAGCTGGAGATTACTAAAAACGCACATGTGCAGAGAAATGCCACCGAAATCACTATGAACCCACCCTGATAGACATTAACAAGGAAAAGAGGCTGATGGGTTAGAATCCTTGGTGAAGGAAAAGCCCTCCTTTTTTTTAGCTTGGGAACAGATCCCAAATTATGTCATACAATGCTCGACACAAAACTAATGTCATGAGACGATAAATTGTACCGATAAAATTGTGCTGCTTTCATGATATCCATTTCTGAGTCATGTTGTCTTTTTCTTTTCTTTTTTGACTATTGACATGATTTGAAGTGTTTTATTTGTGACCAGTCCGTGGTAACCAGGACTGGATTTCTTCTTTACAGACGGAGCGCATGGCGTCATAGCAACCAATGACGCCGTGCGCTACGGCTGTAAAGAAGAAATCCAGTCCTGGTTACCACCGACTGGTCACGTCCGGGGTTAACTGACGTGTGCACCTAGCCTAAAGGGGTTGGCCCATCCAGGACACCGATAGCATATCCCTAGGATATGCCATCAATGTCAGATAGTTGCAGGGTACTATCTCCAAAACAGGAGCCCCGAAGCGAACAGAAAGCGGCTTCGCATGTGCAGCCACCCTCCATTCAATGCTGTAGGAGTTTCAAAAATAGCCTAACACAGTCCCATAATAGTCAATGGGGGTAGGTGGGCACGCTTGCACGTCAGTTTTCTATTTACTGCTATGAAACTGCCAAAATAGCTGAGCACTCACTCAGCTATTGTTGGAACTCCCATAGCGATGAATGCATATAACTTTATGTTATATTATTTACAGCTTTGTATTGCGCTTAGCATTAGTAAGTTAGTACGGTAGATTAGATTTTTTCTTTTTAAATGTAGCTATTTTTTTTCTAGTAATTATATAGAAACACTAAAATTTAAGGGGTTCTCCAGGATTTTGATAATGATAGCCTATCCTTAGGATAAGCTGTCAATATCAAATTGGTGAGGGTCCAGCACTCTGCATCCCCACCGATCAGCTGTTTCGGGGTAGCTCTGATTATAGTGTAGTGGATGGAGCTGGTAACTGCAGCGCTGCTCCCTCTTGAAGTAAATGGGGGAACCACTGCAGGAACCAGCTCAGTCCACTATACAGCTCAGTCCACTATACCAGCACCAAAGCTACTCCTGAACAGTTGATTAGTGGGGGTGCAAGGAATGGGGGACTAGTGGCTCATCTTGCTCAGGGCCCACTGGGGAATTAACTTCTACCCTTGTGGGCAATATTTGCATGTATCTGTGTAGTGGGCCCCCAATCCAGCATGTCGATTCTGTTGCTGTGAGGTTTCAGGGGACTATTCAGGGAGGGAGTCTAAGAGGAAAGGACTAGAACTTCTAAATTTCTCAGGCTCGCCACTTCTCCACTGCTGAACTCCATCCCCGCCTGCACTGATCACATGATGATGATATCATCACAGGTCCTTCCCCCTTGCACTGAAGCAGATTATACTGCCCCCCACTCCCACCCCCGTCCCTCTTGAGAATCCCAGACATTTTTGGTAATTTATAAATTCTGGCTGGGCAATATTTTTAGGTCTCACAAAGAGGACATGTCTGTAAAAAAAAGAGGACGTATTGTCACCCTAAAGTTAAAGACTGCTCTGGAGGAGGCTATGGCACTCGTGGGGCACTGTGGCTGTCACTTATGGCACAACTGTGAGTATGGTGGACACTTATAGAGGGCTTAGAGGGTAATGCCACTATGTGGCTGCCACACAAATAGTAGGGGAAAGGGGATGCTGCTAACTTGTTTATTTCATAATGAATGTCGCATAGGATGAGGCTTCCGAAGTGCACAGACAGCAAGTCCCCCATGCGCGGCCACCCTTCATTCCCGCTATGGAACTTCAGAAAATAGCTGAGTGGCGGTTTGGCGATTTTCAGAGTCCCATAGTGATGAATGGAGAGGTGGCCGCTCTTGTGCTGCTTGTTCTTCATTCACTGCTATGGGACTTCCGAAAACAGCCGAGTGCGCTTGCTATTTTTGGAACTCCTATAGCAATGAATGGAGAGGACACCACGCATGCGCAATGTGCTCTCCTTTTACTTCGGACCCATGTTCTGGAAATATGAGCGGGTTCCAGAGGTGGGACCCCCCACCTATAGGACATTTATGGCACATCCTATGAATATATGCCGTATACGTCCCAGATGGAAATACCCCTTTAACCTCCTCCCTGAGAAAATCCTGCATACACCCCTGAAACAAAAGAACGCAAAATAAAGACACAGAAGAAAGACACAGAACACGGTAATTGGGGGATAAATGGCCAAATTGTTTATTTAAAATATTAAAAATGGCAAACCCCCGACTCACGGAGAGTCACCCTCCAGCACTCAGGAGAGGAAAACCCCCTGTGGAGGAAACCTCTAGGGAACCATGGCTGGAGGGCTGCCCTTCCCTTGGGCTTAGAGGGTAATGCCACTATGTGGCTGCCACATAAATAATAGGAGGGGGGGGGGCAGCAGCCGGGCTGATCTGGTTGTCTAGGCGGATGTCCCTTTTCTCCCCTTGGGTGATGGGCTTCCTGCTAGAACCTCCAAATTTCGTCAAGGTGCGGTGGGCGGGGGTAGTCAAGCTCAAGGTCCTCAGGCCAAGTACGGCACCAAATATGGCCGCTCGCTGGCTTTTTACAAGGGTTTTTCCCTTATGACATATGTGCTTGTGATGTCACGGGTGTCTATGACTAAGGTTGGTGGCAGTGCTCTGAAGGGTTAACCCTTTAGTGACTGTCAATGTGCCATATTGCAGCTTGTAACGGGGTGGTGCTGCCCCTTTAAATTATTTCATCCATACTTTGAGTGTAAGAGCCGGTGTCTCTGAAAGCGCAGAGGACGCCCCCCAATCATGTATGATGTCTGTCCTCTTTACCTGTCTTCTTGCATCTGATGTGTAATGGAGACCAGCATCAATCAGGGATGTGGCTGACAATCAGATGTCTAGGCTCAGTCCAGGAGAGAAGACAGAAAGAGACAGTTGAGGGGAAGATGACAGTTGGAAGGAGGGAAGAGAGTGTCTAATGGCCTCCATAGTGTGGCCCTGACAAAGAGAGCCCTGATCCACATGCTCCGCCACATCTTGTTAGCGTGAGTTGTCAGAAACTGCAACAGAGATTTGTAACTATAGAGCTGTGTGCCTCAGTGAAAGACTGACACCATCAAGCTGTTTACCTGATGTTCAGTTGCCCATAGCAACCACCAAGCTTATAATAACAATGTAACCATCGAGCTTTGTACCCAATGGTGACTGTAACCGCTAAACACTGCGCCTCCTGCTTGAGTAAAGTCAAGATGCAAGTGTCTGCGCCGTCCTCAAGTGCGGTCCCAGGATAGGGTCAAGGGTCACATATAAGACTAAACAGACTATGCTATTAGTCTGTTCATTTACATGATGCGGCCTCGAAGGGGTTATGTAAGAGCCATTTATCCGGGTATAGAGTGGCCAGAGGTCTGGTTTTAGGCCGGACAGTCCGGCTTTCAGACTCCCTGTCTTCCGTCCGGTGCAGGGCCTAGACGGATGCAGGGATGTCCTTTTGAACAGAACAGCTGCAAGGAGAAAGTCACCCTCCCTCCCACCCCTGCAGCTGACCTGAGGTTTATTTTACCTTAATTTTTTTAATCCCCATCGGCTCTGGAGTGGGAGGGGGCATGGTTTAGCGGGCACGGGGCAGGATTTTAAAGTCCGTCTTTTGAGGATGGCCTGAGTGGCCACCCCATCTGGGTACTCGGTGTCAGCACCTGGACCAGTGACTGTCAGTAATAAAACAAAGCTGCTTCCCTGAAGCAGAAACCCTGCGATCGTCGGGGGACCATAAATAAACGGCTGTTATCCAAACTGGAGTATATTGACAAAGTGCGGTAAGAAAGGGGTTAAAGGCCTCTGCAGTAAGGCACATTGGCAGTCACTAAAGGGTTAACCTTCAGAACACTGCCTCCAACATTAGTCATGGATGTGTGTCATAAGGGAAGAACCCTTGTAAAAAGCAGGCGAGCGGCCATATTTGGTGCCGTACTTGATGGCCTGAGGACCTTGAGCTTGACCATCCCGCCCACCGCAGCTTGACGAAATTTGGATGTTCTAGCAGGAAGCCCATCGCCCAGTGGGAGAAATGGGACATCCGCCTAACCAAACAGATCAGCCCGGCTGCTGCCCCCCACCCCCCACACACGATTTATGTGGCAGCCACATAGTGGCATTACCCTCTAAGCCCAAGGGAAGGGCAGCCCTCCAGCCATGGTTCCCTAGAGGTTTCCTCCACAGGGGGTTTTCCTCTCCTGAGTGCTGGAGGGTGACTCTCCGTGAGTCGGGGGTTTGCCATTTTTTTATATTTTAAATAAACAATTTGCCCATTTATCCCCTAATTAACATGTTCTATGTCTTTCTTCTGTGTCTTTATTTTACGTTCTTTGGTTTCAGGGGTGTATGCAGGATTTTCTCAGGGAGGAGGTTAAAGGGGTATTCCCATCTGGGACATGTATGGTATATATTGATAGGATGTTCCATAAATGTCCTATAGGTGGAGGTCCCACCTCCGGGATCCACTCATATTTTCAGAACAGGGGTCTGAATTAAACAGAGAGCACATTGCGCATGCAGGGAGTCCTCTCCATTCATTGCTATGGGAGTTCCAAAAAATAGCAAGCACACTCGGCTGTTTTCGGAAGTTCCATAGCAGCGAATGGAGAACAAGCAGCACAAGCGCGGCCACCTCTCCATTCACCACTATAGGACTCCAGAAAATAGCCAAACTATGGCTGAGCTATTTTCTGAAGTTCCATAGCTGTGAATGAAGGGTGGCCGCACATGCACAACTTGCTGTCTGTATACTTCGCAGGCCACATCCAATGCCATAAATTTCCCAGATGGGAATACACTTTAAAGGGAAATTCATTATGAAATAAGTTAGCAGAGCGTTGCTAGGATTCAGAGCAGTGTTAGGAGTCGCTGGGGATGGCGAGGGTCAATGACTGTTCAGGTGAACACTGTGGGGTGAATGAATCAATCTTCTACACTAGTTTTATGGCGTCGGAAAGTTGCAAGTTTAGCTGCATGTGGCACTTTGTGCATAAATTGGAACACAGCCTGGCCTAAATATATAAATGCTTATCATATATAATATTAGGGGATTACATACAATAAAAAAATAGGCGCACCTCCCCCTTGAGGAATGTGTTCTTATTCATCAATGCTATCTACCAGTAAGATTGTCTTCATTGCTCATAGCAACTAATCAGAGAGCAGCTTTCATTTTTCCAGAGCAATTAAAGAAATGAAAGCTGAGCTCTTATTGGTTGCTCGGGGCAACAAAGACAGTCCCAGTGCCCTCATTGTGCCCCTTTACTATAAGTGCCAGGCTGAGCCCCCATACATTTACTCAAGAGTCTGGGTTTGTCCTCATAACTGCCAACCATAGTTAGTGTCAGCCACCACCCCCACAGATCTTACAGTTCTGGGCCCCTTGTGCTATCCAAAGTGTCCCCATTAGAGATAGTGAGTGACAACGCCATATAAGTGCCAACCAATGTCCCCATAAGTTTTCTCTGCTGTCTCTGTGACTGGCAGCCATAGTTTCCCAAGAAATCCCAGCAATATTGACCCCATAGGTGTTATCCACAGTGATGCCAGGGGTGATAGCCCCAGTGCCCCCATAACTGCCAGCCACTGTACCCACATAATTGAAAACCACTGTGCCCCCAAACTGCCAGCCACTGAGTCTCCATAAGTGAAATACACTCTGCCTCTTTAAATCCCAGCAATACTGGTAACATAGGAGCTATTCACACATGCCAAAGGTGACAACCATGGTGCCCCTACAGCGCTACCATAAGAGACAGCCATTGACAGTGCCAGAAGGGTGGGCACTATAATCTGCTACAGTGCCAGAGCTGAAGGACCTGTGATGACGTCATCTTCATGTGATCAGTGCAGGGCCGGAGCTCAGCAGTGGAGAAGTGGGGAGCCTGAGAAACCTTGGGAGTTGTAGTCCTCTCCTCTTATACTCCCTCTCTAAATTGTCCCCTAATATAATAGAATGGACATGCTGGGAGTTGTAGTCCTCTCTAGTGTCAGACTGGGGTGCTTAGGGCCCACTAAAAATATTCATTCTGTGGGCCACTGTACAGATACCTGCAAATATTACCCGTTCAGACAGCAGCAAGACACTACAAGGTTACTTATAGGGGTCCCTGCTGTGACTTCAAGAAGGCGGTGCCTAAAAAAAGGAGTATACTGGGTGGCCTGCTGCTGTGTCTACAAGTCATCGCAGACACCAGATGCATCTGTAATAATAATCTACCCAGTTTTTAAATGGACATAAGCTGGTTGAGATGCTGTACACTGCCTATCTATATGTAGTGCAGTCACTCTACTGTGCCATGTGTGCTGGGGGACTAGGGGCCCACCTTGCTCGGGGCCCACTGGGGGATTCACCTGTTTTTCTGTGGGCCAGTCCGAGCCTGCCCCTGCTGCTCTGCTATTGATGAGTTATACTGAGGATAGGTCATCAATATAAAAATCACGCAGAACCCATCTAAAGGCATGTTCACAGCTAAGTTGGAGGCTCCGTCTGGGCCCTCCATCACAGATTTAGTCAAAAATAGAGGAGAGAAAAGTCCTGCATACACTACAAAGAGCATTCTCCTGGAATAAAACCAAACGGATCAGGTTATATTCAATTGGACCTTTTTGCCCTGTTCCTGTCAGCTATGTGACGAATCTGGCACTTATGTTATTTTTGTTGCTCTGCTCCATTAATGGAGAAAAGCAACAGAAATAACTAACGCTGATGTGAAAGAGCTCTGGCCTCTGTGCTTATATTTTTCTTTACAGTTTACCATTTATTTTGATATATTACATATACAGTGTAGACTAATTAGGTTGGTTCTAGTATTGCAGCAAAAACTGTGTGGGGGCAGTTTTTAGGAGGAACACCGCCTATTGTTTTTTTCATCTTCACTGTCTTATCCTAAAGATCAGAAAAGACCAACTTTATCTGATTACAATGTGTTTATTGGGATTTGGTTTCCCAGTCTAATTGCCGCTCTTTTAATGACGGTAGTGATCCCGGCGGTCACAGGATTAGTCACATGACCACTACAATGCTATCTACCAGTAAGATTGTCTTCATTGCTCATAGCAACTAATCAGAGAGCAGCTTTCATTTTTCCAGAGCAATTAAAGAAATGAAAGCTGAGCTCTTATTGGTTGCTCGGGGCAACAAAGACAGTCCCAGTGCCCTCATTGTGCCCGCTTTACCATAAGTGCCAGGCTGAGCCCCATACATTTACTCAAGAGTCTGGGTTTGTCCTCATAACTGCCAACCATAGTTAGTGTCAGCCACCACCCCCACAGATCTTACAGTTCTGGGCCCCTTGTGCTATCCAAAGTGTCCCCATTAGAGATAGTGAGTGACAACGCCATATAAGTGCCAACCAATGTCCCCATAACTGGCAGCCATAGTTTCCCAAGAAATCCCAGCAATATTGACCCCATAGGTATTATCCACAGTGATGCCAGGGGTGATAGCCCCAGTGCCCCCATAACTGCCAGCCACTGTACCCACATAATTGAAAACCACTGTGCCCCCAAACTGCCAGCCACTGAGTCTCCATAAGTGAAATACACTCTGCCCCTATAAATCCCAGCAATACTGGTAACATAGGAGCTATTCACACATGCCAACGGTGACAACCATGGTGCCCCTACAGCGCTACCATAAGAGACAGCCATTGACAGTGCCAGAAGGGTGGGCACTATAATCTGCTACAGTGAGCTGAAGGACCTGTGATGACATCATCTTCATGTGATCAGTGCAGGGCCGGAGCTCAGCAGTGGAGAAGTGGGGAGCCTGAGAAACCTTGGGAGTTGTAGTCCTCTCCTCTTATACTCCCTCTCTAAATTGTCCCCTAATATAATAGAATGGACATGCTGGGAGTTGTAGTCCTCTCTAGTGTCAGACTGGGGTGCTTAGGGCCCACTAAGAATATTCATTCTGTGGGCCACTGCACAGATACCTGCAAATATTACCCGTTCAGACAGCAGCAAGACACTACAAGGTTACTTATAGGGCTCCCTGCTGTGACTTCAAGAAGGCGGTGCCTAAAAAAAGGAGTATACTGGGTGGCCTGCTGCTGTGTCTACAAGTCATCGCAGACACCAGATGCATCTGTAATAATAATCTACCCAGTTTTTATATGGACATAGGCTGGTTGAGATGCCTTACGCTGCCTATCTATATGTAGTGCAGTCACTCTACTGTGCCATGTGTGCAGGGGCTGGGGGACTAGGGGCCCACCTTGCTCGGGGCCCACTGGAGGATTCACCTGTTTTTCTGTGGGCCAGTCCGAGCCTGCCCCTGCTGCTCTGCTATTGATGAGTTATACTGAGGATAGGTCATCAATATAAAAATCGTGCAGAACCCATCTAAAGGCATGTTCACAGCTAAGTTGGAGGCTCCGTCTGGGCCCTCCATCACAGATTTAGTCAAAAATAGAGGAGAGAAAAGTCCTGCATACACTACAAAGAGCATTCTCCTGGAATAAAACCAAACGGATCAGGTTATATTCAATTGGACCTTTTTGCCCTGTTCCTGTCAGCTATGTGACGAATCTGGCACTTATGTTATTTTTGTTGCTCTGCTCCATTAATGGAGAAAAGCAACAGAAATAACTAACGCTGATGTGAAAGAGCTCTGGCCTCTGTGCTTTTATTTTTCTTTACAGTTTACCATTTATTTTGATATATTACATATACAGTGTAGACTAATTAGGTTGGTTCTAGTATTGCAGCAAAAACTGTGTGGGGGCAGTTTTTAGGAGGAACACCGCCTATTGTTTTTTTCATCTTCACTGTCTTATCCTAAAGATCAGAAAAGACCAACTTTATCTGATTACAATGTGTTTATTGGGATTTGGTTTTCCAGTCTAATTGCCGCTCTTTTAATGACGGTAGTGATCCCGGCGGTCACAGGATTAGTCACATGACCACTGTGGCTCGTAGAAGAATCAGCAGTGCCACTATCTCTCTTCTATATGCAGTGCTTATTGAGCCCTGTGCATAGGAAGTCAGAGAAGACAGAAGCAGTAAGGCCCCTTTCACACGAGAGAGTTTTCCATGCGGGTACGATGTGTGACGTGAACTCATAGCACCCGCACTGAATCCTGACCCATTCATTTCCAATGGGTCTGTGTACATGAGCGTGGAAAAATCACAGCATGTTCTATATTCTGCGTTTTTCACGCAGCTCTGGCCCCATGGAAGTGAATGGGGCTGCGTGAAAAACGCATTGCATCCGCAAGCAAGTGCGGGTGCGATGCATTTTTCACTGATGGTTGCTAGGAGATGTTGTTTGTAAACCTTCCGTTTTTTATCACGCACATCAAAGCGCATTGCACCCGCGCCATAAAAACTGAACAACTGAACGCAATCGCAGGCAAAACTGAATGGCTTTGCCTGCAAAATCGCACAGTTTTCACTGAACGCATCTGCAACACATCCGGACCTAATCCGAACACGCTCGTGTGAAAGAGACCTAAAAGTTCCACGAGTCTTCCTCTCCTCTCCCTTTTTTTCTATCTCTATTTATTTCTAGAAAAATATTTTGCTCAATTTCTGCAAACAGAATACCCTATATACTGAACTATTGAATACCAGCCTCCAAATGTATTCAATGGACAGTTTTCTCCGATGATCCAAGCAGACTCCATGAAGGCAGAAAATACTCCAGGGTGATCAATACTTCCCCCCTATTGTACTCAATATTGGAACATGTTTGTTGCGTTCCCATTCCCGGACACAAAATCGCTGCAAGAAGTGTGAGTGTTTTTGTGTACAGCAAGGGAAGCTGAATAAGCAAGATCTGGCACCAAAAACCATGTAAGTCAATGGTGCCGGATCCGTTTTTTTCAGACACCGAAAATGAAGAAACTGGTTCTGCACTAAAACCATTGTAAGTCAATGGGCGCGGATCAGTTTCCTAATTTTCTATATAATAAAGCCGGATCTGTTCTGAGATGGAGGCAGCCGGTTGTATTAAAACGGAAGTGTTTGCTGTGGTTTTGAGATCTCCTGCCGGATCTCAAAACGGTACACACAAACGCTTATGTAGTAGCTTCCTGGCTCAAGCAATATGTTGATTAGACATGTCACCTCTACAGCCAATCACAGGCCACAACGCTTACGTCCGAGGGGTTATCAGACCAATATTACCGCCAGTGATCTGACTACGTTACTTTTCTTCAGCACTTGACACAGGAATCACATTGTATTTTATGACTAATACCAACATTAAAGAACAATGTTAACCGACATAATCTGCTTTCTAGGAAGTCACTGTTTGGCCTGTTCCTTTATCCCAATATGATTGGACTTGAGCCCTGTGCATAGGAAGTCAGAGAAGACAGAAGCAGTAAGGCCCCTTTCACACGAGAGAGTTTTCCATGCGGGTACGATGTGTGACGTGAACTCATAGCACCCGCACTGAATCCTGACCCATTCATTTCAATGGGTCTGTGTACATGAGCGTGGAAAAATCACAGCATGTTCTATATCAGGGGTCCTCAAACTTTTTAAACGGGGCCAGTTCACGGTCCCTCAGACCGTTGGAGGGCCAGACTATAGTTTAACTATAAGTAATTGTATATATTTACCAGTATTTTAATGGGAATCATTCCCCCCCTCCCTTGTCACTCTCATTTCTCAGACCCCTCCCTTGTCACTCTCATTTCTCAGACCCCTCCCTTGTCACTCTCATTTCTCAGACCCCTCCTTTGTCACTCTCATTTCTCAGACCCCTCCCTCCCTTGTCACTCTTATTCCCCCCTCCCTTGTCACTCTCATTTCTCAGCCTCCCTGCCTTGTCACTCTCATTTCTCAGCCCCCCTCCCTTGTCACTCTCATTTCTCAGCCCCTCCCTTGTCACTCTCATTTCTCAGACCCCTCCCTTGTCACTCTCATTTCTCAGCCCCCTCCCTTGTCACTCTCATTTCTCAGACCCCTCCCTTGTCACTCTCATTTCTCAGACCTCTCCTTTGTCACTCTCATTTCTCAGCCCCCTCCCTCCCTTGTCACTCTCAGTTCCCTCCCTCCCTTGTCACTCTCATTTCCCCCTCCCTCCCTTGTCACTCTCATTTCTCCCCTCCCTTGTCACTCTCATTTCTCAGCCTCCCTGCCTTGTCACTCTCATTTCTCAGCCTCCCTGCCTTGTCACTCTCATTTCTCAGCCCCCTCCTTGTCACTCTCATTTCTCAGCCCCCTCCTTGTCACTCTCATTTCTCAGACCCCTCCTTTGTCACTCATATTTCTCAGCCCCCTCCCTTGTCACTTTCTCAGGCCCCTCCCTCCCTTGTCACTGTCATTTCTCAGACCCCTCCTTTGTCACTCATATTTCTCAGCCCCTCCCTTGTCACTCTCATTTCTCAGGACCCTTCCCTCCCTTGTCACTGTCATTTCTCAGACCCCTCCCTTGTCACTGTCATTTCTCAGCCCCCTCCATTGTCACTTTCATTTTTCAGGCCCGCTCCCTCCCTTGTCACTCTTTCTCAGCCCCCTCCGTTGTCACTCCCCCTTCTTGTCTCTCTTTTACTTAGCGCCCCTCCTCATCACCTTGTCACACAGCTCATAAATTACTCACCCCCTCCCCTAGTGTAGCGTGGTCGAGCTCTGTGAGGTCCGCGGTACAGGAGCATTTGTTTCCTGTACCCGGCCGACTGATAGAAAGCGCACAGTAAGTGAGCACTTCCTGTCAGTCCGGCCGGGTACAGGATACAGGAAACAAAAGTTCCTGTACCGCGGACCAGACAGAGCTCGGCCGCACAACACTGTCAGGCCCTCTCTTCGTCCGCCGCAGCCCCCTCGCATCTCTGCTGGGAGGGGTTGGCAGCACCCTGCCCAGCTGTGAGAAACACCCGGCTGCCGGATCAGTTTCCTCGGCGGGCCGCATGTGGCCCGCGGGCCGTAGTTTGAGGACCCCTGTTCTATATTCTGCGTTTTACACGCAGCTCTGGCCCCATGGAAGTAAATGGGGCTGCGTGAAAAACGCATTGCATCCGCAAGCAAGTGCGGGTGCGATGCATTTTTCACTGATGGTTGCTAGGAGATGTTGTTTGTAAACCTTCCGTTTTTTATCACGCACATCAAAGCGCATTGCACCCGCGCGATAAAAACTAAACAACTGAACGCAATCGCAGGCAAAACTTTGCCACAGTTTTCACTAAACTCATCTGCAACACATATATACTGTACTATTGAATACCAGCCTCCAAATTTATTCAATGGACAGTTTTCTCCTATGATCCAAGCAGACTCCATGAAGGCACTAGGGCAGAAAATGCTCCAGGGTGATCAATACTTCCCCCCTATTGTACTCGATATTGGAACATGTTTGTTGCATTCCCATTCCCGGACACAAAATCGCTGCAAGGAGTGTGAGTGTTTTTGTGTACAGCAAGGGAAGCTGAATAAGCAAGATCTGGCACCAAAAACCATGTAAGTCAATGGTGCCGGATCCGTTTTTTTCAGACACCGAAAATGAAGAAACTGGTTCTGGCACTAAAACCATTGTAAGTCAATGGGCGCCGGATCCAGTTTCTTAATTTTCTATATAATAAAACCGGATCTGTTCTGAATGGAGGCAGCCGGTTGTATTATTAGAACGGAAGTGTTTTGCTGTGGTTTTGAGATCTCCTGCCGGATCTCAAAACGGTACAGCAAAAACGCTTATGTGAAAGTAGCCTTCCCTGGCTCAAGCAATATGTTGATTAGACATGTCACCTCTACAGCCAATCACAGGCCACAACGCTTACGTCCGAGGGGTTATCAGACCAATATTACCGCCAGTGATCTGACTACATTACTTTTCTTCAGCACTTGACACAGGAATCACATTGTATTTTATGACTAATACCAACATTAAAGAACAATGTTAACCGACATAATCTGCTTTCTAGGAAGTCACTGTTTGGCCTGTTCCTTTATCCCAATATGATTGGACTTGAGTCGCTGGCTGACCCATCTGACACCTGGGAGATTACTGAAACCATAGGGAAGGGGACGTATGGGAAAGTTTATAAAGTCAGCAACAAGAAAGATGGAAGCATGGCAGCGGTGAAGATCTTAGACCCCATCAGTGTAAGTTCAGATCTTCAACATATTTCTTTTCTTTCTTTTTTTCCCCTATGTTCAGCTTTGTAACCAATGTTTTATCGTTTAAAGGTAATGTGTCATCAGAAAATGACCTATTGTTTAAATCACATTTTTAAAGAATTTTTGATGGTCATCTTTAATTTTCCATGTCAATATCTATATTTAAACAAAAATCACGAAATTTTGTTGCACTAGTCACTAAGCCTAATAATAATCATCACTTCTTGATCTGTACGGATCACTTTACTGCAGTTATCTGCTTATTTTTCATTCTAATGATTTCACCTCTGTATAGATAGATGCATAGGTGATTGTCAAAGCGTATCTATTCTTTCCTTGTACAATGACGTCTTCACAGGTCAAAACTCTCCCATAGAAGTCAATGAGGTCCCCTCCTGACTATTGTGTCTGTGGACCATGGTGCTGCTGTAAAGCAATTTTCTTGCTTGCTAAATGCTGTTAAGAACAGCTCAGGCAGGATGGCCGCCCCCGTAATCATGTTCAGGAAATAGAATAAAAAAATCTCCAATCAGAAAATAAAAACAGATTAAAAAAAGGATATGTGTTACAATTTTGGTTATTTTAAATGTATCAGAAATAAAGAAAATTAAATAATGTTGCAATCATTCTTGACTTGTGTTTCTACAAACTTCTGCATATTTGCTGTAGACACAAAATATTCGGACATTTTTAATCAACACTGTTTGCAAAATTACTCCACTTTTTATTTTAGAATCACACTAGAACTGTAAAAACACATGGTGGGCATAGCCAAAAAACAACAAGCAAATAGTAGTTCCATTATTCCCCATATTAGTTAACTGCATCAGTGTTTTGTTTCCTGACCTGTAATATGTAATACCAAAAAATCTCATTAAAGGGGTTACCTGGGTGTTTAATATTGATGACCTCGGGACTGGCCTCCTTACAGCTTACCAAGCACACTGCCGTCCATTGGATAGTGGCCATGCTTGGTATTGCACTCAGCCCCATTCACTTGAATGGAACAGATCTGCATCTAAGCCAATGTGACCGATGAACGTGACGTCACACGCCTAGGAAGAACCAGAACGCTTTGGTCTTTTCAAACAGCTGATCAGCGGAAGTTTCTGGAGTCGGACCCCCACAGACCAGATATTGATGACCTACCCTAAGGCTAGACCATCAGTGTCAAAATCTCAGACAACCCCTGTAATTAATAAAGAAAACTTCCATGTTCTTCCATGTTCCATACATTTTGCTGCTTTGATGTTCCATACAAGGCAGTTTTAGCGATCCTGTGCAATTCTAAAAAGAATAGTTGGAGGATGCATGCCTGGGATGTGACATTTTTGGGGGGCTAATGATATGACACTGTATGACATAATTATACATGCCTGATCCATCTAAATTCATGCTGGAGATGAAAGTTATTATTCTATATGGCTTTTTAGTTTTTCTTTACATACCTGCATTCACACAGCACAGCCTAAAGCTACTTGGACTACATAGAGTTCAGAGGGGAACATACTACATGGGGTCGGGGAACAAGATGGCCAACCAGCACTGTAATAAATGTTTCTTCTGTCTACTAGATCACATATAAATGCTGTGTTTTCCAGCCTATAAAAATATTGGCGGAACATTATAATACCGTGTATCCGCAAGGCGGTCTGGAGCCGTTAGAATACACAGCCCCCTTATTCATCAGTGTATATCCCAAGGTATCCGCATCGTGATAGCAGAGAATGTGGAAGTAAAGCTATGTTCACATTGCCGCTTTTTATTTCCACTGTTCTTCTTCACTGTAGTAAATAATGAAAAAGAAATTTCCGTCGAATGACAGAAGCAAACGGCACTCTAAAGAACCCATTGAGTGTAATGAGGCCTGTTGGGTTTCCATCAGGGAGCCTGGCATTTTACCAGCATGCCATGCTTTTCTGATATTTTTAACAGAATCCAACATGGAGGCTTCTAACAGAGCCTGAACTGTGCCAGGCACAAACTGGCACGATTTGGGGAAACTAGGACTTGTTCAGTTTTCCCGCACTCGCTCGAAAAAGGGTGACACTTCACAGAAAGCGAGCGTGACTTCACGTGAAAGGGGAATGTCATCATTTTGCACCAATGGAAAATCTGATCTACCTCAGTTGAGTCCTTTTCTGGTGCATATAATGTACACATCCATGCTGACTGGCTCCTAAGAACTCAGCTCATAGATCAAATGCATTTGTAACACCCGATATACCAATAATATTAAAAAATAAACACTTTAATGCACTCCTGTTAATCAGAAAAGATAATGGGGCACATTTATCAAACTGGTGTAAAGTAGAACTGGCTTAGTTGCCCATAGCAACCAATCAGATTCCACCTTTCATTTTCTAAAGGAGCTGTGAAAAATGAAAGGTGAAATCTGATTGGTTGCTATGGGCAACTAAGCCTGTTCTACTTTAAACCAGTTTGATAAATCTTCCCCAATATGTGTTAAAAACCTACAACTGTAAAAAAAAAAAAAAAGGATTAACATTTTCTTTACAATTGTTATAATTATTATTTCACATACTGTCCAAGCAATCATCACAAAATATCATACCGTGGAGATATTTCAGATTTCAATTTTCAACCTTAAACAAGCCATATAGTTAAAAAGTCATTTTCATATATATTTCAGATAGAGATGTCACCAAGTTAATGGGAAATTATATCATTGTTATGCATCATTAGGCCGAGCTGATGCGAAGCAACGAACGTTATAAGGAGAGTAATCTGTGTTATTTAACATCACTTAATTAAATGTAATCTCTTCTTCAAGAAACATTAAAAAGATGATAGATAGATAGATAGATAGATAGATAGATAGATAGATAGATAGATAGATATTGGATAGATAGATATAGATAGATATAGATAGATAGATAGATAGATAGATAGATAGATAGATAGATAGATATTAGAGAGATAGATTTTAGATAGAGAGATAAATAGATAGACAGATGATAGATAGATAGATAGATAGATAGATAGATAGATAGATAGATAGATAGATAGCTAGATAGCTATTAGATAGACAGATATGAGATAGATAGATAGATAAATAGATAGATAGACAGATAGATAGACAGATATGCAGGGGTGCACCGAGCCTTTCTGCTGCCTGAGGCGAAAACTGAAACGCCAGGCTCAGGCGACGTGATAATGATGACGCCGGCCTCTGATAGGCTACAGGAAATAGGACCAAAGCCTATTAGAGGAAACGGTGGGCCAGGGAGACATCACTGCCGTCGCAGCATTCAACTGTATTGCTGTCCTGAGTACAGTGATGCAGTTGAATGTGTAGAGACGAGCGTTTCCACAATGAAAGCGCTCATTGCCCATGGCCCTTCTGCTGCCCCCCCTCTTGCCCCTACCTGGTGCTGCCTGAGGCAATCGCCTCACCTGGCCTCATTGGTGGTGCACCACTGCAGATATGAGATAGATAGATTAGTTTTTTTTGATCCGAGGCTCCTTTCCTGAGTTATGATACTTTTTTCTGAATATGCAAATTTTGGCCTTTTGTGCAATGAGGGCATTGTCATTGCTCTTGTTGCACCCAAGCTCCACCATTTTCTGCGGCCAGTCCCTCCCTGGCTGCTTTGCCTCTGTCTGGCCCTGTCAATCAAAGAAGTGAGGGTCATATACTGAGACTACACATCTTCACGGCTGCCTTAATAATTGCACTAAATTAACCTTGGAAATCCATTGATACATGAATAAAATATTTGGTTTGTGAAATATTGGGGAAAATGATCCCACCCATGTCTTGTCCTTCCCTTCTCCTTCAGGATGTTGATGAGGAGATCGAGGCAGAGTATAATATTCTGAAGTCACTTTCAAATCACCCAAACGTTGTAATGTTTTATGGGATGTATTACAAAGCCGATCAGTATGTTGGTGGACAACTCTGGCTGGTTCTGGAGGTAAGTGGCTATATCTATATGTAATACAGCAACTATTGTACCAGCATCCAAGATACGGTGTCAGTGAAGAGGTTCCAGTCTCCTCCATCTCCCATTATGTTAGATCGCCACCTCGGCCAATACTATGTCCCCGAGATGGCAGTGTCTCCGCCAGCAGAAGTCAAAACTCAGGTCCGGTGGTTTGGTGATGACACATGGTTTTTAATGTTGACAACATGTGATTTTTAAAAATCTTATTAAATGGGTATTGCAGTTATATTAAACACTCAGTGGCGTAATTAGAAATGACTGGGGCCTACAGCAGATTTTTAATGTGCCTCCTTCACCCCCATCAACTTCTTCACAACCCCCACTCCTGTGGCTAGTCAACCGAGGCCCGTTAGCTGCCCCATCTGTTTCCTACAGTATCACTGTATATAATGTCATTGTATAATACTGTTGAGGGGGCCCTGACAATAAAATCGTTTAGTCCTCCTCCTGGATGGGCCCCTTCTGGGCCGCTTTCCCTATAGCTCCATCCCTGGTGCCACTTCTTGGTCTATACAGATCACTTTACTGCAGTTATCTGCTTATCATTACAGGCAGGAATGGTATAACACATATCACCCATATACACAGATAGGATCCACCGTTCACAATATCAGGGGATATCACAGCTTATCTACTCCCTCCTCATCAGAGGTCCCATAGAAGTCAATGAGGTCTCCTCCAGATCATTGTGTCTGTGTCCCATGTGGCTGCTGTAAAGCAATTCTCTAAATGCTGTTAAGTGTAAAACGTAACTTTTACTGATGATCATTAAAAATCACCCAATTTGTGCCCTTAAAAAGCAATTAAGGCTGGATTCACACGAGCGTGTCCGGATTAGGTACGGATGCGTTGCGGATGCGTTCAGTGAAAACTGTGCGATTTCACAGGCAAAGCCATTCAGTTTTGCCTGCGATTGCGTTCAGTTGTTCAGTTTTTCCGTGCGGGTGCAATGCGTGATGTGAACGCATTGCACCCGCACTGAATCCTGACCCATTCATTTCTATGGGGCTGTGTACATGAGCGGTTTTTTTCACGCATCACTTCTGCAACCCGTGTATATCGCAGCATGCTCTATCTTATGCGTTATAAACGCATCCGCAGCCCCATAGAAGTGAATGGGGCTGCGTGAAAAATGCATTGCATCTGCAGGAGTGCGGATGCGTTGCGTTTTTCACTGATGGTTGCTAGGAGATGTTGTTTGTAAACCTTCAGTTTTTTTATCACGCGCGTGAAAAACGCATCAAAACGCATTGCACCCGCGCGGAAAAAACAACTGACCGCAATCGCAGGCAAAACTGAATGGCTTTGCCTGTGAAAACGCACAGTTTTCACTGAACGCATCCGCAACGCATCCGGACCTAAATCCATCACGCTCGTGTGAACCCAGCCTAACAGTTCCTGACAGGGGATCTCCCCTATCAGGACGGCCATTCCGTATTGCAAGGCAGGGCCTATAGCTTGATAGGGCAATTGTGAGGGTGAGTCAATTTTCCTTTCCTTTTCCTGACCAGCCTCATTGTTAATTGCTTTTTAAGGGCACAAATTGGGTGATTTTTAATGATCATCAGTAAAGGTTACGTTTTACACTGGTGGAGATACTCTGTGATTACATTATAATTGAGTTACACTAGTGACTACCTGACATCTGATGTCTATATCTATCAGAACTGTGAAAAATAAATGCTAAGAACAGCTCAGGCAAGATGGCCGCCCCCATAATCATGTTCAGGAAATAGAATAAAAAGTCTGCAATCAGAAAAACAGATTAGAAATGTAGGATATGTGTAAACAGTTTTGGTGACACATTCCCCTCTAGTTTGTTTTTTTCTTATTTCTTTGTCCGGCTCACTGAGAAGGCCGCACATGCCCAGTTTCATTTTTCAACTGCCTGCTGAGCTGTGACAGGGAGAGAACTGCAGCAGAACGGACACGCCCCCTGAGCTGCAGCAGAAAATACACTCCCCTTGAGCTGTCAGCTTCATATAAATATAGCAGAGCAATGAATGTGGAGATCTCTGGATCCCTGTAAGGTACAGGGCTGACTCTAGCTTTGTTAGGCCTCATTCACACGACAGTATTTTGCGGACCGTATACTGGCCGTTTTTTCAGTTCAGTATACTGACAGTATACTGAACCATTCACTTCAATGGGACTGCAAAAAATACTGAAGTGTCTCCGTATGCCTTCCGTTTCAGTTTTTCCATTTTTCCATTCCGTTTAAATATAGAACATGTCCTATTCTTGTCCGCAAATCACGTTCAGTGGCTCCATTCAAGTCAATGGGTCAGCAAAAAAAACGGAAAGCATACGGAAGTGCATCCGTATGTCTTCCGTATCCTTTCCGTTTTTTGCGGAACCATCTATTGAAAATGTTAAGACCAGCCCATTTTTTTCAATGTTATTACTGTATACTGTATATGCCATACGGAAAAACGGAACGGAAAAACGGAACCGATACGGAAACACAACGGAAGCAAAAAACGGAACCACGGATCCGCAAAATACGGACCGCAAAATACTGAAAAAGCCATACGGTCGTGTGAATGAGGCCTTAGAAAGAGATTGTCATGGACTATATAATGTCTGATTTTAATTTTTTACATTAGTCATGTGATAATCCCTTTAAGTTATCCACAAGATAGGGGAGATCCATTAGATCAATGGGGAGTCTGACCTTTGGGTAACCGGTGCTGTACTTGGCATTGTCTGGTAGCTCCATAGAGAATGAATAGAATGACACGATGCATAGTTGACCTATCACTCCATTCCTTTCTTGTGATCGGTGGAGGTCAATTGGGTAGGGGATAACTTGATATAAGCAGAATACCCCTTTAAAACTCTTTGACTATCCCAAGTGTTACTGCATTATGTCCCCATTATCATCTTGCTGATCAGTGGAGACCCTAAGGCCACTTTCACACGGGCGAGTTTTCCGCGCGGGTGCAATGCATGAGGTGGACGCATTGAACCCGCACTGAATCCGGACCCATTCATTTCTATGGGGCTGTGCACATGAGCAGTGATTTTCACGCACCACTTCTGCGTTGCGTGAAAATCGCAGCATGCTCTATATTTAGCGTTTTTCACGCAAGGCAGGCCCTATAGAAGTGAATGGGGCTGCGGGAAAATTGCAAGCATCCGTAAGAAAGTGCGGATGCAGTGCGATTTTCCCGCATGATTGCTAAGCGACGGGACCAGATCTTTATTATTTTCCCTTATAGCATGGTTATAAGGGAAAATAATAGCATTCTCAATAAAGAATGCTTTGTAAAATGAGGATTAAGGGGTTAAAAATAAAAAACTTAACTTACCTTAGCCACTTGATCGCGTAGTTGGCAATCTCTCTTCTGTCTTCAAGCTTTAGCTGTATTCTAAAGGACCTGTGATGACGTCACATCACATGGTCCAATCACATGGTCCATCACGGACGTCATCACAGGTCCTCTAGACTGCAGCTAATGCTTGAAGAGAGAAGAGAGATCGCCAACTACGCGATCAAGTGGCTAAGGTAAGTTAAGTTTTTCCATTCCGTTCAAAGATAGAACATGTCCTATTATTATCCGCATAACGGACAAGGATATTACTGCTCTATCAGGGGCCAGCTGTTTTGTTCCGCAAAAAACAGAATGCACGCGGAAGTCATCCGAATTTTTTGCGGATCCTTTTTTTGCGGACCGCAAAATACTGAAAAAGCCATACGGTCGTGTGCAAGAGGCCTAACACTGCTACGTTGGGGATGGAGTGCTGGCTTGGGTAGTGACCTCCCAGCTGGATTGAGAGGTATTCCTGCGTGGTCGAGGAGATTGGAACCTCTTCATCGTCTCTGTCTTGGATGTTAGTGGACTGGCACTTCAGACTATGCTGGTGCTATACTATTAACATAAAATAATGTGTTTATATAGGTGAATATCATTTATTTAATGTGCAGCACGTTTATACAATGCTATGTATCATCTTCTTCTGATAATTGTTAGCAGCAACTCATGGTCTGTGTAGCAGTTTTCTTTCCTTTGCTTTAGTACATCATTGATTATATATCCTATTCACTAATGAGCTGTGAAAAAGCACAACCTTAAAAGCTATTGGGATTCTCGTTAAGACAGAGATGCCAGACATTCCCGAGAAGTAATTGCTGTCACTTGCTTTACTTTTTATGGTGCTGATTACTTTATGACCAGGAGGGCAATTAGTATTTCTTTAAGTTTTTAAGTTTTGGCCACACTTTCACAAATACAGCAAAAGATGAGATGTATTAAGGGGTGCCTTTTGAGGGACAACTCCTTTCAATCGTGCCTTCCAGGGTTAGCTGGTCACCTCTGATCCTGCTCCAGGTGCCCAACATATACTATTGATTTTGACAGCCAGGGAAATACAAAGATGGTTCAAGTCTGCCAGAACGAGGGTTGCTCAAACATTAGAGTGGTACTCTATTCTAGCTCATAGAGTAGGATATATATAAATAAGGCAAACCCTCAATAAGTACATTCTAGATTGAGGCTAAATCCAAGCAGTGAAAAGGAACTCAGCTGCCTAGATAACATCCTATTATGTAGAGTTAAAGGGGTTGTCCTATGACCACTGGTGGCCAAGTAGTAGATCTTAGTTCAAATAAATGGAAATCTGCTCCTCTGATATAAACCTTTATAACCTTCCGAATCGTACTCAATTTCAGTGTCGGACTGTCCCACCAGAGTACCAGAGGATCTTCCAGTGGGGCCAAGCTCTGACAATAATGGATTCCTAGCAAAACAGGGCCCTTAAGGTCCTATAGGTCCAGAGGGTGGGCCCACTGGATCATTTCCTTTGGTGGGGCCAAGGGATTTAGTCCGGCACTGCTCAGTTTGCTAAATGGCTGGTACTGTAAGTGTTTTCTTAAGTTTTGTCCAAGAAAAATCCATGTTAAGCAATGGAAATGTACAATATTTAACATGATTCAAAAGACTTTCTCTAGAAAACTCATAGGGAATTTTGGCCAACTTCTGTGGCCATCTTTACTTTATGTCATGTGGGCTCCTTGTTTACTGTATATCCAATTTAGCATGGACTTAAAGGATCTTAAAGTAAGGACGGTTGTTGGACTTGAACTGGTTAACAAACTGTGCAGGTAGTCTGTATTCGGAGACTATATTGCTGGAAACAAGAGACCTAATACATGCCAAGAAGACAAGACCACAAGCCTGCTATCATATCAGCTAGAAACATTGGCAGTAGGTTATAGATACATTCAGGTTACATTGCTTGCTTCATTTACTAAGACCCAGCATCTTCCCTGCTGTGTCATTGATGGTCTATTGTTCAGTCCTTGGTGATCTAGTGACAATAAATATTTTGCCTGTAAATCATCAAGGACTTATACTATAGACCATCATTGACAAAGCAGCAAACCATCACCAGGGAGGTAGCTACTGTGGCTTATTATGACTGGTCTGTGGCGGGGCAGTAGATAGATAGCATGCAAAAAAAATAGTAAATATGAAAAGGTACCATGTTGGTATCATTTATGAGTACTGCAAACATTGCAGTAACCCACTGTATCACTGCCAAAGGGGTTAATGTTGTAATTCACTGCCAAAGGGGTTAATGTTGTGATTCACTGCTAAAGATTTAGTACTCAAGTTCACTACTTTAAAAATGTCTACTGGTATACTAACAGTGAACTGTGCACTATGTATCCCAAAAAGGCTATGTATAGGCAGGAAATAGTCAAACTGGCAGTTCTTATTGTAGTTGTCTTGAGAGTCTGCTAGTGAGCAAGCTAGAGAAAAGAATTGTTTGGTGTTTGCTGCAGCCAAGTAGGCCTACAGATTTTGTTTCTCCAACAAAACACCATTCCTGAGAGTGGAAAGCTGCCAGAAAAGCAACTCTTGTAAGGAAAGAAGGAAGCATTGAATTACTGCAGAAGGTGGAGGAACATAAAGACCATGTTTGGACTGAGACAATAAAGGTAACGCACACTTATAGCTTTGTACTTTGCTGCTTGTGGTTAGGGTTGATTACTTCTGGCGCCCACCACATTTCTGAGACAGACTGGTCATCCAATTTAGGACTGCATCGAGCAGATTGGACAATTGCAGACAGTGTTATTGAGAGTTTGCATGCCTGTAGTTATTTAGGAAGATTGCTAGAACTGATAGAAAAAGACTCAGAGAGAAATTATTTCAGACTCCTGCTTATATACAGCCTTTGGGAAAAGCCTACCCTGGGAGATACCTCAGAACTGTGCCTACTGTTGTATTTGTACTGCAACCCCCACATTCTATTCTGTAAAGACAGACTTTATTTCTTATAATCAAGACGGGCTGGTCATTAGTCTCCACGTCTGACCCCCAGGCCTTCCTTTGTTCTCCTGCATTACACCCTGCCACCCATCAGCATAACTTTAAAGGCATCCTAGCCACTACCAGGCAGGAGAACCCCAAAGTCTAGGGAGTGCCCCTAGGGGAAGATTTGTTCTGCCCCTCCATTCATTGCCCACGTGACCAAAGGCAGAGTTGGATCAGTCACCGTGAGGACTATGACCTTCCTCATGGCTGGTGGGCTGGACAGGGGCGTAGCTATAGGGGGTGCAGAGGTAGCAGTCGCTACTGGGCCCAGGAGCCTGAAGGGGCCCAAAGACACTTGTGCCGCATAAGAAGACACACAAAGCAATGAGGTAAGGGGGCCCAAGCTGAACTCTTGCACCAGGGCCCGTGAGCCTTTAGCTACGTCTCTGGGGCCGGAGCATGGCAACACAAGTTCAAGCCCCCAGTCTGTTGCATATCTGTCTTTATTCCTGGGTACAAATGGTGTTATTGACGAACTTACAAAGCAAAATGTGTCTGTGGACTGGTATTCTTCTTCAGTCAAATATTTCATGACCACACAATACCAAAAAATATTCAGATTTTGTGAAGCTAGTCATTCACATAAGACCAAAGTCGTTCAAACCCCTAATTTTGGTTTTAATGTGTGTGTGGTGGTCTTCATAGATCCCATTTATGTGGATGTTGGGTTAAAGGAGGATTGACCCAGTTGGACTTTAACATGCCCAATTATTTGTTGCCATAGGAATTAAGCCACTTCTGCTGGCAGATTATTCTTCCCCTTCACAATGAAATAGGCATGCAGAGAATGCATGTGGAGGAACTGGGAGCATGCTCACAGAGATAGCTGTCAATCACTAAGCAGCACCACCCACTGGGCTCTTAAGCATAGAAATCACTAGTTTCACACTAGCGGCAGGACGGTTCCGAAAGGCTGTTCACCCTACGGAACAGCCTGTCGGATCCGTCCTGACGCCAGTGAACGTGTGCCTCCGGACTACCTCTCCCGCCCCATTGACTATAATGGGGGCGGGGTGGAGTTCGGGCGGAGGCGCGGCAGCGCGCGGCGAGAGGCTGCCGGAATAAATGTCAGACATGTCGTAGTTTTATTCTGACAGCCTCTCGCTGTGCCTCCGCCCCGCCCCCATTATAGTCAGTCGGGCCGGCGCGGTAGTCCAGGGGCACACGTTCACTGGCGGCAGGACGGATCCGACAGGCTGTTCCGTCGGGTGAACAGCCGTTCGGATCCGTCCTGCCGCTGGTGTGAAAGTAGCCTAAAACAACTTTGTTGAGGACGTGAAACACTTAGAGAATATTGTGCTCTAGCAAACTGTGCGAGTTCTTGTATTTTATATGATCTGTGAGTGTTAAAATCTACACGCATTATTATAGCTTTATATCTCGCTATATGTTGTCGAGCCAGATAAAGTCTGGAGAATGGACTGGCGGTATATTAGTCTTCCTAATGGCGTGGCTCCAGTTTCCTGCTCATTGACAGTGCACCCTATGAATCATCAATCTGCGCTGACATTAAACATCTTTAAATTGCTCATTTGTTTCAGCTGATGCTAATCTCACAGGCACTTACTGTACATCAGAGCGGCTCCATTAAGTCTGAACAATGAAAAAAAGCAGCTGATCTCAGGAGTGGTGCGCCAATCCTCCCCAAATCTCTCACTTTATTCAGCAAGGGTGACGCTGACGCGGATCTAATCAATACGTTCACACAATAGAAGTGACAACAGATTGATTGGTGGGACCCCGGGAACCGGAACGTAACACTGCTGGATACATTTACTGACGAGTTTCTGTATTCACGTCAACCACTGTCATTTTCTACCTACACAATCTGAACCTCAAGTGTCCCCTCTTATACTAATCGGGGCTGTACCAAGAGCATAACATGTTGAGAGTGGTTGTCCCTTCCCTCCTGTCCCATATAGCAGAATAGTCTGAATCACTTCCTGCCGAGAAGTATCAAAATATCAAAATACTATATTTAAAGTGAATGGCAAAAAACATAAATTCTGCAGTTTTCGCACTGGCCACTAAGGGCTTATGTACACGACCGTTTGTATTTTGCGGTCCACAAAAAACGGATCTGCAAAAAATATGGATGACGTCTGTGTGCATTCCGTATTTTGTGGAACGGAATAGCTGGCCCCTGATAGAACAGTCCTATCCTTGTCCGTAATGCAGACAATAATAGGACAAGTTCAATTTTTTGGCGGAACCGGCATACAGACATAAGGAAACGGAATGCACACAGAGTAACTTTCTTTTTTTTGTGGACCCATTGAAATGAATAGTTCCGCAAAAAAAATAAAAATAGCGGACACGGAAAGAAAATGCATTCGTGTGCATGAGCACTAAGCCTAATAATTGGCTCTACTTCTTGGTCTGCATATATCACTTATTATTTCAGGCAGGATTGCAATGACAGATATCACCTATACAATTAACATAGGATCCACTAGTCACAATAGGGGATATCACAGCTTATCTACTCCTTCCTGACCTCTGTACAGGACATAGAGCTGCCTAGAAAACTCTCCCACAGAAATCAATGAGGTCTTCTCCTGACCATTGTGTCTTCGGCGCATGGGGCTGCCGTAAAGCAATTTTCGAAATGCTGTAAAGGACAGCTCAGGCAAGATGGACACAAATAGAATAAAAACACAAATAGAATAAAAACAGATTAGAAAAAAAGGAATATGTGTTACTGTCTGGTTTATACTTGCAGATAAAAGTTTTAGTGACACCTTTAAGAACCATGAAAGCTGCCTAGATTGTGGTTTTCAATATATATTAATATCAAATGTATAACATTTGACTCTTAAAGTTGTGCCACCATTAAATATTAATTAAATATAAGTATTAATATTAATAAATATTAACATTAAATAAATGAAATATTTTAATATAATTCTTTTCTTCATTATAATGGCGCCCCTTGTTGATAGAGTGATGGGTACATCACCTACCGAGGTGGTCACACACGCTCAATTCCATCCTTCAACTGTCACCAGCCATATCTATTGTTAGAAGTTACAGGGAGAGAGCTGCAGCAGAAATGACATGCCCTTTGAGAAAGGAAACGGCTCTATGAGCTGTGATAGACCAACAGCAAGAATTCTACAGTCATGGGCGTAGCTATAGGGGGTGCAGAGGTAGCAGTCGCTACCGGGCCCAGGTGCCTGAGGGGCCCCAAAGACACTTGTGCCGCATAGGAAGACACACAAAGCACTGAGGAAAGGGGGGCCCAAGCTCAACTCCTGCACCGGGGACCATGTGCCGTTAGCTACGCTCCTGTCTACAGTACAATATTCTTCCTCCTGAGGAGTTTGGGCACCTCCTCTGAAGACACCTCTACTACACCCCAGCAACCACTACACGCCCACAATAGAGTCCTTCCTATAAAGAACACAACTCCACAAGGCGAGCCTCCAGTTGGGCATTTCAGTTTATGTTAAATTACTCTAGATGTACTTACCACATGTTGCACCTTACATTTCTGTTTCAGTAATACTTGCCTGTTTCTCCAGATCTTGCTTTACTTGTCCTTTCAGGATTTTGAATGTGCAGATATAATACTTTTGTACATGGTTTGCGGACTCCTCCATTTGTGGGTCTGTAATTGTGGGAGTCTCTTCCATTGGCTATTACAGATTGCTATTCAGCAACAATGATAAAAAGACCAAAACTTGTCAGAATTTTTTAAGACATCTCTGACCTTGCACAGTAGATTTCCTCTGGATTTCTTCATACTTGCATACATGTGCAGTGTAAAAACCCAATTTCCAGTTACAAAATACAGCTACTTAAAGAGGTTGTCCCATGAAGAGTATTGGAGGAGATTTTTTAGGCTGGTGTTTGTAACAACAGTCCCGATATAATTTGAAAAGGCGTGTGATATGCCACCATTTGGAGAGGTGCCTCTGAAATCTAGAAGACCTTTGCACCAAAATGAAAAGGGCCCGGACAAAAAATCCTAAAAGTGGCCCCATGTTGTAGGTGGGTCCAGGCAGGGGCCAATATAAGTAGGTGGGGCCAGCAACACTGTAGTGTAGCAAAAAATACTGCTCCAGCAGAACCAAATACACACCGTCCCAAGGACAGCAATACAGTTGAATCCAGGAGGGCAATTTCTTCTGCCAGCCAGGGGCATAAGTACCAGATGCTCCGTAATTTGATGCTGACAGCGTCACTATGTACCTGGCTGGTGGCCATGTGGAGGGTTGGGCAGCCCTATGGGCGTCAGACCACCGGGAAATTTCCCTCTAGGGTCTGTGGCAAGGGGTGGACAAATGTTTTATGGTCGAGGCTCTATTTTTAGCCAGATTTATTATTACAACTTTTCCCAAAAAGTTACAAGTGTACCGCAGTCCCCTGGTGGCGTACAAACTAAAGGAACCTTTGTAATAAATATTATTAGACTTTACGCTGAAAAGTCTATAGGTATTTCATGTGACATTTAAAAAAATGGAGCGTAAAACCGGCTTCAAAACAAGCAAATGCTCCATAAAAAGAACAAAAAGTCGCATCCTGATCCACTGCCACCTTTGCGTGCATTTTTCAATATGAAAAGCAGAATGTTCTATGGAAAGACATAACTTAGATATTTTACACGAGTGAGTTTATAGCATGTCAAATCCAGATCTGTTTCAGTCATCGGTGAAGGTCGTGGAGGGCCCGTCTAGTAAAACACGACGCCAACATGAAAAGAATATTACAAAAATAATAGAATATCATTTACGAAATAAAGACTTTGAGGGCAATGCATAATTTCGCCATGGAAAACATGCGAAGACGTCAACAAGAAAACCTCGGAGACAGGAAAAGGATGGTTTGCAAGCTAATGTTGTGGGTAAAAACACATTCACCAGGGCCCTAATTCCTGCTTTTTATCACCTCCTTTGATGTATGGCCGTGCACTAATGGAAACTGCTTGCAAGAAGCAGTGCTATTCTGGATCAGGATGTTTCATCTCAGCTGCTGGCAGAGCATACCATCAAGTATAAGTATAGAGATATGGCTACTGTCTATTTTATACTGCCTGCCAGTGAATGCAGCCATGCAGTAAACGCCTCAAATGACTGTAATTTGTTGCCTCATTGTTATCAAGTACATCAATCTTCTCCCGCCTGGCACCTTCGTCATAGAGAGCGAAGGCTTCTATAAACAGCACAGCCTTGTGTGTTTTCCAGAGCACGTGTTAAGGTGGATGTTCTTAAAACATCCCCTCCTTTTTGTTTTTTAACCTTCATTAGATGCAATTGTAGGGGCATTACATGTGTCTGGAATCCCCCCCCCCCCCTAACATAATACAATTAGTGAATGTTGCTTTAGATCCAAGTTCCTGCTCTGATTAATTTCTTAATATGTCTTTATAGAGATTGGAGCTTTGTTTTTCATATGCAGAACTCCGAATCCCCTGCATAGATACAGATTTAAAATACAAAATGTTAGCTACCTGCAGTTACCACTAGAGGGAGCTTATCAGTGTACAATGTGTATCCATAAATCAGTAAATTTCTAAACTCACCCTAGTGGTGACTGCAGGCATCCAGCATGTTATTTTGAATCAATGTCTATGCTGCTGGGTTTTCTGGTACTGTGGACCAGTGTTGGACTAGGGTCCCTGGGGCCCACCAGAGAAAACTAATTTCAAGGCCCAACCTCAATATCATTATTAAAGTTTACCAGGTTTTGAATCAAAGTAATAGACCTTGTGCCAAGTGATTGGCACCATATGCAGCCATATATTTTTTTCATCTGGATCTTTGAGGCCCATTATGGAATCAGAGTCTGGGCCCACTGGAGAATCCACTGGTGCTCTGATGGGCATGTCGACCCTGCTGATAGTCTATCCTCAGGGACAGGGGCGTAGCTAAAGGCTCATGGGTACAAGAGTTAAGCTTGGGCCCCCTTCCCTCAGTGCTTTGTGGCCAGGGGCAGGGAAGCACATAGCCTTCATGCTGCCTGAGGCACAAATTGAAACGCCAAATTCTTGACCTAACCCCATCCCTCCAGCCAGAGGTGTAACTTGACCAGCATGCACTTTCTGTAATACCAGTATCTTCTTATGTGGCACAAGGGTCTTTAGGCCTCCTCAGGCTCCTGGGCCCGGTAGCAACTGCTACCTTTGCACTCCCTATAGCTACCCTCCTGCTGAGGGATCCAACATTGGGCACCTCCACAATCAGCTGTTCAGAGCAGCTGTTGGTGCCAGAAATGATACACAGGACGGAAGGCTCCATCAACTATGTGGTTTTCAGTGCCGGCATTCTTTAGCTCAGCTCCCATTCATAGGAGCTGATCTGCAGTACCCTGCCACAGTCATTACATTGGATAGATGCTTCTGCTTCCAGCTCCTTCCACTGTATAGTTGCCTGAGACAGCTGATCAGTTGGGTTGTGAAGTATCAGACCACCTCCGATCTAATATTGATGATGTATCCTGAGTATAGACTATCAATATCTAAACTTTATAAAATCCCTTTAATCATCTATAACACTGTGTCTGGAAAGGTACTGGAAGGGGTATATATGTATATGTATATCATACAGAATGTTTACATGGGTGAGGTAAAAGAATCCAGGAAAGCTGGCTTGTTTCAGCAAAATATAGTTTGCCGAGGTTGCTTTTTCAACGTTTTTTGATGGGCTGGATTTTTATGGAAAGGCATGGTGTTGGTAGTGGGTCTTGCCTTTCCCTCCCCACTCCAGTACACAACTTTCCCCTAGCCCGAGGCAATCCAGGTGTAGCTATTGGCCTCAATACTGGGGGAATAAATACAGGGCTGAAAAGCTCATTCAATGTTAGTGCCTGGAAGCTGCATGACCTGTGGGCTGTACAAAGCCTAATCCCTCTGTTTATATTCATGTACCTAGGTGAGATGATCTTCTGTATAGTTAGCGCCCAGGCGGGCAGATGTTTATGTTCCTGTGAACTGGTTTCCAAAGTGAATTTAGACTTTGTAACCATGGGAGCATGTGAAGTCTGTCATTGCCGACCCCACCTACAAGTACAGATCCCGACATCAGATGAGAAACAACACGTCCAGCACTGCATGGATTTTCGTGCAAAATTTCTTCCATTTATTTCAAAGTGACAAGATGAGTACAGGAACACACCACAGGCAGTAAAAGATTTACGCGTTTCGGACCCTGGTGTCCTTAGTCATAACGATCCCGACACTTCACATTTCCTTTAAGGGTGCTTTCACACTAGCGTTGTTCGGATCCAACAGGAACTGCCTGCTGGATCCAGCAAACCGTATACAAACAGAAAGCTGTTTTTTCCGGATCCGTTAGACGGATCTGGAATCATCCGGAATATCGGATCCGGTATTACATTTTTTTCAAAGATCAAAGGCGAAAATAGCTCCTCCTATGTCCAGGCGCAGACCGGAAAGCCAGATCCGGCAACGCGGCAATTTCTGGAACACTTGGTACCGGATCCGGCATTAATACATCTCTACGGAAATGAATGCCAGATCTGGCAAGTGCGGTAGTGTTCCAGGATTTTGGCTGGAAAAAATACCGCAACAAGCTGCGGTATTTTCTCTGGTCAAATACTGTACATCCTGATGCATACTGAACGGATTGCTTTCCATTCAGAATGCATTAGGACAAAACTGATGCGTTTTTTCCCGGTATTGAGACCCTTTACCGGATTTCAATACCGAAAAAGAATAACACTAGTGTGAAAGTACCCTGACAAGCATTCAATTCCCATTATAAGAAATCTTTAGATTGCATTATCCTCTTGTATGAAGTGTAAACATTTCAACAAATTTTTTTTGAAACCTCTTTTTGTAAAAAATGAGTGACAACCTACATTGGATGTCTCCCTTATTTCCTAGGATCCTAAATAGTAAACCGGATATGTGCAATAATAGGATTGGTTATCTATCGCTGCCAAACTACAAATTCCTACCATTTACAGATCTAGGAATACTGGGGACATTTTTTACATGAAAAAATTATTTTTCAATTTGCAGCTTGTTGTTAGTTTCAGACTTTTACTCATGTTGGGGGATCTTTGTATCCAGGTCGCAGCTGTCTTCTCCCTGTATCTGCCTCGTATGTGCTTTCCTCCCTGTCTACAACCTGTGTGCGCTGTGCTCCTCGGATTCCTTCTCCCTCTCCACAATTTAGAGCTACTGTCTACAACCTCTTCCCCCTCTCTGCAGCTATCTCTTACTGTAAGAGAGAGAGCAATCAGAGACCGGAACTGAGCTCTTACAAATTTATGTCATTCAGCAGCAACAGCAGCTAGGTGAAGGACTTATATACACTGTGCAGAAGAGAACCTTTTAATCAAGACAGTTTAGAAAGTTGCTTAGCTTTGGGATTAAGACTCTAATGGAGTGAACAATGAAAATAGAGCAAAGGTTTCCATAGACTTTAAAGGGTTTTTCTGAGACTTTTATACTGATGACGTATCCTGCCGATCAGTGGGGTTCCTACACCTACCAGCTGTTTGAGAAGGCAGCGGCGCTCACAGTAGCACAAGGCACAGCCGCGGTACAATGTATGCACTTTGCTTGGTGAGCTGAGAAAAGGCCATGGCACTACTGCGAGTGCCGGTGTCTTATCAAATAGCTGATCGATAGGGTTCCCAGGTGTTGGGCCTCTACTGATCAGATACGATGACCTATCCAGAGGTCATCAGTATAAATAGCTCGGAAAAACCCTTTAAGAATAGAATTCTTAAAACCTTGATGATGACAACTCAAGGGCTGGTTGTTTTCTTTTTAAGAGGAATGACCTTAGAACATTTGAACGATGTTAGTGGCATAAACGATATAACCTAAGGACAAGAGTTCTCCCTTATCCTTTCAGGGATGCTATTAGGAGGTAACCGCCACATGTGGTGGGATACCCCAAGGTTACCAGATTCTTGTTAGTTTTTCTCTGTTACTAATGATTCACTATGGTTTAGGAATCCCTATGTTATTTCATCATGGTAATGTAATCTAAACAGACACCCAGATTTATCCTTCTTTTATTTCTATCGTTGGGGATAGTAAATCACAGGCACTCTATTAATCTTGGGGGTAATGCAGTCATTGGGTATAATTCCTCTCTAAGTTATGAACTGAACTGTATCAGTGTAAATGAGATGTAACATATTGTAAATGAAATGATAATGTCTTTCCTCCTCGTCCTGCAGCTGTGCGACGGAGGATCCGTCACAGATCTCGTGAAAAGCATGCTAAAGGACAGACAACGTTTGGACGAAGCCATTATTTCATTTATCCTATATGGAGCATTACTAGTAAGAAATGTACATGTTACTTGATGATTTTACATGGGACTGCATGCAAACTTACTGCATTATCTTAGTAAGATCACAATGAATTTACAATGTATCCACAAATCGTTCTTTCTTTAAGGGCTTCTGTCACCCCCAACTGTGCAATTTTCATTAGCCGACATTAGCTATTTGCTAATGTCAGCTGAGTGCAATTATACTTGTCTTACCTTTGTCTGTGGCTTATTTCTTCTAAATCATAGTTTTATAATATGCAAATTTCTTCACTACCAGCAAGTTGGGCGTGTACTTGCTGGTAGCCGCCGCATCCTCTTCTTCTAGACACGTCCCATCTCCTCTTGATAGACACGGCCAGCAAGCGTTCTCCTCCTCCCGCTGGCCCGGTCTGCTTCTGAATTCCCAGGCCTGCGCCGTAACGTTCCTCAATCGGCGCAGGCGTACTGAGTGAAGGACGCGCGCTTGCCAGCTCCTTCACTCAGTACGCCTGCGCCAATTGAGGAACGTTACGGCGCAGGTCCGGGAATTCAAAAGCAGACGGGGCTTCGATTTCAATTTCAGGAAAAATTAGATTCGCCGTGAAGCCGAATTCCCCTGAATATTAGATATTTAAATCATCTCCTTTCCCAATTTTATAAAAATAAATAAACAATAAAAAAAAATATTAGCATAGTTGTGTCCTGAAATGTCATAAATATTTATCATGCACCATAATGGAAAAAAAATACTCACCAATTTCCTTTTTGTTTGGGCAGTGCCCCCCAACCCCCCCGCCCCCAAAACATAACTGACAGTAGCCAGTAGACTGTAATTCTGTAAAGACAAGTTAGGCTAGTTTCACACTAGCGGCACGTGTCGTACTTTTATTCCGGCCACCTCTCGGCATGTGCTGCCGCCAAACTCAGCCCGCCCCCATTATACTCAATGGCGCCAGTAGTCCGGGGGGCACGCGTGCACTAGCGGCAGCACGGATCCAATAGGCTGTTCACCCGCCTGAACAGCCTGCCGGAGTTCTTTGCCGCTAGTGTGAAACTAGCCTTAAAAGGGGTTGTCTCACTTCAGTAAGTGGCATTTATCATGTAGAGAAAGTTAATACAAGGCACTTTCTAGCTTTGCGAGAAAGATTTTGGCCTGTACTACATGAAGTCTTAATTGTTTACATGAATCATGGAATATCCCCTTTAAGACAACTTTTAGGGTGCACATTTCATTCAGTGTTGCTTACACTGATGAACCTTAAATGGGATGTGTCACTTCAGCAAGTAGCATTTATTACATAGAGAAAGTTAATACAAGCCACTTACTAATGTATTGTGATTGTCCCTATTGCTTCCTTTGCTGGCTGGATTCATTTTTCCACCACATTATACACTGCTCGTTTCCATGGTTACAGACGACCCTGCAATGAATCAGTGGTGGTCGTGCTTGCACACCATAGGAGAAAGCGTCAGCCTCTCTGATGGCCGGGACCATGGGAGCGCACATAGGCCGGTTCTTTTTCCTATATTGTGCAAGCACGGCCACCGCTGATGGATAATGTAATGGAAAGATGAATCCAGCCACCAAAGGAGGCAAAATGGATACTAACAATGTATTAGTAAGTGGCTTGTATTAACTTTCTCTACATAATAAATGACACTTACTTAAGTGACACAACCCCTTTAAAGACTATGTACACCTTTGAGGACATTTTTTTTTTAAAATTATTGCATTGTACTTATTATGAGCTAAAAATAATTTTTTTCAATCGGTCTTTATTAAAAAATTTGAACCCCTTTCTCTGTATAGCCTTTAGATTCTCTAGCAGGACCTGTATAATCACTCTGTTCCATCAGGCCGCTCAGCTGATGACTTCTTACCTCTGCTCTATGACCTCCTATACACTCATTACTGTATCTTACTGATAATAATGTGGCTTAAATAAGTGTTTATGGCCTCTTAGTAATTTATTAAATGCCAGGCACAAAGTGAAAGTGAAAGAACCATTTACACAACTAGACAGTTAACCCTTTGTGATAGAACGGCTGAATATTTGTAATAAAGACCAATTGAAAAAAAATCTGAAAAATGCAAAACCGAAAAATGATTGTCCCCAAAGGTGCACATAGCCATTATTGTTTGCTGCAACCGTGTATTTAATGGTTTTAATGACCTGTTAACATTTGCTTCTTCTGCATCCCAGAGTTATGACCAGCCTACGTGCACTTTATGAAGTTATGGCGACCACATATCCCGCAAGCCAATGCAGATGTGGATTTTAGTTCTAGCTCTGCATGTGACATGCTGGGATTTGTAGTTTCACGACAGGTGGGGAGCCATAGGTTGGGCCAACTGCGTCTATCGTCAGCTGGCCTATTCCATCACATTACTCATCTTCTGGTGTGTGGTACCCAGCTAGTCGTCACTTCTAAGATGCCTGCTGTGATCCGAGGGAAGGGAGGGCAGAACAGCTGTTGTGCTGGACAGCTGTTCCTGCAGCATCATAGCAGAGATATCATTAGGATCCTAATAGCAGAGTAATTATTTTTAAGCAGGGGAGTAATTCTTTTCTGTTCTGTTATTCAGGGTCTCCAGCATTTGCACAACAATAGAATCATCCATCGTGACGTGAAAGGGAACAATATTCTTCTGACAACAGAAGGGGGAGTCAAGCTGGTTGACTTTGGTAATCATTGCTTGCTATGTACCGACGTCCCGTCTACTTTATCCACTCTCCTCCATTCGCTGTCTGTCTGGAGCTTGGAGAAACGCCACAGGTTTTAGTGATAACGTTCAGCAGGAACCCTTGGATACTTTGGGTTTAACAGATGGATCTCCCTCTGAGTTGCTGTCACATAATCTGTTTTGGGTGGCTGGAAACAGTCTCGTTTTTAGCTCAGGCATTTTATTTACCAGCTCGCTGGCAATCTGCTTGTGTCTATTCCTGCGCCGCTTCGCTCTCATTTAAATTCAATATTCCATCTTTTGCATATGAAAAGAAATTGCTCATTCCTCACAAATGGTGTTAATAGCCTGAAGCTCATCTATTCCCTTTGAGCAGAAGGTAAAGTGGTCCTATGGGTGCGAAAACCAGCCGATCTATATAATTTGTGATTATTGCAGTTGATGTAAGCCTGATTGAAAGGAAAGCGCAAACAAAGGACTGAAATAGAGAGCAAAGCGGCAAGCGGGAGCTGGAGGAGAAGACGCTGATTTACGTGTATTCTTTAATGCAGAAGCGAATGGCAGAAGAACACGCATTCATTCTTCTCTGGTTCAGTCGCTTTCAGAATGGTTTTATTTGGGTACTTGTCACATGGCCGACACCAGAAATGAAAGCTGTTGTCTGGCTTAGGTAGCCAATAAAGCTATCAGGGCCCTTTGACACACGATCGGGCCAATTATCTGGAACGTGTTTACGAAGGCTCGTTCCTGATCATTCCATGTCTGCAAGTGGCAGAAATATGTGAACCTTTGCTTTCAGTATCTGGGGGGATCTCCTTCTGCAGCAATAACTGCAACTAAACATTTCTGGAAATTGTTGATTAGTCCTGCACATAGGCTTGGAGGAATTTTATCCCATTCCTCCATACAAAACAGCTTCAACTCTGTTGTGTTGGTGGATTTTCTCCCATGAACTGCTCGCTTCAGGTCCTTTCACTATATATATTTCTACTAGATTAAGGTCAGGACTTTGACTTAACCATTCCAAGCACCACTGTATATATATCTGTGCTTAAAACAGTCCCCATCCCACATGACACCAATACTAGTGTCACTTAACCTTGAGAAATTCCCCTCCCAACAGAAAATATTTTGCTAGCTACCTATATAATATCCCAATACGTCTAATGCCTGTATCACAACTACTGATTTTTCGGCAGATGATCGCTAATGAGCATTCGTTAGGGATGATCTGGCAGTGTAATACTGCTGCCGATTGCCCGATGAACCGGCGAAGGCTCGTTCAATGGGCGATCCAAATCTTTTGACAGATTAACAAAATCATTGTTTGCAGATGGCAGATCGTGGTGTCTAACAATGATTCAGTATAGGGAAGAGCGGTGCCATAACGATCGCTCCTCCCTATACTGAGGAGGAAATCGCTGCATGTAATAGCAGCAGTCTCCTCCACTGACGAGCAGACGATTGCCAGGCAGGAACACTTTCTTTCCGACAATCACCTGTTAAAGCGGGCTGTCTAATACAGCCTTAACACCTGACAGCTGCTAAGCCTGCATCCTGCTGTGAAGTGAATGGCTTTGTGCATATAAATACCTCCTGACCTGTGTCTCTCCCTGTGATCAGATTGCATTGAAGCCAGGGGAGGAGACCTATAAATAGGAAATAATAAGGAAAAGCTTGATTGCCGTGAAGCTAGTGGTGCTCACAATAGTATATTCTAGCACTGTGAACATGCATATGTGCTATACCAGCATCTCAGCCCACACTGATAATGTATGTAGTCATGGCTTTCATATTGTATTAACAGCCAGCAACACGATTCAGGTCATTATGGCCCTCCTGTGGGGTTTATTAAAGGGCATCTGTCAGCAGATTTGTGCCTATGACACCGGCTGACCTGTTCCATGTGCGCTTGGCAGCTGAAGGCATCTGTGTTGGTCCCATATTCATATGTGCCTGCATTGCTGAGAAAAATGATGTTTTAATATATGCAAATGAGGCTCTAGGAGCAACGGGGGCGTTACCATTACACCTAGAGGTTGTGCTCTTTCTGCAACTGCTGCGTCCTCTGCACTTCGATTGACTTTAGGAGAAGTCATGGCCAAGCATCATCACTTTTACACTGCCTGGCCCTTTCAATAAGAGTGCAGAGGGCGCGGCAGCTGCAGAGAGAACAGAGCCTCTAGGTGTAACGGCAACGCCCCCATTGCTTGTAGAGGCTCATTTGCATATATAAAACATCATTTTTCTCAGCTTATGAAGAGGGGACCAACACAGATGTGTTAGCTGCCAAGTGCACATGTAACAGGTCAGCCAGTGTCATAGGTATAAATCTGCTGACAGATGCACTTGCACTTTAAGCAGTGGTAGGTGCTCAAAAATAAAAACATAATACTCACCTTTCCTCTGTTGTCTCACAGCTCCTCTCCTGGCTTTAGAATGGAGTGAGATGCAGACTCTGGTGAAAGATGTCACTAGTTGTGCCCCCTACTTCAGTCACATAGGCTTTGCTGACTTCTATGCTTTGCTGACATCTACAGGTGCCCTGCACCCATACACATTAATCTACTTTTACATTGGCATTTTTTGCGGATCCGTCATGGATCTGCAAAAAAACAAAAAACGTTTCCATTACAATAATACAACCGCATGCATCCGTCATGAATGGATCCGGTTGTATTATGTCTTCTATAGCCATGACGTATCTGTCTTAAACACCATTGAAAGTCAATGGGGGACGGATCCATTTTCTATTGTCAGAGAAAACGGATCTCTCCCTATTGACTTACATTGTGTGTCAGGACGGATCCGTCTTGCTCCGCACCACATGGTGGACAGAAAAACGCTGCAGGCAGAATTTTGGTGTCCGCCTCCAGAGCGGGATGGTGACTGAACGGAGGCAAACTGATGCATTAAGAGCAGATCCTTTCCATTCAGAATACATTAGGGCAAAACTGATCCGTTTTGGACCGCTTCTGAGAGCCCTGAACGGATCTCAGAAACGGAAACCCAAAACGCTAGTATGAAAGTAGCCTTAGTCAAATGTCAGCCAAACCCGTTGATTTTGGCCAGACCCGCCAACCAGCTCATGTGTATGGGGATTTCAAACGTCCAATCTGTTTGTTCTTGGGGTCACAAGCTGCTTTCAGAGGCTTTCTACTATCTCCCCATTCAGAACACATGCATGCTCATCCATCTGTAGGAAGAAGATGGATAGATAATAGATTTCCGCCAGCAGCTATCTAGTATGACGGCCAGCCTTAGACTACTCCTTCCCCTGGCACTGCAAGGAAGCAAAATTCTAAAAAGTCACAGCAACATAAGTCAGTCTTTTTTTGGGGGGTGCTTGAAAAACATTTTTATAGTCCTAAAAGTAGAAGACTAGTATTGAGTGCGCTGGTCTTAATTTGTTCTGCATGGGCGTGAGATGTACGACAATTAAGAGGTGCATACAGCACCTCTAAGTAACTGTGGCACGTGGCAGGCCAAACGTGTGGCAGAACTGCAATTTCTGGTGTAAGATTTTGAGATTTTATGATATACTTATTATTAAATGAGTCAAGTCATGGAGGTCTTGGCCACATCCTGCCTCCTCCCGCCCATGCTCCGCTCACTCTTTGGCGCAGATTTTGTCTCAAACTGGTACTCATGACAAAATATGCAACCTTTGCAAATGTTGTAATCAATAGTGTGAAGGAAAAATGGGATTTAGAAATAGCTGTGCTCATGGAAAGTAGAGAAGAGCCTGGATCTGTGTAAAGATCTAAAAGTGCACGAATCTGCCCTCTAAATATGTTGCCGTTGATTGATTTATGTTTTCATATGAATACTTCACGTTGGCTAATACTATACATCTAAACTGGATTCTAAATAATATCTATTACTGTTCATTACAGGAGTGTCTGCACAGCTCACCAGTGCACGCCTGCGCAGGAACACGTCTGTGGGTACACCATTCTGGATGGCACCAGAGGTAGGATGGTCTGTGTTACATTGACATGAATTAAATATTTAAATGGTCCTCTCCCCCAGTATTTTTCTTCATTGCTGCCAGCTACACCCAGACTATAACTTTCAGATACATTGCTGGCAATGTTCCCACTATCCCTTTGATCGGGAAAGTAAGGCACTTGGGCGCTGATCGCAACACAGAACCACAACACATAGGCACAGCATCTAGTTAGCTATAAATCTGACAGATATACAGGACCACATATAATCTAGGCAAATTGTATTAAACAACATGCAGGTCTAGCACAGCAAAGGTTATTGTATAATTTCTTGGTTATCTAGGGCAGTGAAGAGGTTATTGTCTATATTCCTGGTGTTCTGGGGCAGTGAAGGGGATAATGTTTGTATGACTGGTGGACTGAGGCAGTACAGGCTGTAGTGTCAGCATCCCTGGTGATCTCCAGCAGTAAAAGGGTTATTGTCATTATTCCTGGCGATCTAGGGCAGCGAAAAGATGAATGTCAAAATCCTTGGTGGTCTAGTAGAGTGAGGGTAGGCCGCTTTTGCTGGTGGTCTAGGACAGTGAGGGGAATACTGTACAGATCCTTTGTGGTTTTTTGACAATGTAGGGTTTAATGTCTCGGGCAGTGCAAGTGTTAAAGGGGTATTCCCATCTGGAACATTTATGGCATATCCACAAGCGTCATAAATGGTATATGCTATAAATATATGATTGGTGCAAATCCCAGGTCTAGGACTCGCTCCTATCTACAGAACAGGGCCCCGTTTCCCCCTGCTAAGAATGGAAAAGTGGCTGAGCATGCGTAGCTCTCTCCAGTCACTTAAATAGCACTTCCAAAAATAGCCAAGTCAGAGGACTCTATTTTTGGTAGTGCTATTGAAATGAACGGAGAAAGCCAAGCAAGCACAGTCACCTCTCCACTCCTGGTTGGGTGCGATGGGGTTTTATTCTGAAGATATGAGTGTGTCGTAGAGGTGGGACACACACCTTCTGTGAATATGCAATTAATGTCCCAGCTGGAACAACCCCTTTAATGTTAGAATCTCCTGTGGTCTAGAGCAGTGAGGGGTTTAATGTCAGTATACCTGGTTGTCTTTGCCAGTGAAAGGGGTTAATGTAAGGATCCCTAGTGGTCTATGGCAGTGAAAGTGTTAACGTCAGTATATTTTGTGGTCTAGAGCAGTGATGGCATTAATGTAAATATACCTGGTGGTCTATGGCAATACGATGGTTGATTCCAGTATACCCAATATTTAGCTATGGATTTAGTATTAAGGCATGGACGCCGGCATGTGCCGGTGTCCATGCCTTAATACTAAATCCATAGCCTGATGAAGGGCCGTTAATTAGCCCAAAACGTTGTATAATTTCCGGCAAACTATGAATTAAATATCATCAAAAAAACTAATGGTGTGCTGTCATACTGAAATTATGATTGTATAGTATTCCTGAAGTGGGGGTGGGAAGAAAATCTTGACGTGCACCCAAAAGAAACTCCAGTGCTACTTGAGTGCTGTGACCCCCCACACGAAATACCCAATATCTAGGGCAGTGGAGGGGTTAATTTAAAGATCGTAGGGAAGTCATATGGCAAATTGTAAGATTCTTGGTGGAGGGCAGTGGATGGGTGCGTGGGACGAGGCAGAGAGATGACCATGCAGCTTTGAGTAGCTAGAGCAGTTCAGGAGCGCTCCTCCCAATCATTTAATCAGAGAGTCAGGGCTCATGCTCAGAAGCGTGCGCCCAGTGCCCGTATTGCGGACCCGTTGGCTAAGAGACCCAGTAACAACTGCAACTGCTGTGACCTCTCCAACTATGTCACAGGCTGAGCTGTAGTTCCACATGCAACCTTGGACACATGCTGCTGTTTTTGGAGGAAAGCAGCCATTTTGTTTTAATCCCGTACAATCCCTTTCAGTGAAATTTTATGGACCATTTGGAAGAGAGCCATCTTCAATCAAGCAACCAACCAATACGTATAGGAGAGTATAGCAAAAAGATGAACTTGGGAACTGGCAAGATAATCGACAAAATGAGTGCTAGTGCTTAGAGAATATCTTCCGAAATATTACTGAAGTGTTTAGGGCCATCCGGATAGTTGCAGCATACTTACAAAATTTCAGTAATTATTTTTTTTACTAGATTACAAATCTCCTCTAGTTGTTGTTAAGAAACATTAAAGGGTATTACCGGGGAATTATTATTTTAAGGTGCAGAGTGGGTTAAAAATAAAAAGATAACCATTACTCGCCTTATGCCTTATTCACACATCAGTGTTCGGTCAGTGTTTTCCATCAGTGAATGTGAGCCAAAATCAGGATTGGACGCTCCTCAGATATAAAGTATAAGGGAAAGATCTGCACCTGTTCTGTGTTTAGAGCCGCACCTGGTTTTGGCTCACAATCACAGATAGAAATCACTGACCGAACACTGGCTGTATGAATAAGGCCTACTGATCCCCTGCTGATGCTGTTCCAGTGCTGTTCTGGTCCCCTTTGCTCTCCAATTCCAGGTCTCAGACTCAACACGCAGGAAATGATTGTCTGCTCTGCCATTCACAGGCTGAGGCAGGTCACTGCTGCTGCCAGTGACTGGCTGAGGCGGGTCACTGCTGCTGCCAGTGACTGGCTGAGGTGGGTCACTGCTGCTGCCAGTGACAGGCTAAGCAGATAGTCCAAGCCATTTCCTGTGCCGACCCTGGAAAACAATGTAATGTTTCCTATCAATGTATCTTGACAACTGCAGATTTATAACCCAGTAAAAAAAAATGTAAAACTAAGCAAAAGATAAAAAAAAATAAAAATATTGATAACTATGATGCAGCTATCTGCCTCCAGGCGGTACTAAACACTGGAGAGCATCAGGGAATAGAGTTGCACCCACAATGTCAGCAGCGGGGGAAGCTATCACCTCTCCTGACATGTCTGTTTTAGTAACTACTTGCACTCTCCATTTAATAACCATTCTGGAGCATATTTTCTTATGACTGTATATTGTGCCATTCCTTTATTATTCCTTCTAGAAGTTTATGAATGAATTGCCTGCAGTCTGTAACAAAAGTCCACCTGGGTTTAGATGTGTCCCTGCACAGTCTGGCAATATCCAATCAGTGCTGCCAGTGTCAGACTTTGCAGGGACACACCCCCAACTGATAACACCCATCAGGACCTTCATTGCAAACTGCAATTCATAAATTCTAGCAGGAATGATAAAGGAATAGCACATCACAGAGTCTTATGAATAGATGCTTCGGAATTGTTGTTACATGGGGAACCAATTTTTATTGCGCTGAAAAGCCCCCTTTAACAAGAATTGATAAAGAACTAACTTCATTGTTTGCCTTGCTATTTGCAGAGCTTACTTTCTGATGTCCTGTGGAAATGCTGTGTTTTTGTTTTCATTGCTGCCCTATTTCCCTTCAAAATTCCCATCAGAGTATTCTTTGAACTCAGCGTGTGCTCCGTGTATCAGATTATGTTGGAAGTGGATAATTGTAGCACATTACTGGAGTTTTCTCCTGCCACTCATCAGCCCTAATTCAAAAGGCTGTGGATGGCACCCGGGGATTCGAGGTCACATTCGGGTTAATAGCTTTCGGGTTGTTTACTTTTATTCACTATTTATCTAAAATTAACTCTGATGATTTGGGTAGATTGTACATACAATGCGTGATCAATGACGTCCGTAAAATGTGACATAATTGTGCTGGATTGTATATATAATTGTATATAATATGTTTTGTATGTACTATGTATAATTGTGATCTGTTCTAGCCCTCTTGGCACCCCAATGGGCTTACTTACCAACCTTTAAAAAAATCTAAATCAGAACATTTAAGTCACACCCCAGGGAACACTGTAACCTTCTAGGAATGCTCCCCAAAGGCCAATTTTTAGATATGGTTTGGGTAAGCTATGTTCCTTTTTTGGTCCAGTTAGAGGGATTGTCCTGGCAAAAATTGTTACTTGAGGCTACGGGTACACAACCGGGGTTGCCAACCTTCCAGAACTTTCTGGACAGTCCGTGAAAATGGGCAACTTATCGCCTGTGTCTGTGGAAAAAAATCGATAGTGTCCTTGATTTTTTTTTGAGACTGGTGGTTCTAAACTGGGATAAGTTGTCCAGAAAAAAGAAAAATTCTGGTTGGCAGCCTTGTGCACAACCTGCGGCCCACAATGCAGTTCCATGCAGCCCCCACCAATCAAGACATTCATGTCTGTGTCCCAGCAGATATGATATAGCCATCTGGTTGATTGGGATTCTGTTTCTTGATGTCACTGCATAAAGGTTTAGATGAGGCTGCATGCCGCTCTCTTCATAGTAGTTTGCGGTAATTTTGAAGCTGTCTTCATGGTCTCTGGATAGGTTGGAGTCCCAAAAATTTAAGTCAGTGGAAGCAGCACTGCAGGGATGAGCTCAGTCCGCTACACAGTTGACACTGAGTTATAGACGAACAGTTGATAGGCCAACACTTAATAAAATGTGGACAACCCCTTTAAGGTTACTTTCACAAATGCGTTTTTTCCTGATCCGGCAGGAATCAGCAAAAACGCCTTCGTTATTGATAAAACAACCGTCTGCATCCATTATGAACGGATCTGGTTGCATTATCTTTTAAATAGCCATGACGGATTGTAAGTCAATGGGTGCCGGATCTGTTTTCTTTTGTGTCCCAGGTGCCACCATTGACTTGCATTGTGTGTCATGCCGGATCCGTTTTGCTCCGCAGTTTGCATCGGTTTTCTGTCTGGTATGGGAATGCAACCAGATGGAACGGAATGCAATCTGGTGCACTCCGTTCCCTCCAGTTACGTTTTGTCCTCATGGACAATGAATAGGAACAAAACGGAAGCGTTTTTCTCCGGTATTGATATCCTCTGCCAGATCTCAATACCGGAAAACTAAAACGCAGATGTGAAAGTAGCCTAATTAAGGCATAGTGCATTGGGTAGTGGTAGCCACTGTGGGGTCCTATCATTTTTTTATACACCCTTGCCCAGAAGTCTACCCCTGAGTATAGTATAGAATAGTATAGTAGTATAAATAGTCAAGTAGAGCGTTACCTTGATGAAGTCGTCCTCCCAGCTTCTAGAATAATATCCAGGCCCAGTTCCATTCAATAGTTACAGTTTTAATCTCGCTTTCTTACTTGTGTTCTCTACAGTCTCCATTCTCTCTGGTGGCTCTGTCCTATCGTTTGTATTGTTTTACAAATATTCATTCCATCACGGAGCTCATTAAAATGTAAATCAGGTGTGTGTCACCCATAACAATGTGAATGCAAAAGAAATGATTACACTTGTGTTTCCTTGTCATTGCACCCATGAACGGAGGCTTCAAAATACCAATGAGTTTGACTCTACCCTTTGGAATGTCTTCTACGTCCCTTCGGTTTTCATCAGACTTGAATTCAATCATTGCCTTTTTTAATGTATGAAATATAAGGGAACAGGACGAGACCGGACGATGGGGGTGGACTTGAATTCTGACTACTTGGAAAGCAAAGTACTCTATGTATGAAATAGGGCACCAAGCAGATTTTTTTTGTAGGAGCAACCATTTCTGATATTCTAAGCAAGATGCAAGAGGAACTAAGAGTGACTAAATCGTGTAAAAGTTAATAGTTTAAAAGGTTGTACCAAGATTTAGACTTGTGTCTCATCAGTGGGGGTCTGACCACTAGGACCCCCATGATCACTATTATGGGGGTTCTGTGCCTCACCCCAACGTACGAATGGAGTAGCAGTCAAGTATGCCTGCTGCCATTCCATTAATCTTTATGGGATTGCCAGAGTGCTGTACTCTGGAAGTCCCATAGAGAATGAACAGGGGACATTGGACTTATGTTCTCCTGATCAGTGGGGGTCCCAGAAGTTTGACATCCACTGATCAAACACCTATTCCTTAGCATAACATGTATAAGTAAAAATCTTGGGACAACAAGAGCAAATCTTTGGCAGTTTAGGGCAATGAAGAGGTTAATGATGAAGTTTGTGGTGATCCAGGGCATTGAAAGTTTATATGTTCTACTCTCAGGTTACTACTAGGGGTCCAATGGTTTGTGGCCACAGGAAACAAGGGCCGTGGACAACTAGTCTGCCATCCAGACCTGTCCTGAGAAGAACCTTTGAATGACTAGAGATACAGACATATATTACTTATCATCTTTAGCATTTATTACGGTTTGCCAATTTGTCCTTTTGAAAATTTTGTAAACTTTGGATAAGTTACCAGAGAAAGCAAGCAAATCTAAGGGCGCACTCAGGGGTGCACCACCAATAAAGCCAGGTGAGGCGATGGCCTCAGGAAGTACCAGGTAGGGGCAAAAGGTGGAGGGGCAGCGGAAGGGCCATGGACAATGAGTGCCATTGTGGCAAAGAGGTTAGGTTAAGAAATTGGCATTGGGGTCGGGGCCCGATTTTCAGTTTTCGCTTCAGGCAGCAGAAAGGCTAGGTGCAACCCTGGGTGCACTCACACGCTGCGCATTTTGGTGCAGAAATTGCCACAAAATCAGTTCCATTCAATTGAACCGGGCAGGAAGCACATGCATTTCTGCATGCCCCATTCAGGTGAATGGAACGGATTTTCGATAGCGGAAAATCCTGCAACAAAATCTGCAGTGTGTGAGTGCACTCTAAGGGCTCTTTCACATTAGCACTATTTATTTCCATTCTTCTGCTCTGTGATTGGAGCAGAAGAATGGAAATAATGGAAGTGCTGGATTCGGCATATAACTGACAGGACCTGAGCCTAACATCCCATTGACTATAATGGGATCGGTTCAGTTTCTATTTGGGAGAAGGTTTTTTTAGTGCTGGACTTTTCTCTCCACTACTGTATTTTTGACTAACTCTGTCCTGAAGGCCACACACAGAAGTTAGCAGGCCCTAGTACCCTTGATATGACCTTTGGCTTTAGTTCAGGTCCTTCGACTATATCCATGGCTTCTTATAGAATCTTTGAGGAGATTCTCCTTTGCCCATATTGTAGGCTGTTGGCCCAGGAAACCAGAAATGAATGCATTGAAAAAGGAACTAAAATGTTTGGACCTCCTAAAATGTTCTTCTGGCGCTTTGGCATTTAACTGTTGGGGACCTGTTTTGGTGAGCTTCTGATTACAAATCAGTCCTGTTTCCTGGGGATGTCATTAATTAGAGAAGCAGACCGGGCTCAGCTCGCTGCATAGGTATGGCTCCAGAAACAATGTTATCACTGGGGGAAGTTGTGGTCACAGCAGGGTAACTGAAGTTACAGTATACATAGCGCCAACTCAAATGAATGGAGGGCCATGTAGAACAAGGCTGCAAGGAGTCCTTCAAAGTGGAAGTAAGTCTTTGCCTTGGCTAATAGAGAAGACACTCCTCTACGATATCCATATGGTTTGTAGGGCATATGAAAATTGGGTTGTTATTATGAGAGGAGTAAGTTGAAGCAATTTCTGAAGACCTTCCATCATTTGCATCCACATTAGCAAGGCACTTTAAAGGGAGTCGGTCACCTATTTCTACCATCAGTAACCAATGCCAATGCACTGTAGCTCCCTCAAACATCATTCAAACCATACCTTAATTATCCTTATCCCTGTTTCTCACCCGCAGAAAATCAGCTTTGAATTATATGCAAATGAGGCACATCAATATTTGAAAGAGCCCAAGCCCATCTCTTCCGGTGCTGTCTGTACCTCCACCTTACACTCATAACTCCATCCCTTTGGTCTGTAATGTCCAGGGGCGGATTGAGAACCTAAAGTGGCCCTGGAAAAAAAAACACCTAAAAATGGCCCCATATTGTAGGAGGGTCTAAATTGACAGGAAGCGTGGCAACAAAAGTAGGGGGGGGGGGGCAGCAATACCATAGCGCAAAATACTCCTTACCACAGTGTCACCCAATATATTGCCCCAAAAGCTGTCCCTCTGAGTTGACCATCAATAGAGGCCATTCTCTCTCCTCCTCTTCCAGTTGTCTATGATTCAGATATGGAGCAGGGGGCTTAGGAGGTGAGATGCGGGACATAGTTAAATTTAGGATGGCATGTCACTGTCCTAGGACATGAGTACCGGATTCTCACATAGTTAATTACCATTGCTAGCTTGTTTTGTACCCAGCCACTGGCAGAGAGGTGGGCTTTTGTGCTCCCCTGAACATTGGCCCACCGGGAAATTTCCCTGTAAGGCCTATGGCCAATCCTCCCCTGGTGATGTCTTTATGGCCCTTCCCTTCTGCCCATGACATCAGCTTCTCTCTGTATTAAAATTAAATGCAAAAGCATGCACTGTACATATAGTGACTCCAATGCCCACTGTATGTACGGCAGTGCACAGTCGCAGACAGATTTACGGTGTGCGCTTGTGTGAGATTTCATTACTGAGAGAAGCTGATGTCATGCTCGGAGGGGGAGAGCCAAAGTGACATCACAGACTGAGGGGACGGAGTCGTAAGTGCAGAGAGAAGGTACTGGCGGCAACTGAAGAGGCGGGATTGGGCCCTCTTAAATATTGGGCACTTTGTGCCTTATTTGTATAATGTTCAAAGTTCATTTTCTGGGCATGAGAAACAGCAATAAAGCTAACAAAGGTATAGTTTGAATGATGTTTGAGGAATCTACAGTGCATTGGAAATGGTTACTGATGGTAGAAATATGTGACAGACTCCTTTCAGGTCCAACCCCTGGTCAGGGGTGGATTGGCCATAGACCTTACAGAGAAGTTTCCTGGTGGGCCGATGCCCACAGGGCTGCCTGAGCCCTCCTCATGGCTGGCCAGTAGATGTTTTTGGGGATGTATTTTGTGCTGCTAGCGGCAATATTTTGTGATGGACTGTGGTATTTGGCTCTGTTCTGGTGGTATAATGCGCCGCGATTGCTTGTCCTGCCTGCCATCAATTTGGACCTGACTATAAAACAGGGCCACTTTTAGTATTTTTTTCCAGGGGCACTTTAAGTTTCCAGTCTGCCCCTGCCCATGGTCTACCCGGGATCTCCCACATCCTGGGAAGCCATGCCCACCTATCGTCCACCTATCATGTGTGATTTATAATACTTGTGTTTCCTTATGTAGCAGAATAGCCTTTAGACCCTACCAGGAACCAGTACCTCTGCAGACCTTATGACTATGCCCCTGGTTTAGAACAGGAAAATAATAATCAAAGAAACTTAAAAAGTAATGTAAAATAAATCCATAGTCATATCAATAAATGCTTCGAAGAAACTTTACTTTTTGGATAATATACAAAAAAACTTTCATGTGATTAATGACTTATAAGGTAGGAGCCTTAATACTAACTTCTTTAGGACCACACAAAATTTTGGGATTCTTCATCTCCCCACTCCAGGGCTGATACCTTTTTAATATTATTGCCTCAACGTAGCAATGTAGAATATTTTATTTACTTCTTTTTGGGGGGTGAAGTGAAAAAAAAAAACAGCTTTCAACAGAGTTTTTCCCCTTTTTCTTGTTCATTGCTGACCTACCATTGCTGCATTTATAGAACATGGTGTGATGTTTGTGGGGATAACAATTTTTATTTTTTAAAGACCAAACTGGAATGTTATTTCTTGGTATTTTATATGAATTAACATTAACTCCGCCTTGTGATTTTTTTTTTATAATAGGTCATTGCTTGTGAGCAGCAGTATGATTACTCCTATGACGTCCGCTGTGATGTTTGGTCTCTTGGGATTACAGCCATCGAGCTGGCAGACGGAGATCCGCCTTTGTCCTCTATGCACCCAGTGAAAGCGCTCTTCAAGATCCCGAGGTAGGACACTAGATGGCTGTCTTGATTCACCAGATGTTTAGTAGCATTTAGAAAAAATACAAATTTAACTATGCGCTGGGAAAAAAAAATAAAAGCTACCAAAAAAAAAACAACTGATAGGGAGTAATAAATTGACATGTTGGCTGTGCGCATTTGTATGCCATTACCCATAAGCCTCTGCTGCAGTTTATCTATGCCTGACAGTGGCATGGAGCAACAGAGCATATTATATCTCTTTTTGTTCTTTGCACATTTTACAATGAAAAAGGATACACTGTATACCAGCTTTTCTTCAATCACATCTGCTATAGACCATACTTTTTATATGCTCTTCTGGGGGCAAGTTTAGGCAATGGAGCCTCCCTCCCCCTTCCAAATTAGCTAGAGTCAGTGGCTGCGTAAATGGCAACTCTTGGTTTTGGTGAAGCATCTCCGTCCATCGAAATGAATGCACTTCCTCTGAGTTCAGTGGGAGCTCCTGCAGTGCAAATGGGCCTCTACACAAAAGTTCCCTCCAGCAATAGCAACCGATTACAGGAGATCGCCCCATGTGGCTTTATTCTAGAGACCCCCAACCTTTACAGGGATTGTCTAAACCAGTAAACACATTAGTAATATATTGAAATATAAAATGACCTTCAATGATCATAAATGATCTAGAAAATATAAAAAAAAAATCAAATTTCGAATTTGGTTCGAATTAGGTTTACGTTAAGCTTCAAAATCTGTATATTTTTTTTTTTCTTATCAGAGTCACTGACGCGAATAATTTTAGTTGCCGTAAAGATGAACAATGACAATATTTGAACCAAGCTCCTGTCACATTCATACAATTATGGTCGCCGTTCACATCTTTCCGTGATTGCAATTTGCATTTCTGATTAGCTCAATTTATATGCAGATGAGCTTGTGCGTCATAATGTTATCTACTTTTACCCAGCCCAGGCTTCAATAACTCACCAGCGTGAAAGAATGAATCAGACACGAGCGGCGGCATATCTTGTTGCCTTTGGATGAACGTAGAACAGGTCACAGCAATTACTGTAGCAAGGGGAGGCTCCAAATATGAAAGCTAAAACCCATATGTTCTATCAGATGAACGGATGAAGGTGTTCAGAGACAGCGATCGCAGCAATAGGGAATGAAAAGATGAAGAAGATGATTAGAAGGATAAGAGATATGAATAAATGCACAATTATGGGATTTCTTTGTGTTTAGCCTTTTAAACGGTTTCGTATTGATGGCTACAAAGCCTTCGAACATTGACAGTGATAATCGGCCTTAGTAAGAAAATCAAGTAACTTACTTGGTGCATGCATACTGTTCCCTTTCTAAGTAGGGGGTGAATTTCTGGTCTGAATGAAGGTCTGCTTCTTGACAAATACAGTATAAATGGTTGAAACCTTATAATAGCAAATAATTCATAGGATATGTGCTATGGACCACTGCTAACCATGGTGCTACATGCCTCCAGTAGTGGATAACATATGTATATGTTATCCTGTATTGGAAATCCCTAAAAGATTGCTTCTGTACACTATGAATGATAGAACTATGATAATCTGCTGGAATAAAAAAATGAAAATGTGGAAAAAATGACATGTTACTACTGTTTTGTACTGTTACAGTAGATGAGCCTCTTTTTCTACTTTTAAGTATTTGGTACCAATCAAGGGCATAGTCAAAGGCTCATGGGCCCTGGTGCGAGAGTTCAGCTTGGGCTCCCCTTTCCTCAGTGCTTTGTGGCCAGGGGCAGGGAAGCACATAGCCTTTGTGCTGTCAGAGGCAAAAAATGACCTAACCCCTCCCTATTAGTTAGAGGTGCACTTTCTATAATACCGGTGTCTTCTTATGCGGCACAAGGGTCTTTGGGCCCCCTCAGGCTCCTGGGCCCGGTAGCGACTGCTACCTCTGCACCCTCTATAGCTACGCCCCTTGTACCAATGGATTGGTTGAACACTAAAAGCATTGCAAAGTTATGTCTGGGGGGCCCCTTTCTCACTGCTATGTTCTTCCTTGTAGCACTACTATGCTCTGCCCCATCACACCTCTAATATGGTGACCTTTTATGTGTCCTTAAAGAGGTTTCTGAGTTTTTTTTTTGTTATTTGTATGTTTCCAACTAAGCAAATAAAAGAACTTTACAATTCACTAACTGCATCTCCGGTTGCTGGTTTCTTAGATTTCACTGAGGGTCACATGACCTGGGATGTCAGCTTCTCTCCCTGCTCCGATAATGTTTTGTGCACAAGCCTGAGCGAGCAGATCTGTGTCTGTACACGAAATGTCACCGTGCTGGCCACACCCCCGGCACTGCCAGCTGCTGCTCATTGCTCTCTCCCTGGATTCTTGAGGAAAAACATTAACCCTTTCAGCTGCACGGACTCAGGGCTGAGGGCTTTACTGAGTAGCTGCAGGCAGTGAGGAGACAAATGCTGGGCACAGATGCTGACAGAGGAGACAAGAACAGGTAGGGGGAAGATCCTGTGTATATCAGCAGTGTCATTGTACAGCTGGGACTTGTAGTTCCACACATACAACATGCTGTTGAGTCTCCCAGCAGGCAAACATGTCACTCAGTATACAAAATGACAGAAAAAATGGCGTGGTGTTAAACAGGCAGGAAATGCTCAAACCCAAATGCAGTTGTGCATATATATATATAGGGGAGCAGATCCTGCACTTGTAGTCCGTTGCTAATGTCGATCCCCAGCAAAAATGCATACAATGGAGGATGCCCGCAGCAGACCACAAGTACCACAATAGACATCCTACACAAGATGGCAGTTGTGTGGATGTGATAAACAATATAAACAATAACAATAGAAAAGACAGGTGCACTCTGCGGTATTACTAAACCCTCATTCTGATGTTAAAATTCAGAATTAGCCAACATATCCTACTGTGGAGGACATGTCTGAGCCCGAGCACCGCGCCAAGGTTTCTCAAGTAGCTCGGGTCCTAACACTCACCTACCTGTCTCAGGTCTGAAGGCTTTACTGAGTAGCTGCGGGCAGTGAGGAGACAAATGCTGGGCACAGGAGCTGACAGAGGAGTTCTGCAGAGCATTGCACAAGAACAGGTAGGGGGAAGATCCTGTGTGTATCAGCAGTGTCATTGTACAGCTGGGACTTGTAGTCCTACACATACAACATGCTGTTGAGTCTCCCAGTAGGCAGACATCTCACTCAGGGCAGCACTTGTATTCACTTCCTTTGCAGAGCAGGGGGAGGGGAAGAGACTGTTATTTCTGCAGGTAAACAAAGGGCCAGACGAGAACCGGGGAATGAGGACATATAGAATTTTTTTGCCTAAAACTTGCTTAGCTTAGTTATATATTGCTGCCCATCAGATTTTTTCATAACTCGGACAACCCCTTTAACACAGTATAATACACCCTTCTGTGCCTCAAAACAGAATAATCCTCCCTTATGTACCCTAACACAATATGGTTCCCCTTATGTGCCCCCGACACAATATGGTGCCCCCTATGTATCTTCCACCACAATATGAAGCCCTCTTAGTGTCTCCAAAATAAATACTCACCTAGCCCCATTCTTATGACAAATGGAGCAGATCTCTCTCTGCTGATCTGCTCCAATCTGTTTGGTGGCTAACTGCAACAGGCGTTATGATGTCACTTCATTGGTCCTGCCAGCACCACACCTGAGGACGGGGATGCTTCTGAAAATGATGCTGCTGCATGGGGGAACCTGGCTGCCAGGGCGCAGCAGGGGGGCTCCCTGATTTTTGGGGCCCCATGCAGTTGCACGGTCTGCAATGGTTGTCACATGGAAAATGTCAAAGGCGTAAAACAGTATTCACACCATGGACTTTTATTTTCTACACAAGATAGATCTCTGCAAGGGGAATCACCTCCTTCTAGGGACTATGGCTGCTAAAAAGACTACTACCTAAATGCATGGTATTAGCAGTCACACCACCACCAATCACTTTTTTAATGGAATCTCCAGCTGATATTGCTATAAATGTCTGCAGTCGTATGTTAGGGAGTGGGGTTGGCAACAAAAAATGATGAAAGTCCAACTTTGCTCAAAATTTTGGTTTGCCACTGAAGCTTTCCAAAACCTCTCGCTTTCACCCAAGTCATATGCAGAGAACCTGCGATCTACGAGTGCCCTTTTGCAGGCATTTCACATATACAGATCCAGATTTACCAAGACTGACATTTGTACATAAGCAGATTTGCTATGTTTGAGATGCACCAGATTTTTTAAAGAGGTGGTTGTAATAGATTTTACATTGGGGCCCATAGGTTCAGCCTCGGCATTAACAATGTACATCATAAATAGCCTATTTTAAATAGGTTTCTTTCTACCCTTGTCCATGCCGCAGATCCAAAAGCACCAGCAAAGGAGACAGAATTGTAAATCTTCTGTGATCAGCAGGAACTGTTTGTCCCAGGAGAACAGGATCACCATCAATTTTACTATGTAAAGTACAGATACTGTACAGTAAATATAATATTGCACCAGTAACAACAGTTACATCCAGTAATCATGTTCTACTCATCAGTGAAATATAATTGTATGATATAATGAGTTGTGTTTGGAAAATTTTAAGCTAAGCTCTAAGGTATCGGAGAGTTCTTGCAACAGAAGTTTTCCTGACTTTGATATGGTCCATTAAAGGCTCAATGAAAAGTAATATAAAGTCAAATATGTAACTTTCTCTATTGGAAATTGCCTTGTTTGGTGCCTAAGGATATTGGAGAGGTGACAATAAGGAGTAAAAGTCTCAGACTACCAGTTACAAACAAAAAGGGTGAAGGACACATTAAAGTAGTTATCCCATAAAAAGTATATATCACCCATACATAGCACTGACATTCTGCAGCACTTTATAGACATTGATATCACCTGCTGTCTCCAGTGGAGCTCACACGCTAAGGTCCCTATCAGTATGTCTTTTGGAGTGTGGGAGGAAACCGGAGAACCCGGAGGAAGCCCACTCAAACAGGGACAACATATGTAGTGCCATGGAGCACTATGAAGTCTGGATGTTTTTGGACATTTGCCCCTGTTCCCCCTGTGTTAAGTCATCAACTCCTTACTTTATTGCACTTGGGGTTAACTTGCCCTGACATACTGTTTAATGTGTTACTGCATTTTATATGTTTGTTATATATCCTGTTCATTTGCACTGTATTTGCACAGCACTGTGGAAAGGGTCAATGAATAGTGAGAGGCCCTAGGAATTTCTAGCTAATAATGAGCAGCTAATAATTTTCCACAGTTACCATAAGGGTTAAAGAAGAGTATATTTTGAAGGGAAAAATCCAGACTTGTTTACTTAAAAAACCAGACAGACTGACCTTTTGGATATCTGGTTTAACTATCTTATTATGTCTGAAGACTTGTTTTGTGTGGAAAAACTTCTCCATCATTCTTATTGACTATTATTGAAGTTCTAATGCAAGTCTATGACAGATGAAAACTGTAACATTGTATCAGTTTGGCCTTTGTTTCTCCACTCCGCCTCTCCCTTTAGAAGCTTCTAGTTCAGCTAGAAACTCTATATAAGGAGAGCTGTTAAAGCCCCTAGTGTTCTGCAATTATGGACCAGTGCTTAGAAGAAGTTACTCGGCCAGGCTACTTGAGTGACCAGAAGAAGACGCTGAGACAGGGATGCTCTACCACAGACCCTGGATCACAGCCTTTGACCACAACCAGCTTAATGCTGAAAACTCAGCTATGGCTGGAGATGTGTTCAACCATTACCTCCACCTCTTAAGGGGTCCTCAATTTCCAAAATCAGTACATGTGTAGCAGAATATTCACTTATATATATATATATATATATATAATACTTACTGCGAAAATACATTTCAATATCTCTAGATCCTTCTTGTCATGAGACATACACTAGGGCTGGCCATACATATTAGATAGCTGTTGGCCTAACACTATCTCTCCCAACCACTCCATACGTATGCTTGCTCAGTTCAACCGAGCATGCATGTGTACTGACTGAGAGGAGAAAGAAGTCTGCTGTCAGAGTCCTCTGGTGGCGGCTTATCTCCCAGACAGTTGAAATCCAGCTGCCTGATCTTTGTCTTCCCCAGTATCTGCCATCGGAGGAGCGTCATACAAATAGGATGGTTGACTGTTAATTATCTAATTTGCATGGACAGCTTGGTAATTAGCCAAAAGAAGTCCAACAACCTTAGCACCCAAGGTCATTTGACCACGTGGTTTTCTCATTCAATTTATTTGGCCATAGGGAAGCCTGGGCATTCCCGATTCTCCAGACTTTATTTTAATGGTCTAGTAAACTGCTCAACTGATCTGATGGAGCAATGTTTGTATGTGTTCCTTGTATCTTTCCAATTTGCAAAAGTCCCTCAGTATTCTAAATATCGTTTCCCCCATATCACTCATTCTTCTGTATTCCCAGTGTTTCACCCTTGTCCTGTTTTCTCAAAGCATCAAGAGTTCTCTGGCCCTCACATCCAGCAGTCCTTTAAGAGATACACTTGTCCTCCTTAGCCCCTGCACTTTACCTGCTACCCTAGCAGTTACACACTTGACCCATATTATGACTTGGTGCATATTGCTATAATGCATTAGTCCGTGCTTGGTGTGATGAGAATATGAGTCGGGCGCTGCTGTATCACAGTGCGGCTTTAAACATAAAGAATTGTCCAAACTTGAGTACTTTTCTTTAAATGGCTTCAAAAGAGCAACACATTAATATAATCAATAGTAACACACACTTCATATTAGAATTGATTGTTTTAACAAAAACTATGCTAATATCACATTATGGCTTTCAGTTATGGAATTGCAGCAAGAAAATTACAAGTTTCGGTTGACTGACTCACACAGTGCACCCTTTAATCTCCATTTTTAATGCATATCATTTGCCATATGACATGAAAAAACAATCTATGCTAAATCAGAAAATATGATTCTTTAAGGGGATTTGCAGATTAGAAATGCATTGCGTTTATAGGTTTCCTACTCAATTTTAGACTCATTAGACATGATGGTCAATAAGTGATGATTCATTCATTTGTTCATTCATTCAGTAATCACAATTATTGGTTATGAAGCTTACCCCGAGGTCAACCTGTGTTACAGTCAATGGTTGTGGAACCAGTGTGCCAACCAATCGGTTTGCCTTTGGGCTTGACCTAAGCGCGTTATCCGGGTGGGCCCTTGGAAGTCAACCTTTAATACAGGGTTCTGGACTTGTGTCTCAGCATGGAAGTGTCAGCATATTATTAGGCCTAGTGGCCAGTGCAAAAATAGATATAGATAGTGCAATATAAAATAAAACAAAATTAACCCCAATTCCTAAAAAGTTGAGGCGCCGGGTAAAATTTAAATAAATGTAAATAAAATAATGCAATGATTTGCAAATCTCATACACCCATATTTTATTCACAATTGATCATAGAACATGTAGCAGATGCTGAAAGTGAGACATTTTACCCTTTCATGAAAAAAAATGAAATCATTTACAACTTGATGGCAGCAACACATCTCAAAAATGTTAAAGCAGGGTTAACAAAAGGCTGGAAGAGTATATGGTACTGATAAAAAAAACAAAAAACGCTGGAAGAGCATTTAACTATAAAGTCACATGACAGGGTATAAAAAGAGCATGTTCGAGAGGCAGGGTATCTAAGGAGCAAAGACGGACAGAGGTTCACCAATCTACGAAAAAACTGCGTATAAAAATTGTGAAGACTTTGGTTACGTTCTGTTTTTATTTGCATTCATTTACATTTTAGACTGTGTCGCATCTTTTTTGGAATCGGAAAGAATTGTTTAACATAAAAACTTTAAAAAGTTTAAACAATAGGTCATTATCGCAGACCTCAGGTGTCTATACATTACATGGATGGGGCAATAATTGACATTTATCACCTACACCTTGTGATCAGCCGATCAGAAGCAGGACCTGCCGCGACTAGTGGAACACTGCTCCTGGTGTTGCCTTTCTTGGACAAACACTTTAAGAAATTGCTAATACATATGCATCCATGATATGGAAAAAGTCAAGACACTGCACATCACTCCAGGCACAAGCTTTTTATGTTTTCCAATAAAATATTTTTCCCTTTGCATTTTTTCGGGACATCAATACATACAAGTGGAGTTAACAGCACGTCAGCTCCGAAGTAAAGTGAGAAATATGGATTGTAATGTTCAATGACCATTTGCCTCAGAGGACCAGTTTACATTATAAAATTCTTCTATTACCAACCTTCAGATGATAGATGAATAGAACCAGCAGCCCCTAAATGTGTCTAAAATCCACAAATATCTGGAAGGAAATACGAGAGCCGGAGAGGTCTGAGGAAAATATTTTAATAGCTCAACTTGGCACTGCAAGGATCTGACTATGAAATTCAATTGTATGGATTTAAGGGGCCACTACCCTGAACCAGCTGCCATAGAATTTTTGTCATTTTATTAGATATAACATATTTTGGTAAACCTGAACATTGATATTGTACTAATTGATGGATACCGTAGGAAGGTATGATGTTAACAATGACCTAAGTTAACCTACTTCAAGATCAGGCCATGTACACCTTTCCTGACCCGGCTTACTTTCCTTTTTTTTTTTTGGTACATTCATGTTTGAAAGCCATAACTTTTTTTTTCTGTTCAGTTATGTAAATGATTTTTTCACCTTTTTTAGGTTATAGATAAGGGCTTTATTTTTATATAATTTTTATTTTAGTATTTTTGTTTAGTATTTTTAGCTTTAATTTATTATAAAAGGAAAAATGTAAAAAAAATATTTAATTGTTTTTCAAGGGTCAAATGTTGTCATTTGTTCATGAGATTCGATTAGTAAAAAAATAAAAAGATAAATTCAAACCAAATCAAAAGTTCCCCAATTGCCCTAAACAGTCGTGTATGACACTCTGAGGTCTCCTAGGACTATATCCAGATAGCATTAACAATGTCAAAGTGACATATATGAATGACTATGGGTAAATGGATGGCAGCCGGTGGTCACAAACAGCCTGTTTAATAACACATTGCACGGTAAGATTTTTTTATGCTTTTTAAATTTGAAAAATAGTCAAAAACGATACCACTTTGGGGGAAGTTGTCTGCTGGCTTTTAGACACACACAGTGGTAATAGAGAACGCAATGACTTGTTTCGACAAGGGATCCAGAATTGTGAACAGTTTCAGGTTTGTTATACTTTACAGGGTGGGATTCCCAGTAGCACCAGTACAGTATGGAACATAATGGACAAGGCAGGGATGTGTGGCTGTGTAGGGATACTAGTAGCAGCAGCAGTACATTATGGAACATCATGGACAAGGCAGCAGATGTCTGGTGTTGTAGAAGCACATTGTGGAACATAATGGACAAGGCAGGGGTTGTGTGGTGTTGGTGTTGGGGTTGTAGTGGCACATTGTGGAACATAATGGACAAGGCAGGATGTGTGTGTTGTGTTGGGGTTGTAGTGGCACATTGTGGAACATAATGGACAAGGCAGGGTGTGTGTGGTGTTGGGGTTATAGTGGCACATTGTGGAACATAATGGACAAGGCAGGATGTGTGTAGCTGTGTAGGAATACTAGTAGTGGCAGCAGCAGCAGTACAGTATAAAACATCATGGACAAGGCAGCAGATGTCTGGTGTTGTAGTAGCACATTGTGGAACATAATGGACAAGGCAGGGTGTGTGTGGTGTTGTGGTTGTAGTGGCACATTGTGGAACATAATGGACAAGGCAGGATGTGTGTAGCTGTGTAGGGATACTAGTGGCGGCAGCAGCAGCAGTACAGTATAAAACATCATGGACAAGGCAGCGGATGTCTGGTGTTGTAGTAGCACATTGTGGAACATAATGGACAAGGCAGGGGATGTGTGGTGTTAGGGTTGTAGTGGCACATTGTGGAACACAATGGACAAGGCAGGATGTGTGTAACTGTGTAAGGATACTAGTGGCGGCAGCAGCAGCAGTACAGTATAAAACATCATGGACAAGGCAGCGGATGTCTGGTGTTGGTGTTGTAGTGGCACATTATGGAACATAACAGACAAGGCAGGGGGTGTGTGGTGTTGTAGTGGCACATTGTGGAACATAACAGACAAGGCAGGGGGTGTGTGGTGTTGTAGTGGCACATTGTGGAACATAACAGACAAGGCAGGGGGTGTGTGGCTGTGTAGGGATAGTAGCAGCATCAGCAGTACAGTATAGAACATGATGGCAGACATTGTGATAAACAGGCAGATGGTGAATTACAGTATGTGACGAAGATTGGGCTGATTCACATTTGTAATAAACTGAGTAGTTTGGATTTAAGTTCTGTAAGTAGTCTAAAATGACCGCCACTACCAGCCTCCCTAAGACTGCCTGAATTAGTTACACAATTTGACATGATAGGGCAGATTTATCAAAACTGTATAAAAGAAAACCCGTCTTTGCTGTCCACAGAAAAATAATTGAAACAAGTATAAATCTGACTATGGTCTATGGTCTTCTCCTCGCTGTATAAGAACTTCTCTGACACTAAACTAGCAGTATTCTGTGTTGTATGTCCATTATCTACCAGACGTCCAAAAAACAGACACAAATCCTGGTTTGGATATACAGTGCCTATGACACATCCGCTAACATCACAGCTATAGCCTGACTTCAAGGCATCATGGGCAAACCCACCGGGACGGGTTCATGTGGTCCTCCTTCATCTTATCATCTTCCTTGTATTCTTATACATAAACTGGTGGACTCCACTTTGAGCTAATTCTACTTGGAAAATCCCAAAAATGTCGAATTCGCTAGAAACTAAACTTTTGTGGAAATTCATGATGAATTTGATACATATAGAATCTATTTGGAAATCTCTAAGCCTGATATTGTTAGTTTAGCTTGGTACTGTATATTGAACCAAATTCATCTCCAATTTTGCCAGTAAAATCTTTCTCTATCCGCCTTTTTTATGTTTCTTTCTTCATTTCATTATTTATATTTCTCTTGTTAATTAAAAGTCGCAAAATGAGCCCGAATAAAAAGACTAAAACAATTCATACCGTAACAAAGTTTTATTTGAAACACAATGAACGTATTACAGACGACTGATCCTTTTCTATGGGAAAATAGTTTCACAAGATTAACTATTATAGGCTGCAGAGTATAGTTATAAATCACACAATCGCACAAGGCATAAATTTGCTTATTGCCATACGGCATATTGTTGGCTTCCAGCGTACATTGTTCCTGAGTGATGACAGTTAATTCATTTGCTAAAATGTATAATTAGGAGATATCTGACAAATCAAAGGTGAATATTAATGTTGTATTTTTCGATAATGGACCTATTTCCCCCTCATCAAAACAGATGATTAAATCCTGCACATGCATCTCATGAAAAGCGGCCTTCGACGCCTCAAGATAGAGATAAATCATCCGGTGAGGACCCTGAACCATGAAATGATTCTGTTAACATGTCATCTGCTCGGGATATATTTTAAGATCTCTGGGAGCAGGTTCGAAATGATGAAGGAAAGGTAGCTAAACAAAGTTGTGGAGTGGGAATTGATACTTTAAACCCCCTTAAAAAGTAATCAACAAAATTTGTATTTTGGTGTGTAAGCAGCGCATAAAAACAAAAGCAATAAAATGTAAAAAAAAAAAAAAAAGCTAAAATAAATTCAAAAATAAAATAAAAAATAAAATTACCGGTAAACAAAAAAAAATAAATAAAAACAAAGCAGCTCAATGGCAGTGCTATCTAGATAGCGACCAGAATTTGTAAAGTGAAATGACCTCATAAATTCTTCTTGCTACACCATCAAATGAAAAGTATTATATCATACAGATATCATCTTGTCAGCTAATGCCACAGTGACATTTTTGAAAAGACGATTAATAGCGTGAGATGCCAATGTGGCAAAAGCCCAGGCTACAAGTTTGTATGAAATATAGGTCTGATATCATCTAATGGCTTTATTCCCCCCATTTTGATAGCATTTCTTTTAACCCCCTAGACTATAAAGCAGCGCTAGTGTGCATTTCAGTCATCCCAGTCAACTTAACGTTTTCTCATTTCTGCCTTCTCGGCTGGAAGCGGAGTGGTTGATGGGAGATCTTTGCATACCCCCAGGCTCATAATTTTGTGGAAATTATTATAGCAGACCCTCTGGGAATGTTTCTGTGCTATTTCTGACAAGACGCACTTCACAATACAGAAATATCTGCATCATCTCAGTATGCAGAGGGGGAAATTGAGTGTCATTAAGGGGGACCTGTTTTATTTCTGTCTGCATTACTTCAATCAATACAGGTGCAAACATTTTTTTTCCTTTTTTTTCCTTAAAGGGGTCGTCCTATAAAAAATATTCTACATTTTTCAAACCAGCACCTGCATCTGAATAATTTTGTAACTGCATGTAGTTAAAAATTTTGTATAGCCGCTAAGTTATTCAATAAAACGTATCTGTATAGCGACACCTGCTGTTTAATCTTTTCCTCATCTTGTCCACCTTGCTGCGGTTGATGCACATGCTACGGTTCTATCCTCCAACTGTCCCCAGCCATATCTTCTGCTAAAAGCTGTGACAGTTGTATGAAGAGATCTGCAGCAGAAAGGACATGCCTCTGAGAAAGGACACACCCATAAGCTGCCAGCCAGAAATAAATCTGGCAGAGCAATTGCAGCAATAAATGGGGGAGCTCCAGATCCATGTGGGGTACAGGGCTGGTTCTAGCATTGTTAGAAGGAAACTGACATGTACTATATAACGTCTGATTTTTATTTCTTACATTAATCACGGGATAACCCCTTAAAGAACATACGCAGATGGCAGAGATGATAGTAAAACAATTATTGTGACTGCTATAATATTAAAACCACTAACTTGTTACAATGGCATCTGACAAGGCATGAGATTTAGGCAAGTGAACAGTCAGTTCTTGAAGTTGATGTGTGGAAGCAGGAAAATGGGCAAGCTTGAGGATCTGAGCATCTTTGACAAGGGCGAAATTGTGAAGGCTAGATGAGGGGGAGGGGGGGGGGGGTATTTCTTGTATATGTTTTTTATTTACCTACCAAAATTGGCCCCAAGGAAGGACAACCATTGAATTGGTACAGGTATAGTGTTCATTTTAGGACATGGTCAGATATCACAGTCAAGTATCTGAATATTGTGTGATACCTGACACCGGACCCTGACACCTGACTCTGACTTTGATATTCGACTCTGACATCTGAGTTTGACTTATACTCTTCATAGGTCAGTGTCAAAGTAAGAATGAGTTATATATATACCGTATCTATATAAGGTTTCTATTGGGTCCTGAACCCAAAAACTCTAGATTACAAACCAGCATTTCAGACACAGAGCCATAAGCTCAGCTATAGATGTTCTTTAGTTGTGTGATTTAGAATACAAATACACAGTATATCTATAACTCATTCTCACTTTGACCCTGACCTATGAAGAGCATAAGTCAAACTCAGATGTCAAATATCAATGTCAGAGTCAGGTGTTAGGGTCAGGTATCACACTGGCATTTTTCTGATACTTGACTATGATATCTGACCATGTCCTAAAATGAACACTGTAATTGAATTGGCATCAGGGTCTTGGCGGCTCAGGAATCATGGATGAATATTGATGGGCATGTTCAGCACAAATTGCTGAAACAGTTAATGATAGAAAGTTGTCAGGACATCTTAGCAGCTTAGCAGTGAGGTTTCTGGGGACACGCACTCTTTGTCACGCTTGACAAAGGGGGCGTGTCCCTGAAAAGGTGCTGCTAAGCTGTGGGCAATATCGCTGCACCAGCAATTGTGGATGCATATGGACTGGAATGTACAGAGACGCGGCATTCTGGATACAGATAAACTGAATATGTGATGTATTATGGATTTCTATCTTTTTATATGAAATATCAAGGGGATGTAATGAAAAAAAGAACTGTTTAATTAACTTATCTGGTCCGTGAACTACACGTATGGAGATGTAAGTTTGATTGGCGGCTAGTGGAGCTGCCACACATTAGATATTGGACATGTATGGCATATCCCTTATTAGAACAATGATACTACTAGTTCATTGCCCAGATTTACAGGGATGGGCAAAATGCGGCTCTCCAGCTGTTGTAAAACTACAATTCCCACCATGCCCTGCTTTAGGCTGATAGCTGTAAGCAGTCTTTGCATGCTGGGAGTTGTAGTTTTGCAACAGCTGGAGGGCCGCAGTTTGCCCATCCCTGGCCCAGAATAGTCACATGACCACATTTACCAACCTCAGGGGCACGCGTGCTTAAAAAGGGGTTGTCCCACAAAAACCATTCTACAGTTTTCAAACAGCACTTGGATCTGATTACTTTGTAATTGCATGTAATTAAAAAGTTGCCATAGCCACTAAGTTATTCAATAAAATGTATCTGTATAGCGCCACCTGCTGTTTGTTTTTTTCTTATTTCTTTGTGTAGCTCTTTGAGAAGGCTGCATATGTTCAGTTTGATCCTTCAACTGCCTCCTGAGCTGTAATAGAGAGAGAGCTGCAGCAGAAAGGACATGCCCTCTGAGCTGCAGCAGAAAAGACACTCCCCTTGAGCTGCCAGCTTGATATAAATCTAGCAGAGCAATGAATGGGAAGATCTCTGGATCCATGTGAGGTACAGGGCTGGTTCTAGCTTTGTTAGAAAGGGCTTGTCATGGACTATATGATGTCTGATTTTCATATTTTACAGTAGTCATGGGATAACCCCTTTAAAAGCCGTCCGTGCACATTAAAGGAAAGCAATCTCAGTGGGACGGCGGACTATCTTATGGGGGTGCCCCAACTCTTCTCTTATGGCAGATGTTGAGTAAATAAAGAGCCAAGACCCAACATGTTGGATCCTTTGTTCCCACGGCAGATAAGCCGACGCCGGAAGTGCCAGCAGCACACCAGCAATATTCACAGAGGCTTGGACATCCAGCATGGTGACTTTTCGGCAGGCCTGTTGCTAAGCAGCCATGGTAACCCATCGTTGGGCTGTCATCTTGCAGAGATTATTGATTAGGGAGTCTCAACAGAATCATTACAATAAGAAATTCCAGCTGTCACTTTCTGTAAAATGACACAAGCGGCAGAACCCCTGTAGGGGAAATGAAACATGACGGGTCCTCCAAAGCAAGAAATACTCTTTGTAACCAATTTCTATAAACTCCATCTATAAACTCAGAATTAAAAACTGGTTCTCCAAACCAGACCACTCCTTTAAAGGGAACCTGTCTACAACGTTATGCTACTCTCACTGAGGGCAGCATAAAATAGTGACAGAAATTCTGATTTCAGCGGTGTGTCACTCATGAGCTAAAAGTAAGTGGTTGCCGAGAACCAGCATCATAATCATTGCAGCCCAGGCCTTGAAAAGAGTCAAATCTACCTGAGAAGAGTCCTGGTTATTATAATCTCCTGCTCTCTCGCCCATCTGCTGATGATTGGCAGTTCTCTCCTAGAGATAAAGGGAGAAAACTAGGTAGAAGCCTGTCAGTCATCAGCAGGTGGGCAGGAGAGCAGGAATTCATGAATAACCAGGACTCTTCTCAGGTGGCGGTGACTCTTTTCCAGGCCCAGTCTGCAATGATTGTGATGTTGGTTCTCGGCAACCACTTACTTTTAACTTATAAATGACAGACCGCTGAAATCAACTCACCTGTCTCTACGTTATGCTGCCTTTAGTATGGACAGCATAAAGGTGATGACAGGTTCCCTTTAAAACCTAAATGACTAAGGCTACTTTCACACTTGCGTTGTTAATTCCAGTATTGAGATCCGGCAGAGGATCTCAATACCGGAATTAAATGGATCCATTTTGATTTTGCACATCAGGATGCATCCGTTCCGTTAGGATGCGGTTATTTGAAATCAAAACGGACAAAAATGGTTCCGTCACTACATACATTGAAAGTCAATGGGTGACGGATACGATTTTATTAAGCTCCTGAAAAACGGATCCGTCACCATTGACTTACATTGTTTTCAGTGAGTGATCCGTTTTTTCTAGTTTTTATGACTGGACACAAAACTGCAGCTTGCAGCGATTTAGTGTCCGGTCACAAAATGGAATGCTGCCGGAAAGGAAGACATCATGATGCATCCTGAACGGATCTCTTTCCATTGAGATTGCATGAGGACTAAACGGATCTCAATACCGGAAAACAACAACGCAAGTGTGAAAGTAGCCTAACTTAAAGGTCTCCAGGATTGACATGGTTTTTAAATACCTGTTCACATAGTGCAGTGCTGCGTGTCGGCTATTGCTGCTTTGGTGCTGTGCTGGTGGGTTGGTGGGGCCCACAGCGGGGGCGCTGTTTGACTGCTGGGGCCTGCTGGTGCGGTGCTGCGGCGCCGGTGGTCGCCTCCCAGCACTGCGCCAAATTTAGAGTAGATTCCCATTCAAAGAGGCAACCTTGTCGTGGTGAGTGGGCCTATGCTTTTTGATCAAATTGTATACCAATGCCTCATGTACAGCATGCAACATAGGGGTAGGTATACTATAAATTGCGCTGAGTAGTGATGTTATTATGCTGAGAAGCAGTCATTCGATAAAAGCACAGTATTGAGGATGTGCGATCCAGTTTTACTCTTATATTTTACATGGTTTTTAAATACCACCCGCTCCCCCACCACACCTGTGAAGGGAAGTGTATTTACCTGCTTCCTCTGTTTAGTTCTGGCTCCGTGGGTTCCTGACTGTCTTCACTGTGATTTGGTCCTCGCATGTAAACTTCCAGAGCAGATCGAATCACGTGCACCGTTGCAGCCAAGTACTGGCCTCAGCGGGGACATGTCCCCATGAGGCATATCACTGCTGGGTCACAAGCTGCCCCGTGACACGTCACCACTGTAGCCAGTCATTGGCTGCAGCAGCACACGTGACCTCATCTGACCCTGAAGTGCAGTGAAAATAACCCAGAGCCAGAAGCAAGCGTCAGCGAGCGGGTAAGTATTCTCCCCTTGACAGGTCCGGCAGGGAGGGGTTGGTATTTGAAAATAATGTCAATCCTGACAACCCCTTTAAGATTTTCTAGCCTGCCCTTCAGTAGCTGGAAAATCACTGATGTCATTTGGAATATCATACGGGTCATGGCTACTTTAATCTGGACCCTGAAGCGGAACGTCTAGGGTTAAAGCATTGTTTTCATGAGTAATACCGTGGAATCACTGAAGTCACAATGTAACCTCATATTACGGGAGATGATTGCAGGAGAGCCGTTGAGGGCTTTGCTCATGTTTTGCATGCAGACCTCTTGGAGAAAAAAGAATGGAGGTCTACGTCAAGTAGAGCGACCACAAATCACTGTCATTTTAGCTACTCTGTAACCTTGGCAACTGTAGAACAGACGCAATTATGTGTCATTTTCATTTCTGGTTTATCACCTAGGAAACCATAATTGGTTTTCTCATCTCAACATTTACGGAAAGGCCTGGCCCAGCATAAAATACCAAACATAAAACGCAAATGGAAGCCATCTCTTCTGTCTTATGTAATAATGGCTGCTTTCTGCTTCATTTCTGATCTTATATTAAGCCTTAAATTCATAACTAGGTCGACGGTCACGTGCAGAAACAGGATGTCATTTTCTTTCAGGCTGTATTGAAATACCCATCATAGGAACATCCTACATGATGCATATTATATTCAAGGCTATTATTCTACGGCTATTATTTTCAGGGAAGAGTCGATTCTGCCTGTTTCGGCGCTGTCGTTTCTATGCGGTGACAAATCAGTTTATTTGTAAACTTACATACGGATTTATTGAGCAACTGACAAAAGCAAAGACAATCTATGGATTTCCACAGAGACTTATTGAGCTACTTAAAAGGGATTTTTCTTTTGCAGTTGGACTCAGGACTCATTTGAAGGGAATCTGTCACCAGCGACCTCCCTATCCAGCTGTTTGTATAGACACATAGCTGTGGTTGACCTGATTAAAATGCTGTTTTTCTTTTGCTGATCTGAGGCTTTGTTCACGAGTTATGATGTTTTTTCTTAATATGCAAATTAGGCATTTGGTGCAATGAGGGCGTCACCAGTGCTCTTGCTGCACCAGAGCTCCACTCATTTTTTTGTCCTCCTTTGCTGCTTTGCCACTGCCTGGCCCTGTCAATCAAAGCAGTCAGGAAGGGCCTGATCACAGCACGGAGCGGAGCTTGGATGCAGCACAAAAAAAAATTGTGCTCCTCCTCACCCACTTTATCCGACTTCTATGTCGGAAAATGTGAAACATGTGTTTCATATATATGCCACTCATTCTGTGCAATAAACACTATGGTGCACATTTATTAAGCGTTTTAGACACTGGTCTCAATAAAGTCCTGCGCTGGCGGTGGATCCGCTGGAGTTAGGTAGAGGCGCCGACCTCTACGTAACTTCGGCGGATCCACTGTGGCTTCTAAATGTAAGACAGCTTCCTTGATGTCTTACAGTTAGACCATTTTCTACGCTTAAAAAAGTAAAAAATAGTAAATGAGTCGGGCCAACCCTGCCCACTCCATGCCCACTTTTTTAGACCTGGTATGAGCTAGGAAAAGTTGCAGATTGTGGCGCAAAGGACATAATATAGGCATTTTCAGTTTAAAAAATGACTCCCTATATTTATCAGTGTATTTGAGTCACAAAACTGGCATAAATCACTGATAAATCTGCTCTCCTTCACAAAGTATCTTATGACTGACTGGCTGCCGCCACCACTAGGGGGAGCTCAGTGCAATTGCAATTTATACAGTTACCATCAATATCAATGAAATAAATAGTTTCTTTGTCCTGAGCTCCCCTTTAGTGATGGTAGCAGGATAATGCAGTGAATTTATGTCTGGAACAGGGGAACCAGTTTAGTATAGCCGAGCCCCCCCTCCTTCCTCATGGTCTGCCTCCATAGTAGGTACACCACTGAGTCTCAGGGACATCTTAGAGTTTGGGTGCCCCCTATGAGCCAGAATAGAATTGAGAGGACAGTTTGTGCTCTGATATATATGAGCTGTCCAGCTGTTACATGGACAACTATTAATCTGAATAGTCACCATGTAACAATGGAGTAGCGTGGGGGGGGGGGCAGGGGGGCCTTTGCTCCGGGCGCTAAACTGCAAGGGGCCGCCAGCAGCACAGACAATACTCAGCTCACTGCCTACATCATCCCTGCACCCACCACCCATTACAGCTGTGCTATGGCGGGTCCCTACAATCTGGGAGCAAAGGAGAGACATCGGGTCACCTGACAGCCTCCTCCTCCTCGCTCCAAGCAGGTACTTGCTGTAGCCTGGATGCTGTGGCTCCTACTGCCTGGCCGCCCCTCTCCCTGTATTCAGGGGTTGGAAATGGTGGCTGCAGATCCTCTGAGGCAGACAGAGCGGGATTTTTGGCAGGGATAAGAAGCGCTCATAGTGCTCTGCTGGCTGTATGTTGTTCCTGACTCAGTCCCTGTTTGGCTTCACAGTCAAACAGCACATTCTAGCACTGCCGTTCATAGGGGTGAGGGCATGTGGAGGCAGGCAGCTAGGGCACACGTTTTATGCTTTGTGCCCTCCGACCTTCTGACAGCAGCAGATAGCCCTGAACAGCACAGATCTTCTCCTGTACCTCTTTACCCAGACATAACCCTATCTTTACCCCTCCGGCCCCTCTGACATGAGCATCGGAGCATTTTATGCTCTGATACTCTCCTTTGCCCTGTGTATACAAAAAAGCCCAGATGCTCATATCAGGGGGGCCAGAGAGGTGAAGATAGGGATATGTCCAGGTTCAGCTCTGAACCCTGACAACCCCTTTAATTTGGATTGGGAATTAATTCAAGTAGTTGTGCCAAGGTTGGAAGTTATATCCTATCCACAGTATAAGGGATAACTAACTGATTAGTGGGGTTCTGAGTACAGGGACCCTACTGATCCCAAGAACTGGGATCCTGTTACCTTGATCTGATGGAGTGCCAGGTCAGGCATGCACTCTGCGACTCCAGTCATTCTCTATGGGACTGCCAGAAATAGCTGAGTGCTGCACTATACTATCTCCAGCTGTCCCATAGAGAATGAATAGAGCAGCCACTTCATCAGATTGATGGAAAGGAACTCCCAGTATCAGTCTGGGGTAATATTCAGTCACTATGAGGTGGTAGTAAGTGTTCACGGTCTTGCCAGTATTATTTGTCTATTAGGCTGCATGCATATGTTTCCGATTACGTGCATTTTTTCCTTGCAGAATTGCATGGGGAAAAACCGCACGGTAACACAGTGCCAGCAAAGTCAATGGGATGAGACAAATCTCTTGCACACTTATATTTTTTGCACACGTATTTTTTCTGTATGGAAATTCACCTGCTGTGCGGATTGTGAAATCTGCAGCATGTTAATTGTATTTGCAATTTTTTATGTGGATTTCACCCTTTTCAAGGGTGAGATCTGTTAAAGGTCAGCATGAAATCTGAAACACAAACTACAAATAACACATGCGCACAAAAAACAAGCGGTAGGTAGCCTATAGTGTTTTGTGTTGGTAATGCTGGTTTTGGTATAGTGTTTTATTATTATTCAATATCAGTATGGTGGTAATATTCTGATCATATGTGACCATGTAGTATTAGTATTATTTGGCCTTCATATAGTGTTATTGGTAATGTTGGTCTTTGTATAATTTGGGGTGTAGTTCTATAAAAAGGGGTGTGTCTACAGGTTAGGGGGCGCAATACTTTGCTCGTCCCGGGTCCTGGTAACCTACGCTACGCTACTGCCATGTAATAGTACATTTACTCCAGTAGTGAGTGCAGCAGGGGAAATGTCTGGCTGATTGCAGCTTCCCAGGTCAAACTCATCTTGTGCCGGACCCATGGTCATCAAGTAATTATCATGCCGGCTGCAATCTCAAAGGGAGAGATGTATTAACATATTTATCCCAACTGCCCATTCAGAGCACTGAGGATGCAAATTACTCAATAGGTATAAGCAAAAATAAGACAATGGTCATCAGCAGCTTGTTAATGCTTTCCACATAAGTATATTACACATTTTCTAGACTTTGGGGCACATTTACTAAGACTGGCGTTTTAGATCCCGGTTTAATAATGCCTTATAGCCGGCGGTGGATCGCTGAGTTATGATGAGGCGCCTGTCTGTACATAACTTCGGCGCATCCAGCACCGCTTCTAAATGAAAGACAGCTTCCAAGCTGTCTGCCATTTAGACCTTTTTCTCTGCCTGAAACAGCCCAAGCCAAACCCACTTTTTTAGGCCTGGTGTGAGTGAGGAGAAGTCTCATATTGCGGCGCAACTAACTGTTGCGCCGCAATCTATGCCTGAAATTTGCCTAATTTAGTTGTATTTCAGCTTGATAAATGACCCCCTTTATGCTTACTAAATGTAATTTTCATGATATAAGAAATCAATAAAAAATCTGCCTACAAATGATGAGCAGTTAGCTTACTTTGTTTCTCATGCCCAATTTTCTATAACCCTGGCCCTGCCAGCAGTGGCACCCTCTGTGATCACCTTATTAGCTTGGGACCCTTCAGATTGTCAAAAGTAGACACCCCCTTTAAAATAACAACTATGTAATTCTTACAGCTTAAATAATCCTTACCTCAATAAAGTAAACTTTCAAAAATGATTCCAATAAGACTTTTGACTTATCCCAGGCAGAGGAAGCGCCCAAGCTGTTTACTCCCCCTGCTCTAGAGGTATTGCTGATGTGCGTGCTGCTTGTATCTGTCAGCGCGGAGATGAACGCTCAGTCTATGACAGCAGAAAATGATGCCTTGTCAAACTCTGAAAAGGGCTAATGAAACTTTGCACCTGCCAAACATAGCCAAGACCAGTGGCCTGTAAATTGCAATATTCAAGCAAAAAGTCACAGATAATCCAAATGCTGCAGAGCAGAACACAGAACAATCCTCACACAAAGTTCTCCTTTTTCGAAGAGAATGTTATTTTTTCCATTTCACTTCTACTTTCCAGCAAAGTGCCGAGTCTCTGACCTCATTTACTGCAGCTACGGGAATTTCAGCTACTACAGAAGATGGGAATATAAAGCATAGAATAGAGAAAAAAGGATTCACTGATTTCAGCATAATACAAATAAAAAAATATTTTTATCTCAAAATGCAAATAATTAGAAATTAGATAATCTGTATATTTATTTTTTTTAATTATTTTGAAATTTGGAACCACAATGCAGCACATCCTTTAATCAGTTAAAGACTGGGCCCTATACCCCACTTCCCGGCCAGGCGCATTTTCTGTTGGTCATGAAATAATTTATGCACCTTTGTTTGGTGATACACGTGGCTTTATTTTTGTCTTTTTTATTTTAGCAAGTTTTTGGTTTTTCGCTTTAATTTTTTGTGAGAGAAATTGATTTTAGTTGAACACAGTTGTACTTTGAGAAGGCATCCATTTTATGTCCTAATCTTCTTTAGGCTATTTTCACACTAGCGGCAGGACGGATCCGACAGGCTGTTCAACCTAGTCGGATCCGTCCTGCCGCTAGTTCAGTGTGTGGCTGGACTGCTGCTCTGTCCCCATTGACTATACTGGGGCGGGGGCTGAGTTCCGGCGCAGCACGGCAGTGCACGGCTAAAATGTCGGACATGTCGTAGTTTAAGTCCGCGGGCCTCTCGCTGCGCGCTGCCGTGCTGCGCCGGAACTCCAGCCCCTCCCCCATTATAGTCAATAGGGACGGAGCGGCAGTCCGGCAACACACTTGAACTAGCGGCAGGACGGATTCGTCCTGCCCCTAGTGTGAAACTAGCCTTATTCTAGTAATTCGAATTCGAGCTCATGAAGTAAACAATTTATTATTTTTCTTTGAGCTTTTATAAAACTATCATTTATAGGAACAATATATAAGACTTAAGTAGCAAATAGAAGTACTTGCTTGAGCAAGCATGATATTATCACAAAAATAAACGTGGCCTAAATGGGTGGGACTGCTCCAGACCCCAAACACTGTGGCGTGTTTCTAACTGGGGGGGCAGTTCCTCCGCATGTGGTTCGCAGCGAACGGCTATCCCCAGCAAAAATTGCATACAATGGAGGATGCCGGCGCGAACCACAAGCACCACACAAACATCCTACACAAAATAAAACATGTGCGGATGAAAATATATAAACACATAACTCACAGAAAAAAGATGCACCACATGGATAAGCAACTGACAACACTGGCTAATCCCTCACTCTGGTGTTAAAAGCTGAGAGATTCGCCAATATTTCCAATCAGGAACATATCGGAGCCCCTTTAGGCACCACTACACGGTATCTCAGCATGACATGGGGTCCTACCACTAGACTACCTATGGTGTGTGAACAAGGTCTGAACAGGTATTAAGTAGCCTACAGCCCCATCCCACTCACCTGCACTGCAGGACCAACAATGCAATGGGGAACACATGAGGCCGCAAGCTACACCTACAACAGACCATGTGACACCGGCTTCCAGGTGCAACAGAATGTTTACAAGCCATATGCAATGGCACATTCAATACATATAAAACAAGAATCACAAAAATAAACGTGGCCTAAATGGGTGGGACTGCTCCAGACCCCAAACACTGTGGCGTGTTTCTAACTGGGGGCAGTTCCTCCGCATGTGGTTCGCAGCGAACGGCTATCCCCAGCAAAAATTGCATACAATGGAGGATGCCGGCGCGAACCACAAGCACCACACAAACATCCTACACAAAATAAAACATGTGCGGATGAAAATATATAAACACATAACTCACAGAAAAAAGATGCACCACATGGATAAGCAACTGACAACACTGGCTAATCCCTCACTCTGGTGTTAAAAGCTGAGAGATTCGCCAATATTTCCAATCAGGAACATATCGGAGCCCCTTTAGGCACCACTACACGGTATCTCAGCATGACATGGGGTCCTACCACTAGACTACCTATGGTGTGTGAACAAGGTCTGAACAGGTATTAAGTAGCCTACAGCCCCATCCCACTCACCTGCACTGCAGGACCAACAATGCAATGGGGAACACATGAGGCCGCAAGCTACACCTACAACAGACCATGTGACACCGGCTTCCAGGTGCAACAGAATGTTTACAAGCCATATGCAATGGCACATTCAATACATATAAAACAAGAATCACAAAAATAAACGTGGCCTAAATGGGTGGGACTGCTCCAGACCCCAAACACTGTGGCGTGTTTCTAACTGGGGGCAGTTCCTCCGCATGTGGTTCGCAGCGAACGGCTATCCCCAGCAAAAATTGCATACAATGGAGGATGCCGGCGCGAACCACAAGCACCACACAAACATCCTACACAAAATAAAACATGTGCGGATGAAAATATATAAACACATAACTCACAGAAAAAGATGCACCACATGGATAAGCAACTGACAACACTGGCTAATCCCTCACTCTGGTGTTAAAAGCTGAGAGATTCGCCAATATTTCCAATCAGGAACATATCGGAGCCCTTTAGGCACCACTACACGGTATCTCAGCATGACATGGGGTCCTACCACTAGACTACCTATGGTGTGTGAACAAGGTCTGAACAGGTATTAAGTAGCCTACAGCCCCATCCCACTCACCTGCACTGCAGGACCAACAATGCAATGGGGAACACATGAGGCCGCAAGCTACACCTACAACAGACCATGTGACACCGGCTTCCAGGTGCAACAGAATGTTTACAAGCCATATGCAATGGCACATTCAATACATATAAAACAAGAATCACAAGAATAAACGTGGCCTAAATGGGTGGGACTGCTCCAGACCCCAAACACTGTGGCGTGTTTCTAACTGGGGGGGCAGTTCCTCCGCATGTGGTTCGCAGCGAACGGCTATCCCCAGCAAAAATTGCATACAATGGAGGATGCCGGCGCGAACCACAAGCACCACACGAACATCCTACACAAAATAAAACATGTGCGGATGAAAATATATAAACACATAACTCACAGAAAAAAGATGCACCACATGGATAAGCAACTGACAACACTGGCTAATCCCTCACTCTGGTGTTAAAAGCTGAGAGATTCGCATTGTTGGTTCTGCAGTGCAGGTGAGTGGGATGGGGCTGTAGGCTACTTAATACCGGTTCAGACCTTGTTCACACACCATAGGTAGTCTAGTGGTAGGACCCCATGTCATGCTGAGATACCGTGTAGTGGTGCCTAAAGGGGCTCCGATATGTTCCTGATTGGAAATATTGGCGAATCTCTCAGCTTTTAACACCAGAGTGAGGGATTAGCCAGTGTTGTCAGTTGCTTATCCATGTGGTGCATCTTTTTTCTGTGAGTTATGTGTTTATATATTTTCATCCGCACATGTTTTATTTTGTGTAGGATGTTTGTGTGGTGCTTGTGGTTCGCGCCGGCATCCTCCATTGTATGCAATTTTTGCTGGGGATAGCCGTCGCTGCGAACCACATGCGGAGGAACTGCCCCCAGTTAGAAACACGCCACAGTGTTTGGGGTCTGGAGCAGTCCCACCCATTTAGGCCACGCTTATTTTTGTGATTCTTGTTTTATATGTATTGAATGTGCCATTGCATATGGCTTGTAAACATTCTGTTGCACCTGGAAGCCGGTGTCACATGGTCTGTTGTAGGTGTAGCTTGCGGCCTCATGTGTTCCCCATTGCATTGTTGGTCCTGCAGTGCAGGTGAGTGGGATGGGGCTGTAGGCTACTTAATACCTGTTCAGACCTTGTTCACACACCATAGGTAGTCTAGTGGTAGGACCCCATGTCATGCTGAGATACCGTGTAGTGGTGCCTAAAGGGGCTCCGATATGTTCCTGATTGGAAATATTGGCGAATCTCTCAGCTTTTAACACCAGAGTGAGGGATTAGCCAGTGTTGTCAGTTGCTTATCCATGTGGTGCATCTTTTTTCTGTGAGTTATAAGCATGATATTATGACACAGGAATTAAATGCTTGGCAAAATTTCTGAATATTTACATTTAAACTTTAGATTTTTAGCACGTAGCTGTCTGAATTAACTTCTGTATTCTGTCATTTCATTCCTGATTAGTTACTTTATTAAATGATTTTGATTGGTCATATTAAAATGATGCCTAAAAGGGGTGGTAGTTAGACCCACAATGTACAACTAATAAAATTGGGCGTTGCCTGGCAGGGAATCCTTTAATCAGCAAAGTGTCTGGGTCGTGGATTCTTAGGTCAGCCGCATCCCCTGGCACATGGGGAGAACTTATTAACCAATTTGAATCCCACAGACAAGCGAGGTGTATTTCCCTAGTATGACTCTTGTCCTAAATTGCAGTGACATTTTTATACCATGGAGAATCAAGAAAAGGGAAAAAATTGTTTGTTTTTCATATTTTAACTTAAATACTTTTTTAAATGATGTCCTCTTTTCGAAACAGTCTTTTGATATAGGGGCATATATAGTTTACAGTTGACAGGTTGGAACTTGAAGCTGCTGTGTTATATGTTGTGGCATTTAATTATTATTTTATCTATTTATTTATATTTATTTTTATTTATTTATTTTTTATTTTTTTGTCTTTTTTTTTTAAATAATTTATTTATTTTACACTTTGTGCCTTCTATAAGGTCATACAAGATCTTTGGGGGACATTTAGCATTATAGGGTTTTTTCCATTTAAGAAAATGGGGACACTCAGAACAGAGCCCTGAAAGTGATGGAGGACGCACTGCACATGTGTAAGCCGTGTACCGCGGTGGGCTCTCCAGGATACAGCAAAGTCACGAACTAGAAAAGCAACTCTGACACCAGCTTTTGCAAAACAGACTTTTTACTGCAATATGACACTGAACGCAAACCCCAACTTCTGGGAACATAAAATGGATTTACATACACTCAACCCGCAGGCCGAGACCCTTGTGCTGAACAGCACGGCGCCCTGCAATGGATGCCAGAAAGAATTGCACTAGTTTGTCTACTAGCGGGCCCATCTAATACGGCCACACCGTACCTGTTATTACCCTAGATATGACACAAACGATTATGTGGGTGTATGATACGGGCTGGCCTGCGGTGCAACACAAAAGTTCACAATCTTATAATAAACTACAATATTCCCCCTCCCATAACTGGTCCTATGGCACGTGCCTGCATATTACTCCTGCGCGAAACACTGAGCTGGATTGAGCCAGTGAGACGTCTATCAGCTCTCAACTGTGCAATGTCTCTCTTTATTATGGAGTCATATTGTAAACAGCAGAAACACTTTTTGGCCTGACACATAAAACAGAGACCCAAACTAGTTAACTACAGGCCAGGTCTAGTCTCTAGATGCCTATATTGCAATGAGGTGCGTGCACGATATTATCGACCCCGGTCTGCTCTGTCTCGGCTGATCACTAAGAAGCGAACAAGCAGTCTATTCAACAAACATGCGGTACCGCAGAGCAGGTAGTTTGTTCCTCAGCTCTCATCAGGACTCCTGGCAGAAGTCCTCTGTTACCTAGGCAGAATCTGGGTCCTAAACAGCGATCAGCTTAACTTGACTGTAGCTGTGGTCGCAAAATGTTGATCCCACGCTTGGATGTGAATGGATTCACTCCTCTTTGTGTCTCTGTGTCTTTCTATTATGGCGACTTCCTCTTTCTCCTTCAGCCTGGCAACCCCACCTCTCATGAATATGGAAATATGCATATGCAGTCAGTTAGCTGTGCCTAGGAAACAGCGGCATCTTGTGGCCAAACAGCAGAATGTCAGTCCAGAACATTTAATTTAACCCACACAAACAGTGTTCAACAATGAGAGCTGTTTCCCCATCTCACACATGCGCAGCTGCCCTCCATTAATTTCTGTGGGGCCTCCATAAAAATGAATGGGAGAGGTGGCCTCGCAAGCGCGATGCACTGCCATTCACTACTACGGGGAGAGTGCTTGCTGGTGACCGGCCACCACCTTCCCCGCTCCGTTCTCGGTGTAGGTGTGGGTCCCAAAGGTCCTATCAATATGCCCTCATTGTCTCAGATGGGAATACTCCTTCAACTTATTAGTTATTGCTGGTCTCTCCCATAACTGGGGTGACATATTAGCTCCAGGTACAGGGGGAATGCAGCCCCACTGCAGAACTGATCTGGCCCTGCTAAGACCCAGAAGCTCATGCAGACACCCAGCCTCTAGCAATTACATTATCTCTATAACTGAAGCAGGAAGCGGCATTGCTTCCTCCCTCTCTGTATACCCAGCTCTCACTGAGCACTATGTATACAGCGATGGACAACAGGCTCCCGCTTCTGCAGCTGTGCAATTAACATACCCCTTGATCTATTGCATTTCATGCTAATTAGTTAGAGAGGCAGATGTGAAGGGATCTTTTCTCTATGCCCTTTCACCAAGATGCATGATCTTTAATTTTTCATACCAGATTTGGAACCGATTCTGGGTTTCTGGAACACATTGCTCTACTCAGACCCTGACACAACGGTTCAGATTTGTTTCTATAGAAAACAACAATTGTTTTTCTTGTCATCCACAACCCCATAAAAGTGTAATAATTTAGAGGAACATTTCTTGCTTTAGTTTCATTTTCATTGTTAGATTAAATAAACCCAAACTAGCAATGATGTAAGTAGAGGGAAATCGCTCTCCAGATACTTATGAAAAAGTGCCTCAGGATTAGTCAAACATCCACAGGAAATGTATTTGGTAGGTCAGAACGCTCTGAAGATAGGTTCAGATATTTGCTGCATATTTGCTGTGTCTGTCACAGACTTAATCTCTATATATTCCAGTTCATGGATAAGAGAATTCAGTCACTGCAGTAATAATCTGACATGTAAAGTAAACCTGTCATTTCAGGTGACTTTCAGAATAAGCTGAATGTGTGTACATGAGGAATAACGCAATATCTGCCCATTATATCATCAGTTCACCCCTCTGCGGGACCAATCTTTAATTGTCTGTTTTCCCTCAGTTTAGTTCCAGAAGGGGAAAAACTAGCAGCTATGATGTCTCCCGTACACAGCACACATAGAACAGGAGATCTTGCTCCCCTATCTGTCTGTAGCACACCCTCTGGAATGCCAGTATAGAGGGCATTATAAAGCAGTACTGAGCAGTGTAGCTATGAATGCAGCACTAGCGTGAGATATGTAGAAAATGTACCAAATGCTTCAGCAGCATCTCGTGTATCTCTCTGCCTCTCTCCAGTAGCTCCTCCTTTCTCTCTCCTCTTTATAGCCTTCTATTGTTATCAGCTGTAACTTGATGTTCCAGTGAGCTGATAATCCATCTCATCTTCACCAGAGAAAGAGAAGAATCTGATAAAGAAGCATTTTTCTGTAATATTACAAAGTTTCTTATCTTCACTCTTTCTACTGATTCACAAAAACATTGAAATGACAGTTATTCTTTAAAATAGTTGTCTCATTATTGTTATCATATACTCATTTGGCTTCTGTTGTTCCACTCAGCATTTCCAGGAGGCCACATGGTTATCCATTGACCATAATCAGCACAGAATTTTCAACCTAAAATGGATATTATGTTTAGTGTTTGAGAAGGATGTCTTCCAGAATGTATAGTGCCTTCCTTGGTGGAGAAGGAATAATGGTCTGGATGTCGGAAGCTTACCTAGTCATGATCCAGTGCATGGCTGTTTTAGGAGTGTTGCTACTGTATGCCGACTAGCCAAGTCCTAGCTGGTCAGTCTATCTGTGAGCCTGGACACCAAGCCAGGGTTCTGACTCGATGTTCAATCAAAGAGCTAGGCAGGGGATTTAAGATCGGCATTTGCTGTTTGCCTTTGCATGTGAACTCGTTCTTGGCTCTTGTTATTTGTGTGCTCAGAACTGTGCTACATTTCTTGGTTTTCCTGTGTACTGAATTTTACTTGTCTCTGGATTGACCCCTTGTCTACTATTTTGACTTCAATTGTCTCTCTTTGTAACCTTTGGTGTGTCTCTGGGTTAACAGCTTGTCTGCTTATTTGGCTCTTACTAGCTTAGATTTTGGCTTGACTTCTCCCCTGCTACTCCTTGTAATTTGATAGATCTGCTACCTTTGAGCTCACACCTGTTTTCTGCTGTCTGACTCCGCAGAGGTAATCTGGGTCACTAACAGCCAAATCAAAACTGCCTTGCAGTGGGTTCTAGTGAACACCTAGGGATAGCCTTAGGTCTACTAACTAGGGTGGTGCAGCAGATAGGCAGCAGATTAAAATTTGTTGGTCCTGGTCTTGGTCAATGACTGTGTTCAACTGCACCTCTGTCTCTTGAACCTGAGCTATTTTTAGGGTTTGGCCTTTTATTTCCATTGCAATTGTTGGCTTCCAAGTTTATGACAGCAGTTTTTACTGTTCCAGTATGCCAGTGTTCCTGTGTATAAATCAAACTCCTTGAAGACATGGTTTGTTTTTTATGTGGAGGAACTTAATTAGCCACTATAAGCCCTGACCTCAACCCCCTCAAGCAACTTTGGGATGAATTGGAATGTCAAATCGCTGGCCACACTTTCTTATATGATCCCTCAAATTCTGAATGGGCAAAATATCCCTCAAATACACTCTAAAATCTAAAAGCCTTTTGACAAAAGTGGAGTCTGTTATGGCCAAAAAGCGGGTCCTTTAGAAACTTTCACTTTGATCATTTATTCCTATTTTGTGCTCAGCTCCACTAAATAGAATTGGATACAAGCCATGTACCTGCCAGGTTTCATTGTGGTAAGCAGGAAATACTGTACATGTGTAGATTTTAGGATATTTGCATTCCCCTATTGTTGGCTTTAATTAAGCAAATCCTGGCATTCACGGCAGTCTGCTCAGGGCACCTTTGGCAATGTTTAGGTTAATTTCCTACTTGGAATACCCAACATGTTACCTTCTGTCCAGAGAAAAGACCGCTGCCTAGTGGAGTGTGAGATCTAGCTAATCATTTTCTCTCACTTTGGTCCTCTTGATGCAATGCTTATTATCAGAGAGCCCTGACGATGTCTGTGTTTGAGCAATTATCAGGACCCACTGAAAGCAAAAGATTTGCTAAGAGAATACATTTGCATATGCTAGCTTCTAATGTGTGCATGTGGGCTGTGTAAGAGTAGTCATGATAACAGTAGTTCTGGTAGTTGCAGGGTTTGACTAGAAGGGTTCCCTTACATTGGCTGATGCTGGGCCACTAATGAGCACTGATCGTGATATTCGAGTTGACCAGCACTCATTTAAAGGGCCTTTCATGTGAATGCAAAAGGAATAGGAGATGAACGGTTGCTATTGTACTTGTTTGTCCCCCATACAGTCTGTATATTCTGGACAGCACATCCCCTGTTTGCATTGGATGATGTAATGCCAACAAATGATTTTAGGTGCCACATCATAGATACAGTCACCCAACGAACATGCTTTTATTGGGTGATCGGCAACACCTCTACATGAGACAGTTATTGGGAAGGAATGTTCATATGAATGTTCATTCCTGATAATTGACCCCATCCTCAGCCACTGTAAATGGGCCCTAACATATGTACAAAGGACTGGCAGACATGGGGAAAGTTAAAAGTGGAGCTAGTGACCCTATAGGTATATGCAGCTTGGGTGACTAGGTGACCAAAGACAGCTTTTTATAGCCAACCAAATGTCTGAAACATTTCTGTCTCCATAAACTAGTACTGTAACAACTGAACAACTCTGCATACTATAATGTACTATATGAGCATTGTAAGGTAATTGCAAGAATTGCTTCCTGTAGCCGTAGGAGGGTTCCCATTGTACAGATGAAGAGCAACAGGGCACTATTGAATTTCACAAAATTTCTACATATATCTGTTAGCAGACTACAGTATAGGAAGATAATCTGCAGATGGTCATAACAGAGACTGTAGTCTGTTCCAGGGTTGCCCCATCGGGCTGTGTGGTTGCCACCCCCTCAAAAACACTGCAAACTACAGCCTAAGGTGAGATTCTCATCATGCCGCATAGCAGAAATGACCCTAATAATGCCTTTACTGGCAAAATCTAATGCACCATTAATTTTAATCAATATGCTAGTTAGGACTTCAGTTTAAAGAGTGGCAGGCCCTAGCCTCTCAATGCACCTCAATTCCTCTGCTCTCCTGACTTAGCCACTCTTTCCTTCCCTTGACCTAAGGAGCCAGGCATCATCATTGTGCTCTTTCCTGGACCTGTAATCCTGCACTTGCACTGATGATCCTATAATAAGCACATGCACAGTAAACAAGATGTAGGAAAGATCTACTGTGCATGTTCCAATTATAGAATCAGCGCAGTGAAGCTTACCATATTGATTCAAACTAACATAATCACCTAGTTTAATAGGCTTGATCTTGCTTACAGGTTCTCTCTAAAATGTAACAATCTGGCTGCCGTCATTTACCACTAGAGGGAGCCTAGGAGCTTACTGCATACTGTTTGCACTTTGAACAGTATAAGTAAGCTCTGAAGCTCCCTCTAGTGGTGGCTGCAGTTAACAAGAATGTTATGTTTTTAATTTATGTCTGTGTGCAGCAAGCCCATGAGGAGCCGGAGTGGAAGATGAGAGTGGTAGTGGCTCTGGCTGTCACAGTCAAACACAGCAGCTGTCCTCACACCATTGCACCTTAGGGCCATGCAGTGGAAGTAGGGGCACCCTTTCTTTCCTCAGGGCACACCTTGATTCTGGGGCTCCTGCCTGATGGTAGCTGGGCTGCCCTTGATATGAGGTGTTTAAATTGGCGCAAGGCGGGGCGTGTAGAGTGGAATGGCCTGTGTATGGTGTAGGAGTCATGAAACCGGACGAGAGATAGAATAATACATGTTTCTCTTTACTGTAGTGCAAAATGGGAGCAATAGAACATCCAACTCTAACAAAACACAGTTCCAATTCTACACAGTGCAATTCTCTCCCTGATAGCAGTGTATGGATGTAGGTGTGGATGGGAGTTATGACACTTTTTGAACCTTATCTTGCTAAAGTCTCTCTAAGTACAATCCGTGGCTGGAAACCGTACCTTGGCAATAGTGGTTGTAATGTCCACTGCTGGATACAGGATTTTAAAGAAATGTCTGGCCAGCACATGTCCACGAGTGACCGCACCGCAAGGTGCAAATGGTGAGTGTAGTAGTAGAAATGATGATGAGTCAGTTGGTATCAAACAGTTGAACATTTACTAAATCACTTGTCTTCAGGCAGTCGTATTGACACAGTTCATTCGTATGGCATAAGTGATGACTCAGAAATAGATTCAATTGTATTCCTTTTATCAGGTTTAGGCAATTGTCAGTTGAGGAGTTCCCTTTAAGGTTGGCACTTTACAGGCAAGACTTCTGTAATTATCCATACGTGTCCCGGCACTCCTAAAGTTACTCTCAGGCACTTGTGCTGGTGAAGTCCATAGGCTGGGTTCAGCTCTAATCCTCACTAGGCTTACTCCATATGCATACATAGACTCACTGTCTGGTGCTTGGTTGCTGTATTTGTCTTCTCCAGGCATAATCAGGGCCCAGAGGAAAGGAGAACAGCTGGTTTGGGCCTGTTTCTCTCCTCCATCCGCTCTCCTCTGATACACACTCTAACCCTGAATTCAGACCTGAGCGTTCTAGAAACACGCGTTTTACGCGCGTTTTAGCCGCGCGTATTTCAGCGCGTTTTTTGCAAATAGGAAACGCGCGTTCGTACGATTGACTACTGTGGTGTCAATCACAAAACTAGCGACAAACGCCCCAAAAAAAGCTCAAGTACTTGTTTATGCGTCGGGCGTTTTACAGCGCGTTCAAACGCGCTGTAAAACGCTCAAGTGAGAACCAGGGCCATAGGAAAGCATTGGTTTTCATGTTTTGAGCGTTTTACAGCGAGTTTGAACGCGCTGTAAAACGCTCAGGTGTGAACTTAGGGTAACTGAACTACTACCACAACACACTGAGCTAGACACACCCCAAGCTATATAAATAAGTGGCACCAGCACCACCTAGGGGCGAATGGGTGAAATGACATTGCCAGCCTGATAATAGGAAATACCATACATTGCAGATAAATACATAAATAGGCAGATGTTTAAAGTGTCCCTCTTACACAAATGTGGGACGCTGCAAGTGTATGATAGTACAAAAGTAGAAAAACTAGAATATTGGAATATTGACTTGAAAAGTGTCCAAACCAAGGTGTTGTCATTTCTCTTGTTTCAATGTCACAGCTGGCAGGAGAAAATGTGCCATCCTGCCACAATAAGACCAATGGCATGGTCCATTGACTGCCATTTGCTGTTACATTAAGCAATCTGCCTAATTACATCCATCCGGAAGCTAATAGTTTACAACAGACAGAATCATATCACTTTCGACCTCTAAAAGCATTGCGGTAGGAAACAGAGACATGAAATATCACATTGCCGTGGATTGCATTGGTTTAGCAGTATTGACTTAGCTATGCCTGCTCATTTGATCCTTCTAGGTGTTTCGGGATAATCTGTGATGAACAGATTGTGTAATCAGTCCGTGCAAAATGATTTCTAATAGGCAGAATTAGCCGCTGTTCAGGAACACCTGTCCACGCCGGCGAGCGGCAGGACTCCAGGCAAAGGCTTACAAGAGGCCAGGGCGGTGATGGATTTCATCAAGAATGCATAAACTTTTGTAAACTATATGATAAACTATTCCAGAAGCAGGAAATATAATCAGAGAGCCATCTGTTAGGGGGTGAATCTCTCCAGCAAAGGCTTACGTGTGTGCACTATTAACTGAAGCAGTGATAGATGGAGCACTGAGAGCCCAGAACAATGCCTCATGTTATACATCTGTCTGCTCGTGTTAAACCGGCATAGGAAAATCATTTCATCTGTATATACAGAATTTCATTAAAGGGGTTGTCCAAGATTTTGATACTGACGACCATCCTCAGGATAGACCACCAATATCAGATTGACGGGGGTTCATCTGTTACCCCACTGTGTTTATGATGCCATCACTTGAGAGATATACTGCTTTAATAAGACCTTTCCACAGCGACGTGCCGTCAATAAAGGCAGAGGGAGGGGGGCCTGGTGCTGATTTCCTTTTCTGCCCCGTGGTGAAAAAACTGCATTTTATATGCAGCCGCCACTAGAGGGTACTGAGTGCAAAGACATTATAATAGCTGCCATTACACTGTATACATTCCTATGCACTGAGCTCCCCCTAGTGGAGGCAGACAGCTTTGTAATATGTGAAGTAAAGCTGGAGAATTTATCTATATATTTATGAACATTGTCTGCTGTACAGGTATATGCATTGAGAAATTTGCTGTTCAGGATGAGCACCATGTTACTGAAGCATCTGTTCCACTTTTTCTGACACAAAAGTCAGATAAAGTGGGTGAGGCCTGCTTAATAAAAGAAATCAGAAATCTCAGGCACTATGCTTTGCACTCTGCATTGCCTGGGAGCGATTGATGCACATACACCTGGAAATTGGGGGCAGGGGGGCCCATACTGTTTTGCTATGGGGCCCTATGAGATCTTCATATGCCACCTGCCTCTCCGCTGAATTCCTGTATTCTTTTTATCACCCATACATTTAGTATCATGCGTTCATCTAGAAGACATGGAAAAGTTCCTATAAACTCTGTGTTAGCATTTTGTAAGAAGTAAAGAAGAAATGGAATGTGACTGCTTATTTGACTGGTTAATTGAACATCTGTTAATTCAAGGGCAATTTGGTGTCATGGAGGTTGAAATTTGCAGAGTACAGGAAGAAAGCATGCCAGAAACCAACCATGTTTTAGATATATACGCTTTAGATTCCATGCACTTTTAATTAGTAATTAGACTTTTGGAATGAGGCGATCTTGCTGTCTTTCACTAAAAATATATTAATAAAAGGTATATGTATGAAAAAATTGAATATCTTATTAGTTAGTAGCCACCTATTTACCAGCATCAGTGCACTGGTTATCCATAAGGCTGAGGCTTTTTGTAGCGATTTTAATGTTTGATCTTGTATCAATTTTTATTGATTTTAGAGGAACTTTTCGAAATTTTTAACTGATGACTTATCCTCTGCTGTCCAAACAGCAAGACATTTTTATTTTCTTCCAGCACTTAAATAAAAATCAAGCCTTTATCACACATTAAAAACATAGCAAACAAGGTTCAATACAGACGCTCACAAATTTCGAACAATAGAATCCATGTTCTTAGTCATAGTTGGTAAAAAAATTTTTGTGACAAATTAGAAAATCCATGTTCTTAGTCATAGTTAGTCCCAGTTTTTGTGACATTAGAAAATGTCGCATTTCAAATATTATTTTTTTTTGTTGTTGCACAAAACACCTATGGATTTTCCAGTCTAACATAGAGTCATCTTTATTACAAAGGTTACATCAATTTGTACTCCACCAGGGGACCGGCGTTCTCTTTGCAAAAAGTTGTAATGGTGAATGTGCCTAAAAATGAAGCTGGCTGTCCCTTAGAAACTGCAAACTGCCAGGCATGGTGAAAACTATTTTAAAAATAGTGCAAATGCATTATAAATTTGTAGCAGAGAATCTCAATGCTTCCGTTTTGTCCCCATTCATTGTAAATAGGGCCAAAATGAACTGAGTTCCCATACCTGACAGAAAACCTCTTCAAGCAGTGTTATTCTCTCTGGCATGGGACGCGGAGCAAGGCGGATCCGTTTTCTCAAACACAAAAGAAAACTGATCTGGCAACCATTGACTTACACTGGTTTTAATGCAGGATCCGTCATGGCTATTTTAAAGATATTACAATCGGATCCGTTCATAACGGATTCTGCCGGTTATATTATCTAGACAGAAACGTTTTTGCTGATCTATGCCGGATCCAGCAAATACGCATGTGCCAAAGTAGCCTAAAGCTTTTAGGTGTGATTAAACTGCCTTAGCAGATGTGTTCTGCCACTGACAATGCAGTTGTAACATAGTAACACTACACTAACATATTCGTAAATTGAGTACTATTAACCCATGGTTATTTAGAGAAAGCTAAATATTTGAATACCCTACATTTATCAGGATCATTACTTTTTCCTGTTAAGGTCATTTTTATTGAAGTGTTGCAAAATAAATTCCAAGCTTTAGACATGAATGATATGATTTAACATGAGAATTACATACATATTATCATTAGCATGAAATTGAGATTTTCAGCATTTATAGTGCACTTCAAGTCATGTCTCGCCGATACATTCTTTTATTTATTTATAGAAGGAAAGGAAATGTATAGTGAAAATTTACCTATCTTTCCAACATTCTAAGAATTAACCTGTTTTGTCATTCTGTAAAATATGCCTTAAACTCAGTAATCTTGTTGCTTTCAATAATCATTGCTTTTTCCAATGGAGACAAAATAGCACAGCCGGTTAAACTGTTTCTGTAGTTCTAACAACCGTTAACTACTACACCCAGGCTGAATGGGGAGGGGGGGGGGGGGGAGTAGTGTTCTATCAGACATTCTGGACATATCCAAATTCATTGCTTCTCATCGGGGCACCCCCTTACATGGCAGGCCTTGGGGTGATAAAATGTAAGAATAAAAACAATGCAGAGATTGTTTCAATATAAACTCAAGGTTTATGACCATTATGAACATTATGCTAATATTAACTTCCTCATCTGTTTTCAATCAGCAATGATCTACATATTGATTGAAAAATAAATGATGTACCAGACCTCTCGAAGCAGCCCATCAATGATTAGCATGAGATCACTCACAGACCTGGACACCTGCCACCAGTCCTGACATTTTGAAGCAGTATATACGGTCCCTTCTGTTATTGCCTAGTAATATTTGATATGGCAAAGCCGGTCATTGTCTTGCATGATGGAAGAATTTAGATAACTTGATGTATTTTGCAGACTCTGCTGATCTTCTTTGGGGGTGTTATGCCCCTCACATCACAATGGGAAAACTGACACAAAGCTATATAGCGGCTATGCAGACCTTCTAAGTTCTTTCAAAGGAACACTAAACCTAAACATGAATGATACAAGTAATTAGAAGGTTATCTTCCTCCCACTGTTTGTTGTCTGCAGCATTTTCTGCATGTTCCTGAAATCCTGCAAGAACACTGAGGTTAATAATCCGCCGCTGATCCTCTGCGTTTTCACCTGGTTAACATCTGATGGGGGGAAGCTCCTGCTGCAGCCAGTTATCTTACAGCCAGACACAGGACAGTGGGAAATGGCTGAGCTCATGAAACACAGAGTGATTTCTTTACATATCTCTCAGTTTTAAGAGTAACATGAGGCAACATAGGATCAAAGGATAGGATGAGATTAAAGGAGTAAGGGCAGAGAATTTTTTTTAACGTTTTTCTGCATTTTCTATGTTTAGTGATCCTTTAACCTGAATATTACACACTTTTTTTCTAATGCCAAGAAATTAATTTATTGTCTGCAGTTTTAGGAGGTGGATCTTCTGGTTGGCATCTTCTTTGTGAGTTAGGTTACTTTCACATTGGAATTTTCAATTCCGCATTTGAGATCCGTCATGGGATCTCAATAGCGGAAGAAAACGCTTCAGCTTTGTCCCCATGAAGTGTCAATGGGAACAAAACTGAACTGAACAAAACGGAATGCACAAGAACGCATTCTGTTCCGTTTGGTTGCGTCCTCATCGCGGACAGAAAAACTAGTGGGGACGGATCCGTTTTCTCTGACACAATAGAAAACGTATCCGTCCCCTATTGACTTTCAATGGTGTTGAAGACGGATCCGGCATGGCTATAGAAGACATAATACAACTGGATCCGTTCATGGCGGATGCATGCGGTATTATTGTAACGGAAGCGTTCTTGCAGATCCATGACAGATCCGCAAAAACCGATAATGTGAAAGTAGCCTTAAATGATCCCGCACAGGTCCTCCACTCTACATAAACATCCTAGCACTAGCAAACGAGGGAGCAGAAACTATCTGAAGAGTAACCTTCTTTCAATTATAAGATGTTGAATGGTAGTATAAATGCGAGGCCATCCTATTCTGAACTGGAGAATGCGGTGGGACAGAATAGGGCAGCTACCAAAACTAGGCAGAGTGCTTGCATCCACCATGGGTGTTGTTCGATTCATGGGCACCTTTGGGCATTGGGTTGATTGGGGGAAAGGAAGCTCAGTTGGGATTTGTTCCTTCAACATAGGCCAGGGAAGTGACTTAATGTTCATGGCTTCTTTTGTTAACTAGTGTTCAGATGTATTCTGGTGATTCATTTAAAAGTGGGTCTCTAGGCAAAATACATGGGTCAGGTGACCCTAGGTTGTAGTCCTTACTAATCCACTAGCAACCACTGAATTTCACCCGGCAGCAAAATTGACAAGCCGGGATCTGGAAGACCGCCAAATAGAGCCAGGGCACCGGACTGGAATTGCAGGGAGCGAGTGAGCATGATTCTTTCCTTAGGTGCCACTCACTAGTGGGCCTACTAAAAAGGACCAACTCATGAAAACCCCTTTAATTGGAGTAAATGAGACTTTGCACTGCCAAATCCTAGTAAAGAGTAGTGTCATTTCCCCTTGAACAAGTATTTTGGATTCCCACCAATTGTACCCACTTATTATCCCTTAAAAGGGCATCTTATGGATAGAATAACTGTAAAGGGGCCAGCCATTGGGACAACTGAACTTTAAAACCCCTGCAGGCCTAATCATTATTCCATTAACTGCTTTAAGGCCATCATTTCTAGCCACCAACAAGAAAGCTACAAGTGATTACAGTCTTCCCCGAGTTGAAAAATTAAGTGCCTTGGCCAAGGTCACTAGAAGCTAACTAAGGAATCGATCCATACTCTTCTTCTCAAATTCAGTGTCACAGTCTCTGGCGCTGACAGCTGTGCTATTCCATTTCCCATCTAGAAAGAATTGTATTCAATAGATTCACACCTGCTAACACGCCTCATGACACCGACAGATGCCTCACGATGCAGGTAGAAATGGAATTTTACCTGGAGTGTTTGACTTGTGTAATAGTAAATTCAGCAATGAGTTACAGAATTTGCACAAAAATGTAAATGCCCAGTAAAAGGAGGGTTGTGGCGATGATGACATTGACAGTATTATTGTTCTTGGTCATTGGGAGTGTAATGCCCCAGAATGGTATTACCACTGCTTTACCCCGCTACTATCTCTAATGGGCTAATATAATGTCATCTTGTGTATTTATTTCAGGTCCACTACACGGTGCATTCCTATTTCTAATGTAACTGTTATATACAAATATAATATGCCTGGTTCACCAGCAGGTGGCAGCAAACACGGCAGAGCTACAATTAGGTAGAATGGTGCTTTCTGTTCCATTTTAACCCCTATCTTTGGAGGAGTGGGCTCTTCCCACTTCCTGCAGGAAGGGTGGGGACCGGAGTTAGTGAGTTCCAGCTTACCCCCTGCCAAGGGAGGGTGTGCTGGGCACGTTTCTGCTGGACATGCCCAAGCTAGCCAGAGCACCTTCATCTCTGCTGGCCATGGAGGCCAAAGCATAAATCCTCAGGAGCCAGGAGTATAGTTCCCTGGCATAACTTAAGAGTATGAAGAGAGAAGTGCAGCATATTGAAGAAGCAGAGTCATACAGCCAGCCTGTCAGTACAGCAGAGCCAGAGAGAAACAGATGTAGAGTTTCCCTGCCAGTTTTAATGCTAAAGCCTGCTGGGACCAATATAAAGCTTGAAGATAGTCTTGGATGAACATTTATTCAAGTAAAGCTGCTGTTCAACTTTATATAAGATCTGGACTCGATTCTTTCTTCAATCTCTCAATTATTCCCCCTATTTATTGCTTTGGAGCCAAAGCCTGGGGTCCAGCCATATCCAGGTAGGAGCACCGTGACACATAAAGGGACATTTTAGGCCACATTTTACTACTCGGCATTCCTGGGACCCGCGTCATTACCATCCATTAAGGGCGCTAGGGGGAGGCGCCCGTTGCAGGAGAGCAGAGGAGATCATTTCATTCTACTGATAGTTCACTAGTAAACTAGTGTTTTTTTTTTGCTGTTGTGGTCATCAGTCACCAAAGTCAGTCTTCTTAGCGTACGGCCACCCGGTCAGGTTTCCTGATGCAGTTTTGGAAGCCAAAATCAGGAGCAGATCATAAAGGGAGAGAAGGTATAAAGGATGGATACGACATCTCCTCTTTTTTTTTTTTATTCACTTCTGTTTTTGGCTACCCATACATTGATACTATTTTTTTTCTACTGAATTAAGTTTTGCGCATTGTTTTATTCTTGTCGACAATATATGGGATCATAACAGATAAGCATGGACTGATTTGAAGAAGAGAACTTATTAGCCCAATAGTAGCCATGTGTAATTTACAGCTTCCGTGTTACTAATAGAAGGCCTTGTGCCACAATGTCATCATGCATTCTTCTTCTGCCCCCAAGGTATTTCTTTCCTTATTGTATTATTTTTCCCCTCCATAAGGCCTCTTGCGCACAAACATTTTTTTTTTCTGTTTACGTTCCATTTTTTCCATTCCTTATACGGAACTATTCATTTCAATGGATCTGCAAAAAAAAAAAAAAACGGAAGGTACTCCGTATGCCTTCCGTTTCCATATTTCCGTTCAAAGATAGAACATGTCCTATTACTGTCCGCATAACGGACAAGGATAGTACTGTTCTATCAGAGGCCAGCTGTTCCGTTCCGCAATCAGTCTGACACTGATTTCACATTATGCATTGCCAAAGGATAAATTTGAAGTGAAAATCTGCGACAGAAATTGACATGCTGCAAATTAAAAATCCATGCTTCATATCCTTTTACACCCTCATTCCATGCATATTTTTTCCATGTGGATGTGATTTGGTAAATTCTCATACTCTCATACTCTTTTGTCATACACTGCAGATTTTTATCCTACAACCAAGCTCACCACAATGCCCCAAAAAACCCATCTGCCCGTTATATAGAGGGGAAGGGACATCGAAAAGGGGAAAAATATTATAATCATAATGTGTTCATTTAAATAAAGAAATATCACACTTATGGATCATTTATCTTAGCCCAAGACAGTCATGGTTTTCAAATCCGATGGAAAGTATGCCCCAATTACTATAGGTATATTTCTCATGCAGGAAAAGGCTTGTTTAATCAATGGATGGCATGCAGGGGCGGCCATAAACCTTACAGGGAAATTTCCCGGTGGGCCGATGGCCTGAGTCCTCCTCACGGCTGGCAAGTGGAAGTTTTTGAGCCACATACATATAGCATGTCACCATGAAAATGCAGTGTAATCTGCAGGCAACATGTTATAGAACAGGAGGAGCTGAGCAGATAGATAATGTATATACAGTAGTTTAGTGGAAAAATATTCAGTAAAACTAATATTTTTATTAATTTAAACTTCTGCTCCAAAATACAAGTTTTAGGGTGGGTTCACGCTAGCGTTATCCATTATGGCTTTCCGTTATAACAGGGTTATAACGGAAAATAACGGAATCCATAGGATGGAATGCAAAACGGAAGCCTTTAAGAGGCATTCCGTTTTGCTCCGTCCTAATAGAAGTCTATGGGAAAACATAACGGAAGACGGAAAACAAAGTCCTTCCGTAAAGAGGATAAAGATTTCCGTATGAGTTTCATCACACAATTCAACAGTAATGCAGGGCAGATAAAGAGAGCTGTTAAAAAGAATTGGTCTGTGCTTAAGAATGATCCCATACTAGGAGACATAATTCCCAAGAATCCCTCTGTTATCTTCAAAAGAGCACATAGTTAAAAATTAAGCTTGTACACAGCTTTATACCTACACAACCCACTGAGGTATGAAACACCGGTTCACATGGTGCGGTTTTTGTCTACCGTGCAAGAACCGTCTGAAAGTTAACAGACAGTGTAGGAAAGAAACGGTGGTGTCTAGGAGCAACGGGACCGCACACAAAGTAATGGGAGAGCCACGTATCTGTGGTTTACATGCTGGAGTGTCCATGTGGCCTCCAGTATGTAGGACGGACCACTAGAAAACTAAAAGTAAGAATTCAGGGACATATACGAAATATGAAGAAGCGTTTAGAGACACATAGTGTCTCTGCACATTTAAAAAAAAATACATAATAAAAATCCAGAAGGTTTGATTTTCATGGGGCTGGAGAAAGTTCTTAATAACTGGAGAGGGGGCGATCCATTGAATAGAAATAACAGAAGAGAAGTAGAGTGGATCTACAAACTCGGCACTTTACAGCCTGAGGGCTTACATGTCGAATTCGACATAAAGCTTGTATAGTGAACATGTAAAGTATCAAGATATCAGTTGTGTCCTATTTTTTTCAGTGTTTGTTTTTGTTCACAGAAGTTATTTTCCTAGATGTGGACAATGGGATGTCAGTGCGGTGGTTTATTATTGAGGTCTATACAGAGGTAGAAAGAGACTGCGGCTTTTCCAGAAAGAGGGGGAATCGCCGATCTATTTGTATTGAGGGGAGGAACTAATGGAAGATAAAAAGAGAAAATTAATCATGTGATACTGAAAGGAGGAGAAAGAGAAAGTTTTATGAAATCAGAATTAGACTAAAGAGATGTTTTAACTTGTTGTATTTTATGTGATATTGTGAGTTGATGGTTTTATATTTAAAGAGCTTGAATGTTATTTAAAATGAATTTTGTAAACATGCAAATTAGGGCTGTAATAACGCCCATAGTGTCGTATAAAAGGAGCAATCTAGACGAGTCCACAGGTGACCCTGAAGAAGTGGAGGCGAAACCTGGGTCGGGAGTTTCATAAGAGGACGTGTACATTTTATATGCGTTTTGTGAGTACAATAAATAATTTTATTTAAACTCAATTGGCGGTATTTCACTATGTTGGGCCGTCTCTTCTTTGACTTTTAGGAGATTTGAGCATCGACCTTAGTGGGAACCAAAACTGAGGAATCACATAGATAGATACCTTTTGTCTCCCTTAGTGCGGTTTTCTATATTAAATTCATTGGTTATTTGTGAAAGGTACCCACCTCACAAGAAAAAACTGCAGCGCAAAAGGACAATACTGATCTGGGGACTGTAACTTTTGTTGCAGATTATTGTCTGTGTTTTGTGTTTGTAAGTGTTTATATGTGATTTTTTTCCCCTGTTTTTGGGGAGTTATTTTTATAACTTTATTTTACTTTTATTTATACTTTGACAAGTTTTATTGAATATTTTCCCACAAAACCAATCTGCACAGCTCCTTCTCCTGTTCTATGCCATGCTGCCTACAGATTGAATTGCACTTTGTGGTGACAGGTTTCCTTTAACCCCTTTGTAACTTCCTTCATACATGTAGAGCGGAAGTCGGCACTTTAAAGATGGTGCCTGCTCATGCGTGCACCAGGCGCCATAGCTGCTGGGTTTCTGCTGTTTCAACCAGCAGAGGCCCGGGGAAGATGCATCTGATCAGCCATGAGGCTGATTGCGTAGATTTAACCCCTTAGATGCCATGCCCGTAACAGCGTTCCCCAGCTGAGACCAGGGAAGCTGTAATATCCTAGAGATGGCTCAGAGCCTCAAGCAGGTTCTGATACCCATCACTGGTATATACCAATACAAGCAAGCAGGTGGCAGTACTGAATTGGTATATAGTAAATAGTGTGTTCTGTGATGGATACATAGCCATCACAGAACACAAAGAGCAATCTAATGATTGCCAGTTATAGTCACCCACTGTGACTTTAAAAAAGAGAAAAAAAAAGTAAAAAAAAAAACTACAAAAATATAAACGTTTAAATTACCCCCCTTTCCCTAAAATCTAAATAAACAATACAAAAAAAAATAATGGGCATCGCTGCATCTGAAAATGCCTGTACTATTAAAATATAACAATGTTCATCCCATGCGGTAATTAGCATAATGGACAAAAAAATTCCAAATGGCCAATTAGCCATTTTTTGCCCCCCCCCCCAAAAAAATGTAATAAATAGTGATCAAAAAGTCACACACACATGGCATGTAAATGGTATCATTAAAAAGTACAGATCGCCTCACAAAAAATGAGCCCTCACAGAGCTCTGTACATATACTGTAACTACAAAAAAGATATAGGGGTCAGAATATGTTGATAAAAAATTATTAAATAATTTTTTCAGTATTACGACACAAAAAAACTATACAAGTTAATGTAACAGGTCAATTTTACCGCATAGGGAATGCCATAACCCCCCCCCCCCAAAACCATTGCAAAATTGTGTTTTCTTTCCCAACTCCCCACTATCATATGCATCATTAAATAGTGCAATTAGAAATTACAACTTGTCCCGCAAAAAACAAGCCCTCTGAAAGCTATGTGAACTGAAAAATAAAAAAGTTATGGCTCCGGGAAGGCGGGAAGAGAAAAATGAAGACACAAAAACAGAAAATCGCAAGGTCCTCTAAGGGAAATTGTCTCATCTTGGAAATTGAGGCCACACTTGCGTGATGCATTTCCCATTTATTTTAATGGAACTTCGAAAAATAGCAGAGCACGCCGCTCGACTATTTTCGGCACTTCCATAGACATGAATGGAGGACGGCTGCGCATGTGCAGTGTGCCCTCTCTAACTTTGGGTCTCCATTCAAACAGCGACACTCTTGTCCATGGACTATGTCTGGTATTGCAGGAATTGTATCTTCGTTTCAACTCTACAAATGGCACTGCTGATAATCTGTAAGGAAAACAATTATTAGCTCCTCTATTGAGGGTCTAAAGCAGGGGTGCAAAATGTTTTCTGTTTGGGGGCCACATTGTCAGACTGAACCAATGATAAGCACCAAAAAATATTTAAAAGCGGTATTAACAACTAAAATACTGTATTTACCATTAATGTCCAGTTACACCTTCAGGTTTCCCATCTAATGGGAGAATACATGAAAAATACATGACATAGACATACATGTCTGTTACCAGATGGTTGGTGGCCGCACAGAATGGTGTCAAGAGCCGCATGTGGCCCCTGGGCCGCAGGTTGTGCACCCCTGGTCTAAAGCGATTTCAAAATATATGAAAATCCCTGACTAACTAACCAACTGCTGGCTCTACTGAACCACAGTTCTTTCATCTGTTCCACAGATGTTTGTTTGGGGAGTGGGCAGATGGCCAAATCTGCTAAAAATTGGCAAATTCAAGTGCAATTCAAGCAAAGAAATTGCACATTTACTACAAGATTTGTATCTAGTCGTCGATTTATAGTTTAAATATGTTTTTGCTAACGTATCACTTACTGCATATGTCAGCGTATCATCTAGTATTAATCACAGCCAGTTCTCCACCAGAACCTCTCATATGAGCATGTAAACTGCAGCTTTTGCTTCTAGTTTCTGACAAAATAAATGGATCAAATTAACTTTTTTATTCTTTACTTAGCTTTTTAATTTAGGAGAATGTTGGGATAGCAATGCCTAGTTAATGTGATTCTTCAGTATTGTGGCTTCTTGGAAAGTGCCCAAACTAAACGGGAATCCTTAGAATACGTAAGAAAGTCTTTATCTGCTTATGTTGTAGCAAGGCACTTCAGCAACGCTTCTTTATACCTAATGAAGGAACGTGGAAACCTTAAAAGGAACCTGTCATCAACTTTATGCTGCCCATACTAACGGCAGCATAAAGTAGAGACCGGGGAGTTGATTTCAGCGGTCTGTCATTTATAAGTTAAAAGTAATTGGTTGCTGAGAACCAACATCACAATCATTGCAGACTGGGCCTGGAAAAGAGTCACCGCCACCTGAGAAGAGTCCTGGTTATTCCTGAATTCCTGCTCTCCTGCCCACCTGCTGATCACTGACAGTCTTCTACCTAGTTTTCTCCCTTTCTGTCTAGGAGAGAACTGCCAATCATCAGCAGATGGGCGGAGAGCAGGAGATTATGAATAACCATGGACTCTTCTCAGGTAGATTTGACTCTTTTCCAGGCCTGGGCTGCAATGATTAAGATGCTGGTTCTCAGCAACCACTTACTTTTAGCTCATAAGTGACACACCGCGGAAATCAGCATTTCTGTCACTAATGTATGCAGCCCTCAGTGAGGTCCGCATAAAGTCGATGACAGGTTACCTTTAAGTCCCTCTAATGTAACCAACGTTGGGATGGGATTCTCTGAATCTACCAGAGGAAATAACCTGTCTATTTTTAATTACAACAAAAACTTTTTATCACTGCACATGCAGGACATATCATCAATAAGGTCTAATGTGTTATTTTTTAACTAAACCATTTGACATGGACCCAAGTAATAAGTAATTGACTCCTAAACATGATGGGTTCTATTGCACCATTAGGGTCCCCTATTGTGACAGAGCCTGTGCCCAATGGAGGATCCTTTGGTACTCTAATGGGCCACTCCATCTGGCATGCACTGTAGCTTGAATGTGTGGCAAGAAGATACAATACTGAAAACTTCTCTTCCAAGTCTTTAAAGGGTTTGTCCGGCCTAGGAGCTGAGAACCCTAGTGGTAAGGTGTGCCCCATTAAAAATAAACCACTCACCTGTCTGCAGCTCCACCTTCCCAGCGCTGGTCCCAGCTGGACTGGAAATGGCTTGGTTCTGTGACATCTATGGCGATCTCTACTCTACGGAAGATGGGAGTATTTTTTTAATGGGGCACACATTTTGACCACTGGGGTCATCAGCTCTTAGGCCATACAACCCTTTTAATTCAGAGATTTTGCATTCATTGTTGGAACCATCTACACGGCCAGTGGTTGTTAGATAATTGCAGAACTATTATTATGCTATTTTTGTATAGTTCCCAAAAGGGGACCCAAGAAGGGCACATTGCATGTAGAAGAACTGGGAGTCCTGAAAAGACATTCACTTATGCATTCAGATAACACTAGATATGTGAGGATCCTGAATATTGACAAATCTCAGTCTATAATTCTTTATCAGCATGTCTCAGGTCATACCTAGGGGACATCTCTTTAAGATCTGTAACATTCTTGTCAGCCTTCTATCATTACTCATTATTCAATGCTAATACTATTGGATTTGAAATTACATTGCCATCCTTTTTAATAGGTAAGAAAGCAAATATCATGTCATCACAGAGCATGGTGGCATCACAGCATGGCTCATGTCCATGATAACCAGATGAGTAATTTAAAGTTCTATAAGTTTAGCAAAATAAAAAACCTAGTGAACTACAAATTGTAATAGTGTTTTGATTGCACCTTACAAATCTACATACTTGTAATTACATCTCTAAGGCTACTTTCACATCTGCGTTTTCCTTTCTGGTTTTGAGCTCTGGCAGAGGATTTCAAAACCATAGGAAACACTTCCGTTTTTTCCCTATTCATTGTCAATCGTGACAAAACTGAACAAACCGGAACAGAGTAAACCAGAATGCATTCCGTTCCATTTTGTTGTGTTCCCATGCCGCACACAAATACGCTGCTTGCTGCATCTGTGCGGCATGGGAAACTGAACATGATCCGGCATAAAAAAACAAACATGTAAGTCAGTGGTGCCGGTTGCGTTTTTTTCAGACACAAAAAAATGGATACGGCGCCCATTGATTTAAAATGGTATGTATTACAAAGGCATGTTCATTTTCCATACAATACAGCTTGATCCATTCTGAACGGATGCAGTCAGTTGTATTATTCAAACGGATGCGTTTTGCTCCAGTTTTGAGAACCTCTGTCGGATCTCAACACCAGAAAGCAAAATGCAGATGTGAAAGTAGCCTAACCACAAATAAAACCGTTTTGCCCATAGTTTTAGTTGCTTGTATTTCCACTCACTAGGGGTGAAGAAGAAATGTTGATATGCCCTAAGAACGATGTTCCCGCTAAGCATCTGTAGCTGGTTAGTCAGGAAGCATAGGACCTAAGCACTGTCCCTTCTAAGCTTGGCAATATAGGGCTACACAGATCTAGAGCATCCTTGGTGGTCTATTTCAGTGAAGGATATAGTTTCTGTATTCCTGGTGGTTTAAGGCAGCGAAGGGGTTAATGTCTGCATGTCTGTTGTACTATGGCAGTAAAGGTAGTAGTGTAAGTAGTCGTGAGCAGTTAAAGGGTTATACATTCTATATGACTGGTGTTCTATAGCAGTAAGGGGATGAATTTCAGTATCCCTCATGGTCTAGGGCAGCCAAAGAGTTGATTTTAGATTTCCATTGTCTATGACAATGAAAAGCTTAATGTAAGAATCCCTGGTGGTCTAGAGCAGTGGTTAATGCTTGTGTAACTGGTGGTCTAGGGCAATGAAGGGGTCAATTACATTATCCTTAATAGTTTCAGATAGTAAATGGGGTTAATATAAGAATGGATGTCTATTGCAGAGGAGGGCAAAGCTTAATGCCACATACTTGAGGCTCAGGGGTCCTGCAACTCTCTTGCGCTAGCACTGTCCAAGCTGTCATGGGAGACTAAACACTGATAGCTCAGTTTCCTTTTTCTTAATCATAGAGATGAGTACAGAGAGGAGACAGAGAGGATTGAGAAGTTATTAGCTGCATAGTTCTCTCTATGATTGAGCAGAGCTAGTTGGGGTGACTTGATCAGATCATCAAGAGGGGACCTCAAAGAGTCTGCATAGCAGGAGACTTTCCCTGAGGGGGGACATCATCTGCCGTCCAGCTTAGAGAAGTCATTGCCCATGAAGTAAGACATTGGCCTTAGAAAAACTGAGCAAGGCTGCTCTGCCTATGCACCATTAGGTTGGTGTGGTCAGCATCATTTTCAACCGTGATGTTGACCCTGATCTTCAGGTTTTTACTCCAGCATCATCATCTCCAATTGACTCCTGTGTTTAAAAATTGAGTTATAACTTGCTTTACTGTTACATTTACTTTGCCTTTATTGTGTTTTGATGTTTTCAGTGATACTGATAATTATGCCTGTCTTTCTAGAAACCCTCCTCCTACATTACTTCATCCAGAACAATGGTCCAGAGCATTCAGCCACTTCATTGCACAGTAAGTTGATAACTAGTCATACACCCTTTTTTCTTATTTATTACTTAGCACCAACATATTCCATAGCGCTTTTAAAAACCATATTACATTTCCCTGCAATCTATAAGAGACCATGATCTCCTCCCTAACCACTTATGAAAACAGTCTTTATATAGGGTTGCTTTATGCATGTCACAATAGAAAGGGGTTTCAGCAATCAGTTTGATAAAACTAGGAGGGTAGATTTCAGTTAAAATTTACTACAGTTATCCAGTGTAAATTATTGTAAATGTTTCAGCTGGTGGTGGCCCCACCCTTCCTGTTAAGCACCATCTACTTTTGGAAAAAGCGATAAGAGCATCAGAGAAGGGCAGAATTTGCAATTTCTGCTCAAAATGCCATACTGGAGTATGCGATTTGTAAATGACTTCCATTGAGTGAAAAACTGCAGCTTCAGCTCCCTCCTCCTCCTAACTATAAAGCCTCTTTATGTGCAGTCATTTTGTTTAATTTTCAGAACCTTGAAAATAACAGACTAAACAATCTTCGCTAAGAGACGCGCTTATTTTTTATTATTTTTATGTTCCGAGTACTTTTGTTTATTCTTCTGGTGACAAATCTGGCTTTGTCTTATCTCCGGTGGGGCTGTAATGACTTTAAAAATGACCATTTTATCATCATAGAACAGATTTTACCTCCAGCCTGGAAGTCATCGATAGAGCAAATATTTTAATCTACCTGCCAGTATTTACCACTCCAAGATCTGAGGCAGCACTGATACGTAAGAGTACTTCAGTATACTTGATATAAAAGCAAGTGCAGTCAGCTACACATCTGTCCTTTCCCCTTTTGCTGATACCTACTTTGCTTATGTTTTTCCCTGGTGTATATGGAGTGATGAATGGATCTTTCTCAGTTTTAAGATAAGGCGGTAGGAAAGTTCTATAGTTTCTTTTGGTTGGAATTAGGAATCCATGAAAGATAAAGGAAGCCAGATTCAAACTAGTCTACGCTGAAAATCCTTTGGAATGAAAAACACTTCATTGTATAAAATTCTTAAAGGGGTCGTCCAGGGTTAGGAAAAGGCGTCTGTTTACTTGAATGTGTCTGCGCTGCAATACTAAACAAGACGTAAGTGCAGCGAGCCCCTGAGGAGCCAATGCAGAGGATGGGAGTGGTAGTGGCCCTGAAGAAGTGTTGTGTAACAATCAACTCTCTTAGGGTATTGCTCTTTGGGGATCGTTGCAGTGAAAATGTACTGTAGTGTTGAAGAATGAGGCCATAATTAATCATATAAAAGTCTCTTGTACTATGAAGAACTTCAAATACATTTAAAAGCAATGGATTTCAAGTGCAATTTTCTCTCTGGCACCAGTAAGGAATATGGAGGCAGGTTGAATGGCTGAAGTTTAGCACTAGTATAGTACTGGTCTGTAGTGTTTTGGGTGATGGGCGTCTTAGCCATAGTCCCTCACCTCACAGCAGTGTCTCAAATGCTGGTTGTAGATGGTCACTCTGCTATTTGTTTTCTCAAGGACTTACTTGAGGCTTGGAGTTAACGATCTCTATGGAGAACCTTTTTCAGGAGCAGGAGCTCTGCAGTGTGCTTCCTTTCTCCTCTCTGTCTGCACAGGAACTTGCCCTCCAGGCAGGAAGCAGGACCAACCAAGAGGGGAGGAACATGTGGCTAGCCCTGTTCCTAGCCATCCATTCTCTGCTGGTAGTAACGGCCATAACATACAAAAATACATAACAATACATAACATAATACATCTTTTAAAATTCGCAGAATGTCAATTTTTTGTGTGATTCCGCACCTTATGTACGGTGGTTTTTCCATAGACTTTAATGGGGTTGTTAACATAAACAGAAAATCCGCAACAAAAACGGAATAAACTGCATGAAAAACACACAAAACCTGCAATAAATGGTGTGGATTTATGTACATTTTTAATGCAGTTTTGGTGCAGACTGTCTGCATACAAATCTGCACTATGTGCCGTAGCCTAACGCAAAGGTCCCCCTGGCAGGTAAATATGGGCCAAGACTTTTGCACTAATTAAAGGGGTTTATCCAGAATATGAGCAGGACAGGTTGCCTCCACTTGAAGAGCTGCCTATGGGAGTAAGGGGGCAGTGCCTTAATTTATACTATACTGCTTTATAATAAATGGTAATAGATGCAATCCTGCCTACAATTTGCCATCATGGCTGAGCAGCCTGACAGGAACACTGTCTGCAAAACACGGATACCAGCTGTGTGCGTTCCGCATGTTGCGGAACAGGGGGGATGGCCCCTTATAAAACAGTCCTATCCTTGTCTGTAGTGTGGACAAGAATAGGGCATGTTCTATTTTTTTTGTGGAATGGTCATGCGGACATACGGACATGGAATGTACATGGAGTCATTTCAGTTTCTTTTGCGGCCCCATTGAAGTCAATAGTTCCGCATATGGACCACCAACAAAATGAAACGGACACGGGGAAAAAATACGTTGGTGCGCATGGGCCCTTATTGTGAGCCAAAACCAGTAGTAAAGCCTACTCAGAAATCAGGTGTAATGATTTCATTTGCACGTATTCTGTGTTTTTGACCCTCACCTGGTTTTGGCTCACGATAACTGACCAAATAACCGAAGTGTAAACTCAGCCTAAGTCACTGGATCTGCCCCTGACTGCTTCATTTAAATATGTTTTCATTTTTTATTAGGAGGTATTCTCACTTTCAATTTTTGAATGGTGGGGGGCACAATTTGCCTGCTCCGCCTAGGGCTCTGAACAAACTCGTCCTGGCCCTCAGTGAGGTCTCACCCCAGACAGCTCTGCAACTGGAGGCAACCAGTCCTGCTCACATTCTAGGACAGACATTTTAAATCATTCCTGGATATGCCCTTTAACTTGGGCTAAAGTAGCATCTGAATTGCCCTGCTGCCAGCCCTCTATACCCGCAGTATTATGTCTGTTTCGGCCAGCACACATCGTCGCCTACAATAGGAATTTTCTTTTCCTTACAATAAAATCTGAAAACTGTGCGCTTATTTATCTCTTCTTGGTAAATTGTTCACTGTGCATTTCCTGACCCAAGATTACGCAATCTGCATTTTTTGTAATTTAATCATCTATGCAAGCAATTTTTAAATGTGTTTCCTTTGCAATAGATCATGAGGTAATGAAGCATAGAACAAGAGAGATGTATTAAGGATAAACAATTCAAAGGGGGACGTAAATTCACTCGGCTCTGCAGAGACCGTGCGGCTGCGACAACGTTTTGGAATGTAATTCCTAGTAATAATGTTCTGAGATGAAACCATTGTTTATTCCTGCGAAATGACGAGGCCAATCGACATTAATAATCAGTATTCCATTCATTTAAATTAAAACATCAGGGCGCGGAGTGGCGAGCCTTCGGCCATTTGGGATAATTGGCTCATTTATTTGCATTAGTTATGCATTTGTCAATACTAAACTTCCTACGGTTTGGTTATGATAAATTAAAAATCGCACGTCTCAGAATTTCATATTACTTTTCTGTGTGGGATCAACATTTGGCAGCAATATTCTTGTAATTTTCTTGATGAGCAGTTTGCTGTGTAGTAATTTAATTAGTAGGAGAGAATCTGAATACGGTCACAGTTTTGTCTTTTTCATTTTATCATAAACCTAAGTTATTTCTAGTTTCATGACACACATGATGGGTCCAGACGGCTCAGACTTTAAAGGGAATGTGTCACCAAACTTTTTAAATCAATACATTTTTATAAGTTTTCAGACATCAAGCAGTGTACAGACATGTGGTAGATGTCATAAAAGTATAGATAATTGCATATAATAAAAGCGAAACAAGAGAAACAATAACATACATAAGGAGACAACAACATAACTGTTCCTCATAAGGGCAGCAAGTATACACAGAGCCAAGGATCAGGCCGAAGAAGCCATACACTTAGAGGCCTTCCATGTGTGCCACACCCTCTCATATTTGGAGTGTTTAGCTAGGGCCATTGTTCGTTCTTAGAGGAACGTTAAATTCACTCTGGCTAAAACATCAGCAAGTGAAGGAACGGTAGCACTCTTCCAGTTAGTAGTGATAGTCATTTTGGTGGAAAGGAAAACATGAGGGATAACCAACCGACCTCTGAGGGGTATGCCGTCTATACCAATAAACAGGAGGGCTAATGCGGGAGAGGGCGGCATGGTACTACCTAATAATTCTGAGGCTAGAGTGAAGATCTCCGCCCATATTGATCTGAGAAGCGGGCAATCCCACAGAATGTGGAAGAGCATTCCCCTTTGGCCACAAGCTCTCCAAAATAAATGCGTGACACCAGGAAACATGAAACTTAGCCTCTCTGGGGTAAAATACCATCTCAATGTCGTTTTCACAAAAGATTCATAGTGCGTCATACATGTTATATTCTTTTACATAAATTGTAGAGAGCTTTGCCACTGAGTTGTTGAGAATGTGGTGCTTAGTTCTTTTTCCAATGTGAGGAAGGGAATAGATTTGACAAATGTGTTTTTGTTGTTTAGCTTGATGTACACTGGGCGAAGGGGAGTTGGAGAGATGGTAGGTTTAGACCATAGTTCAAATAACTGTTTATTAGCTCTGATCTGTAGGAGGAAGGTGGAAAGAAGATGCCTGACCCTCAGATATTTATAAAAGTCTGAGTTTGGGATGTGGAAGCCATTTTCCCACACAGAGGTCAGGGGTGAGGTAATCCAGAGTGGTCAAAGGAGCAATATCTGCTATTGGACAAACTGTATACGAACATAACCCATGGAAATGAGACCAGTTGGTAATGGCCGTTGTTACAAAATGAGGCAAATCAGGGCATCTAAATAAAGGAGCTAAAAAGGCCAACAAAAGGGCTCTAAGGTCATTGGAAATTGCCACAGTGGAGTCTATGTGTACCCAATGCTTGGTGAGATCTCGTCTCCATCAGCTTTCCAATTGGGCGACTTGAGTCTCCAGATAATAGTCATATATATTTGGAAGACCAAGTCCTCCCACATAGGGTTGTTTTGGGTATCGAACTTTCGATACCCAATCGATACTTTTCTCTGGTATCGAGCTTGATACCAGGATTTGTATTTTATCAATACTGGGCTGCGCTACTGCACAGCCCAGTATCAGAGAACGTGGCTGCGCCGCTCTCAGCGCGGCCATGTTCTCCTCGGCAGCACAGGGAGAAGGAGGCAGTCTCTCCCGCCCCCTGTGCTGCTTCCACCAATAGAGTGCGAGGGGCAGAGGAGGCGGGGTCACTGGCCACCAATGAGGAGTGTCTTTCACTATACAGATGCAGGCAGAAGAAGCTCATTGCCGACACCTGCCTGTGACCGGGCGCTGCGATCAGAGGCAGTTAACCCCTCAGGTGCCGGCAATGAGCTTCTTCTGCCTGCATCTGTATAGTGAAAGACACTCCTCATTGGTGGCCAGTGCGCCCCCTCCCCAGTATTAGACATTGGCCAATGTCCCCCCCCCTTTCCCCATTATTAAATACATTGGTGGCCAGTGCGCCCCCCCATTCCTCCCTCCCCCCAGTATTAAAAGCATTGGTGGCAGTGGCCACAGGGTCCCCTCACCTCCTCCTCATTGGTGGCAGTGGCAGTGATCGGAGCCTCAGCAGTGTAATTCTGGGGCTCCGATCGGTTACCATGGCAACCAGGACGCTACTGAAGTCCTGGCTGCCATAGTCTGCTCCCTGCTGCTGTGTGCACAGAGCACAGGGCAGCAGGGAGAGTGTGAGATCCTATTCACCCTAATAGAGCTCTATTAGGGTGAATAGGATGAAAAGATCCCAGGTTCTAGCCCCTAAGGGGGAAATGGTTAATAAATAAACTGTAAAAAAAAAAAAAGTTAAAAAAGTACACCAAAATATTAAGTATAAATCACCCCCTTTCCCAATTTTACATATAAAATATTTAAACAATAAATAAAATATTACATATCGCTACGTCTCAAGTCCAAACTATTAAAAAAATTCTCTTAAGCGGTGAACGCCCATAAAAGAAAAACTGCACAATTCGCCATTTTATTTTAGTCGCCTTGTCCTCCCAAAAAATAGGATCGGACTGTTGTATTATTGGCCGGACGTTCCATAAAATGAGGAATGCACGCGGCTTTTTTTGGCATTTTTTTTTTTTGCGTGGTATCGAATGGTATCGAGTATCGCAATACTTTTTTATGGTATCGATACCGAATGAAAATTTTGGTACCGAAACAACTCTACTCCCACATGTCTTCTAATCTGGATTTAGTCACTATCCGTGGTTTCCCTTTCCTCCATAAAAAGGAGTTCAACAGCTTGGTACAATTGTAGAAAAAAGGATTTGGGAGAAATGATGGGGAGTATTCTGAATAAATTAAGAAGCTTGGGGGGGGTGAACATTTGGAAGGAGGCCAAACGGCCTAACCACGATATCTCGAATTTGACTAAATTGTCAAGCTCCTTTTCCAAAGATGCCAGGTGGGGTAGGTAATTTGCCTTATACAGGAGAGCAACTGTCAATATCAGGTTTATACCTAAGTATTTAACTTGCAAGGGTTGCCAGTCTAAGTCAAGCCAATCCGTTATGATTTCAACTCTTTGGGAGTCTAGGTTGATTGGCAAAGCCTGGGATTTTGTAGTGTTTAGCTTGTAATAGGACAATTGTCTGATGTAATGTCTAAAGCGGTACATAAGGAGTTCTCTGGGTCAGTGAGTGTAAGAATCACATCATCAGCATAAAGACTTACGGAATGTGTACAATCCCCAATATTAACACGTTGTATTCTATCATTTAGTCTAAAATGTCTAAAGGTCTAAAGGTCCAAAATGGGGGTCTTTTTTACACCCACTGAGAGGGAGGACAAACTGAACTACTATAGAGACATCTTATATAGTGAGTTGGCCGCTACCTATCTGTGCCATTGTCCATCCTCTCGCAGGGCCCTCTGCGCTCACGTTCCTCTGCCATGACTGCCATGGCTGCCATGGGGGGGGGGTTAGGAGCAGTTCCAGCTCCATCTGCAGCAACTTGAGTCTAGAGTCTCTGATGAGCAGCTATCCTTACCCGCCTAGTAAAGAAACTACTCACCAGCAGCAGCAGCAGCTAGACCTGGAGCAGGACCTGAACCAGCAGGTGGTGGCATACTTGGACAGCACCCTGCCACCCCACATTGGAGATCTGCAGGACTACTGGGCAGGCTAACTGGATTTGTGGCTGCAACTGGCCGAGTTTGTCCTGGAAAAGCCTTCCTGTGCCCGGCCAGTAGTTTGGCATCAGAGCAGGTGTTTAGAGCAGGGGGGGCCATAGTTACCCCAAGAAGAACTCGCCTGTCCACCCAAAATGTGGAGAGACTGACCTTTCTCAAGATGAATCAGGTGTGGATTAGCGAGGATTTCAACCCACCAATGCCTGATGCATCAGAGTAGATCATCCATGGTGCCACACCAACACTTTGACAAAAGAGACCATTTCTTCTGGTGCCACACATCTGATGCCAAGTGCTCCTTCTTTCGCCCACCATCTTCAGCTGGTACTGGTATTGCCACCCACCTCCCCACTCTGTCACCGGGTCACTCTGTGGTCTCCTGATGCTGCTGCCACATTCACACTATGCCACCTTGTCACTGTGTGGTCTCCTGATGCTACTGCCACCTCCACACTCCGTCGTTGTGCCACCCGGTGGCCTTCTCCTGATGCTGCCGCCACCTCCACTTGGGCCACTCTGTGTTTTCCTCATGCTGTTTCCACCTCATAACTATGTCATAGGGCCACTCTGTGGATTTCTCATGATGTTCCCACCCTCCCCACTTCATAACTGGGCCACTATTTTGCCTTTCGGACTGGCTGACATCATAATTTTTTTGACCCTTTTTCTGAACTGTCAGAAGGAAGGAAAAATGAGATGCACAACGGATCCTGTCTATGTAACAACTGTAAGGCCTACATGACATGGTCCCTATTTTGCATCAGAATTGGTTTATGACTTGGTAGCCAAAAGCAGGAGTGGGTACAAAACACAGAAGACATGCAAATTTTCCATTCACGTGTCATTCATGTCTGTTTTGGATCCTCTCCTGTTTTTTTGGCTTTAGCAATACTGATGGATTACTGACCAAATGCTGACCGAGTGAAGGCGGATGCTCCACGGACAGGAAGTGTTTTTTGGGAGTTATTGTTCTGACGGATCAGAGGAAGGGCAAAATAATCAGTGACATCAACACAAACATACTGCTGACTCCCTCTCCACTCTGTCAGGGGGGCTCTACTTGTTTAATAGAACAGGTTCTGTAGACAGGTTCTGTCTATGTGGAATCAGCTGCCGATGGTGTAAAAGGAGTGTGCTTCTTCTTGACGCTAACATTGACCTGTAAGGCTGAGTTCACACTTGAGTTATTTGGTCAGTTTTGGCCCCGTAACTGCCCAAATAAGTGAAGTGTGCAGTAATTCGAACAGCGACACCTGTCATCTGCATGTCATACTGACTCACAGTATTGTTTCACTACCACAGCAGACTCCTTATGCGTGTTACTGCAAGGCACAGTGTTCTACACCACTATAAAGGCTCTCTGCAGCCAGGAAATAGCCGTTTTTAAACGCGATTTGCCATGAATAAATTTGGATCGAACCAAATTTTTTCAAAAAATTTGGCGAACCAGTCGAATCGAATTTTTTCGAAATTTGCTCATCTCTAATCAACATAAATTGAATCACAGTGATCTATGGTTTGTGTATATTTATATTTCTGTACTACAGTTTCTTATCTGTGTAGTAAAGCTGGATAGTGTACTTGTTTATGCAAATGACAATCTCAGCCCTGCTACATCTGTGTATAATAGGACACATACCCAATTTACAGAATGTATTTTAATTGATGCCATTTGACAATGGAAAGCCACAAGTGCAAAAGTCAGACAACAATGCTGTTCATGTGAGATTAGATTCAGACACGTATTGGCAGATTAGCAGCAGGATTCATTAATTCCATTTCCCAAATACTGAAGGTCATTTACCAGAAAACCTTTTGTTATCTCCATTTAAACTGTGGTACTTTTTCTGGTGCTAAGGGAGATAAGGAGACACAGCTGATATTTCCCATTACCACATTAAACACTGACCATCCTGAAAACAAAAAATACTTCTAGAGTTGCATATTTTTCCAAGTTTCTCTTATATATTTTAACTTGTCATATATATATTATATATATATATATATATACACTAGCTGAAGAACACGGCTTCGCACGGGTATATTTCATCTATTTAATTTAATGATTGTGTGTGTCACTAAAAGATATCGACAGTATCCACTATAACAGTGACATCTACAGTACCCCGCCCCCTTAACAGTGACCTCCACAGCGCCCCACCCCTTAACACTGACCCCCCCAACACACACACACACACACACAGTGCCCCAGTCTCCTTAAAATAGGACCTCCACAGCAGCCCACCACCTTAAAGGGAACCTGTGATCAACTTTATGCTGACTGTTCTGAGGGCAGTATAAAGTGACAGAGATGCTGATGACAGCGGAGTGTCACACATCAGCTAAAAGTAAGTGATTTATGAAAAAAAAAATAGCACCACGCATTTCAAGAAAACTCTATAATACTTGGTATCTGTATTACTAAATAAATTCTTTGTCTGACAACCAAAAAAAAAAAAAGGAAGTGGTTGCCGAGAACCAGCATCATAATCATTGCAGCCCAGGCTGTGAAAAGAGTCAAATCTACCTGAGAAGAGTCCTGGTTATTCATAATCTCCTGCTCTCCCGCCCATCTGCTGATGATTGGCAGTTCTCTCCTAGACAGAAAGGGAGAAAACTAGGTAGAAGACTGTCAATCATCAGCAGGTGGGCAGGGAGAGCAGGAATTCATGAATAACCATGACTCTTTTAATGTAGATTTCACTCTTTTCAAGGCCTGGGCTGCAATGATTATGATGCTGGTTCTCGGCAACCACTTTTAGCTCATGAGTGACACACCGCTAAAATCAGCATTTCTGTCAGTACTTTATACTGCCCTCAGTACGGTCAGCATAAAGTTGATCACAGGTTCCCTTTAACTTTGACCTTCACAGCAGCCTGCTCCTTTAACAGGGAGTTCCACAGCACCCCACATCCTTGACAGTGACCTCCACAGGGGCTCGCCCCTTTAACAGTGACCGCAGCAGCAGCCCCCTCTCTATTTGTGACCTCCACAGTACCCCGTCTCCTTAACAGTGATTTCCACAATAACCATCCCCCTTAGTAGTGACCTCCACAGAGCTCTGTTCCCTTAAAATGTGACCTCCACAACACCCCGCCCCCTTAACAGTGACCTCTACAGCACCCCGTTAACTGTGACTTCCACCGTTCCCTGCTCCCTTAAGAGAGACCTCCACAGCACCCGTCCCTTTAACAGTAACCTCCCCAGCATCCCGCCCCCTTAACAGTGACCTCCACAGCGGCCACCCCTTTATTAGTGACCTCCACAGTACCCAGTCTCCTTAACAGTGATTTCCACAACACCCCACCCCCTTAACAGTGACCTCTACAGCACCCCACCCCTTAACAATGACCTCCATAGCGGACCATTCCCTTAACTGTGACTTTCATAGCAGCCTGCCCATAGGGTGGCCAGAGGTCCGGTTTTACCCGAAAAGTACGGCTTTCAGACTCCCCGTCCTTCGTCCGACGCAGGGCCTGGACGGACACAGGGATGTCCTTTTGAACAGCTCACTCTCAAACAGCAGCACTGTGATGTGTGAGCATGAGCTGCAGGGAGAAAGTCAACCTCCCTCCCACCCCTGCAGCTGACAGAAGTTGATTTTTACCTTCATTCTTTCAATCCCCGTTGGCTGTGGAGTGGGAGTAGCGTGGCCGGGTCGGGGTTTAGCTTAGCTGGACCTGGGGGCAGGGTTTTAAAGTCCATCTTTAAGTCCGGAGTGCTGTGACCTCCACAGCACTCCGCTCCCTTAACAATGTCCTCCACAGCGCCCTGCCTCTTTAAAGCTGACCTACAGCAGTGAAGAAAAATGGCTGGGTTGTTATGGAAACCTGGTGTAAAACTGTGTGTATGTGGAGACTAAGGACCTGCGAGCTTCTATTGGCTGATAAGGGACATGTGACCGTGTGCGTGGCAGTTAGGATATGAAGAGAAAGACCTGCAGGCTTCTATTGGCTAATGTAGGTCATATGATGTGCCATGTTTGCATTTTTTTGGGAATATCTCAGGAATGGTACGTGCTAGAGAGCTGAGATCTGGTCTAAAACCTTCCCGGACACCTGGTGTACCTGTATGCCAAAGTTCATGATTGTAAATGCGACGGTGAGGATTACACATATACACATACACACATACATAAACTCAGCTTTATATATTAGATATATACAAAAAGCTGGGTCAGAACTGATATGGCTTCCATCACAGCTCCGACAGACTGTCCTGTCAGGTCAAGTGGCTGCATCTGATTGGTGCTGTGGGAAGTTACATCCCAATTCAAGCAAATGTCAATACTGCATCTTAGTGCCATCTCTTCCCCAGGTAAGCAACATGTGCACCTGGGCATCTATGTGATATAAAAGAAAACGTGATCCATCAGACCTGACTACCTTCTTTCATTGCTCTGTGGTCCAGTTCTGATACTCTCATCCTCATTGTAAGCACTTTTGGCAGTGAACAGGGGTCAGCATGGGCGCTATAAACCCATTTGCAGCTACTCAGGTCTATACAGAACAAGTTGTAATACAAGTGCATCCATGACCCTTGGGTGCACTTGACCTTGGGCAACTTTTAGTGTGTATTACTGGGAATACTCCCACAAGGCCATCAATTTTGGAGATACTTTGCCCCAGTTGTCTAGCAATCCCAATTTACCCTTGTCAACATCATTTACACATCGTCGTCGCCTTCCAAGAGTTGTAACTTTTTTATTTTTCCGTCTATATAGCTTGGTTTTGTGGAAAAAGTTGTAGTTTTTAATGGCGCCATTTTGGGGTACACATAACTTTTAATTAACTTTTATTAACTCTTTCTGGGAGGGAGAAGGGAAAAATGGCGTTCATTTCTTGGTATAAATAACATAATACCTTTATTCTTTGGGTCAGTATGATTACAGTGATACCAAACTTTTTTGCAATAAAACCCCTTTTCTTAAAAGGAAAAAAATATTTTTGCATCGCTACTTCCCAAGACCCATAACCTTTTTTTTTATTATTTCTATGGAGTTGCGTGAGGGCTTGATTTTTGCGGGACGACTTGTATTTTTCATTGGTATCGTTTTGAAGTAAATGACACTTTTTGATCGCTTATTATTATATTATATTAGGTTTTTTGGTGGCAGCTAAGAATAAATTAGCAATTTTGTCTTTTTTTTTTTTTTTTACGGCGTTCACTGTAGGGGATAATTTACATCATATTTATGTATTCCGGGTTGTTATGGATGCGGCAATCCAAAACATATAGGGGAGATTTTGTTTTTGAATTTTTTTTCGTTGAAAAGTGTATTTTTAATTAAAAAAAAAGACTTTTTATGAAATTTTTTATTTAATAAATGTGTTTTTTTTTACCACTTAATAGTCCTATAAGGGGACCATAACAGACAGTATTTTGATTGCTTTTAAAATGCAATGCACTATCCCTATAGTGCATTGCACTTTGATGGCAATGCTGACTGACCAGCAGGCTGCTCTAGAGAGGTGCAACCTGCTGGAAATTACTCAAGGCTGGTCTGAGGCCTACATGAGACCCCAGCCAGATTTCACACACATCGGCACCCCGCAATTTCATTTGCCTGCGTCATGTAAAGTGTTAAACAGCCCGGATCAGCACTCCTGCCCGTCCGGGTTGTTAGAGTAGGGCTGTGGCTCTCATGTGGGAGCTGGGCCCCTGCTCCCTGCTGCATGGGGAATCCGTGTAGCGCTTAGACTGGGCCACTGTAAAAAAGCGACAGCCCAGCCTAAGGCCCCTTAGTGACTGCCTTTTAAACACATATGGGTGGTTACTAAGGGATTAAGCATGTGGCCCTGACACTAACAACATGGATTTGACACTGTCAGAGTGTGCAGGCACTTGCCCCATTGACAAGAGTAGTTGCTAATTTATTCACATTTCTAGGGAGAATAATAGAGGAAGGCACAATACAGATTTTTAAGCAAAGCTTTGTCAGACTTATTATTCATTTACTAAATCTTATTGCTATTTAATTTACTACAGACATGTCAGCAGAACTCACAGCTCTTCTATAAAGCATACCTACACTTTCAGATTTCCTTTTGGAATACGCAGTCCTGCATGTTTACATGAGTAATATCACTATTTGTGGTCATTATATGCCTTATATCCTGAATTTTTTAGCAGATTTTCGCTCAGCAGGCACTATATATAATACACAGTTCTCACTGATCTAGTGTATGGATACTAGCTGCTATAATGTCTCCAATCAGTGCACATGGAGAAAACAGGAGATTCTGCTTTCTGTTATTCACTCAGAATTACTAAGCAACACCAAATAGGACATTAAATAGCGGTGCTGAACCGTAATGATGTGAATAAAGCAATTTGGGTGAAATATAGCATTTACTCTTAGCTGCTGCAACTTCTCTGTCTCAAATCACTCCTCCTTCACTTCTATAGACTTTTATGAATAGGTGTAATTTGATTTTTTAGCGACTGTTAGTTTAAAAAAGAGGCAGGGGGAAAAGAGTTGATACAAGGAAAAAAGAGGCATTTTCTCTCATAAGAAATACTATGATGTTTAATGTATTTGCCATTACTATTAATTTATGCAAAGTTCTGTGAAAAGCTAGTAACCGTTTAAAAATAAAACTACCTACAGCCCCCAGTAGAGGGAGCTCATTATACAGTTCCCACTGAATTTACTAATAGATGTATAAATCTGTATGCAGTGAAATTGATGCAGGCAGTCGAAGTTTAACATTTGACTGGCATGAAGCCATATGCCGTCCAATTTCCAATAGTTGTATAGTTTCCAATAGTCAGGGCTTGCCCACATAGGGGGGTGCTGCAGTGTATGGAATTGTGGCAGCACACAGCATACAAATCATGGAGGCGTGCGCATCATGAGATTGTTATCAGGAAGCAATGCTGTTTTCTGACTGTAAGGGGCCTCTTGGAATAGTTCATTAGGCCTATATAAATAGCATTATATATAATTATAGAAACACTTCATCATAAGGCATTCAGGATAATTAAACCACAGATGAAAAGCTCATTGTGGCCGGTATTTGTTCGCAGTGCACTGTATATACCACTGACATTCAGATTACCGTAAGTAAATTTGGAATGGTAGAGGGCAGAATTCAGATCAATACCAATACAAAAGCTTTCCTCGTTGTAGAATATCCAGTACACGGGTGATGATTGACCACAGCAGCATCTGTTAAATCAATCATCTTATGGTCTCTGAGGACACACGGAAAGGCTGCTATATATGCAATATATGGTGCTTATCGCTGTTTGCTGGTTTGCACACTAAATATGTCTGATCATATCACAAAGTCAGGCATAGACAGAATTATCTAGCATGAAAAAACTCAGCAGGTCCTTGAAGGAAAAAATAAATGTTACTTAAAGGGGTTGTGCAGGTAGTTTATATTGATGACCTATCCTCAGGACAGGTCATCAATATCTCTTCAGGGAGGGTCCGACACCAGGCACCCCAGCCAATCAGCTGTTTGAAGAGGAGGCGGCTCTCCATGTCGGCGCAGCTTACTCTTCGTTACACTGCCCGTCGTCTCGTAAGATGGATGTCTGGTAGCACTGACATTGGTGGGTTTATCCAACGTTATTCTAATGTGTAGCAGAACCTTTAAAGAAATGAGGATCGCTAGGGGCATAGGTATGCTTACTTTCAATATAGCTACAAATTACCCAGGTTGGGCTCGCTCGCCACAAAGTAATAAATGCATTGCGCTGGAATTACAGCTCAGGTCCCATCACATACCTGCCAACTCTCATGAAATGTTTGAGAGACTCCAAGAAAAAGAATCTTGGAAGAGTCAGCAAATCTTCTGGATGTCCCACATACTCAACTCTAACTTTTCCTGCACTCTGCTCCATTCCTAGGCACCCAGGAGTGGAGGGTAATGAAGGAATGGGCAGAGGTCAGGATCTAAATAACTTGGATGAACCAGCTCACCTGCGATGAATGTGTATCCAAGGAATTTTTCCTCCTGTGTTGCGCACGGATATCCTGAACGGATGCTCACTTGTAAATGGATGAAGTAGTCCAGCACAAACCACGGATGTAGATTGCCAAATTTCCTTTATTTTCGTTGCGTTAAAATACAGAAACAGCTTAGCTTGATGTTTGGTACACTCACTCCCAGGGTCTACATGTTTCGGACACAGATGTCCTTAATCATGACCTCAGCTGCTGACAGATGCCCACAATGCTGTGGACATCACTATTTATGTCTTATACTAAAATCATATTTCCAATCATCTGCTTAAGGGCTCATTCAGACGATCATATTTATTCATGTGTCCGCATCCATTCCACAATTTTGCGGAACGCATGCGGATCCATTCGTTTCAATTGGGCCGCAAAAGATACGAAAACACACTTTCGTTCCGCGGCCCTGCAAAAAGATAGAGCATGTCCTATTCTTGTGTGGAATTGCAGACAAGAATAGGCATTTCTATCATAGGGCTGGCTATGTGTGTTCTGCAAAATGCGGAATGCACACTGCCGGTATCCGTGTTTTGCGGATCCGCAATTTGTGGACCACAAAACACATACGATTGTCTGAATGAGCCCTAAAAATATTTTAGGATATGCACCTCAAATAAATTCAAGACTTTAATTGCTGCAGCCCTTTACTTTCTCCCTGTTGCAGGAACAGATAGATGGATAGACAAATATACTGTAGCTCAAATAACTGTCTAACCCCTAAAGTTTTGCAGATAAGCTGTTATCTAAAAGGTAATAAAACTGTCTCTTTAATGCCACCTATAACTAGCTATTTTGTAAGTTGGCCACTTAAAGAACCTTAAAATATGACTAGGGATATTAGCCAATCCAGAGTCAGTACCTTCCAAGAGCTTACCCAAACAGCAGCCTTTGTATTGCATCAAGCAGGTTGTGGTAGTGTACTATAACACCCCCGAGTGGTGTTGCCACTCCTACACCCTGCTACTATCTCTAATGGTCTAACTTCATGTCATCTCATGCATTTATTCCAGGTCCTCCACACTATGCATTTTTAATGTTATGTAACTGTTCATGTAATGTGCCTGGTTCACCAGCAGGTGGCAGCAAACATGTCAGAGATGTACTTAGATAGAATGGAACTTACCATTCCATTCTAACTCCCCTCTGTAGGGAAGTGGGCCAGACTATTTCCTGCAGGAAGGGTGGGGACCAGTGGAGACCAGTTAGTTCCAGTCTAGCTTTAGGGGAATGGTGTGCAGGGGCACGTCTCTGCTGGACGTGCCCACGCCAGCCAGAGCACCTTAAGCTCTGCTAGCCATGGAGGCCAGAGCTTGAAGCCTCAGGAGCCAGGAGGAAAGTTTCCTGGCATAACATAGAGTTAGACTACAAAGTGAAGTGCAGCATACAGAAGAAGCTAAGTTATACAGCCAGCCTGTCAGTACAGCAGAGTCAGATAAAAACAGAGATATAGCAGAGTGAAGTTTGCCTGCCATTTTAATGCTAAAGCCTTCTGGAACCAAGACAAAGCCTGAAACTGTTTGGAGAAACGTTTATTCAAGTAAAGCTGCCGTTGAACTTCATCTCAAGGTCTGCCCTGAAGTCATTTCTTCAAATCCATCAATTATTCCCCCCATTTATTGCTTCGGAGCCAAAGCCTGGGGTCCAGCGGTATCCAGGTAGGAGCACAGTGGCACACATAAAGAGACATTTTAGGCCGCAACATACCACTCGGCATTTCCTACACCTGGGGCGCGCGTTATATAGAGGGCCCTAGGGGGAGGCCGCAAGTTTGAGGTGAGCCAGGAGACCTGTATAAAAAGTGGCCATGACCGGCCTGCAGCTCCATTGTCCTTGTAACATAGAACACAATGACAATAACTTCTGGTTAGTGAATAAGGAAGAAGGACAAACCTAATGTGCAAACTGCTGAGCTTTAAAGGATGAGGCTTCACTGAGGAGGAGCATGCGATGATCTAAGAGCTTTATGAAGTTTTTATTTTTCAACAGAGGCAAGCTTTAGGCTAGGGCTACGTGGCGACAGGTGTCGCATAAAAGCTATGCGGCAATTTTTATAATGATAGTCTATGGTGTCGCACTGCAACTTGTGACATGGTGCGACTGCAACACGACAGTCGCAAAAATCCATCCTAGATGGATTTTTCTGTGACTGTTGTGTTGCAGTCTCAGCATGTCGCAGTGCGACACCATAGACTATCATTATAAAAATTGTCCTGCTACATCAATGTTGCGTGACACATGTTGCAGTGTAGTTGTACCCTATATGTCGTGTGACACATGTCGCTATCTAGCTCTAGCTTTAAGAAGCACAGTATAGAATGTCAGTTACGTTGTCTTAGTATGAGCAAACAATTCTAACTTGACATTAAAGAACTGTGGGTAAGTACACAGTGGAGGCCGGGACTAGTTTTTCGCCAGGATATTACATTAATAAATAACCTGCATCTCTATATATAATCACAGTAACTTGTTTCCAGAGCCCAATTCATTGTTTGCCTATTTTACAAATTCTATTAAGAAGACGGAAACCCCTTCTCCTCCTGGAGTTTGTGAAAAGATGAATCTCGCCCATGTAAGTGGTATTAAGGAGAGAGGAGCCCGTGCGGCTGGATTTACAGTGAGCGTCAATAAATGAACACAAGCTGCTTGAATTTAACCGTGACAACACTGCACCTCAGTCTCCCTTTATGACTTCAGCCATACGGCTTATTATCAGCTTGTAAATATTCTGTCTGCACAAAATATATGTTCTGCCCTTTGTAAATAAATGGCCGCCAATTGGATTCAGCGTGATTTACTACTCATATAACAGCTATTTTCATGGGAACAGAGAGGAGCGTTCTCCACAATGTTATCATCGCAGAGCATGCAGCATCTAAATTTGTGAAGTCAGCCTCCGGTGTGCCTGTATCTGGCATGCTGAGGAGAATTACCTGGCAGACAAGAGTTGTGCAGAGTAGTAGTAACTATAGGGCAAGCAAAGATTGCAGTTTGCACCCCAGGCTTTAGAGTCTGAAGGGACCTGATGGGTCTGCTGGCATATGAGTAGATACCAGTATTATAAATTACATGGGATAGTGAGGGTCTTGTTCCAGATTCTGTAATGGGGTCCTGGCGTCATGGCGGGATACTTGGGAGCTTATAGTCAATGAATGAAAACTAGTAGTACTAGCAAAATTACAATGTGAATGTATTTAAAAGGGTTTTCAATAGAGATGAGCGAACTTTAAAAAAAAGTCCGGTGTTCGGTGTTCGGGTTGTGGTAAGTCGCGCATCCCGTTATGGATTCCACTATAGCGGCATATGGAATCCATAAGGGGCGGCTGCCACCAACCCGAACTGTTGAACAGCCGAAGGACCTGGGGTGACGTCACTGTCATGTGATCAGTGCAGGGGGCGTGGTTCAGCACGGGATCAGGCACCCCAGGTCCTTCGGCTGTTCAACAGTTCGGGTTGGTGGCAGCCGCCCCTTATGGATTCCATATGCCGCTATAGTGGAATCCATAATGGGATGCGTGACTTACCACAACCCGAACGCCGAACACCGGACTTTTTTTTAAAGTTCGCTCATCTCTAGTTTTCAACTAAAGAGTTATAAGCAGTTTTCACCTATCCGCTGCTAGATAGGTGGGGGGGTCTGCCGCTGGGATCCTCACTGATTGCCAGAATGGGGGTCTTGTGTCCTTCTCTTGAATAGAGAGGTAGCCCAGGAGCCTGAAGGGGCCCAAAGACCCTTTGTGCCGTATAAGAAGACACACAAAGCACTGAGGGAAGGGGGCCCAAGCTGAACTCTTGCACCAGGGCCCATAAGCTGTTCGCTACGCCCCTGGACTGCAAACCCTCAGGTCCAGATGAGCAGCAGCTGAGCAGACAGGTGGCAGTGGTGAAGCAGGGCAGAAGCACAGATGCAACATTGGCAGGAATGTAACTGATCTAAAGAAGTAGCTGTGCACCGAAGAGGCAGATATGAGGCATCCTTGGAAGCGCAAAGCTGTAAAAATGCTGTGCAATGCTGAGTTGTGGACATGCAGCAACAAAGTATAGTTGAAACACGTGAAGCAGCAGGGCTGCAGTAGTGCTGTAGAATGTGGAGCTATGGTCGTGCGGCAATGAAGCAGAGTTGAAACATACGTGGTGCAGCAGAGCTTCAGGAGTGCTGTAGAAAGCCAAGCTGTGGACGTGCAGCAACAAAGCAGAGTGGAAACCCATGTGGAACAGTAGAGCTTCAGTAGTGCTGTAGAATGTAGAGCTATGGACGTGCAGCAATGAAGCAGAGTTAAAACACATGTAGTGCAGCAGAGCTGCAGTAGTCCTGTAGAAAGCCGAGCTGTAGATGTTCCATGATGAATCAGAGCCGGAACGCACTTGTGGTAATAGAGCTGTAGTGCTGTACAAGGCTGAGCCGTGGAGTGCAGTGATGAAGCAGAGTTAAAATACACTTGGTGTACCAGAGCTGCAGTAACAAGTCCAGTGTAACAGAACAGCAAAAGGAAGAAGTCCAAATGAGCAAACAATGGACAGCAGGAAGGCTCAATCACCTGATTAATCAGGTGGGGTCCCACTGTTAGAGGCCGGTTTAAATATCCTGCTTTTGTGCCAATACTGTTGGGCATCGGTTGCCATGCTAACTCAACACAGAGCAGAAGTAGAACTAGGAGGAAAGCGGGGCAGTGGACATTGCTGGATCCAGGACAGGTGAGTAAAAATGAGCGCTACTGCAACGGGCGCCTCCCCCCAGTTCCCTCCCATAACGCGTCCCAGGTGTAGGAATGCCGAGTGGTTTGGTGCAGCCTATTTGTCTCTTTTTGTGTGTCACAGTGCTCCTACCTGGATACTGCTGGACCCCAGGCTTTGGCTCCGAAGCAATAAAAAGGGGGAATAATTGAGGGACTGGAAAAAACTGAGTTCAGACCTTGAGATGAAGTTCAAGAGAAGCTTTACTTTGAATAGACTTTTCTTCTAACAGTTACAGGCTTTGTCTTGGTTCCAGCAGGCTTTAGCATTAAACTGGCAGGCAAACTCAACTCTGCTCTATCCTCATCTCACTCTACTGTACTGACAAGCTGACTTGATAACTCGGGTTCTTCTTTATGCTGCACTTCACTCTGTAGCCAGACTTATCTTCAGCCAAGGAATAGGTTAGAATCCTGACAGCTTCAACATGGAGTCTCAACCAGCACAAACCAGAACTGCCCCACCTCTTTCTGGTAGCAAGCAGGACTGGTGAGTTCCATTCAGTCTAACTATAGCTCTGCCATATTTGATGCCAGCTGCTGGTGAACCAGGCATATTACATGTATAACAGTTGCATAACAATATTATAGATGCACATTGTAGAGGACCTGGACAAAAAAACATAAGATGACACTGAGCCCATTAAAGACAGTAGCAGGGTGCAGGAGTGGTAACACCTCTCTGGGGTGTTACACTACCACTTTATTTGAAGTCTTTGGGACTGATGGAGATACCCAGCACAGTGCTCAGCTATGTCCATCAGTCCCATAGACTTTAAATGGAGCAGTAATGCGCATCCTTGACCCCCACTCCTTTACCATGGGGTCACGCTGTGCTCTGGTGATTGGTGGGGATCTCAGGGTTCAGAATCTCATCAACATAGCAGTTATCCCCTATCCAGTGAACAGGTGAAATTTGCTTAAAGGGGTTATCCTGGAAAAGTCAATGATGACTTATCCTCAGGATAGGTCATCATTATCACATCAGCAGGGGAGGGGGGGGGGGGCAAGTTCCGGCATCAGCTGTTTTAGAGAGCTGCTGCACTCATCGAAGCTCTGGTGAGTGATGCATGCTCCCAGCAGCTTTCCAAGGACAGCGCCATACATCATATCATGGCGGTGCATGGTATTGCAGCTCAGCCCCATTGACATAAATGGGGTTGAGCTGCAACAAGGCTATTCTAAGGATAAGTCATAAATATCTTTTCCTGGATAACCAATACCAATTTGTAATAATACCAGAATACCAATTTGTAATAAATTATAATATGTTGCAGCACCCCCTCATCTGTTTTTGGTAAGACAGAGGTATACAACTGGTATTCCTACCAATGTATATCTCTAAGGGCTCGAACGGCGTGTGCATAGACCCTGTCTTTAACTTTTACACACCCTACAGCTCATTTTCAGCCATTATCAGATATTAAAAAATCAGGCGTCTATTGTATGCACAGCAGAGCGATGAATGTGACCTCACGGGAGGGTAGGCTCTGCACACACAGCATGGACATGATTTAGGCTTTACTGGTTCACTCTCATAAAGACACAATGAAGGCTCCAGCAGAGACTCTAAACCACCTGTGAGCCGTGATAAGCAGTTTTGGGGATTCTTGCAATTCTGCTATGCTGTGCAGCAGACATACCAGACGACTATGAGAACCTGCGCTTCAATTTAGGCATTCAATCCAGGTGAGGCTCATTCGTCACTTAGCTCTATAATAACAGGTCATTTCTTTTGGATCTCTATTAACAATAAAGGTGCTTAATTCAATGTAACCATCTTTGTACCAGTGAAGCCATATTGTGTTGCTGGCACAAATGAAGCAGAGCTAACTTTTTTGTGCTCGCGATAACTGATGTAACTGATATATCTCTATTATCTTTTTAGAAAGAAATTATGTTGCTACTAACACTGATTGTGACAAAGTGTAAACTTTAATATTACCTCTTATATTTTTGCAAAATATTGCATTCTGGTAATAAACTGGAAATATTTGGACTGGACATATACCAGACTGTCTAGTGCAGGGGTCGGCAATCTCTGGCATTCCAGCAGTTGTCAAATTATGTACTATTCTCTGCACGCTCCATTTGCTGAACGAGTGTGCATGCTGGGAGATGTAGTTTCACAACGGCTGGAGGTTACTGGCCCCTGATTTAGTGTGTTACATAATATTGTTTCTTAATTACCTTATTAATCTTAAACTCATTCATAGAATTTGGGTCAATGAAAGAAACGAAATGGCCCGATAATTTCAACCCATAAACATGAACATTTTTGGTAAATTTACAATTATTAAAAGAATGTGTATAATGAAGCGGACACCACCGATAATAGTAAGACTATGAGTGCTATACATGCTATAACCAATAGCTAAATCCTACAAAAAGAAAGCATATACATGTGGGGGCTTCACACCACAGGTTTGCCGAGCTTGCTATATTCCTACTTGAGATTGCTTTATTCATATTTTGCTATTCTTTTTATATACATTTTCCCTGTATGATTTATTGGCCATTTTCTGGCTTTTTCTATGGCCTGAATATATTGTTGCATCATGTGGGGTGTAGCTACCAAACATATTTGAGGGTGTGTTTTTTTGGGGGTCTTGATTATTTTTTTTTTAAAGTGGTTAAAGGTGTTTTCCGGTAATATTGATTTTTAAGTAAGCGCCTGCAGCCTGAAACAACAATTATTAACAAATAATGTTACAAATATGTTACATTGTTACTGCTCGTTAGGAAGTGTTTAAGGTTGTAAATAGGACGACCGTCCACCCCCATTACTGAAGTGTGGACCTTTAATAGGTATTTTTTAACTAAACATTTCATCTCATTTGGTCTAAACGCTTACTCTTTCCATCACTACATATGCTGTTCGTAGGGGGCCCCAAGGTTTGGACCCCCACTGATCACAGGTTAATGCTGTGTATTAGGGTTAATCACTATAAATGCTTTTTGTTTCTCCAATACACCTCTAAAGAGAACCTGTCTTTTTGGACATAATGTCTGAGTTGAAGGCAGCATGTTATAGAGCAGAAAGAGCTGAGCAGATTGATGTATAGTTTTGTGGGAAAAGGTTCAGTATAATGTGTGTATCATTTATTTAAATCCCTGCTCTTTGTATGATTTGGAGTCCAGTGGGTGGTCCTACTTTGTGATTAACAGCCTTACATGTATGAGCGTGTATACAGATGTCCCTGTCAGTCACGAGTAAGCCCTCCCCCTGGACTCCTAAGCAGAGAAAGAGCCAACGTGTGGTCCTACTCATGGTTTCACAGCTATCACAGTCACACAAGGATATCACTGACAAGATCGCCCACTGGACTCCTAAGCCTAGAAAGATCAGAGGTTAATATGAATACATTTCAAGTTATAATGGATGTTTTCCACAAAACTATCTACCAACCTTCTCAGCTCCTCCTGCTCTATAACATGGGGCCTGCAGATTGCACTGCATTTCAATGTAACAGAATCCCTTTAAGGTTTTAAATAAATCTCAAGCAGAGGAACCCACAGCACAGCCCACCGATCTTGTGATTTCTGCAATGTTATCCACAATCCAATCAAAATATTTGGGCCATATATTCGAGAATTCGAGAATTCGCGAATTTGTAATCTCCAGTCATTATTTTCTTGATTGCGAAAATTCGCATATAAAAATTTGCATAAAATTCGCATAAACTGATATTTAAAAGATATGCTAGGGGTGGGCGATATGGCCTAAAATCTATATTGTGATATAATTTTAAAGAGGACCTTTCACTGTTCCTCAGTTTATCAGTTAATGGTATGTACATGGAGAGCGGCACCCAGGGATGTCCCTGCACTTACTTGTATCCCTGGGTGCCGCTCCGTTCGTCCTCTGTAGCCCCCGGTACCGGCGCTCCTGCTGCTGTAATTTTGCCTGGGGCGGAGACTTCTTCTTCTGCCCTGGGCGTCTTCTTCTCCCAGGGCTGGAGCGCTGGCAAATCGCAGCGCTCAGCTCATATTCAGGATATGAGCTGAGCGCTGCGATTGGCCAGCGCTCCAGCCCTGGGAGAAGGAGACGCCCAGGGCAGAAGAAGAAGTCTCCGCCCCAGGCAAACTTACAGCAGCAGGAGCGCCGGTACCGGGGGCTACAGAGGACGAACGGAGCGGCACCCAGGGATACAAGTAAGTGCAGGGACATCCCTGGGTGCCGCTCTGCATGTACATACCATTAACTGATAAACTGAGGACCAGTGAAAGGTCCTCTTTAAGCATGTGCGATATGCGATATATATGCGATATATTGTTTTCTATATTTTGGGGGTGTTGTTTAAAGTTTTGTTTTACTTTTTATTTAATAACTATTAGCCTCCTTAAGGGCTAGAACCCTTGTCATATTCACCCTAATAGGCATCTATAAGGGTGAATAGGACATTACACTCTCCCTGCTGCCCTGTATATAGTACACACAGCAGCAGGGCGCTGACCATGGCAGCCAGCCTCTGATCAGCCCCCCAGCCTCTCATGTGCCCCCCCAGCCTCTGATCAGCCCCCCAACCTTTCATCAGCCCCCCCCCCACCCTCTGATCAGCCCCCCCAGCCTCTGATCAGCCCCCCAACCTCTCATGTGCCTCCCAACCTCTCATGTGCCCCCCAGCCTCTCCATCTTATCAGCCCCCTCTGGTAACTCAAACCCTCCCTCCCCAGTATTAATCATTGGTGGCAGTGGCCACAGGGTCCCCCCCCCCCCCGTCATTGGTGGCAGTGGGCAGTGCGCCCCCCCTCCCTCCCTCCCCAGTATTAATTATTGGTGGCAGTGGCCACAGGGTCCCCCTCCCCCACATCATTGGTGGCAGCAGCAGTTCGCGGTGGCCGCCAGGCGCTCCTTCTTCTGCCTGTGCGGCGCATTGCTAATGCTTATAGCATTAGCAAAGCGCCGCACAGATCTATGAGAAGAAGGAGCGCCCGGCGGCCGCCGCGCACGTGAGTATAATGCTGCTCACTTACATACCATGGCAGCCAGGACTTCAGTAGCGTCCTGGCTGCCATGGTAACCGATCCGAGCCCCAGCATTACACTGCTGGGACTCCAATCGGAACTGCCGCTCAAGGTCATATCGCGGTCCGGCGATATAGTCGATATGCACAAAATCCATATCGTGGCACAAATTTATATCGCATATCGCCTATACCGTCCACCCCTTAGATATGCCATTAATAATGACATATCTTTTAAATACCAGTTTATGCAAATTTTCGCAATCAAGAACATAATGACTGGAGAATATGAAATGACTCATTATTTTCTTGATTGTGAATATTCGCATATAAAAATTCACATATAAAAATTTGCATAAAAATTTGCATAAACTGGTATTTAAAAAAAAAAATATTCGCGATTGCGAATATATTCCGCGATATTCTAAATATTCGCAAATTCTCGAAGTGCCGATATTCGTGATTAAACTTCGCAATTCGAAAATTCGTGATCAACACTAGTGGCTTCTGGAAATGCTGGAGTGTATGAATATTGTATGGGCACCGGGTGTGGTCTTTATTTAATAGGAGTAGAATGACTGAAGTCAGAAGTTACCTGGGCTCATCACTGGTAGGAAACAAGGAGCCTGTACCTCTGCACGCCTGCTCTGTGGGGCTCATGAAATTAGGGATGAGCAATTCGATTCATATGAATTAATTCATTTGCACAAATTCTGTCTGTGAGGCAGCGTTTCTCTAAAGACAAATAGCTAACTTGCCGGCCGATGCACATGGTCGCGCCTCTCGCACAGCCATGATACTCCTGCACATGCGCCGTTACTGCGAGTATCTCTGTGTGTCCAAATGATCTGGCTAGTCAAACGAAACAAGGATTGTGCACGCACCATAAGATTTGTGCATGCAGTGCTTGCAAATTCATTGAATCGATTCGTAGCCAGATCATCACGCAGGAGCCGATACTCGCAGTAACAGCTCATGCACGTGATTACTAAAGGCACAGGAGATGTGCGGCAATGTTAATCTGCCAGCAGAGGGAACTTGAGCTGTGGGGATGCCCCTTAAAAAGTGTAAATTCCTACATCAAATCATACAAATCGATTGATTCATCCCTAATTCAAACGGATTATGGCCAAGTGCATGAGTCTTAAATTTAGAGACATAAGACCAGATTGGATTTTCTCCTCTGAGATCAGGAAAGCCTTTCTCAAACTATAGGATACAATCGCTGTTAAAGGGGTTATCCTATGAATAATGTAACAAATGAAAATGAAACCTCATATAATACATGACAATCTCTTTCTAACAAAGCTAGAACCAGCCCTGTACCTCACATGGATCCAGAGATCTCCCCATTCATTGCTCTGCTAGATTTATATCAAGCTGGCAGCTCAAGGGGAGTGTCCTTTCTACTGCAGCTTAGGGGGTGTGGGCATTCTGCCACAGCTCTCTCCCTATCACAGCTCATGAAATTGAGCACGTGTGGCCATCTCATTAAGACGGACAAAGAAATAAGCAAAAAAAAAAAAAAACCAGCATGTGGCGCTCTACAGATACATTTTATTGAATAACTTAGTGGCTATAATAAATGTTTCATTACATGCAATTACAAAAATATTCAAATCCAGGTGCTGATTTGAAAGCAGTAGAATATTTTTGTGGGACAACCCTTCAATGTACAGTTTTGAAATGTTCTGGTCACATTTTTGCTCAAGTTGACTTTGAGTGCCTTTAGTTTGTATTAGTGGAGGGGACTAAGATAGGGGGTCATTTACTAAAGACTGATGTTTCACACTCTATTCCTAGTAAAAACCCTTCTAGGGGAGGATATGACAGATTGTTCACACACAGCCGCACAGTCAATTTGTCTCATCTTCTGCTGTCCATGCTCCAGAAACTGAAAACTACTCCAGATAGGAGTCGGAGTGGATCCCAGTTATAATTTACTCTAGATTTTTGCTGTAAATTATTGGAAATGTGTTCCTGGAAAGGTGGTTCTGTCCCTTTCTGTAAGCACTACCCACTTTTCGAAAAAGTGGCAAGAGCAGCAGCAGAAAATACAAAAAGTTGTCAAATTTTTGCTCAAAAGGCCCTTGGTGCCGAATTTTGCTACTTTTTTTTTACCATAAAAAACCCGGTGTAAAGCTTTAGTAAATAACCCCCATTGTCTGCTGGACGTGTATCATAGAGCTGTCCATTGATATTAGCAGGCGGTAGATCATGTAAAGGTGCTCTGCTCCATCTAACGGAGGTTGGCTCTCCCACTATGATGTCAGTCTGTCCTAATAGGGGATGTCCCCAGCATACAATTATATAGTGTTTGCATAGCATATTATTACACGTGAACACAATTTTGTCAATATTAAAGTAATTTTCAAATGAAATATCATTCTGATCAGAGTTTTATCTCTGCTTTGCTCATGAATAGTCATTTGCTGGCACAGAAGTCCATTGGCATTTGTCTGTGAAAGTGAATATTACTCTGACCTCCTAACCGTGGTCCAATTAGCGGAATTTCCTTCACGCCTATGAACACCTTTACTTACAAGTACTTGAGCTGTGATATGGACAGATGTGCTGGGATCTGTTCATTTAATGATCTGTACAAAGTGTGTAACTGTGAAAGGGAATTGTCCCATCTACTATTGCAGTGTTTCCCAACCAGTGTGCCTCCAGCTGTTGTAAAACTACAACTCCCAGCATGCCCTGGCTGCCTTTGGCTGTGCGGGCATGCTAGGAGTTGTAGTTTTGCAACAGCTGGAGGCACACTGGTTGGGAAACACTGTACTATTGTATGTGGCCTTCATCAGTCCTATGTTATCGGTGTAATTCTGTTCTGGTATATGGGAGCTGTCCAGTGCTGAACCAGTATGTCATACACAGAGAGAAACAGTTTATAAGATTCGCATTATCATTATTATTATTTTCCATGTAAAGTGGCTACACAAGTGCGACGATGGTGGGGTTTTCAGAGGCTGACCCCCGAGCTGACATTCTATTATCAAATGCTTTATAGTGGTGCACACTGTGTAATCATCTTGGTACATTTTGCTACTTAGACATTTCTCACTTCTTTATGCCACCTCTTGGTTGGATTACCTTAGACCAATTACCTTAGGCTGATAGCTGTAGGCTGTTCGGGCATGCTGGGAGTTGTAGTTTTGCAACAGCTGGAGGGCCGCAGGTTGAGCATGCCTGCCTTAGACCAATATGTTGCAACAAAATGATGGTGTATGTCTATAAAGGGGTTTTATTGATGTCCTATCCTTAGGATAGGTCATTGATATCTGAAAGGTGGGGGTCCGACACCCTGCACCCCCGACGATCAGCTGTTTGAGGAGGCTGTGGCACTCCAAGTGAATGGGGCTAAGCTGTGATACCAAGCACAGCCACTATCCAGTGGATGGCGCTGTGCTTGGTAAGCTGCTTCCTCATACAGTGTTGGACCCCTGACGATCTCATATGGATGACCTACCCTGAGGTCATCAATATAAATCCCAGAGAACCCCTTTAATAAATATGGTGCTTTTTAAAGGCTTATTTCCAGCTAGACATTTGTGGCCACATCACTGGGCTCACAACTGTCTAAAGCAGGGGTGCACAACCTGCGGCCCGGGGGCCACATGCGGCCCTCAATACCATTCTGTGCGGCCCCCAAACATCTGGTAAAAGACATGTAGGTCTATGTCTTATGGCTTCTTACATGTATCTTTCATGTAGTCTACTATTAGATGGGAGTCCTAGAAGTATAACTAGACATTTATAGTATATACTGTATGTTCAATATGCCAAAAATACAGTATTTCAGTTGGTAATACCCCTTTAAGTTTTTTTTTCGGCCCTTGGAATTGGTTCCTGCTGACATTGTGGCCCCCCAACCAGAAAAGGTTGTGCACCCCTGGTCTAAAGGATGGGAGTTCCCCGATCCACCTCTTGCGGCTTCTGTGTATGGAAAGTTGCCTGCAGCAGCCTGGGTCTCTCCATTCACTTCAGTGGAAGTTGTGAGCTCGCTTGTCTGGCTATCTTCAGAACCTGCAAAGAAGTGAATGGAAAGAGCCAACCAAAGGAACCACGAGACATGGGTTGGAGAACCCCCGATTCTTGAGATCGAGGAGGGACGCACACATCGGAATACCTCCTTAAGACTCCTCTTGGCCACACACCCTTTTCTAGACACATTTTAAAACTGTCCAGTGAGGCGCTAAAAGTGTCCAAGACCCACGAAGCGTGCACAAGGCGCAAATTCAGCTAGAAGTCTGGTGCAGCGTGCTTAGTAAGTGTCCCTAAACGCTCCTAAGGCGATTAGGTGGATTCCAGCTTTACTGAAGTGAAATTACAATTTTCTCAGAATTAATATCCAACTTCTACAGTCAAGTTAACAGCACCAAATCTAGATGAATACATTCGGTGATCTGTAACCAGCTCATTGCTTCAGTCTATGGGGTTTGGTTTGATGACTGGCTTTCTCTCCGACATCATCGCTTAGTAAAGCCGGGGAGGTTATCAGGAACCTGAAGATGCTTGTATAATCTTCCTAATGTGTGGTTCTAGGTGTCTGATTAAGGATTTTGAAAAGAGGCCATCAGTCATACATCTGCTGGAGCATCCATTCATCAAGCAGGCCCATGGTAAAGAAATGGCCTTACAGAGACAGCTGGCCGATCTCGTCTACACTCAGCAGCAGTCTGGATCTATTGCTAGAACAAGGTATGACGAGCTTCTATCCTACTTCACACATAGATATAGCAGTATATGTCCAGTCCTGTCCAGAGCTGCAGTCAGAATTCTGCAAGTTTCTGAGTTACCATCCTGAGGTAGTACCTGCTGGTTCAGTGTCTTTACCGATGGTGCTATCATTAATTGCATACATCATAGCCTTTACTGTATAGTATTCTTCTGCAGAAAAATGTATGTATTAAAGGGGTTGTCCAGCCTGGGACCAGTGACCTTAAGCAACATCTGGTTTGGTGAGGCAGCATGGGAACAGCAAAGCTGTGGGCCTTTCAGTGTTTCATCAGTTCCATCTATTGTGGTTGTCATCTCCTAGGCTGGACAACCCCTTTCAGGATGTAGTGCACCTGAACTGAGCTCAACTTTGATGGGCACATGTGTCAAGATAGCTTCAACGGATGCCAGCAGCAATCAGCAAAATTGTAAATTCAGCTCTGGACTATAATATAGGCTGAAGGAATCAGCAGAAGATATGAAATTTAATATTTTTATAAAGTAAAGGTTCTTTATGGGGCAGATTTCTGTTAATGAAGATGCTAGTGCTTCTTTAAAGGGTTTGTGCCACCATTAAATATTATTTTAATATAATTTAGCCTGAAAAATTAATTGCTTTTGAAATTTACTTTCTGTTACAAAAATGCTCCATAATTGTGAAATGATTGCCTTTAATTCATTATAATGGCGTCCTCTTGTTACTCTGCATAGTAATGTGCACATCCACCTACTAAGGAGGTCGCACGTGCTCATTTCCATCCTTCAATTACCACCAGCCGTATCTACCGTTAGTAGCAGAGATGCAAATTTAGGCCAGCTTTATTGCTGGCCTAAATTTAGACCATTTTCTACACCTAAAACAGGCGTAGAAAATAATGAATGAGACGGGGCCTGGTGGCCGTCCCTTTTCCCTGCCCACTTTTTTAGACCTGACGTGAGAGGGGAGAAGTTGCAGATTGCAGCAGCAAATAATCCTGCCTCTATCAGGGGTTGAAAGGGGCCACTTAAGACACGGCCACACGGTCAGGCTTCCTGATGCAGTTTTTGAAGCCACAACAGGAGTGGATCATAAAAGGAGAGAAAGTATTAAATGGGGTTTTCTGGAATTTTTATATTGATGGTCTGTCCTCGGGATAGGTCATCAATATCTGATTGGTGGGGATCTGACTCCTTGCATCTGCTGTTTGAGGAGGCCTCAAAGCTCTTCCTAGGCCAATGACATCAAGTTTACTGGTCACATGACCTAGACACCGCTCAGTCCCATTCAAATGAAAGGGTCCTGAGCCGCAATACCAAGCACAACCACTATAAAATGCACAGCGCTGTACTTGGTAAGCTGTAATGTGGCGGCCGCAGCACTCACTAAAGCACTGCAGCCCCTTCCAACAAAAGACAATCAATCAGCTATCCTGAGGATAGGCCATCTGTATCAAAATCATGGAAAACCCCTTTAAGGACAGATACTACTTCTCTTCTTTTTTTAATTATATCCCTGGTTTTGGCTTCCAAGCCGGACTGTGTGGCCATACCCTTATAGTCCATGAGATGCATGAGGCTCCTAGGTCGCACTGTGGACACCTTGGATCTGAAGTCATCTTACATGTAAATAAATGCAGACATATATACGAAGCTCTTTAGTTCTGAAGTGTTTCATTTACTTAAGACTATTGAAATTGATTGGAGGAACACAAAATTGCAGCACAACCCACTACACAGACATCAGCAAATGCCTGCATGTGTTGTGTCTTCATATGTTTCCCTTACGATGCAAATGCATGAAGAGTGCAGCCATGTGTAGAAGACGTTGTGTGTGCCCTGCAGCAATCTGTGGTCGCCTCGTGCTGCTGAAGTCACAGCATCTCATTGTCATTACTTCATCATTGCTCTCACGCTGTGTTCACCTCCAGGTCAGCAGAGCACAAGCCACATGGACGCCACGGGGCTGCCATCAGCAATAGGTCACGGTCCATTCATTGGGAATGGGTGAACCTGTCCGGCCGGAGACCGCTGTACATTGAGGGTCCATTCACACGTCCGTAGTGTATTGCGGATCTGCAAAACACCCAGCCGGCACCCCCATAGAGCTGCCAATTGTGGACAAGAATAGGACATGTTCTATTTTTTTACGGAGCCGTGGACCGGAAGTTCGGGAGCGCTCTCTGGAAACGGGTATGCGGAGAGCACATATTCCTGCCCCATAGAGAGTGAATGGGTCCGCACCTGTTCCGCAGAATTGCGGAACAGGTGCGGACACATTCACGGACGTGTGAATGGACCCTTATAGTTATAGAAAGATTTATGGATTTAGTGCAAATAAAACAATTTTACCTGCAAAATGGAGAATGGAGGTTGCGTAAATTTCTACAAGGCCGCCTAATAACATATAATGGGGATCTTTATATCTCTTGCCAGTCGAATGCTTAAGGACAAGAAAGTTAATGCTTATGTATAGGAGGAGCGTGTTCACTTATTTTTTAAACCAAATAAAGACTATTTATTGTGTAATGAAAGGTTATACAGTTTTCCAATATGCTCTCTGTTTCAAGATCTGCGCTTGCAGTCAGCCAATAGGAACCTTCGTCATCCACTTCCTGTGGATAACAATCTAGTCAAGTGATGGACACGTAATTTCGCTACAGTTATTATACAGTTATCATCTCTGTGATCTTCCATGATCAGGACAGATACTTATCCACTGGTGGTAGTGAGCAATAAAGATTCCAATTCAATAACAGCAAACAGAGATCTTGAATACTGTGCGTGGTATTTCATTTTAGAATTAATGTCTTCTTTTTGCTGAAACTAAATTATGCGCCCCTTAAAGGGGTTGTCCCATAAGAAATATTCGACATTTTTCAAACCAGGACCTGGATCTGAATACTTTTGTAATTGCATGTAATTAAAAATGTAGTATAGTCAGTGAGTTATTCACTGAAATCTACCTGTATAGCGCCACCTGCTGTTTGCTCTTTTTCTAAAGTTTCTGTCCAGCTCCCTGAGGTTGACATATATGCTCAGTTCCATCCTTTAACTGCCACCAGCTGCAGCACAAAGGACGCGCCCCTGACAATGTGCACCCCTCCTCTTCCCTGAGCTTCCAGCTTGAAATAAATCTAGCAAAGCAAATGGAGCAATAAATGGGGAGATCTCTGAACCCATGTGAGGTGCAGGGCTAGTTCTAGCTTTGTTAGAAAGAGATTGTCATATCCTATATGATGCCCGATTTTCATTTTTTTACGTTACTTATGGGATAACCCCTTTAATTTTTTTCATGTTTTATAACACCAGTATAGCCAATATCATCTGTGTAGTAATGTCATCTGAAAGTGGAGGTTTTTATTTCCATACTGCTGGGGTATGGAGACGGAAACATATTCACTACTAGCTTATGGCAGTTTTTCTACTTGCACAAATTTTCTACCTTTCTAATTATATACAGATTTTGCATCATCATTGATATCAGTGCATTACATTGAAAGTTTTGGAATATAATGTCATACAATTGCAATGAAAATTCCAATACTTGTATTATCTTAAAAAAATGTCAAAGGAATGTAACATAGCTGCAGTTCTCCTTTTGTCCAGAAGGTGGCAGAGCTTCACTTCCAAACAGAAATGATGCAGCTGATTCAGAATTTGGGTTGGCACGGCAGGAGGCCACTAACAGCCACTGTAAAGCCTCATTCACACGTCAGTGTTTTGGTCAGTGATTTCCATCAGTAATTTGTGAGCCAAAACCAAGATTGAAGCCTCCACAGACATAAGGTATAAGGGAAAGATCTGCACCTCTTTTGTGTTTAGAGCCGCACCTGGTTTTGGCTCAAAATCACTGCTGGAAATCACTGACCGAACACTGACGTGTGAATGAGGCATTAGGAAACCCATAGCTGACGTGGGCGCAATTAGCATCCCGTCCAGTGACTCATAACTGCATGCGGCTTGCGTTAGTCATCCGGGACATTAGCATTTTCCATAATTTGCTTGTCTACATTTCTACATATATTTATATGATGTGCAGCATGAATAGACATGGAAATGCATAGTTATGTTCTTTGCTTGATCCGTTGTGACTAATATTGCCTCTCGGATTATTGGCTGTGAGCAAGTGAAGGATTTTTAATTATCGGTTCTTTTACAAGAGGCTGCAAGTAAAAGAGTAGATGAGACACTGCATAAGGGCAAGGGCAGAACCAAATGTGCCAATGACAGAGATGGCAAAATGCCCCCAGATTATTGTCTTTTACATGTACTACCTAAGACTTATTATATTTTTATTTTATACATAGGGTTGTTTAGGTTATATAGCCCTGAAAAAGGGCACAGGTTCAGTTTGCTGCACCTGTTTTCTTTTTTTAGATACCCTGGTTAAGGGAGAGTGGCCTTTGCCACCCTATGGGCACCAACACTGAGGACACGTTCTCCAGTAGACCCCCATAGCTGCACCTTTTATCTAGTGATAGCCTCTGGTGTCCCGGAGTACCAGGAAGAATTTCAGTTCTAAATCCTTAAATGGGATGTCTCTTTCCAGCACTTTTACCTTTTGTGTCACCCCTTTGCACTCATAGATTGTAAGCTCTTATGAGTAGGGTTCTCATTCCTCTTGTTGTAATTATTGACTTCTCTGTTGTTGTGACTGTTTGTACATGAACTAGGGTGGCCTGAAGTCCGGTTTTAGGCCAGACAGTCCAGTTTTCTGGGCTCCGTCCGGCTCAGGGCCTGGATGGACACAGGGATGTCAACCCTTTCAGTAGCTCACGCTCAGACAGCAGCACTGTGCTGTCTGAGTGTGAGCTGCAGCAACTGATTGAGGCTTCACTTACCCCTAGTCAGTCACTAGAGCCGCAGACATGGCTCCCTGTGGCTGACTGAGGGGGAGAGAAGCACCCCGGCTGCCCACAGCTCACCTTCGACTCAAAAACTTCTTCCCTCTCCTCCCCCTATTTTTTTCCCGGACGGCGACAGGGTGTGTGGTTATACTGAGGTGGGGCGTGGCTTCACATAGGTGGGCATGGTTTATCGATTTGGGGGTGTGGCCTGTGAGGTCCGGCTTTTTGGGGTGAAGCCAGTGGCCACCCTAACATGAACCCCTGAACTGTAAAGTGCTGCGGAATATGTTGGCGCTATATAAATAAAGATTATTATTATTTATCATGTAGAGAAAGTTAATACAAGGCACTTAGGCTAGTTTCACACTAGCGGCAGCCTTCTCTGGCCCGCCCCCCATTATAGTCAATGGGGCTGGAGCGAACCTCCGGCAGCATGCGTGCACTCGCGGCAGCACGGATCCGGCAGGCTGTTCACCCACCGGAACAGCCTGACGGAGAAGGCTGCCCCTAGTGTGAAACTATCCTTACTAATGTATCGTGATTGTCCATATTGCCTCCTTTGCTGGCTGGATTCATTTTTCCATCACAATATACACTGCTCGTTTCCATGGTTACGAGCACCCTGCAATCCAGCAAGTGGCCGTACTTGCACACTAGGAAAAAGCGCCGGTCAATGTTCGCTCCCACAGTCCCGGCCACTTCATATCTGCGCTGCAGCGGTGGTGATAACCCCTGGATACAAGCAGTCTATAACGTGATGGAAAAATGAATCCAGCCAGCAAAGGAGGCAACATGGACAATCACAATACATTAGTAAGTGCCTTGTATTCACTTTCTTTACATAGTAACTGCCACTTGCTGAAGTGAGACAACCCCTTTAAAAACTGAGCTAAAATGGTATTAGGTGACTTTTGCAGCGATGACAGGTGAAGGGTTAATGGCTTTAGCTTCATTTTCAATATACAAAGCCATAGTAAAAATTGAAAAGTTTAATTTTTCCCCTACAATACAGATAGCTAATGATAAAAGGGACGTCAAACATGAAGACCAGCGCAGCCAAAAAGTAAATGGTCCCAATCTTCCAGATCCCAGGTGGCACAATATATTTCCCTGCAGCTGGATAGGGAAGAACTGTGGGCGGCTGCTCCACTTTATGCCTATTGTATGTGGTAGTTCTATTAATACTTGTGCACGCTCGTGTTACCTGTCATTTCTCTAATCCCACCCATGAGCTCAGCTAGCAGCAGGATATTTTCCATTTCCATGTATTTTTGGCTCTTCTCTGTCGGCTCTTCCTTTTTTTTTTCCATTATTTGACACAGGAAAGCTTTCTAATGACAGGGCTGTCACCTGAACGTAAGCTTTTCGTCATTCTGCGCACAATTCCCCCCCATGTGCTCAGCTTCTCATGTTTCTTCAGCGACACAATTACTTTTCACTTGATCAGATTCAGTTTTCGGAAGTCCTCCCGTCCAGCATGAAGCCTGATTTTCTGCCTGGCATCTATGAAGATAGAATCAACGAGGTCAGGTTACTTTCAGGACATTTTAATGAAATATAAGGGATATAGATCCTTCTTTTTTTAATAGTACCATGGTCGAGCAGACATGTAAAAACGGGGTCTCTACCGCCGCCACTTCTCCGTTATTTTACTACGCTGTTATTTCATCAAATAGAGCCAGTATTCTATTCTGATTAATTTCATAATATATGTAAGGGCTCCATTTTTCTGACACAGAGCTCCAAATCCCCTGCTTCACTTAACAGGCACATAGTTAAAGGGGTTATCCCATGACTAATGTAAAAAATAAAAATCAGACATCATACAGTACATGACAATCTCTTTCTAAAAAGCTGGAACCAGCGCTGTACCTCACATTGCACCAATTGCTCTGTTAGGTATATTTAAAGCTGGCAGTGCAGGGTGTGTCCTTTCAGGGGTCCTTTTCCCAGGTTGTGCTTCCTTTCTGCTGGTTCTGTCTCTCTCCGTAAGGCCTCATGCACACGACCGTATGTGTTTTGCGGTCCGCAAATTGTGGATCCGCAAAAAAAAACGGATGACGTCCGTATGGCATCCGTTTTTTTGTGGATTCTTTATTTTTGCGGATCCACTGTAATAATGCCTATCCTTGTCCGCAAACTAGAAAAAAATAGGAGATGCTCTAGTTTTTTTGCGCGGCTACGGAATGGACATACTGCTGGCCGCATTTTTTGCGGACCCATTGAAATGAATGGGTCCGCATCCTATCAGCAAAAAAATGGAACGGACAAGGAAACAAAATACCGTCGTGTGCATGAGCCCTAACTGTCACAGTTTCTAACAGTAGATACAGCTGGTGGCAATTAAGGACAGAACTGAACATGTGCGACCGCCTCAGCGAGGTGGACCGAGAAGTAAGAAAAAGGACAAACTGCAGGTGGCGCTATAACAACTCCAAGGCTAGTCTAAATTTTCAATAATTTGCAATTACAAAAGTATTCATATCCAGTTGCTGCCTTAAAAAATGCAGAATATTATTTTTGGTAAAGCCTCTCCAAATAACAGAATTCTGCCTGGCTGCAGCTGCCACCAGGGGGAGCTCACTGCATGTAAGATGTATTCAGGTCTCATTGGACCTAAAGGAGTTGTACTCAGATCCCAATTATTTTTTTCTAAACATACTAAACACAGACTAACTGCATTCACCCACCTTCTCTGTGTCCCCATGTCCTGAATCGGCACCACTGTGACTCTAGGAACACTTACTTGTAAAGCAATAGACATTCCTGCAGCTGCACTATGCCTGCCCACCCCATGCAGTGAAAACTGCAATAATGCCTATGCACCATCTCGGGGACAATCTGTTCATGCTCGTCCTCTGGTAGAAAGAATTACAGGAGGATGTACATAGTCTAATTTTTACCAATTACTGGAAAATGGATAGTGTATCGGTAGGATGAGCTCTTACATACTGCTCCATTATTGACAATTATATTGGAAAATATTTTAATTTTTTTTGTCATGTAGTACATTGAGCCTTGATTGTAATCCTGGTACTTACAGGTAGCCAGAATTTTGCAGGTGTTTCCCCACTATACAAGATCACGACAGAAGTGATACAGCAGTGGTCTGCGGTCACTGCTGTTCTGCTCAACATATGCAGCGGTCAGTGTCCAGCTGCCATGATTGCTCTATCTCTCCACCCAGGCTGAGGCCTGCTTGCTGGCAAGGCATCTTCTCCTCTGCCTGTAGGGCATGCACACTCCCTTCGGCTCTTAAAGGGCCAGCGTGAGCACCTTAATCTTCACCAGCCAATGGCAGGCTACCCTGAGGTACTTTAGGCACTTTACCCTGTGAGGGGGTGCCTGAGCTATAGGTTCTTTAGCATGCTAGTATCTTGCAAAGGTGTATGTTCTGTTGTTTGGCCCTGTATCATTTACTAGATTCTGACCCTCCGCTGCTTGACCTGACCTATGCGTGATGTATTGACCCTTCACTGCCTCACCTGACCTCAAACGGTTTACCATATAGCATGTACTCCACCTGCCCTGACCTTGGCCTATCCCCGACTATGATTTTGCCTGACCCGTTGATGCTCTTCACCATATCACAAAAGCCATGGGTCAACTGTCAATCATACAGAGAATATCGCAGGAGGTAGCAGCCTGGTGGATCCCCTGCAGCAAAGTTCAGATTCCTGTACAGGGACTAAAGGGTGAAAACCAGGGGACTTACAGGATACTGCCCTTAGTAGTAGCCCAAAGTCAAATCTGTTGGGTGACATTGTGGTTCCACACCCACTGCCGTAACAAGAAGAAAGGGACTTTCCAAATATAGTAACAATACAAATAGACTGTACGTATTGTGGTATGATTCATTGCATATTTTTATGCATTAAGAATATAAGTACACATGTAGCACAATGTGCGGTCTCTGCTCACCTTCTGGACATATTTGATTCTGGATTTAATACTGGACAGAAAGGCTCTTATCATGTCTAGATGGAGGGTGGGCCAAGGAACCCCAGGAATCCCCAGTCTTTGGGTGATAGGGTAGCACTGGTTATCTTATAATGTAAGGATGGCGCTTGGAGAATCCAAGAAAAATCTCATAGGAAAAAAACAACAGATTTTATGTGCTAGTTATGTTTCCATTTTGTTTAATAGTCTAATTAACAAGGCTTGTAGGGAAATGAATACATTAAAAATAAACTAAATCAGATTTTTGCCTAAAGCTTTTTTTCTGCATAGGAGGTGGTTAAACATATCCCTAAAAAAGCTCAGAGACAAAATAAATAAGGGAATTAGATTTCCTCAAAATGCAGACACTTACATAAATGTTACATTTCCACAATTAATCGCTCTCTTTTTTCGATTTTAATGAACATGAAAATTTGCCTTTTTGACTGCACAAGGCAGGGGGGTTGTAGATTAATTTTTTCAGTATTCGTGGCATATTGCAATGGAAGAACTGAACTGAAGAAAGAAAAATAAGTAAAAATGATCTATGGTTATTGCCCAGAGGACAGTTACTTTGTAGATCAAACTTTATAAGAAAGTCATTCATCACTTTATTGTAAAAGCCCCCTTAAAGGGGTTGACTTATTTCAGCAAATAGCATTAATCATGTAGAGAAAGTTAATACAAGGCACTTACTAATGTATTGTGATTGTCCATATTGCTTCCTTTGCTGGCTGGATTAATCACATTATACATGGCTCGTTTCCTGGGTGACGACCACCCTGCAATCCTGGTGGCCGTGCTTGCATGCTATAGGAAAAAGCACCAGCCTATGTGCGCTCCCACAGTCCCGATCACCAGACAGGCCAGCGCTTTTTCCTATACTGTGCAAGCACGGCCACCGCTGCTGGATTTCAGGGTGGTCATAACCATGGATACGAGCAGTGTATTATGTAATGGAAAAATGAATCCAGCCAGCAAAGGAAGCAATATGGACAATCACAATACATTAGTAAGTGCCTTGTTTTAACTTTCTCTAAATAATAAATGCAACTTGCTGAAGTGATACAACCCCTAGTAAGGCCCCCATACATATTAGTGTCAGCAGAACCCACCGAGAACGGCGGGTGCGGCCAACAGTTTAATGTATGTGGGGAGCTCACTCTCCCCCGACATCATGTGGGATATTTCTACCCTGTCCTATTGTTCTATCGGTAGATAGGCCGCCACCATAAGTGTCTGGCAGCAGCCTTCTCCCTTCTTCCCATTGAATGCACATACTGCTTCGGCCGAACCGAACGTATTAGTGTATGGGGAAGTCGCGAGGGAGTCTGTCGGCCGTCAACCATTGAATGTGTATGACCTCCCTTATGTAGCAGAGAAGGGGAAAGTGGAGAGGAGTGTTGAATTACACTTAAAGGGGTTTTCAATCATAGAAAGTGATGGCACATCAATAGGACATGTCATCACCTTCTGATCGGCGGAGAACCATCTGCTGGGACCATCATCGATCCTCAAAATGAAAAGGCTGCACTGCCAATTAAGTAGCACCTTCACACTTTTTCCCTCCACATGGTTCTCTTAATGGCCGAGGGTCCCAGAGGTCCAACCTCATTGATCAGGATGTTATGACCTAAATTTAAATACCCATTTATGGGGAGATCCTGGTGAATTAGGCACCATCACATTCACATGTTGGACTTGGAATATGATTGAACAGGAATTCTCATGTATCCAAGGATGATGGAATATTGTAAGAGAGCCATTCATAGGAGTTCCCATGTTTTTTGGTGTCCCTTATCAAGTGGACAGAGCTTGGTCATCTATTTTGGCCTTTGAAGAAAATGACAGAAATGGGGAAACAATTTAGAGGAGGTTCTGGAGGAGGAAGAAAGTAGACACACAGGTCAACTTATGGTAATATTGGTGAAGGTCAAGAAGTGTTATGGTAAGGACTGGTTGTGTGTGCAGGTACCCATGGTCTACGTGGCTGCCGTAAAGTATATATCTGAAACCGATGCTCAGGCAAGATGGCGGCACCCATAATCATGTACAGAAAATAGGATAAGAAAAAAGAGATCTTGAGATCTACAATGGAGGTTTATGATTTCTATGTATGTACCATCTAGGTATACCCGGTGGGTACCTGTGTCTCAACCAGGCAAAAATCAGAAAATTCATTTCCACCAGACTGATGATTTTAAATAGGAAATTTAAAAAAAAAAAAAATTCAGAGTGGACATTTCTGAAGATTGCAGTCATATTAAATACATTGCTTTGTGTCATCCTTCCCATATAAATGCACATCCCATAACGTATTAGATAGGATAGGAAGATTGTTCTCCTGTATCCGTTCAGGTGGAATGGCTCTCGTTTACGTCTTTGCTTGCTGCTCATGCAATGAGAACCGTATACTACAGGATTTAGCTGCGGGGAGATTTCATAGTCTGTATGTAAACTGACGTAAATGCTTCCGGTTATTTCTAATATAAACATCTTTTAGAGATGAATGAGCATCTTTAAGGAGATTGTGCCTCGGTAAAATGTGATTTCAAATAATTCAGCATTAAAAACCAGTTAGTCTTGTACTTTACTTTCTGTTACAGAAATGCTCCAGTTGTGAGCTATTCTCTTTACTTCATTATAATGCCGCTGATGTTAAAAATGTAGGGAAATGGGCACATCCAGCTACTGAGGTGGTCACAAATGCTCAGTGCCATCTCCAGGTAGGATGATATCAGTTAACTGCCACTAGTCGTATCTACTGTTAGAAGCTGTGAAAATTACATGGAAAGACAGCTGTAGCAGAAAGGACACGTCCCCTGAGCTGTGATAGGGAGAGAGCTGCAGCAGATAGGCCATACCCCCTGTGCAGTCATAGGGAGAGAGCTGCAGCAGAAAGGAGACAGCCACTGAGTTGCGATAGGGAGAGAGCTTCAGCAGAAAGGACATACCCCTGAGCTGTAATAAAGAGAGGGCTGTAGCAGGAAGGATGCACCCCCTGAGCTGAAAGAGAAATGAATGGGGGATCTCTGGATCCATGTGAGGTACAGGGCTGGTTCTAGCTCTGTTAGAGATTGCTATGTATTGTATTATGTCTGACTTTCATTTCTTACATCAGTCATGACCCCTTTAAAGATACCGGGAAGAAATTAGCATGAAACACACTCATCGTCATATAAAATCCCAACATTTCCATTCCTTTCTGCAAAATAAATGCCTCCTCTAAAGTTCCTCATGTGTGCATTAGAGGAGTTCATATGATGAGCACCAAACATTTTCACTTGTCAAGGTTATTGTGGCGTTTAACTCAAGGGCATATGTACCACTGAACCAGCCCACGTGGCTTCTGTGAGGCCCCAAGGGAGACAGGGCCCATTTTAGATTCGTCTTGTTCCTATTTTTAGGATGGGTAAGAAGCAGCTAATGGCATATGTTCTACATAAGTGCTGCCATGCCATTATATGGGGAAAAATATACTTGAGACACGGTGACACAAGAACCTCCTGTCTCCGGTGGGGTCAGTCAGCCCCTGAAAGTCACAGAAAATAATGCACTATAGCAATAGATGCAAACACAACATATGGACTAAGCGTTCACGCTCATGATAAAATCTGGGACTCTTGGCCAATTCATTTTGATCAAAACATCTGTGCCCACCTACCCAGTGCCAAGGTGATCTCAGTCAGGCAGGTCCTACTCTATACCTACCTACGCAGCTGTGCATCTATGTTCAGGAGAGCAGACCCTGCACATATATCTTTTTTCTGTGATTTTTTTTTCTTTTATTTATCTTGAAGTAGTGGCACCTTCAGGTGTGAATGCGCTTCTATTCTGCGAGTAGCATTCATGTGCACTTTTGCCCCACCTATCTAATAGGCGACCTTGATTAACCCCTTCAGGACCCTGTCATTTTTCCCCTAAAGGACCAGGCCATTTTTTGCAAATCTGACATGTGCCACTTTTTGTGGTGATAACTTTAAAACGCTTTTACTTATCCAGGCCATTCTGAGATTTTTTTCTCGTCACATATTGTACTTCATGACAGTGGTAAATTTAAGTCAAAATATTTCATTTTTATTTATAAATAAATACCAAATTTACCATAAATTAGGAAAAATTCGCAATTTTAAAAATTTCAATTTCTCTGCTTTTAAAACAGATAGTGATACCTCCTAAAATAGTTATTACTTTACATTTCCCATGTGTCTGCTTCATGTTGGGATCATTTTGTAAATGACATTTTCTTTTTTTGGGACGTTAGAAGACTTAGAAGTTTAGAAGCAAATCTAAAAAATTTTAAGAAAATTTACAAAACCGAGTTTTTAAGGACCAGTTCAGGTCTGAAGTCACTTTGTGGGGCTTACATAATAGAAATCATCCATAAATGACCCCATTGTAGAAACTACACCCCCCGAGGTATTCAAAACTGATTTTACAAACTTTGTTTTCCATTTCAATCTATTTTTTCCGCTAACAAAGAAAAGGCTAACAGCCAAACAAAACTCAATATTTGCTCGGCTGTGGCCGTATTGCGGCCCACAAACAGCGGGTCCACAATATGCCTGCACCGGCCAAGTGCTCCCTGCATCACGGATGCGGACCCATTCACTTGAAAATAGTTCCATGTGCATGAGACCTTACTCTGATTCTGTAGTTTACAGAAACACCTCATATGTGGTAGTAAACTGCTGTAGGGGCACACGGCAGGGCGCAGAAAGAAAGGAGCGCCATATGGTTTTTGGAAGGCAGATTTCACTGGGATAATTTTAGGCTTCCATGTCACATTTGAAGATCCCCTGATGCACCCCTAGAGTAGAAACTCTAAAAAAGTGACCGCATTTAGGAAACTACGGGATAAGGTGGCAGTTTTATTGGTACTATTTTAGGGTGCATATGACTTTTTGATCGCTTGGTATTACACTTTTGGTCATGTAAAGTGACAAAAAATGTTTTTTTGACAGCTTTTTTTTTTTTTTTTTACAGTGTTCATCTGAGGGGTTAGGTCATGTGATATTTTTATACAGCAGGTTCTTACAGACGCGGCGATACCTAATATGTATACTTTTTTTTATTTATTTAAGTTTTACACAATAAGGGTGAGTTCACACTAGCGTCAGGGATTCCGTTATTGCGGAATGCCCAGACAGAATGCAAAACGGAAGCCTTTAAAAGGCTTCCGTTTTGCATTCTGTCATAATAGAAGTCTATGGGCAAAAGAACCGATCCGTCCTTCCGTCTTATGGATTCCGTTATGTTCCGTTATAACCACGTTATAACGGAAGGCCATAACAGAAACTATAACGCTAGTGTGAACCCACCCTAACAGCATTTTTGAAACAAAAAAATCATGTTTTAGTGTCTTCATATTCTGAGAGCCATAGTTTTTGTATTTCTTGCCAGATTGTTTTATGTAGGGGCTCATTTTTTGCGGGATGAGGTGATTGTTTGATTGGTACTATTTTGGGGGGCATACGCCCTTTTGATCGCTTGGTGTTGCACTTTTTGTGATGTAAGGTGACAAAAAAATGATTGTTTTAGAACAGTTTATACTTTATTTTTTCTACGGCGTTCAGGTGAGGGGTGGATCATGTGATATTTTTGTAGAGCTGGTCGTTACCGACGCGGCAATACCCAATATGTCTGGTTTTCTTTTTTTTTTACAAGTGTATGTGTTTTATTTTTGGAAATTTCTTTTTCTTTTTCTTTAGCTAAAACTTTTTTTATTATTATGAAAAACACTTTTTTTTACTTTTTATTTTTTTTTTATCACTCTGAGACTTCAACTTCTGGGGTCTGATTCCCCTCTGTAAATCATTAGAATACAACCTGTATTGTAATGCATTGGCTGTCAGCTTTTATGCCTAAGGGCTGGAGATCTTACAGGCTTCCGTAGAAGGCAAGATCCGATGCCTATGGAAGGCATTAGGCTTGCCTTCTCTGCCATCCAGTCCCCGTCACTGCAGTGCGGGGACCCGATGGTGAAGCGGAGGGCACCCGTACCCTCTGCATGCTGTGGTCATACAAGGGGGTTAACACACTGTTTTCACAGATGCCAGCGTATGCAGCAGGGGCCCGGCTGTCAGGGACAGCTCCTGCACCCGCCCGATCAGCCTTCCGCACATGGCGCTGGTCCTTACGTCACGTCCGCCAGCGCCATACATGTACGAAGCGGGTCCTTAAGGGGTTAAGTGGTACATATAGCTGTGTGCACTTCTCCTCTCATTGGTTGCGGATGCACAGAGAAGGAAACCAGGAACAGCACATTATACGTGCAGAGTCTGCTCTCCTGAATATAGATGCCCATAGGGCATAGGTAGGTATAGAGTAGGACCTGCCTGAACCTGAGATCACCTTGGCACTTGGTAGGTGGGCACAGATGTGTTTTGATCAAAATATATTGGCTAAGAGTCTAAGATTTTATCATGAGAGTGAGGGCTTAGTCCATATGTTGTGTTTGCATCTATTGCTATAGTGCATTATTTTCCGTGACTTTATAAATGTAGCCATGCACATCCGCATATTTACTATCATATCGTGCAGGATGTGTCTTTTTTCTGCCCCTGTCCTATGTTTGCCACACTAAAGTCAATGGGACGCCTTTCCATATGCTCAATCAGTAAGAATGTGGGTGCTTCTGGTTTTGGGCCAAGTGCTCTTTCTTACAATGTTCTTGAACCAGAGGAAGACACCATGATAAGACTTAAACTTCTTGTGTCTTGATTTTTGTGACCTCTTCTGTCTTGACTTTTGTGATAGTTTGAGGATTTGTGTGACTCCCATCTCACACGCAGGAGGTCCACCCATGCATTTAGTTCTCCGAGCTCTGGGATTTGTCTCATCACGTGACAGCGTGGCCTCTATGAAGGAAAATGTCTGTCAGAAGCCCTCATCGCGGATCACTGCTAAGTGTTTCACAGCAGGAGGCTCCTTTGCTGTAAACTAGAAATTGTTCTTGCCTTAGGTTTATAAATTCAAGACAACATCATGTAGATCACATAGAAAGCTTGTTTCCTGTCCTCAGCAGGGGCCTCCTTCATAATCCCAGTGTCATGTTTCATTATTAGTCCATTTTAATTTAATAGTTGACTAGTTTCAAGATTTTGGTTCTAATCAGATTACCCAGAGTTAGCAGATAAAAAAGTCTTTGCTTCTAATTCCGTAACATAAAGACCAAGATTACATCTCAGACCAGGAGCTTGACCATTTGTGAGGTTAAAGGGACTCTGTTCCAGAAAGATGCTCTGTTAGAAGAGGCACTCTCTAGTGTAGACAGGTAAGGCCACAATGGGGTCTGGTTGACTTTATCAAAATTGTTAAAATTTCTGATTAATTACAACTGTTGTCAATTAGAACGCACATGGTCTTTATCTCCAGGGGGGCATTAAAATTGCACACAACACTGTAGGATGTAAATCCACCTTAGGGCTCATGCAAACAAACGCTTTTTTTTTCCGTTTACGTTCCGTTTTTTGCATTCTAAACCATTCATTTCAATGGATCTGCAAAAAAAAAAAAAATGGAAGGTACTCCATATGCCTTCCGTTTTTCCGTTCCGTTCAAAGATGGAACATGTCCTATTATTGTCCGCATAACGAGGATAGTACTGTTCTACCAGGGGCCAGCTATTCCGTTACGCAGAAAATGGAATACACACAGATGTCATATTTTTTGCTGATGTGTTTTTTGCAGACCGCAAAATACTGAAAAAGCCATACGGTCGTGTGCAAGAGGCCTGAACTGGAGACCAATTTCATTAACCTCTGTGAGATAACGCTATATATCCCAGATAATGGGTTTTGGCAATGGAGATTCAACTTTAAGGATATCTGCAGGAAGAACCTCATTGTGTTAGCATCAATTGGAGGTGCTAGCGATTTCTGAGTAGATGGTCTTCTAGGTTGCGGCTGATATTGTTGCCACATGACCAGGTTTGGGTTTAGAGCTGTCATTACATCGGTTTTATGTCTTATATGGTACAGGTATGAAAGGATGCATACCAGGAGGCCTTGTGTGCTGCACACCAAGGAGAACACCTGTCTGGATGATGACCTGGTCAACCTGGAGGTTCTAGATGAGGTAAATGACCGCTTGAATTTTATGCTGCTGTGCATCTTATCTTCGTGCATTTATTATATGCTATCCTATGTGCTGAGACTTCAGTCATTGAGCAGGTGATATTTGGTAACTTTTTAAAGGGATCATCCATTTATGACCTTAAAATGATATGTAAGTAAATCTCAACAGAGCGTGATTACCTGCTATTTATATCCCCCAGTGATTGCTACTTGGCTTTTTTTTTTTTTTTTTTTTAGCTCAATCCATTAGGACAGAGCGGGAATCTGTGACTACAGGTTAGCTACAGGGTCTATGGGGAGCCTGAGGTAGTCACAACTGCCGTCTCATCATTGGTTGAGGGTGATGCTGTCTCCCTCCCTCTGCAGCTCTGCCTCCTTTGATTGGCTGCTGTGTATAACCACAAATCTATCACAGGCTCAGCAAGTACTATTATAAAGTGCATATTACTAAGCACAAGTGACAAAATGATTATAATGTAACTGCCGCTCATATACTACTGAGGGGAAGGAGTCTTAGTAAGAGGGGCTTGGAGGATTGCTTTTAAGGGGTCGCCTGTAAGATGTATTTTTTATGCAAAAGAGGCTTTTGATGACTCACATATTGACGGCCTATCCTCAACACCCCGGCCAATCAGCTGTTTGAAGAAGATGTGGCGCTCCAGTGACCGCCATGGGCTCTTTCTAGGCCATGTGACGTCATTTTCATTGATCTCATGGCCTGGCATTTAGTTTAGCAAAAAATCAGCTCACCTTCTTCCCGGCTGCGACGCTCTCTGCTGCGATTCGTCGGCGTCACAGTCAGGGAGAAGGAGACGCCCTTTAGAAACCAAATGTCTTCTCCTTTCTGTACCGATGGTCTAAATGAACATATCAGGCGCCAAAAACAGCAGGGGGCACCGCGGCAGAACAAAGGAGTATTTTTGGGGAAAAAAAAGGTGCTTGCATCTGTAGGGGCCGCACTATCTGGTAAGCATACCAGTCTGTAACACATAAATCCATGAACGGACCTCTTTATGCTTTCTTACTCTCAGATGTTAAAGACAGAAATGTTGATGTGAAAAGGTGAATTTAGACCCCGCTATCCCACTAGGCCACACTCCTTTCAACAAAACCACGCCCCCCTCATCGGGCGTGCCACCAGATGCAACATTTTGTGCTAAATAACAAAGAAATGTGCTAAAATTTGAAGAAAATTGGGGCACAGATTCAATAGTGAATCTGGTCCATTGTGTGGCAAATTCAAGAACATACTTTTACCATGGGTTCCTTGGAGAATAGGGGCCTAGTCCTGCTTCATCCCACGCCCTTTGCTATCGGGTGTTAAGAAACTGTGAAGAGGAACCACTACATACATTTTTAGCAAACAATGGGTAAGGTGCCATAAAATGGGGTGGCAAACCCCAGTGCCTGTTTGATCTGAGCAGTGGAACTCTTTCTTCTAAGCATGACAGTCAGCGAGAGGACAGGGCAGAGGTGTGCGCTGCAGTTGGATTTAGCTCACAGAAGGTTGCCGAGAAAGTACACAATTGTAGAAAACTCTCAGGGCATGGTTCTTTGGATGAAAGCAAGACTGCTTCTATTCACTGACAACAAGCAACGACCCAGCTTCATGTACTGAAACTGGAAACCATCTTTTATAATAGTTTTACAAAGGTTTCATACATTTTTCTAACACTTGGAACAAATTTGTATCGGTTGGAAATGACAGTTTTACCACCACGATTGCAGGAATTGTTGCTTTTCGGGTCTACAGAGACTTTTAGTCTTCATGGAATTTTCTTATTCCCACAATGATAAATGATAGTTAAGGAGAATTTATTTTCTGATATTTTAATTTTTATTAATATTAATTGCTAAGAAATGTTGTAAAGTGATTTGCGAATTGTCACATCTCTCTTTTTTTGTTTGTTCAGGAAACCATAATTCACCAGTTACAAACCCGGTTTGCAGACTTACAGATATACACCTATGTTGGCGATATTTTGATTGCTTTAAATCCTTTCCAGAACCTCAGCATTTATTCTCCACAGGTAAAAAAAAACTTTTTTTTTTTTTTATGTTCTTTATGATTATAATAGGGATAACTACATGATACATGGAGTATGACCAACCACATAGAAAATAACATTGCTACAAATTTTTACTGTACATCAAGGCTTTATGTACACGGCAAGTTGTATGGAGCCATAATCCAGCAGACATACATTAAGGTGAGCCCTACTGTACTCCGGCAGGACACCAACTTTATATGATGCTGTCCAGAGGAGTTTTTTAATGACTGCACACAGAACCTGTGTGTGCATAGTAATACAGTCAAACCCTTTTAAAAGACTGCCGAGATAGGAACTGTGCAGACATCACTGAATAGATGACAAACCATCTCTGATAACTAGGAGACAGCAGAAGTACATCTACATTAGGCGTATTTCTGTTGCAGATTGCGGCGCAAAGGTTTTTTTTAAGCCTCAATCTGCGGCTTTTCCCTGCTCACGCTAGGTCTAAAAAAAGGGGACATGGGGGGAAAGGGCCAGGCCAGGAGGCTCGTCTCATTCATTATTTTCTTCCCCTTTTTTAGGTGTAGAAAATGGTCTAGATCTATGCCAGCAAGGGAGCTGGTGTAGATTTAGAAGCGGTGGTGGATCCTCTGAAGTTATGTACCGGCCGGCTCCTCTACATAACTTTGGTGGATCCACCGCCAGCGCAGGGGCTTAAAGGGTTTCTGTCATCAGGTTTACACATTATAAGCTGTCTGACATTAGCTATGTGCCTGCTGTCCTCTGCTCACCGCGCCTGCGCCGAATACAGAGCGGCGGCGCAGGCGTGGGATTTCGCAAGGAGACAGTGCCGGAGGCAGCAGAGGATCGCTGCCCGGCACTGTCAATCAAGGAAAGAAGGGGCGTGGCAGAAGGTTGGCGCACGGAGCCTCTAGGAGCAGGGCAACGCCCCCCCCTGCTCCTAGAGGCTAATTTACATATTATAAAAATACGTTTTTTAGCATAAATATAACTCGGATTTACATAAAAAACACATTATCAAGCTGCTCTGACATTAGCACATAGCTAATGTCAGACAGCTTATAATGTGCAAACCTGACGACAGAAACCCTTTAAGATCGGCGTCTAAAACGCCCAAAACCCCCCCCCCCAAAGTATCTGACTTGGGTGAAATCCTATGTTGTGGATAGACGTTAATTCCTGGGAAAGGGAGGAAGTATGGACCTTGTTTACTGTATCGTTGAGCACAATAAGTATTAATATAAGAAAATTTGTCACTTTCTGTATTTTTAATAGAAGAAAATTTGTCACTTTCTATATTATTGCTGCTGATTGTATATTGGAAACACAAAGTGCAAATGCAGTCTGAATTCAAATCAGCAGCAACAAGGAGCTCTGTGACCCAGCGCATTTATACAGGTTATTACAAGGAGTTTGCGTTTACTAATTTTTTTGTAGCACTCTGGCTGCTGCAGAACCTCTTTTGGAGGTGCAAGGGGGTAACTTCTGTTCATCATTGATTGATTGATATGGAACAACCTGCTGAACGGCCGCCGTTGTGCGGCCGTTCCGTGCATTGGAGATCGCAATTTGCAGTCTCCGATGCACGGACAACGTCCGTGCAGCGGCCGGGACAGATCGAGACCCATTCACCTTGAGGGGTTTTTCCTGGCTCCTGATAATGATGGTCATTAATATCTGAGCAGTCGGGGTCCAACACCCTGCAACCCTGCTGTGGTACTGGAGCTAGCACTTTGAATGAAGCAGAAAGCACAGTTCCCTCCAAAGTGTAGAGGCCACTCCAGGTTACTGCAGCTCTTCTTCCACTGCAGTAACCCAGGACGGCCTCTACAGTTTGAAGCTGTGCTTCCTGCTGCATTCAACTGCTGGTTCCAGCGCAGGAAGCTGCCGGGAACAGCTGATTGGTGAGGTTTCGGCGTTTTGGACCCTCACTGATCATATATTAAAGGAGTTCTCCGGGCTTGTAATATTGATAACCTATCCTCAGGATAGGTCATCAATATCAGATTGGCAAGGGTCCGACACCCGGCACCCCCGCCGATCAGCTGTATGAAGGGAAGGTGCGTGCAGTGTGCACGTGCCGTCTCTCGTCTCTTCCTTTGGGACCCCCACCGATCTGATATTAATGACCTATCCTGAGGATAGGTCATCAATATTAAAAGCCTGGACAGCCCCTTTAATGACCTATCCCAAGGACAGGTCACTAATATCAGGAGCCTCGAAAACCCCTTCAATCTCAGCCATTCAATGGTTGTTTTTCATAAGAACTTCCAGCAAAAGCTATATGCGACAGATCATTTCTGCAGGAAGAGATCAGCAGTGCCTATTTCTTTAGTGCCGCTCATCTCTGTATGATTATCAGGTTCTGATACCAGAATGTGGTAGGCCATCCAGCAATCAGACCCCTATCATCTATCCTGTGGATAAATAATACATAATTAATGTGGATGGTGGGAAATCTCCTTAAATTTTCTATATTTTGCAGGTGGAATTGCATACTGTATATTAAACATACTCAGTAATACTGAATGTACTGGTTATTCACTTTAATATGTATTGGAACATAGTTATCTGTATCTAACTCTATTCTTCAATTTATTTAGTTCTCCAAGCTGTATCATGGAGTAAAACGTGCCTCAAACCCCCCTCATATATTTGCCACTGCAGACGCAGCATATCAGGGAATGGTGACTTTCAGCAAAGATCAGGTATGCCAAGAACAGAGTCCTTTATGTAATGTTTTCTGCGCAGGGCAGTGTGTCAGCCTGTCAGAGATCTGCCATCATAAATTATCAGTTGCACTAGTTTTTCAAATGACAATAGGTCTAACTGGCCCAAATCAGCCATTTCAGACAGCTTTTGTCCCATGTGTATGGCCAGCTTTTAGGGTCCTTTACACAAGTAGAATATCGGTACGATTGAGCGACTAACGAGTCGTTTCTCAGTGTAGTGAATGCTTCAACACTGACCCTTTAGACGCGGCGATTATCTTTTACAAAATCTTTTGCATTTACACAAAGTGAAATTTGCGTGTTGGGCTTAAACACACCCACGGTGTAATCATCTGTAATCATGCGTGCAGTGAACGTTTCCTGTTTACATATATGAAATTATTAAAGGGGTTCTCCGGGAATTAAGAAACGAAAATACTTAAATATTACTTTATGATAAATATATTCCCAAATACCTTTCATTAGTTATAATGGCTCGATTTGTCTAGGGAGCAATCATTAGGAGAAATAAAATGGCCGCCGTCCTATCAGTACACACAAAACCTGTCCTAATCACACAGAACAAGTCACTTCTGAACTTTGAGCAAAAGAGCTGCCTCATCCTCCTCTCTGCTTGTCAGGGATTATGATCCTGAATACAGATGATATGATCTTTAGCTGAATTTCTGTAGGAATGGATTTCATGAGGAGATGAAGTACAGAGAGGAAGTGGGGATGTGGCTGATGAGCAGCAGCACTTGTATGCAGCCTACATTAGCACAGTCTGTCCTGTCCATCCTCTCTATCCATCATATCTTCTCATAAACACCATTCCTACAGAGATACAGCTAAAGATCTTTTCTGTATTCAGGATCATATTTCCTGACAAGCAGAGCAGAGAGGAGGATAAGGCAGCTCTTTAGCTCAGTGCTGTGAAGGAACTTGTCCTGCTGTGTGATTAGGACAGGTTTTCTGTGTACTAATAGGACTGCAGCCATTTTATTTCTCCCAATGATTGCTGTTCAGACAAAATGAGGCATTATAACTAATGAAAGGTATTTGGGAATATATTTATTATAAAGTAATATTTAAGTATTTTCATTTTTTTAATTCCCGGAGAACCCCTTTTACGTCCAAAGATGATTTTTGTGCGCACACAAATAGTTGAACCAACGAGAAATGTACAGATTGTAGCTCTATCCTTCATTGCTTTTACACTGCTCGATAATCGTGCAGTTTTGCTTGATTTAACGATTATTTACACGGTAATCAGCTCGTGTAAAGGTACCTTTAGCATTTATAGGGACAGAAATGGAGGACTGGACTTAAGTTACAAAGTAACATATGCTCTTATCATATGAGGTTTACAATATGCCCTCAGACATGGATATTCACTCTTGAAGGGCCCGTTCACACGGTGGAAATTGGTGGAGACAACTCTCTAAAATTCCGCCGGTGGCTGTGTGGTCTCTGCCTCCAATTGTTTTTCCCATTGTGAGTAGGTTCGTGGTCTCTAAAATGAACAACCACTGCGGTTTCTGCCACGGAACACGTGGCGGATTTGTCAAAATCCACCATGTGAATGGCCGTAGGTCATTTTGCTTTCTAGTGTATCTAGGACTAGATCAATGTTGGTGGAGGCCCCTGGGTAAGATATTAGGTAGGAGGTCCTCTCCTTTTTCTAGAAAAAAATTTTGATACTTTGATGCCTAAACTTTTAAATACTATACATTTCTCTATGTTACGGAGATCAGAAATCCCCTTAAGTTATATGCCCGAATTTATACCCCTTTTAGGGTCTTTTCAAAATGCTTTTTTTGTCAGAGTGCCTGTTTATATCAGGAGTAATTCCTGATGTATTCCTCTGTCGGCTATAGGTTCCCAGTGTAAAAAAAAAATAAATGCTTGTATATGGGTTTTAGTGGATGCGTTTGTCTGGAACGGTGCAGGAGATTGTGCCATGCAGCAAAAAAAGTCATACAGGCGTACACCAGACTGAGAGGGAACAAAAGGACGCTGGTTTGACCTCTGATGGGCAAATGGGGTTTTACGGATCTATGTGAGCAGTGTCAAATCTTCATTAGATCCGTGCACCAGGCCAATAACCGAGGACTTACCTGCAGAGAATGGGTCGCCTGTAAATTGCGTAAACACACACTGAAGTCTGTTCATGGACTTTCTGAGACTTTTATACTTGAAATTAATTTGTCCTTCCATCCACAGAGATTTTTCTGATATATGAAACTATTTTCACATTGAATTTATTATGTTTAACATGAAGCAGTGAATGTGAAGGGAACACATTACAGCCACAGTTGTCTCTGTTCTGTAAATCTGTGCATTCAGTTAAATGATTTCTCACACCCCATTATTTCTGATCCATCAGTGCATTATCATCAGCGGAGAGAGCGGTGCCGGGAAGACAGAAAGTGCTCATTTGATTGTGCAACATTTAACCTTCCTGGGAAAGGTACGGTCCTGCAGATAACCTCACGACGTCCGTCTCGTACACCGGCATACAACGTGCTATTACTGCATTCTTTAAGAAAGCGTTTCTCTGTACCTTAAGACCCAATGATGGACCAGTAAGTAACTTAAAGAGGACTTCTCACTGCTCATGTTTTAGTAACTACTTGCATTCCCCATGTAATAACATTTCTGGAGCTTCTATTCATATGACTATGTTGTGGCATTCCCTTATTATTCCTGCTAGAAGTTATAAATGAATTACTAGGAGTTTGTGATGACAGTCCAGATGGATGTTACCTGTTGAAGGTTTGTTCCTCTATAGTCTGACACTGGCAGCACTGATTGGATAGTGTCAGACTGTTCAGGGACACATCCCAACTGGTAACACCCATCTGGACCTTTATAACTTCTAGAAAGAATAGTAAAGGAATGGCACATCATAGAGTCATAGATGCTCCAAAATGTTATTACATGGGGAATGCAGGAGAGATGACAGGTCCTCTTTAAAGTTTTTTTCTTACTTATTTTATATTGATGACCTATCCGCAGGATAGTCTGTCAATATAAAAGGACCAGAAACCCCCTTTAATGGCCATTCAAGACCTTTAATGTTGATCCCTCTTTTTGATTGATATAACAGCATTGAAACACATAGGTCATTGTTTTATGCATTAGATAGCTCCCATGTGTGACGTGGAAGGGGCCTAAAAGGCATTAGGAGGTTTAGCTTTTGGGAGCCTTTGCTTCTATTTTAGGGAATGGTATTTCCAGCAGGGTACGCTTGGGGTAATAGGTGATGGAAGTGCAGGGAATTCAGATGCAGCAGAAGGTAAAATTACTTTGCTGTGCGTCATCTCCATTTCTCCATGGGAGCAGCAATGGTTTGATGAACTAATGCACTCAGAAGACTGATGACAGGAAGGAGACTCATAGCGATGTATCAGTCCATGCACTTCGCTACTGGGTAGACCAAAGCAAGGTTTGTCCACCAGGATGTACAGCTCTAAAATGCAACATGTCAGAGACGGACAGCTATTTCATCCCATTAGGTTAATGGAGGCTAAATGTTCCCTCTGACAAGATGACAGTGATCAGCCATGGGGCTGCCCGGGTAATAACTGTACGTTAGCAGATACAGAGAAGGAAGTCACTTCCTACATTGGTACTAGGGCCAGAAGACCACATTGCACATTGGCCAGGTTAGTGGCAAGGGTATATTTCCGGAGGCTTAAAGGGGTTGTGTCACCTCAGCAAATGGCATTTATTATGTAGAGAAAGTTAATACAAGGCCCTTACTAATGTATTGTGATTCTCCATATTGCCTCCTTCGCTGGCTGGATTTATTTTTCCATCACATTATACACGGCTCGTTTCCATGGTTATTATGACCACCCTGCAGTCCATCAGCGGTGGCCGTGCTTTCACACTATAGCCTTTGTGCACTCCCACAGTCCCGGTCACCAGAGAGGCCGACATTTTTTCCTCCAGTGTGCAAGCACGGCCACCACTGATGAATTGCAAGGTGGTCGTAACCATGGAAACGAGCCGTGTATAATGTGATTAATCCAGCCAGCAAAGGAAGCAATATGGGGAATCAGAATACATTAGTAAGTGGCTTGTATTAACTTTCTGTACATTATAAAGGCCACTTGTTGAAGTGAGACAACCCCTTTAAATATTGTTTTTCTATCACCTGTGTGTTTCAATATTGTTAAATCAATCAAGAAGAGGGATCAACATTAAAGGGAGTCTGACACCTCTTTTTCACCAATAGATCTAAGAGCAGTGCCCCACAGAAGATAGCAGACACATTGCAGACATACCTGTACGCACTTTGTCTGTATTCCATGTCCAGGAAAAGCACTTTTATTCTGCTGGAAAACAGCTCCCAAGTGCCCAAAGCAAACCAGACAGAAGAGGGGAGGGCTGCCTTAGCTGCTCATAATTTAGGATTGGTACCAGCTAGAAATATGAACCTGACCTTGTCTGAAAGCTGGCTTTCCATACCAGAACCACAGCATTATAGCCACTACATCAGAAGATATAGCCCACGGGTGTCAAACACAAGGCCCGCGGGCCGAATCCGGCCCGCCAGACCTCGTCATGTGGCCCGTGTAGCCGCCGCAGGCTGCCAGCCTTCACCTTTTATTAAGTGGTGGTGGCGCTTGCTTGTGACGTGCAGGCGGCCGCGTGCAGGCAGCAGCAGCTGGTGCGGGCGGGCCGCGGCGGGCGCTGGACGGCCGCTCCACCTCCCATTCATTCAATTTGCTCTGCCTGGGGAGGGAGGGAGGGGTGGGTGGAGTCCATGACTGGACTGACAGCAGTCCAGACCAAGCGGAGGCACTAGGCAGCACACTCAATGATGAGTGACACAGTGCCAAAAGGTCAGGGAGTGGGACTCAGGGGGCGGGCTCAGAGTTGTGGCGCCGCTCAGGAGGACTTCAGGGTGAGGATAGTCTCACAGTCAGTCACAGACAGTGCCCTGCAGCTGCTCCAGCCTCCTGGTCTTATCAGCCCAGCCTGTGTGTGTGTTGTGTGTCCACACACCACCACTGCCCACTGTGCCCAGCCCAGGCTGCCCAGTGCCCTGCTCCACTCCAGATGTGAGATAAAGTAAGTGACTGTGCTGTCTGTGCCTTGCCTTCACCTATCACCTTGCCACTGATAATTTAATCTCCATTCTCCAGTGCTCCTCACAGTATAAGGCAGTCTTCCTGGCTGCATACATGCAAATGATGCACTGTTCAGGGGGATCTGGATGTCACTGTTATGGGGGCATCTGTGGATGACGCACTGTTATGGGGGCATCTGTGGATGACGCACTGTTATGGGGGCATCTGTGGATGACGCACTGTTATGGGGGCATCTGTGGATGACGCACTGTTATGGGGGCATCTGTGGATGACGCACTGTTATGGGGGCATCTGTGGATGACGCACTGTTATGGGGGCATCTGTGGATGACACACTGTTATGGGGGCATCTGTGGATGACGCACTGTTATGGGGGATCTGTGGATGACACTGTTATGGGGGATCTGTGGATGACGCACTCTTATGGGGGATCTGTGGAGGACACACTGTTATGGGGGCATCTGTGGATGACGCACTGTTATGGGGGCATCTGTGGATGACGCACTGTTATGGGGGCATCTGTGGATGACGCACTGTTATGGGGGCATCTGTGGATGACGCACTGTTATGGGGGCATCTGTGGATGACGCACTGTTATGGGGGCATCTGTGGATGACGCACTGTTATGGGGGCATCTGTGGATGACGCACTGTTATGGGGGCATCTGTGGATGACGCACTGTTATGGGGGCAATCTGTGGATGATGCACTGTTATGGGGGCATCTGTGGATGATGCACTGTTATGGGGGCATCTGTGGATGATGCACTATTATGGGGGCATCTGTGGATGACGCACTGTTATGGGGTGATCTGTGGATGACGCACTGTTATAGTCCTACAGATACAACCTTTGAAGGTGACCAAACTGCTGATGCGGCCCCCGATGAATTTGAGTTTGACACCCCTGAGCCATTAGAAATCGAGTCAGGAGTGAAAGCTGTTTTTACTTTCACTTTCAGCGGGGAACTTCAGAGCTGTTTTCCAGCAGAATAAAAGTGCTTTTCCTGGACATGGAATACAGACACAAAGTGCACAGAGGTATGTCTGCAATGTGTCTGCAATCTTCAGTGCTCGCAGTTATATTGGTGAAAATTAGGTGACAGACTCCCTTTAAAGACCTTGAATGTGAAAGAAAAAGTGATAGAAAAACAATATAGAAGTGATAGAAAAGTTAAAGTATATTATCTGGGCATTGTTATGGGCCGGGCTAGGGGAGTGTCTATGTAACTAGCTAGGTGGGAGGAGCTATAAACCAGTTGATTGTTGTTAGGGGCCGGGCTAGGGGAGTGTCTATGTAACTAGCTAAGTGGGAGGAGCTATAAACCAGCTGATTGTTGTTAGGGGCCGGGCTAGGGGAGTGTCTATGTAACTAGCTAGATGGGAGGAGCTATAAACTAGCTGAGCGGTGTTAGGGGCCAGGCTAGGGGAGTGTCTATGTAACTAGCTAGGTGGGAGGAGCTATAAACCAGCTGGGTGTTGTTAGGGGCAGTAATAAGGGAGTGTCTATGTAACTAGCTAGGTGGGAGGAGCTATAAACCAGCTGGGTGTTGTTAGGGGCAGTAATAGGGGAGTGTCTATGTAACTAGCTAGGTGGGAGGGGCTATAAACCAGCTGGGTGTTGTTAAGGGCCGGGCTAGGGGAGTGTCTATGTAACTAGCTAGGTGGGAGGAGCTATAAACCAGCTGGGTGTTGTTAGGGGCAGTAATAGGGGAGTGTCTATGTAACTAGCTAGGTGGGAGGGGCTATAAACCAGCTGGGTGTTGTTAAGGGCCGGGCTAGGGGAGTGTCTATGTAACTAGCTAGGTGGGAGGGGCTATAAACCAGCTGGGTGTTGTTAGGGGTGGTGCTGGAAGTGTGGCAGGGAAAAGAGAAGTGCATCATGGGTTTGGTTTTATTGTCACATGTGGGATTCAGAGTCAGACTATTGCCATGCCATTTTTTTCAGGCTAATAATAGGGCACTGAGAGAAAAGATCCTACAAGTTAACCCTTTGGTTGAAGCCTTTGGAAATGCCTGTACTGTGATCAATGACAACTCCAGTCGGTTTGGAAAATATCTAGAAATGATGTTCACACCCACGGGGGCCGTCATGGGTGCAAAGATCTCGGAATACCTGTTGGAAAAATCCCGGGTCATTAAACAGGCTATGTAAGTAAAGTATGATAAAACATGGTTTTATCTCTTCCTATTTTCTAAAATGTGTGTTAAAATAGTATAGTAAAATCTGGTATTGATACTGGGCATATAAAACCAACTTATATGATATGCGAGTATAGAAGCGCTCTAGATTCTTCTGTTTCAGCCCATACTTCCCTTTTATAATAGACCAGCACAGCACCTGCCCCTTTAACAGTCACTGCCACAGTTCCCCGCACCCTTAACAGTGATCTCACAGTACCCTGCTGCATTAACAGTGACCTCCATAGCAGCTGCCCCTTTAACAGTGGCCTCCACAGTCCACTGCCACCTTAACAGTAACATCCACAGCGAACGCCCCTTTAACAGTGACCTCCACAGTGGCCGGCCCTTTATTAGTGACCTACACAGTACCCCGTCTCCCTAACAATGAATTCCACACTAACCCGCCCCCTTAACAGTGACTTCCACAGCATCTGCCCCTTAACAGTAACCTCCACAGTCCCTGCCCCTTTAACAGTGACCTCCACAGCGGCTCGCCCTTTATTTGTGACCCCCACAGTACCCCGTCTCGTTAACAGTGATTTCCATAATAACCCGCCCCCTTATACGGCTTTTCTCTGAGCATCTGACCACAATCTTCCAATCGAATTCCTTTTCTTACAGGGCATTATTGTCTTCAACTGACAGTATAAAAAAAAACCACAGAATACAAAGACCCCAAAGACCCCCCCCCTCTATGGTATACGTATACCATCAGAAAACTCCTTTTTAAATCATTTCTTTTGGGTCAAGCCAAGTTTACAGTGCAGTGATCTCAAGAAAACCAGTTGGTGCTTACGTTCTGTGTTGTATCTCTAGCTAAATACAAAGCCGCTATTTTTAGTTTTCTTACGGCATTGTATGGAGTTGTGCAAATGATCTTTCTGGCAGCAGAATAATAATGTTGTAATAGAAAAGCTTAATGAACCACAACTAATGAAATAATGAGCCTGAAATAAAACAGTATCTGGGTTAATTTTGCATCATTTTAAAGTTTTACTGCAGCAACATAAAGTACAAGTTATTACACTGTTATAAATGCTATTGAAGTAGACTAGCGGAGCTCAGTAGGACGTGGTGATCACAAAACAATAATAATATACCGCAGACGGTGCATGTACAAAATCAGACATTACTTTAGTATCAAACTAATTAACAAATCCCAGCCCTGCCCACAAGAGCTTACAATCTACAAAATATTCATTTAATGAAATATTGAGCACCACTCGCTGTTTCTTCTTTTTCTAATTTCTCTGTCCAGCACCCTGCAGCAGACAGGACATGACCCCTTAAAAATGTACATGCCCCCTGAGCTGTGATAGGGAGAGCTGAGACACACCTCCTGAGCTGTGATAGGGAGAGCTGAGACACGCCTCCTGAGCTGTGATAGGTAGAGCTGAGACACGCCCCTGAGCTGCAGCAGAAAAGACACTCCCCTGAGCTGCCAGTTGAAATAAATCTAGCAGAGCAATGAATGGAAAGATCTCTGGATCCATGTGAGGTGCAGGGCTGGTTCCAGCTTTATGACAAAGAGATTGTCGTGTATATATGAGATCTGATTTTCATTTTTTACAATAATCATGGAATAATCCTTTTAAGGCTGGATTCCTAGGACTCCTCAGGCAACAACAATGTGAATGGAGGAGGCTATGGCACTTGTGGGGCAGTGCGGGTGGCATCTGTAGGGAGGGGTGGCTGGCACTTGTGTAGGAACTACGAAACTATGGCAAGGTATGGAGGCAGTGGATGAAATGTTTTGGGGCAATGATTGGCACTAATATGGCACTGTCTCTTATGGTAGCGCTGTGGTTGCGTTAGACGGGAATTGTGGTTAGCACCTATGAAGGCACTGTGGATGGCATTTTTAGGGGCACCATGGTTGTCATCTTTGGCATCAGTGTGGATATCTCCTATGTTACCAATATTGCTGGGAGTTGTAGTGACAGCGTGGAATTCACTTATGGAGACTCAGTGGCTGGCAGTTTGGGGGCGCACAGTTATGGGGGTACAATGGCTGACCATTGTGAGGGCACTGGGGCTATCACCCCTGGCATCACTGTGGATAACACCTATGGGGTCAATATTGATGGGATTTCATGGGGAACTATGGCTGCCAGTTATGGAAACAGCAGATGAAACTTATGGGGGCATTAAGTGGTACTTAGATGGCATTGTCGCTCACCATCTCTTGTGGATAGCACAAGGGGCCCACAATTGTGAGATCTGTAAGAGTAATGTGGCTGGCACTAACTATGTTTGACAGTCATAAGGACAATCCCACAAACTTGACTAAATGTATGAGGGCTCAGCCTGGCACTTATGGTAAAGGGGCACAATGAAGGCACTGGGACTGGGACTTGTGGTGTTATTGCTGTACTGGGATGATACAGACATATAAAAAATCTGTTCCAATGTACATCTTAGGACCCAATATCATAACCGTATATTTATGTCTGCATCCATTCCACATAATTCATTTCAATACAAAAAGATGCGGACAGCACACCGTGTGCAGTCCACAGCCGTACTTCCATTCTGTGGATCCGCAAAAAAGATAGAGCATGCCCTATTCTTGTCCACCGCAATTGCAGACAAGAATAGGCATTTCCATCATAGGGATGGCCGTGTGCTTTCTGCAACATGCGGAACGCACGCGGCCTGTATCCGTGTTTTGTGGATCTGCAATCTGCTGAATGAGCCATTAGACCTCATTTACCAAGGGCTGTCCTTGTTGCTCCTAGCAACCAATCACAGCTCAGCTTTCAATTTGTTAGGCCTGGGCCTTCTTCCATACCACCCGCTGTCTCACCTGTCATATCCCCAGCATCTCCTGCCTCGCTGCTATTTTCAATCCCATAGTGGTGAATGGAGAGGTGGCCGCGCTGGTGCTACTTGTTCTCCATTCACTGCTATGGGACTTCTGAAAACAGCCGAGCATGCTCGCTATTTTTGGAACTCTCATAGCAATGAAGGGAGAGGAAGCGGCGCATGCACAACGTGCTCCTGTTCTGGCGATATGAGCAGGCCCCAGAGGTGGAACCCCCACCTATCGGATATTTATGGCACATCCTATCGATATATGCCGTATACGTCCCAGATGGGAAAACCCCTTTAACCTCCTCCCTGAGAAAATCCTGCATACACCCCTGAAACCAATGAACGCAAAATAAAGACACAGAAGAAAGACACAGAACACGGTAATTGGGGGATAAATGGCCAAATTGTTTATTTAAAATATTAAAAATGGCAAACCCCCGACTCACGGAGAGTCACCCTCCAGCACTCAGGAGAGGAAAACCCCCTGTGGAGGAAACCTCTAGGGAACCATGGCTGGAGGGCTGCCCTTCCCTTGGGCTTAGAGGGTAATGCCACTATGTGGCTGCCACATAAATAATAGGGGGGGGGGGGGGTGCAGCAGCCGGGCTGATCTGGTTCGCTAGGCGGATGTCCCATTTCTCCAGTTGGGCGATGGGCTTCCTGCTAGAACCTCCAAGTTTCGTCAAGGTGCGATGGTGGGGTGGTCAAGCTCAAGGTCCTCAGGCCAAGTACGGCACCAAATATGGCCGCTCGCCCGCTTTTTACAAGGGCTTTTCCCTTATGACATATGTGCTTGTGATGTCACAGGTGTCCATGACTAATGTTGGTGGCAGTGCTATGAATGGTTAACCCTTTAGTGACTGGCAATGTGCCTTACTGCAGAGGCCATTAACCCTTTCCTGACTGCACTTTGTCAATATACTCCAGTTTGAATAACCACCATATGTTAATGGTTCCCCCTGATGATCGCAGCGTTTTCTGCTTCAATCTGTTCTGTTCCTGACACCCACTGGTCCAGGTGCCAACACCGAGTACCCGGACCATTCGTTCTTATTTAACCTCTTCCAGACCTCATCGTGTAAATGAACAGACTAACAGCATAGTATGGTCAGTTTTATACCCACTCCCTTCCTCTAATATCCCATAATAACAGCCTGGACATGCTGGGAGTTGTAGTCATCTCCTCTTGCACCCCACTTCCCTTCCTCTGATATCCCATAATTCCAGCCTGGACATGCTGGGAGTTGTAGTCTTCTCCAGTGATAACTCCTCCCTGTAATGTCTGCTGACACTGTTGTACAGATTATACTTTCCATTCTGTGTGTTATATCGTCCCCCACTGTCCTGGGTATGGTGTGCTTCTTTTGGGGGTTATAAAAACGGTCACCTGAACCTAATATATAATGTACGCACTACACAGGCCAGTGGTTTACCAGGCAGGAGGTAACCCTAGTGGGGACCCGGTCCCCCCACGATTAGCTGTTTTCGGCAGACTGTAATCAAAACAGTGGATGGAGCCAAAAGCAAAAGGCTCCATCCACTGTGCAGTGGCCTTTGAGTTGCCACCACACTGCAGCTTGTAACGGGGTGGTGCTGCCCCTTTAAAAATATTTCATCAATGCTTTGAGTGTAAGAGCCGTGGTCTCTGAAAGCGCAGAGGACGCCCCCCAATAATGTGTGATGTCTGTCCTCTTTACCTGTCTTCTTGTGTCTGATGTGTAATAGAGACCAGCATCAATCAGGGATGTGGCTGGCAATCAGATGTCTAGGCTCAGTCCAGGAGAGAAGACAGAAGGAGACAGTTGAGGGGAAGATGACAGTTGGAAGGAGGGAAGAGAGTGTCTAATGGCCTCCATAGTGTGGCCCTGACAAAGAGAGCCCTGATCCACGTGCTCCACCACATCTTGTTAGCGTGAGTTGTCAGAAACTGTAACAGAGATCTGTAACTATAGAGCCGTGTGCCTCAGTGAAAGACTGACACCATCAAGCTGTTTACCTGATGTTCAGTTGCCCATAGCAACCACCAAGCTCATAATAACAATGTAACCATCGAGCTTTGTACCCAATGGTGACGGTTACCGCTAAACACTGCGCCTCCTGCTTGAGTAAAGTCAAGATGCAAGGGTCCGTCTCATGGCTGCGCCGTCCTCAAGTGCGGCCCCAGGATAGGGTCAAGGGTCACATATAAAACTGAACGGACCATGCTATTAGTCTGTTCATTTACATGATGCTGTCTGGATGGGGGTTCAATAGGAGCCACTGGTCTGGGGGCTCGGTGTCGGCAGTGTTGTCAGTAACAGAAAAAACCTGCTTCCCCATAGCAGAAAACCCTGTGATCGTCGGGGGACCATAAATATATATGGCAGTTATCCAAACTAGAGTATATTGAAACGGTGCGGTCAGGAAGGGGTTAAAGGCACTTTGACAGTCACTAAAGGGTTAACCATTCAGAGCACTGCGACCAACATTAGTCATAGACACCTGTGACATCACAAGCACGTGTGTCATAAGGGAAGAACCCTTGTAAAAAGCGGGCGAGCGGCCATATTTGGTGCCGTACTTGATAGCCTGAGGACCTTGAGCTTGGAAACCCCCGCCCACCGCAGCTTGATGAAATTTGGATGTTCTAGCAGGAAGCCCATCGCCCAATGGAAGAAAAGAGACATCCGCCTAACCAACCAGATCAGCCCGGCTGCTGCACCCCCCCCCCTACTACTATTTATGTGGCAGCCACATAGTGGCATTACCCTCTAAGCCCAAGGGAGGGGCAGCCCTCCAGCCATGGTTCCCTAGAGGTTTCCTCCACAGGGGGTTTTCCTCTCCTGAGTGCTGGAGGGTGACTCTCCGTGAGTCGGGGGTTTGCCATTTTTTTATATTTTAAATAAACAATTTGGCCATTTATTCCCCAATTACCGTGTTCTGTGTCTTTCTTCTGTGTCTTTATTTTGCGTTCATTGGTTTTTTCCCTCAGTTCACACTTGCACGTTTTACAGCGCATTCGAACGCGCTGTAAAACGCATAACCGATGCAAACCAATGGTTCCCTATAGGACTGGTTCACATTTTCGCGTTTTACAGCGTGTTCGAACGCGCTGAAAAACGCCTGACGCATAAACAAGTACTTAAGCTTTTTTGGGGGCGTTTGTCGCGCGTTTTGGCCCATAGACTTCAATGGGAACGCGCAACGCTTGTATTTTGCGCGTTTTTGACACTGAAAACGCGCGTTCGAACGCGCGTTTATGAATTTGCAACATGCTGGAAAGGCCAAACCCCAGCTCTGATTGGCCAAACTTCATATAGACAGGGATATTTAGTCATTGGACAACACTGCAGTCAATCACACAAACGCGCGTAAAACACACGTTTACTATTGCCAAAAACACGCACAAAGACGTGCGGAAAACACGTGACAAAAACGCGCGGAAAACGCGCATCTCAGAAACGCTCAGGTCTGAACCCAGCGTAAAATGAAATTCATTATGAAATAACTAAGTCAGCAGAGCATTGCTAGGACTCAGAGCAGTGTTAGGAGTCCTAGCACTTTTGCACCGAATGAGAGAAATCACTGGTGACGCGGAGGGGTAACGATTGTTCAGGTGAACGCTGTGGGGTTAATGGATCAGTCTTTTACACCAGTTCTATGATGTCAGAAAGTTGTATATTTAGAAGCATGTCCCATTTTGTGTCTAAATTGAAACACAGCCTGGCCTAAATATATACATGTGTATTATATATAATATTAGGGGATTATATACAATAAATAATAACATAGGATCACCTCCCACTTGGGGAATGGGTTCTCCTTTATCAAAGCTATCTGCCAGTAAGACTGGCATTGCCCATAGCAACCAATCAGAGAGCAGCTTTTATTTTTCCAGAGCAGTTAAAGAAATGAAAAATAGGCTCTGATTGGTTGCTAGGGGCAAAAAAGGCAGTCCTTGGTAAATGAGGGCTAAGATGTACGTCGGAACAGATTTTTCACATGTCTGTATCATCACAGTACAGTAACAACACCACAAGTCCCAGTGCCCTCATTGTGCCTCTTTACTATAAGTGCCAGGCTGAGCCCTCATTTACTCAAGTGTCTGGGATTGCGCTCATAACTGCCAACCATAGTTAGTGCCAGCCACACCACCCCCACAGATCCTAGAATTCTGGGCCCCTTGTGTTATCCACAGTGTCCCCATTAACCACCTCAGCCCCCCTAGCTTAAACACCCTTAATGACCAGACCACTTTTTACAATTCCGCACTACACTACTTTCACCGTTTATTGCTCCGTCATACAACTTACCACCCAAATGAATTTTACCTCCTTTTCTTCTCACTAATAGAGGTTTCATTTGGTGGTATTTCATTGTTGCTGACATTTTTACTTTTTTTGATATTAATAAAAAAATGACCAAAATTTTTGCAAAAAATTACATTTTTCGCTTTCTGTTGTAATTTTTTTTTAAAAAACTACATTTCTATATAAATTTTTCTCTAAATTTATTGTTCTACGTGTCTGATAAAAAAAAATGCAATAAGTGTATATTTATTGGTTTGGGTAAAAGTTATAGCGTTTACAAACTATGGTACAAAAAAGTGAATTTCGGCATTTTGAAGCAGCTTTGACTTTCTGAGCGCCTGTCATGTTTCTTCAGGTGCTAGAATGCCAGGATAGTATAAATACCCCCCAAATGACACCATTTTAGAAAGAAGACACCCCAAAGTATTCGCGGAGGGGCATGGTGAGTTCATGTATGATTTCATTTTTTTTCACAAGTTAGCAGAAAATGACACTTTCTGAGGAAAAAAAAATAATAATAAAGTTTCCATGTCTGCTAACTTCTGGCAAAAAAATTTTATCTCCAACAGACTCACTATGCCCCTCATGAATACCTTGGGGTGTCTACTTTCTGAAATGGGGTCATTTGTGGGGTGTGTTTACTGTTCTGGCATTTTGGGCAGGGCTAAATTGTGAGCAACCCTGTAAAGCCTAACGGTACTCATTGGACTTTACACCCCTTTACGCACCTAGACTGCAAAAAAGTGGCACACATGTGGTATTGCCGTACTCAGAAGAGGTAGGGCAATGTGCTTTGGGGTGTATTTTTACATATACCCATGCTGGGTGAGAGAAATATCTTGTTGTCATTTACAGAGATATTTCTCTCACCCAGCATGGGTATATGTAAAAATACACCCCAATACACATTGCCCTACTTCTCCTGAGTACGGTGATACCACATGAGTGACACTTCTTTGCAGACAAGATGCGCAAAGGGGCCCAAATTCCAATGAGTACCTTTAGGATTTCACAGGGCATTTTTACGCATTTGGATTCCAGACTTCTTCTCACGCATTATGGGCCCCTAAAATGCCAGGGCAGTATAAATACCCCACAAGTGACCCCATTTTAGAAAGAAGACACCCCAAGGTATTCCGTGAGGGGTATGGTGAGTTCATGTAAAATTTTATTTTTTGTCACAAGTTAGTGGAATATGAGACTTTGTAAGAAAAAAAAAAAAAGCCAATTTCCGCTAACTTGTGCCAAAAAAAAAAATCTTCTATGAACTCGCCATGCCCCTCACAGAATACCTTGAGGTGTCTTTTTCCAAAATGGGGTCACTTGTGGGGTATTTATACTGCCCTGGCATTTAGGGGCCCTAAGCGTGAGAAGAGTCTGGAATCAAATGCGTAAAATGCCCTGTGAAATCTAAAGGTACTCATTGGAATTTGGGCCCCTTTGCGCATCTTGGCTGCAAAAGTGTCACACATGTGGTATCGCCGTACTCAGGAGAAGTAGGGCAATGTGTTTTAGGGTGTATTTTACATATACCCATGCTATGTGTAGAAATATCTCTGTTAATGACAACTTTTTTAAAAATGTTATACAAAGTTGTCAATTAACAGAGATATTTCTCTCACCCAGCATGGGTATATGTAAAAATACAACCCAAAACACATTGCCCTACTTCTCCTGAGTACGGCGATACCACATGTGTGACGCTTTTTTGCAGCTTAGGTGCGCAAAGGGGCCCAAATTCCAATGAGTACCTTTTAGGAGGGCATTTTTACACATTTGGATTCCAGACTTCTTCTCATGCTTTAGGACCCTGGAAAAAAAAAATCTCATTACCCGTATGCTCAATATAAGGAGAATAGCAGAAACTCCTAATGCTGGCCGTACGTGTAATTATTGCGGAGACCCTCAAATGCCAGGGCAGTATAAATACCCCACATGTGACCCCATTTTGTAAAGAAGACATCCCAAGGTATTCCGTTCATAGAAGATTTTTTTTTTGGCACAAGTTAGCGGAAATTGACTTTTTTTTTTTTTTTCTTACAAAGTCTCATATTCTACTAACTTGTGACAAAAAATAAAATTTTACATGAACTCACCATACCCCTCACGGAATACCTTGGGGTGTTTTCTTTCCAAAATGGGGTCACATGTGAGGTGTTTGTACTGCCCTGGCATTTGAGGGTCTCCGCAATCATTACACGTATGCATGTATGCCAGCATTAGGAGTTTCTGCTATTCTCCTTATATTGAGCATACGGGTAATGAGATTTTTTTTTTCCGTTCAGCCTCTGGGCTGAAAAAAAAAATGAACGCCACAGATTTCTTCATTCGCATCAATCAATGTGGATGAAAAAATCTCTGCCAAAAAATGTACAAAAAATAAAAACGAGAGGGGAAAGGACATAAGAGTGCTTGCGAAGTAAGGCCCCATTCACACGTCCGCAAAAATGTCCGCATCTATTCCGCAATTCTGCGGAATAGATGCGGACCCATTCAGTGTGAATGGGGCCGGCGGTGATGCGGAGAGCACACTATGTGCTCGCCGCATCAGCATTTGCGGAGCTGCAGCCGCGAACTTCCGGGTTTCGGCCCCGAAACATCAGGCCGCAGCTCCGCAAAAGATAGAGCATGTCCTATTCTTGTCCACAATTGCGGACAAGAAAAGGCATTTTCTATATAGTTCTGGCAATGTGCGGATCAGCAAAATGTGGAAAGCACATTGCTGGTGTCCGTGTTATGCGGATCCGTGGATCCACAAAACACATACGGACGTCTGAATGGAGCCTTACAGGGGGGTGATCAATGACATGGGGGTGACAGGGAGTGATCAGGGAGTTAAAGGATAACTGTCACATTTAGACCCTAATTTCAGTTTTCATATATGTAGTTACTAATATGATAATATACCTGAATCAATAACTATTAGACTTACTTACCCCTTATTTAATAAGATTCAGCCCTTAGCAACCAGTCTGCATAAAACTGCAATTTCACTATTCTGTTAAGATGGCCGCCCTCAGCCCTGAGGCTAATCCATAGGACACCTGCAGTGAAGTTAGTGAAGACCAGCTCTGTATAGGGGGGTCTTGCAGTGAAGTTTCCAGGTCTGGCTGAAGCCTATAGTCCATCTACAAGCTCTCCTCTTATCAGATAAGGCTGTCATTTATACACTGGGCTCTACATTGTCCTTCACTGCTAAGGGAGTGTCTGCCAAGCACAGGCATGTGGAGAAGTTCACACACACAGCCCAGCACTGTTATCTCCTGTCAGGAAGAACCTGGCTTTTTATACATTCCCTTACAATGTTGACTCACTATCAGTTCCCAGTGCACGCAGCGTGCTCCGTCCTCTCATCTGGTAGATGGAAGGAGCATAGCAACCTGATTTTATCTCAGGTAACAATAGCCAATACTGGGGACTTTTAGGTGGCTTTTAGGGGTTATTTATTTAAGAATCAGAAATTAAAACAGGGCCAACAAGGTAATATTAATCACCAGAATCCAATAGTAAAAAAAAAAAAAATTTGACAGTTATACTTTAATATGGGGTGATCAGGGGTTAATAAGGGGTTAATAAGTGACGGGAGGGGGGGGGGGGGTTGGTGTGTGGTGATTGGTGCACTTACATAGCTGCCTGTGTCCTCTGGTGGTCCCAAGCAAAAGGGACCACCAGAGGAGCAGGCAGCAGGCATATCAGACGCTGTTTACAAAACAGCGTCTGATATGCGATTTAGATGGAGTTTTTTTAAGATCTACAGCCTGCCAGCACATGATCAGTGCTGGCAGGCTGTAGTTTAACTTCCTCCCGACGCGTTCACAGGAAATCTTGGTGGTTAAAGATAGTGCCCGACAACGCCATATAAGTGCCAGTCATTGCCCCTATGTTTCCTCTGCTGTCTCCGTAACTGGCAGCCATAGTTCCCCAAGAAATCCAAGCAATATTGACCCCCATAGGTGTTATCCACAGTGATGCCAGGGGTGTTAGCTCCAGTGCCCCCATAACTGCCAGCCACTGTACCCCCATAATTTGAAGCAACTGTGCCCCCAAACTGCCAGCCACGGAGTCTACATAAGTGAAATCCTCACTGCCCCAACAACCCCCAGTAATACTGTTAAAGAGATTATCTGACCATTGATATAAAAAATGAAATTCAGACATCATATAGGACAATGTCTTTTTTTAACAAAGCTAGAACCAGCCCTGTACCTCACATGGATCCAGAGATCTCCCCATTCATTGCTCCAATTGCTCTGCTAGTTTCTCCTCAGGTTGGCACCCCAGGGGGCATGTCCTTTCTCAGGGGGTGTGCCCATTCTGCTGCAGCTCTCTCCCTATCACAGCTCAGTAGGCAGCTGAAGGATGAAATTGAGTATGTGCAGCCATCTCAGTCTTTGGAATCAGATTTTTTTTGGTCACCTCGGTAACAAATTGGAGGTCCAGAGTGTGAGGAATTTAGAGAAGCATGGTATGAGTTCTGTGTATACACCATGATCTGATGTCCCGCCACACTTTGTGAAATTTGCCCCGGCATCTTCTATTTATAAAGACAATCCTCTTCTATGTAATGGATGTGTTACTATAACTCCATTTGGTTAATGTAAGGAGTTTCCTGGCCATCCATCTCATCGCTACTATCTTACATGAAGATTTTTTTTCTTGCAATCAAATTCTAATATAGTGTGGCCAGAGTTTCCCATCAAGAAGGTCCAGCAAGCAAACCCTAGAGCTGGTGGGTAACCCTGCACATTGTATGGAGTCTTGTCAGTATCTATATTTAAAAAAATCCTAAAAGATTGCATTTTTTAAACTAACCAGTGATCCTCGCTATAGACTATAACGTTCTGTTTTATAGAGATCACTGCTAAACAGTCACCTTATTATCAAGATTATATTTACAATACAAGATAACACCTCTATTATAATGCCGCAGGCCGATAACAAAGAATCCACCACTGACCATCTGATGGGGAAAGCTCACCTCCCCCTCTCTGTGGAGGGGCGTCTGAACATGTCATAGAGCATGCCCACTAAACTCTCCCAAAGAAGTCAGTAATGTAGATAAAAAGCATAAAAAAGAGATTCCACGGGGCGCTGCACTGGAAGTTGACTTATTATATAGTAAGTGAATTAAAAACAAATAAAAATGGCTTTGTGTTTCGGCCATGGACCGTCGACTTCTTCAGGTATCCAGAAGTCAATAAGTCATCCTCTGACTGAGGTTTCTAGTGTCCACTATCCTGCAATAAATCAAATCTTGGGGCTCATAAAAGCAACTCAGACAAGATGTCTGCCCCAGCATAATGTAAAAATATAAGAATAAGGCCTCATGCACACGACCGTATGTGTTTTGCGGTCCGCAAATTGCGGATCTGCCAAAAAAACGGATGACGTTCCGTATGGCATCCGTTTTTTTAGCGGATCCATTGTAATAATGCCTATCCTTGTTCGCAAACTAGAAAAAAATAGGACATGCTCTATTTTTTTGCGGAACGGAAAAACGGACATACGGAAACGGAATGCACACGGAGTACCTTCCGTTTTTTTTGTGGACCCATTGAAATGAATGGTTCCGCATATGATATGGTCCGCAAAAAAAACGGAACGGACACGGAAAGAAAATACGTTCGTGTGCATGAGGCCTAAGAAATACAATCTGAAAAACAAAATAGATTAGAAAAAAACTATTCTTCTTTTAATTAGTAAAAAAACTAAAATTCACAATTTTTTTATATTTTTAGTTATAAAATCTGCATCATTGCTACAGGCTTCTATGTTTGGTCCTTTAACTTGTTCATTTGCCATTTACAATTTATATTTTCCTTCAGGGGTGAGAAGAATTTTCATATATTTTATTACATATATGCTGGTCTTTATCACCATAAAAAGCTTTCAGAATACAGTCTCCCAGAGAAAAAGCCTCCAAGGTAAAAAAAACGATTTTCTACGTATTCTGGTTTTGTTACAGCTAATTTCGGTTTATTTGCTATCTTTATTGCTAATCTTTTTATTTTCCTTTTATTCCTAATAGATACATTGACAATGAAACAGGTTCAGTCATGCAAGATATTATCTCCAAGGAATCGTACAGAAGACAATTTGCTGCAATTCAACATTGTTTTAGGATTATAGGATTTAGTAATGACGTGAGTAAAAATCAGGATTCAGGAGGACATTTTTACACCCATTTACCTTTTTCATACTTGGAATTACATAAGATGTTACAATAGATTATTATTTTTTTTTTCATTTTTGTTTTTGGATATACTCTGTAAATATACTGTAGTAATATGATGCTGCTAAGAATACGAAAGCTAATAATCGTACATACACAATGCGACCACCCAGTAACTCAGAGGGGTTATCCAATATTACAAAAAGGATCCAAGATTACAAATGGCCTGTTCGCCAGTCTTATCCATGGCCTCTGTCTGGTATAACAGCTCATCTGGTACAATGGTTAGAAAAGCAATGCTATACCATTTTTGCAATCCTGGAGAACCTCATTAACTAGAAAATTATCAACAGGCCCTTAAAATTTTAGTAGCATGCCATGATAATCTAATGTCCTTAGGACAAGGTCTACTGTTCAGGGAAACCTGGATCGGACAGAATGGTTTACCCTGCACTGATGAATTCCGCAGGATATATTATTACATATCTGAAGATGGCTTATAATCATTTTTATGGGAGGGGTTCCACTATTCTCTTCCCTCTCTGCTGCCCATTTGGGTAGGATATTTGCAGAGAGTAGTTTTGCCAGTATTAGTGTATTCATCGTTATAATTTTTCTAAAAGCCTCCTCCTCCGTTTTCCAACCAGCACCTGGGTCTGAATACTTTTGTAATTGCATGTAATTAAACATTTAGTATAGCCACTGAGTGCATGTACTAAAAATAGGAAAAATGTTAATCTTTAACTGATTATAAAACCCAAAAACCAGTAAATAGACGACAGAGAGGAGTGGAAGGAGAGGGATGCAAGTGTGCAACCCTGTGTTTTAGGTAAAGCACATGAGAAGAAGAGGGGAAGAGAACAGCGTAGGGATCTGACACATGCCCTCCGTGAGTCATCTGTATTCCACGTGTTAGCCGGTCGTGTGCATGTAGCCTTACTGTGATATAAATCTCACGTTTTGTAATGCCCCAGATAGGTCATCAGTATCTGATCATTTGGGGTCTGACTCCCGGGACCCCCGCCAATCAGCTGTTTGAGAAGGTACCGGCGCTCCCAGTAGCGCCACTGCCTTCTCGCTGCTTTCCCTAGGCCAGTGACGTCATGTTCCTCGGTAACATGGCCTAGGGGCAGCACTGCTCTATTGAAGTGAATAGGGCTGAGCGGCAATACCAAGCACAGCCGCAATACAATGTACGGAGCTGTGCTTGGTGAGCTGAGAGAGGGCTGTGGTGCTCCTGCGAGAGCTGGTACCTTCTGAAACACCTGATAGGTAGGGGTCTTGAGTGTTCGACCCTCACTGATCAGACTTCAGTGACTTATCTGGAGGATAGGTCATCAGTTACAAAATCCCAGAAAACACCTTTAAGGCATTATGCACATGCACTGATCTAGAGGAATCTGTCCTGGTAAAATATTACTTTAAAAGGGGTATTCTGATCTAATAGGGGATAACTATTAGATCAGTGGGGTTCCTACCACTGGGGCCCACCACGCATGTGCGTGGCCACTCACTTCATTTCTATGGTAGTCCCAGAGGTAGTCAAGTATAGCTCTTGCCTATCTCTGGTACTCCCATAGAAATGAATGAGTGAATGCCCAAATGGCCACTCTGTTTATTTCGGGGGGCGTCCACTTGGGTATGGGACCCCGTTGTAGTGATCCAAGTGGTAGGACCCCCACCGATTTAATAGTTATCCCCTATCCTGCAGATAGGGGATAACGTTATATGACCGAAATGCCTCTTTAAAGAGTAACTAAACCTTTATGACAATTTTTAATATGATGTCCCTAATTAAACTATTTCCAATATACTTTATTTTTCTTATACTTTTACTTCCCTAAAGTGTACCATTCACTGTGCGCTTAAAACTCAGTTCTCCATACACCGCTGACAGCTCAGCCGTGTACGGAGTGTGGAGTGAGAAATTTATGAATGGGCAGCAGCACTGTGAGCAATATGCGCTCCTGTCCATGCCCCCGGAGGATTACTAACTGCTGGCATAGCACATGGGTACCCTGTGGCCCCATAGCAAAAAAAAGTTATAGCTAACCGCCCCTCCCCCCCCCCCTCCACCACACGGGGTTGGTCTGATCGCGGCCCCTACTCCACTCACTACCTGTTCCTCCTGGCTGGGACTTCAGCGCACCCTATGTGTAAATAATATGACCCCCCTCTTGAGCCCCTCCAGCATACAGTACCATGTAAATAATCCTCCATCATAGTCTTATGTAAATAATATGACCCCCCCCCCTTCAGCCCCTCCAGCATAGTCTTTTGTAAATAATATCATCCCCCCCAGCATACAGTCCCTTCAAACCCCAAGTAACCGTAACAGTAAATCTTCTCCGCTGTCCACATATCTCCCGCACATCTCACACCCCCTGCACGATGAGACTTCGCCTCTTCCTCTCATACATGGAGCCACTCCATTCTAGCGCTCGTAGGGGAAGGGAGCCAGAGGCATTAAAGTGCTTGCTGCCTCTGCCGGCCCGGGCCCCCAGTGGCGTAGGGCCCCATAGTTATTGCTATGGTTGCTATGGCGATTCCTACATACATGGTGCATACATGTTTATGGAACAAATTTTACCCTCTTTAGTTGAGAGCGTATTTGTGTTCAGAGCGTACTGAAAGTTATCTTAAGATTCCCATTAAGCATTCTCTACATAGAGAAAACATATGTTTGCTTGACTCTGAGCGATTACCTTTGAGATGCAGTTCATCAGGTGTACGATATTTGTCTTTTTGTTGTTCATTTGTAGAATTAATGTCTGCCGTGTTACCTTCACTTCTAATTAACAGGAAGTCCATTCGGTGTACAGAATTCTGGCTGGAATACTGAACACAGGCAACATCGAGTTTACTGCCATATCTTCAAAACACCAAACTGATAAGAGTGAAGTTCCTAATGGAGAAGCCTTAGAAAACGGTAAAATACAGCAGCTCAAAGGACCTGCAAGTGACAGATATGAAACTATTCCAACAAATTAGTCTGATGCTTCTGTACGAACAACAGGATCACCTGTTGAACAAGCCTTTTGCTCGTTGATCAGGTGATCGGCAGCACATTTAGATGGCAGATTATAGGGAACGGTAATTTCTGATAATCTGGACGATTATTGGTTCATCTAAATCCCCCTTAAGGCATTTCTCTATTCTTCACCCTTAGGCCTCTTGCACACGAATGTATTTTCTTTCCGTGTCTGTTTTGCGGACCATATGCAGAACCATTCATTTCTATGGGTCCGCAAAAAAAACGGAAGGTACTCCGTGTGCATTCCTTTTCCGTATTTCGGTTTATCTTTCCGCTAAAAGATAGAACTTGTACTATTATTGTCCACATAACGAACAAGGATAGTACTGTTCTATTAGCTATTCCGTTCCGCAAAATATGGAATGCACATGGACGTCATCCATATTTTTGGCGGATCCATTTTTTGCGGACCGCTAAAATCACATTCGGTCGTGTGCAAGAGGCCTTAAACCCATCGAAAAGTTATGGGATTTCCCAGTCACTTTCTTAAGCCATGGTCCCCAGAATAGTTCCCGATTGGTGGCAGTAGCACTGGTGGAAAAGTAGAGTAGTCAAGAACAGAGCCAAGGGTTGTCACCAGGAGGTGGGTCAAGATTCACCAGGCCAGAGGACGAGACAGGAGTGTTGTCAGGAGGCAGCCAATTCTGCACCAGGAGAAAAACAAATGCCAGTTGAACTACCCCAGTTGCAAAATCCAGGAACAGGGATCAGATTGAGGTCAGGGTCAGTTTGGAGTCAACATCAGGATCAGCAACACATAAATGAGACCTAGGCAAGGGTTAAAACATCAATCTGGTAATCTAGGTAAGACGTAGGAGGCTAATTCATCTTGAAATAAGTCGCCAGGCCCGTGTCATGAGAGAGTGCCAAATGCCCTGGCAACCCGACACAACCAGCCGTGGTGATGAAGAGAGCCACATCTGGAACCAGCAAGGCCATGGCTGATGTTGGGCCCAGAGGAAGTGGTAGATGGTGACCCTGGCCATCGGCTGAGCCTCTTGCTGGGACTTGATGATAGAATCAAGGTAGCAGGGTTAGATTGGAGCTGGCAATACACTTAATGTAGCTATTGGCCAGACTTGCTTCCCAACTCCCTTATGAACATGCATGCTTGAATTGCCTCAGCGTCCATGTTTGTTTGAATCGGAAGAAAGAGATAAGCTTTGGCAGGTTTCTGTCTTGCTTTCTAATTATAATTCAGGTTGTGTTCTTTCTTTGCTGAAATGCATCATTTGTTATATTCTTTCAGCTGCTGCCCTTCTCAGTATTGGTGCCGAAGAGCTTCAGGAGGCGCTGACCTCACAATGTGTAGTAACAAGAGGGGAGACAATTATCCGCACCAACACTGTGGATAAAGCAGCTGATGTCCGAGATGCCATGTCCAAGGCTTTATATGGGAGGCTTTTCAGCTGGATTGTGAACCGCATTAACACCCTTCTCCAGCCTGACAAAAATATATGGCAAGTAACGTAGGTCAATATGGGATCTCATAACCTGAAAAGTTTATTGATCTGTATAATTAAAGGGGTTTTCCAGGGTTTCATCACTTTTATAGTTAGGCCCCATAGGGTGTTTGAACTAATGAAAGAATCATACTCACCTGCCCCCGATGCTCAAGTCCTGCACCATTGCTCCTATTCAATGATCTTCCGGTCCCTGCTATTACTTCCAGCTGGGGTACAGATGGGGTCATATGCAGCCAACGGGGCCTTAGCGATGATGTGTCCCTAAGTGGCACATGACTCAGCAGTGACATGCCGCTTGGCGACACGTCACTGCTATAATTTGCTGCGGCAGCGCATACAACTTCGTCCATACCCTGGCCACAAGTGTAAAAGCTGGGGATTGCATGCAGTGTTGGACTGAAGTTCCTTGGGCCCACTAGAAAGGTCCCACCCTCTGTGCATATAGAACCTTAAAGGCCCTGTTTATTAGTGCTCCATTATTGTCAGAGCATGGACCCACCGGAGGATCCTCTGGTGGGCCAATCCGACCCTGACCGGATAACCCGGGAGCAAGGGTACAGGACCAGAGTAGTGGGGATCAGGTGAGTATAACTCTTTCAGTAACTCAAACATGCTATTGGGCCTGGCAAAAAAGCAAGGAGATCCCTGAAAACCCCTTTAAGCTGACTCTTTAAAAAGTTTTTGCTAATTATATTCAATTATGCAAGTATAATTATGATCAAGAAATAAATCAAATAATTCTATAGCATATGCAAATCCCAGGCAGGTTAAAGTTATTATCCTAAGCTTAAGATTAACATTAAATTAAATCATCTGTAATAAATGTACCCTCCTTTTTGTTTCTCCCTAGCAATGCTGAGAGTGGTATGAATGTGGGCATTCTAGATATTTTTGGATTTGAAAACTTCAAACGAAATTCTTTCGAACAGCTTTGCATTAACATTGCTAATGAGCAGATCCAGTTTTATTTTAATCAGCATATATTTGCTTTGGAGCAGGTAAGTTGCCAACTTTTGTTAAACTGTACATATAACCGTGCTGTGAAAAATGATCTGTCCCAAATCACCATCCAGTCCAGGTCTACATGGGTACACTTATAAGTGCTGCTATTGATGGAAGTCCGGATGTGAACATTGATGTGGACTGTGATATTGATGTCCATATGACAGATTTTGATCTGGCTAGAACATAGGAGTGCCGCACCTACAGCTTTGAGCACTCTAACCTATCCTGAAGATAGGCCATCGCTTAAAAATGGCTGGACAATAGTGACGAGCGGCAGGGGCAATATTCGATATTTTACGAGATATTTGGGCGCCATATATTCGAGAATTCAAGATCTCCAGTCATTATTTCATTGAAAATTCGCAATCAACACTACTCCTAAAATCAAAGACATTGCAGCCTTCTCATTGGCCCACAAGCTAGAACCGGGGCGGGGGGGGGGGGGGTCGGGATCATGTGTACTGTTTAAAAAAAAAATCTCTCATATTCGAAATTACGAATATATATCACTATATTCAAAATATTTGTGAATTTTTGAAGTGCAATAAAATTCGCAATTCGAATATTCGCGATCAACACTACTGGACAACCCTTATAAATGAGACCAATTTTTCTCCAACAGATGGAATATCAGAGTGAAGGAATAGATGCTGCAATGGTGAAGTATGAGGACAACCGGCCTCTATTAGATACCTTTCTTCAGAAACCCATGGGGCTTTTGTCTCTGCTCGATGAAGAAAGCAGATTCCCACAAGCAACAGACCAGACTTTAGTTGGTATATGAAAAAACATTGGATTTTTATTGTACTGCTTTTCTCTTTGTGAAATAGTGTAGAGTGATATGAATGAAATAATACACAACGATGACTATTAGATTTGGCTGATGACACTTTTACCCCAGATACCAACCATCAGGTCCAATCCATTGGATGCAGCATGTCCAGGGGCAGTAAGTCCATCTATATGGTATATGCCATGGGTAATATGATGCTTATAGTTTGGCAGGGGCCTTTTTTTTTATCTTTAGCCTGTGTTGGCAGGTATGGTGCCCTCCTATTGTAGTTGTACATTACATACAGTATCACTGTATATAGCTTTTGCAGGCATATACACAATATATGTGTGTTATGTGCCTGGACATTTTGTATCATTTTCTGTAGCATGTTATTTATTTACTTATCTGAGATCAGATACATTCGTGGAATTAGGTAACGCTGTGTGCCTGCTCTCTGACGGGTGCCATATTCTGCATATAATACAATACGTATTCTATATACATCTGTAGATGTGCATTGTCAGACAAGTCATTAGGTAAGAGTCAGGCTATCTGTATTTTATTATTGATGCAGGATTTTTGATTGATTATAGGACAGATGGCTTTGCTTGATGGTTCCCTGATGAACTTGGTATAAACAAGGAATACAAGTTGAAATCCGTGAATCCGTGAATAAGTTCCTTATTTTTGGAACCTGTGACTAATATAGTCTTTAGCTCTGTATTATTGGCTAATGAGGAAAGATATGTGTGTTTTTGGTATGTTTTGGCATTGACCATGATTGCGTGGTATGTAGAAATATAGAAAATTCTAAAGGGTTCTTAAACTTTTATACCCTATTATCCTCCCACTCTTGCGCTTGATCCAGCAATAGGGTCTTACTGGGGTCAGATTGTAGATCTGGGTCACCCTTTTCGGAGCGGGTGATCTTCCTAAACAGTTCTAGACTAAGGTGATTCCAGGAATGTTTGCAGAATACTATGTTTTCTTTGACTTTTATGACTGGCTCATTGGTTCTGGTTTTATGTGGATTTATTAAAAGTTATGTTTTAAGGTAGTGATCTCCTTTCTGTGAGGAAAAAAATACTGCATTCCACCAGGTTGGGTGCTGCCCAGCTGTAATGCCTGCAGTATTGTAGGCTTTGTAGTTTCTCCAGGCTCTGCGCCATCGTTGCTCGTTGCTTATGTCAATCCTTGTACTAGAGGGCATTCCACTTTAGTTGCAGCCACATTCGATCATGCCTACTGGGTCATAGTCTGATGCAATGTTAAAATTCTACTGTAACACGTAACCGCCTTTTGTTTAATAACATAAGTAATATAAGTGCTCTGATTTTGTATATTTTTGGTACTGAACATGTAAGAAATTGCATGTAATATAACTGCATGAAATACAATATTGTCTTTACAGATAAATTCGAAGACAATCTTAGATGCAAATACTTTTGGAGGCCAAAATGCGTGGAGCTTTGTTTCGGTATTCAGCATTATGCTGGAAAGGTGAACTAAATCATTTACATTATTTTACTGACATCCTTAGGGTAATGGTGAACATAGTAGAGAAAGGGTCCCATAACAAAAACAAAGCTGAGCCTCCCATTATAGCGGCAGATTTCATCACTAAAGATAAAAAGGCCCAGTGTTTAATTTTTTTCCCCTGCCCCTTGGGCCAATACTATATCCCCTTTATTTGCTAACAGCGTAGTTCCACAGTTACTTGCTACCCAATAGCAAAGGAGATGGGAGCAACCAGGTCTTGGCTTCCATTATTAAGGGTCCCATTTTAACTTGCTATATAATTATGTACCTACTTGTTCTGGGAAAACTGTATATAACTGCACACTGTTCACATAAAGCTTGAGTGTTCTCAGAATTAAAGGGCTTTTTTGGGGGAGATTTTAAAAAAGGGGTTCAGAAAGGGTTAAAAAATAAGCATTCGTCACCTTAAAAATCCTGACTCCGCCATTCTGGCACTGCTCCAGTCCCCCACTGATCTCCACTTCCAGCTTCTGGCTCAAAACACAGGAAACGGCTGGAAATGCCTGCTTAGCCAATCGCAGGCTGAGTTGGCTTACTGCCGTGGTCAGTGATTGGCTGAACATTTCCAATCATTTCCTGTTTGTCAATCCAGAACCAGGAAGCAGAACAAAATGGAGCCCGATGTAGTGTTGGAATGGAGTACGAATGCTTATTTTTTTTTTTTAGTTTAATCATTTTTTCTATTTTAAAAAATAAAATTTGTAATCATTTTATGTCAGTTATGTCATATTTTGGGGTATAATGTTTTTGAAAAGAGGTGAAATATGTTGATAAATGTACCGGGTCCATCTGCATATATAATTGGATGATGGTCATAACTTATGTGTGTGCATGTATCTTATGCTTGAGAAAGGATCTGTTATGGTTCAAAATGTCATTGATGTTTGGTGAATAAAGGCTACACGTTTTTGCAATAAGAAGAGGGTTGTGGTTCATCTATACGGAATGTGAACAAAGACTTGGAGGTCGGAGTCTGGGGCCGCGGGCCCTTGTTAAGTATGTATTTTGATAAGTAGAAGAGACTTGATTTGTGCTCTGTTGTCAATCTGTCAAATCTCCCCCAGAAAACCCCATTTAACACGTAAAACAGTAGCATAAATACAACGAGCTTCACCAAGAACAAAGGGCCTGAATCTTGGTCAGTGTATGGATTCTTATGAATTATGATTCAAAGGTGCACATCATGCATAGCTTCATAAGTCAATTTTTATTGATGCCCCTTTTGGAAAAACTTCACGTTCAGCTTAGCCAAGGAGCTTCTATAATTTTTCTTACCTAAATCCATTTTTGTGTATCTGGTTTGCAGGTCCTCTATGATGCTTGTGGTTTCCTCGAGAAGAACAGAGACACACTACCAGCTGATATTGTTATCCTGTTGAGAACATCGGAAAATAAACTTCTTCAGCAGCTGTTCTCGAGTCCGTTGACCAAAACAGGTATTAATGATGATTGTTGAGGAGGTGTTAAAACCTGTCATAAAAGAGGTTCAGTGTTCTCGGTACTCCCAGGGCAGTCACTTATGGATGGTAATTATCCATAGAGAGAATGGAGATACTGTCTGGAAGAATCTAATGGAGCACTCTTGGCTGTTTCTTCTTATTTTTGCTGACTTTTTATTTAAACCATAGAACTGACCTTATCTTAAATTATTAGAATGCTTTCTTTTTTTTCTTTTTTGCAGTTTTTTATTTGCATTTGTATACCTATTTTAATTTATTTGTTGATTAGGAGGTATGTCTATAAGCTTGCTCATATTCCTGACACTGGGGATTGTGCCTATCTATGATTAAGGGCCCGGAGGGGTCAGAAACGCATCAGAATGGTACTTTTTTTCTGGACACGGTGTAATTACTTTTTAACAAGTTACTTTTAACTTAGGGCTCGTTCACATCACCGTTTGTCTTTTCCGTTCTCAAGCTCCGTTCAGGAGCAGGAGAACGACACCTAACTGACACCAACGGAGCCTAAAGACCCCATAGACTTTAATGGGGTCCGTTTGGTGTCCGCTCAGAACATGCAGTACTTTCATGTCCGCTCAAAAATCATGTTCTGAGCGGACACCAAACGGAACCTATTAAAGTCTATGGGGTCTTTAGGCTCCGTTGGTGTCAGTTAGGTGTCAGTTATGAAAAGCATCCGTCCTTTCCGTTCTCCTGCTCCTGAACGGAGCCGGAGAACGGAAAAGACAAACGGTGATGTGAACGAAGCCTTAGTCTGCACAAAAATCCAGCTAGTAAATGATCGACTAAAACTGCTACTTTGAGTTGTTTCCTGTAGGTGGCGATATTGTCCTCTTAGCATAATGTAAATATTACGCGTTGGGAACTGAAATCTGTTTTGCAAATCACATTTTAAAATGTCTGTCTTCAGTGTGTAACGAAATATTTCAACTTGACTGCTACAGATATCTATATACGACCTACAGTATTGGAGCTGTAATCTCATTTATATCCATAAGTACCTGTCACCATTAGTAGATGGAATAGTTATATATGCTGTACACAATAGTAGTGGTGGAGAGGGACAGCTGTCATCATAGGGGGACAAATAGGAGCTAGGAATATCATTCCCCTGGGAAAAGAATTAGTATAGGCCCTCCCCTGCCATGTACATACAAACTCACAAAGAATTAAAGGGAATTTATCACCTATAATTTTTTTTCCAGGTAAAACAGATTGTGACACATCTCATATTTTTTGTAATCTGTTTTTATTTTGTGATTATAGATTTTGTTTCTGTTTCTTGAACATGATTATTTGGGCGGCCATCTCTCCTGAGCATTTAAGGATATGCTGTACACGAACCACCATGGGTCATAGACAGAATGGACAGTTTTGTAGGCATGCTGTGTGACCTGTGCAGAGGTCAGGAGGGAGTAGATAAGCTGTGATATCACCTATTGTCAATGTTGGATCCTGTGTTATCTATATATAGCTGATATCTAATTGTAACCCTGCTTGTGATGATAATGAGATGACTGCTGAAAAGCTATCTGTACAGACCAGGAGGTGGTGTCTTTTAATAGACAAGGGTCCTTTACATGGACCAAAAATCCCCCAGATAACCGCTAACGAGCGTTCATAGCAATGTGGTGTAAATGTGCCGCCGATTACCCAATGAACGAGCGAAATGCACCTTTATCGATTAAGGCTACATTCACACGTCCGTGTGTGTTTTGCGGATCCACGTATCCGCGGATCCGCAAAACACGGACACCGGCAATGTGCGTTCGGCATTTTTGCGGACCGCACATTGCCTGCACTCTCATAGAAAATGCCTTTTCTTGTCCGCAATTGCGGACAAGAATAGGACATGTTCTATATTTTTCGGGAACGAGATTGCGGACCCGGGCGGGACATTGTCTGTCCCCATTGAAATGAATGGGTCCGCAATTCCGTTCCGCAAAATGCGGAACAGAATTGCGGACGTGTGAATGGAGCCTAATAGATCATTCAGGCAGTCACAAAAATTATTGTTTGCCGGCAGAAGATCATGCTATACAAACAGCACTCTGCTGCTGGCAAATAATGACTGTGTGTGGGGACGAGTGACGGTGTTAGCGATCAGTGCTCCCCATACTCTGAAGGTGATCGCTGCATGTAAATCCTCCACTCCTCTAATGGCAACAGTTAACATTAAACCTTCTGTTCTACATTATATATACATAAGAGGGGTGCTCAAGTTAAAGAGGACCTTTCATCAGTTTTGACATCGGCTAACTATGCCAAAACCTTGTAATGCGGCCCCCACTGATGCGATGTGTGTGGGGGTTTTTTCAACCCCCCTTCGTCCGCTGTGGAGCCCCGTTCTGTATTGTACCGACCTGTAAACTCGCGATGCAGGTGAAGACGCAGTCTTCGCTGTGGGCGTCTCCTTTTCCCTGGCATTGATCACGGTCCAATCAGAGCGCACCGCTCAAAAAACCCAACACACATCGCATCAGTGGGGGCCGCACTACAAGGTTTTGACATAGTTAGCCCATGTCAAAACTGATTAAAAGGTCCTCTTTAAGTTATCTACCTGAATACGAAAATAAAAAATTTATAATGACCCCCAGAATTCCCGGGCCCCTCTTCTAGAGCATACTTACCTGCTCCCTGGCACCCGCGTTCCTCCAGATCCCTGCACGGCTGCCGCTGCATCTCCGTCACCTATAATGGTAGGGAGGCTGGTCACTGTCGCAGCTTGCTATAAGCTGCTCCCCCGTCGCCGGATGTTTTGATCCGTGCGATGGGGAGATGCAACGGCGGCCGTGTAGGGATCCAGAGGGACGCAGGTGCCAGGGAGCAGGTAAGTATGCTCTAGAGAAGTGGCCCGGGCTTGGGATTGGATAACCCCTTTAAGCTCTATGAAGCCACATTCCCTGATAGCAGCTTGTGATTTGAAAGACTTGTGAGCTGGAGCATTATTGTGACCCAGCAACACCTGCTGACAACTTGCATTTCTCTTTGATTGTCTCACATAATGCCTTAATTGTTGAAGCATAGGTGTCTCCAGTAATTGTTGTCTTGTGTTCCATAAATGACTTATGGGATGGAAGATACTTTGGCCCATAAACCTGCCCCTTACCTTGCTGCATTCACCTACCCCAATTTAACAAACAGAGACAGCTTCTTGGGAAAAGAGCCTTCTCGGCCATTTTATTAAACAACATTAATTATCACTTAACCACAGAAATACGTAATAACACGCATAACATATCAATTACCATAACATATTAACCATTGCATAGGATCCTAGAAGGCAACAGGTAAGCTGTGTTCTCCACCATTCACCTCCACTTGTCATACCGCCTTACCCTCGGCTGCGGTCACCGACCCAGGAGCATCGAATCCTCCATATTGTAATTGATCTCCCCTGTAGGCCCATCTGCCCAACAGGAGCCCCATGCACAAGCTTACCGAACCTCCTGAGATGCACACTCCACCTTGGCATGCACCTCTTAAACTTATCATTGCCTTCCAGGACCCTCCATTACCACGCCACATCAAAACCCTTTAACCCCAGCCACTATACCGGGTGGGCGGGCGGGGAAAACTTTCTCCTTCTTCCCCACGAGCACCATCTACCAAAACTCCGCCCCTACTCCACCTCATATACTGCCCGGGAATACCTGACCATGCCCCTCCCCAAACATTAACCTTAACCCTCAACTGCCTCAACTTCCCCCCAAGTCACACAGCACTATGCTAAAGCTGCGCCTCGCTCCGTTGCTCTCATTCCAGTCAAAAAAGTCTTCTGCATTCCAAAAAACTGTTGCCATGATCTTTCCAGCTGACTGCTGCAAACAAAATTTATTTTGAGTTGATGACCCCTTGTGCGTCCATTGCATAGACTCCTGTTTGGTCTCATGACCGTGGTGGTGGACCCATGTTTCATAACCTGTAATAACCTGTATGATTTCTAGAATAGAAGTCTCCTGGATTTTCTCTAAGCATGTCTAAATTCTCTTGGCTAAATTGCTGGTTATTTGCTCAGGCGTCAAGATTCGTGGCACCCACCGAGAACTGACCTTTGCCATCATGAGAACATCATGAATGATACTGGAAACTGTGCCAAGTGAAATGCCTAATTCATAAGCTAAAGTATAAACAATCACTTTGACCCAACGTCTTCCAAAATCATGGCCTCACTTTACCGCACATTTTCTCTGAAGATGCTTCGACAGGTCGCCCTGAACATGGGGGCCATCTTCAATTGATTCCCTACCCCATTTAAACTGCTTAGCCTAAAACTTTACTTGGCATCATCACCATATACAGTAATCATCCTTTCATGGATTTCTTTAAGCATCTTTACTTTGATTGTAAGGAATTTAATCACAGAAGGGAGCTCCAAATCCCTCACTTTCTTTGTAGACCCGCGCTGTACTGCACTTGCCATCCTGTCACTTCCAGTGCTTTCATCAGACTGAACTGCTACTGTGTGTGCTGCATGTCCAGACATGTCTCAACCTGCACAGACAAGCTCAGCTCTCTAACACTGACTGAACAAGCTGGGGTATATGACTTATTGAACACCTCTTGTACAATATTTAGCTTTAAATTTAACATTGTATTATGGCTTTACTAGACAGATTCTAGTGATTTAACTAATTTTCTCTGTAATTTTTATAATTTACATTAACACATTTGTAGCCGCCTGTGTCTAGATTTAATGGACAGACCTGTAAACTCACAGCTGAAGCCAGTAAAAACTGTGTGCAAATATTAGTGTGTTTGGGTCTGTTTCATCCCCTCGCAGTATGGTGACAGTAGGCACAATGTGTGGAAGTACATTGCCAGTTTGTTTTTGCCAACCACAAGTGATGATCTTGTAGAGCTATGGAACATTGCTTTTCATGCTCAAATTCCCCGCTTTTCTTATACTGCCGGCCATAAAACAACACCCTGCCGTCTGACCATCTGCAGCTATTTTATTGTGTGGGAATTTAACCAAGTGGCAGCATAAAGATAAGCCGGCAACATGCACAAGTCTGAACTGCTATTTCTTACTACATGGATTTATGTGGCTTCATAGAATTTATTGAATATATCTGCCTCATCCTTGTTATTTCTTGACTAAAATATATCCTGTAGACTTTTATCAATAACTGTTGTCAACGGCAGGAGGGAATGTTTCCTACAAAGAGGACTTGTAGGTTCTTCTGACATGTCAGTGTTAGGCTACATGCACACGACCGTATGTATTTCGCGATCTGCAAAAAATACGGTTAACGTCCGTGTGACATCCATGTTACATCCGTTTCATTGTAACAAAGCCTATCCTTGTCTCCAAAGCAGACAAGAATAGGACGTGCTCTATATTTTTTGTGGGGCTATGGAACGGACATACGGAAGTGGACAGCGCAACGTGTGCTGTCCACATTTTTTGCGGACCCATTGAAATGTATAGGTCCACATTCTATCCGCAAAAAAAACTGGAACGGACACGGAAACGAAATATGTTCGTGTGCATGAGGCCTTATTCAGTATTTGCATTCCTCGTGAAATAACCATGCTGGAGCATCTTTTATTTTGAGCAGTGTATTGTGCCATTCCCCTGTTATTCCTCTTGGAAAAGTGTGAATAATTTGACAGTTTGATGTTACTGTTCTCCTTGTCTAAGGGACCTGTCCATATATCATCTGATACTTCTGGTCAGTGCTGACAGTACCTGTTGGGATACATTCTGTAAAGAAGGAAAATGGTAATTGTCAATTTACATTTCCTGTAGTAACAACAAAGGAACTGCACAATGCAGAATTCTAAGACCAGGAGCTCTAACATTGTTAAGGTCCGTTTACATGAGGCGATGATCAGTGGAATGATCATTCATATGAACATTATTCCTTATCATTGCCCCTTGGAAACACATCCAGCGACAAACTAGCCAAAGATCACATCTTTTAAATTCATTGTTAGTCGGCAGCACATCTCATTGTGTTAACAGGATGTTGCTGCCCACTTTAGGTGAAACCGTGGGGAAGAATGATCGTAATAACAATCAATTATATGAAAACCCCAAGATAGTTGTAGCATGTAAATGTAGCAAAATCAGCTCCAATCGACTTGCGATTAACTTGCCATCATCGATTAGCGCTCATAATGGGCTGCTTATCTGCCTGTGTAAGGCTAGTTTCACACTAATGCTAGACATCTTGAAATTTGTACTCCTTTACCCACAGTATATACAAATGACCAATAGTTTTAAAGGGGTTTTCCGAGTGTTTTATACTAATGATCTATCTTCAGGATAGGTCGTCAGTATCTGATCGTGGGGATCTGACCCCCAGCACTCCCGCTGATCAGCTGTTTGAAGAGGCAGCGCGCTACTGTGTGCGCTGTTTCCTTCTCGTGGCTTCCCAAGCACAGTGCCGTCCATGGGATAGCGGCTGTGCTTGGAGTTATAGCCCAGCCCCATTCACTTGAGTGGGACAGAGCTGGGCCCAGGCCATGTGATGGATGAATGTGGTGTCACTGGCCTTGGAATAGGCTAATTGGAAAACAGCTGATCGGCTGGGTTACCGGAAGACGGACCCCCACTGATCAGATACTGATGCCCTATCCTGAGGATAGGTCATCAATATTCTACTCAAATAAAACCCCTTTAAGATGAATATAAAAGCTTAGACATTTACATGGAGTACAGGTAACGAGAGAACGTGCAGAGTTCCAAGTCATGGAAGACAATCATTGATTATTAAAGGGGTTACAACTTGTATCATCTCAGACATTGGGAAAATATTGCTAGGACGTGCCCCCAATTTCTGATAGGTGCAGGTCCTACATCTGAGACCCACACCTATCTTTAGAACGGAATCCGCAAAGTGAAGGACGGCACGCCATGCATGCGAGGCTGCCCTCCACTCACAACTGCTGATAATAGCCGAGCGCTGGCTTGGCTGTTTCCGCCAGCCCAATAGAAGTGAATGGAGTGGTGGCCACGCTTGTGTGGTGCGCTCTCCATTAATTTCAAAGGGGACTGCCTCTCGGCTATTTTTGGTCCTCCCATAAGAATGCATGGAGGGTGGCTGCACAAGCGTAACCACCGCACTATTTACTTCTATAGGGGTGACAGCGGTATGTCCTTCTTCACTTTGCGGGCTCTGCACTAAAGATGGGTGTGGGTCCCAGAAGGTAGAACCTGCACCTATCAGACATTAGAGACATATCCTAGCAATATGCCCCCTAATGTCTGAGATGATACAACCCCTTTAACTCAATGATTGTCCTCCACGACTTGGAACTGCACGTTCTCTCTTCACCTGTGCTACATGTAAATGTCTAAGCTTTTATATCCTTTAATTTAAGCAATTCTCCATGACCTCTTATCTTTAGTAAACCTTTAGATTATGCTAAATTATTCTTGATTTTCAGAACATGAGTATAAGATTTACATTTTGTATTATAAAGTTCTGTAATATAAGAGGATGGATGATGTCAGAATAGGTCATTAATATCCAACCAGTGAGGGTCCAACATCCCGCAACCCTAACCTTGCTGTTCCCTGCAACTTCCACCATTGCGACTAGCACCTTGAATGGAACAGGAAGCATAGCTCTGTTCAGTGTGGTGGTTGTGGGAGATGAGCTGCAGTAACCCAGCACGGCCAGTGCACTTTGAACGGAGCTGTGCTTCCTGCTCCGTTCACGGTGTTAGTTACAGCCCCGGAAGTTGCGTGGAACAGCAGATTGATGGGGGTGCTGGGTTTTGGACCTTCACCAATAAGAAATTAATGATGACCCATCCTGAGTATAGGTCATCAATATCAGGAGCTCCCAAAACCCCTCTAAGATAAAACAATATATTTTTTGATCCAGTTACAAACTAAGGAAAAGTCCTTAGTAGACAAGCTACATTTCTGGAACTTCTCATCCTTGTGTACATATTGCCATGATTTCACATTTTATCCATAGGATAGCTATGGGCCAAACACCATATTTTCCAGCTCCCCTATGAACCTGCATCTTGGCCGAGGATAAGCTGACAGACTCCCCTGGCTCTGCTCATCTTTTGAGAAAAAGTTAAAATCCAGACAGTCTGATTCTTAATTCCCCCAATGGACAGTAGTGATGCCCCTATACACATTAGATTGGATCGACTGAAATAGGAAGCTAATTAACTTATTTGTATGTTTTTGGCCAGCTTTACTTAAGAGAATCTGTCACCTGGCTATCCACAAATTTTTTTTCCCCTTTAGCCTAGAGCAGTAAAGTACCTTATATCTATATGTGTTCTTCTTTTTGCTGTGTCTCTTGTATTTTCTGTTAAAAACCGCTTTATCCATTATGTGAATTAGGCTGTAAGGAGCCCAGAGGGGCGTTTTTTCTCTTCCAAGGAGCCCAGGAACGCTCCCCTGATGTGCCCAGACCGCCTAAATTTGAATCTGAAGAATGCCTCCAGCAGCTGAAATCGCGTCCCAGAGGCGAGGCTAACGGCTCCGCCCCCGGCTACCTCTGCTCTCTGCCCGGAATACATCCCTGATCGTCTTCTTGCCGGCCGCTGGAAACCTCGCGCAGGCGCAGTGCCGGCGATTGCCTGCGCGATCCGATGGCAACTGAGGGCAACAGCGCTCCGAAAACGTCACTGGGCTCGGCGCATGCCCAGTGACACTATTGAGGCTGTTGCCCTCAGTTGCCGTCGAATCACGCAGGCAATCGCCGGCACTGCGCCTGCGCGAGGTTTCCAGCGGCCGGCAAGAAGACGATCAGGGATGTATTCCGGGCAGAGAGCAGAGGTAGCCGGGGGCGGAGCCGTTAGCCTCGCTTTCAGCTGCTGGAGGCATTCCTCAGATTCAAATTTAGGCGGTCTGGGCACATCAGGGGAGCGTTCCTGGGCTCCTTGGAAGGGAAAAAACGCCCCTCTGGGCTCCTTACAGCCTAAATTAAATGATGGATAAAGCGGTTTCTAACAGAAAATACAAGAGACACGGCAAAAAGAAGAACACATATGGATATCAGGTACTTTATTGCCCTAGGCCAGGGATGGGCAAACTGCGGCTCTCCAGTTGTTGTAAAACTACAATTCCCACCATGCCCTGCTGTAGGCTGATAGCTGTAAGCAGTCTTTGCATGCTGGGAGTTGTAGTTTTGCAACAGCTGGAGAGTCGCAGTTTGCCCATCTCTGCCCTAGGCTAAAGGGGAAAAAAAAATTGTGGATAGCCAGGTGACAGATTCCCTTTAAACTGAAGCTGAGTGGAAATGTTACAAGCAATGTGTTCATTACAGATGCCAGATTGATTCTTGCTACTTTGTATTTCTAGCCCCACATGAGGTGACCACATACGTTAGATATCTGTTGGCAGATCCAGACAGTGGTGGTGGATAATCTTATGTTTTTGTAATTGGTTATATCAGGACCTAAGCCATTTAAGTGGTTAAAGATCCTACAAGAGCCAACAAAAATATAGTCGTCAGTTTTTCTAGTGTCCAGGGTGTAAGTGTAAGCTATATGGGCTGCAGAGGTAGAAGTCACACCTGGACCCACATGGTGGGAGGAAGCCCTGCTGCATTATTTGCTTTACGCTGGGTTCAGACCTGAGCGTTTCTGAGACACGCGTTTTCCGTGCGTTTTGTCGCGCATTTTACGTGCGTTTTTGGCAATAGTAAACGCGCGTTTTACGCGCGTTTGTGTGATTGACTGCAGTGTTGTCCAATGACCAAATATCCCTGTCTATATGAAGTTTGGCCTTTCCAGCATGTTGCAAATTCATAAATGCCCGTTCGAACGCGCGTTTTCAGTGTCAAAAACACGCAAAATACAAGCGTTGCGCGTTCCCATTGAAGTCTATGGGCCAAAACGCACGTCAAACGCCCCAAAAAAAGCTCAAGTACTTGCTTGTGCGTCGGGCGTTTTTCAGCGCGTTCGAACGCGCTGTAAAACGCGAAAATGTGAACCAGTCCCATAGGGAAGCATTGGTTTGCATCGGTTATGCGTTTTACAGCGCGTTCGAATGCGCTGTAAAACGCGCAAGTGTGAACTGAGGGTTACAGCTCATGAGCTTCGAATTGCACCTCTGAGTCTGACATCTTCTCCCAAGACTCGATCTGTCATCTTTCAGAAACTCTGATTTCCTGTTCAGTTTTTTGACCATGTTTTCCATCATCTAGCGATTCAAGAGTAAGCACAGATGGTCAAGCAGTAACCTGCTGATCTTCAGGAGTCCCAGATCCTTGGATGGTGGACATTTGGACAATTCTACGCTGTAGCAGCAGAATCGATTTTGCTTCTCCACCTCCAGGAGTCAGAGGCGATAGAAGCAGCCAGGGCAGACGCTGTACATTTTCAGTGTTTTATTTTCTCAGAAAGAGCTTCTCTTGCACTTCTTCGCTTAGCCGCTCATTGTCATCCACAAACTCCCTAGAAATGCGGGAAATCATTAGCTATTTTCAGTTGGGCATCAGGCACAGTGAGCTGTAAAAATCGCTTCTTAGACAGAAAAGCCACATATATATTCAGGAATCCAGTCACACATTATACTTTCCTAAAGATCTCACAAAGTTTGTGTTTAACTCTTTGCTTGCCAAATGTGTGAGTATGCAGTGAATTAGTAGGTCCAGGCAGGTACTATATTACAGAGTAAATTTCTTGAATTATTATCTGCAAATCAGGAGATGCAGAGTGGTGCGGAACGGAAGCACGGAACCTTACGGAAGCACTATGGAGCGCTTCTTTGGGGTTCCGTTCCGTACTTCAAAAAGATAGAACATGTCCTATCTATTTGCAGAACGGAGGGATGCGGACCCATTCAAATTGAATGGGTCCGAATCCATCCCAGAGGCTTCACGAACGTTGTCTGTGCATTGGGGACCGCAAATTGCAGCACCAATGCACGGAACGGAACACATACGTTCCTGTGAATGAGCCCTTAATCCTATGCTAAAAAATCCCCAAAGTCAGGGCGTGCCCCAATAGAAGAAAGGGTGCGCCCTCCACTCACTGCATGCACAGCCCAGGGGAAGGAATTATCCACCATAAGGACTACAAACACCCTCATTGCCATCAACACCACTCCCATTCACTTCAGTCTCAGTCATCACACCACGCATCCCCAACTGGTAGCTTCCATCTGTACCTTTATCCATAAACTTCTATCAAATATAGCAGAAGAATGGCACATCCTCTTTAAAGGGGTATTCCCATCTCAGACAATGGGGGCTTATCGCCACCTATCTCATAAGCGCAGCCAAAAACGAAGCCAGCAAAGTGGTGGCCGGCAGTGTCTGGTCCAGCCACCACTAAGCATTCCTATTGGCCCGCCAAAAATATCTGAGCAGTACACCCAGCTATTTTCGGAATCCCCATTGAAATGAATGGGAGCGCACTGCGCTTGCGCAGCCACCACTTCTCTTCACTTCCATGTCATCGATGGAAACAGTGGAGCCAGTGCGAGGCTATTTTCGGTGGCCCAATAAAAAAGAATGGAGAGCGGCCGCGCATACGCAGTACACCCTGCCTCACTTTGCTGGCTCCACTTACGAGATAGTTTCCTAGCGATATACCCCCATTGTGGGATGGGAAGACCCCTTTAAGTTTCCTTGTAAAGAGGTTGTCCTATTCGCTTAGTGGGACAACCTCTTCAAATGTTATGGGAACGTTTCAGTAATGCACAATGGAGACTTGTTCTTGCCAAAACATCAGTAGCTGTAACCATGATCACAAAGGAAAAATACCCATTGGAAAAAAAATTGAAATCTAGGGCCAATTTTCGTCCTGTGTCTACTTGTCCCACCAGAAAATAAGTGTTAACCCACTGCATGGAGATGAGGTGTAAGGTCGGTTTTGGGCAAGGTGTACTGTACATCTGCATAGGTCTATTGTTTATTCATGGTTTAAATCCTTTTGAAATGTGCTAAAAAAAAAAAAGCTTCCGACTCATTATTAAAATCCTGCCACCCAAGAATTAGGACTTTGATGTCACCAATCCGGCTTCAAAGGCTTCTTACAATGCTATTAATCAGTGGAGACTCTGAAGATATAGCCAGAGAAAACATTTGGACATCTTGTGTTAAACTTTGCATAAACTTTAGGATATACTTGGATGTCTTGCAGATGAATTCTGCACATTACTGCTGCCTTTATTGATGTAGATATGGCCAGTCCTATTCTACATACTGTAAATCTGTGGGTGTTTGGGGGCCATTATAACTGTGATGTGCAGATGCAGCAGAGCTGAGAGTGTGTCCGCTGCAGCAGGCTTGAGTTTTCCATCTGTCACAACTCATTAGGTGTTATCTGTATTATCTACCCACTATAGTCTTTTATAACAATGAACATTTGATGAAAATTTTGAATTTCTCATGTCTATACATTAAAAAACACAAAAATTAAATCTTGCCGTTTTCACATTGGCCACTGAACCTCACATTGGGCTCACGCTTCCTGTTCTGTAGAGATCATTTCTCAGCATTCATCTCATTATAACTACAGGCATGATTACAATGAAAGGTAACACCTCTATATAGATATCACAGGATCCAGCATTCACAAAAGGTGATGAACACAGCTTACTGCCTCCTTCTCCCTGCACAATGACCTCTGCACAGGTCACAGACCATCCAATAAAGGTCACTCTTTAGACTACGTTTTCCTATGTGACTACAGGTTCCTATGGTCCAGGTGACCGCTGTAAAGCATATCTCTGAAGGCTGACAAAGCAGAACTTTAGTGCTTAGTAGGCGGAGCTGATTTAATGGAACGCCTGCCGCATATGAGGCTTGTGGGTCCTGAACTGAAGCAGTACCACAATAGAAATTTTGTATATTCAGCAGAAAAAGCAAGTTAAGATTAATAAAATTGCATGTGCGAGACAGATTGTTAGGCAAGGTTCACATCACTAACATGTGGTGGATGTCCAGCTCTCAAGAGAATAGCTGGTAGACTCAAAGCTCAGACCCTAAGGTGTGTCCACACCCTGGAGAAACTTGGAAGAAAAGGTGGTGGATCCAGCGAGAAAAATCTTCTTTATTGATAACTGTTCACACTAAAAGACGCACATCCTGGTGTTGTTTGACGCGTTTCAGCTGCAACAACAGTCTTACTCATAGACATAAATGAATAAAATACAAGCATGGAATATAGATGCAACTTGTCAGCTGTTATCCATGATTACAACAAATTACAGAAAGTGCACCCGGAGTAGCCTGCAGACATAGGGAGTGGCATTGCAATTTACTTTGAATATTCTTCCTATGTCTGCCTGCTACATCTGATGCACTTTCTGTAATTTGTTGTAATCATGGATTACTGATAGCAGCTGACAATATATACTGCATATTCCATGCCTGTATTTTATTCCTTTATGTCTATGAGTAAGACCGGTGTTACGGTTGAAACGCGTCAGACGCGTCAATATGATTTTACTCGCTGGATCCACCTCCTTTTCTTCCAAGGTTCACATCACATCTGTAGCAAGTTACTCTGGAAGTCTGTTCTGTGAGAGGAGCAGTCTACTGGAATTACTGTATTGGACATAGTCAGACACACCTGGGGCCTGCGCTATCCCTATTCACTAGCATGCGTTCTATCAAGTTTCTGGCTAAAATGCATGCAGCGGTTTGTTTGTTTTTCCAGCAGAAAGCCGGCATTCTTACCAGAAACCCAACGGGTCCCATTTGTGAATAGGAATCAGGCAAAAACTGTTGCTTTAATTAACAGAACAAGTAGTTTAAACACAAATGTAAATGAGTAGTTTAAAGCAATGAGGGAAGGCTCTTTCCAACTCTGCATCTGAAATATGCCACAATGTGGGGCCACCCATTTGATTTACAGCCACTGACCCCCATGATAGAGCAAGCCACAGTGCCTTTATTATAGCCATCACTGCCATTAGCCACAGAATTGCCAGCACAGTGACCCCATAAATGTCAACCACTGTACCCCATAAATGCCAGCATAGTGACCCCATAAATGTCAACCACTGTGACCCATAAATGCCAGCACAGTGACCCCATAAATGTCAACCACTGTGACCCATAAATGCCAGCATAGTGACCCCATAAAAACCACAGTAACCCAATAAATGCCAAAATATTGACCCCATAAATGTCAACCACTGTGACCCATAATTGACAGCACAGTGACCCCATACATGTCAACCACTGTAACCCATGATTGCCAGCATAGGGACCCCGTAAATGTCAACCATTGTACCCCATAAATGTCAATCACTGTACCCCATAATTGCAGCACAGTAACTCCAGACATGTCAGCCATTTGACACCATAAATGCTAGCACCATCCAGTAGCATTGCTAACTTTTCCCACACTTCCGCACAGTGTGACATGCTGAACTGAAAAAAAAAAAGAGATAACCGTACCAGATTTAAAATGCACAGACTAGTCCAAATAGGTAGCATATTGTAACCTTCTGAATAAGTGAAGGGTCTGGTAAAAACCATACCATAACTAGAAGTCATGGTTGTGTATCGGTTTACCATAGTTTGACTTATAACACAAATTTAGCTATTTAAATAAACACGAATAGCTGCAAACTCCACCTAAAAGATATCCGTTTATACCACAGGTAATCTGGCTCAGTCAAGAGCACGAGTGACAGCGGCTTCTCGGTCTCTGCCTCCTCAGCTCAACGCAGGACGTATTAAGGTCAGTATTGGTGGAACGGTAACCCAAAAAGGGGTGCTGGGGCCTCTTCAACAAGTTTTGTAAATAGTTAATATTGATTAATCCACCCACTTCATTTTTCCACTATTTTTCACTGACTACTACTACTATTGCTACTGTTACTACTACTACCATTACTACTACTTCTGCTACTACCACTACTACTACTACCAATACTGCTGCTGCTACTACTACCACTACTACTTCTGGAACTACTACTACTACCATCACTATGGCTACTTCTGCTACTACCACTGCAACTACTACTACCACTACTGTCACTTCTACTACGTCTGCTACTACTTATGCTACTACCACTACTACACTTCGACTACTCCTTCTACTTCTGCTACTGTTACTATTATTACTACTACTTCTGCTACTATTACTACTGTTATTATTATTACTACTACTTCTGCTACTACTACTGCCACTACTACTATTATCACTATTACTACTAGCTGCTACTACTACTACTACCACTACTGCCACTGCTACCACTACTACTATTACCACTACTACTCTACTACTTCTGGTACTACTACTACTATTTCTACTTCTGCTACTACTACTACTTCTGCAACTACTACTACCACTACTGCCACTTCTACTACTTCTGCTACTTCTACCAATACTACTACTTCTGCTACTACCACTACTTCTGCAACTATTACTACCATTACTACTACTTCTGCTGCTACTACCACTACCAATACTACTACTTCTGCTACTACCACTACTACTATTTCTGCTACTACTACTCTGCTGCCATTACTATCACCGCTATTACTGCCATTGTCCTACCACCACCACTACTACTCCACCACCTTACTACTTCTGCTACCGTTACTCATTATTACTACCACTCAGCTACTACCACCGCCACTCTGCCTATCTGTTGCTGCTGCTATTACTGCCTACTAACTGTAGCTGCTACTGCTGCCACTGCTACTGTTGCCTGCTATACTGCTAGCTGCTGTCTACTGCTAGCTACTGCTGCTGCCACTGCTGCCACTGCTCAGCTACCACTCACTGTCACTACTCGTCTGCTACTAGCTGCTGCTCTACCGCTACTGCATGACTACTCATCTGCTTCTGCTGCTGTTGCTATCGTACTACTACTTCTGCTACTATTACTACTGTTATTATTATTACTACTACTTCTGCTACTACTACTGCCACTACTACTATTATCACTATTACTACTAGCTGCTACTACTACTACTACCACTACTGCCACTGCTACCACTACTACTATTACCACTACTACTCTACTACTTCTGGTACTACTACTACTACTACTATTTCTACTTCTGCTACTACCACTACTTCTGCAACTACTACTACCACTACTGCCACTTCTACTACTTCTGCTACTACTGCTACCACTACTTCTGCAACTACTCCTACCAATACTACTACTTCTGCTGCTGCTACCACTACCAATACTGTCTCTTCTACTACGTCTGATACTACTTCTGCTACTACCACTACTACTATTTCTGCTACTACTACTTCTGCTGCTATTACTATCACTGCTATTACTGCTATTGCTCCTACTACCACCACTACTACTTCCACTACTCTTACTACTTCTGCTACTGTTACTATTATTACTACTACTTCAGCTACTACTACTGCCACTACTACTATTATCACTATTACTACTAGCTGCTACTACTACTACCACTACTGCCACTGCTACTATTACCACTACTATTCTACTACTTCTGGTACTACTACTATCACCACTATTGCTACTTCTGCTACTACTACTTCTGTAACTACTACTACCACTACTGCCACTTCTACTACTTCTGCTACTACTACCACTACTACTTCTGCTACTACCACTACTGCCTGCTGACTATTACTGCCATTACTGCTACTGCTAACTACTGCTGCTGCCACTACCAATGCTGCTATACTACTGCTACTGCCACTGCTGCTGCTACTACTACTGCTGCTACTGCTAGCTATCTGCTACTGCTGCTGCCACTAGCTTCTGCTGCTACTGCCACTACTAATGCTACTAGCTGCTGCTACTGCCACTAGCTGTACTGCTGCTACACTGTACTGCTACTGCTACTGCTGCTGCTGCCACTTCTACTACTTCTGCTACTACTACCACTACTACTTCTGCTACTACCACTACTGCCACTTCTACTACTTCTGCTACTACTGCTACCACTACTACTTCTGCTACTACCACTACTTCTGCTACTACCACTACTTCTGCTACTACTACTACTTCTGCTGCTATTACTATCACTGCTATTACAGCTACTGCTACTACTACTACTACTATTGCGTCTGCTTCTACTGCTACTATTACTACTACTACTACTACTACTACTAATACCACTACCACTGCTTTTACTACTACAACCACTACTACTATTATCACTATTACTACTAGCTGCTACTACCACTACTGCCACTGTTATCACGTCTGCTTCTACTGCTACTATTACTACTACTTCTGCTACTACTACCATTATTTCTACTATAACTACTACTACTACCACCACTTCTGCCACTACCATTACTGCCACTAATGCTACTTCTACTACTATTATTGCCACTATTACTTCTACTACTACGATCACACATACCCCTCTATTGTAACTGATGCATTTACTCTTGTGGTGGAGTTTGTCTTCAGTGGCCCTGGTCTGCATTGCTGTAATTATCTGGCAGTATAAGCAGTTCAGTCCAGCGATGTTGCTGTATTCAGATATCAAATATATCTTAGTCATAAATGAGGATTTACAAAATTCTGTTTTTCACTCTGCTGTGCTCATGCCTTTTCACTGGATAATACAGAGCACCCATCTTATATTTAGGTAACAACCCTAAGCCACGCACTAGGATTGCTGCTTTTAATGATGGCACTTATGTTCTCATTTGATCCATATGATTTTATAGTAAATGACTGAGAATGGAATGAATGGACAACCGCCTCATATAAATATTCTCTATCTTTTGCAATCAGATAGATACAATGGAAATGATGAGGCATCCGGATGAAACAACTAATATGAAAAGACAGACTGTGGCTTCCTATTTTAGGGTAGGTAGCCTGAAATAATTGTAGTTATTTCGTGTATTTTTCATATATAATATTTAATACCAGGCTGGTGAATTATTTCTATTAATCTCCTAAATGAGGAAACTGCAACCGCCGATATTATACAAGGAACATAAAAAATCTGAAGATCATGTCCATGAAGCCTTAATCCATGTGATCAAAATAATTCAAATTTAAATAATTCAAGTCAAAATAACATTTTTATTCTGTGCACTCTTTTGCATAGTATTCCCTTATGGACTTGTTATCCAAAATGGTGGTTGGGCAGCCTCATTTTGTCCGCTGCATTAAGCCAAATGATGACCGGGAGGCAATGAAGTTTTGCCGGGAGAGAGTACTCATGCAACTGCGCTACACAGGGATTCTAGAAACTGTCAATATCCGAAGACAGGGATATTCACATCGTATTTTATTTGAGGAGTTCCTCAAAAGGTAAGAAATACATGACAACTCTACTGTAATGTCAGTTGTCTCTTAGATGCAAGATTGTATCAATAATGTTTTCCAATCATCAAAAATAATCTCAACACTGCGGTAATCGAGGTAGAACACATGAGGTTTTTAAGATGTATTTTTGTAATTTTTTTGGTTACCCCTACAAAAATTCAACATGCAAACCCAGCTTGGGGGCTATGTCTTATTCCTGTCTTACATTTTGACAGCTTACAAACAAGACCAGGAAGGCCAAAGATGCACCAAATTTCATCACATTGGCACACGCTGTATGATGGTCCAGTATTTGTTCCATTTTTTGGGCGGTTTGCACTATGCCTGGTAGTTTGCATTTACTAAGGGACAGCCAGATATTTTGTGAGCAGAGCTACATTTTCAGCCAGATTTAATGTGCTCCAGTCCACCTAGAGGCCTACAAACCGATGGAACCTGACAAAAGTTTGGACAGAAAAATCCATAGGTATTTCATGTGACAAATTTTATTACAAAAAGCAGAAACAAAAAAAAAGCTAAAAGTTGCATCTTGATACTTGTTGTTTTCTTTCTTACACCAATATTTTGTGCCAAAAACGAGAGTGCACACCAGTAATAAATCTGGTGCATTTGAAGTCTCCATTTAGTCACGTCCCCTTTTCTAATCACTTTTCAAAACTGTCTATTGAGGCACAAAAATGGTCTAAAACACGTAATAAATCCAGCTTATGGCATCTGTGTGGTGCATTTTGGTCAGTAAATCTCCCTGTTCCAGCTCCCTTTGTCCCTGGCTCCCTACGGTGGTCTTCCACTCCATGTCCTGTAAACTTCAGGATGGATAGGATCACGTATGCTACTTCAGCCAATGATTGGCCTCAGCGGACCCAGCGGTCAACAAGTGGCACACCACCGCTGGGTTACATGCTGCTTGGGATATTCACCACTGAAGCCAGTCATTGGCTGCAGTGGTGCACATGAACCCACTGTGCTTCCTAGGCCCTTTAACACATATTATGTGACCTATTGCAGGTCACAGCAGTCACATGGGATGCGTCAGCACCAGGGGTTCGATGATGTATTACATTTTGGAACCCGTTGTGATTTTTTTTTAAAAACAGGACAAATAAAACAAATAAAACACCTGCCAGACAACCCCTATACTTAAGATTTTGCTGCGTCTACATTGTATGCACTTACTGAACTGTACACTAGGTATAGATGGTTGTAGGTGGATAACAACCATGAAGCAACCACCTAGAAGAAATAACATAGGAGACACAAGTCGGACGGCTGATTGAAATTATACCCAATGTTTTTTCCCTTCTCCTTTTTTCTGCACCGGTCTGCACTAATAGTTTATAAAATGCAATTGTCATATAAACATGGTCTACAGTATCAGGAGGAAAGCTGCTAACTCGTCTATTTTGTTTGTACAGGACTAAAAAGGATCAAAGTAGCAATTAAGTTTCGGGCTTAAGGATCTTTCATATCCTCAGATTTACCATAAGGCTCTGACTCTTGTTCATTCTTGCCTAATGGGTTTTTTGAATATGAACAAAGAAGTGTCAATCTGTTTAGCATTTGATCTGCTGCTCTGAATATTTGAGGAATTTCATGGATCACCGGCTAATGTATTTATCTATTCCCAATATTTCACTTAAAGAAACCTTTTCAAAGCTTTAATTATGGCTCTCAGCACAGAAAATAATGTGTGCAAATTCAGCAGAGGGCTTGTCAATGTCTTCAGATGTAGAAACTGAAGCCAGTGAACGACTGTGATCATTTTAAGATTTTTCTTAGAATCAATTGTTTAAAGCTCCATAGCCAAGATGTTTGTAGTGATTATTAAAAATTCAAAACATAAGTCAAAGTTCTTCTTTCCATTGTTATATAAATGCTACCTAAGCATGCACGACTTTTACGCAGATGTGAACTTTCCCTTAGCTTACTGGTGAATGTAATATACAGTACCTGCAAGGCCAGGGTTAGACATTGGATGGGTAATGAGCAAAGTAGCGCTCACACTTGCCATGTTAGACACCTCATCTCGTAGGTGTGTAGTTAGCACAACTGAAGAAGGACGTATGTCTATCAAGCTCAACCACGGGATGGGAGGAGATGTGAATGAAGAGGAGCGGGAATTCAGAATTTTCATAAACATTAATGTTATTCTGTTCTTTTTAAAAACCGTCCACTGTTCATGCAGTTACCATGTCCTGGGGTAGACGATTGCACAGATTTAGGGCTCATGCACACGAGTCAGCTTGTACTTTATGATCTTCCATCTACTAATTTTGAAAGTTGCACATGTAAAATAATATAGACATACAAAGTCTAAATTATATCTCCATTTGGTTGATTAATAATACTGCCATATACTGGCCACATAATGCAAATATTTGTAACACAATGCTCCCATTTGATGCCCAGATAAAACTGACATTTCTTGTACTAATAAGAAGGTAAAAGTTTTACTCCCGTGCAGTGTCCACATAATATTGTATACACAACTGACATAATACCGCCATATGGATCGGTGCAGAGCAGGGGGCTGAAAGCACAGTTCTAATGTGACTCTCGGACACACAGTTTTCTCTGTTGTCAGGCACAATACTTTTCTCTGTTGTCAGGCACAAATGAGCACTCTATAAGCTATATAAGTACTGGAACTGACAAGTGGCCCATTCTCAGGGGTCCTTTGTAAATGACCCCCGACAAGGTCTCACTTTGTAGCAAGTAAAGAAAGTGAAATCAGTGACATTTGCATTTGTGTAGATAGAACTCGAGTGACAGGCTTGCTTACTTGCTCTGCAGATATTCTGTGTAATACAAGTTGTAGTTGTAGTCAGGGGCGTAGCTATAGGGGGTGCAGAGGTAGCAGTCGCTACCGGGCCCAGGAGCCTGAGGGGCCCCAAATACACTTGTGCCGCATAAGATGACACACAAAGCACAGAGGGAAGGGGGGCCCAATCTGAACTCTTGCACCAGGGCCCATGAGCCTTTAGCTACGCCCCTGGTTGTAGTCCATTCAAGCTTGATCCACTTTCCAGTCACTTCTATGAATATCACGTCCCAACTGTTTCTGTGTAAATGTGGATGGAGACCTCCTGTGGTGGCCTCACCCATTCTAGAGGAGATGGCTTCGGGTCAAATAGTTGGGCCCCCATCTACCAGACATTTCTGACATGTCCTGTGCGCAACTAATGTTTATGACATCTAGAAGGCACTCTCCTTTCTTCCACCACTATTTGGGGGCACACGTTCCCTAGCGGCAGGACGGATCCGACAGGCTGTTCCGTCGGGTGAACAGCCTGTCGGATCCATCCTGCCGCTAGTGTGAAACTAGCCTAACATCAGTGGTGTATATTTTCCCATCACAGCCCTGATAGAAACAGGTCAAAGCTATGCAAAGTAAGGCCTGCACGTGATGCTGTCCATATTGCTGTCCGCAAAGCACAGATTCACAAAAAACTGAACCCTTCCTGTGCAATTTGCATTTTCTTACTCCTATTACTAGAAATAACTATTCTTGTTCGCAGTATGGAGATGTTCTGTGATTTGCGGGATGAACACCCGGATAACATCTGTGTGCTGTCAGTTTTTTTTTTTTTTTTTTTTGCAGACCCATAGAACTGAATGGGTTCATGTGGAATCCGCAAAAATGAGACATCAGACATGGATACAAAATATGGTCGTGTGCATGAGCTTCAAAATAAACTAAAAAATATGTGGTCACAATAACATTGAAAATATGTTACATATGTGTGGATAAAGTAGAATAATTCTTATTTGATCCCTTACTAGTAGTGGATAATGTTATCAGCGTCGGACTGGCCCACCAGAGTACCAAAGGTTCCTACAGTGGGCCCAGGCCCTGATCCCATAGTGGGCCCCAAAGGTCCAGGAGAAAAAACAAATTTGGAGCTGCCTTTGTAGACTATAACTTGCCACTAAGATTTAAAACCTGTTAGATTTTATTGATCACATGGGGATTGGGCGCCGAGAATAATTTCCTCTGGTGGTCCCAAGGCACCCCAGTACCACCCTAAATGTTAAAATTGTGTAAAAAGCTGTTGGTCTGAAGGCAAAAATGTAATGCTGTTGCCTTTCATATGTATCTCTTCAATTGGTATTGATTACAGGGGTTTTCTCACTTCGGCAAATAGCATTTATCATGTAGAGAAAGTGAATACAAGGCACTTACTGATGTATTGTCATTGTCTATATTGCCTCCTTTGCTGGCTGGATTCATTTTTCCATCACATTATACACTGCTCGTATCCAGAGGTTATGACCACCTTGCAATCCAGCATCGGTGGTAGTGCTTGCACAGTATAGGAAAAAGCACCGGTCTATGTGCGCTCCCGCGGTCTCGGCCATCAGACAGGCCGGCACTTTTTCCTATAGTGTACAAGCACGACCACCACTGATGGATTGCAGGGTGGTCGTAACCATGGATACAAGCAGTATATAATGTTACGTAAAAAATGAATCCAGCCAGCAAAGGAGGCAATATGGGTAATAACTAGAGATTAGCAAATCGAATCCCACGAAGTGAAATTCAATCCGAATTTCAGGATAAATTCGATTTGCCTATAAGCCGAATTTCCTAGTGCTTCATGTCAGCACAGGTTTGACCTGAAATAGTATAAAAAACAAAAAAAAAAATCAAACTTACCTCCTCCATTTGCTTGCGACGGGCGGATAGCCTCCATTTTGCTTGAAGATCTCGGCCGAAATTCCGTGCAGCGTGAGATTACATCATCACGCCGGACGACGCCAGCCGGTGTGATAACGCAATCTCGCGCTGCACAGGATTTCGGCCGAGATCTTCAAGCAAGATCGCGGCGGCCGGCCCATCACAAGCAAATGGAGGCGGTAAGTTTGATTACATTTTTTTTTATTGTTAATTTTACACTCAGATGCCGCGATCATGTATGTAGTGAGCACCACCCAAGTCCACCAAGCAGACTAAATTGAATTGCTGGCAGTGAGCAAGTCCCAGACTGGAACATGTGGAACAGGCACCCACCCAGCACATTGCCTGTTCCCAGTAAAAGCCCGCCCTGAACTAGCTGGAACCAGCTATGCTATGTATTATGGTGTCCGCTAAATACTTTAGTGGACACCCAAACTAGGGCCTTTACTCCACCAAGGCCAGGAACCTTGGTGACACGTTCCTTGGTGACAAAACCCCACCTTTAAATGCTTTCTTTGGACTTCACTGCCCATAACACTATTCACATTGCCACAGTATATATATATATATATATAAAAAAAGTTACCTACACTATTTTTGTTTGTTATTTTGTTTATACTGTATATTTATTAACACTAATATATTTGATAGCGTTCCACTGCTGCATGGTGGAATCTAGGAGACATTTTAATGTTCCTTTGTAACAGGGTTTTTTATTTCTATTACTCTGCAACTCTTTATTATTCTCATCTTCTTCTAGGTATTATTACCTTGCATTCAAAGCTCATCAGAATCCTCCACCGACAAAAGAAAGTTGTACGGCAATTCTAGAAAAAGCTAAACTTGAAAAGTGGGTTCTTGGAAGAACTAAGGTAAATCTGCAGCTATTTTTCAGTGATATTAAGAGCCCCCTAACAAAAAAATGTGTGTTTTCTTTCAGCAGTGCTGTAATGTGGCAGTAGGGCAGCATATGCAGCATTTTCTGAATCCACACAAGGTCTAAAATAGAGACTTTTCTACAATACTTTTACTGTTTCGCTAAAATAAGTAAATTATAAAGGACAGCATGGATCAATCCTATCACATTTCATGGACTTTCAATTAGGCATTAGGTCAGATGGCATTAACATCATTGTACGGATTAACATAATGACAAGATGTAACCACAGCTTTTATGAAATTAACCACTTGCCATGAATTCTTAACAGGTCAGCTGAAGGCAACTAGTCAAAAAAAGAAATCCCACCAGACTCCACACCAGCCAACAGACTCCCAAAAGGCGTGAAATTAAAGATTTTATTTGCTCACAAAATACCTCCTAGCTTTGTCTTAGGGCTCATGCACACGGCCGTTGCCCCACTTGAATGGCTCCACAAAGCCGGAGATGCGGTGGGGAAGCATGGATCGGAACCCCATGGAAGCACTACGGAGTGCTTCTGTGGTGTTTCTGGCCGTGCCTCCAAACCACAAAAAAGTAGTGCATGCACTACATTTTTGCAGTGCGGCCCTTCGGATGTGGATCGTGGACCCCATTCAAGTGAATGGGTCCGCGATCCGCATGCGGCTTCCCCACGGTCGTGTGCATGAGCCCCTATTCCATGATTTTACTATTGATGGATTAAGGATAACAATATCTGATTGCCGAGGGTCTGACACCCCTCACCCAAGCCGATCAACTGTTTCCAAGTAGCTTCAGCACCGGAACGTCACAGTTCTGTCTATTGTGTGTGTAGTGGATGGAGCTGGTAACTGCAGCGCTTCTCCTATTCACTTCAATGGGAGCAACACTGCAGTAACAAACTCCATCTGCCGGACAATGTGTAGTTCCTGTATCGCCACTCTTGTCCACTGGCTGTATTTGGTATTATATCTTAGCCTCGTTAATGAGAATAGCCAGAAACAGAAAAATAACTAATCACATAGCCACTTTTATGGAAAGTAGTCTATTTACACCCATTCTATTTAGGACAAGGGTGCTGGTCGGCAGACCCTAGAGCTCATAGACCATTCCTGTGTCCCAGTACACAACACCGCCTTCCCATATTTTTTTTTGTAAAAAGTTGGTGGTTACAGAATTTTTTTGTTGCAAAAAGCATATTTAGGCCTCATACACATGCCAGTTGTTTGATTCCGTGTCCGTTGAGGCGTTTTTCGTGCTTTTCTGTGGACCCATTGGTTTTCAATGTGTCCGTGGAAAACTCATCAAAGGCACCGTTTGTCCTCCGCGTCCGTGGTCCGTGATTACTGTCCGTCAGAAAAATATAACCTATCCTATTCTTGTCCGCGAAAAACAGTTTCGGACCCATTCAAGTCAATGGGACCATGAAAAAAATGCGAAGGCACATCCGACTATCATCCGCATCCGCAACCTGCATATATATTACATTATCCTGGGTGGAGATATTAAAATTACACTTTTTTTTTTCCTTCCAACGGAATAAAAAATGGACACTGATCACGGAACAACGGAACCCCATTTTGCGGACCGCTAAAAACAACTGTCGTATGCATAAGATTTAAACCTGTCATGTTGATCTGGTTTTTGAGCTGCAGGCAGCATGTTATAGAGCAGGAGGAGCTGAGCATATTGATATACTGTACAGTTTTGTGGCAAAACAATCAGTATAACATATTTTTTGTCATTTATATTCCTGCTCATTCTGGGCTTTGAAGTCCAGGAGGTGGTCCTATCAGTGATTGACAGCCTTCCCTCTATGACTGTGTATACAGAGATAGCTGTCAATCACTGATAGGACCGCCTCCTGGACTTCAAAGCCCAGAATGAGCAGGAATATAAATGACAAAAAATATATGAATCTTGAATATTTTGAATCTTTTCCCACAAAACTATACCGCAATCTGCTCAGCTCCTCCTGCTCTATAACATGCTGCCTGCAGCTCAAATACCATGATTAGTGTTGGGTGAATCCGAATTTCAGGGAAAATTCGATTCGCCACAAAGCTGAACTTCCTGGTGCTTCGTGGTAGTGAATTGATTTTCCCTGAATGGCGGTACAAAATAAAAAAAAAGATCATACTTATCTCATCCAATCTTGATTGAAGATCTCGCACAAAATACTGTGTGCAGTGACTTACGACGTCACCACGCTGGCTGATGTGATGATGTCATCACAGGCCATGTGAGATTTTGCGCTAGATCTTCAATCAAGATGGCGGCGGCCGGCTTGTTGCGAACAAATGGATTAAGGTAAGTATGATTTATTAATTTTTTCATTTTACACTGTGTTATAACCAGTGTCAGATGCTACGATCAGCTATGAACGCGGCATCTGAGGGGTACAATGACAGGGAGCGGTGCAAACACCGCTTCCTCTCATTGCACCCACTACTTACAAAGAAATGCGCTTTGTGACAAAGTAATTCATCACAAAGGGATTTTTTGTAAAATTCGGCAAAGCAGATGAATTGAATTTTACAATACTTTGCTTATCTCTAACCATGATCTATGGGACAGGTTCCCTTTAAACCAAAACCTCTCATCAAAGGCAGTGCAATACAACTATTACATATCCACAAGCATTGGTGGTCAACCTCCCTCCAGTCACCTCCGGAGCAGTGAGCGACAAGCTGCTCCATCTTACACGGACATTAATCTGCTATAGGGTCTATCAGCTTATGTCGTGTGTTTTACCAGTGTGATATTAATAAGCAGTATATTTGCCGTTTAGCAGGCAGTCCTTCAGATGGGTCTGCATGTGAGGGGTGAACACGAAAAACCTTGCCCTTCATAACTGTCTTTGTGTTGAAGGTTTTCCTGAAATACTACCACGTGGAACAGCTAAACCTCTTACTGCGGGAAGTCATTGGACGGGTAGTTGTGATGCAGGCCTATACCAAAGGATGGCTCGGTGCAAGGAGATATAAGAAAGTTAAAGAGAAGAGAGAAAAGAGTGCGACCTGTATTCAGGCTGGTAAATATGACTGCAGGGTATACCTATGATGGGTGGCTGTATGACCTGTGTGGTCACATATCATCTTGATGACTTGGAAGCACTGATGTTGCTTCAAATCAGGGCGTAACTACCATAGCGGCAGACTAGGCGACTGCTATGGGGCCCAGGGCAGGAGGGGGCCCAGTCTTAGTTGGGATCATCTTCTCTTCTACTCAGGGCCGGCGCTACCCTAAGGCAGACCAAGCGACTGCCTTAGGGCACACCCGGCGCAGAGAAGCGGTGGGCGGAAAAAATCCCTTGAAAGTTGCGCCGCCCGCCGCAGCAGCCCTCACTGACAGAGCAGCAACACGGTCAGTCACGGCTCAGGTGGGGTCATGTGACTGACGAGTGGTGCTGCGGCGGGAAGCAGGAGGCACTGGAGGCTGGAGCTGTGTTAACTCACACAGCCACTGCAGTAGGTGAGTGCATGAATTACAGGGGGGTGGCATGATGGGAGGGGGGACAATGTAGTCTGTGACTGAGGGGGAGGGGGAAGGTCACACAATAGGGGGTGATTATGTGGCACAAAGTTTTTTTTTTTTACATGAATGGAGGGGGAAGAAATGTGACATGGAGGGCTGATGGCTGACATGGGGGGCTGACGGCTGACATGGGGGGCTGACGGCTGACATGGGGGGCATGATGGCTGACATGGGGGGCATGATGGCTGACATGGGGGGCTGATGGCTGACATGGGGGGCTGATGGCTGACATGGGGGGCCTGATCTGAGGTGTGATTAACATTCGGGGTCTGATTGCTGGTCTGACCTGAGGTGTAATGGAAAATATTGTTTATTATTATCCTCCTCTAAAACCTAAGACCTCTTTCACACTTGCGTTCTGAGGATCCGGCGGGCACTTCCGTCCCGCCGGATCCGTCAGAACGCAAGTTGCCTGAAAGCATTTGAAGACTGATCAGTCTTCGAAATGCTTTCAGGTTACCATGGCAGCCAGGACGCTTCTGAAGTCTTGGCTGCCATGGTACTCCACAGCAGTGTACTTACCTGCACTGCGGCCGCCGGGCGCTCCTTTATGACGTCATAGGTCCCTGCGGTGCATAGATTATTGCGCTGCACGGACCTGTGACATCATGAAGGAGCGCCCGGAGGCCGCAGCGCAGGTAAGAACACTGCTGCGGAGTACTTACCATGGCAGCCAGGACTTCAGTAGTGTCCTGGCTGCTATGGTAACCGATCGGAGCCCCAGCTTACACTGATCGGTACTGCTGCTGCGCATGCGCAGAGCTAAACGTCGGATCCGGCGATGCACCGAATCGACGTTTAGCTTAATGCCGGATCCGGATTAATGCACTTCAATTTTTCAACGCCAAAAAAACGTTCACATACTGAACGGAAGACATCCTGATGCATCCTGAACGGATTTTTCTCCATTCAGAATGCATTGGGATAATCCTGATCAGTATCTTTCCGTCCTAGAGCCCCGAGGGTGGAACTCTAGGACGGAAAGCAAAAGCGCAGATGTGAAAGGGGCCTAAGTGAGTCTTATGGGCCGTTGCATCTTATAGGGCGAAAAATACAGTCCTCAAAACAGCGATTGAAGCAGAGCAAAGATACCAGGACCACACAGAGGAGAAGCCAGCTGCTGCAGACAGGACCGGGCGGGCGGGGGGGGGGGCGCCAAGATGTAGCTTTGCTTGTGTTGCCAAAAATCCTTGCACCGGCCCTGCTTCTACTGCAGGTAAAAACATGGTCAGGACTCTACCCTCTAAAGTAGGGATGCTCAACCTGCGGCCCTCCAGCTGTTGTAAAACTACAACTCCCACCATGCCCTTCTGTAGGCTGATAGCTGTAGGCTGTCCAGGAATGATGGGAGTTGTAGTTTTGCAACAGCTGGAGGGCCGCAGGTTGAGCATGACTGCTCTAAAGGAACAACTTTTAGCAAATGAGGCAGTGGAAAATGTCCCAAGGGTAATTGAAAAGGGTTTAGGCGGAAACCCTTCTGTCCTATGTGGGGGGCCTGGTTTGATCCTTGCTATGGGGCCCTTACTTCTCTATGTATGCCACTGCAGGGGCATTGCCATTACACCTAGAGGCTCTGCTCTATCTGCAACTGCCGTGCCCTCTGCACTTTGATTGGCCAGGCAGTGATACGTCATCATGCCTGCCTTGTCCTGTCAATCAAAGTGCAGAAGGCGCAGCAGTTTCAGAGAGAGCAGAGCCTCCAGGAGTAATGGCAATGCCCCTGTTGCTCCTAGAGGTTAATCAGCATATATTAAAACATGCATGTGGGCACATATGAACATGGGACCAACACAGACGCCTTCAGCTGCCAAGTGCACATGTAACAGGTCATAGGTACAAATCTGCTGATAGATGCTCTGTAAGAGGGTTAGTTCCCTTAATAGTTTTGCACATCTTACTCCAGCATACATATGAAATGCCAGTCTTAATGCATTCTTCCTCTATGTTATGGCTGATAATCAAGCACTTAAAAGACCAGTCATCTCTCCTGACATGTCTGCTTTAGTAGTGGTGATGCCATCAATATGCAAAGACATTATATACATTTTTTGTAATTCCAGCATGGAGAGGATATGATAGTCGAAAGAAATTCCAAGAACTAAGAACCAGAAGAAATGAAGCTGCAGTTGTTATTCAAGCAGGTAATTGTAGACGACATCAAACGGGTTAATCTGTAGTCTATTGTCATAATGGAAGTTATGTCCACACATATCTAATATATAAAGCTGAGTGTATGTGTGTATGTCCGCTAAAGGAATCCGCAGCGTCGCATTTACAGTCATGAAATTTGCCACACAGGTACATAAGGTGTCCGGAAAGGTTTTAGACCGTGTCTCAGCTCTCTATCACGTGCCGTTCCTGAGATATTCCCAAAAAATGCATTAGCCAATAGAAGCTGGGTCACATGACCTTTATCAGCCAATAGAAGCTCGCAGGCCCTTAGTCTCCACATACACACAGTATTACACCAGGTTTCCATAAGTACCCAGCCATTTTTTCTTCACTGCTGCAGGTCAGCTATAAAGGGGCAGGGCGCTGTGGATGACACTGTTAAGGGAGTGGAGTGCTGTGGAGGTCACAGTTAAGGGGGCAGGTAGGGCCACCCCCAAAAGATGGACTTAAAAACCCTGCCCCGAGGTCACGCTCCTGACCCGGTTAGGCCACGCCCCTTTCCACTCCGCAGCCGACGGGATTGAAAGAATAAAGTTAAAAATCATCAGGGGTGGGGAGGGATGGTGACTTTCTCTTTGCAGCTCACGCTCAGACAGCACAGTGCTGCTGTCTTAGAGTGAGCTGTTCAAAAGGACATCTCTGTGTCTGTCCAGGCCCTGCGCCGGACAGAGGACAAAGAGTCTGAAAGCCGGACTGTCCGGTCTAAAACCAGACCTCTGGCCACCCTAGGGGCAGGCTGCTGTGGAGGTCACAGTTAAAGGGACGATCCGCTATGCAGGTCAGTGTTAATGGGCAGATTGCTGTAGAGGCCACAGTTAAGTGGACGGGGTGTTGTGGAAATCACTGTTAAGGAGATGAAGTACTGTGGAGATCACTAATAAAGGGATGGCCGCTGTGGAGGTCACTGTTAAGGGGGTGGGATTTTGTGGAGGTCAAAGTTAAAGGGGCAGGGTACTGTAGATGTCACTGTTATAGTGGATACTGTCGATATCACACACAAACATTACAGTAAATGAAATAGATGATAAGTGATCAATCATTTTTTTTTTACATTGACCAGAAATTCTAGTAGTCAGTCCTTGTAGGACATTTTCCTATGAACACACAGTGAAGCTCATCCCACATAAACTCAGTAAAGTTGAAGTCTGGTCGTTGTGCTAACCAGTCTATCAGTCACAGTCCTTCCCTCCGTCTCCTGGATTATTTACCCAAAATGCATTTCTTTGTGTATATGTTATTCTTGCAGAATGCTGTTTTCAAATATGTTTATCTGTACATTTAGGATTTAAAGAGGACCTTTCACCTCTTTTAACACTAAAATCTACCTATACCTGCGGGCAGAGCGGCGCCCAGGGGTCCCCCTGCACTTACTAGTATGCCTGGGCGCCGCTCCGTTCGCTCGTAGGCTCCGGTGTCCAAGCTCCTTGGTTATGGGGCGGGCACTTGTGAGGCGTGCCTTGCTGCAGAGCTGGCCAATCACAGCGCACAGCTCATAGCCTGGCTATGAGCTGTGCGCTGTGATTGGCCAGCTCTGCAGCAAGGGACACGCCTGATACAAAGTCCCCGCCCCATACAACAGAGGGAGCTCGGACACCGGAGCCTATACCGGGTGAACGGAGCGGCGCCCAGACATACAAGTAAGTGCAGGGGGACCCCTGGGCGCCGCTCTGCCCACAGGTATAGTTAGTTTTTAAATCGGTGAAAGGTCCTCTTTAAGATTTCCCATGGACAGGACATTTAGAATCAAATATTACCTATCACTAGTGTTGAGTGAATCTAAGTATTCGAACTGGACTTCGATCCGAATTTCAGCAAAAATTTGATTTGTCATGAAGCTGAATTTCCTCGCGTTTCATGGTAACGAATCAATTTTTCCTAAAATGGTGACTGAAAATAAAAAAATTATACTCACCTAATCCACTTGCTCGCGGAGAGGCCGCCCGCTCCTGTCTTGATTGAAGAAAACCCGCCAAAGGACCTGCGCCGAGCGTGATGACCTCACCACAGGAACACTCTGGGCATGCGTGGTGACGTCATCATGCCCGCTGCAGGTTCTTTCGCAGGTTTTCCTCAATCAAGATGAGGTATTGCTCTCCGCGAGCAAGTTGATAAGGTATTTTTTTAAACCCCTGAAAGGCTTAATATAAGTCACAGATGCGGCGATCAGTGTTGAACGCGACATTGAACGTTGACGGGGGGGGGGGGGGGTCGTTTCCCCATCATTGTGCCCCCTCCATACAATGGAAAGTGATTTGTGACTAAGTAATTTGTAATAAATCAAATTTCTTGTCGAAGTTTGGCGAAGCAGACGAATCAAACTTTTAAAAACGTCGTTCATCTGTACCTTTCACACAACTCTTTTGCCTCCACAGCATTTGTATCCCTAGACCGTGAGCATCAGTCAAAAGAAGGAAGGTCGCTCCCTTCGTAACCAGTTGTTCCCCCTTGACTTTTGAGTGTAGGCCCCGTTTTTTTGTGTCGTAACCTGTATTAACAGTAGAGATTGCGGACTTTCATACAAATATCTGTACATAAAGTGGCCATTCGAGGGAATGGCCTAGTTCACTTTAAATTAAGGGCTCTTATAAGATGTTATATCATCTTATCATCTTCAAGAGCCAACTAGATGCGTCAACATCCCTCGAAGCGTCAGTCAGGATCATCTTAGGAACTGTGTTACTGATTCTTGCTTTAAAATAGTCAGAACTGCAGAAAACGTGCCATATGGCCCTTCTTGGTACTCAGTGGCTTACAGAGAGCAGGAAAACATCACTTATGGTTTTTATTTCAGATCTCCCATTTAGAGACTATTTGAATGGGTATCCAAGCACTAAACAAAAACTCTCCTATGGCCTCCAAGTATTTTAAAAAATTAAAGGCGACTGACCTTGCCGATTCCGTGCCGCTGCCATTCCGATGGAGCCGGGGTCCCCGCTCACTCCAGTTCTCGAAATGCCACTTAGCCGGTCATTAGCTGAGGATGGTCATTGCTGCAGCCTTTACTGCCTCGTCGAACAGCAGCAGGAAGTGGAGTTCAGTGGGGGCCCCGCACAGTCAGAACGGTGAGTACAAACTCTTTTAGTTTTTTAACCATTCACCGGCCATGGGAGAGCTTTTGTATTGTGATGACATACCCCTTTTAATGGATGCAATTGCACCCTCTGGTTTTTATCAGCGCATACAGTATGTGCAATGTCAAGATTTGTTGAGGACCTACAATCTGACCATGTGGGACATTCATCAGCAATGAATATGAACGTAGGGATGTTGGTGCATCAAGAATGTTGTTCTTGGAATAATTCACAAAATGCATTGCTTTACACAGGGAGGTGGTTTGACATTATCACAATGACTTGAATTGCCAGACAGACATGGTTCATCTCCTCATGCGTACAGCGCAGTAATTTCTGCTTGCATGGTTTCCTCTAGCAGCGGGAACGTTCTCAGGAATACGTAACGCAGTGTATGAGTCACTGAGGAGAAGGCTTCATTTCCATATCATTTATTGCCTGAGAACCAGAATGTTTCCATGAGTTTTTCTTGTTAAGGAAATGGATTTATGTATATCGGAAACAGCGCTACAGTTTAGCCCAAAGCAAAGTGCTGTAAATGACGGTATCTTAGGAGGCACTGAAATGTTTGTGGAGGAATATTCATGTAAAGCAAGTGCATCATGCGGGGATAGACGCATACACAATGCTAGGGCTGAACATACATGACTAACCTCTAGTGAAGACGTAGCTCTTACACGTTCAGAAGACTGGGCCAATTACCACGAACCAGACTTAAAATGAATGCTTGTTGCATTGGCCCGTGTAAATGTGCCACCAACCTGACAAATGAGCAACTGCATGTTTGTCAGATCATCACGTCTATCCTGTGGCACCAAACTGTCATATGTCATCAGCACATCAGCCTGTGTGAAAAGGAAATGTAAAAACTTAACGGCAACACCCCCATTGCTCCTAGAGGCTCATTTGCATATATTAAAATATCATTTTCCTCAACAATGCGGCCACATATGAACAGGGGACCAACACAGACGTCTTCAGCTGCCAAGTGCACATGTACCAGGTCATCCAGTTTCATAGGTACAAATCTGCTGACAGATGCCCTTTAAAGGGGGATGAATGATCGTAATGGTGATTATTTATTCCTCACTCACTTAACATTGCGCCATATGAAAAGGCCCTTTAAACGAGCACCGATCATCTTGTATATTATCATTTGGTGCTTGTTCAGGGCTGTAAATATATAATCTAATGAGCACATCTTCCTATGTAAACAGGGAATGTGCTGCCGACCTAATGTAAAAGTATGGGGGATGAACAGTTGTAGTAACGATGATCCCCCAGACACTTTCCATTGACCTGGGTAAAAGGCCTTTTAAACAAGCGTTGACCAACTTTTTTTTTTATTCTCAATGGTATTTTTGTGGAACAGAATCAGGCTATGTACAAGGAGGACACTTAGGGAACCAAAATAAATTGGCAGCATATCTCTCTCCTGTTCTATTTGGATGGTTTGTTACAATGTATCACTGTAGGGAAAAGTCTACAACCTACAGTTTCAGGCAGTTTGGCGAGCAGAGGATTGGCTATATTTGATACAATTGTAGCAAATCATGAAAATCATGAAGATTTTAGAACTGTATAGGTTGCATGGCTGTAGAAATGAATGTTTCCATTCACAGGAAACAAAGATCTTGAAGATGTTGAGGTACTGATTTACAAAGAATAATTTAAAACTGTAACGCAACTTACTTTTTATACGGAATCCATCGGGGTGCTGCTCTGTTGGCTGGATATGAAGCCCTTATCTCTTAACAGCTCATAAACACTCTTTTAAGCCATATTCTTATCAAACTGATAAAACTTTAGCTATCAGGAGTGTTTATGAGCTGGTATTAAAGTACAGGTAAGGGCTATAGACCCAGCCATGAGGTCAGCTTCCTTATGGACTTAGTGAGGGACATTTACTAAAGATTTTTACACCACATAAAAAAGTCGCAAATGATGGCCCATGATATAATTTTGCAATAATTTGCGGCTTTTGACTTGTCTCATTACATTTTTAAAGTGGTGAGAAAAGTTGGCAGGGCTTAACAGGGCGTGGCCTTCCACGGCCAACCAGATTTACTGTGGTTTACGCCCGAAACTGGCGTCAATAATAGATCAAACCTTTGCCAGCTAATAGCTGGCATAGATTTCATAATCTGGAGCACGAACTGCCTGAATATGCGCCAAATTTATTAAGAGGCCTCTATCTCTTAATAAATTTGGCACATTTTGCGTTGATGGGTTTTATACTAAGAGTAGCATTTGTAACATCGGTCTTAGTATATCCCCCCCCCCCCTGTGTAAGCTAGTCTGCAAATGCACTGAAAGCAAAAGCTGCAGAAGAAAAAGTGTTGAACGTTTTTAATCACAAACAAATGAAAAAAGATTTTTAGCCCAAAATGAGTTCCTAGCCTACTAATGAAACAAAATTGAAATGCATAAGACATTTTCCTTTAAATAACACACCTTACTCCCAGTGTTTTAAATATGTCCCATAGCTGGAAGATTATAAAAAAATTAAAAAATTGAAATGAATTACATTAAAAGTTTCCGTTTCATTTATTTCTATTTTTGCTCTCAGTTGGACTGGCTGAACACCATGCACATCCAGGACCATTCTGAGAGTGTAGAAAACATTTGGCTTACATGTTTCTGCAGTCCCGCTCATATTGAAATTTGTTTCCCTTTCATCTCTTTCCCAGTAAAATCAGCAGTGGGGGCTTATCCTGTTAGCTTCCTTAGAACTTCCTTTTTAGAATTCCCAATCTATTGCAGCACATTCACGTACCGGGAACAAGATGCCTTTTCATGCTGTCAACTTTTTTTTTTTTTTTCATCCGAAATGTAAATTAATTCTTGCTAGTATGCCTTGAGAGAGATCAAAGTAGGGGTATTAACCTTATTGGGCCTCCTCTCCACCGGAATCTGCTGCTGAGGCGGGGAGGTTAGTGTTGGGGGGCAATCTCAATTGTTATCTGTGGCAATTCTCCAAGCAGTGGTCCAACTAGAAGTCAGCATTTCAAAGCTCGTTTTATTTTTATTTTTTTACAGTGATTTTATCATTTTAGCAAACTACGATACAAAATAAAAAAAACATTTGCCCTGATCTTATTTCATTTAAGAGAGTCTCAGCCTGGTTGTGCAATATTATCTAAGTGGTTTTGACAGCGATTGATCTTAGTCTGGTATGAAGCAGGAAAGCAGCCCCCTGATGGAAATCTCTTAACTTAAGAGATTGTTCTTTTTTTTTTAGGCACAGTCTTTGGGGGTAAGAGAATTTGCATTTTAAAAATAAACAGGCGCCTTTCAAATACATGAGCTGGTGGTCGAGAGATCTCAGTAGGCTTATGTACTGCACAACCCATTGATCAAGTGCAGGAGACAAGAAAGGCTTGAAAAAAAAAAAGAATCTAGTTGAAGTTACATTCCCGATGGGTATGGAAATATACATACAAATAGTGATGTCTGATGTGCGGCGCTGCCAGACGGAATTTCACCGAATGGGAGTTGACAGTGGATGCTGCTGGGGCGTAATAGCATTTCCATAGAGAAGGCCCACCTACACACCTGCTGATGGAGCAGGGAAGTAGATTGCTGAAACCGTATGTCAAATCAGTGCACATGCCGTTAAGTCATATTTTTTTATTTATTGCGGTATAGACCACAATGGATTTCTTTGGGAAGTTGCAATTGTCCCCTATTTTGCGATAGATGTGATTAGTTTTATACTATACAGCTAATGAAAACCCTTGTAACAATAAAGTTTATGGTAGAAATCGCAAACGATCAAATAGAACCAGTCGAATTGTTAGGAAAAGCTTTAGGCACTGTATTAGGACATTACTAGTGTTGATCGAGCACCAAAGTACTCGGTGCTCTGGTAGAACACTTTGGGATGCTCTACAGAGCACCCGGGCTCTGACTCCATATATAGCTATGTTCATATGTGGAGTCAGTGCTTGGGGACACCCCATGTATTTAAATCTAATTTAGCCTCTATTTCTGTAAAAGTTTCTGCTGGATTTGAACTCACAACCTTCTACATTGTAGCAAGGACCTTACCCACTCAGCTATAAAGCAGAATGATAAACTGTGTCAGAAAAACCTTATAGTAGTTTGTCATGTAGTAAGTATTCCTATACAGCAGAAGTATCATTTTATATTTCACTGCAGGTTAACATGTAGCTGTATAGCGTAGTGGTTAAGGTTCTTGGCTCTAATGTAGAAGGTTGTGAGTTCAAATCTTGGCAGAAATGTTTCAGAAATAGAGGCTAAATTAGATTTAAATACACTGGCTGTCCCAAAGCACTGACTTCATATATGGATCTAGTTATATTTTTATTTTTGGTAATTGTAAAAAATGTATGGCACAAAATAAATGTGTAATTACAAATATATGTATAATATATATATAATATTTATATAGTCTGTATTAATTCCGGCAGCACTCGCTTTTATAATTTTCAGGTGCACGCGTCTCACCCTTGACATCAGGTATGTATATCCATGAAAAATCAACGCAGCACTCTTCTTATGAAAAAACCGCAGTGTCTTTATTCACACATGTGACACAAAATAGGAGACATTTCAATCCCCTTCTGGGATCCTTCTCAAGCCAAGTGGCACTTGGCTTGAGAAGGATCCCGGAAGGGGATTAAAACGTTGCCTATTTTGTGTCACATGTGTGAATAAAGACACTGCGTTTTTCATAAGAAGAGTGCTGCGTTGATTTTTCATGGATATATATATCATGGATATATATATATATATATATATATATATATATATAGATAGATAGATAGATAAAATCATACTTCTGATATATATGAATGCATAATATGTGGGAAACTACTACTAATGTTTTTAGCCATAATATATTTACATATATTCTAAATATATAATAATATATGTAAATATATTATGGCTAACAATATATATATATATATATATATATATAGGTTTAAATTAAATTTAGCCTCTATTTCTGAAAAGTTTCTGCCGGGATTTGAACTCACAACCTGCTACATTAGAGTCAAGAACTTTAGCCACTACACTATACAACTACATGTTAACCTGCAGTGAAATATAAAATGATACTTCTGCTGTATAGAAATACTTACTACATGACAAACTACAATAAGGTTTTTCTGACACAGTTTATTATTCAGCTTTATAGCTGAGTGGTCAAGATCCTTGCTATAATGTAGAAGGTTGTGAGTTCAAATCCAAACAGAAACTTTTCAGAAATAGAGGCTAAATTAGATTTAAATACACTGACTCGAGCCAGTTTGGCCAAGCATTCCTGCTCAAAATTAGACGTTACCTTGCTTCAAGTCTGCAGTGGCTAATTTATTTATTTTGTTCAAGTTATATAGCGCTGACATTTTCCATGGCGCATTACAGATATTATGTTTGCTTGCTGTCTCCAGTGGAGCTCACAATCTAAATTCCCGATCAGTGGCCTTTGGAGAGCGGGAGGAAACCGGAGAACCCCATGCAAACACGGGGAGAACATACAAACTCTATGTAGATGTTGTCCTTGGTCAGATTCAAACCTAGGACCCCAGCGCTGCAGTCCAGCACTGCCCAGCCGTACAATCCAAAGCAGGCTACAATTAAACTAATTAGGAATGTGCGGTTTAGCCGGTCTGTATTGTTAATGGCTATGTAGTATTGCGGATGCGACATACAGACCGATAAAACAGTGCGACCCTCATTAGCTTCATTAGAACCCGCTGCGGCTCACAGAGCAGCGCAGTCTTGCAAATTACCGCCTGGCCATTAACAATGAACACCGAACATGCAATATGTCTCTATTATAATAATCAAATCGTGCACACACGGCTGCAAGGTACTCGGCCTCATGTCTTTAGAGTGGAGGTGAAGCAAATAAAGATTCTGTGAAGATACCACCAGAATTTTTACTTTCTGCTAGGGCTCATGCACATGGCTGTTGCCTGGGCGTTCCATGCATTGGGGGATGCAATTTGCACGGCTGCCACAGATGGATCCAGACCCATTCAACTTGAATGGGTCCGTGATCTGTCCACACTGCAAATAAATAGAGCATTTGTGGATTGCGGACCCACTCAAGTGAATGGGTTCGCATTCGTGATGCAGTGCAAAAACGGCCGGTTTTTGTTCGTGTGCATGAGCCCTCGTGGTGTGAATGGCTAATAAAAGGATTTTTTAGCATTATTTATTGTTGCATTGTACTCATTTTGAGCTAAAAATAATTTTTTCAATGGGCCTTAATTTAAAAAAAATATATAACTCTAGCCCCTTTCTCTGTACTGGGTTGAGATCTTCTAACACGCTCTGTGTTTATTCCGTGTCCTGTCAAGCAACTCAGCTGACGGCATATGTGAAGCTTATTTCAGATCTCCCAAGATCTCAAAAACACTCATTATAGCTCAATTCTAATCTTACTGATAAGAATGTGGCTTAAATAATTCTTTATGGTATGTTAGGAGTTCAGAGATAAAGGTTATCAGATGACGGCGAAAATTTAATGTGAAAGGAAGATGCTAACAGCTAGACTAAAATGTAACTATTTATGACAAAATTTGCAGAAAATTTTTTGTTTTAGAACTATGGTTGTCACCTGCCCTGATTTCTAAAAATTATACTAATAGGCCCTGGTGGGCCATAGTAGGCATGGTGGGCCATAGTAGGCATTTAATTTATGACGAGACGCAGACCTCATCATAAACTAGTTTTTTGCACTGCTGCCCCCTGGCCCCATTGACTATAATGGGGTCCACTTGAGATCTGGACGCTACCCAGGAAATATTCCTGCATTTGTCCGGACAAAAAACGCTGCGCACATTATAGTATATGGGGACAGTGGGCATTCCGGTAACATCCGGCAATGCCGGATCCAGATAGCTCCCGCAGCCTGTTCTCTGCCGGAACAACCTGCCTTAGGCCCCTTTTCACAAGAGCGAGTTTTCTGTGCAGGTGCAATGGGTGAAGTGAACGCATAGCACCTGCACTGAATCCTGACCCAATCATCTCAATGCGTCTGTGTAAACAAGCGTTTTTTTCCACGCATCAGTTCTGCATTGCGTGAAAATCGGAGCATGTTCTATATTCTGAGTTTTTCACGCAGCCCTGGACCCATAGAAGTGAATGGGGCTTCAGTGAAAAACGCAATGCATCCAGATGTAATGTGTTTTTCACTGATGGTTGTTTGTAAACTGTCTGTTTTTTTTCACGCGCGTGAAAATTACATCAAAACAGATTGCACCCATACGGAAAAAACTGAGCAACTGAATGCAATCGTAGACAAAACTGACTGAACTTGCATGCAAAATGGTGCAAGTTTTACTGAACGCAACCTGAACGGATCCGGAGCCAATCCGTATTGTTCGTGTGAAAAAAGCCTAAGGGCAGTGTGTAACAGGCCTTACGTGCCTCCTAGGGCTCTCCGTGCACCAGACTGAAATCTACTGTAGCTTGTAGATTGTATAGATTCCAGTCATTATTTATGCCAGTTTCTGGCGTAAATAATGATAAATATGTCGCGGATGATGTCTCCGCCCGCACCCTACCACCTTCTCTTCAACTGGCGAGAGTGACTTTAACGCCAAATCCATGGTTCAGGTAGATGACAATTCTCCCCTACAGTTCACATTGTACAGTATTTTACAGAATGATCTCAGAGCACTTCATTTCTCTCTTCCTCCCTCTGATTCTAATTTCCTACTACGACCATCAATAAGATCGGAACCTCCTGCTCCTTATAGTAAGATAATCTACAATATATGGAACCATTTCATTGTGTATCTGTTAAAGCTCCGCTCTTCTGGTTCTGAGCACAGCATTATAATTAATTTCAAGCCACGGAGATTAGGTTTATCATCCCCAGCCTTCAGTCTGTACACAGTATTGAGCTTCCTATACTGTATGCCAGGCTATTTAGAGAATAATCCTCCTGAGCCAGCCCCAGATGATATACCGGATGCTGCAATAATGGCTATTTGACTGATTTCTTCATTTAATATTAACTAAATTCTGCATATGATGGGCGCCCGCAATAAATAACTCTCATATTTAACTGATCATTCCCGCGACTCTATCAATGTAACCTGTTAATTTCACACTGAGTGAGCTAAATGTGCAATTTATATGGCATAAAACAGCCAAAAGCAGCTTGTCCTCCATAACAGGAGAGGAAATTATTGTTCCTTATGATCTTTATTTTCGGAAATACTGTCCTTTTTTCCCCATCGCTAAACCTGTTGTCAGCTACAATTAAAGAAATAGTAACCTAAAAATAAATGGGGGGGAAACAGAACGCAAACACCCCGTAATGATTTTCAGCAAGCCTCAAAAAATACAACTTTTTTTTTTAAATCTGACATACAAAGCAGGCATCGGTGCTTCTGGACACAGTGGGGGGAAAAGCTTAAAGGGATTGTCCAGAATTAGAAATACACATCTGCCTTCTTCCATAAACAGCGTCAAACCTGCCCTGAGTGCCCCCGATATCTGGTTTTGCAACTCAACTCTGTAGAAGTTAATTGGACTAAACTGCAATACCACACACACAAGCTGTGGACAGGAGTGGTGCGGTTTGTGGAAGAAATCAGCTATGTGTTTCTAATCCTGGACAACCTCTTACCCTGGGTTCACACCTGAGCGTTTTACAGCGCGTTCAAACGCGCTGTAAAATGCACAACATGTGAAAAGCCATGCTTCCCTATGGGTGTGGTTCACATTTGGGCGTTTTACAGCGCGTTTGAACGCGCTGTAAAATGGCCAACGCCCAAACAAGTACATGAGCTTCTTTGGGGCGTTTTAACGCACCTATGGACAATGATGCCATAGGGGAGAGTCACTCAATCGCGCGTATGACGCGCGTTTGTAAGTTAACAAAACGCGCATCAAAAAACGCGCGTCATACGCGCGATTCAGAAACGCCTAGGTGTGTTCCCAGCCTTTAAGTGGGAGTGGCTTGATCTCCCATTGCAGAGCTGTGGTCACCTTCACTGAAATCTTTGGGAGTTACAGGGACAAATGAGCCAAATAATCCCATAGGTTTCAAAGGAAAGAGCCACAAACATGCAAGTATGGCCATCAGAGGATCCCTGTTTTCCTAACGGTATGGCCACATGGTCAGGTTTCCTGATGCAGTTTTAGAAGCTAAATTCAGGAGTAGATCATAAAAGGAGAGAAAGTGTAAAGGATGCCCATTTTTTTTTATTTGCTCCTGGTTTCGGCTTCCAAAACTTTATCAGGATACCTGACCGTGTGGCCATACCCTAAGGCCTGTTTCAGACTCTGTGTGAGAGTGTTATACTCTTTTATGGGCACTGCTCTTTTTGCAGGGGCGCATGGCATTATACTCATTTATAATGCTGTGTGTCTCTGCATGACCTTACTTCTACATAATTATACTGACATAATGCTGTCAGTATAATTCAGTAGATGCAATATAATGCTGTGGACACCTGCAAAAAAAGCGAAAATCACACTCACACACAAAGCGTGAATTCGGCACTGGACACACTTGTCTGAAACAGCCCTAAGGGAAGGTTCACACAGAGAATTTTTGGGAGCAGAGGTATATCCAGCAGGAAGGAGAAGTATAAGTTGTTCCTTTATATATATATGATCCCTCTGGAATCCTCTTCTGGTTTTGTCTCAAAAGCATGCAGGAAAATCTGCCTCAAAACCTCCTCCTAAAAACTCAGTGTGAACCTACCTTATGAGTTGTTGAACTTCCAGAAGGGAGTATAAGGACTCATGCACACCAACATATTTTTGATCCGCATTTTGTGCAGGTCGGATGAGGAACCATTCACTTCAGTGTGTTCACCTGTGTGCTGTCCGTATCTGTTTGTCTATTCAGCGGCCCCACAAAAAAATAGAACATGTCCTATACTTATCTGTTTTAGGAACAAGGATAGGCCTGCTCTATAGAGGGCAGGACGTTCTGTTCCTCAAAATGCGGAACCACACGGCTGGTATCCTTGTGGATCTGCAAAAACAGCAACTACTGTGTGCATGAGCCCTTTTCCATATAAATAATAGCACGGGTGAAAATACAAAATGTTAAGCTCCAAAGCAACCCTGGTTACCAAGTTGGTGGAGACCCCAAGGTATATTCCATTAAGCGCTGAGCCCTGACTTATGGCAACCTTTAATAGCGCTCAGCTGTTATATAGCCGCATGCACAGCGTTTGCTGCGTTAATGTCTTCTGCATTAATTTCTGTAGCAGTCAGATATTATATTGTATTGAATAGGATCTGTAAAGATCCTGTTCATACAATGTAGTTTTCAGGGCATATTCTGTCGCTGTAGGAAAATTGCAGATTTTCCTGTGAATATGTTGCAGAAATGAACATAAATCTGCACAGAAATCTTATGTGTGATCAACCGCATTGTGTGCAAGTGGCCTTAATATGCCCTTATTGCTCAGAAATAAACTTCATATGTTGAAATCTTGGATGCTAGAGGTCCTCCGTGTCTCTCACCTCTTGCTAATAGACAGGCTCGGACTGGCCCACAGGGGTACAGGGGAATCCCCTGGTGGGCTCCTGAGCAAGCTGGGCCCCTAGTCTCCCACTCCGTGCACAAGTGGCACATAACACATTAGATTTACTGCACTACATACATATATTCAATGTACAGCTCCTCAACCATGTCCATATAAAAAACTTGCAAAATTCCAGAATTGGGGGCACACTCCTACATCTGGCCCATATAGGACACTTCTCAATATTTGGTGGAAGATTACCTTTACTAGTATTGAAATATAAACATTAAAATATAACAGCAAATGATATACACATTAAAATATGACAGCAAATAATGTCCAACTCTTTGGATTCTGTATTTTATACCGTGCAATTGGTGCAGTAGTGTAAACCAACCGCTAAAGTGCAAAGTGCAAAAAGTATTCAAATTCAACTTCACAAAAAGTGTTCAAATTCAACTTCACAAAAAGCCTGTGTGTCACTCACAATAGAAAGCATTAAAAGGCATTGGTAGCCTTATCATGGCTATCAGCCAAAGCAGGTAAAAAAAAAAGGTAAGTCACTTCAATCTTTTAAAACACCAGTAACCCGACTTGGGGGGATCCTGCCCCTGTAGGTATTTGATCCTAGATCCTATATTGTTCAATGTTGCACTCTACTTATGTGCCGCGCTGTATTAGTGGTGCCTGAGTCGGCCCCCCTTACCTCCCTTGGTCTACTGTGAATCGCGGTCTCCTCCGCGTGTGTTCCCGGCACCACTGGCGTCCCACGTGGTGTAGGTCTTAGCGCGGCGTCCCGTGTGACCGGAAGGGAAATTATGCTATCCGGAGGTTTGGTCGGGGGCCGCTGCTCCTGGGTCCTAGTATCCCGTTGTCACGGATTTTCCTGGGCACCAAATAGAAGTCAGTATGAGTTGTTGCCTCAGACCAGATCACGGATGAGTGAATGCTGGATGATAGTTTAGATAGCTCTTGCGCAGCACCGATCAATAGCCCAAACTCGTTTCGAGGTCATCCCCTTCTTCAGTGGTTATAAAAAACTTGTTAGATTTTTTATTAAATTTGAATGTATCCGTATGGTGGGCCCCCAAAATAAATTTTACTGGTGGGCCCTAGGTACCCCAGTCCGACACTGCTAATAGAGTCTGTCTGTCACTCCGGCAGTCCAAATAAAGACTGAGACGCTGGTTTATCAAACTGGTTTTGTCTTTATTTTTGAGTAAATAGCAACTTTTTTGTTGTTTTACTTGTAAGACAAATTTATCGATCGTCTGCGACAGGTGAAAGATATTTTTGCACCTTCTATGTCAATTCCAGAAATCCAGCAGTTTTGTGGTCATTCCTGTGGAGTACATTGGTTTTTGGCCTTATTAACACTGGGAAAGCACTCCACTCCTGACCTTCCATAGCTGAAACTGTTGAAAATAAGTCTGAATGTCATAAATTCCTGTGTCTGTGCTAAATTCAACAAGCGCTGTGCGTCACTTTAATAATTTTAGTTCATTACTAGAGGTTTGCCGAATTTTTTGGGAAAAATTTGGTTAGATCTGAATATATTTGCGGCGAATTACATAAAATAACGGCTATTTCCTGGCTGCTGAGAGCCTTTATAGTGGTGCAGAATACTGTGCCTTGCAGTAACATGCATAGGGAATTTGCTTTGGTAGTAAAATAATACTGTGAGTCCTCCGTATGACATGCAGATGACAGGCGTCTCTCTTAGAATCACTGCACACTTCACTTATTTGGGCAGCCACGGGCCAAAACTGACCAAATAACTCAAGTATAAACTCAGCCCTGACTTATGGCAACCTTTAATAGCGCTCAGCTGTTATATAGCCGCATGCACAGCGTTTGCTGCATTAATGTCTTCTGCATTAATTTCTGTAGCAGTCAGATATTATATTGTATTGAATAGAATCTGTAAAGATCCTGTTCATACAATGTAGTTTTCAGAGTATAAACTAAGTTTGTGTTGACGTCACTGATTATTTTGCCCTTCCTCTGATCTGTCAGAACAGTAACCCCCCAAAAAACGGATCCTGTCTGTTGAACATTTGCCTTCACTCGATCAGCATTTGGTCAGTAATCCATCAGTATTGCTAACGCCACCCCTTCCCAGCAGCCATGGCAGTGGAACGCTCGGACCGGCGAAAGGATGGATGATGGCGCAGATAGGCAGCGGCCAACTGACTACATAAGATGTTTTTATAGTAGTTCAGTTTGTCCTCCCTCTCAGTGGGTGTAAAAAAGCCCCCATTTTGGACCTTTAGCGAGGTTCCAACAAGGTGGAGACCCAGAAGTCATCCCTCTGCCGAATGGTGACAACTCGGCTGTCACTACGCAAGCAAGTGAGCATGCATTGGGCCATTTGTGCAAGTGACTCGGAGGGACTCCCTGCCTCCATCTCCACCGCATACTGCCACGGTGTGTCTGGGTCCTCTGCCTTGTCTTCCCCATCGCCCTGTGGCTACTCTGGCTGCTCCCGATCCTCCTCTCCTGTCACCTGTGTAGAAAAACCACCCTTTTCGCTACACATTGTTTGTGCTCCAATGTCCTCCTCCTCCAGTTTAGCCCCCACAGTGCTAATGTGGCTGTGAGATCTAGGCGCCACGTCTCGCGTCCCTTGACCAGCAAGATTTACCAGTATCTGTTCCAGGACATGAAGCAGTGGAATGACATCAATCATCCCGTAGTCCTGGTGACTGACAAATAACGTGGGAGGGAACAGGAAAAGGACAGAGGCAGGTTGAGGACAGGTAAAGGCACATGGCCTACTCCCGGGCCATGCCAACTAAGCGTCGTGTCAAAGGAACCCACCGACTCTTGGCTGGGGGTGTCTGATGTCACTTGGGATGAAGTGGATCACCGAGTCAACCATTCAAGAACCGCTGGGTTGCTGGTCAAGACACGACCGCTAGATGACACCGGGAGCTCAGGCCTCTCGCTGCAAGCCCTGCTGCCACGCCCCTTACTCTGCTGCAACCTCTGCCTTCACCAGAAACATTTATGCCTCTGCCACTCCCCTGTGCAGGGCCTGGCACTTCTCTGTATGGCATACTATTAGATCAAATAATCCAATGTTAGATTAAATATTTTTTATTTTGCCACTAATACACGGCAAACAGGGCTTCAGAATATATCACTGCACCGCAGAACATCAATTAGGCCCAAATTTTTTTCTACTTTTACACAACAGGCTGTTCAAAAGACAAGTACAATGCTGGATGGCGAATATATATTTATTTCGACACTAATACACTGCAAACAGGGCTTCAGAATATATCACTGCACTGCAGAATGTCAATTAGGATAAAAATGTTTTCTACTTTTACACAACAGGCTTTTCAACAGATATATGCAACGCGTACTGCGAATATATTTTTATTTCGCCACTAATACATGGCAAACTGGGCTTCAGAGTATATCACTGCACCGCAGAACGTCAATTAGGCCCAAATTTTTTTCTACTTTTACACAACTGTCTTTTCAACAGATATATGCAACACTGGACGGAGAATATATTTTTATTTCGCCACTAATACACGGTAAACAGGGCTTCAGAGTATATCACTGCACCGCAGAATGTCAATTAGGCCCAATTTTTTTTCTACTTTTACAGAATAGGCTTTTCAACAGATATATGTAACTCTGGACGGCGAATATATTTTTATTTCGCAACTAATACACTGCATACAGGGCTTCCGAATATATCACTGCACCGCTGAGCGGCAAATTTTTTTTTTCTTTTTCCACTAATACAAGGAAAAAAGGGATTTAAAACAGATAACTGCACCGCAGAGCAGAAAATATATTTTTCCTTTTTCCACTAATACACGGAAAAAAAAGGCTTTAAAACAGATAACTGCACTGCTGAGCGGCAAAGATATTTTTCCTTTTTAAACTAATACATGCAAAAAAGGGCTTTAACCACTCCCGGACCGCCGTACGCAGGATTGCGTCCTGCGGGCGGCCGGGATCTTCTGAGTGGACGCCTCGGCGCGTCCTCTCGCGAGACCCGTGAGTCCCTGTGAACGCGCGCGCAGGCGCGCGCGCGTTCACAGGAGCGCGCGTCTGGAGAGTTGAACTACAGCCTGCCAGCGATGATCAAACATGTATACCAGACGCTGTTTTGTGTCCTCTGGTGGTCCCATTTGCTGGGATCGACCACCAGAGGACCAGGTAACACAGTACAGTTGCACCAAACACTACACTAACCCCCCACCCCCCTCACCTATTAACCCCTTGATCACCCCATCTAGACCCCCTGATCACCCCCCTGTCATTGATCACACCCCTTTATGTGTCCATATGTGTTTTGCGGATCCGTGGATTCACGGATCCGCGGATCCGATCCGCAGATCCTCAAAACACGGACACCGGCAATGTGCTTTCCGCATTTTGCAGATCCGCACATTGCCAGAACTATATAGAAAATGCTTTTCTTGTCCGCAATTGCGGACAAGAATAGGACATGTTCTATATTTTTGCGAACGGAAGTGCAGACTCGAAGCGCGGATCCGTAATTCCGGATCCGAGCGGGACAAAGTCTGTCCCCATAGAAATGAATGGGTCCGCAATTCCGTTCCGCAAACAGAATTGCGGACGTGTGAATGGGGCATAAGTGTCCCCTATCACCGCCAGTTAGTTAGCTACTTGTTAGGTAGCTAGCACCCAGCCCACCGCACCGCAGTCACTGATTTGGCAGAGATTTTTTCATCCACATTGACCGATGCGAATGAAAAAATCTGTGCCGCTCATTATTTTTTTTTTTCAGCGCAGAGGCTGAACGGAAAAAATCTCATTACCCGTATGCTCAATATACGGAGAATCGCAGAAACTCCTAATGCTGGCCATACGTGTAATGATTACGGAGACCCTCAAATGCCAGGACAGTATAAATACCCCACATGTGACCCCATTTTAGAAAGAAGACACCCCAAGGTATTCCGTGAGGGGTATGGTGAGTTCATGCAAAATTTTATTTTTGTCACAAGTTAGTGGAATATGAGACTGTAAAAAAAAAAAAAAAATCAATTTCCGCTAACTTATGCCAAATTTTTTTTTTTCTGTGAACTCGCCATGCCCCTCACGGAATACCTTGGGGTGTCTTCTTTCCACAATGGGGTCACATGTGGGGTATTTCTACTGCCCTGGCATTTTAGGGGTCCTAAAGCGTGAGAATCCAAATGCGTAAAAATGCCCTGTGAAATCCTAAAGGTACTCATTGGTTTTAGGGCCCCTTTGCGCATCTTGGCTGCAAAAAAGTGTCACTCATGTGGTATCGCCGAACTCAGGAGAAGTAGGGCAATGTGTTTTGGGGTGTATTTTTATATATACCCATGCTGCGTGTGAGAAATATCTCTGTAAATGACAACTTTTTACCACATGAGTGACACTTTTTTGCAGCCTGGGTGCGCAAAGGGGCCCTAAAACCAATGAGTACCTTTAGGATTTCACAGGCCATTTTTATGCATTTGGATTCTCACACTTTAGGGGCCCCTAAAATGCCAGGTGAGTATAAATACCCCACATGTGACCCCATTTTGGAAAGAAGACACCCCAAGGTATTCCGTGAGGGGCATGGTGAGTCCACAGAATTTTTATTTTTTGGCACAAGTCAGCGGAAATTGTTTTTGTTTTTTTTTTTTTTTTGTTTTTTACAAAGTCTCATATTCCACTAACTTGTGACAAAAAATAAAATTTTACATGAACTCACCATACCCCTCACAGAATACCTTGGGGTGTCTTCTTCCAAAATGGGGTCACATGTGGGGTATTCATACTGTCCTGGCATTTTAGAGGCCCCTAAGCGTGAGAAGAAGTCTGGAATCCAAATGCGTAAAAATGCCCTGTGAAATCCTAAAGGTACTCATTGGTTTAGGGCCTTTGCGCACCAGGCTGCAAAAAGTTCCACACATGTGGTATCGCCGTACTCAGGAGAAGTAGGGCAATGTGTTTTGGGGTGTATTTTTACATATACCCATGTTGGGTGAGAGAAATATCTCTGTAAATGACAACTTTTTAATTTTTTTATACAAAGTTGTCAGTTTACAGAGATATTTCTCTCACCCAACATGGGTATATGTAAAAATACACCCCAAAACACATTGCCCTACTTCTCCTGAGTACGGCGATACCACATGAGTGACACTTTTTTGCAGCCTGGGTGCGCAAAGGGGCCCTAATTCCAACGAGTACCTTTAGGTTTTACATGGCGGCTCACAATTTAGCCCTGCCCAAAATGCCAGAACAGTAAACACACCCCACAAATGACCCCATTTCATAAAGTAGACACCCCAAGGTATTCACTGAGGGGCATAGTGAGCCCGTCTGAGATTTTATATTTTTTTGCCAGAAGTTAGCAGAAATGGAAACTTTATTATATATATTTTTTTTCCTCAGAAAGTGTCATTTTCCGCTAACTTGTGAAAAAAAATGAAATGATACATGAACTCACCATGCCCCTCCGTGAATACTTTGGGGTGTCTTCTATCTAAAATGGTGTCATTTGGGGGGTATTTATACTTTCCTGGCATTCTAGCACCTGAAGAAACATGACAGGTGCTCAGAAAGTCAGAGCCGCTTCAAAATGCCGAAATTCACTTTTTTGCACCATAGTTTGTAAACGCTATAACTTTTACCCAAACCAATAAATATACACTTATTGGATTTTTTTTTATCAAAGACATGTCGAACAATAAATTTAGAGAAAAATTTATATAGAAATGTAGTTTTTTGTGAAAAATTTTACAACAGAAAGTGAAAAATGTCATTTTTTTGCAAAAATGTCGTTAAATTTTTATTAATAGCAAAAAAAGTAAAAACGTCAGCAGCAATGAAATACCACCAAATGAAAGCTCTATTAGTGAGAAGAAAAGGAGGTAAAATTCATTTGGGTGGTAAGTTGCATGACGGAACAATAAACGGTGAAAGTAGTGTAGTGCGGAATTGTAAAAAGTGGCCTGGTCATTAAGGGTGTTTAAGCTAGGGGGGCTGAAGTGGTTAAAACAGATAACTGCGTCGTTGAGCGGCAAATTTTGTTTTCTTTTTCCACTAATACACAGAAAAAAGGGCTTTAAAACATATAACTGCACCGCTGGGCGGCAAATATATTTTACTTTTGCCACTAATAGACGACAAAAAGGGCTGTAATTGTCGCCATTCACCACACAACAGCTAATAAGCCCTTTTTTCCCCATTAATACAAGCCAAAAAATGCTTTAGAACATATAACTGGACCGCACAAGGGCAAATAATATGTAGAAATCTTTCCTTGTAATAAACCCTGTTAATGTTTGTATCAAACAGCACTTGCACCCTAATAAGACAGGTTTGCTGGAATTACAGAGCTGTATAATGGCCATTTGGATCCCCAGTCAGTGCAGCTAGGTGTAATCGGATTGTTCCTATTACCCAGGCTGTAACCTCCCCAACTGAACCCTGTTTAACATAAATGCTGTGGAACAATTCCTCCCTATCCTTTCCCTACACTTTGAGTAATCTTTCCCTGCACTTGTAAATCGTTTTTTTTCACCACAATCAAGTCTTTCCTATCACTGTCCCTAGTGATTGCAGACACGTCTCTCCCTGTACTAAGCACGCTGGTGAATGGCAGAATCTAAAATGGCTGCTTTATTTATAGGGCTGTGACATCACATGGCTGGCTGGCTGCTGATTGGCTGCATGCATGTCAGTATGGGTGATCCCGCCTTCCCATAGTTCCTTGGCCCATGTCTTCACACATGTAGCAGCCATTTTAGGAAAAAATGTGAATCGTTACCACGAAGCGTGAGTAAACTCGCATTCGGTGCGAATCAAATTTTTCCTGAAATTCGGATAAAATTCCACTTCATCAGCTTCAATTCGCTCATCTCTACACATTACCTTTAAACAAATAGACAAACGAGGATACAAACTTCACACTATCCCCTGTTGATAAATCAGGGCCTCTGACCACTTTCACCTGGTTGGCATTAGGTCAGTATTTTGCATCAGTCAGTATTTGTAAGCCAAAATCAGGAGCAGATAAAAAGTGTAATGGGAAGACCTGTACATCTTCCATGTTCTGGACCCATTCCTGGTTTTGGCTTACAAATACTGATGAAAAATACTGACTGTGTAAAAGTAGCCTATGGAAATGGCTTCTGTAAAGTCAGCAACGTATTTTAGGAAGATATATATTTTTACAAAATGATCACATATTGGCTAGAAAGATTAGCCTATTTCCAAAATAAGAAAGGTATATTCCCTTAAGCGCTGAGCCCTGACTTATGGCAACCTTTAATAGCACTCACCTGTTATATAGCCGCATGCACAGCGTTTGCTGCGTTAATGTCTTCTGCATTAATTTCTGTAGCAGTCAGATATTATATTGTATTGAATAGGATCTGTAAAGATCCTGTTCATACAATGTAGTTTTCAGGGTATATTCTGTCGCTGTAAGAAAATTGGAGATTTTCCTGTAAATGTGCTGCAGAAATGAACATAAATCTGCACAAATCTTATGTATGATCACCTGCATTGTGTGCAAGTGGCCTTAATATGCCCTTATTGCTCAGAAATAAACTTCATATGTTGAAATCTTGGATGCTAGAGGTCCTCCGTGTCTCTCACCTCTTGCTAATAGACAGGCTCGGACTGGCCCACAGGGATATAGGGGAATCCCCGGTGGGCTCCTGAGCAAGGTGGGCCCCTAGTCTCCCACTCCCTGCACAAGTGGCACATAACACATTAGATTTACTGCACTACATGCATATATTCAATGTACAGCACCTTAACCATGTCCATATAAAAAACTTGTTAGATTTTTTATTATATTTGAATGTATCCGTATGGTGGGCCCCCAAAATAAATTTTACTGGTGGGCCCTAGGTACCCCAGTCCGACACTGCTAATAGATGAAGAGTCTGCCTGTCACTCCGGCAGTCCAAATAAAGACTAAGACGCTGGTTTATCAAACTGGTTTTGTCTTTATTTTGGAGTAAATTGCAACTTTTTTGTTGTTTTACTTGTAAGACAAATTTATCGATCATCTGCAACAGGCGAAAGATATTTTTGCACCTGCGAAGTCAATTTCAGAAATCCAGCAGTTTTGCATATGCATATTTTACTTTTGCCACTAATAGACGACAAAAAGGGCTGTAATTTTCGCCATTCACCACACAACAGCTAATAAGCTCTTTTTTCCCATTAATACAAGCCAAAAAATGCTTTAGAACATATAACTGGACCGCACAAGGGCAAATAAAATGTAGAAATCTTTCCTTGTAATAAACCCTGTTAATGTTTGTATCAAACAGCACTTGCACCCTAATAAGACAGGTTTGCTGGAATTACAGAGCTGTATAATGGCCATTTGGATCCCCAGTCAGTGCAGCTAGGTGTAATCGGATTGTTCCTATTACCCAGGCTGTAACCTCCCCAACTGAACCCTGTTTAACATAAATGCTGTGGAACAATTCCTCCCTATCCTTTCCCTACACCTTGAGTAATCTTTCCCTGCACTTGTAAATCGTTTTTTTTTTCACCACAATCAAGTCTTTCCTATCACTGTCCCTAGCGCCTCTACAGACACATCTCTCCCTGCACTAAGCACGCTGGTGAATAGCTGAATCTAAGATGGCCGCCATATTTATAGGGCTGTGACATCACAGGGCTGGCTGGCTGCTGATTGGCTGCATGCATGTCACTATGGGTGATCCCGCCTTCCCAGAGTTCCTTGCCCCATGTCCTCACACGTGTAGCAGCCATTTTAGGAAAAAATGTGATTCGTTACCATGAAGCGCAAGGAAATTTGCATTCGGTGCGAATCAAATTTTTCCTGTAATTTGGATCGAATTCCACTTCAGCTTCGATTCGCTCATCTCTACACATTACCTTTAAACAAATAGACAAACGAGGATACAAACTTCACACTATCCCCTGTTGATAAATCAGGGCCTCTGACCACTTTCACCTGGTTGGCATTAGGTCAGTATTTTGCATCAGTCAGTATTTGTAAGCCAAAATCAGGAGCAGATAAAAAGTGTAATGGGAAGACCTGTACATCTTCCATGTTCTGGACCCATTCCTGGTTTTGGCTTACAAATACTGATGAAAAATACTGACTGTGTAAAAAGTAGCCTATGGAAATGGCTTCTGTAAAGTCAGCAACGTATTTTAGGAAGATATATATTTTTACAAAATGATCACATATTGGCTAGAAAGATTAGTCTATTTCCAAAATAAGAAATGTTAAGAATTTTAATTTTAGTCGTTTAACATCCCTATTTTAATTTTTGTCAATACTTGCTTGTCTGTCTCTTTATAGCATTTAAGGGGTATGTAGCCAGAAAGAATTATATCATCATAAAGAACAGCAAACCGGTTCTACTCACAGATAAATCTCCAGACGGGACAGCTGCCATTTACAGCAGTGGAAAATGGTAAGTAAATATCGGAAATAACTTCTGAACGTATGCAAAGAAAATCCAGTCTATTTTACAACAAATATTCTCCTGGAGTTCTTTCAGCTGGCATGCTCCATGTTTTTTCATTTGTTACCACCTCTTTTCTTAGGCCAATATTTCCTGTCCAGATCTCCTGCCCAGATAGAAAGGGGCGTTCAGCCGTCAGCTATATGATGTCTATGACCGCTGATCAGCAGTACACTGCCAGTTTTACTATTTGAAGTATTTGACAGCAGAACAATTTCCAATCTAAATAAAAGAGCAAGTGCTGTCAGCGACGTCTAGTCAAAGTAACGTGTTAAACCTGTTGAAAGAGAAAATAAAGTAAATAGGAGATGGATATTTAAGTCTGGTTTGGAGCCATGTGAAATTATATATTGGGGAACTGCATGAATAGCAATTTCCTAATAAACGTTATAGTAGGAATGCTCGTTATCTGGTGTATTACAGTATACTGTTTAACTTTTATATAAAACTCTAATATATTATCTAAAACCAAAGCTTCATTTCTCCTATGGAAATCTACTGTATTTTTTGCTTTATTAGGGTACTTTCACACTTGCGTTATTCTTTTCCGGCATAAGTTCCGTCAAAAGGGCTCTATGCCGGAAAACAACTGATCAGGCATATCCCCATGCAATCTGAATGGATAGAAATCCGTTCAGTTTGCATCAGTATGCCTTCCGTTCAGTCACTGTCAGGCGTTTTGGCCGGACATAATACCGCAGCATGCTGCGGTATTATGTCCGTCCAAAATTCCTGATAAGTCGCCGGAATGCTGGATCATTAATTTACATTAATTTACACTTGTATTAGTGCCGGATCCGGCATTGAGAAACAACTGAAGGACGGATCCGTCTGCAGACCGGGAAAAACTGTGAAAAAGACTGCAGGACGGATCCGTCCATCCGCATGAAAAGCGGAGGGACGGATCCATTCTTGCAATGCATTTGTAGACGGATCCGCACCCGGATCCGTCTACAAATGCTGTCAGTTGTCACACTGAAGGACGGATCCGGCAGGCAGCTCCGACGACGGAACTGCCTGCCGGATCACACGAACGCAAGTGTGAAAGTACCCTAAGACACACTTGATAAGACACACCTAGGTTTTAGAGGAGGAAAAACGGAATAAAATAATTTTATGAGACCCCCATATCAGAGCCTCCGATTAGACTCCAAATAAAATCCTCATATCAGACCCCTTTAAGACCTCAAATCAGACCCCTATATCAGACCTCCGATCAGACCCCCATATAAGATCCTCAGAGCAGACACCCATATCATATCCCTAGATCAGACCCCATAATAACTTAATGTTAAACCCCAATATCAGACCTCACATCAGACCCCCATACCAAACTTCAGATCAAAGCCCCTTTAGACCTGCATGTCAGACTCCCATCAGAACTAAAAATAAATAAACTAAAAATAAATAAACACTGCTCTGTGGGTCCGGCGGTCTCTCCTGCAGCGTCAGGTCATAGTGCACGTGCTGCTTCCTAACACTGTACGCAGTCAGGACAGTGCAGAGCAATGCCTGGAGAAGACCAGGGAGTGAAGAGAATCACCCACCGCTTGAAACGCTTCACTCACCGCTCCCAGCGACTCCAGCATACTAGTGAGCACCTCCATAATGGAAGTACTCACTAGGATTCACTTTATAAGGCGCACTCACATTTTCCCCCCACTTTTGGGGGGGGAAAGTGAACCTTATAAAGCAAAAAATACTTTAATTCCTGCTGCACACATTAAATAATTGTTTCCCCATTTAGGGAAAATATAACTATGGGGTTGGAATGTCAGTTCGCACAAAGTTGGGGCGATGGAAGCTGAGTTTACAATTTGATTCATTCATACATTTTATTGCTGTTTGTATGAATAAACACCTTTACAGAACATGTTAATTAGTTGGGAGTTGATGACTATGGCTGCGTGTGTGTCTGTCTAAAACAGAAAAAGATGGTGTGCTGACCCAGCACTACTCACAAATCTCTGATGTCAATGGACAGTTTAAAATGATGGCAGTAATACTCAACTGGTGATTCAAAGGCCACGCATGGCTTCTTGCACCTAAAGTTCAGACTTTGGGGGAAGGCAGGTTCGTGTGGAGTAGCTGTCATTCTCAGAACAATTACCAATTATTTCTGTTGTGCTGAAATATGGTATCTTTGTTATTTTCAAAAGTTGTGTTCAGCTTACGTATATATGCAGTGGTCAGGCTTGGGGTGGACCCAACACTATGCTGGGTCCACTGGACACGGTCAAGGTGTCACCACAGATTGCTGCTTTCTGGGGGGATGAGGAGGCATGGTGCACCCCAATGCGAAATAAGTTCAAGTCAGCTTGCAGTAAACCAGTGTGCTTCTTTACTAGAGGTACTGAAGTGCAATAAAGGTGAGGCAGCTGGATTTTCCATTTTCCTCCCTGGCAGAAGAAGGTTCTGTGCTGACGAAAGGCCTGACCTAGCTATCTCTCTGTCTATCTCAGAAGACTGGTACACTGGCCCAAGGGCTGGTGGTCCAGGGTCTGTGGCTCAGTCATCCGGATAGCCCTCTGTTCAAAGGACTGGTGACAGAGGGTCAGTGGCAGAGTATCTGCACATCAGCGTCTTCTTCTGCTCACTTCTTCAGTCTGGCAGAGTCTCTTCTGCTAAACACTACACCCTATTTGCAGACCAGCAGGGTCTCTCCTACTAAATACTGGTCACTATCTGCAGACAACTAGAAGACCTGACTTCTCTACTTATGTACAGTTTCTAATTAAACTAGAACCTTTTAGTGTAAGAAGTGGAGTGAAGAAGCATAACCTAAACAGAAACAATGTTGCAATTTCAGTCTGTCATAGGCTTGTATAGAATTTCAATACAAGTCTATGGAAATGACTAAGCAGTTTTTCCAGATGTAAACAAGTCTTCCGTTGAAAACAACAGAGCTAAACCAAACAAACGGTCAATGTGTCTTTTTTTTCTCCTAAAAACTTAGCATAGTCCTTTTTGGAGTAGTTTTGGAAAATTTTTAACTTCTCAGTGCATAGATAAACAGTCCCAAAGTCTCTCACTGTTAGCTGGCCGTGCGATAACCCTTTCCACGGTGCAGTGCAGATGTAGTGCAATAAACTTGCAAATGAACAGGATACAGTATATTACAATAAACATATAGAATGCAGTACACTTTGTATAACTTTTGTACATTCAGTATTGTATATTTGCATAGTGCTCCAAACTGAACCTGTCTAATGCATACCTGCATACACACTACACACATACATTTAAACATATGTACAGGTCAGTAGAGAATGAGGACACACAAATTTAGTAAAAAAGAAAAGTGAATGTATGGAGTAATTGTATTTCCTGGTTAATAAGTCACTTTATTTCTGTTCTCCCAGGCAAGAGAATTGTGACACTACTCATTTCACAGAGTCAGACAGCCTGGGCCAGCAGTTGGAGAAGGTAATCTTACGTGGAGGCTCTGAACACCGCATTGTTACTCTGCATTCCTCCGTCTACTGTTCATAGTTGTGTTCACGGCTATTTGGCTGAACCATGTGAACATGAAACCGTTAGTTATGTTTTGAAGTCTCTGAGACAAAAGCCTGGCTTGCTAAGAACTTGAGTTCTGTGGAAAGACAGGGAGGTACACTGAAAAGAGAGTATCAAAAGGCTGAAAATTTGCTGCGGAGAATAAAACGCGAGCTGCTCCCTGAGGTGGTGTGTCTGTGCACTCCGCTTAGCTACAGATGTTACAGCCTCTATTTTAGTAAAGACCTCAGGTTCTTTGGTAGCACTTTGATATCCTGCTTGAATTCAATATGTGAAATGGAGGAGTCTTTCTGTGACTTGGAGCACAGTACAAGCTTTGAAGTTTGATCCAATTTTTGCTGCTTACCATTTGATGTTGAAAGGATGAAATGAAGAAAATGTACAGTTTTTTGCCAGTAACTCTGTAGAGCATATGTAAGATAAAAAAAAAAAAATCTAAATCCGTTGGATGATGTACTTAGAAATGTTAAGCAGATTAATACCTTCCTATAGCTTTTTGCTGATACAAATGAAACACGAGGGGGGGAGGGGGGAGTGCATAAAGTACTGGTTTTAAAGGAGCAAGTTCTCAAAAATACCCTGTCATATCAGCTTTTTGATCACTGGGTGCTAGAGATTAGTGAATTTCTTAAAATTTGATTTTGGGTCGATTTTGATTCAGGTCGAATTTCATGTCTTTTTGTCTTTCTCTTCCTTTCTCTCTCCCTCTCTCGCCTTGATTATCCCGAATTGAATCACACAAAATTCAGGTTCGAGAGAATCTCTAAACTTTTTGAAAAATTCAGCTTGAATTTCCAAATTTTAGAATCGATTCGCCCATCCTTACTGGGTGCCTGTTACTTTGGGTTAGTGCCATGAGCATACTTGTATAATAGTACTTGTATAATAGTAATGGCATGGTTATATTTTCAAGATGATCAAACATCCTAATTGTACAGGATTTTGTTGTGTAGCAACCGTTATAAATTAAGGGTGGAATTTATCATGAGGGCAATAGGTGAAGTCAGTTCTGGTGTGCACCAAATGTATCAAATGTCGCTGCTGTTCGTTAAATTTGGTACATGTTACACAAAAGATGCAGCAGCACTCTTCAAGGGCTAAGGTATATGTAGACCCTGAGTATAAGGATTTTAAATTGCATTCCTGCAACCCTGACTATACTTTGAGATAGCGCAAATTTTTTTGAAGAAATTTTGTGAACCTGCCTGTCTCAACAAGGAAACCTACACTAGTAAAAAATAACAGAGCAGACAGTACACATGGATATGTAAAGAGCATTCAGGTGCATGCCTCCAGATGGGCATCAAGCAATCTACAGTACAGAAATGGAAGCAGCACTCTAAAAATGTGTATCCAATTGCTTGCTGATCTGCCTGTCTAATACAAGCCTAAGCAGAAATGACAAGCTGCAGTGGGCGGCCTTGGTGCAGATGGGCCTCATTGCAAGATTTGCTTTAGAGCCCCATTGGTATTGATACCCATGGTTCCTATGTGAAAAGAAAGTAAGGGTTCAGGTTGCATTCTAGGAAATAATACATGATATTATATGCATCTGCGTTGGAGCGATCTTCCTCTGAACTAGCCCTGTACATTTTAGCAGTTGATATTGGTAACAGGGGCGCACCGACAGGGGGTCGAATGCATCTGGACCCCCCTAGAACCGTTCTTTTTTTTATCACTCTGGGCCGCACCGCCGATCGCCACAGGCGGTGCAGCCCTGGATCTAGGTGGCGGTGGGGGGGCAGTAGGAGATGAGCGCTTCCATTGTGGAAACGATCATCTCCATATTCATCTGTATCGCCGTCCTCAGGACTGCGATACAGATGCCTGTGCTGCGGCGGGGCAGGGGAGGGAGAGGCGTCTGCCTTCCCTGAGCCAGGCAGCATACAGCGCGGGACACAGGCCAGAAGAGGTCTGCATCGCACCGCTGACAGCCACATAGACGTAAGTATTAGTGTTTTGTTTGTATAGATGGCAGTTGGCGCAATGTAGGAAGAACCATTGGGGCATCTAGGGGCATTTTTCTGACTGGCACATTATAGGGGGCACCTGGTCGCACTAAGGGGGCATTTCTTACTGGCCCATTTGTGGGGGAGGCATCTGGGGGAATTTCTTACTGGCCCACTTTGAGGGGGCACTATGGGGGCATTTCTTACTGGCACATTATGGGGGAAAACTATTGGGGCATCTGGTGGCATTTCTTACTGGCCCATTTTGGGGGGGCACTATGGGGGAATTTCTTGCCCATTTTTTGGGGGGAGCATTATGGGGGGGATTTACTGGGGCAGTATATAGGGGTATTTTATACTGGCATACATTATGGGGACATTAGCTCAACTGCGGGCACTAAGAGGGGGTATTTTTTGTACTGTCATATTATAAGGAGAATTATTACTACCAGGGGGCATTATGGTGGGCTTTACTACTACTGGGGGCTATGGAGAACATGATTACTAGTATGAGCACTACTAAGTGTGCTTTTGCAGAGAATTATTTCTATTGGTGGGATTTTGGGGAGCACTGTTATTTTGGTGGACATCCTGGCACAGTATCAGCTTAGCACAATTATTTTTGGGGACATTATGTTTATTTAGAGCACATTTTTTTTAGGGCAGTGTGTGCCAATAATTGTTGAAGGGGGCGCTATCTGTGTGGTACTACTATTTTCAGGGGGACAGTTTCTGCAGTATAGTATTGGGGAGCACAGCGGGCACAGTATTGGGGATGGCAGGATGGGGTGTTCAGAAGATGTGAAGATGATGGAAAAGTGGAAAACTAATGTCTGTTTATCAATCTCTGCAGAGATGGGAGATGGCTGAAAAATCATTATGGCGGTCTGGTCTGAATGGAGAAGATGAGGAAAGAGAACGTCTACATCAAAGGTGACATCCCTGGATGTAAGAGGTATGTGGCGCTATGTAGGAGAGGAGATGCTCCGGCTCCACCACCTGCCACTTGCAGAAGTAGGTTTCCGAGCTGGGCAGCTATAAGCATGGTGGCAGCTGCAAATGGGGCAGTGGGCTTCAGCCTGGTGAGGACGGCCGAGGAGGGCAGCAGGCCACGGGCAGGTGGCGGATGGTGGGGGGAACCACAGGCCTCGAGCAGGATCCAGGGAGGGAGGAGAGGGGAGGAGATTCCTGGCTGTAGCCTGCTGTTGTCTATTGTATAATGTGAAGCAGGCAGTGCAGCCAGGACACACCCTCCCCTCTTTGTATGATGTGTAGAGCCAGGCTCCTCCACCCGGACCAATACACCTTAAATATCGCGCACCTCCTCCTCCACTCCTCTTTTGGCGCCTTTAGGACTAGGAGAGAGGAAGTGAAACTGCAACAGCTCCTGCCACGGAGATACGTGGGGGACAGTGTGTGAAACAGAACTTGGTGATGATTCCAGTCACAGGGAGGGGCGAAGAAGAGTTTGAGTACAAGAGCTTTATGTCTGGACCCTGAGTATTCAGTATAGTGTCTATGTAGGATGAGGGTGAGACTCTTATCTTCATCCTCAACAATATAATTTAAGCTGTACAGTGTTTGTTGGGAGTGGCCAGTGGCCTATTATATGTAGGATGGGCTTATGACAATGGGCGGGGCCAAAACTTTGTGCAGCTCGTTATATGCGGCGCAATTTTTTCTACTCAGGCCCCGTTTCTGTATGTCTGTATTTCTGTTCCACTAAAAAATAGAACATGTTCTATTATTGTCTGCATTACGGACAAGGATAGTACAGTTCTATTAGGGGCAGCTGTTCCGGATTGCACACGGACGTCATCGGTATTTTTTGCAGATCCGTTTTTTTTGGACCGCAAAATACATATGGTCGTGTGCATGAGCCCATACGAAAATGGAACGCACACGGATTAACTTTCGTTTTTTTTGCGGAACCATTGAAATGAATATTTTAGCATACGGTCCGCAAAAAAACTGAACGGACACGGAAACAAAATACATTTGTGTGCATGAGCCCTAAAGAGAACCTCCTCCTGCTCTATAACCTGCTGCCTGCAGACTGCACTGCATTTCCCAGGTGACAGGTTCTCTTTAAGGTAATCACACGTAGGCTGGGTATATAGAGGGGTGCTCAGATTTTAATTGTTCTGCTTAACTTTTTTTAATGACGGAAGACCTGTCACTTCTCCTGACATGTCTGTTTTAGTAATTTTTGGAATTCCCCATGTGGAACCCTTCTGGAGCATCTAATCTATTCTTAAGACCCTATGTTGTGCCATTCCTCTGTTATTTCTGTTAGATGTTTATGAATAAAGGTAAAACTGGGTGTTACCAGTTGGAGGTGTGACCCTGCACAGTTTGACAGTGGCAGCACTAATTGGATAATGTTAGGATGTGCAAGGACACACCCCAAACTGGTAACGTATAGAAATAAAGGGGAGCGGTGGCTGCACAAGCGCGGTGCGCTCCAATTCACTTGTATGGGGAGAGAGCTTGGCGGTGGCCGGACCCCGGGAAACCTGGGGTCCTCCAGCCACCATTCTTCCCGCTCCGTTCTTGTCAGTGATGGGAATACCCCTTTAAGGGTCCCATCCTTTTTCTCTGGAAGCAGAGCATGCATGCACGGAACTCCCATAGAGGTGAATAGAAAGGTGGCCGCGCTTGTGTGGTGTGGTCTTCATTCTCTTCTATCGGAGTTCTGGAAATAGCTGAGCGTGTTCGCTCGGCCCTTTTTGGAACGCCCATAGAATTTAATGTAGAGCATGCTGCGCATGAGCATTGCGCTCTCCTTCGCTTCAGGGGGGCTCTGTTCCAGAGACAGAGTCACTGGTGCCCTCTCCTTCACTTTGAGAGCCTTGTTCTAGAGATAGGTGCAGGACAGGTCCCAGAGGTGGGACCCGCACTTATCAGACATTGGTGGCATATCCTAGCGATATGCCACCAAAGTGGGAGATGGGGCAGGTTTTTGAGAGCCTGAAAGGTCTGTCAGACATGACACAAGTGAAGCGTGTAGACAGCAGACACAGCAAAGTGAAGCTTATCTTAGGAGGGTGGTTGATTTCCATGCACTACTGATACATAGTTTTAAAAAACAAATATAAAGACGCCAGTAATGCATTGTGTGCATGATTTTGTGGAGCTCATTGGATTTATCCATTTTTATTTGCTACTGTACATCTGTGGCCAGCTTCAAATACAACGTAGAAGAAGTTCAATAAGACCAAGCTCCATCTGTCTGACAGACATGAGAAGAGCACGAATCCTGAGAGCTAGAGGAGTTTTGAGAGACATTCTGTAACAATTGTAATAAATATATCATTTTTCTGTTTCCTATTAAGGATTACGATGTCTTAAACATGCAGGATGCAGGGACAATGCGCACAGACAGAGGTAGACAGAATTTCAATACCCTTGGACCACGCAAAATTACAGGTAAATTATATATTCACCCTCAGTTTTAATGTTAATAGCAAAACCTTATGGCAGCTTGAAATGGAAGACTCAAAGTTAACTTTTACTGTGCAGTTCCTGCCCTAAAGGGACTCTTTTTTTCCTGTGGAAATACTCTGTTTTCTGGTTTGGAGTACTGTGGGCACTGTGAAATTGGAGTCTCGCATATTGAAGGGTTGTGGGCTCTTCCTGAAGCTGTTTGACAAATTACCCTTATTACTGTGTATAGGGGGAAATCTGTCAATCAGAGATGGGAGGATGGAGGAATGGGAGCTTCGATTCAGTACATCAGCCCAGCCCAGAGGCGTAACTAGAAATTACTGGGCCCCATGTCAAATTTTTGAATGTCATCTGTCCCATGTCACATGTCCAGACTGCTATTATAGGGCATCGGTAGAAAGAGGTAAAAGAGGAGAGAACTACAACTCCCAGTATAATATCATAGGGCATCAGTGGACATTACAGGGAGAGAGATATAACAAGAGAGAACTACAACTTCCAGCACGACCAGACTGTTATTATAAGTCATCAGTAGACATTATAGGAAGTGGTATGAGAGGAGAGAACTAGAATGTCCAGCATGACCAGACTGTTATTATGGGCTATCAGAGGACAAAACTGGCTGTAGGTACTGTATAAGGATATAACTACAACTCCTAGTATTTGACAACTTATAGAGGAAAAGAAACCACTAACCTCCATGTACAGCAGAGAAGCTCAGCCCCTCACATTGTGACATCCAACAAGTCCTTCACCACTTCTCTTCTGCACTGCAGAGCTCTGTCTCCTCCTGCACTGGTCACATGATGGTGACATCACTCAGGTCCTTCACCACCACTTCCCTATCTCCAGTGCTGTGTTGCCAATAAAATTTAACGTTCCCTTCCCCTGCACAGCGCTGGCCACAGGACAGTGTCTGTCTACTGAGCCAATGTCACTTTAGGGTATACATGCTGGGCCCCATGCTGCTGCAGGTGGCAGGCCCTGAAAGTCACTACTCCTCTGGCCCAGCCACCATACAGCACAGTGCCATGCATAAGAGCCCTGCTACATCTCAAAGGAACAGGTATATAGCTATGGGCTGACCCAGTCAATTTTGGTGGAACTAGCCAACCATCTAATGTGTGTGGTGGTGGCTCAACTTTCCTCCAATGACTTATGTTAGGAGAAAGAAGGATCAGGCTGTTGGACTTCAACTTTCCCGATCCTATCCTACTTTTTGGTTACACTACTTCCATGTTCAATTCACCCATGTTTGATATGACTTACAAATAGGAATGATTCTCATGTAGGCAAATCTAAAGTGAAGTAAATATTTGCCTGTGTCAAGACCACATAAGTGACAATTTCACAGATCAGATATTTAAAGAGGACCAGTCACCTCTGCTGACATGTCTGTATTATTTACAAATAAATTGCTAGCAGTCTGCACTAAAGGTACCGCTGGGTGTTACGAGTATCTGGTGTATCCGACCGACTCTGTCCAATCAGTGCTGCTGGTGCTAAATTGTGTAGGAACACACCCCCAGCTGGTAACACCCATCTGTACCTTTACTGCAAGCTGATGGCAATTCATTCATAAACTTCTAGAAGAATTGGCACAACATAGAGTGAGAATATATGCTCCAGAATTGTTATTACAAGGAGAATGCAAGTAGTTATGAAAACAGACATGTCAGGAAAAGTAACAGGTTCTCTTTAATATAGTGGCCCAGGTATGACTATTAGGTAATGATGGTATCCAAAGTGATCTTTATCAGAATATACTGAGAAGCCGATCATTACGGGCATGGTGGAAATGCATTCTGACGATGAGCTCTCAAAGCCTTTGGCTTTTTTTGCTTGTATATATTGTTAATGAACTTGTTTTAATATTATGATGGAGTTTAGTGCTGCTTCCGATATGTTTTAGCCTCCAGCAGTAATCATATGTAATATGAAGCTGTGAATAGGACAGCTCCGCTGCTTAACCAAATTTAAGGAATGAAGATCAAAAGTAATGAGAACATAATTCAAATTGCATGCTATGGATAAATAAGAATATTAATATGATATCAACATATAATTAACATGGGCTCTCATCTAATTTATTAGGAAAACATGGAAGGTTTTCTGAGAAAGTACAGTATAAGGGTTTAGTATAGACCTTGATAGCCACACCCAGGGCCGGTTTCAGCACCCAGCATACCCGGGCAAGTGCCGGAGCCTGCTGCTCCTGGGGGGGGCCCACTGCATAGTGGTGTGCTGGGCCGGCTGCTATGAGCGCTTTCATCAATACAGATGGAAGCACTCATTGCTGGAGCGCAGGGGAGCCGGCGGTCCTTTCATTCACTAACCGCAGCTCCATCTTTCCTTCAGGACTGGCCCAGCGGTGACGTCATGCTGCAGCGGGCCAAAGGAGAGAAGGAGTGCAGGGAAATGAGCTGCAGTTAGTGAATGAAAGAACTTCTGGCTCCCCTGTGCTCCAGCAATGATAGGTATGTGAAGGGGCCACTGGGAGGTCATTATACTGTGTGAGTGCCCCTTACACAATATAATGTCCCCCAGTGCCCCACCCCACACACACACACAGTTTAACGACCCCCAGTGCCTCCCATTTAGTATAATGATCCTCAATGACCCTCTGTTCTGTATAATGACCCCCAGAGCCCCCATTCAATATAATGACCCCCATACAGTATAATGACCCCCAGTGCCCCCTCCATACAGTATGACCACCAGTGAGAGGGCCACTGAGGGTCATTATACTGTATGGGGGGCCACAGGAGGTCATTATACTGTGTGGGTGCTACTGAGGGTCATTATTCTGAATAATGGGCCACTGGGGGTCATTATTATAAATGGAGAGCCACTGGGGGATCATTATACTGTGTGGGGGACCACTGGGGGTTCATTATACTGTGGGTAGGAGGGCCACTGGAGGTCATTTTACTGTGTGGGAACCACAGGGGGACATGTAAATGTAATAAAAATGCCACAAGGGGCCCCACTGAGATTTATCGCCCAAGGGCCCACATGAACCTGGAGCTGGCTCTGGCCACACCTATTACCTTGAGAGCCTGAATCATAGGACAGTCAAAGAGGGACACTTATGGAAGATCAATTATTCCTGAATATCTATACATTGCAATTTGTTTTCTTAGCGCACAATAGCATGAAAATGATCTGAATATAGAGATTTCTAAAGTCCAAATTGCATCAAATAATGAAATATTATACAAGGCGGGCTCTAATATACAGAGAGGAACCAGACAAACACTTTCTGGATCAATATTGTAAATGTAATAATGCAAATCTATACCTCTGATCAAAAAGAGAGAGATTTAAGGATCAAAGAGGGACAGAGGAACTTGGGTCAAAAAATAAGAACTGTACCTCCAAAAGAGGGACACTTGGGATGTCTATAGTAAAGGACATTTCCTTGGATACAAATATACTTCCCTTTAGGGTAAGGCCTCACAGGACAGATTTTTCACAGCAGATTTCTTGCAGATTTTGCTGTGGATTTTCCCATGGCTTCACCATATGCTTTGCAGCATAAATTGAAGTGCTGTGGATTTAATTTTCACTGAAGATTTTATTTTTTCCCAACATGTGATTGAGGTTTTTTTTTAAACTGTTAACCGGCTCTGCAGCATTTATGTCCTCTGCGGACATATTCTTATAAACTATAGATCTTTTCTCACCACTGATGTTATGTCCCCCATTGAATATTTTGGAACTGCAACTTTACAGCTGTCAAGTACTGAGACGAAAAGCTAAAACACCAGAAAGGTTAGAACATGCCTTGACTGTAATAAAATTCAACTTAAATGTCAGCACTGGGAAAAAGACAAAGAAAACAGATTTTTCAAGGCTCTTACAGAAACTGATGGACACGTGGCCCATTGCTGGATCATCAATGGACACAAATAAGGCCATGAGGGTTGTGGGCTGTCATTAACAATGCATGAACTAGTTGGAACTCTTCCTGTGTCGGAGGAAATAAGAATTGAATTTCAAAATAGTGGTTCAAGAGTTTGGTAGCATTCAAGAAGACCATGGTTTTGCAATACACTCTACTTTCATGTATCTAAATACTAAAGCATGGCTGGCCCAAAAAAAGTTTTACAGACATCAAGCCAGTACAGACCTAGTCCTGTTCTTAGCTGAGAAGTGGTTGCAGTTGTATCTGGTATTGACAGTGCTCTGCAAGCAAAGCAAAGTGAAGTCCAGACTGATACATTGTAGCAAACTATTAGAAGGATTTGAATTGCTGAAGATATATATTGTCTAGACTGGATACAATTGCATCCACTTCTCATTTGAGAGCCGGACCACTGGACATATAAACCAGTTTGCAGCAGAGTCCTCGCATCCCTATGTTTATTGTTCCTGTTCTCTGACATTACCTTTGTTCTGTGACATCTCTGTGAGCAATATTGGCCTCTACATAACTTAGGCGTATCCGCCAACAGCTTTGCAAATTTCAATAATTTTCTACACCTAAAACAGGCGTCGAAAATGAGATGGTCGGCTGGCCCACCCCCGAACTTATGCCCCTGAACATAGAAATGCATACTCACCTGCCCGCAGCCCTAATACTGCTCTATTCGCGGATGCATTCTGTCCCCATGGGACCAGGAAGCAGCTGGGTCCCATGCCCGATACATCCAATCACAGACCTCAGTGGTCACATCAGCTTGAACGTTAGATCACATTATGACTGCTGAGGCCTGTGATTGGCCACATTGGTCACATAACCCAGAAGCTTCCTGGTCCCACAAGGACTGAAAGCGGCCAGGTGAGCTTGCTTTTTTATGTTCAGGGACACAGGTCCAAACAAATCGGTAATATTGATTATTACCCCTGTAATACTTTTTTCTGCCACATAAGAGGATACCAGTAGTGCAAATTGAAAATAATTGTGGCTGTGGGGATCCTTCTTACAGATTTTTGCATCATGATGTCACCAGGCCAAACATTGTCACATAGTAAACATTTATTATCAGCAAATTTCACCATTGTCAGAAGCAAAAAAAAAAAACGCTTGTGTAATGCAGCCGCCTTTGGTATTAAAGGAACACTACCATCTTTTATTTTATCACATATTAACAACCAAGATTTGAAAATTCTATGTAATTTTATTTTATTTTTTCATAAAACAGGTGGATGGCTTCCTGGATATAATTTTTAAGTCACTCAAGGACAAAAAAATGTTATTTCATGAGTTAAACAGCTTTGGATCTCACACAGAATTGTAGTGCTTAACCAATTTGATAGGTACTATGATTCCAGAGTCACACCATCATATCTGTACTGAATGAAAGCTCTTATCTTTGTAATTGGATGTTAATGACATTATGGATGCTTTTCCAAAGTCGCTTTCATCTTAAAATCATAGTTTGCACCTTGTTATCAGCAAATTAAATGCTTTAGTAACGCATAAGTGTCTAATCTTCCAGCTATAAATGATGTTGTTTATGGTGTAGGATTATGAAATCCTTTACAAAGAATAGTAACAAGAGTCTTAGGCCTCTTTCACACGGGCGTCATGGAGGCTATCAGGAGACATTGGGGCAGATTTACTATTGCTGTCTAATTTTTAGACGTTGAAAACGTAGACTACACAGTCTAAAATTGTGCCAGTTTATCAAAGTGGCTGATAGATGATAATGTAATGAAGAGGAAGCAGTGCTTGCATGGAGCGCCGCCTTCTTGTGAAAGAGCTGATCGGGCAGGGGTGTCTCGGGTGTCGGACCCCCACCGGTCATCAATATATACCGTCTGCACAAAGCCTCTTTTCAATAATCTGTTCCCTTTTTTTTTTTTACGAAACCACACTCCCTTGTTCAACGAGTCAAAAAAGCACTTCTAGATTATTAAATCTCTCCCATTTATTTCTTTGCTGACAAAGAATTTCTGTAATTCTGGCAATGCATATGGTGGATGAGTAACCACCTGCAGGGTTGGTAGTGGTATCTTGTGCAGAACTTATAGTGTTTAAATAATACAGTCATACAATGTGCAAATATCCCCTACTTAAAAGTACCTGCTGGGCTATGATCATACACCGTGCTGCCCATTGAACGGGCACTATGAGCACATTGTGAGTCCCCTCTAGAAATATGGCTCTTACACCCTGTGGTTCACATGCACCAAGTTTAAAACATAGGACCTAGATAACATTCAACTTTTAAATGTTTAAACTTGGGAATGAAGCTACATCATATGTAGCTGTCTTTTCTTAGGTTCAGGCCCCAGGTATGGAATTGGATATGTATCCTTTAGGTCCAGTAGTGCCCCCTTCAGTGATATCAGGAGATGTGCCTTGTGAAACCCTAACACTGACTGCCGGCATTGCGCCCCATAGTTGGACCAACTTTTTTGTTTTTAAAGCAGTCAACAGGGTTTGGAGGCAACCAAATTGTCCATATTGAACTTAATGACTCCATTTCCTTTGGAGTGAAAATGGCCATGAGACAGTGAGGGAAAATGTAACATTTATTCTCTATTGAGCATCTACTGTATACCTAATAAAAATGTTTTCTTTAAAAATCACCTACTGATCAGATTTCACATGATTTGTACCATCTTGGTTTTATGACTGGAGGACACTATTGGACAATGCAAGTCATTAGATATTATACTTATCTTGTCATAATTTTGTGATGTAAAATAATTCATTCTCTCATTATAGGCTCAGAACTATACTTTGAAAAAAAGTTGAGGACAACAAGAAGACGTTGTCAACAGCCCAAAACATTGAACAGCCCAGAGGACAGCCTGTACTACAACCAAATTAATGTGAGTGTAAGGGGCTATTACTGAGACAGTATAAGACAAGTGAGGCTCGGACTCAATAAATGGATAAAACATTGAGATTCAATACTCTGTCCTAAATATGTCATAAACTGTTTCACACAAAAGCCATATCACTAAGAACCCAAGAAAGGTGCCCACACTTAACCAGTTATGGAGTAGATCAATATTAATAGATCCGAACACTGACATTCGTCACTAGATCCTGACATTGGTATTAGTCAGTAGATTGTGACATTTCCATTAGGCCTCCTGCACACGACAGTATTTTGCGGACCGTATACTGGCAGTTTTTTCAGTTCAGTATACTGACAGTATACTGAACCATTCACTTCAATGGGTCTGCAAAAAATACTGAAGTGTCTCCGTATGCCTTCCGTTTCCATTTTTCCTTTTTTTCTGTTCCGTTTAAATATAGACCATGTCCTATTCTTGTCCGCAAATCACGTTCAGTGGCTCCATTCAAGTCAATGGGTCCGCAAAAAAAACGGAAAGCATACTGAAGTGCACCCGTATGTCTTCCGTATCCGTTAAGACCAGCCCAATTTTTTCTATGTTATTACTGTATACTGTATATGCCAAACGGAAAAACGGAACGGAACAACGGAACCAAAACGGAAGCAAAAAACGGAAAAACGGATCCGTTATAAACGGACAGCAAAACACTGAAAAAAAAAAACGTTTGTGTGCAAGAGGCCTTAGTCAGTAGATCCTGACTTTGACACTAGTCAGAAGATCCTGACATTGCTATTAGTTAGTAGATCCTGACATTGACACTAGTCAGTAGATCTTGACATTGACATTAGTTAGTAGATCCTGACATTGACACTAGTCAGTTGATCTTGACATTGACATTAGTTAGTAGATCCTGACATTGACACTAGTCAGTAGATCTTGGAACTAATAAAGTTAAATGCCAAAGTACCTCCTAAAAAGAAATTAGTTTGTAAAATTTCTGTGTATTAGAGAACCTCCAGTATGGCCATCTAGTCTAGGTAAAGTGGTGTTCTTCTCAAAGAGGACCAGGGAGGTGAGAGGTCTCACTGCATATGTTCTGCTGATTATGGGTCTGCCAGGGAACTTTACTTTATTTACTAAGATCTGCTGAACTAACAGTGCTGCATTGAAAGTGAGGAAGCTGGTAAAGCTAGGCATATAAGCTGATCGTCAGGGCCGGTGCTATAATAAGGCAGACCAAGCGGCTGCCTTAGGGTGCATAGAAGGGGGGGGGGGCAAAATGTAGCTTCGCTTGTGCTGACAAAAATCCTTGCACCAGCCCTGATGATCGTCACCTTTCCCATCCCCTTCCCCCCTTCATAACATACAAGCTCAGAATGCCCAAGCATGTATGATAATTTTACTGAGAAGAGAACTGCCAGACGCCATTGACAAGAAAAAGAGCCCTGAGCAACAAAGGATTGAACATGTGGAATCCAGTATGTGCAATCCATTTTTTCTCTTGAAAAATTAGGCTCAATGTCAGACTGGTGTTACTTGGGACCACCATAGGAAATTATTCACTGTTCCCAACCCTTATTTCATCAATACAGTGTAATATATTTTGAATAAAAGAAATAGACCTTTGTAGCAAATGACTGGCTCCTAAGTCAGCTCCAAATATATATATTTTTTTCTCCTGGACCTTTGAGGACCACTATGGTATCAGAGCCTAGTTCCACCGGAGGATCATCTGGTACTCTGGTGGGCCATTCTGACCCTGGTTATGATAGATACACATGTCCAGAGTCAGTATTCAGGACATGTGTCCACAACCCGAACTCAAAGCATTGTAAGGATCTATCATGCTGTGAGTTTGGGTCATTAAACTCACAGTTGGGCTGGGAAACACGCAAGCCAAACATGTGAGTCCATCCCTAGGGTGGCCCCATACATACTAGATCATTAACCAGCTCCGACAGTCTCAGCCAACTTTAATCTAATGTAAAAGGCTTATGTGGGTGAGGGGTTATTATGCCATACTGAAGGTTAACTGAATTTTAGGTTTTCCCAATGTGTCTTTTTAAGTGAAAGTATTTCTGTTCAGCAGTCACTAGTACAAAGAAAGGTTTACAAGGATAATGAGAGATGCGTTTAGGAAGAAGAAAGCTATAATAAGATAGAATATTATTTCAAAAAGTGCCTACAGAACAGTTGAAATTTCATCGCCTCCAAAAGATTAACTCAAATTTCAAATTGTATTTTCCTACTTTCTGTAGAATTCCCTGAGATAACATTCATCAGTTGTTTAGTCCTTCCTTTTGATAGCATTATTGCAGTGTTTCCGTAAAATGCCCTATTTTGCCCCAATCACCGGGTATCCTGGGATGTTTATAAAGCCACTTCATTTAATCGAATAAAAATGGCGTCCTCTCGATTAATTGATGGTGTTGAGGGTCGCTGCTTGCTCCTTTCAATATATATTCAACCGTTCCCTCCTTCCTCTATTGTAAAAGCCCATCTTTCCATCCCCTCTCTCAGCACTGTGCTGGCTGAACATGTGCCTATGCCCTTTATCTGTTGCTTTCATATCAGGATGTCTCCTTTCACGGTGAATAATTGATGTGGTTTATCAAAGAAAACCAACATGCATGCTTCATCGGGCTCACTTGAACCCTTTGATCAAAAAAATTATGCTTTGACTTGTGATATTATCAGCATCTGCTCGCATTCAACACAAAATCACTTTGAATTAAAAATTAACGACTCCCTGCTTAGCTTCTGAAAGCGTGTTCTTGGTCCTTCCCGCAGGGAACTCTGGAATATCAAGGGAGCAAGCGGAAGCCGAGGAAACTTGGGTAAATATCTATGCTCATTTTAACAACTGTCAACAGAAGTCCTTTTGTAAAATGGGACATTTTTAAACATTGAAATTGCCTAATGTTGCCTAAATTTTAATTACTTTAGGGAAGAAGACAACCCTTAAAGGGAACCCATCACATTTAACATGGGAAAAGATTCAGTATAACTTGTATTAGGCCTATTTCCCATCTGCGTTGGGCAGATCCGGCAGGCTGTTCTGGCTGGGAACAGCCTGCCGGATCTATCACTGCTGGGCGCTGTCGGAATTCCATCCAGCCCCATTAACTATAATGGGGATTTACGGAGATCCGGCCGCAACCCGGCAAATATGCTGAGAATCAGCAGGACAAAAACTGCTGTGCACAGCGGTTTTCGTCCAGCTGACTCTCGGCATGTATGCCAGGTTGCGGCTGGATCTCTGCCAGTCCCCATTATAGTTAATGGGGCCAGTGGGTATCAGGTAGCGTCTGGCAGTGCCAGATCCAGACATCTCCAGCAGGCTGTTTTAGTAGGGAGTAAAATGTCTGGATCCGTCACTGCAGAATGCTACCTGAGTTGACTAACACAGATGTGAAACAAGCCTTAAAGGGTTTCTTTCATCTCAGACAATGGGGACATATCACTAGGATATGCCCCCATGGTCTTATAGGTGAGGGTCACATCCATGAGACCTGCACCTATCTCCTAAGGACTCCTGTCTGGCCACCACCAAGCGCTCTCCCCATAGAAGTGAATGGGAGCACACAGAGCATGAAAGGCCACCGCTCCCTTACACTTCTATGGGCCCGACATAAATAGCCTAGCCAGCTCCCGGCAGCCCCATAGAAATGAATGGAAGGGAGCTGCGCATGCGCAGTGCGCCCTCCACCTCTTTTGGGGCTCCGTTCTTGATGTAGGAGCGGGTCCCAATGGTAAATCTACTCTTTTTTTGTAAGGAGCCCAGTAGGCAGACCTATCACTGATTACACACTATGTTCAAGTGTGACAGGTTCCCTTTAAGAATGGCATCAAAATAGTCTTGTATTATAATATTATTTTAACAATTTAAGCATTGGTTGTGCTCTTATAGAGCTGCACAGAAAAAATGAAGACTGTACTTGCCGAGTTTTTTCAAAGTGAGCTTTTCTTTCTTTATATGCTAGACAACAGTGGGTGTTAAAGAGGTTGTCTCACGATAAAATATTCTACAGTTTTCACACCAGCTGCTGGATCTGAATACTATTCTAATTGCATTTAATTAAAAATTTTGAATAGCCAATGAGTTATTCAATAAAAAGTAACTCTATAGCGCCACCTGCTGTTTGTTTTTTTCTTATTTCTTTGTCCGGCTCACTGAGAAGGCCGCACATGCTCAGTTTAATCCTGCAACTGCCTCCTGAGCTGTGATAGGGAGAGCTGAGACACGCCCCCTGAGCTGCGGCAGAAAAGACACCCCCCCTGAGCTCTCAGCTTGATATAAATGTAGCAGAGCAATGAATGGGGAGATCTCTGGATCCATGTGAGGTACAGGGCTGGTTCTAGCTTTGTTAGAAAGAGATTCACGTGTACTATAAGATGTATGATTTTCATTTTTTACATTATTCATGGGATAAACCCTTTAATAGCTGATGGTTATCAAATGTAAACAGGTAAAAAGGGTAGGCTCAATATTCATTGCTAAAATCCATATTAATGTCATCCCGATAGCTGCTGTTCCAAACTGCAAAATGATTTTCTTTTTATCAAACTAATTAAAGGGCATCTATCAGCAGACATGTGCCTATGAAACCGGCTGACCTGTTACATGTGCACTTGGCAGCTGAAGGCATTTGTGTTGGTCCCATGTTCCTATGTGTCCGCATTGCTGAGAAAAATAAAGTTTTAATATATGCAAATGAGACTCTAGGAGAAACGGGAGAGCAATGCCTTTATACCTAGAGGCTCAGCTCTCTCTGCCACTGCTGCGCCCTCTGCACCTTGATTGACAGAGCCAGGCAGTGTAAACATGATCACATCTATCTAGTCCTGTCAAAGTGCAGAGGGTGCAGCAGTGGCAGAGAGAGCAGAGCCTCTAGGTGTAACGACATCGATCTCCATGACAACCCATTTTCTGTATTTATGAGCCAACACTCCCGTTGAGCATGATGGAAGAAGCCAAGGTAGTGCACTCGGCTGTTTCCCCTGCTCCCATTCATCTCTATGGAGAGCAATCTGCATGAATCCTCTTGTTTTCTGCAGCTGGGAGAGTCACAGAGGTTGGACCTCCATCGTGCATTTGTCATAGCCCTTAGGGCTCTTTCACACGAGCCGCTGCTGTGTGTGGAATCCGCTGTGTGAAAGAGTGCCAAGCGGCGCTCTGGCCAGCAGAGACACGGAGGATTAACAATCATGTTAATGCTCCGTGTCTTTGCTGTCCAGAGTGTGGCTTGGCACTCTTTCACGCAGCGGATTCCTCGCACGGGATCCGCTCGTGTGAAAGAGCCCTTAGTTCTTGCAAATAGTTAGTGGTAATTTGGTTCTAGAGAAAATGTAAGTTAGGGATAAAAAGACAATGATGAAGCTCAGGAAGGGAGCTGTCCAGCACGATGCTCTGAATGATAAGATCTGCTGATTACAAAGTTTGTGTATCTTGTGTATCTTGTATGTATCATGATTATGTATACTCATGTCTTTGACAACTATGCACAGGATAGGTGATTAATATATGATGGGTGACTTGCAGACCGCTGGGACCTCCACCAATGAGGAAAACTGGGGGGGGGGGGGGGGGTCCTTGAGTCCCAGAGTGAATGGAGCAATGATCACACATGCGTGCTGCCGCTCCATAGATCTCTACAGGACAACTGGAGCAGTCCTGCAGAAATGAATGGAGCAGTAGTTCACATGTTTGACCATCACTCCATCCATGCTGGTGACTCAGGGACCCCATTTTTCAGGATCAGTGGGGGTCCCAGTGGTTGGATAGATACTCATCACCGATCCTGTGGATAGCTAATATGTTTATGGTGGAGAAAACATTTTAATAAAAAAAACAAACAAACCGAATAAAGATTCTTAAAGAGATATTTGCCATCTTATTATTTAATTTGTCAACACGTTTATCATGCCATTGTAGCATGTGGTCAGATTTATAGTACAGACAGACTGTAATAATAATAAATCATCTCCCATAATCCACCCCACCGAAATGTAAAGGAGCAATAAGTTGCTGCGTGTACCAGATGTATCGTAGATTACACCTTGGTCTATTGGGATAGACCAACTGCGATTGTTGACCGAATACTTGGATATTTCACACTTTACAGCTTAAAAGGGTTGTAGGGGATTGGAAAAAAAGCTCTAAATTTCACCATTCTTATGCATTGGCTTTCACCAGTATTGCATCTGAGACCCATTCTTTTAATACGACCGAGTGGCATTATTAGATGCAGGCCATGGACAAAAGGGGCAAGGTCCCTGAAAAAAAACACCAAGTTCATAGAGGAAACTTCACCATAAGAACACCTCTTAAGGGGTTGGCCACTTTCTGGCTACATGTGACCAGTGTGTATGTAAGATGACTATATGGCACTCACTAATAGAGACACTGTTGATATTCTGTGCCGTTTGGTACATTTCATAAGCCATGTCCCCTTGTTAGGCAAATCTTCTGTGTTGTCCACACAGACATCCTGTCCATAAGATAGCCGCTGATGGGGGGTCCTGTGACCAGGCAAATTACTTCCATGTGATGTTTCCTGCATTCTAAAGCCAAGCCGATGTCGGCCAGATCATTGTTAACGAGCATTCGCAGGATCGCTTGTTACCGATGGTCTGGCAGTCTAATACTGCTGCTGATTACCCAAGCTCGTTCATCGAGCAAGCTTAAAAATCATCACTTGCCGGCGTAGGTCGTGCTGTGTAATTACAATCTGCTGCCAGCAAACAACTAGTCAGTATGGGGACGAGTAATGGCATTAGTGATCGCTCCTCCCCATAATGAGGAGGAGATTGCTGCATGTAATGGCAGCGGTCTCCTCCACTAACGAGCAGGCGATTGCCAGTAAGGAATGATTCCCGCCCGACAATTCTCTGCCTGATTGCCTAATGTAATACAGCACTAACACACTGCGCCTCCACTAAACTCCCAACAGTGCAAGGGTAAATGGCTGGTGCAGTGTGTTTGAGCAGAGGAGACATCACATGGAGGTGATCTGCCTGGTCTTATGGACAGGACCTCACTGTGGACAGCACAAAAGACTTAGCAAACAAGGGGGCATACCTTATGAAATATAGGAAATGGTGCAGAATTTCAGCAAAGGCTATATCAGTGAGTGCTATATAATCATCTTACTAACACATTGGTCAACAATAACCAGAAAGTAGTCAACCCCCTTTAAAGTCCGGGCTTTTTCTATTGATGACCTATCCTCAGGATAGGTCATCAATATCAGATCGGTGAGGGTCCGACACCTGGCACCCCTGCGGATCAGCTGTATGAAGGGAAAGCGAGCACAGTGCGCACGTGCCGTCTCTCTTCCTGCTCGCTGCTGCTATGTCTATGGCAAAGCAGCAGCAAGAAGGGAGACGGCAGTGCACACTGTGCACCTACCCGTCATACAGCTGATCTGCGAGGGCCCCGGGTGTCGGACACCCGCCGATCTGATATTGATGACCTATCCTTAAGCCCGGACAGCCCCTTTAAGGTCGTTTTAAGAAATGCCCCTGCTCCCTGAGAAATGTTGAAACCTCTACTTAATAATTTATTATGTCATTTACTATTACTTGGTTTTACCCCCTTGTCTCATTTAGCCAAATCAAAGTTTTAGATGGAGAGGATGAATATTACAGACTGTTATCAGCTGTCGACTCGATACCCGAGGAGGATCTATCAGTCTGCAGCCCTTTGACCACGGAGCAAGAAGCCTTTTTTGCCTCTAGTTCTGTACATTAATCCGGACTAACTTGAAAAAGGTAGGAATATTTACTGCAGGGTTAACAGGATTCTTATAATGATTAGATTTGAGCAAGTGTAACATCCGCCTCCACCAACCATTGCTGTAACCCCAGCCAAACACCCACTACTAATCAAATATAAAAGGTAAGTGATGGTGGAGGCGAATGTTAACTCCATTTTATGAAAAACAAGCTAGAATTCTAGAATTTGCAAAAGTATATATATATATAAAAATTCTCACATACTAAAAGTGGATAATTCTAAAATCATGGAAATAAGGTATTGTTCATGTCAGCACTGGATACTCTGGTCGGAGCTTTGGGAGGAATAAAAGCACTTCATGCAGTATAATTCTTTCAGTCAAAACAGTGGAAACCATGACAAAAACCAGCGGGCTGCATTATGTCTGTGGGGTTTGTAGTGCATAGGTTTTCCCTGCCGTGTAACCGATCCAGAAGTGCATTGTGGGATGCATTGCAAAATGAAACATAGCCTTCACTTCAGCAAATGGCATTTATCATGTACATTAAGGTAATACAAGGCACTTACTAATGTATTGTGATTGTCCATATTGCTTCCTTTGCTGGCTGGATTCATTTTTCCAACATATTACACGGGTCATATCCAGTAGTTACAACCACCGCAGACTCGAGGTGGCCAGGTTGGGAGCTTTTTCCTATAGTGTGCAAGCACGGGCACCACTGATGGATTGCAGAATGGTTGTAACCATGGAAACGAGCAGTGTATAATGTGATGGAAAAAGGAATCGAGCCAGCAAAGGAGGCAATATGGACAATCACAATACATTAGTAAGTGCCTTTTAGTAACTTTCTCTACATGATAAGTGACAGTTGCTGAAGTGAGACAACTCCTTTAAGGTGCAAAACATACAGCGGTATTTGTCTGTCCGGAAAGCAGTTGGATCCTTATTGCATCCCATTATAGTCAATGTGGATCCAGAAGTGTGTGGCAGTATCCAGCTATGTTGGATGACACTTACTTCGGTAGTCTGTGTCAGCAGAAGAACGGAGTAGGTTGCCACAGATGTCACCCTACCCTAAGGGGTTAATTTTGTATACATAAATATTAGTGATGAGCGAAGTTATCAAAAATGAATTTCAGCTGCTTCGCCGAATTTCACAAATTCATTTGATTAGTTACGAATTACTTAGTCACAAATTGCATTCCATTGTATGTAGCGGGCGCAATGACGGGAAACAGCGATCGCACCGCTCCCATTATTGAACCCCTCAGATGCTGCATTCATCGCTGATCGCGGCATCTGCCATTAAAATTGAGGCCTTTTAGAGGTTAATCAGGGTAAAAAGGAAAAAAATACATACTCACCTTATCCACGGAGAGGCCGGCACGGCTATCTTGATTGAAGAAACCACGTGAAATCTCGCGCAGTGAAGTGATGATGTCATCGAGCTGGACAGTCGCACGTCACTCCGCTCGAGGTTTTGCATGGTTTCTTCTGTCCACGAGCAAATGGATGAAGTTTTTTTTAATTTTTTTACTGCCATTTCATGAAAAATAGATTTGTTACCACGAAGGGTGAGGAATTTCAGCTTTGTGATCAACTGAATTTTTCCTGACATTCTGGTCAATTAGTTTGATTCGCTTATTTCTAATATATATAAAATAAATAAAAAAATATATAAAAAAAATATATATATAAAATACATTTTGTACAGATAAATATATCTAATAAATAAAAAGAAAAAAGCATAAGAACAGGACCACCTGTTCCCAAACTTCAGCAAAAACTGATCCCTGCCTTCTGTCCCGAGATCTACAACTGCAGATATGACTTGTGGGCTCGACTCATATCTCAGTACTTACACCATATTATAATGCTGTACTGTAATCATTAAAATCATGGGGTCTTTTCTGTATTCCTAGCAATCCTTAAAAAATCTGCCCTGCAGCAGCGGCTGGATCAAGAGATCAAAGTGCCTCTCCATGTCAAATGTTTCTTCTTCTTTCTCCCTGCTCTTTCATCCGAGTTTCCTAGGTCCCATTCATGATCTTCCAATAAACACTTCAACAAGGGGGGAAAATCTTGAGATTTCAGCCTCTTCTTCCGGCTCCTTTTGTGACACAGCTGTATGTTGTAGAAATTTTAAGCCTCTGTTTTCAGCTTTGCTGTGATGAAGTCATGGCCTTCATTTTATTAAAAAGTAATCACATCCAGACAGCTTTAGTGCCGGATCAACAAAACATCTCCATTTACTCCTCCATGATAGCTCTGAACGGTTTTTATTGAAGACACATTTAGGCTGACATCAAAACTACTGAGGCAGCGTTATTCTGCGCGGCCTTTTATTACTTCAAAAGAACATAAAGGTTTGTGTTTCTCATGGATTGTTCTCCGGGTTAAGAATAAATTGTTGCAGCAGTGCACAAGTAGCTATCAATTCCCATTGTTCTAAATGTGTGGGATTAACGAGTTCAAGTCAAGCGCCATATGGAGGGGATACGTTTCACGAAATGCAGAACAGAATGCAACCTGCCATGGCACAGCACCTGTCAGACAGGCATACAGCGCTCCAGGGAAAGAAGGAACAACTTTTCACACGGCAGGTGTTGCCAGATTGAACTTCCCATGATGCAAAGTTAGCTGTGCATCATGGGATATGTTCGGGGAAAACAGCCGGACTTCTGAAAATAGTCCACTAAACAAGCCACTGTGGCATTACTGAAATGTATATTGCTTAGGCTGGAAGAGAGTCTTTGCAAACTGGTAAAATGATATTTAAAGGACATCTGTCAGCACAGGAGCGTAGCTAACGGCTCATGGGCCCTGGTGCAAGAATTCAGCTTGGGTCCCCCTTCCCTCAGTGCTTTGTGTATCTTCTTATGCGGCACAAGGGTCTTTGGGCCCCCTCAGGCTCCTGGGCCCGGTAGCTACTGCTACCGCTGCACCCCCTACAGCTACGCCCATGCGTCAGCAGATTTGTCCCTATGACACTGGCTGACCTGTTACATGTGCGCTTGGCAGCTGATGGCACCTGTGTTTGTCCCATGTTCATATGTGCCCACATGCATGTTTTAATACATGCAAATGAGCCACTAAAAGCAACGGGGGTGTTGCTGTTACACCTAGAGGCTCTGCTCTCTCTGCAACTGCCACACCCTCTCCACTTTGATTGACAGGGCCGGGTGTGATGATCTTTTCACTGCCTCCTGGCCCTGTCAATCAAAGGGCAGAGGGCATAGTAAGGCAAGGCATAATGTAGATACTGCCTGCAGCAGGTTGCATAAGGAAAATAGAGGAATATTGTTATAATGTGGGCTAGGTGGGGTGGATGGGTTTTATGTGTTTTCTGAAATCTACTTTAAAGGGGTTATCCGATGTCCCCCATATGCCGGGCCCCTCACACTAATTCTGCTTACCTAGATCCCCACTCCGCTTCTGGTCCCCGCAACGCCACTGCTGCTTCTCCCTGTTCGCGGATGAAAACATCCGGTGATGGGGGGGAGCAGCTAATTGCAGGCGGTGACGGGGACGAGCCTCCCTAGCTTCACCTGCGATGCTTAGGAGGCTCATCCCCGTCACCGCCTGCAACTAGCTGCTCCCCCCCCATCACCGGATGTTTTCATCCGCGCATGGGGAGAAGCAGCTTCGGCGGTGCGGGGATCAGGAGCGACGCAGAGGGGCCCAGGCATATGGGGGACAGTTTTTAGTCTCGGATAACCCCTTTAACCATAAAATATTGCAACTTAGGGGGTCATTTATTAAGACCAGTGTTTTAGATGCCTGACTTCAACTCCTATGTCTGACTTCTAACTCCTATGTCTGGCAGTGGATCAACCAACGTTACGAAGAGGTGCCGGTTTCTCCATAACTTCATGCGCATCCAGTGCCAGTCTAAATGTAAACTAGCTTCCTAGCTGGCTTACATTCAGACCATTTTCTACGCATAAAACAAGTGTAGAAAATTATGAATAAGACGGGCCTGCCGGCCCCTCCAACGCCACGACCACTCTTTTAGATCTGCTGTGAGCGGGGAAAAGTAGCAGATTGCGGTGCAACTCACCGTTGCGCCACAATCTGCGCCTGAAATATGCTTAATATAGGCGAATTTCAGAATAACAAATTGCCCTCTTAAACTTTGTAAAAAATGTTTTGTGGCAAGGGAATTTTCACAACTTGAATCATAGTCACAAAAAACGACTCAACATCATTACCAGGGTGTCATCAGATGCCATCTTTGCCCTAATACCTGTTATGTGGAATCACAGGTGCCCCAAAGGCCCCTAAGGTGTGAATGTGCTTCCCTTTATTACAGACTCGCTGGACAAAGATACACCCAGTATACAGCAGGCAGGCCAATGGCTTCAAAATGGGTTTTTAGTAATTTGCCATTTTGCTTTGACCATGTGAACCCATGGCCAGCCCTAAAGCTGTGCAGGTGCACGGGGCGCATCACACCAGTGCTGACAAATGAAGGTTATGGGACTGAACGTACTAGGAAAATATAAATCCTGCAGTCAGACATCGGCCATCAATTAGGAAGTCGAATCCAGTTTCCAGTCCTGTGTGGGGTTGTCTCCTCCTCTGTAGCTAAACCTATTATATGCACTGATCTTACAATTTGCTCATGTGTTTCAGTGCAAACATCACTAGTCATATGCTTGAAATTTCATGCAAACCATCTCTTAAAGCGGATGTCCAGGATTTAAAAAATACTATGTCACTGCCTCGGTGAGCTTTCTTGAAAATAAATGCTAATTTCTGATCCTGAGCAACCTCTTTAAATATGCAATCAGTAAAACTATAAAGTAAACTAAACTAAAATGAAAAAATGTATATAAAACCTAATAATAAACAAAAAAAACTGAAACTCGCAATTTTTTTAACATACAGGTCTCACTTGCTCCAAAACCTGATTTACCTAGGGTCCTCTAATGTAGAGATTTTTGGGGCAAAGTTTTCATATTTCTTCCCATTCGCTCATCAGCTCATCTTTTGCATAATACGTGAAGCTTGTGAGCCATGATGCCAATGTGTAACAGGACCCCTGTCCACCTTGTGCAATTTATAATACTGCCATCTTCTTATGTAGCAGTGGTGCCCTTTGGCTCCCCTCATGCACCGAGCCCAGAAGCCCAGCTTCCCCTTTGCATCCACTATGGCTAGCCCTTAACCACAACTGCTAGATACACCAGACCCGGCTGAAGAGTTATGCATTTATAGGATGGAGGGGATAGGGACACTGCTTCATGCAGGCACTGAGAATGGACCTAGTCTGGAAAGAGAAGGCAGGGAAAATTTCCAAACTCTTGTGTCTTGTGTCAAGCAATTCCAAAAGTCATTCCAGCACTTGCATAAAAATGCTTCCAAATTAGGAATTTATTATGGCCACAGCCACAAGTGAATGCATCAAATACAGAGAACAATACAAATATTTTAGATGGAAATGCACCCTTCTTCGGGCAGTTGTGGTGTGATTGGTGGTAGACAGGACCATCTACTTTATTGCCTGTACCGAATAGCCTAATAAAGCATTCTGTACAGACGCATTCTGCAAAGAGCATATACCAGAGGTAGAACGTTTTAACATTTAACATTTGCTTCCCCGCCAGATCTATGTCCTATTTGCCTGCTCCTCGCTGCTTGGTACCACTGCATTGGTCCACTGCTGGGTTTGCCGTGCATTGGTCCTCACTTGTAAATTTCCAGCATAGACGGTGGTATGTGACCCATTGACATGCTGGTTGGGAGACACATCACCGCTGCGGCCAGTCATTGGCTTCAGCAGCACACGTGAACCCTGTCAGTATTAGAAGTTTAGAGGCATAGACCAAGTATGCTTCCCTTCACAGGACTGGCAGGGAGGGGAGGGAATGAAAAATTCAAAAGCTGGAGAGCCCCTTTACAGGGTTGGATTGCACACCATTGGTTTATTATGCTGTAATGACTAAATTAGGTTCATTTTGTTCTAATTTTTATTTATATTTTTTGTGTGAAAAGTTTAAGATTACTTCTGTCTCTAGCTACCAGAACTTATCACTGTAAATAATGAAGCATTTAGTCTCACTTTATCGCATTAGGTTATAGAGTTGAAATAGTATCTGCCATAGCGAGGGAGGTGCGGGGTCCACGGCTCATACATCTCTTCTGTCTGAGCCTCTGTGCATTGTTAATCATTTTGATGGGCTCTATTTAAGGGCAATTTATGTAACATTTTTTTAAAGCCTTCCTTTCAGAGTGATTTTTAATATACTGCGTTTGATCTACTGTTGCCACGTGAAGATAAGAATGAGAGCTAAGACGTTCGAAAATTGGCTTCAAACCAAAGCCATCAAATCACTAAGAAGTTGACTGCACACAAACTAATAGAGGTCTGATTGAGGCATAACACGTCTCAGTGTCTGAAACCAAAATGAATTGATGTGCTCAGAAGTGCCACTTGTGGGGACCTACTTGTACGGTGACTCAGAGGTTGCTATTTAATCTGAGTCAAGGTCATCTGCAAAAAGTCTGAACATGGCTTCACTTGAAAGTGCCCCATATTAGCTGGAATGAATATTCTATTCTCTGTAAAGTAACACTCCTACAAATATACAGGATGTCAGAAAAATCCTTTGCTCTTGCCGCAGTCCCTGGGTTTATGCTGCATGTGTGCTTGCCGCTTACAGAAGTTTACCAACTTAAGATATGCCATCAAAATCATGCCAAGGATATGTATTGATATGGATTGTCTTTTGCAAGACCAGAGAGAGGTATATTCAATAAGTCCTTCTTAAAGGAGTGTTCCCAGATTTTTTAACTGATGACCTGTCCTTTGGAGAAGGCACTGGTGCTTGCAGTAGTGTTGCAGCCTTCTCGCACGTTCATCGGTCACCTACCCTAGGCACAGCTCAGCCCCATTGAAGCAAATGGAGCTGAGCGAGATATCAAGCACAGCCGCTAAACAATGTACGGCGCTGTGCTTAGTAAGCTGAGAGAAGGCTGTGGCACTACCGCTAGTGCCGGCGCCTTCTCAAACAGCTAATCGGTGTTGGACCCCCACTGATCAGATACTGATGACCTATCCAGAGGGTAGGTCATCAGTTAAAAAATCTCAGAAAACCCTTTTTTGGCATCTCAGTTGAAACATTTTGGCTGCATTGTGCAGGATGGCATAGAGCAAGGGTAGCAGGCTAACTCCTATTTGGAAGCCCTAATAATGGCTAGCTTTTATTCAGGAGCCTTAGTCATGGAATAAAAGAAGCATGTAAAACCACAAATATTTCATAGGTAATCCCTAATTCTCCCAACGCAATGCTGAATGTAATTCCAGCATGATATTTCCTCCACTTGTAGTGAGGCTAATGACTTCTGAATGGTTCCAAGTGGACTGTCCCCACTCTAGGGACACATGCTACTTACAGAGTGATGCCTCCCCAAATATATTGCAAAACAGTACAATAAGCGGGAGTATAGTAATTCCAGCACAGTGATAACATCAACATAGCCCATACCATTGAGCCCACCACACAAAATTATCCATAAGAGTACAGCTCAATGGTACGGCTGACCACACACAAACAGGACACATCAACCAATGCCAGCCAATGACTGCACAATTTTGAGGTAAAATAGTGAACCCATTGATTGCCAAGGGTGGGCTTGACTTTGCCGGATGCAGCAAGCTGTACTGTAGGGCCGTACCCTTAACGTGTGCCACCATATAGCAGTGCCTATAAAATAATCACATAAAAGTGCTCTCAGCAATGTATGTAGCCATCTCTTCCTGCAAATTCACAGTCTAGAAAAGTTCATTGTGCACAAATGATTTATGTTTGGTTGGAAGAAGGAATGGTTATCAAGGACAATGCCAGATATTCCCAAATATCTCACTAAATTACTGACTCATTTTTGTTATTAGAGGTGTAATTGCTGGTGGTATAAGTTTGCAGGCACACCTGGGCTCTGGAGCCTGGGGTGACCCTAAAGGTCCCTTTTGCTCCATATGCTATTAATTAGGAGTGATAGTTGGGGCCCTGTTATGTCTTTTTTAAAAAGTACCTAAACCTATAACTTAGTAAAAGGGAGTCTGTCACCGATTTTTTGCTAGTATAACTAATAGTAATGGCAATTAGAACACTGGATAAGCATCAGGGGCGTAGTTACCATGGAAGTAGGGGAAGCAGCTTCTACGGGGCCTGAAGGGGTCAAGGAGGAGGACAAATGGATTTTTTTTCAGGGTCCAGGGAGCGGTGAGTACAGTGCTTCTAATCCTATGACCTGATGCTGTGCAATGTCAGATCACACTGTAGCAAGTGCCTAGACGCAGTGCTGCACGAAGAGCAGAGGCACCTGCATAAGGAGAAGAAGGTATTTATTTTTTGTTGGTCCAGTCTGAGGTCTGCATTAAGAGGACAGAGAGAAGGGGATCCCATTCCAAAAATTTGCTGAGGGGCCCAGTCAGTTCTAGTTACGCCACTGATAAGCATTGTTAACATACTGTACCTGCACAGGGCGCCTACATGAGATATGTAGCTGCATCGCCTGACGTCCGGGGAGAGGGAGGAAGCATTGGGAGGCTATGGGAAGGAGCAGACATCGGGGAAGGCGGCTAGTTTTGGGCACTTTGAACAGGAAAGCCCACCTACCTGGGCACTCCAAAGGAATAAAACTGCTTTTTCTGAAGATTGCATAGCACACAAATTACATACAGGTATGGCAACAATGCTTATCCAACAATCTGATGACTATTACCGATGGTTATATTAGTAAAACTTAGGTGACAGGCTCCCTTTAAGATTGTTAGGAAGTCTTGTATCTGTTATTATTAGAACACCTCAGTAAGGTTGTCCATACATGATCAGATTATGATCAGGTCTTCAGATTAAGTTTTTGAAGCTAAAACCAGGTGTGGATTCAAAAATGAGGAGTGGTGGAATCTTGCCCTTACTTTTCTCTTGCTTTATGATCCACACGTGGTTTTAGCTTCAAAACTGCATCTGAAAACCTGATCAAAACCTGAACTTGTCCCGGCAGCCTAAAGCTTTGATGAATAAGAGCCATGTGTGACTAATATAAAATCTTTCAAAACATTTTACAGCCTAGTAATTCAGTGATGAAGTAATCCATCATCCTAACAAGTTCGGCTGAGGTTAGATGAATACGTGTGGGGATTAATGTATGCTGATATTTAAAATAAGATCCCATTTACACAAGTGGTGTTCGCTATACGCAAGGAATAAAAAGGCAGGAAAGGCATTATGTCTTATCTTATGGCTAAGTGTATTTTCTTCAAAGCATAAACGAGTAAATGAGGAGGTCATAGATCAGGTCAGAGATTTTGAAAAAGTTGAGGATTTGAAACAGAAGGAATATTGGAAATTAGCTAAAATATTTTTACTATGGAATAGACACAAAATTGATAAACCCCTTTAAATTAGTAAACAAGTTGGATCTTCCTGGAAGCCATTTGTGATATTTTTACAGAGTCCATGTGCGTTCTTATAATAATGGGCGTGGCTTAGAATGTGCCCATAGATGGGTGAGAGTCTAAAGTATTTGGCCTTCTGTGCTCACAGTCTTCTGATGAGTAAACTGTTAATTAACATACTAATTTGGGTACAGCCATACACAAGTTTCCGGATACTGAAATTCAGAAGTAAATAAAAAACAACAACTTCCTACAGAATTGATAGCAGACAATAATACTCCTGTAATGGTGGCTGTAGTGTCCAGTGCAGGATACGGGGTTTTAAAAATATGACTGGCAGATGTGAAGGTTGTCTTAACAGTGTCCTTCACTGCAGTAAAGTCTTAACAGGTAGCAGTTTACCTTACTGACTCCGATGCTTGGCCATGCAGACTCTAGGTTCTCTAGTTCTCCTTTCTATAGATCATGCAGAGATCGGTGAGTCTCTGTAGCTTTTTGGGCCTAAGAAGAGGGAGCAGAAGTCACAACTTCCTCTCCCTTCCAAACTCCAGTCTAGACTACTGCTAGGGGTGGAGCCAGTCCACACCTTACTCTTACAAGAGCTAAGCCAGGATAGTTAACCCCAACTGTGCCATCCATATATGGCTATGCTGGGTGCATGACATAATATTACATTACATAACAAGAAGAAATGAACAATTTGCAGTTATCCCCTTGCTCTGAGATAAGTGCAATAGCACAATAAAAAAGTAAGAGTGCCAAGTCACTTCTTAGCATTTTAAGTAATTGTCATTCATTAAACCTTTGTGTTGCTTCTGATATAATTATCCAGATTGACCTATTTAAAGTCATTAGGAACCTGGAGACTTTGGGAAGCTCTGCCTAAGAACAAACCATTTTCGCGCGCCTTTAAAAAAAAAGAGTGGAAATACCCAGGCTGAATGGATCTTAAATGTAAAAAAAAAAAAAAAAAGAAAAAGCTGAAAGATAAAAGACAGCCTAGAGTATGAACATCAAAGAGGTGTTAATGATGAGAAATACCATTAGGCTTTTCAAGCCTTTTGTTTTAAACCCCCCTCCCCTTTGCACCTGCAAAGTGTTACAAGGCTTTGTTCACAAATTTGATATTTTTTTTTTCTGTTAACATCAACAGCAAATGACGGAAAGAGAAATGTGAAATATACCTTTTCAGCTGTATTCTCATCGAAAAATAAGATATTGACTCTGCACTATCGCTCCCTAAAGGTATGCGCCATAGAGTCGGCAGCAGATCCTGCTCTGAATTCTGTTGATTGCAAATGAGCTGGGGCTTGAAAGGAAGGAATATCTTTTGTTACTAGAGAAAAAGAAGGTAATCAGCAACTATGAAAGACTCGCATAAGAAGCTCAGGCTCTGGCAGAAGTAAGAAAACCGCCTGGCGAAATCAGAGCGTGAAATTCAGATTAGTCCTCCACAGGCTCTGATAGGAAGGGGGTAGCTGGAGACTTGGCATGGCCGAAAGGTATAACCTATATTATTTTGGGCCTTGAAATATTGTAAAACAGATGGAGGGACCAGCTGCCTTTTCATCCTGTTTAATAAAATGAGTGGTAGAAGCAGTGTGAAAAAGTAATAGGGGTTTAGAGGTGAAGCCAAAGGGGATGAGAAGATCTGTGCTTTATTAATGTTTGGTTAAATGGTTAATATTACATATAAATCAACCCTCTCAAATCATCATCTAGAAGTTTATACCTCAGCTCAAAATTTTAGTTACTGTATTGCTTCAAGAGCCCAAGAGCAAGGCAGCTGAGGAATTTCAAGTTGCCTGAAGATTGTATCATCAGAATACTGACTACTGTTTATGGCAGCCCTTAGTCAGTGACTACAACAGATCATGCATCTGCACCAACAGATATTGTTACAATTATCTCTCGGCTGATTGCTGTAGTCTCACTCTCTAAGTTCTCTCTTAAAGGGGTTGTCCAGGTTCAGAGCTGAACCCGGACATACCAACATTTTCACCCAGGATGCCGTACTTCGTAACAGAAGTGAATGCATGATCATACATGTAGACTACCTGTGGATAGAGGATAAATGTCGCTTAGAGAAAAATTCCTGTTAGGCTAGCTTCACACTAGCGCTACGATCCTGCAAGCTGTTCATGCAGGGAACAGACTGCCGGATCTCTCTGCATTCCTGCATTGCCAGAAGCATGAAAGTCTCAGTCTGGCCCCATTACCTATAATGGGGACTGGCGGTGATCTGTCCGCAACCCGGCAAATATGCCGAGAATCGTTCAGAAGAAAACCACTGCGCACTTCTCTGCCGGAACAGCCTGGCGGATCGCTAGTCTGAAACTTACCTAAGCTGGGCTGAGCGTTTGTGTATTCTTAATGGAGGTTTCCAGGCTTTTAATATTGATAACTTATCCTCAGGCTAGGTCATGAATATCAGATCGGTGGGGGTCCGACACCCAGCCCATCAGCTGAATGAGGAGACGCCGCGCACAGTGCGCACATGCCATCTCCCTTCTCTCTTCCTGCTCACCAATGCTTTGCCATAGACATTAGCGAGCAGGAAGCGAGAAGGGAGACGGCACATGCGCACTGCACGCGCCGTCTCCTCACACAGTTGATCGGCGGGGGTGCCAGGTGTTGGACCACCGCCAATCTGATATTGATGACCTATCATCAATATTGAAAGCCCGGACAACCCCTTTAATTAGGAGAGGAGTGTAGTATAGCTCTATAGACTGCTGTGAGCCCATAAGAAAAAACGGTGGTACATGGAGTGCCTGCTGCTCTGTAATAGGATAATGGGGCGACCTCCAGTGTGAAGGAGGCTACTAATAAAAGATAACAATTAACAGTTTGAGTATTAATGGGACTAATCATTTCTGACCATTGGAAATGTGTTCACTGTGTGATTGTAGTACTGTGAAAACTCTTCAAAATGCCACCCATTATCCTGTATAGATATGTGACAACTTTTCAGTTCCACCATCTATGAGGCAGACTGGTCATCACCCCATGAGTGGTCATCTCAACGAGGTCTCACTGCGTTTAATCATGCAACCAAATACATTGAAAATCAATCCAGTCTTTGTAGAAATCTTGCAACGTATGTCCTAAAATCCAGAAATAAAAGTAAAATATACTAAAACTGTAGTTGAATCAGAGGCAAATTAATGTATGTATGGGGGCCCAAAGGTTTAGATACTTTACCCATGCATACAGGGAACGTATGAATGGTTTTCTGGATCTATCCAAATTGCACTTTGCATGAAGAGATTGGCAAAGGACACTGGAAATCTACATGTTAAAATACTTTCTCCTGTGGCAAAGTTATTTCCAATATGCAAGAAGAGTCAAAGGCACTGCCACATCATTGTTTCAGTTGAATTTGCCTTAGATCTATTGGACTTGTATGATGAATCTTGGTGGAACCAACCTCTAGGTTTGGATGCCTCAACCATACCTTGTGCATGTGATATGTATTTATACAAGCTATTTCCAACTATTGCAGAACTACAACTGAGCATGCCCAACACATATGGAATACTTACTAACCCCTTATATAGCACTGACATATTCTTCAGCACTGTGCACTGACATAGGGTCCTATGGGGCACACGTTCCAAATCTTCTGTCTCATTCATTCACATACACTATAAGCCATGCCTGCCTTCTGGAGAATTACCCCATTACATCCAGTTCTTCCACTATTTGTGGTTTAGCGACAGTGAAAGGTTTTAGAAAAGGAAGAACAACTTTAAATTAGGAGCCTTTTTTGTGCAGATTGGGCAAACTGGGAGGCACAAACATGGGTCTTTAGGAAGCCTGTCAATCACAGTTAGTCAAACGAAGGGAGATGAAAGATATGCAGAGACGCCCAGGGCTGGAGGTTGGGTTGTTGGGGTTACAGGAAGGAAACAGTCAGTTAAGGTGAACAAGGACTTACTGCCTGAGGAAACACAATAGATAATAACCACAGGGACTGAATGGGGATTTAATAGGACTCATTTGCTTGTCACTGTCATTCTGTGTCACTGAACACTTTTGTAGCAGGAGAAATTTCTGACAGGCATCTTTTATGCAGGAATAGCTGTAAGTTTACGCATGTTTATTAAACATTTACTGGAATAACAGAACAAATGATAATGACTAATTGAACAATAATAAAAAATAATATCCAAATAAAAGAAAATCATTAATCTAGAAGGTCTGGTAAGGTGGCACTTATTTCCAACAATTAACTGCCGTATAAAGTGGAATTTCAGCCAGCGGGAAAAGATTACACTACAAAAATCCTCTTTGCTTTAACATAAAATTGAGGAATATTTTTTATACTTTTCTATGGCTGTCCAATATTTGAGCATATCTGATAATATTACACCTATTAGTACCCATTGATACAAGATTCAAATTATTATACTACCTTAAACGGGTTCTGTGATCAGATACGTCGCAATAAAACCGTCTCACCTGAGACATAAGCGCTTGACAGTTGAACATATGACCTTGGTCCCATCTTCTTAGGTGCACCCATTCTTGAGAAGATTAGAATTTTATAATATGCAACTGAGCCCCTAGGAACAATAAGGGTGATGCCTGAAGTCTCGAGGGAGCTCGATTGGACATACACTCCATCCCTGTACAGCCTATGTACTAAATGAGCTCCCACAAGACTTCAGGTCCAGGCATGACTGGTCCTTTTAGTCACTGGTGCAGGAGCAGCATGAAGGGTAGTGGGTGGAGCCTCCGGGAGCAATCAGGCACCCTCGTTGCTCCTAGGGTCTCATTTGCATACTATAAAACATCAATTTTCTCAAGAATGCAGGCACCTAGGAAGATGGGACCAAGGCCATGATGTTCAGCTGTCAACCGCACAACAGGTGAGACGGTTTAATTGCAACATATCTGATGACATAACCTCTTTATTGTATAGATAGATAAAAAGATAGATAGTTGTGTTTTGGGGTAATAAAGCGGGTCCACCACTCTTTTTCCCACATTGTAGCGCTGCCTCCTTTTTATTAAGTTGAATATCTAGACCAGGCATCCTCAAACTGCGGCCCTCCAGCTGTTGCAAAACTACAACTCCCAGCATGCCTGAACAGCCTACAGGTATCAGCCTACAGCAGTGCATTCTGGGAGTTGTAGTTTTACAACATCTGGAGGGCCGCAGTTTGAGGATGCCTGATCTAGACGATCAACCAAAGGTCTTGGAGGGATTGTACCCAGCATCTGTATCTGATTGTGATAGTGCTGCTGTTTATTTTTGTAGATAGATAGATAGATACTCAATTTATCAAAATAATGTTTTTAAGGATTTAGGCTAGTTGTGATTTGACTACTTTCCAGTTGTACATTACAAGAAAATGGGTGAATTTAAAGAAGTGTTTCCATGTTATACAAATAAAGGTTATTTGTTGTATATGTAAAAGTTGCAAAATGTTCCAAAATACTTTTTTCATCAGTCCGTCGCAGTCCTGAAGATCTCTGTGTGCCGTCATTCTGTAGGTACCTTCATAGTTTACTTCCATCTGGTCAGGTAATGGACACAAAGGTATACATCGTGTTAGATTTACAGTAAAGTAATTTCAGATTGTAACAAGCTGTGTAACAAACTGTACAATGGAGCTTTCATCTGTCATTCCCTGCTCACAATTGATATTGAGTTGACTCTGCTGATTCTTCCCCAGTCTATACAGCAAAGCTGAAAAGTGAGCTGTAGATAACAAGAAATTCAGCCTAAATCGTTTTTGCTCCTGTAGCAGTGCCTAGGACCACTAAAGTAAAGCATGTAGTAAAGATTTTCTCTCAACCCAATCATACACATCAGCTGTAGTCCAAAACCTCTTGCAGTAGCTCATCTGCCAGCAGAAAAGGGATTAAGTATGTTAAAGTCCAACATATCCAGTCCTTCTTTTCTCTGACAGCAGATACCAGGGACTGTCCACTGTCCCACATTGGATTGTTAACCAATCCCATCGATTGGCCAACACTTACCTAATGTTTCTAGTGGTTTTATCAGAAGAACCTAGTATCCACCCGGTGCTGGATATATATTGAGGTCCTCATGTTTTAGTCGTTGGGATTAGACAGACATTGTACTTCAGCTGTATGAATGGTATGTTGGCTTTTCAGTGGTAATGTTCTGTGGCTTGTTAAGTCGTTAACCACTCTGGAGCAGGTCCACTTGTTATGCCGCACATGTATTGGCTGTTGTGCCTGGTTAGGTGTGTAAATCTTTCAGGTATTGAAATAACTATTTTAGCATCAGCAGTTTAAAGCACAATCATTCTGCAGAGACACTCTGTAAAGTAATGGGAGATCAATGAAGTGATTGTTCAGGCAGCACCATGATAACATCTTAGGTGAGCAGCCATGAAATCAGAAGTCGTAACTCATACTAGCAACCTTTCCACTTGTTGGCTGCTCAGAGTAGATATAGAAAAGTGAGTCAGTGATTTTTGGGTTATTAAAGGCCCCCATATGCATAAGAGGAAAGTCATCCAGACCTGCCCAGCAGACTGTCTTATATGCATAAGCCTTCTTATTCTCCCCCGACAGAAAATATCAGGATAGGCATATTAACATGCATGAGGGAGGCAGGAGGAATAGCTGTTGGCCAAACGAGTGTTTGACCGACTACTATTACACTGGGTGGCACACTTTTTATAGGCCAGAGGATGACACTTTTTAAAATGAGCTTTTACTAAAAGCTATATCATAAGTGGATATGTACTCTGTACCCATCTTGGTATGTGCTTCTTGTAATCAACTTCTAGAGAACCTATAAACCTGGTGCTCAGAGATCTGCTCTTAGGGACTTTTGGCCCGTTCACACACTGTTCTTTGGCACTGTATTTTGCACGTTTTCCACTCTGAATCTGCCCCAAAAAACACCTAAAAAAAACCCACTTCATTGATCGAACTGTTTTTCCAGATTGAACTTTCGATTGAAATGAATTGGAAGTTGAAAAAACTACGCTGTACATGCCAAAAACCGCGCCAAAACCATGCAAAAAAAAAACTGCTTGGATACCGTTTTATTATTTACGTCGTGTTTTTGCGCAAGCGGTGTCGAAAAATAGGCAGTTTGCAACTTTTTCATGCCAGTAAACTGGCATATAGTGCCCTATTACACAGGCAGATAGCATTACATGATTGTCGGAGAGAAGCATTCCCTCCCGGCAATCGCCTGCTCGCTAAAGGAGGAGACTGCAGCTATTACATGCTTCTCAGTAGAGGGTTCGAGCGATGGCTACTGTCTCATTATTTGCCGGCAGCGGAGCACCTATTTCATGGTGCGGTCTGCTGCCGGCAAACCAGGATCTTTTAACATGTTAAAAGATCCCGATTACCCGATCATCAGGTAATCGGCGGCAGTATTACACTGCCAGATGATCGCTAATGAGCATTCATACGATTGCTCATTAGCGATTATCTTAATAATCTGCCTGTGTGATAGGGCCTTAATGAGTTGATAGCTGCATGTAAATGAAGCTCTTCACCTCCACTGAAGAGCAGGCACTTATCAAAAAGAACGGTCCCTTCCAGATATTTGCCAGCTCATCACACGTGCCTTTGTGTGAACCTGTCATGTGATTTCTCCTGTCCCTGCCTGAGAGCAGGCTATGATATAGGGAGAGATGCTGTGGTCTGCGATGTATAGATTTATATAATTTTAAGCAGGACTTCTGAATATAAAGCAGAGTAAATACTGACAGGACTCCTAAGAGAGGTATCAGTGTATTTATACCAAAGACTATCAGTTAATGTGTGTGGGTTATCAGGACTCTCTCCTAGGAGTCCTGTCAGAATTATTATTTTTTTTTAGTAAGCAGTCCAGAACCAAATCATTTAAATCTACACAATCTACACAGCTCAGCTTCTCTCCTTCTATCACATCCTGGTCTCAGATAGGACAGCTGAAATCCCCTGACAGGTTTAATATATAGATTAAAATATTTCATATATAGTATACAACGATACACTGTACAATATATTGCAAAGACCGAGTACCTAGCATGCTCATTCTAACAGTGTCTTATTCCTGGAGAACTTTCTTAAACTGGATGTTTTGGGTCTTCTGCTATATCTGATTTAAAAGGCATGTGCCCTTGGCAGCTGAAGACATCTGTGTTGGTCCCATGTTCATATGTGCCCGCATTGCTGAAGAAAATGCTGTTTGTCCCATATGAGCCTCTAGGAGCAACGGGGGCGTTACCATTACTCCTAGAGGCCCTGCTCTCTACTGCAACTGCTGCACCCTCTCCAAGAGAAGTCAAGGCCAGGCATTATAATGTTTTCACTGCCTGGTCCTGTCAATTAAAGTGGAGAGGGTGCAGCAGTTGCAGAGAGAGCAGAGCCTCTAGGTGCAACAGCAATGCCCCTGATTGCTCCTAGAGGTTCATTTGCATATCTTAAAACTTAATTTGTCTCAGCAATGTGGACACATATGAACATGGGATCAACACAGATGCCTTCAGCTGCCAAGCGCACATGTAACAGGTCAGCCAGTGTCATAGGGACAAATCTGCTGACAGATGCCCTTTAAAGAGCACTGCATAAAGACAGCAAAACCAATCCAAACCAAGCAATAAAATAATATAAGGGTATTACATATAGTCAGCACTGTCCAACTTAATAAAGTTTTTAGAAACTGGCTTACCCTAGGACCTTAGTATTATTTACTTATTGAAAATGGGACAATGTATTTGACTACAGTACAGAGAAGATCAGAGAATGTGATACTCCCATCATTCCCTGCGCCTAGAGGAGCTCACAATATAATTTTCCCATCACAAGCTATTAAATATACAGTGTTATTGCATACACTGTTATGGGGCCTTATAGATACTTGTTACACCCTGTCCTGAACATTGGCATATATTGTACAAAAGGGTCCACAATGTGTAAAATATTCAGAACCCCTTTGTATTTCATTGAGTTACTCCTTGATAAACCTGCTGTCTGTACAAGTATATAGATGACTGTCCACTGGGTAGTCGTACAGAACGACAATTACCTCTCTCACTGCCCAAATCCAGGTGTTTTCAGAACACATCATAATGTCGGTACAGTGCGTCTCACATTTCACAGACGGATTGAGCCGGGCCACAGAGAATGTTTGCACTGGATTTGCAAATCTTAATAAGCTTTTAGGAGTATCCATGTACTGAAAGCTGCAGACCATATGTGGGGGCTGACACTGGCCTTTGTGTTTCTGACCACACATGTGGATTGTTTGACACAGCCGAGCCTAAATGCAAAGTCATTAAATGTGTTTTGCAGCAATTGGCTGGTTCACACATCTTCTCGTTTAATGGGGGCATAGCTTATGGCTTTTTTGTAGAAGGTTCTTTGTGACTTTTTGAACTAAACTTCACAGTTTGACTCAAGTCAGATAAGGATTGAGGAGTGAACCATATAATGTAAGGGTCTTGTATTGGCTGTAGTTATAAATGGGTCGAGATGTTAGAAGGTAACAGCAAACGTCTGTCTGAACATAGGGAATACATTTTATGCCCTAGAGCGGGGGATGGAGTTGTTATGGGGGAGTAATAGAGCCTAAGCTAGGTACCAGCTCTAAGGCTATGACCATACATGGAGGGTCTGGAGTGGATCTTTCTGAAATCTGCAATATGAAAGAAATCCCAGCTGTAGCGTAATTTGTAATATTCCAAGACTTTATTCGATCTTCTTCTGAAATCTGCTACAGCAAAAAAAAAAAAAAATCCCAAAATGGGCTGGTTTAGAAGGCAGCACTGCTTTCAGAATCGCAGCGGGTCTTCTGCTGCTTTCAACCTTTGCATTTCTTTCTATTTGTCTCCAATGTGTGGATGAGATTTTTGAAATCTCTTCCACTTCACTTGTACTGTAAAATTCTTAGAATTTTCTTAATGAAATTCCACTGTGGAGAATTTGTAGCATTTAAAGATGTGACTGTACCCTAAACACCCTTTACACAAGGAAATAATTGCCCAAATACAGCAAGTTGGTCGGCACTCATTAAAAGGAGCTTTTACCAGTTGTTTGGATCATGTGAATGATTGTTCATAGCTTACAATTGTTCATGCAACCATTCATTTCCATGATTGTCTCACTAGGAACATGGTAACATAGTTTGTAAGGCTGAAAAAAAAGACATCTGTCCATCCAGTTCAGCCTGTTATCCTGCAAGTTGATCCAGAGGAAGACAAAAAACACCTTGTGAGGTAGAAGCCAATTTTCCTCATTTTAGGGGGAAAAATTCCTTCCCGACTCCAGTCGAGCAGTCAGAACACTCCCTGGATCAACAACCCATCTCCAGAAATCTATTAACTATAACCTGTTATATTATTACACTACAGAAATACATCCAGGCCCCTCTTGAACTCTTTTATTGTACTCACCATCACCACCTCCTCAGGCAGAGAGTTCCATAGTATCACTGCTCTTACCGTAAAGAATACTCTTCTATGTTTGTGTAGAAACCTTCTTTCCTCCAGACGCAGAGGATGTCCCCTCGTTACAGTCACAATCCTGGGGATAAATAGATGATGGAAGAGATCTCTGTACTGACCCCTGATATATTTCTACATAATTTTGATAATCTTTCAGGGTACTGTAGTTGCCCCATTCCAGTTATTACTTTAGTTGCCCTCCTCTGAACCCTCTCCAGCTCTGCTATGTCTGCCTTGTTTACAGGACCCCAGAACTGTACACAGTACACCATGTGGTCTGACTAGTGATTTGTAAAGTGGTAGGACTATGTTCTCATCACGGGCATCTATGCCCCTTTTGATTCAACCAATTATCTTATTGTCCTTGGCAGCAGCTGCCTGACACTGGTTTTTACAGCTTAGTTTGTTGTAACCTAAAATTCCTAAGTCCTTTTTCATGTCAGTGTTACCGAGTGTTTTACCATTTAGTATGTACGGGTGACTTGCATTATTCCTTCCCATGTGTATAACCTTACATTTGTCAGTGTTAAACCTCATCTGCCATTTCTCTGCCCAAGCCTCCAATCTATCCAGATCCCTCTGTAGCAGAAAACTGTCCTCTTCAGTGTTAATTGCTTTGCACAGTTTAGTGTCATCTGCAAAAATTGATATTTTACTGTGCAAGCCTTCTACAAGATCATTAATAAATATATTGAAGAGAATAGGGCCCAATACTGGCCCCTGAGGTACCCCACTAGTGACAGTGACCCAATCTGAGTGTGTACCATTAATAACCACCCTCTGTTTTCTGTCACTCAGCCAGTTACTTACCCACATACAGACATTTTCTCCTAGTCTAAGTTTATTCTAATTTTATATACTAACCTTTTATGCGGTACAGTGTCAAATGCTTTGGAGAAGTCCAGATATACGACATCCATTGATTCGCCGCTGTCAAGTCTAGAACTTACCTCCTCATAGAAACTGATTAAATTATTTTGACATGACCGATCCCTCATGAAGCCATGCTGATATGGCGTTATTTGCTTATTTTCATTGAGGTGCTCTAAGATAGCATCTCTTACAAATCCTTCAAACAGTTTAGCCATAACAGATGCTAAACTTACCGGCCTATAGTTTCCGTGCTCTGTTTTTGACCCCTTTTTGAATATTAGCACCACATTTGCTAAGCGCCAATCTTGTGCAACATTCCCTGTCAGTATTGAGTCCACAAATATCAGAAATAAGGGACTGGCTATGACATAACTTAATTCTCTTAGGAAAAAGTATTCAATAGCTTTTCTTTCTCCTCATCGCTCTCTGCAACTCCCCCCTCATCACTCTGTAAAGAGCCGTTAGTATATGCCACCAATGTCAGGACCCACAGCTATCTTTACAACGGACCCCCCCAAAGAAAATGAGAGCAGACCTCACATGCACAGCTGCCCTCTGTTAATTTTTTGCTGGCTCGGCTATTTCTGGCAATCTCATAGAAGTGAATGGAGCGGTGGCCGCATGTGATGTTAGACTCATTTTAGTAATGGGGTGCGCTATTTTGTACATGATTTGGCGGTAGATAAAAGCGTAAAGCTCCTACAAGAAACAACTGTCTGTGAAGCAACACAACACAGTAGAACTCTACTCATTGGACAACTGTGATTGACAAATTAATCTAAATACATGAAATTTATGCCAGGGAAATTGTTACCAAATGTAGATGGCTAATCTGTGAGGAGGTAGCAAAACTGCCCTTCCATATGAATGGCTTCAGTACCATGATACCAGATGACTTACATTGAGGCTGACATCTACAAATGATCCTCCTAACGACTCAATTCACATTCCAACCCAGTGCTCTCTCTCTTGAGATACATGTGCCAAAAGTGATCATTTAAATGGTTAAGTGGCTTGGTCTTTGGAAGGATTACCACACACAGGCAATCAGGCACATAATGTGTTACCTACTTTACATATATATGCCTTTCGGCTTCAGCGTTTGTAACTCTACCTTCTCCTGACATGAAAACTGCCTGCACAAAATGAAGACGTATCAGGTAGCAGGAACCAAATCCCTTGAAATTGAAAAGGGCAAAGTTTGATCTCTTCCATATTGAGACCTCTGAACAATAGATTCTTTCTACTGCAACACAAGTCTAGAACATCAAAGCCGCGATGAGTGCCTAATCTGAGTACATAACACTATTCTCTTAATCTCTGCGGATATTCACAGATGTCCTTCCCAAACCGCGTGTGGTGTCATCACATTGCATTTAGCCAATAGACTGAAGCTTTGCATTATTATTATATGTTTTTCTTTTAGGATACATTGCAAAGCAGATGTTAATAGAAAAGTAGCAGGATTTCTTTCAGTGCAAAATTTCATGTGCAATTTACTTTAAGAATAAAACTGTATTTTATTCATGTGTTTTATATTTTATTTTTCAGGCTGCGGCTTCAAGGTGAAGAAAAAGGGAACTTTTTTAAATACTTTTTCTCTTTATTTTTATGCTTAAAAGATTCTGATGAAATTCATTTTAAAAAGCGGTGGTAATTTGCTGGATCATTCACAAACACTTCAGCGGGGATCGGGTCATGGTGAATAAACTGGTCTGTGGTAAGGGGTCTAACTATAGTGGGTGCAGAGGTAGCAGATGCACCTTGGTTCTGGTGCCTGAGGAGGGTCTAAAGGAGGCAGGCCCAACCTGCGGCCCTCCAGATGTTGCAAAACTACAACTCCCAGCATGCACAGACAGCCTACAGCTATCCGCCTACAGCAGGGCATGGTGGGAGTTGTAGTTTTACAACAGCTGGAGGGCCGCAGGTTGAGCATCCCTGGTCTAAAGGATGATCTGCTACATAAAAAGATACTAGTATTAGAAATAGCATTTGGTAGGCTAGGACCCCTGTTACAGATTTTGCACTTGGGCTCAGGAGCCTCATGTTATGCCACCTTCTGTAGTTTTGACGTTAAATATTCAGAATCAACAAGTGGCATATTTTTCAGGGCACACTGAGGTTTCTTTATTAGAAATTGCTGTACAATATTTATAAAGTGCCTCTCCAAAACTGAAAATGAGCTGCAGAATACAGAAAATGTCAGTCTAGTGTGTGTTCACTAGTGATTTGTGTGAAAACTGTCATTTTCAGGATTTGCTATATAAAAAGTCACATAAAAAATGAAAACCAGCAAAAATAAATTCCCTTTAAAGGGGTATTCCCATCTTAGACATCTCTAAATTATGCCCCTAATGCCTGATAGGTGTAGGTCCCACCTCTGGGACCCGCACTTATACTTAGAACGGAGCCCCGCAAAGTCCCGGAGGTCACACCAAATATTCATGGTCACCCATCATTCATTCCTATTGCAGTGCAGAAAAAAAGCCAAGTGCTGACTCAGCTTTTTCCATAAGCCCCATAGAAGTGAATGGACCGGTCACCACACTTCAATGGGACTTCCAAAAATAGCCAAGTGTATTTTCAGCACTTCCATAGGTATGAATGGAGGGTGGGCACGCATGCGTGGTGTGCCCTCTGGAACTTTTCAGGCTCTATTCTAAGTATAGTTGTGGTTCCCAGAGGTGGGACCCGCACATATCAAATATTGGGGCATATCCTAGCGATATCCCCCCCAATGTCCAGGATGGGAATAACCCCCTTTAACTGTAAGTGGCTTAGGCAGGGTGCTGAATCTCCTTCAAGAAACCAGTCATGTATGGAGACTTACTGGAAGTTTTCCAGGGTAGGGAGATTTATTGACAATACCCCACGCAAAAAAGATATCTCCCAAGAAAAAGAACCATCTCACCAGTGCCACCAATTGAAAGGTACTCCCTATGAGTCAAGATCCAACTTTCCAACAAGTCTTGGGATTTGACAAGGGAATATAGCCAAGCCAGATATCCATCCGATAACAGCTGTTTAAGGGTGTTTTAATCGTAAGAAAGAGGATTGTGGTGCTTGTTTACCCTGTCACTCGACTTTGTAAAGACATAGACACAAAACAGCTTGGACAAATTATAGTTAGTCCAGTTGCTCTCTTCTCTGACATAGACGTACTCACTTAGGTTGGCTATACAGACATATTATTTCAATAGAGCGAATGAATCATGACATGAACAACAGGACTGGGCCGGTTCTGCGCTCATTACTTTCTTAATATATCATTCCTCAGCCAGATCTAAAGTTCTTCCTGCTCGCAGCCACCACTAGGGGGAGTTTAGGAGCTTACTGCATACTGTTTTTCTTTTTTAATATTGTGGAACAGACAGGTACAATTGTATTATTCAAAGTGGTTATCCCACAAAAAGTAGTCCTATGCAATAAATAGGGAATTTCAAATGAAGTATTATTGCAATATATTTGTAATAAAAATATTATAAGGAGTTTATGTACATTACCTTTAACTCCCTGGTAGCGCTCCCTGCTTTTTATCCTTCTGGTCCACCTTCTTCTGCACTGGTGAACTAACATTCTCAGTAGCTTCCTTGCTCCCTTCTCCTCTCAGTGCTGGCATAGTGATCTCATAGTGAAGCACCCCAGGCACTTTTCATTCATTCATCCTACTTCTGAACAGATAAGAAGGAAATAGTGGGGAACTACATACCATATGTATTTCTGGGGCTATGTGTGAGGGACTATTTTCTATGCAGGGGAGGAAAGGATGAATAAGAGATAACTGCAATGCATCCTGGGAGATGCAGGTACTTGACAATCTGCTGCCCACCCACAGAAAGAAAAGTTCCCCAGATATGTGAGTAAAAGAGTTTTAAAAAGAGTTTAAATTCATGGAATAACCTCTTTTTAGGGCTCATTCAGATTACCGCGCTGTTTTGCGTTCCGCAAATTGCAGACCCGAAAAACACGGATGCCGCCCGTGTGTGTTTTTGCGGAACAGAACTGGAGGACCATTATAGAAATGCCTATTCTTGTCCACCAAATGGACAAGAATAGGACATGTTCAAAAAATTTTTATGGCGCAACGGATGCTGACAGCACGTGATGTTCTGTCCGCATCTTTTGCGGTCCCATTGAAATAAATGGGTCCGCATCCATTCCGTGACTTTGCGAAATTGATGCAGACCCATTCATATGGTCATGTAATTGAGCCCTAAAGGGAATCTGTCACAATAATCTTGGACTATTACTAGGACTCCAGATCTCAATTTTTTATATACCTATTGACGCTTGCTCCCCCGCTGTCAGCACTCAAATACACTGTCTGGACTAACATAATGGAAAAGGTTCATATGTGCCTGGTCAGAAGTTCTGACAATGTATTGCTGCAGATAATAGTCCAACATCATGGTGGCAAATTCCCTTGAAAGGGGTTATCACAAGAATTTAAACTCTTTTTAAAACTATTTTACTCACATTCATCAGAAATGAATCCTCCTCACAGAATTTTAAGATTAGAAGAAATTAGAATATTGGTCAAGGGTGGACATTCACTTTCAGAATAATGCACTTCCAAGTATTTATGTCACATTGTATTCAGACTCTTCAGTGCTCTAAAATTGTTTAGAATTTAAAAAATGTATAAATGTGCTAAAACATGATTTCAACATTTTTGGTAACATTATTATTTATATGATTCTGTTCTTATTTGGTTTCTGTGGCCAAAATAGTTACGGTACATGTAACAAGGATTGACTATTAAATATTTTAAAATGTTTACAATTTATTAAATATACTTTTTAGCATTGACATTTTTTTACTGCATTTCTAGTTGGTTTACTATAGCATTCACTTCTCTATATTTTCTGTCATTTTGAAATTGCATTTATTTTTTAATCTGTTTTCTCTGTTGTTACTATAAATAAATATAAAAAATATTAAATATAACATGCGTGTGTATTTCTTCCTTTTTTCTCATTTTTCTGAAAAAAAGTTTAAAAGAAATATGAGAAAAGCAAGAGACAATTTCTGGTCAATTTTCTGACTAGTTGAGGAGTGCAAGTGTGATTCTGGGAATATTTTACATAACTGTTGGTAAAATTTTAAGGGCAATGCCTAGATTATTTGCTTGAGGTATGACCAAGACCTAGCTATGTTCCACAACTGTTTTCTGTATTTTACCCATCTCCAAAAGTGTTACCACCTAGGCATTGATATCGCTATCATTCCCCAGCTGTTACCAACTGCATTATATGGACACATATAACATTCAGTGGACACTGTAGTTACATGTAGTAACAAATATGTAGCAGCATCTCAATGCATAAAGCATGTGGACAGGGTCAGATGTTCAGTTATTATTCAGACTAACTAGCAAAGAGGGGCAGAACTTTAACCATGGAATGAATAGTGACACTGGTGACAGATGAAATGGTCAGTTTGCAGAGTGGAAAACAAGCAAAAAAAAAAAAAAAGTGCAAATTCTGAAAAATACCTTTTTAGTAGAATGGTCAGAGATGCAAAGATGACACAAACAACCACACATTTGTTATGGAGAGCGGGTATGAAACCACTGTGTCATCAACCAACAGGTTTGATTTTGGGCTCACTCTAAGATCATTATCCTGGCAGTTCCCTGGTATTCACCTTTTAACCCCTAAACAGGTATCTGGACTTTGCTACAGGGGAGTCACCAGGCTGCTACCTCTTGGAGTAGTCCCTGCGTGGTTTACAACTGACCCACGGGGTCACTGAGGGTTCAGGCAAGAGTGCTAGCAAATCCAAGAAACAGGTCAGGGCTGGCAGCCAATGGTCAAAAAGGTGAACTGGCACAGTTCAGGTCAGGCAACAGAGAATTGGAGTCAGGAATCAGGCAGAGGTCAGTACACAGGCAGATAAATGGTACAGGACACCTTAGCAGGGACTAGGAAACTAGAAATGCCAATTGCTCAGGCACCCTCCCTTAGTGGAAGGTGCCTAAAATACCCAGGGATGACCAGTTATAGAATTAAGGTGTGTGCACTAAGCTTTAGGAGCCAGAGGGAGTGAGCGTACGCCCTAGAGACAGGTTGGAGAGGCCTATAAAGGCAGGCTGAAGCTTGTCAGAAAGAGGACCACGGGACTCCAGCTGCCAGGCACACTGTCGGAGAGCAGTGGAGGACCAAAGCGTTTGGACCACTGGAACTACAGCATCAGAGTGAGTACAGCAGCACCTGTGCCTGCCCTGAGGAGTGAGATGGCTACTGTGCACACAGGCTCACCAAAACTGGCCAACTAAATACTGGAAAAATAATGGCTGTTCTTAGAATTCTTGGATGCGCCAATTTCAATTTTTAGTGTACCATAAGGTATAATGGCCAGTGGCAGTTATATGCCTCTGTATGACTATACAGGGGCGTAACTCAGAGGTATACATTGGACAATACTCCTGACATATAGCCCCAACAGGGCCGGTGCAAGGATTTTTGCCGCCCTAGGCAAAAGAAAAGTTTGCCGCCCCCCCCATGTGACATCACAATGCCCCACCCATATGATCTTCCATATTAAAGGGGTTCTGCAGTTTATTTAAACTGATCGGAGGGGTCCGACACCCGGGACCCCTGCCAATCAGCTGTTTGAGAAGCAGCAGCACTGGCAGTAGCGCCTCAGCCTTCTCGCAGTGACGTCACGACTAGTATCATTGGCCTGGGTGGGGCTAAGCTTCATTCAAGTGAACAGAGCTTAACCCCGCCAAGGCCAGTGATACTTGTCGTGACGTCACTGCGCCTGCGGTAAACAGCGAGAAGGCCGAGGCGCTACTGCTAGCGCCGCTGCCTTCTCAAACAGCTGATTGGCGGGGGTCCCGGGTTTCGGACCCCTGCTGATCAGATGCTGATGATCTATCCAGAGGATAGATCATCAGTTTAAATAAACTGCAGAACCCCTTTAACTAACGCCAGTTCTCTCTCTCCCACCCCTTGTCATTCTCTCCCCCCTCTTGTCATTCTTCACTTCCCCACCTTGTCATTCTTCCTCCCCCCCTTGTCATTCTCTCCCCTCCCCTTGTCATTCTTCACACCCCCCCCCCTTGTCATTCTCTCCCCCCCCTTGTCATTCTTCACTCCCGCCCCCCTTGTCATTCTCTTTCTCCCCCCTACCCCTAGTGTAGCGCAGCCAAGCTCTTTACGGTCCGCGGGTACAGGAGCTTTTGTTTCCTGTACCCGAGGGGACTGACATGAAGTGCACACTGTGTGCGCACTTCATGTCAGTCCAGCCGGGTACAGGAGACAGATGCTCCCTGTACCCGTGGACCTTAAAGAGCTCGGCCACGCTACAATGGAGTGACAATGGAGTGACAGGAGGGAGGCAATGACAAGATGCTCTCATGCCAGCATCAACTAGAATATCTAAAGGTGGCCATGCACATTAACTAGAAGCTGGTTAATAGTTGAACAGCAATTGAACAAACCATCTTCTAGTGAATAATCACTTCACAGATACAATCATACACATTTTAGTCCATAGTGGCCATTACAGTTGTTCAAGGCTGCCATACATGTTTCATTAAAGTGGGTGATGAATGAAAGGTCTTTTGTCCAAAATTTCAAACATGGCTAATCACCGCTGTGTCATCAGAAAATGACCTATTGCTTAAATCACGTTTTATATTAAACATTTCTTTGGAATTTTTGGTGTTTTTTTCCATGTCGTTACCTATATTACAAAAATCTTACATATAAAGCTGAGTGTATGTATGTCTGCTAAAGGAATCCGCACCGTTGCATTTACAATCACTAAATTTGGCACACAGGTACATCAGGTGTCCGGGAAGGTTTTATACCGGGTCTCAGTTCACTAGCACGTACCGTTCCTGAGATATTCCCCAAAAGTGCAAATATGGCATATCACATGACCTACATTAGCCAATAGAAGCCTACAGGTCTTTCTTTTTATATCCAACTGCCATACACACTGTCACAAGTCCATTATCAGCCAATAGAAGCTCGCAGGTCCTTAGTCTCCACTAATGATGAGCGGCAGGGGCAATATTCAAATTTGCGATATTTCATGAATATTTGGGCGAATATCCATTATATATTCGCAAATTCGAGAATTTACGATTATTTTCTTCATTGCGAAAATTAGCAGTGTAATATCCGCGTATTGCGCGCGCTATACAGGCGTGGGTCACTTTTGCTACATTTTTCAAGCTGCTAGAAGTTTACTGAGACTGGAGAAAATGGTTGGCACGGCAGAACATTACAATAGCTTTAAATGCAGATAGAGTGCTCCAATATGTTCGTGATTGCGCAAATCGGCAATTGATGCACATATTTTTGAGCAATACGGGCAACTTCACATTTTAGCAGGTCTGACTACATATTAGTGATTGATGCACTAAGTATTGTTGTGAACTTGTGACATCACAGCACTATGTATGTAGCATGTATGTATGGACAGCAGAACCTATCACACTACCTAACACCCTGCACTGGAACCTATCAGCTACCCTATATCACTATCTAACCTACACTGACTATCTCACACTAAGGCCCCTTTCACACGGGCGAGTTTTACACGCGGGTGCAATGCGTGACGAGAAAGCATTGCACCCGCACTGAATCTAGACCCATTCATTTCTATGGGGCTATGCACATGAGCGGTGATTTTCACGCATCACTTCTGCGTTGCGTGAAAATTGCAGCATGCTCTAGTTTCTGCGTTTTTCACGCAACGCAGCCCCCATAAAAATGAATGAGGATGCGTGAAAATCGCAAGCATCCGCAAGCAAGTGCGGATGTGGTGCGATTTTCCCGCATGGTTGCTAGGAGATGGGGACCCAATCTTTATTATTTTCCCTTATAACATGGTTATAAGGGAAAATAATAGCATTCTTTAATACAGAATGCTTAGTAAAAGGACAATTGAGGGTTAAAAATAATAAAGAATTAACTCACCTACTCCAATTGATTGCATAGCTGGCGGTCTCCTGTTTTGTCTTCAGCTGGGTGGGTAAAGGACCTTCGTGACGTCACTGGGTCACATGGTCCAATCACATGCTTCCATCACCATTGTGATGGGAGCAAGTGATTGGACCATGTGACCCAGTGACGTCACAGAAGGTCCTTTACCCCCCAGCTGAAGACAGAACAGGAGATCGGCAGCTACGCGATCAATTGGAGGAGGTGAGTTAATTTTATTTATTTTTTTAACCCTCAATCACCCTTTTTACTTTGCATTCTGTATTTAGAATGCTATTATTTTCCTTTATAACTATGTTATAAGGGAAAATAATAAAATATACAGAATACTCAACCCGAACGGCTTCGGGTCTGGGTACCAAACATGTCGATTTTTCTCACGCGCGTGCAAAACGCTTTACAACAGTTTGCACATGTGCGGAAAAATCGCGCATTTTACCGCAAGGCACCCGCATCTTATCCGGGTGTCAAACGTGACGCCCGTGTGATAGAGGCCTTAACTATCTTTAATATATATATATATATATATATATATATATGCTAACTAACTATGTAATGTGACAGCAAACACAGATCACAGCAATGACACTGCTGTCTCTCTCATAACTGTAAAAAAAAATGCTGAAAATGGCTGCTGGGGAGGTTCTTCTATAGTAAAGGGGTAGGCAACTTTCCTATTGGTTGCTAGGGATGTTGCCAAGCTCAGACAAAGACATTGCTGTCTTCTCATTGGCCCACAAGCAAGAAGCAGGGAGGAATCATGTGTTCAGATGAAAAAAAAATGACGAATATATATCACTATATTCTAAATATTCGCGAATTCTCAAATTCACGATATTCCCGATTAATATTCGCGATTTGAATATTCGCGCCCAACACTAGTCTCCATATACACACGGTTTTACACCAGGTTTCCATAACAACCCAGCCATGTTTCTTCACTGCTGCAGGTCAGCTTTAAAGGGGCAGGGCGCTGTGGATGACACTGTTAAGGGAGTGGAGTGCTGTGGAGGTCACAGTTCATGGGGCAGGTAGGGTGGCCATTCAGGCCACCCTCAAAAGATGGACTTAACAACCCCGCCCCCGGGTCCCACTAAGCCACATCCCCTCCTACTCTGCAGGATTCAAAAAAATGAAGGTAGAAATCAACTTCTGTCAGCTGCAGGGGTGGGAGGGAGGTTGACTTTCTCCCTGCAGCTTACCCTCAGACAGCACAGTGCTGCTGAGTAAGCTGTTCAAAAGAAAACTCCTGTGCCGTCCAGGCCCTGCGCCGGACGGAGGACAGGGAGTCTTAAAGCCGGAAAAACCGGGTGCAGGCTGCTGTGGAGGTCACAGTTAAGGGGACAGTCCGCTATGGAGGTCAGTGTTGAAGGGGAAGATTGCTGTAGAGGCCAATGTTAAGGGGACTGGGTGTTGTGGAAATCACTGTTAAGGAGATGGGGTACTGTAGAGGTCACTAATAAAGGGGCGGGCTGCTGTGGAGGTCACTGTCAAGGCGGCAGGATGCTGTGGAATTCACTGTTAAAGGGGCAGGCTGCTGTGGAGGTCACTGTTAAGGGGGCGGGATGCTGTCGAGGTCACTGTTAAAGGGGTGAGATTCTGTGGAGGTCACTGTTAAAGGAGCGGGCGCTGTGGAGGTCTGTGTTAAGGGGACAATGAACTGTGGTGGTCACAGTTAAGGGGACGTTCCGCTATGGAGGTCAGTGTTAAAGAGGTGAGGTGCAGTAGAGGTCACTGTTAAGGGGGCGGGTTATTTTGGAAATCACTGTTAACGAGACGGAGTACTGTGGAGGTCACTAATAAAGGGGTGGCTGCTGTGGAGGTCACTGTTATAGGGGAGGGGGCTGTTGATATTACTGTTAAGGGGAAAGGCCTCTGTGAAGATCACTGTTAAAGGGTGTAACAACTCGGGGTCATTTAGCTCTTCCAGATCGCCGTCTTATCACTTTAGACGGTTGGCACACATCAAGAAGCCACTCCACCACTGTATATTCGGGTGCAAACTGGCCACGACCAGCTTTATTGTCATCACAGCAGTACAACTAAATCATAAAAATAAATCCTCGGCCGTCTGGCCACTGACTAAACAGTCTTTCCCTCTCTATCAGGATCTGGGTCTACCACCCAGCTCCCCAAGACACATCAGCAGTGCTTACCCTACACACAGGGTTAGAGGATCCCGGCTCCCACAGGTCTTGACACAGCCTGCTCCTTTCCCAGACTGGGAGCCCTGATTGAGAAGCTCAACCCACATTAATCCAAGCTCCTCAGCTGGCTGATAATTATCCCCATTACCAGCCTGACTGCGGCAGACAGTGGGAAAAAACTAATTTTCCCAACCTTTCTTGTTCTCACCCAGCTTGCTCTGGGTGAGATATGCCACTTCAATGGCCTTCCTATGGCCTTCTGGCAGCTCCACTGGCACAAGGGGCAGGGTACTGTAGATGTCACTGTTATAGTGGATACTGTCAATATCTTTTAACAACACAAACATTAAATTAAATAGATGAAATATACCCGTGCGAAGCCGGGTCCTTCTGCTAGTTCCTGCAATTATCAAACTGTCCATTAGGACTAAAACATTTTAAGGCTGGGTTATGTTTATGCGTCCGTTTCACGTACACGTTAGAAAAAAAAGGATGCAAAAACGCAGCACACCATGTAATTGTATCCTGCAGATTCCGGCAAAAAAAAGTATACGTTTTTGTTTATTTTTAACTATAGTGAACGGATGCCACTATATGTCCGTTTAACGTATATGTTTTTTGTATACATTAAATGAATGGGAAAAACGCAATGTGAACCCAAGACTTCTTGTCTTTTGAGAACATCTACATGGGCATAGACACAATGGACAAGAGCGGGTCTCCATTGATTTATATGGGATAGTTTTCTAAGCAGGGCCAGCGTCCTATAGGCGGACTAGGCAGCCGCGTAGGGTGCCCCTTGGAAAGGGGCGCCGCCAGGAGCACCGGCACCCCTAATGCTGCAGCCGCCCGAGCGCTCTATATAGAGCCTCAGGCGGCTGCAATTGACCCCGAGTCCTTAGGGGCCCCCGCGCCGGCGCAGCTCCGTATACGTCCTACGGCCTGCAGCGCCGCATCCTAGCTAATTTATTCACTTTACTTGCCTCTGTATAATTGCAGAGAAGCGCCGTAATCTCGCACAGGTGCACTGGCAGAGGCATCGTCGAGCGAAGTGCGCATGCGCCATCTTTCAGCGCACCTCGCTCGACGATGCCTCTGCCAGTGCACCTGTGCAAGATTAAGGCGCTTCTCTGCAATTACACAGAGGCAAGTGAAGTGAATAAATTAGCTAGGAGGTGACGCTGGGCAGGGATCTGTGGATGACACTTAGGGGGATCTGGGGATGATACTTAGGGGGATCTGTGGATGACCCTGATGGGCATCTGTGGATGACCCTGATGGGCATCTGTGGATGACACTGATGGGGATCTGTGGATGACACTGATGGGGATCTGTGGATGACACTGATGGGGATCTGTGCATGACACTGATGGGGATCTGTGGATGACACTGATGGGGATCTGTGGATGACATGGTATGTAGTTGGAAGGAGAAAACGTGGCCTTACCACAATGAAGGGTACAGTCTGTATAAATAGGTGGCCGACAAAAAAGCGGCGGGTCAAAGGGTGTGGTCAATAGGCGGAGTCAAGTGGGGGCGGCAAAATTAGCTTTTGCCCTAGGGTGGCAGAAATACTTGCACCAGTCCTGTTTCTAAGCATGCTATGTGACATGTTTAGAGGACAGGAGGGAGCTGATAAGCTGTGATATCACCTATTGTGAATGGTAGATTCTGTTTTATCTATGTAGAAGGCCCCTTTCACACGAGCAAGTTTTCCGCGTGGGTGCAATGCGTGACGTGAACGCATAGCACCCGCACTGAATCCTGACCCATTTATTTTAATGGGTCTGTGTACATCAGCGTTTTTTTTCACACATCAGTTCTGCGTTGCGTGAAAAACGCAGCATGTTCTATATATAGCTTTTCACGCATAGAAGTGAATGGGGCTTCAGTGAAAATCGCATTGCATCTGAAACCAAGTGCAGATGCAATGCATTTTTCACTGATGGTTGCTAATTGATGTTGTTTGTAAACCTTCAGATTTTTATCAGGCGCGTGAAAAACGCTTCAAAACACATTGCACCCGCGCGGAAAAAACGGAACAACTGAACGCAATCGCAGACAAAACTGACTGAACTTGCTTGCAAAATGGTGCGAGTTTCACTGAACGCACCCTGAACGCATCCGGAGCCAATCTGTTACATTCGTGTGAAAGAGGCCGAAGGGTTATGGCGGGTTTACATGGCCAGAGAAGCAGCCGAATATCGGGAAGGAAGCGTTCCTTACCGATAACTGGCTGCTCATTCAGTGGGGATGAAACTCTGAATTTACAAGCTACTACGATCGCTCATCCTCGTACAGCTGCATTGTTTCTGGGCAGTAGATCGCTGTTTAGACACCCTGATCTGCTGAGCAGAAACAATCATTTACTTTACTACATGAAACCTTGTCATTGCAATTTTGCCTATGGTGATAATGAGATGCACAGAACAGAAAATCATGACCTATTAGGCCTAATGGCCAGTTTGAAAATTGCAGGATTATATAATTTTTTTTTAAATATAGATATTAACAAAGAAAAAGAAAAATACAAATTCTAAAAAAACGTCATTTCAACAATATTTAATTTTCAGACGACACGTTCCCTATAAGGAATGTTTCCAACACCTTGTTGAATCCATACCATGAAAAAGTCCATCCGTACTGTGAACAAAGTGGCCACTGTGTGCAGAATGATGCTTAGTTTTATTATTCTTATGTTCTATATATTGAGACAAGTATGTGGATATTGATTTACTTATGGTATCCAAAAAATAATTCTACAGATATTTTTGTAGACTGCCATCAAATATATTACATTTGTATATGCATCTGTACACGTGTATACTCTTATGGATTTAGGACATGCAATGTAAATTAAAATGTCAAAAATATCCTAAAAACACATCCTCCGTATTCTCAAGACCTCACTGTGATGACTGGCGGGCATCATGCTGCAGACTACAGAGGACAGAGTTTTCTAGAAATGTTTGGCTCCTACACTGATAAATCACATGATAATGAAACCATGCAAAATATATCATTTCAGAGTCTAGTATTAAAGCATTAATTTTTTAAAAAAAGCCTTTTTTTTATTCTTTTGAAGTTTTTGCACTTGATTTTCTCTAATTACATGACACTCCTCTCAAAGGGTCATCTAGGGATTTTTCCTTTTCCAGTGTGCTTACATGCCCTATGCATGTTACTTAATAACAAGTTCAAGGCTCTGTAAAAGTACTGTACACCTCCTCAAAAATACAATAAAAAGGATAACAAAGATTACCAGAAGTTTAGTGTCCCAAATCGTCTAATTTCAAATAAACCCTGTAGAGCAGGGATGCCCAACTTGCGGCCCTCCAGCTGTTGCAAAACTACTACTCCCAGCATGCCCGGACAGCCTACAGCTATAAGCCTACAGCAGGGCATGATGGGAGTTGTAGTTTTACAACAGCTGGAGGGCCGCAGGTTGAGCATCCCTGCTGTAGAGCGTTTTTACACATTCAAATAGACATCCCTCCAGCTGACCACAGACATTGGATGGCTATTTGACACAAAGTGACCTCAAATACCTTTTCATGGCTAAGCATCAATATTTATGTTCACTTCTTTTTTTTCCATGCATTGCGTTGTGCAGTTGGGTTAAAGAAAAGTTCCACTTTTGTTTCACCTGTCCATAGAATATATGCCCAGAAGCATTGTGGAACATCCAGCTGGTCTTTGGTTTATTAGTAGATAATTTGTCTGACTGTGAATTGATGTACACCTAGGTAATTAGCTTTGATTTTTTGAAGCCTTTCTTAAGCCAGCTCCATGTCTCTCTATAAAACATATTTGGAAAGTTAGTTGCATCGAGGCACGTGTCGCACTAACCAATCTTTCTTGAGCAGAACAGATTTGTCAGCAACCAGGAGTTGTGTACATTTTTTTAAATTGCCAAAGTACCTGTGAAGCCGACCCTTCCAATCTCATCTTTGCCAATTAGCTTTCATTTATTTTTTTTCTCCCTGAATTGCGGATGTCTACTCAATGTGCTCAATAAAAGACATGAACTTCTCAACTGTTTCTGTGTTATTGCTTTAGTCAGATTGTGTTTGTCTATAAGTGTGACTTATTTAACAATCAGACCACATTTTATTAGTAATCAATGCACAAAATCTAAAGGATTCACATTCTTTTTGTAAATGGGGGCTCCCCTGCATTTCTTCTATAAAATGAAGTTCTCTTGTGATCACCAAGCAATGCAAGGAAGAAGAAAATGAGAAATGCAATATTTCCTTTTCTTCTCCCTCACTCGCTAGGAGCTCATGATAGAGCCGTAGGAGAAGACCTGGCACTTTTGTACCTATAAACGAGACAATCTAACTCAGATCCTGTGTCTCTAGCCAGTCTTTAGGTAGTATGGTATTATGTTTTACTACAAGGAGGCTGGATATAAGTATTACTTTTAGCAAATTAAACTCTGTTCAGCTTAGTGAAAAGTTACAGCCCAGTGCGCAGGCGCGAACCCTTGTCTTGCATTTAGTCTAGTGCCTAGGGTAGGAAAACTTAGTGCGCATGCGCCGAGGTTAGTATGAACTTAAAGCCCAGTGCGCGTTCGCCTGTGCACTGGGCTGTAACTTTTCACTACCCGCGGGGCATTCGCAATTGGCCGTAAATTTTCCCTACCCTATGCGCGTTCTCAGTTAAAATTAGGGAAAAATCAGGGAAAAAAATCTGGGAAAATTAACGGAACACCGGCCTGGGGCGCCTAGGGAGCACCAGTAAAATTTATTTTGGGGACCCACCGTACGGATACATTCACATATTACCTGCTCACACAGCAGCAAGATGCTACCAGATAACTGAATATGGAGGTCACCGCAGCAAATTTGTGAAGGTAGCTCCTGGGGAGATGAGGACACTGGCAGCTTTGCTCTATACCTAGAAGTCATCTCAGCCCTGATCGTGTCTATAATAATAAACCTGGGAGTTTCTTTAATAATCTAACAAGTTTTTATATGAAGATAGGCTGGTTGAGGTTCTGTACATTGAATATATGTATGTAGTGCAGTAAGTCTACTGTGTTATGTGCCACTTGTGCAGGGGATGGTAGACTAGAGGCCCATCTTGCTCAGGGGCCCACCGGGGGATTCACCTGTACCCCTGTGGGCAAGTCCGAGCCTGCATATAGTTATGTGGGAAAAGACTCCGTTTAACTTGTATTTTCATCATTAATCTTTGCTATTTCTAGTCCTCTCCAGTACACAAGTATTCTATCAATGACAGCCCACTGGACTCCTAAGAATAGAAAAAACATGGGATTAAATGGATAAAATAGCACCCTGCACTACTGTACACTGCATCCCACCAAAAGGACTACATGTTCAATATGATAGGTTGCCTTTAACTACTGTGACATTTTGATCTACGGTATACTTGAGATCTTAATATCAAGCGCACACCCTCAGATGGATTCTAAGGAAGGCAAAAGTGGCAAAGGCACAGGAGCTTCCACTAGCAATAGTTCTGTATTACATAGGTCCCTCCAGCACTCTCCCACTTGCAAGATACACTATATGGACATACCATTATCCCTCCTTCACCAAACCTTACAGATAGCATAATGCCGTCAGGCAGGTAACATTGTGGCATTCGCCAAACCCAGACAGATCCATCAGACTGATAGAGAAGTGTGATATCTCAGTCGACAGAACACGCTTCCACTGCTCAAGAGTCCAGTGGTGGCATGCTGTATACCATTCCATCCAATAATTGGCATTGTGCATGGTGATGTGAGGTTTGCATGCAGCTGCTCGGCTATGTAAACCCATGCCATGAAGCATCCAGCAAAGTACAGCTGATGTTAATTCCAGCGGAGGTTTGGATCTCTGCAGTTATGAAGTCAACAGAGTGTTTGGTAACTTTTATGCACTATGCTCCTCAACATTTGGTGACCCCCTTCTGTAACTTTACGTGGTCTCCACTTCATGGCTGAGTTACTGTAATTCCTAAATGCTTTCACTTTACAATTATACCACTCACAGTTGATGGTGGAATATCTAGAAGGGAAAAATTTCTAAAACTGACTTGTTAGAGTGGTGACTTCCTATTACAGGACTACACTGGAATCCAGTGTGATCTTTAGAACAAGCCATTCTTTCACAAATTTCTGTAAAGGAAGACTGCATGGCGGGGGGCTGGATTTTATACACCTGTGGCATAGTGTATGTAAATTTGAAAAGACTTAAAGTGCACCTCCAATGTATTAAAATGTTAAGATACAACAGAAGAAGTTATTATACAGATATTGATTTTATTTATTAGTTAGTGTTAGAACTTAGTTTTTTCCCCAAGAGCCAACTTTGGGTATCAAAGGGTCTGCCCTCTACAAATTAGATTGTTTTTTGATCCTCGATTAATAATAATGAAATGTTATGTCCAGCTAAACTAGCCATGTATTATATGATACTGTTAAGACTCTTTTGCTCAGGCCGATAATTGATCAAAGACACATTCATAAGAATGTTCTGCCCGTGTAAACAGGGGATGTGCTGCCAACAATATGCAAAGTGCATGGGGACCAATCATACTAACAATCATTCACATCAGCCCTTGTAAAGTACCCATGTAAAAAGACTCATACTGGGATCGTGAGCCCCACCAAATTTTTCTCCCTGGGGCAAAAATCGTGACCTTGACTTACACAAGGGTATAGCTACCATAGAGGCAGTACATTCAGCTGCTTTGGGTCTATGCACATGGGACATCAGTTAAGACTGGACCACCACCCTATTAAAATATTTTAGGGATTACCGGAAAGTGAAATCACAGAATAAAATGATCTAAATGGCAAGAGATGCTCAAAACCCCAAATGCTGTTGCGCATTACTACCCGGGGGAGCAAATCCTGCCCATGTGATCCGTTGCTAACAACAATCCCCTGCAAAAATGCATACAATGGAGGATGCTGGCAGCGGACCACATGTACCACAAAAACATCCTACACAGGTCTTAAAAAGCAGAAAATGCTCAAAACCCCATATGCTGTTGCACATTTCTAACAGGGGGAGCAAATCCTCACGCTGGAGATAACTGGGAGCTGCTGGCTGTGTGTCGAACTTTATGCACCTATCATAAGCTGTCCATACGGCATAGGTAGGTTAGCGTTAGGTCCCGTGTCACACAGAGAGACCTTGACTAGGTTTGTGGGCTCCGGTATGTTCTTGATATAAAAATATATTGGCGAACTGTCTCATTTTAATATCAGCGTGAGGGTTTAGCCATATATTGTCAATTGCATTTACCATTGTAGTGCACCATTCAAAAAAATCTGTGATTTTTTGGATTACTTGAAAGTGACCATGAAGATACAATGATGCAAAATCAGAAACAATACTGGTAAAGCCGCCCATGCACCTAAAGATAATGATCATTACTAGGGCTGAAACGATTACTCGATTAAATCGAGTAATTCGACACAAAAAATCATCGATGCAATTTTTTGCATCGATGATGTGTCATGTGACCACGGAGCGGGAGTGAAGCACTTGCTATTACTCCTGCTCCGTGGTCTCCCGCTGGCTCGGAATGCTCACCTTTCCAGCAGGGGGCCTCCGGAAGCTCCACAGCATGTCCATGGTCCCGCGCTGCTCTGCGCCTGATGTCACACAGCCCGTCAGGTCACGACGCGCCCAAGTCAGGAGGTCAGTGCACCGAGGGACTATGGACATGCTGTGTAGTGTCCGGAGGCCCCCTGCTGGAAAGGTGAGCATTCTGAGCGCAGAACGATGGAGTGTCTGCGGTGCCCCTGCTGGACAGATAAGTTGGTTAAACTGAGGGGGTGGGGGTGCGACTAAAGCTGGGCACCCGGAGTGCACAGCGTCATAGCAACCGATGACGCTGTGCACTCCTGGTGTCAGGAGGAGCAGGGCAGCAGAGATGATGGCACAGAGGGGGGACAGATAATGGCACAGAGGGGGTACAGATGATAGCACATAGGGGGGACAGATGATGGCACAAGGTGGGGGAGAGCTGATGGCACAAGGTGGGGGGAGAGCTGATGGCACAAGGTGGGGGAGAGCTGATGGCACAAGGTGGGGGAGAGCTGATGGCACTGGGGTGGGGGAGAGCTGATGGCTCTGGGATGTGGAGCTGATGGCACTGGGGTGGGGGAGAGCTGATGGCACTGGGGTGGGGGAGAGCTGATGGCACTGGGGTGGGGGAGAGCTGATGACACTGGGGTGGGGGAGAGCTAAAGGCACTGGGGTGGGGGAGAGCTGAAGTCACTGGGGTGGGGGAGAGCTGATGGCACTGGGGTGGGGGAGAGCTGAAGGCACTGGGGTGGGGGAGAGCTGAAGGCACTGGGGTGGGGGAGAGCTGATGGCACTGGGGTGGGGGAGAGCTGATGGCACTGGGGTGGGGGAGAGCTGATAGCACTGGGGGAGTGAAGCTGAAGGCACTGGGGTGGGGAAGAGCTGAAGGCACTGGGGTGGGGAAAAGCTGATGGCACTGGGGAGAACGGAGCTGATGGCACTGGGGAGAACGGAGCTGATGGCACTGGGGAGAACGGAGCTAATAGCACTGGGGAGAACGGAGCTGATAGCACTGGGGAGAACGGAGCTAATAGCACTGGGGAGAATGGAGCTGATAGCACTGGGGAGAACAGAGCTGATGGCACTGGGGAGAACGGAGCTGATAGCACTGGGGAGAACAAAGGGTGTTGGGGACTGATGGCAGGGGGTCAGATGAGTTTTTATAAAGGAAAACAGTCTATTAATTAATTTTTTCTTATTAGATTACTAGATTAATCGTAAAAAATAATCGATAGAGTACTCAATTACTAAAATAATCGTTTACTGCAGCCCTAGTCATTATACACACAGAAATGCTATAGAGCCACTACTAAGGAGACCAATCACTCCAAAAACATGAGGAGCAGTATGTGATAGCTATAGTCAATAGGACGCACTTCAATTTTACTATGGAGCCCCATGATTATCACTAGAAAAACTTCCTTGCAGATGGACATTCCGATACAGATAAATTTATCCGATCGCAGTCAAATACTAAATTATTGGCATTCCCGAGACGTTCCCCCACATCCTCATAACAATACTTAAAGAAATAAGAAACTTGAGCAAGGAGTACATTACATTATCATCCAAATTCACCCAAACGAGTGTAAAAACCATCTCCATCCTCCAATAACAAAGGGAGATTGTCTCTTTGCTACAAATCCTTAATTACAAAAAGCACAGGGGAGGGGGCTCCAGGCTTGTGGACAAGCAGTGCAGGGTCTTCAGGAGCTGAGGGTCCCTTTGATCAAGAAAATCCAATTATTTGTGTATATACATTTCCCACATAGTGATTAGTTCATTAATTGTCCCGCCTTTATCACCTCCCTTTCCACCCCCTGTAATAATCAGTTCTTTTATCCAGACCAACAAACACTCGGTAGGAGCTTTTGTACATTCAAAGGATTTGCTTTCTCTTGTGAAAGAGCTGCTGTGCTTTGATGATTGGGCAGCTGGGAACTTCAAAGGGACAGAGCCCGGGCTGTGACTGGCTGGCGGCCCAGCAAAGTCCTTATCAAATTCTTGGAGGTGATCCCACTGCAGTCAGTCAAGAGGCTGCTGGAAGGGAGGGGAGGCAGGAGGAGCACCAACCTGCACACAGCCAAGTACCAAACAAACAACCTGGCACTAACTGGGTGGGGAGTCACTGAGTGAAGGGGTTTCCTCCATGCATCTTCAGCAGTGTGCTGCCCATCACAGTGCCCAGCTGCAGGAGCAACACCATGGCTGCAGTAGCTGTACTGAGGAACGACTCACTCCAGACATTCCTACAGGTCAGTGCCGCTTCACCTTCACAGGTAGTGATGCCACTTAGTGAACAACAGGTTGTAGCAAAAGCAACTGTTACCAAAGGAGCCCGAATGACTATGCGAAACATAACTATGATGACATCTATATCAATTTTTGTGTCTTAGATATAATATTTCTGGATATAATTGGGGAAATTATGTATTCCTATATGGGATAAAGCAGAAAAAACTTCCTTTTTGTCATCATTACATTCACATAGGATGCAAGTAGTGATGGCACTTGGTGAATATGGTACAAAGAGTTCCCCAGATTTACCCAGATGTGCTATCCAATATATGAGTTGATTTGATTATTATGTGTAGGTTAGATATTAAAAAAGATGATAGATAATTTGATAGACAGACTTTAGATAGAGAGATAGATAGAGAGATAGATAGATAGATAGATAGATAGATAGATCAATAGATAGATCAATAGATAGATATAAGACAGAGATATATGATAGATAGATAGATAGATAGATAGATAGATAGATAGATAGATAGATATGAGATAGATAGATAGATAGATAGATAGATAGATAGATAGATTAATATGCAAGAGAGATTGGAAAATGCATAAACCTTAAAGAAGTTGATGATCTAGAGATGACCTCATATCAATCAGAGTAAGCAAAAGTTAAGAAAAAGTTAACTACTGGTACTGGATTTACCTAAAGTACAGGTAGTGGCAGTGAACTACAGGCTGAGGCTGCAGGGCACGAGAAACATAATTTACAGCAGGACTGTTCTATATATAGTTAAGACTGAATGAATTTTTCTGCTTTTAAGCCTTTAATATTTAATTATAATATTCAATATACTCTCTGCCTGCTTTAATATATTATATACTTTTATATGGTTGGTTTCCTTCTTATAACTGAAAAAGACAAATAAAAGTTACAAAATGAGGAAGCTCTGGTAATGACACGAATAACTAGTATCAGGATAATCTCAAATATTTACAAGGAATACAATTATTCAAGTTCCTAAGAGTGCTGCCCCACGTCACAGCTTTGCTGCGTTTTTTGTGCGACAGTAAATGCATCAGAAAACCGCATGCGATTTTTGCAATGACATACCCGCGTTTAAGCTGCATTTTCTTCCAGCAAAGGGAAAACACACAGCAGACTTAAATGACCTTAATGTAACTCTATTGTGTAATTCTGTTTTGCTGTGTGTGATTTTCTTTTCTCCCCTTTGCTGGAAGAAAAAAACACCAGAAACACAGGTATGTTCGTGTAAAAAGTGCATGTGTTTTTTACCGCACCAAAAAAGCAGCACAGCTGCAACGTGTGGCAGCGACATTTGGCATCATCCGAAAATTCACATCTTCTATGGTCATTCTTTTATTTATTTAAAGAGCTTCTTAAAATGACATATGGAAACTATTAGAAATATTCTATTCTCCAATGATTTATAGAAATAAAATAGATTAAAGTTGAAAAAGGAAAATGAAAGTTTTCTAATAGACTTGAAAAGAGCTGCTACTTCTAGGTGGGTCCGTCATTGTAATGCACAGTCTCTTCTTCTTATGCGTCACCAGTCTCAATATGTCATGCAGAGCTCTTGAAATTTTGCGATGAACAGTAACCGTTTAAGCTGACAGGAGAATTGAACTTGGGCTGTTGATGGATGTATTTTATTTGGCTATATAGCAATAGACAGTCCATCCCATGCCTAAGGAGATGATTATACAGGTGAATGAGTTGTGGCCGTATAGTCAAAAAGATGTATTTACTTTTAGGCAAACTTTTTGTTAAATCTATCTATCTATCCATCTATCTATCTATTTTATCTGTCTTAAATCTATCTTTCTATAATGCTATGTATGTTGCCCCGTATATATTTTTCATGCAAACTAATCATATTTTCCCTTACAGGACAGGACACCCAGTGTCTCACCAGATGTCACGAAACATTCTCCACTGGCTCTACTGGCGGCTACATGTAGTCGAATAGGTCAACCAGGAAGTGGTGCAGACTTTATTCAGGTTCCTTATGATCCAACCATTGGATCTCCCTCAAGGATTTTCCATCCATGGACTACTGACATTTCTTCACACTCCCCAGGTGGCATTCAGCCACATAACAACCTTGGACTTACTGCCCCGAAAAATCAACTCCCATCTCACATCCAGTCTACATTTGTTACTCATGAACTACCACTGACTCCCCCTGCCGACCCTTCCTACCCTTACGAATTTTCCCCTGTGAAAATGTTACCGTCCCCTATGGCAGCTTTTCAGACATCTACTTGCCAATCGACCTATGTACCTTCTGTTCCTTATCCTCCTGCTGCACCTATCGCTTCTGCAATCCATGGATTTGTACCAGGTCATTCAAACCTGATACATCAGCAACCAAGGCAACTGTCCCCCAATCCAGCAGAAGATATCCCATGGTGGAGCATTCAACAATCTACCCCAGTCACCCACCCGTCTCCAATTTCCCATGCTCATCACCGGTTTCCTATCCAGAGAAGTTTCGTTCTTGGACATTCAGACTTTGCACAATACCAGACTCAAATCGCTGCTCTTCTGCAGACCAAATCCCCACTGGCCACTGCCAGAAGATGCAGAAGATGTAGATGTCCAAACTGCCAAACCTCCAGTGGTCCAGATGAGCCTGGAAAGAAAAAACAGCACATCTGTCACATCCCAGGTTGTGGAAAAGTATATGGTAAAACCTCCCACCTAAAGGCCCATCTAAGGTGGCACTCAGGAGAGAGACCCTTTATTTGTAACTGGTTGTTCTGTGGCAAAAGTTTCACCAGATCTGATGAACTACAAAGGCACTTACGAACTCATACTGGAGAAAAGAGGTTTGTCTGTTCTGAATGTGGAAAAAGATTCATGAGAAGCGATCATCTGGCCAAACATGTGAAAACCCATCAAAGTAAGAAGATCAAAGGGGTTGAGAGGACAGTCAAACAGGAGCAAAGCAGAGACCACTAGAGGAGGCTTCATGGATTTATCTAAAGTGCAATATACTTGAATACTGATGTATTGGAATATACTGTAGGTTGTATCAAAGCACAATACTTGTCCATATTTTGCATTTTTTTTTTACCAATGGATCTTTCTGAGGAACCCAAGGATTTGTATATTTCTGTTCAAAGTGTAATTAGACTTGGTGTAATCTATGACAACTTATTCTGAGACCTTCATGCTTTCCAAGAAGACTAAAGTGTTTGCAAAACTTCTTCAGTTTTTTTTTCCATCCATTGCAGCGTGCATTATTGATTTTATAAATGGGACATAAAGTTTCACTTCCAAATAAACAATGAAGAGTATTGTTCCGGAGTCGCTGCCAAATTGGTTCTGTCTGAATTTGTTTCACGAGTCTCTTCACAAGTTATATGGAAACTTTTTTTAAAATTTTACTTATTGCTTAATTATAACTCTCAGCATTTGTTCCTTTGGATGTTAATTCCTCTTCTTCCTCCCGGATTTCCATAATTACTAAGTGTTTTATATTCCGTATATTGTGTTATTATTGATATGTACCTTCACCAGCGTTCATGAGAATTGGTTCAGTGGACAACTTGCCTATAGCAATGTATCTTCTCTTAGTGTAATTGTGGCATTAGCTTCTTGCAGCTATGTGCAGTGTTAATTTGTGTCTGTTTTTGCCCGAGGTATGTGCTTGCCTGTATAGTTGGAGTGTAAGCATATATTCCATTTTAGACTTTTTAAAACTTTGGAACATGTCTTCTCACATTGCACCACTGAATTAACAAATTATAAGGCACATTCTGTATCATTTAGGCTCTGTTCACACTAAAGCTGCATAAAGACCCCCATACACGTTAGTGTTTTGTTGGCTGAACCTGCAGAAAATGGCAGATTCGGACGACAATCTAATGTGCATGTGGAGCTATGATGTCCCCCCTAACAGATGCTGTCGGGGGAGAGAAGGATTGGGTGAACTGAATATTTCTTCTCGACCTTTTGTTCTCCCAGGATATTTGCTGCCACCATAAGTGTCTGCAGTGGCTTTTTCCCCATTGACAACACATAGAGGCTCAGCCAAATCGGACGTGAATGTATAGGAGGGGAGATAACCCTCGGCCAAACAATTGTTCAAATCAAATGTGTATGGCCAACTTAAAGGGGTTGTCTCACTTCAGCAAATGGCATTTATCATGTAGAGAAAGCTAAGACAATGTACTTATTAATGTATTGTGATTGTCCATCACATCATACAATGCTCATTTCCAGAGTTACAACCACCCTGCAATCCTGCAGCGGTGGTCGTGCTTGCACACTATAGGAAAAAGCAACGATCTCTCTGGTGGTAGGGACCACGGATGTGCGCATAGGCTAACATTTTTTCCTATCATGTTGATAATGTGATGAAACAATGAATCCAGCCAGCAAAGGAGGCAATATGGACAATCACAATACATTAGTAAGTGCCTTGTATTAAACTGTGTCTACATGATAAATGCCATTTGCTAAAGTGAGACAACCCCTTTAAGGGAGATTCACATGTAGCATTTTGAGGGTATGGCCAAACAGCGCAGCCATGCCACGATTGGGATGCTGCCACCATGTGGCAGAGTACCGCACAGACATGCATATCAGGATCATATTAACTGATCAGAAATTAAATTGAAATTGCTTATTCATTCTTCACTGTAAGGGTACGGCCACACGGAGCAGCCGTGATACGGTCGGTCTGCGGTCATGCTGTGGTCAAGAACTGCGGAGACAATTAGCGCATAGCTGTCTTTCATTTATCTAATGAAGACCGCACTGGTTGGTCTTCATTGTTAATGGTCTTCATTGTTAATGTCCACTCTGCACCTTCAATACCGCGTGGCCCCAAGACCACAGCCCGACCGTATCACTTCTGCACCGTGTGGCTATACCCTTAATGGCCGCGTGGTAACTCGCAAACAACCCGAATAAACAATTCAGTTCTGGTAAGTTAATATAATCCTGCTTCGGTCTGCAAGTCCGACGGTACTAGACCGCATTGTGTGGCCATACCCCATGCAAAAAAATCTGGGTTGGGAAAATACTGAAAATGCCACGTGTGTACCCTAAGGCCTCTTTCACACGAGCGTGATGGATTGGCTGCGGATGCGATCAGTAAAATTTGCGCCATTTTGCAAGCAAGTTCAGTCAGTTTTGTCTGCGATTGGGTTCAGTTGTTCAGTTTTTTCCACGCGGGTGCAATGTGTTTTGATGCGTTTTTCACGCACGTGATAAAAAACTGAAGGTTTACAAACAACATCTCTTAACAACCATCAGTGAAAAATGCATCGCATCCACACTTGCTTCCGGATGCAGTGCGTTTTACACTAAAGCTCCATTCACTTCTATGGGGCCAGGACTGCGTGAAAAACGCAGAATATAGAACATGCTGCGTTTTTCACAAAACCCAGAACTGATGCGTGAAAAAAAATGCTCATGTACACAGACCCATTGAAATGAATGGGTCAGGATTCAGTGCGGGTGCTATGCGTTCACGTCACGCATTGCACCCGCGCAGAAAACTCGCTCGTGTGAACGAGGCCTGAAACTAAACTGGTACGTCACCTTTTTCTTACTGGAAAATAGCACTGCTTTACCCATTAATGTATACATATGGTTCACAAAATTTTTTTTTAGTATCATTACTATTCAGAAAGACTGTATAACTGAAGTACGCAATGTATGAGTTATGTGATATTTGTGTCCTAATACAGGGTTAGCTGTTTCAGTGAACTGAGCCGTGAAGAGGACTGCCCATACACAGTACATTGCTGTCCAAATACTTGTTCGGCTGACAGCTATTTCTCCTGACCAGTACACGTGCTAGGCTTGGCCAAGCCTGTGTGTTTAAAAAAATAAATAAATCATCAGGCATATTGAAATCCAACAGCCGGGCGTAGCTATAGGGGGTGCAGAGGTCACAGTCGCTGCCCAGGAGCCTGAAGGAGCCCAAATACCCTTGTGTCGCATAAGAAGACAGCAGTATTATGGAAAGTGTGTGCTGGTCAAGTTACACCTCTGGCTGGAGGGAGCGGGTTAGGTCAAGAATTTGGCATGCGGGGGTGCCAGTTCAATTTTTTCCTCAGGCAGGACTAAGGCTATGTGCTTCCCTGCCCCTGGCCACAAAGCACTGAGCTGAATTGCACCAGGGCCCATGAGCCTTTGGCTACGCCCCTTCTCTCCCCCAATATCTGTCAAGAGTTGAGAGGCCCTATACACATTAGATGATTAGCCGGCTGAAACAAAATTGGTGGGTTTGAGCCAGGGTCGGACTGAGGTTCCTTGGGCCCACCAAAGAAAATTATTCACTAATAAAGTTTAATAGGTTTTGATTTAAAAAAAATAGACCCTATTGGCAAATTATTGTCTCCAAAGGCATTTCCAAATGATTTTTTCTCTAAACGTTTGGGAGCAGCCATGGTCGCATTTGTAGATGAGCCCATATCTCAGCTTCTGGGATACGAAAGGATAGTTTCATTCAAGAGTTTGATGTAGATCTTCATGGGTGGACTGGCCATAGACCCCACAGGGGATTTACCCGGTGAGCTGATGCCCATAGGGCCAGGGCCGGTGCAAGGATTTTTGCCGCCCTAGGCAAAAGAAAAGTTTGCCGCCCCCCCCCCCTTATCATTCTTCACCCCCCCCTCCTTTGTCATTCTCCCCCCCCCCCCGTCATTCTTCACCCCTCCTTCTTTGTCATTTCCCCCCCCCCTGTCATTCTTCCTCCCCTCTTGTCATTCTTCTCCCCTCTTGTCATTCTTCTCCCCCCCTCTTGTCATTCTTCTCCCCCCTCTTGTCATTCTTCCTTCCCCCCTCTTGTCATTCTTCCCCCACTCTTGTCATTCTCCCCCTCCCTCCCCGCCTGTAATGTAGCGTGGCCGAGCGCTTTATGGTCCACGGGTACAGGAGCTTTAGATTCCTGTACCCTGACGGACTGACAGGAAGTGCACACTGTGTGCGCACTTCATGTCAGTCCGGCCGGGTACAGGAGACACATGCTCCTGTACCCGCGGCCATAAAGAGCTCGGCCGCGCTACAATGGACTGACAGGAGGGAGCGCTGAGCGCTTCCCTCCTGTCAGCTCCTCTCTTTATGCTGAGCCCGGGCGGTGCGTCCTCATGGACGCGCCAGCCCGGGCAGTGCTGCACCCGCCTGAGGCTCAATTCAGAGCGCTCGGGCGGCTGCAGCATGAGGCAGGGCCGGGGCTCCTAGCAGCGCCCCTTGCCAAGGGGCGCTCTACGCGGCGGCCTAGTCCGCTTATAGGACGCGCCGGCCCTGCATAGGGCCACCTGAGCCCTCCTCACTGCCGCTGGTCCGGTACATACTACTGGGGAACTATAGGGGTTATTATTAGAGGAAGTCCAGGCAGCAGGCTGAAGGAAGGGCTGGCTTGGTGTTGTGGCCCACATCTCACCTCCCAGGCCTCCTTCTCCATATTAGAGACAATTGGAGGAAGAGAACAGAACGTGGCAGCTATTGATGGCCACTACAGAGGGACATTTTCTAGGGAGATATTTGGTGCTGCGCTGTGGCATTTGGTTCTGTGGGATGGTATTTTGTGCTGCACTATGGTATGCCTACTTATAATGGCCCCATCTACTTGTGTTGCCCCAACCTACAACATTGGGGCCACTTTAATTTTTTACTTTTTAGGCCCACTTTAAGTTCCAAGTCCGCCCTTGTAGATCTTTATGCAGTTTTTAACTTAAAAAAAAAAAAGAGAGAATTTATGCTTTGAGGGTGAAATGTGAGGCAAATCTACAGCCAAATCTGCAGCAATATGTACATGTAACGCATCACAGATTTTCCGCGGCAAAACATGCCATATATGGCCGAACCCTTACTGAACAGGATTCCAACAATTTATGATGGATTTATAACAGAGTCTACCATGTTTCCCTCAGGTTTTAGGCACTTTTGGTAGTAGTAATAACACCCTTGTAGACTATGTTAGTCGTGTCGTTAAAAAACATATGAGAACCACTGATGAAAAGATAATAGCGCAAATGTGAACAGAGCCTAAAACAGATGTATCAAAAACTGCACCGTATGAATATTGCCTTGTTCGAAATGGGGGGGGGGGAATGCTACTTGGACATCTGGGTTGACTGCAGTCACCTTTTTATGTTTTAGTAAACTTAACGATGTAATTTTGTCATTTATTATGCTCATATAAAATATTGTGAACTACTACACTACTACAAAACACTAGGTCAGATTAATAAAAACTGTCGATCCAATCACAGTGCAGCTTTCATTTTCCAAGAGCAGAATGTGAAATCAAAGCTGCACTGTGATTGGTTGCCAATGGCAGCTTTTCTTTTAGGCCTTTCATAGATGTCTCCTATAGCTTTTCCCTCCTGTACTGATCTGTTGCAGCATGCCTATTCCCTCCTGTTGGATTTTGCACTCTAGTGTTTTTTGTAAAACTACCTGGCTGAAATAATTTGTGAACATTGACCATTTCTATAGTGCATACAATGGATTGTACGCTTAAAACTTCAGTAAATTATATTTTATTCAATTTGATTAAATGCGTTAGCACAAGCAGGGCTAATGCCTAGCACAAGCAAAGCATAGAATATTTGTAACTTGCAAGTGTAGTATGAGTTGCAGCAGGCTCCAATTAAGGCCTCATGCACACGACCGTTTTTTTTGCGGGTGTACGGGCCGTTTTTATGAGTTCCGTATACGGTTCGTATACGGACCCATTCATTTCAATGGGTCCGCAAAAAAAAACGGAACGCATACGGAAATTCATCTGTGTGTCTTCCGTATCCGTTCCGTTTTTGCGGAACCATCTTTTGAAAATTTTAAGCTCAGCCCAATTTTTTCTATGTAATTACTGTATACTGTATATGCCATACGGAAAAACGGAACGGAAAAACGGAACGGAAACACAACGGAAACACAACGGATAACAAAAACGGAACAACGGATCCGTAAAAAACGGACCGCAAAACCATACGGTCGTGTGCAATAAGCCTAAGGGTCCATTCACATGTCCGTATGAATGGTCCGGATCCGTTCCGCAATTATGCGGAATGGGTGCGGACCCATTTATTTTCATTGCATTTCCGGTCAGCGGCCCCGCACTTTCGGTCCACGGCTCTGCAAAAAAATAGAGCATGTCCTATTCTTGTCCGCAGCTTGGGATAAGAATAGGAATACTCTATAGAGTGGCGGCAATGTGCGTTGTCAGTGTTTTGCGGACCGCAAAACACTACAGATGTCTGAATGGACCCTAACTAATTAGGCCCCCATTGTTTTGTCAGTCTTCTTTTATTCTTAAAGGGGTATTCCCATTTCAACACTAGAATATGCCATTAATGTCAGATAGGTTTGGGTTCCACCTTAGGGACCTGCTCCTATCACATGAACGAGGTCCCCAAAGTGATGAAGAGCACTCCGCATATGGTCAGCGTGCTCTCCATTCACTGCTATGGGAGTTCCCAAAATAACCAAGTGAGCGTGCTCAGCTGATTTCAGAAGTTCCCTAGTGCTGACCGGAGGGTGGCCATGCATGCATGGTTGCTCTGGCTTCACTTCGAGGGGCCTGTTTTGTTTTGGAAATCGGAGCCGGTTCCAGAGGTGGGACCCGAACCTACTTGATACTGAACCGTGTTCCATCAATGTCTGAGATGGGGATACCTCTTTAGCAATAAAGACCGACTAAAAAATGTAGCTCTAATTAGTTAATTGGAGCCTGTTGTGGCTCATAAAACTGCGTGGTATTTGCCCATAGGCCACATTGCAGCCGTAGCACAGCGTGGGCTTCTACCCTAAAGGTCCCTTCACATGAGGCAAAGATTGAGCAATTATCAGGATGGAGCATTCATAGCAAATGCTCATTCATCAGATGAAAGCATGGCTGATCTGGTCACCTAAATTATCATTACTGCTCTGAAAACTGACAGCTCGAGACACCAGCAGCGGCACTCTTCTACTGGAGCTGTAGGACCTGCCATGATGTCACGTGCAGGAGGCGGAGCTCAGCAGAGAAGAGGGGATGAAGGACCTGTGATGACCTCACCATCATGTGACCAGCACAGAGCAGTAAAGTAATGAAGAAGAAGACCAGTGATGCAAGGGAAGAAGTGAAGGATTCAATCTAAGTGCCAGGCAAATGCTGGGAGTTATAGTCCTCTCCTCTTATACCTCCTGTCATGAAATATCAGAGTGCATTACAAGATGAGGTATGAGGAGAGGACTTCATGTTGGGACTAAAACTCCCAACATGTCCAGCTTGTTATGTAATATCAGAGTACATTACAAGAGGAGGTTAACAGGAGAGGACTACAACTCTCTGCATGCCCAGGCCATTATTATGTAATATCAGGGTACATTACAACACCCTGGATATGCTGGGAGTAGTAGTCCTCTCCTTTTATACCTCCTCTGATATCACATAATAATGGCTTAGGCATGCTGGGAGTTATAGTCCTCTCCTGTTATAACTCCTGCAGTAATGTGCCTGCATTAGGGCTCATGCACACGACCGTATTTTCTTTCTGCTTCTGTTCCGTTTTTTTTTGTGGACTGCATGTGGAACCATTCACTTCAATGGGGCTGTAGAAAACACGGAAGTTACTCCGTGTGCATTCCGTTTCCGTTTGTCCGCCTGGTCTCACTGGATTGGTCTCACATAATGAATGACGTGATCATGTGAGACACAGGGCAGGAGCGGTGATGTCATTGGGACCGCATGCATCAGGACGCAGCAACACATCGCAGACAGCGGGGGGGGAAACGGGAGTGAGGTGTTTATTTTTTTTAATACTAAATGCCCGCACTGCACCAGGAAAGGGGGGAAGGAGATCATTATATATACCAGGCACTACTGGGGAGGAATGGAAGAGCATTATATACATACTGGCACTACGGGGGAACATTATATATATACTGGCACTACGGGGAACATTATATATATACTGGCACTACGGGGAACATTATATATATACTGGCACTACGGGGAACATTATATATATACTGGCACTATGGGGGAACATTATATATATACTGGCACTACGGGGAACATTATATATATACTGGCACTATGGGGGAACATTATATATATACTGGCACTACAGGGGAACATTATATATATATACTGGCACTACGGGGAACATTATATATATACTGGCACTATAGGGGGGAGCATAATATATTGGAATTAGTGGGGGGCATTACAGGGGGACATTATGGTTATATTATTACTACTAAGGTACTGTAGAGGCACCTGGCACCCCATGCCGATCCGCTGTTTAAGGAGACGCTGTGCGCACGTGCCGTCTCCCTTCTCTCTTCCTGCTCACCACTGTATGTCTATGGGAAAGCAGCAGTGAAGAGCATGCGCCGTCTGCTCAAACAGCTGATCGGTGGGGGTGTCAGGTGTCGGACGTCGAACTGTGTTTTTAGAGGATTATTACAAGATTTGGGACTCCACTTTTGATTTTGCCCAGGGCCACATTTTGTCTGAAACCGGCCCTGCTTGTATGTAGTGCTATTCGAAGAGATTACTGACAGGCAAAATCACTACCCCCAAGATTACAGCTTTATCTCCATATTTCTATCACCAAGATGCTTCTGAAATGTATATATACACATATAACTGATACTACCGGGACATGAGACAGATTTCTGGAAAAGTGTCTGTAGCATCCCCAAGTCAGGGCAATGTGTGGAACTAACCTGGGGAATGCCAGTGATGGAGAGGCCGGCACGCTGCTCCTCTGGGGCACTCTCTGGGTTCTTGAGGGACACAGCCAGGTGGAAGGTGAGGTGCCCTTGGTGTTATAGTTTAACGTGCCTATGGCTAAGTCCCTGATATGTCGTGACGCCAGTGCCAGTAAACGGTGGCACACCGTATTTACAGTAGGAATAACAGAGGTGCAGACTGGTAACTTGAAAACAGAATTCAAACTTTACTGAAGACAGTGATGATACAGTAAGCAGTCTTTCCAACAGTTCCTTTTTGCAGACAATCAAAATTGCAGTGGTCTTACATCCAGCAAGGTTAAACAGAGGGTGATAATACAGGACTTGGAATTGCAGGTGAACCTTACTTTCTTCCTGACTCGTCCTGACTGGAATTGATGCTTCAAGGAACCCAATGCCCTACTTCTGGCTTATATCCTTGAATCTCCAGTTTATAGAGTACCTCCTCTTGACGTTTAGTACCTCTTGCTCTAGGGATTGCCTTCAGGTTGACTTCTGCTGAACTGGCCTAGGCCTGAGACATTTGGCCTTCACAGGCACATGGCCTGCACTTGTCTAAGGCATACTCTAGACTCCCTGTCCTTCCCCTGACTGGGCCTTATATAGACTAGGGCAACCTAGCTCCCTCTAGTGACTAGAGCTGGAATTACATCCCTAGCCGGCCTGCACATAGGACATTTCACAGTAACAGGAGAATCAAATACCATAAATTACATTGATTTACATTGCATGGTACAAATAGGACCTTTACCAGCCTCCTCCTAAAATGAGAGGAGCGACAGCAGCCAAGTGACCCTTCCGTAGTGACGGGCAGTACAACTCCCGTACACTACATACCCCGCTGCTTTAAGCTGAGTACGCCCTCGTACTCTACCAGGGTACCGCCCTACTGGAATTTCCACCTGAAAGAGACAAAAGAAAAACATGCAAGAATACATACATATCAGTACTCAATTCTATCTGCATCGACAATTGCCATCAGGTCCAGCTGACTGACGGAGAAGTGCGGTGACAAGGGCGTCGCTCTCTTTCTTCAGGATAAAGGAGTGGAACTGGGGCGCTGACCTGGCACAGCGGATGTTAGGGAATACCAGGATAGTCCATGACAATGAGTGAGTCCATAAAGCATATCACAGAGACTCGCACACAGGGGGTCCATCTCTGGGCACATAGACTTAGATAAAATATGTTTTAGCAATAAATACGGTCAGCAGCACATACATAAAATCACAATACAGGACTCTGACAATACCAGGGTAACATCTTCCTGGCAAGTCCTGCGTATATTTAAAGTGCTGACATAAAAGAACCCTTTTCAACCTGAAATGGGGGTTAAAAGGGGATAAGGTGCAAATAAAAACACAACTTGGAGTTATTAAAGTACTTGACGCCACAATGTTAGCAGCAGGCAGGATGTCCCGGAACAGAAAGAGGCAGGCTGGGAGCAGTGGTTCCACAGTGGCAACTTATCTTCACAAAAATGCCACCGGCCGTGGGGAACTGGCAGCAAGCTCTACCAGCCTGGCAAACTTAAAGGAACAGTTCCTGCAACATGTATGATGTCCCTGTGAGAATGAGCAAAAATGGCCTAGCAGGCCTGCTCACAGGTAGGTGTCAAATGAGCCCCGTTCGTCGGAGGTAGTGCAGCCCTGTGCTGCAGGTAGTCTGGGCCATGCACCAGGGCCACATGGAGGGGTGCCCACCAAAGGAATGGGCTGGAAACATCACCGGTATTGGGCCTACCCACCTCATTGGCCCGCTGGGTTGCGGACACACAGGAGCTGCTGGTCTCGGGACACGGGCCGGCGCTGGGGTAGACACTTCCTCTGGCCGGGACATAACGCTCCCGTCACGGCGGACTCGGCTCCTGACATAAGTCAATTTATCCGCTGTTACACGGACCTTGGGTGGCTCAGCGTTAGCGGTAGGACCTTGGACTACGGGTTCGGGTGGTACAGGGGTCACAGGTAACTCACCACCGCTGGACTGCTGCGCTGTCTTCTTAGAATCTGCCACTTGCCGCAGGCCATCCAGGTAAGCCTGTAAGGAAGCGATCCGCTCCTCCAGGGCGGAGAACTCACTGCTGGATTCCGGCACACTTGCAGCAGGCTCAGATGAGGTTCTATCCTGGCGGTTCTTCCGCAGGTCATCCATGGCTTCACTGAACTGGGCCATCCGCGCCCAATCAGCGGCTGTTTTCTCTCGTCGCGGCAGCTCTGGAGAGGGTAAGGACTGGGAGGCTTGTCCAGGATCGTCGGCTGCCAGAAAATGTTCGGGCCGAGAATGCAACTGGCATTCTCCTGAGTACGTATTCGGATGGGTCCCAGCGGGTCCTCTGCCTCCACCGGATCTTCTGCTTCTTCCCAGTCCTCCGGTACCGGTCCGGGACGGGTCACCGCAGTGGCATATGGGCCTCGCAGGCCCTCTGCGGGAGTGAACTCCACTTTCTCTCCGACCGCTAGATTATGCAGTCGCCCGGGAGATAGCTGCGCTTGACGGACCGGCGATTCACATAATAGTCCCGGTTGGTGCCGGTTTCTTGGATGAAGCTCGAATCCTCTAACCTTGTCAAACTCGAGCACAACTCCGGTGCGGCGTTCGAGCTGGGGCTTGCTGTCCCTGGAATCTTCATAGATCCGCTTGGTGACTTCTTCAAAGTACTTTTTCTGAGTGGTGGTTTTAAAGTTGCCGCCACTCGGATCTCGGCCATCAGGGCCGACCACGCGAGGTTCCGCGGGAGGAAGCCTTCTCGCTGCGGGTGGAAACGGCAGGGTTCGGCTTGTGGCCATGGACAGGTCTGGGCCATGTCGCTGGGAGTATACGCTGGGGGCGCAGGGCGCTCCTTAGTTGCTCCTGAGGTCGCCTCCATTGCACCAACTACGGCTCCGGATCCCTCCGATTCAGGTAGGAAACCCCGTAGCAGGGTGAGCCACTGTTCCAGCAGGCTCCACCCCGTCGATTCTTGCACGCCCCTAGGTATTCCAGTATAGGGTAGGCGGTGTCCATATTATAATCCTCAAGGGAAGGCGTTACCTCCAGGTCGTCTCCTCCTCCTTCTTGGAGGGTTTTGGCGCCAAATTTTCGCGCCACTGAGGACAGTGATGGCGCAAGAAGAAGTCCAATGGCGCCGGCGGCCATCTTGGACGCCATGATGCATCAATTCAATGACAGCAAGCAGCGGTAGTAAAACAGCATAAAAGTCCACAAAAATGCACTTTGAAGTGGCGATTTTCTTCCTCTTGATAGCGCAACACTGCACAGCGCTTTCTGGAGGTTTTGGGACACTTTTCTGTACGTTTTAAGTCCGCAAAGTTCACTTCAAATAAACAGGCGTTTTGTCACTTGGCAAACTGGTTAAGGCACAAAGTTCACGTTTTTGCTCACAGTCCGTAAAACGTGCGTATCCTGTTCGTGACGCCAAAATGTAGCATCCCCAAGTCAGGGCAATGTGTGGAACTAACCTGGGGAATGCCAGTGATGGAGAGGCCGGCACGCTGCTCCTCTGGGGCACTCTCTGGGTTCTTGAGGGACACAGCCAGGTGGAAGGTGAGGTGCCCTTGGTGTTATAGTTTAACGTGCCTATGGCTAAGTCCCTGATATGTCGTGACGCCAGTGCCAGTAAACGGTGGCACACCGTATTTACAGTAGGAATAACAGAGGTGCAGACTGGTAACTTGAAAACAGAATTCAAACTTTACTGAAGACAGTGATGATACAGTAAGCAGTCTTTCCAACAGTTCCTTTTGCAGACAATCAAAATTGCAGTGGTCTTACATCCAGCAAGGTTAAACAGAGGGTGATAATACAGGACTTGGAATTGCAGGTGAACCTTACTTTCTTCCTGACTCGTCCTGACTGGAATTGATGCTTCAAGGCCCCAATGCCCTACTTCTGGCTTATATCCTTGAATCTCCAGTTTATAGAGTACCTCCTCTTGACGTTTAGTACCTCTTGCTCTAGGGATTGCCTCCAGGTTGACTTCTGCTGAACTGGCCTAGGCCTGAGACATGTGGCCTTCACAGACTCCAGGGTCTGCACTCCTTCTCCTAGGGCACCATCTTCCTAGGGTGGATTCCTCACAGGCCATAAGGCCTGGGTTTGGCCTTCACAGGCACATGACCTGCACTTGTCTAAGGCATACTCTAGACTCCCTGTCCTTCCCCTGACTGGGCCTTATATAGACTAGGGCAACCTAGCTCCCTCTAGTGACTAGAGCTGGAATTACATCCCTAGCCGGCCTGCACATAGGACATTTCACAGTAACAGGAGAATCAAATACCATAAATTACATTCATTTACATTGCATGGTACAAATAGGACCTTTACCAGCCTCCTCCTAAAATGAGAGGAGCGACAGCAGCCAAGTGACCCTTCCGTAGTGACGGGCAGTACAACTCCCGTACACTACATGTCTAAAACAAAAAAGATCTCTGTTGCCCTTGGCAACCAATTAGAGCACAGCTTTCATTTCAGTTTTTGCTCTTGAAAAATGAAAGCTGCGCTGTTATTGGTTGCTGTGGGCAACAAACACAGTTATTCTTTATGACACTTTTCAGCAATCTCCTCAATCTCTCCTTTGTTAGATAAGCAATGCATTTTAAAAGGTTATTCCAGGTTAGAAAAATGAATGTTATTCCTTGCATAATGAAAATCTACACAGCCTTCTAATAGACAGTACTTTCAGTAACAGTTCCTCTCAGCTTTCAATAACTCTGCTTGCAGTCATTCAATAGCAACTTCCATTGTTTACTTGCAGTGGGTAAATATCTTTTTGTTGCCACAGTTAGGGCTCTTTCACACGAGCGGATGCCGTGCGTGGAATCCACTGCTTGAAAGAGAGCCAAGCCCCGTTCCGGACAGCAGAGACACGGAGCATTAAGGTGATTGATAATGCTCTTTGCCTCTTTGTGACATTTTTACTACGAAATCTCGGTGACAACTTTATCTCACCGTATGTTTGGTCCGCGCCCGAGCCAATGGGGCCGCAAAAGATTTCCGTTGCCCCGCAAAAAAAATAGAGCATGTCCTATTCTTGTCCGTTTTGCGGACAAGAATAGGCATCTCTATAATGGTCCGCCCGTTCCGTTCCACAAATTTTGGAAGGCACACGGAGCGGCTTCCGTGTTTTGCGGATCTGAAAAACGCACACGGTTGTGTGCATGACGCCTTTGTAGTAAAAAGATCACAGAGAAGCACGGAGCATTATCAATCATGTTAATCCTTCGTGTCTCTGCTGTCCAAAACGGCGCTTGGCTCTCTTTCACGCAGTAGATTAACCGCACGGCATCCGCTCGTGTGAAAGAGCCCTTACAATATGTGTATCAGAGCTGTGTCTCCCCTGGAAGTAAACCACGAGGGTTCCTTATCAGTTTTTCAAAATGTCATCTACACGGTGTGAAAATTTGCCATGCAAAAATTGACCTTTGTTGTGGATTTTGGAATCCGCAGCATGTCAACTGTTTGTGCGGATTATCAATGCAGATTTTACCCTTAAGGGTGGGTTCACACGGGTGTCATGTTTGACGCCCAGATAGGATGCGGGTGCGTTGCGGGAAAATGCGCGATTTTTCCGCGCATGTCCAAACTTTTGTAATGCGTTTTGCACGCACGTGTGAAAAATCCGCATGTTTGGTACCCAGACCCGAACCCGGACTTTATCACTAAAGTCCGGTTTCGGGTTGAGTATTCTTTATATTTTATTATTTTCCCTTATAACATGTTTATATGGGAAAATAATAGCATTCTAAATACAGAATGCTATGTTAACAGGGCAATAGAGGGTTAAAAATAAAAAGTAATTGAACTCACCTCCTGCCATTGATCGCGTAGGTGCAAGGAACATCTTCTATCTTCATATCTGTTGGTTGAAGGACCTTCCGTGACATCACTGGGTCACATGGGTCACATGGTCCAATGATGGAAGCTTTTGATTGGACCATGTGACCCATGTGACCTAGTGACATCACGGAAGGTCATTTACCCAGCAGAATGAAGAAAGAAGAATGATCCCGGCACCTACGCGATCAAGAGGAGGAGGTGAGTTAAAGTTTTTTTATTTTTAACCCTCGCTTCCCCTTTTTACATAACATTCTGTAATTAGAATGCTATTATTTTCCCTTATGACCATGTTATAAGGGAGAATAATAAAGATCGGGTCCCCATCCCGATCGTCTCCTAGCAACCATGCGGGAAAATCGCACCGCATCCGCACTTGCTTGCTTTACTTTTATGAGGCCTGCGAATAATATAGCACATGCTGCGATTTTCACGCAATGCAAAAGTGATGCGTGAAAATCACCGCTCATGTACACAGCCCCATAGAAATGAATGGGTCCGGATTCAGTGCGGGTGCAATGCGTTCACCTCACGCATTGCACCCGCACGGAAATCACGCCCGTGTGAATGCAGCCTTAACAATGCAAAGAGTGAGATCTGAGGCAAATCCACAAGTTAGGCAGTAGTACGGTATGTAAAAAGAAAAAGGGCGGCACGCCCCACTGTTGAAGTTAAATCAATTAATTCTTCCTTACAAAAACCAGTATAAAAAGTAGGGCTGGGAGGGACTTGTTCTCACACAGAATGCCAAGTGGCGACGGCCACTGACCCTTTTTCTTTTTACTTACTACTGCGGGATTTGATGCAGCTACATACATTGGGCTGAGCACCACACAAGCTGTGCACATGACAAAGTACAAAGGTTACAACCCATTACCTGTAAGACAGACATTAAGCAGTGCCGCCCCCTTTTATTTATTCTACTGTTTAAAGTAGAACAGAATACTATAGAAAAAAATGGATCCTGTAAAAAACACGGATCCTGTGCATCAGTTATGCACATTCGGCATCCGTTTGAGCCATTTCCATCAGAGATCCATTATTTTAGATATGCAGGACCTTTTTTTTCATGTAAAATAACGGCTCTGAAGGAAATGGTTCAAACAGATGCCAGAATCAGTATTTTTCTTTATTTTTCTCTTCTGATGGCTCGGAAGAACGGAAAAATAACGGTGATGTGAGCTCAGGCTAACTTGTGGATAATTCTTACTTTTTCTCCAGAGGCGTCTAGACAGTGACATCCTGAGTTTTAATTGATAACACATTACGCAAGAATTATAGTTAATGAAGCAAGGTATTAATCACCCCTTCATTAATTGTACATCAATGTTCATTAGAGGCTAGCAAAGAATTCCTGGATCTTTTTTCTAATTATAATGATTCAGTGAACATTTCAGCAGACAGAAAACAAATAATCATTACTAAATGACAGCATTTACCCAGAAAACTAAAAAAAAATAAACCAATAAAGCTTGAAGTTATCTTCTCCTGTCAAGTTGTTACTTGTCTACTACAGAGGACAGCATAGATGTTTTTTATATATTTAAAAAATTTTTGGGGTCATTTATTAAGACCAGCATTTTAGACTTCGGTCTTTATACCCCTTACGCCGGCCTATACAAAACAGGCACCGCTAGCGTAGATTTAGATTATTTTCTAAGCCTAAAACCGACGTAGAAAATGATAAATGAGCCCTCCCTCTTCCCGCCCATAAAACGGCCGCTTTTTTAGACCTACCGTGACTGGGGGAAAGTCGTAGATTAGGCCACAAATCCCGTTTGCGACAGAATCTGCGACAGAATTGGCATATATCTAATAATAAATGACCCCCTATATTTTTTCCTAAATACATGATGATTTACATTGATTTTTTCAAAACTTTTGAAATACATTACAATGATAGCTGTTTTCGGTCTAGGTGTAACAAAACACCAACATTCCTAGTATGTCGATAGATGGCAGATACAGATAATAAAAATCTTTATTTATATAGCTCCATCATATTCCACAAAACTTTGTACAATTTAGAGGGTTCATGTACAAATCAAAAGACATCACAAAATTACAGGGTAATAAACAACTAAAACACAAGGAGTGAGGGCCCTGTGCGCAAGGGCTCACACTTTATATGAGCAAATCACTTCTAAACAAATTGAATTCCTTACAAATTTCCCAAAATTATACCTCCAAACGAAGTTTGATGATTCGATTTAGACGAACTGAGCAAAATGGCGCCCACTATTTTACATATCAAATTCAGCACGTTAGTCAGGGAAACAGGGCAGTGAAGGTGGAAGTTCACATGACGCTGGGCAGGGTCCCGGCTGGTGGGCTTGTCCATAATAGTTATGTGGAAGTCCAGCTCTAAGGTGATAGAAAAGACTTACAATTCAGCACGAATTCAGAGTCAGTCCAAACTCCTCAACACATGAAACAGAACAAGAGGTTGATCCAGCAAATACAATCCAAAAATGCTTTATTTCTTCATTTTAAAATAATAATACAGCACAAGCTCCCATGTTATTCTCTTCTGACGGATTTTGACCGATTAGGTCTTACTTATAGAATCTAGAATCGGTCCTCAGGTTTAGGCCTCTTGCACACGACCTTATGCCCTCTACGGTCCGTCAGTGGGCCATATGTTCCAAAGCGGCATTGATCGTGCGTACGGGAGTGCACAGCATCATAGATTACAACCTCATATGAGTGCGGGACCATAGCCCCGTGGGCGGCCCGCCGTGCACAGCATCATTGTAATCTATGATGCTGTGCGCTCCCATGCCCACGATCAATGCCACTCCGCTCACGGACCTTATGTCTCAGAGGGCATACAGTCGTGTGCAAGAGGCCTTACTCAAAAGGGGAGAGGGAGATAAGCAAGTTCCAGAAACGTTTGCCTGATAGGGAAGAAGAAGATAAGCAGGTGCCAGAAACATTTGCCAGAGGCTTATCTTCTAGCATAAGAAAGGTTTGGAATTGTTGAATCCAAAGTGAACTTCTTCAACCAATGCAAACCTCATTTTATCCTTTGTGCTCTGTGCCCATAACGGCATCTTGCTCAATTTGACAAAAAACTGTGAACATATACCTCCTGTCCAGTTCCATACTTTCGAATTTTCTTGTATGCAGTGGGAGATGCCCAGAGATCTTCCAAGATATCCCTCAGATTCTGCTCTATCTGCCCCCTGACTTGTTCAGCTTCCCTCCTCAACTCCAGAAAAGCCTATGGCAGTAATCAGGGTGTAACAATCGCGGTCGCAGAGGGTGGGGGGTCCCACAGCTCCGCATGTGCTTTTAATGGCCAGTCGGGGCCTGTCTGTGCCTGGCCAGCGGCGCTACCTGCGCAGTGTTGCGTACTATAGTAGTAACCTAAGTTAGTTACCTAACCCATCCCCACCCATACCCTCTCTGGTGCTGCGCCACCAGACATTTTGTGTTGTGATTATCCGCGAGACCCATGACCTTAGCGTCGGTTCTCGCGAGATCACGCAGGTTGACGGGATGATATGGCGCACGCCGGATGATGAGATTGGGTGCGAAGACCGCGTCATCATCACCTTACCGAACTGAGTCCGGAGCGGAGCTGAATAGGTAGGTATTTTTTTGTATGTGTAATGTGTGCACACCGCCTTCATACTCACGGGGGGCACCTGGCAGTGGCGGCAGTGCGGCACAGTGGCATGCTGTAGTTGACTGAACTTAATAATATACTACTTACCGTCTGAATTCAGAAAGGGGGACCCGCACCGGCCATATGAGGGCGGGGCACTGGCAGCAAATTCTTCATAATTAGGGACCCGGGGGCAAAATCATGAAATATATAGGGGCAAAAAATGAAATATATACGAAGGGGACAAAATGGAATATATACAGAGGGGGAAAAATTGAATATATACAGAGGGGGCAAAATGAAATATATACAGAGGGGGCAAAATGGAATATATACAGAGGGGGCAAAATGGAATATATACAGAGGGGGTAAAATGGAATATATACAGAGGGGACAAAATGGACTATATACAGAGGGGGCAAAAAATGAAATATATACAGAGGGGGCTAAATAGAATATTCACAGAGGGGGCAGATTGGAATATATACAGAGGGGCCAAAATATGAAATATATACAGACTGGGCAAAATGGAATATATACAGAGGGGGGCAAAGTGGAATATATAAAAAAGGCCAAATTGGAATATACCCAGAGGGGGGGGGGGAAATGGAATGTATGCAGTGGGCAAAAATTGAATATATAAAGAGGGGGCCAAAAAAATTACCCATAGAACCCATGGGGCCCATAGAACACTAGTTACGCCACTGGCAGTAATGGTGAACCTTTTACAGACCGAGTGCCCAAACTGCAACGCAAAACCAACTTATTTATTGCAAAGTTCAATTACAGCACATTTAGCTATAGTAGCCTGCCGACATTCAATCCTCTGTCTGTGCCGTTCATAGTGCGCCCTGAATGTCAGGAAAAGTATGTGACAAACTGCCATGTATCTCTGGGCATTGGAGAGGCATGCTTGCTAGCCTCTTACCCTGCGACTATGGCCCCAGTGACAGTTGGCATTCACAATGGACATTACCTGTGACCTAATCACCATTCACAATGGACATTACCTGTGACCTAATCACCATTCACAATGGACATCGCCTGTGACCTAATCAATATTCACAATGGACATTGCTGTGACCTACTCAGCATCCACAATGGACCAGCCATGTGGGATTGTGATATATCTGGCTGTATGTTGATTGGTCGCTGTATTTTGTGTGGGAGTGTCTGTGTTTATTGTACGGATTGATTGGTTGTATTTCAAACCCCTGTGGGCCGTACTATGTTTGTGGAGTGTAAATAAAAGAGGCTGTATGCCCCAGGAAGAGAGTTCCTGTTTAACCCTCAAAGTGAAGTTTCGTCTCATTATTGGGGGAGGATTTATTGCATGCTGTTCCAGTCTGACTGCTAGGAGTGCAAACCTATTCGTATGGTTCCTATTCAACTGTCTACAGCATTCAGAGGCTTGAGAGGATTCGTATGCTTCTCAGGTTCGGTGGTTGTGGTGTCTGCTAGAGCGCTTGGAATCCTCAGGAAGCGCTAGGAGCATCTTTCAACGGAGGTACCCAGTCGGGGTGCCAGGCGATCTGTTACATTGGTGGCAGGCGGTGGGATGGCGTCCTAGTGCGAGGTAAAGCAGCTCGTTCATGGAATTACAAATTGAGGGCAACGCTAGCACTCATAACCAACTTCAGGAGAACAAGCATGGCACCCAGCTACACGCAGGAGGAATTTGACAGAGTGCTGAGATCACGGCTGATTTTCTTCGGACCCAACCCCTCGGAGAAATCTGTGCAGTTCGTGAGGAGGTTAACAGCAGAGTACCTGCAGTTCATGGCAGATGGTATCGTCCGCCCTCCCCAGCGGCAGTGTGAAGTCCAGGGGGCCGAAGATGTCGTCCTCCCCCCCCAGCGGCAGTGTGAAGTCCAGGGGGCCGAAGGTGTCGTCCTTTCCCCCCAGCAGCAGTGTGTCCTACAGGGAGCAGAGACAGTTGGTCTCTCTCTCCAGCAGCAGGACAATGTTACAGGAGTAGAGACAGGCGGTCTCCCGCTCCAGCGGCAGCCTGTGTTTCAGGGAGAGGAACACAGCCCCCCCTCTCCCCAGCGGCAGCTTACCCTAACAAGGGGAGACACCAATCTCCCAGACGGCGCAGATGGGACCGTGGTCTCTGTGCCTGACCTACAGGGATGCTGGACAGCCTGTCCAGATCCCCAACTACCCGCACCGGGACAACAGGAGGAGGGGGTAAGTACAAACTCTCCTCCTCAGCTAACACCTAACTTGGCCCCAGGGTTAACAGAGGCGATGTTAACCCCCACTGGCGCCCATGTTCCCCTGGCTACTGAGCCGGACTATGTTCCCAGCCCCCCAGCAGAAGAGCTGGCAGCTGGGCAGAGTGCAGTCGGCCTCTGCCCTCCCTTTGTCCCATATCCAGAACCTGAGGTCCTGCAGGTTACACCAGTAGGAGAGCTGGCAGCTGGGCAGAGTGCAGTCGGCCTCTGCCCTCCCTTTGTCCCCTGTCCAGAGCCTGAGGTCCTGCAGGTTATACCAGTAGAACAGCTGGCAGCTGGGCAGAGTGCAGTCGGCCTCTGCCCTCCCTCAAGTCCCCACAGCATGTTGCCCCAGCACCCCAGAGGAACATCCGGGTGCAGTAACTGCTTCTTGTGGGTGGGTCACTCTTGTACCTGTTTGTTGTGGGTGGGCTACTCTGGCATTTGTCTATTGTGGGTTGGTGGATCGACTAACGTAGGCACTGACCGACAGGAGGTCAGGTGCCTGGTTAGTCTTCCCCCCAAAGGGGAGATATGTGACAAACTGCCATGTATCTCTGGGCATTGGAGAGGCATGCTTGCTAGCCTCTTACCCTGCGACTATGGCCCCAGTGACAGTTGGCATTCACAATGGACATTACCTGTGACCTAATCACCATTCACAATGGACATTACCTGTGACCTAATCACCATTCACAATGGACATCGCCTGTGACCTAATCAATATTCACAATGGACATTGCTGTGACCTACTCAGCATTCACAATGGACCAGCCATGTGGGATTGTGATATATCTGGCTGTATGTTGATTGGTCGCTGTATTTTGTGTGGGAGTGTCTGTGTTTATTGTACGGATTGATTGGTTGTATTTCAAACCCCTGTGGGCCGTACTATGTTTGTGGAGTGTAAATAAAAGAGGCTGTATGCCCCAGGAAGAGAGTTCCTGTTTAACCCTCAAAGTGAAGTTTCGTCTCATTATTGGGGGAGGATTTATTGCATGCTGTTCCAGTCTGACTGCTAGGAGTGCAAACCTATTCGTATGGTTCCTATTCAACTGTCTACAGCATTCAGAGGCTTGAGAGGATTCGTATGCTTCTCAGGTTCGGTGGTTGTGGTGTCTGCTAGAGCGCTTGGAATCCTCAGGAAGCGCTAGGAGCATCTTTCAACGGAGGTACCCAGTCGGGGTGCCAGGCGATCCGTTACAAAGTATAAGGCATATTGGTACACCATAGACTTTTTCCAGGGTGTGGGTGCCCACAGAGAGGGCTCTGAGTGCTGGCTATGGCACATAGGTTCCCCACTACTGGCCTAGGGTCTTTGCTGGTCATAGAGACTATGTTCCTGTGCTGGGTTAATAGCAGTGCCAACCCTGAGTTTGACCTCAGTACACTGGCCTGTGACAGATTCAGGCCTCTCTGCCCTTAACTGTGCGCCCTTTGCTCCACAATCGTCCACCTTGGGTACAGCAGTAGCAGTGCTTTGTTGTTTCCCATCATATTGGCCATCAGGTTCTCACCTTCAGCGGAGGGTCAGTGACGCTATCCTCCACCCAGAATGCTATATTAGCGCCCTCACTTCAGACTGGTTCAGAGGCTTTCTCAGCCGTCAGCTTGACTAAGAAAATACTTACCTAGGCATTTCCCTGATGATCAGACCACAGGGTTGGACTGGCCCACCAGAGTACCAGAAAATCCTCTGGTGGGCACAGTCTCTAAAGCCATAGTGGGCCCCAAAGGTCCAGGAGAAAAATTCAATTTGGAATAGCCTTTAGAGCCGATCGCTTGGCATAATGGTCTATTTATTTGATTTAAAACCTATTACACTTTATTAGGCCCCAATAATAATTTCCTCTGTTGGGCCCAAGGAACTCTAGTCAAACAATGTCAGAGCACATCCTGCTCTCTCCAGTAAGCACTATGTTGTCACATATCACACTGCTGGGCTGTCTAGAACAGGCTGATCCCCGGGCCTGCACGCTCCTCCAACAGTGAGTGAGATGTGTGACCGCATCATGCTGAGGAGCGTTGGCAGTTGAGTTGAATGGTCAAGCAAGGAGCAGAGTGCTCCCTGCTTCACTATTGCAATCAACTGGGCTCGCAGGGCAGCCGCTAAATCTGGTACTTTGTATAGTCCCTTATAGTAACTGTGGAAGATTTCTAATTTCTCAGTGGATGGATAGAAAGTCCCAAAGTCTCTCAGTATTAGCTGGCTGTCCATTAAACCTTTCCACAGTGCAGTGCAGACATAGTACAATAAACGAGAACAGGATATATTACAGTAAACGGGATATATTACAATAAGCATATAAAATGCAGTTCAACAATATAAAACAGTATAAGTGTAAACAACAATATAAATCATAATGCAAGTTAACCCTTCCAAGTGCACTAAAGTACAGAGTTGATGGCTTTGCGCAGTAGCAATAGGGGCAAATGTCCACAAACATCCATAGTCCAAAGTACTATACTCACCCTTTTCTCCAGCGCTGCTCCCTGCAGATCAGGTGGTTCCTGATTATCTCCGCTCCAGATCAAGTGGATTGACTGCATAACAAAAACGATCCACATACATTCCTATGGTGTGTAACTTCCTGTGTAATTCTTGTGTAACTATTGACTATTGTGAAGAGTCAATATATTAACCATTTAAATGCCTTTCTTGCATACTGCTGGCAATTCATTCATAAATATCAAGCAGGAATAAGAGAGGAATGACACAACATTGTTATTACATGGAAGATGTACTTACCAAAACAGTGTTAGAGATGTGTGGATTTCATTCTATAGTTTGTATCTCTAGGACTGTAACTATTTAACTTTTCTGAAGAGGAGAGAAGGGGGGGGGGGCACGCAGCTGGGCTGACTTCTCTTTCGGTTACAGATGTATAGACTGTGAAATAATGCTTAAGCCAATCACTTAACTAGATAATACACATGTATACTTAGTGCCTATAGAAAAGCTCCTTCTTGAGGTGTCACATATGACGTATGCAGTATTTAGACGCCATTACAACATGGCGTCCATACCCAGATGTTTACATTAGTCCACATTCCAAAGTTTATGAGCTAGTGCATACTGCGCAGAAGCCAAGTGTTATCTTATTTCATTGTTTCCTTCTTAGCCAATGAAATCATGGCATGTGCCTTTGGTCCTTCCTGAGGATGTATAACGGTTTTTACACATTGTAATAAACAAAGAGATTACCTTGACCCGCTATGTGTCAACGTCTAGTCTCTCAGCCACTCGTGAATATTAACCCCTTGGGGGTACCTTAATTTAGAGCACCAGAGTGTATCTTAAATGCTTTAAGTTAAAGCAGCTTCAACAGTTGGTGCCCAACATGGGGCCCCAGACGAAGGGAGCATTGACAGCCGACTAACAAGAGCCCACAGGACTTGACGAATGGCAAAAGAGGGGAAAGCGACGGCTTCAAAAAGAAGGTAAGAAAACCATTTATCTTACCTGCCTCTCTGCTATTCAGTTCGTCACGCCCTGGTGGCTTAGTCTGCTGTACGGTAACCCATGTGAATATAGTAGTCGGCTGAAATGCTGAAAGCCTGGGGTCTATAGAACCAATAGTCTGAATTGATAGATCACTCTGGTGTGCATACTGTATGTGATATGTGTTTATGTGTACATGTGATTGTCTGAGGAGTGAATTGAGCACGGACTGTCAAAACCACAGACAATGGGAGGGGACAGTGATGTCCTGGTTTGGCCCCCAGGGTGTTGATGCACCAACGAGGGACGCAAATTATTCCGCTTGACCCGCGGGAAGAGATGCGGAGGACGTCCGCCTGACCCACAGGAAGAGATGTGAAGGAACTCGGACTGACCTGTACAGGAAGACGTGCAGAGCCGCCTGACCCCCAAGGGGGAAGATGTGTGGAGGTAGCCTCCGCCTGTCGTTACTTTTTGTATATTGTTCTCTTAATAAAGGGGGAAGACGTGCGGAGAGGAGTCCTGGCTGACTAGTCAGATTGAGCCAACCAGAGGGGAGGGTAAATCCTTTGCCTGTGGAGCATAGGGTTAACCTGCTCACGTCTTTGTTTTGTGTGTGTCAGTCTGAAACATAGCCGTTGAAATAGGCCAGTCTCATGAAGAAGGAGAATATACAGCCCCCTAGCTAGTAGCAAGGGAAGAGGGAAATTATAGGATGTGATATTAATGGAGAATTGAAAGTTAAAATGTGAAAAAGAATGTTACAGAGATAACGGAGAAAGTAGAGTGATGAAAGTTTGCTAGGTACAGAGAAAGTGTGGCACCGGACAGCAGGTCACCTGGCTGGTAACAGGGATGAAAATCTGTAAGACTCTGTGAAATTAGAACTTGCAGAATGTGGACATCAGAGCTCCTGTTAGGTTGAGGGGGGTTTTAATGAGTTAGAAAACAGAGCAGTGTCAGGATATTAATTTATGACACTAGGAGCACTCGAGTGGCTACAATCAGAAGGCACTTGTGTTAAATGTTCAGGAATAAACTGGTTAAGTGTTGTTACCCTAATGCTATGTATATGTCCAAAAAGAAAAGATCTGTGGCCATAGCATTAGAGTAGTAAAGGATGGTCAGTTAATGAATAAAGTCTGTCTGGCTCTGTAGTAATCTCAAAGTCTTAGGAAAGCTGGATGAATCATTGAGACGATAACAGTTAGGAAGGGGGGGCTGACCCTGTGGTGGGCTGTTCCCATCCCCCAGTCTTAACAAAGAGACATAGTCTGCTAGGTATTAATTCCTTAGGAGAGGGTTAGCTGGCTATGAAAGATGGGGGAGGGGAGTAAGACAACAGAGTTCAGTAAAGTAATAAAGTAATAATAATTTTCTTTCTTCTTTTCCAAGCAGCAAACAGTAATGTGGGAATCCAGCCCTGTATTGTATGATTATAACGTGTATGCTGTTTTGTTATAAGATTTTGATTAATCACAGAGTAAAGACCAGAAGGCATTGAAAAAAAAACAGCAGAATAACAACATAGATCATCAGCAATTCTGGGTGTGGTGTGTCCATCTGTTTCCAGGAAAGCTGCGTTTGTTTATGCTGCAAGTTTTACGATGAAACAAAGAAAACTGTGTGGCTGGGATGGAAGCCTTAAATCATTCAGTGGAATGTGAATGGGTGTGGCTTTGAGTTGTAGTTGAGTCAAATATGTGTGAAGTGCTGATGCAATCCATACTTCACATAAGGGCATGGTTATGAGCTGTTTGTGAAAATGAATAGATGATTCTGCAGCAAGAAATGCACAAATGAAAATGTGGATGTGTTTGAAGTACGATATTTTTTTTATATACTATGTGCATTGGGGATTTTTATAAAAATTTTCTTGGAAGATTATGTGTTTTTATTAGTGGCAAAAGTGTTGATTGAGCCCTACATTTTTTAATCGAAGTCCATGAAACTTTTCCTATGGGCCCTTCATGTGTTCATGTCTGTATTGTCAGATCTGTTCGGTTCGATGTTTGAAGTTGCATGTTATATGTTACATGTTGTACTAACATCAGAGATCTGTCCTCATGAACAGCTAAGACAATACTGACGGAGAGAGGGAAGATCACACCGTCTGACTGAAAGGGGTGGACTTAGATGACTCAGAGAGGAGGACAGGGTGGACGTCACAGACAACGATAACCCTTGTGCTCATCCCCTAGTTACAAGACACCCCCATGAAAGATGAGAAGTCCTCTGTTTCAGTCTATTAAAATTTCACATTAGGAAAAGCTGGATACTTCTGTAAGCCAAAATGCAGAGTAACATCAAACAGCATTGGTTGTTCAGTGGTGCCAACCACAGGTAGTGTTCCTCGGGCATTGCCCCAGCCCTGATGCCAAACACCTCATAGAAGTGAGGAAAAAGTACGTTTGGCACCCTATAATGGGCCTGCAAAGTCTGGGGGACCCAGAACCCAGAAGAGAGAGAGAGAGTTGTGCTGTGTGTGGTACTCCTCATCCACACACGAGAGGATTGTATTCTGTGTTGACCATACCTGAATCACTGTCCGTCCCCACAAACACCCATGTTTTTGTCATAAGGACAAAACAAAGGCAGGTGAGGGGGAAAAGTTAGATCAAGATTAGGAAACAGGCAATCCAGTATTGGCTGTGCTTTTAAACATTTTAGTAGATTCAAGTCATGCCCCAATGATATCTCTCACTCTGGGTGATAAAGAAGATGTCCCGTTTATGATTGATACTAGAGCAGCCAAGACAGTTGTGCACAGCAAACATGTCCTCCTCTGATTTAATCTCCATGGACACCAGTCCTTGGGTAGAAGTGGATGGGAAACATCCGTATCAGATTTGCCCCTAACCAAGAAGTTCTTGCCCGGTTGCTGTCAGTGATAACACCCCTTGTTGCCTCCTGGATACAGACTTGCTTGAAAAAGTACATGCTAGCATCTCATATCAGGAGGACGACACTGTTAGGCTTACAGGTACCCTCAATGACCAGGAACTTTGTTTGTTGGCCATTAGTGATAAAACTCCCTGGTCCATATTTGTAGAGACCCTTTTAAAAAAAGGGAGATTGTATCCCCTTTTAAACACTTTTTTGTACTGTTGTCGAAATTTTCTTGTGTCCGATGCACATATCCAATAGTGTTGGATATGTGCATCAGACACGAAGATGGAGAATACTTTGTTATCTTCGTTTTGAGGAATATGACGAATACATTCGTCATATTCGCTAATTCTACCAGGCCAACCATAGTAAACCAGGTCTAAGTTAAAATCGCAATGTAATGACTTCAAGTTATATTAATCGCATTGCGATTTCAACGTAATTCTCAAATCCGACAGTACATTCTAGTATGGAGACGTTCTCATGGTAATGGGGACGCTCCATGAGCACGGAAGTCGGCAGAAGCGGCAACGGGCACTGACTGGAGCAGCCAGGAAGCCAGGAATCCTAAGGACAGGTAAGAACTACTTTTGGGAAGTGGTCTAAGTTTAAATCGCAATAAGAAAAATATAACTTGAAGTCATCGCATTGCGATTTCAACTTAGACCCGGTTTACTATGGTTGGCTTGGTAGAATTAGCGAAGATGCCGAATGTATTCGTCATATTCCTCAAATCGAAGATAACGAAGTATTCTCGATCTTCGTTTTTGCTCCATATTCGTCAACTTCGCTAATTCTAGCAATCAAATAGGAATTGTAAGCACGGGAGAAATTGTTTGTTGCTGGCATACTTTGGTGCACTTTTAGCGAAGCTTGGATATTAGTGATGAGCGACAGGTGCCATGTTCGATTTTGACGAAATTCTCAAATATTCGATAGAATATTCATTTCATATTCATCAAAATCGAATATTCGTCATTATTCTAGTTATCACGATTAATATTCGATTTAAATAATCGCGTATTGCGATTGTAACTTAAGGCTACTTTCCTATTGGTTTGATATCTAGAATTAGCGAAGATGACGAATATGATGAATGTATTTGTCATATTCCTCAAAACGAAGATAACAAAGTATTCTTCATCTTCGTTTTAGCTACCTATTCGTCAACTTCGCTAATTCTAGCAATCAAATCGGAAAGTTGACTATAGAGACAGCTGTGTTTAATTCGCTATGCGATTATATTACTTTGCTTTTTTTTAAAATAAATAGAATAATTATAATACTTGATAATTATTATAATTATTCTATTTATTTAAAAAAAATAATAATAATATAATCACATAGCGAATTAAACACAGCTGTCTCTATAGTCAACTTTCCTATTTGATTGCTAGAATTAGCGAAGTTGACAAATAGGTAGCTAAAACGAAGATGGAGAATACTTCGTTATCTTCGTTTTGAGGAATATGACGAATACATTCATCATATTCGTCATCTTCGGTAATTCTAGATATCAAACCAATAGGAAAGTAGCCTTAAGTTACAATTGCAATACATGATTACTTAAATCGCATATTAATCGCGATAACTAGAATAATAACGAATATTCGATTTCGACTATTTGCGAATTTCATCAAAATCGAATATGGCACCTGCCGCTCATCACTAATATCCAAGCTTCGCTAAAAGTGCACCAAAGTACGCCAGCAACAAACAATTTCTCCCGTGCTTACAAGCACGTGTATCAAGCTCCTTTTGTGTAAGGAAAGGCCACACTCTTCTAGGAGTCAGACAAGATGTTCCATGCTTAGAGATCTGGTGCGCACTGTCCCCACCCAGACCCTTTTCTTTATTTAAATAGACAAAAGGAATAACAATAGGAAGGGGCAGGCCCAACACCTGACCACTTCCTTCATGTACAGTACAATCATACAGGAAGTGATGACACACAGGAAGTAACCACCACATGTCTCCAATTACCACTGGAGTGAACCTTAGTTCACTAGGATTCTCATGTGTCTTATGTACATGAATTGCGCCATTATCTCCAGCAGTTGATCAGACAACTGATGTTCTCTTAATAAATGCATCCACGCCAAGCCAATAAATCCTCTCTTTGGGCGGGGGCCCTAGCTGGCGCCCATACATTTCCCAAGAAAACACTGCTCTGCCACGCATCAGTCTCCCCCGGCCTACAGCCCAGTGCATAGCACGTAGACTGTTTGCCAGCGGAGACCTCTGCGCCCTGCAGCTGATTGTTCTCTACATCCACAGTAAGATATCAACTCCAATGGTTTACACACTGAGAGACATGATGACAATACATGACATATTAAAAACACATCCTAATAAAATTTCCACAACAGTACCTTGTTGAAAAATGAGAAGAGTAAACCCACTCCACTGTGATTGATTCGGCAAATGTTTTCCTTTCAGCACCACTACATCCAGACAGTTGGCATTAAACAATATACCTGGGTGGTGCTGCCACAGGGAGCCTGGAACTCACCCAGTATGTATACTGCAGCCATGTCACTCCTGTCCTTTTTTAGCTGATCATGGCTGCAAGGTGAGAGAAAAGAGACATCTGACCCCTAAATGTAAGAAGGCTGTGGAGGACATTCTTTTGCCCAAAAACAAGAATGCACTGAGGACATTTTTAGGCCCTGTTTACAGACCTTGGATACACAAGTTTGATGCAGCCTCTTTATGATTGTTTGCCCTTTAGTCCCTTCCACCTTACAGATGAGGTGGTAAATGCTTTTTATGCCTAAAGCTGGCAATTTTGTGCTCCCCCGCACTGGGCCTATCAGATTATCACATTTAGATTGTATTGTACAGAAGTGAATGGCCATGCCTCAGCTGTCTTCACCCAACTGCATGGCCGCCAACAACGCCCTGTGGCATATTATTCAGCCAAACTTGACCCCGTGGCCAGAGGTGCCCCTTTCTACATCAGAGCTGTAATAGTTATCTAAACCATGTTTGATAAAAGCTCTGAGATAGTTCTGAACTAGAAAGTGACAGTGATATTACATCTATCCTCATGAAAGTACAACCCAAAAACCTTTTTGAATGCAGTGTTCCATTTTGTTGCCTGAAAATGTTTGAATCCTGCCACCCTGTTGCCTCTGGAACAAGGGGGAGGGAAGAGTTAGGGCGCTTAAACTTTTCTTCCAGATCTAGAGGAAGATAATGTGCTCTTTGTGGATGGTTCGAGGTATGAGCAGGATGGCAGGTACTACACAGGTTGGGCAGTGGTGATTAAACATGACTCTCTAAAAAAAAAAAAATCATAGTTCTTACCACCACAGATGTTTGCTCAAGAAGTGGAGCTAAAGACTCTAAAGATGGCTTGCAGATATGCAGTGGGAAAAACAGCTAACATTTACACTGATTCCAGATATGCCTTTGGGATAGCCCATGACTATGGGCCCATTTGGAAAGCCAGAGACTTCCTGACCACTTCAGGTAAACCCATCAAAAATGGGGAAGCAGTGAGGTCTCTGATGGAAACCCTCATGTCGCCAACTTTAGTGGTGGTGATAACGACAAAAGGTCACTGTAAAACAGACTCAGAGGAGGCAGAGGGAAAAGCCATGGCAGATCAGGCGGCAAAAATGGCTGCCAAATTGCCTAGGCAGACCCCTGGTTTATGTGGCCACAGCTCAGGTCCCTGAAATAACTCCTCCTGTCTCCCTGGAAGTTCTTAAGACCTTACAGAACCAGGTGGGGAAGGAGGAAAGGGACTAGTGGATGGGAAAGGGGGACTACAAATGAGGAAAACCCACGGAGTGACACACCAGTCAAAACCTGGTATGTGTGATTTAGTACATAGCGCATGGTACGCCCCAGGGTTCAGCACTTGCTCAAGGATTTATGATTTATGCCCAGAACAAGGTGGTTAAGGTACCCCAGAAACACACGTCTTGCCCTTTGTATCTGTTTCAACGTTTGCAGACTACCTTCAACTGCCCAAGGTGGGCGTATGAGTATGTATTGATGTGTGATGACTTGTTTTCAGGATGGCCAAAAGCATACCCAAAGAAGCAAAGAAGATTATGGCCGAGGTTGTATGCAGGTATGGGGTACCTGAGACCATTGAAAGTAACAGAGGTGTTCATTTCACAGGTGAAGTGATGCAGGAGATGAAGGTTTTGGATGTAGAACAGACCTTATATGCTTCGTCCACAAAGCAGCAGTAGGGTGGGGAAAAAGGAACAGGACACTAAACGGGACACTAAAGTTAAAGATTCAAAACATTATAAATAGAGTGCCTGCTGGTAGCCCTCTTTTCAGTAAGGTATACCCCTAGCCATAAGACAGGCCTTAGTCCCTATAAGGTCCTTTGGGTCAGGCCCTAGGACAGGATTGTATTTCGCACAGCAGCTCCAGATGCAACATGGTTGTCTGACAGATTATGTGATCAGTTTGCACAAGCATTTAATTAAAATACATTCTCAAGTTCACTTACTTCACTTAAGGATTTTGATAAAGTACCAGGAACCCACCCACTTGTGTCTGGAGATTGGGTGGTGGTAAAAAACACGTTAGAAAAGTCCTCAAACCCTGGTTTGATGGTCCATTCCAAGAGTTATTGACCACAAGCACATCAGTGAAGCTCGAAGGAAAACCTAATTGGAGTCATTTCAAGAAAGTGTTGAGTCTGGAGACTTGAAAGGATGATGTTTCTTGTTCCCCTTGTGTGACTGCTGATCCTGACTCAAAAGAATATGGATTCTAAATGAGATAGTAAAATAGGTTTCTGGGCTGTGAAAAAGTTGTGCAAAAGGAAGAGAGCTGGCTTAAAAATTGGAAGTAGATTCTGTCGCAAATTGGTATTATCACCATCGTTGTTTTGATTTTGTTTGTACTAATTATCTGCTGTATTATTCCCTGTGTAAAGAAATTGTTCAGCAAGGCAGTTGACAAGGCCGTACCAGAGATGATGGGAGTTGTATGAAGACTTCGATCCAATAAAATCAGAAGCACTGATGACCTCCAGTCTTCCCCCATATGACGTCAATGCAAGTTAGGGAAAGACCATCTGACTTCCCTGTGCTCAAATCCAGTGTCATGGGATTCTATTCATTAGAAATGGTTTGTCATGGAAGCTCGTGAAGAGGAGGTGGAGCATTGGGACAGATGTTTAGGTTTAGGGAAAGAATGAGAATTCAAGGGAGGACTGTTAGAGATGTGTGAATTTCATTCTATATTTTGTATTTCTAGGACTGTAGCTAGTTAACTTTTCTGAAGCTGTTTCTTCCTTTGTCTGAAGGAGCCTCCTCTCCTCCCTTTGCTCAGTCAACACTGAGGAGAGGAAGAGCTGGTACGCCCTAGAGTTCAGCACTTGCCCAAGGCTGACTTCTCCTCTGGTTACAGATGTATAGACTGTGAAAGAATGTATAAGCCAATCACTTAACTAGATAATAACATGTATACTTAGTGCCTATAGAAAAGCTCCTCCTTGAGGTGTCACATATGATGTATGCAGTATTTAGATGCCATTACAACATGGCGTCCATACCCAGATTTTTACATTAGTCCACATTCCAAAGTTTATGAGCTAGTGCATACTGTGCAGAAGCCAAGTGTTATCTTTTCTTCCTTTTTCCATCTTAGCCAAATAAATCATGGCATGTGCCTCAGGAAGGACCGCCTCCCTAAGAATGTATAACTGTTTTTACACATTGTAATAAACGTAGAGATTACCTTGACCAGCTATGTGTCAGCGTCTAGTCTCTCAGCCATGCACGGATATTAACCCCTTGGGGTTACCTTGATTTGGAGCGCCAGAGTGTATCTTAAGTGCTTTAAGTTAAAGCAGTTTCAACAACAGACATGTCATGGCACCACCAGAGGTTTCCTGATGCAGTATTGGAAGTAGTAGATCATATAGGGAGGGAAAGTATAAAGGACAGATACAACTTTTCCTTTATTTTTTTTTATTCACTCCTGGTTTTAGCTTCCAAACCTGCATTAGGAAACCTGACCACGTGGCCATAACCTTAGGAGAGGTTACAGGACTTCTTTAGGGTGTGACTACATGGCGACAGTAAGTTTCAGAAGTGTTGTGCATCACAAAAATATGTGCAACTGTGCCATCACACAACTATTTTTATTTTAATACTTTGATTTAGCTGTGAAAACATAGCCAAGTCTTCGGCGAATCGCATGTTGCACATGACTTCCATTAAAGGGATTATCCGACCCCTGAAATGCCCCCCATATGCCGGGCCCCTCACAAACAATGTACATACCTGGCTCTCGGGTCCTTGCGCTGCTCCTGGTCCCTGCACAGCTGCCACTGCTTCTCCTCATGCGCAGGTGAAACCAGCTGGCGTCTGGGGGGAAGCTAATGGCGGACAGGGACGAGCCTCCTAGCCTCACCCTCGATGCTAGGGAGGCTTGTCCCCATCACTGCCTGCCATTGGCTCAAACGCTGGATCTTTTCATCCGCGCACAGGGAGAAGCAGCGGCATCCATGTGGCGACCAATAGCGACACAGGTGCTAGGGAGAGAGGCAAGTACATTGTGCCTGAGGGGCCCGGGCATATGGGGGGGGCATTTCAGGGGTCACATAACCCCTTTAAAGTCAAGAGGAAGAGTCGCACACGACTTGCAACACAAAATCCGACATGTATAGATTTTTGCAAATGCCACTTCACAGTCGCACGCATGTCAAGTGTCACATTGCAACACAATTGACACTGTCATGTCGCCATGTAGCCATGCCATTAGGGCTCCTGCACATAACCATATCCATTTTTGAGATCTGCAAATTGGGGATCTGCAAAACGTGGATACCGGCCATGAACCTGGCACCATTTTTTTTCTCCTGTAAAAATTTCCAATACTCGTCTTCAAAACAGACAAGAATAGGACATGTTCTATTTTTTTTTGCGGGGCCGTGGAACGGACTTACGGATGCGGACAGCACGCTGTGTGCTGTCTGCATCTTTTGCAGCCCCATTGAGACAAATGGGTCCGCATCCGATCCGCAAAAAATGCATATCGGTGCGGACCAAAACGACGGCCATGTGCATGAGCCCTCAAAGAAGTGAAAGGGGACTGAAGTTTAACCGTTTAATCCCCACCCCTGTGCAAGCCTTTGATCCCCACCATAGAAGAGATTATCATTTGAAGCAGTATACTGATATTGGATGAGCAGATTTACCTTCATATTCGTTGCTACTTTTTGGAAAGACAAATATTTTACCGTCTGGGTCTGCACCACATTCTATAGTCATCATTTTGGGTGATAATTCATAAATGAGTGTAGGTTCTGCGAATTGGTACATATTAAACCATACAGCCTAATCTCCAGGTGGCGATGAATTGGTTAACCGTTGCGCTGATCTGAAATGCCATAAAAATTGCATGTTTAAGGGAATTCATTACGAAGACTTTATTTGATATCTTTTGCCCACACGGATTACAGATCGCTCAGATGTATGCTTGGATAAGGGAGCCATCTCCATTTTAAAGATTACTTTGTAAATCAGGGGCTGATTGGAACGTTGTGATGTTGTGTGATCTCTTCAAAGACAAACGGTAACAGATAGAAATCTGCTTTTAATGAGTTCAGCTTTATAGTCTGTATTTGTTTGGTGCAGATGGTATATATGTCATCGGACAACATATAAATCCAAGTGTAATGGAAAGAAATAACAACGCTGCAGATACTGCAGTGGAGAGTCGCAGTAAATTATGAATTCCCCGGTGTTCTCAAAAAGTTGGATTCCGAGCTGGATCTGCTGTATATTCAAAATGCAGATTCCATGGTAAGTTGTAATAGGGCAGTGCTTCTCAATTATTTTCTGTCATGCCCCCCCTAGGAAGAAGAAAACATTTCGCTCCCCCCGCGCGACTGTAAATAGTATTATTTGTCTATAAAATTGTTATAAGTACACCAATCTCCCCACAGGTGAGGGCCATTAACCCCCCCCCCCCCCAATCATATGCAGGCTCCATTAACCCCCCTCCCCAATCATGTGCAAGCTACATTAACCCCCTACCCCCAAATCATGTGCAGGGTCCAGGCTTCCCCTCCCCCAAATCATGTGCAAGCTCTCTCCCCACCCCCGCCCCAAATTATGTGCAGGCTCTCCCCTGCCCAATAGGGTCCAGGGTCCCCCACCCACCCAATACTTACCTCCCTGGAAGCGCTGGATGCAGGCCTCTTCCGGCCTGTGTCCCGCTCTGCACTCTGCTCAGGTGGCGCGATGACGCCATCGCGCCGCTTGAACCGCTTCTGATAGGCTGCCGGCACAAGGCCCGCAGCCTATCAGAGGAGCAGGGGAGGGAGACGCCTCTCCCTCACCTGCCGCACAGCACAGCGATCTGTATCACTGTCCAGAGGACGGCGATACAGATCACTATGGAGATGAACGCTTCCACAGTGGAAGCGTTTATCTCCTGTCACCTGGAGCCCCCCTTTACGGAGCCTCGCGCCCCCCATGGGGGACGCGCCCCACTATTTGAGAAACGCTGTAATAGGGAATGGCCTATGTAAGGCCCCTTTCACACGAGCGAGTTTTCCGCGCGGGTGCAATGCGTGACTGAACGCATAGCACACACACTGAATCCTGACCCATTGATTTCAATGGGTCTGTCTACATGATTGTTTTTTTTTAACGCATCAGTTCTGCGTTGCGTGAAATACACAGCATGTTCTATAGGCCTCATTCACACGTCAGTGTTTTGGTCAGTGATTTCCATCAGTGATTGTGAGCCAAAACCAGGACTGGAGCCTCCACAGACATAAGGTATAAGGTGAAGATCTGCACCTGGACTGTGTTCAGCGCCGCACCTGGTTTTGGCTCACAATCACTGATGGAAATAACTGACTGAACACTGACGTGTGAATGAGGCAATATTCTGCGTTTTTTACGCAGCCCTGGTCCCATAGAAATGAATGGGGCTTCAGTGAAAAACGCATTGCATTTCCCACTGATGCTTGCTAGGAGATGCTGTAAACCGCCCGTGAAAAACGCATCAAAACGCATTGCACTCGTGCGGAAAAAACTAAACAACTGAATGCAATCGCAGACAAAACTGATAGAACTTGCTTGCAAAATGGCGCGAGTTTCACTGAACTCACCCTGAACGCATCCGGACCTAATCCGTCACCCTCGTGTGAAAGGGGTCTAAGGAAATCATTGCTAAATGATAGAATTAAAAGATTATCAGGCATTCTTATATACCTCTGACCCCCCAGAGATAAGCAGAACGAAGGCACAGTGCCATACATGAGTGCAGCTATGACTGATACGGCATCTCAGTGTATTCAAGTCAATGGGACTGAGCTTAAAGGGGTTGTGCAAATTTTTCAGTTAACTGATCGCTGGGGGTCCAACTGCTGGGGATCCACACCAATCATAAAAACGGGGGGTCCCGTTCCCCTGTTCTGGTGGAGTGGCAGGTAATGCATGTGCACTGCCACTCCTTTCATCCTCTATGGGAGCGCCTTAGATAGCCAAACGCTGTTCTTGGCTATCATTAGAGATATAAAAGAGAGAGCGTGCACATGCACAACCTGCCGCTCCATCAGAACAGGGAAACAGGACCCCCACTCTTGTGATTAGTGTGGGCCCCGGTGGGCGGGGTGGCCAAAGTTACAGAAACACCCAGGATGGTTGTGCTACATGGATGAAAATATTGTTTGTTAGGTACTATGGAGATTATATAATAGTACACCTTATTGTACACCTGTTATGGTTGTCAAATAAAAATTGTTCTGTTTTTTTCAAAGCAATATCTGAATTGGAATATTTTTGTAATTGCATGCAATTAAACATTAGTATAAACACCGAGTTATTTAATAAAATCTATCTATATAGCTCCACCTGCTGTTTGTTCTTTTCCTTACTTCTCTGTCCACCTACTGAGGTGGACAAACATGCTCAGTTCCATCCTTCAACTGCCATCAGTTAGATCTAGTGTTAGAAGCTGTGATAAATACAGCGAGGGAGCTGCAGCAGGAAGGACACCCACCTAAGACATGACACATCTCCTGAGCTGTGATAGGGCTGCTGCAGAGAGGACATGCCCTCTGAGCTGCCATCTTGAAATTAATCTAGCAGAGTAATTGGAACAATGAATGGAGAGATATCTGGATCTATGTGAGGTACAGAGCTAGTCCTAGCTTTCTTACAAAGAGATTGTCATGTGTTATAACATGTCTGATTTTTATTTTTTACATTCATCAAGAGAGGCCGTACTGGGCCACCAATTAAGGGGAGGCCGACATGACAGGGTTTTGGCTGCAGAAGGGGTAGGTTGGTGAGTTGAGGGTTAAAAGTTAGGACAGTGAAGGATGGAGGGGGGAGAAGTTAGGAAAAGGCGGGAGGAAAGCTTATATAAGGAAAGGTCAGAGGGAGGTCAGTACCTAGAATTTTGCCAGTGAACTCCCGCCCACCCACCCTATATATGCGGCGGTGAGGGACGCTAGATTAAAAAAAAAAAAAAAAAGGAAAAATTAAATGATGACATTGTTTGGCTGTTACCTTACATTACTACATAATAAGGAATTAATTTATTATGATTAAACGGTGGGCATAGTACGGGGTTTGGATGGGGTCCTAAGGGTGAGCGGTTGGACTGTTCAGTAGTGCTCGTTTTATACCTAGGGTTGGACTACATGTACTGTAATCTATGTCGCGGCAGTCGAGGCGGGGGAGGTCCTCGAAGTTGGTGACACTGATGCTTATGGAGGAGGGGAGGGCCTTAATGGTGGGGGCTGCACTCCCATGGTTGGTGTAGTTGGCTTGTGGAGAAGGCGTCCGTGAATTGGTCTTCGAGCTGGCGTTTTACGGCTGGAAGCAGGACGGTGGTGCCAGTCTGGGCAAGTGCAGTTTAAAAAGTTGGGGCTTCGAGGACCTGGGGAAGTGGAAGATAACACGGTATTTAATTTTATTTAATGTTATTTAATGCTATTGGAATTTTATGCGTTATTTATGGTTATGTATTTAAGATTTGGGAATAAACGGCTGCTGTGGCCATTAAATCCAAGATCGGTCTCTGTGTTGGTATTACTCCTAGGATGGTAAGGTAGGAAGGGGGGAGGTCGGGGGGTTTCAGGTAAGTGGTATACGCCACGAAATGAATAGACAATAACCTGGTCATGGGATAACCCCTTTAAACATACGAGTGGCTAAAATAGCAAAATCTACAATTTTCCATTGTCTTCATACTTTTTTGCCCAATATGTTAGATACCAAAAAAATGGTGAGTTAATGGGTCCACATCCCTTAAACATCACCAGAGAAGCAGAACATTGTGGGCAGAAGTTTATGAAAAAATGCTGTACTCTCAGAGACGTCCCGTAGGGAACAGATCGATGATATAATTCCCAGCGTACACTTTATTTCTACTGACTGCAATAGAATGAAACAGACCAAATATACACAGTAATTAGTAACCAAATCTTCCCTTTTCATTTACAGCTTTAAAAATCATTGCCTTTTAGATCTTGCAGTAAAGTGAAACGACCCAAGGCGATTCAAAACAGATTCACTTCTCAAATGTAATTTCATTTTAATATACAACAATGCAGGCTATTACACAAGGATGAGTGCCCGCTATAATTTCCCTCTACTTCATTTTTAAATACACTTTCAAAAAAGGAACCAGACTGAGCAGATTAGGAGAAATCTCACACTTCTGTTTGATAGGCCAATAAAACATGAAGTCCTCTAAGCACACAAAAGAAGATACAAGAGGACAAGTGTATTTCTATCCCGATGTCTCCCCTTGGGGGGAAGCAAAGATTGCTTGGATTTTCTTTCTAAGGGTGCTATTACACTGCCTGATGTTCGGGCAGTGCGAGCGCTAATGGATGGGAACACATCCATCGATGCTCGTTTGCACCCGCCGATGCAAACAGTTTGGAGAAACGATTTATTCCTCCCTCATTCTCTACCACCTAATCAAAAAAGCAAAAGTGCATATGAATATCACTCCCATGGTAGGAGCGTATTCACAAATGAAGATGCCACTCCTTCAAACAAATCACAGAAAAACACACAGTGTGTGTGTCCCTCCTCTCACTGGTTGCTGATGCACATGGAGGTAACAAGGGGTAACACACCATATGTGCGGGGACTGTGCTCCTCAGTGTAAATGCGCAACAGCATGGATAGGTTAGCATAGGAACCGTCTGAACTGAGACCACCTTGTCGCTTGGTAGGTGGGCTTAGATGTGTTTTGATCAAAATGTATTGACCAAGTGTCTCAGATTTTATCAATAGAGTGAGGGCTTAGTCCATATGTTATGCTTGCATCTATTATTATAGTGCATTATTTTCTGTGACTTTGTAAATGTAGCCATGTACATCCGCGCATTTAGTATCATATCGTGCAGGATGTTTTATATTTTTTTTCTCTGTGATTTGCATTTTATGATCAAGTGCGTCCTATAGTCTGAAAATATGGTAATTTTCCAGATTATCATGCAGTCTAACAAGGGCTTAATCGTTTGTTTTATCATGAGCTAAGCAGTTCATAGGTGTCTTAGTAGTCCCTTATTTTACACCTCCTATGGAAATGATATGCTTCTCCTGCCAAGCCGAATGTAGATATTCACGCCCCACATTAACATTACATTGTTTGTAGATTGTAAGTGTGATTTTTTTATTTTTTTGTCAACAAAAGCAACATCTATCGGTTTGTCTCAAGTTCGGACTCTGGCAACAGGCAAATATAATACGGATCCTTAAAGAGGACCTTTCACTGGTCCACAGTTTATTAGGCAAATGTATATACATGCAGAGCGGCACCCAGGGATGTTCCTGCACTTACTTGTATCCCTGGGTGCCGCTCCGTTCGTCCTCTGTAGTGCCCGGTACCGGCGCTCGTGCTTCTGATAATTTTGCCTGGGGCGGAGACATCTTCTTTTGCCCTGGACGTCTCCTTCTCCCAAGGCTGGAGCGCTGGACAATCTCAGCGCTCAGCTCATATTCAGGATATGAGCTGAGCACTGCGATTGGCCAATGGGTTGTCCCATTTAAAATATTCAATATTTTTCATACCAGCACCTGGTTCTTAATACCTTTTTATTTAGGTGTAATTAAACTTACAGTTATTCAATAAAATGTATCTGTATAGGCAAGGGGTAGCAATGGGACAGAACCATCTACCCCCAGTAGTATGTGTATCAAAAAATGTATTAGCACCATGGGCATCACTAGGACTTAATCCTGTTTATGGGTGCTCATATAGGACTGGCAGATTAAAGTGGTCATTATTGGGGCTGGCAGTACTGCTTGGATACCTGTATGTGGCTGGAGGAATGTGTAAAGATTTATGACTAGCACATTTAAATTTCATCTGATCTGCCCAAGTTACCCTAGTCTGACACTGGCATATGGGAAAGGGCCGATATTGGTATAACTGGGGTTACTGTATATCCAGGTGACTAAAACATTGTTCTGATTGCTAGGATGTAGTTAGGCTTTATATTACATGTATGATATGAATACACCATAGACAATATGTTACAGAAGCCGCCACTCACCTAGTCAACGATGCCGCTGTCGCCTGTATCAGACTCGATGATAAAGCACCTTTTGCACTTATTAGTAGACATCTTGCTCCACGGAATGGCAAAATTACCCAAAATCCTAACACCACGAATTCTATCATCCTCAGGGGCTGTGGCCACAACCGGAGCTTTTATCTGCTCTTTATATTGTGACATCATGACTTGTGTGACATCATCAGAGACTGTATCAGGTCATTTTTTTGTTTTGGCCAATAAAAATCCCTCAGTGCAGTGCGCCTTTTCTTTGAGCAAGGTTGTTTCTACATGGTTATTCCAGCGTTCTGAGAGGCTTATCCGGCACACAAGCACAGCAGCCTGGGATCCCCCCCTGTATGGGAGAAATTCTGCCTATATCTAGTGTCGTGCCTAGGATGCACAACACCATCTGGTAAGGAGCCACTACCCTTATTCTTCACTCTGCACATAGAGGTATTACACCAGGGAGCGCTCCTTCTATTTCTCTTCTATCAGAGAACAACAGCCTTCGGCACGCCAGCTGTTGTGACACTACGACTCCCAGCATGCACTGCCTGCAGGACCACTCAGGTTAAAATAACCCAACGATGTAGCGCTCACCAGGTTCCACTGAGCGGCCCCTACAAGAGGATCATCCCCAGGGACAACGAGCACTCCCCTGGAAGACGAGCATAAATCTTTGGCTGAATAACCACTTCCGCTAGACAACGAGCATTAACCCTTCCATCCATTATTGCAGTGTCCCAGGGGGTCAGTAGTGTAGCTTTAGGTATGCTGGGCTTTGTAGTGCAGGGCAACCCACTAACCTGGGACCGACTGTCGTATTCAATCGGGTCAGCACTGGAATAGGCAGGTGATGAATGTCGTGACGCCAGTGCCAATTGAACGGTGGCACACCGTGTAGTGACAGGTGGAATAATTGAGGAATCTTTATATACTTGAATAACAGGATAACTTTACTGAACGTAGTTGAAGATAGATGAACAGTCAGCAAGTACAGTTCCAAAATATTCCACACGTTACAATACAGTCACAGCAGTGGTTCAGGCTATTAATCACAGTCGCAAAAGCTATCTTCTCAAGACAGGCCTCCTAGACTGTGGCCTACTTTCAATGCAGCAATACACTTCAGGAAACTATTCTGTAGGGGCACTTACTTTCCTGCCTTAGTTCCTGGCTGGGGAGGCAATACTCTCAAGGTCCAGACACCCGAATAACAGTGATAATCCTTGAGCAAGGTTTTGTAGAGGTTTCCTCTTTCCTGGTGACAGGCTCTACTTGATATGCAAACTGCTTTGCTGGTTACACTCTCTGTCCCACTTGCTAGTGACAGGCTCTTACTTGGAGTACCTCAGGTATACATGACCTGGAAGACTGGATGGGAAATGATCCTCCACACCAGTGGTGCAATTTCTGCACTCAGTTACTGAGTCCTGAATCTCTCAGAACGGACTCTGAACTGGAACTTCCAACTGACTTCCTAGGCTAGGCCCTGGTCTATTTATACTAAACTGGGGGCTCCCTCTGCTGGCTGGAATATGAATTGCCTGCTACAGGCCTACCTTTCTTAAAGGGAGATACACATTAAAATATACCTACCCGTATGCTGCATTATTAACCCTTTCCCTGCCTCCCTTCAACCCTTAACCATTTCCTCACCTAGTTTCCTATCCCTTCATCAAACATTAACCCTTTCCCTGCCTTGTTGAAGACATCAACCTTTTGTTGCCTACTTCATTCAGCCCAGTATCAGGATTAACCCTTTCCCTGCCTAGGGTTAATCTATTACAAGTTTCTTATTCTACCTTCAAGAACTAATAGTATATATATATATATATACACAAGTAATACGAGTAATACATCAAGACTCAGTGTGCTCAATAAATATATTTTATTAGTATACAGTGAGTCCTGGGCTCAGTATGTACGCATGTCAGGCCGTAAGGGAACAGAACAAGTGCCCGCAGTATCCTTTTACAGTGATCAACTTCTTGTGCATATGTTGGGTGCTTATATGAGATCATCCACACCACCAGAGAAGGACCCCCCAATGGAGAAGGGCCCCCCCAAGAACACACTCTCATTTATCAGTTGATCTGATCTTTTATACGGACATAAAAATGTTCACTTATCGGCAGCACATATAGAGTAATAACAGGAGATTTTCTGCCAACATACAGTAGCGTACTAACATACTGGAAACTGCATGGGGTGGGGGACAAACAATCGTAAGAAGGACCATTTGTTTCCCACGCAGCTTCCATCAACCGCTGTGAAGGTTTTTTACTGCTTGTTATGCCCCCACATCAGGCCACTTAAAAGGAACCTTACTCTAATGAAAGCGAAGGAGGACAGAATCGGCTGTGCCCTCCACCGTCCTTCTCCTGTGATCTGACTAAAATATTGAGGGATTTTTTGAGGTATTAGAGTTTTCCACTTTTCCAAAAAGTGGGTGGTGCAGGGTGGCTATAGCCTGGACGGGACATTTATTGTAATCTACATTTGGATTATATCTAAACTAGCTCCCGTGCTGATGTAACTTTCCATTTTGCCACTTGGACCTGCACAGATGCACTACGATTTTTAAAAAGTGCATCCTTTTAATTATTGTGGAGCATCTGACTCCAGTAGGGGATAGATTAAGACTGGTGTGTAAACCGGGGGTCATTTATCAAATTTAAAGTAGTAAATTTAAAGTAGTACTAAAGTAGTACTGGTTTAGTTGCCCATAGAAATCAATCAGATTCCACATTTTATTTTGGACAGCTCCCTTAGAAAATGAAAGGTGGAATCTGATTGGTTGCCAAGGGCAATTCAGCCAGTTCTACTTTACACCAGGTTGATAAATGTCCCCTTCATCTTTTTATGAAATGTCCCCATAGTATCTATCTGGGGTTTTCTAATATTTCGATTTTCTTTTCTGTAACCAGACTGTATAACAGTATTGTAAACCATATAACCTATAAATCAGATTTTAAATTATTTAACCTAGAAATCAGATTTTGTGTAATAAATTGAGATTTTTGATGGGTATGTTTTTCTTGTTCCTGTTTGGGAAACATATTTTTAGGTTATATAGTATGTGCAATCATCCCTTATATAATACTGGGTGAGGCTTGTTTGTTGTTTCTCTAGTATTGTAAACCAGTCAGCTTACGACAAGGTTAAAAATGTTAAATACATTTTTTTTTTTTGCTGAGAATAGTTCAGCAGCGATGAGCACTGCAGGAACGCTCACCAAAAGGTGGCGCTGAAGCGCCTCTGATCGCGGAACTCTTTTCTCTCTTCTCTGTTCCTGACCGAGAGGATTTCTCTGTAACCCTCTGTGCGTCCGTTACCAAGGCAACGTTTCCCAGCCCGAGTTGTTATGCCTAAAGTGTATGGGCTCCTGAGTGGTTCGGCAGCCCGACTTTCCCAGGTGTCCAGTTCCTTCCCGGGGGGGTCTCATGAGGGTTCTGTATCCACGGCCCGGAAATCCTGACGGCGCCCGCATCCATTTACGGGAGGTTATCTCTGAAACCGGAGAATGAGCAGGTAATGGCCTCCCCGCTTCTCCATAGGAACAGGAGCAGCTTGTCATCACATTACATTACCTGGTGCATGGCTTTCCCGTGTACCTTCCGTCATACTCTGATCAGGGCACACTGCATTCAGAATGACAGAGCAGTCAGTGTGAGGATGTGACATACTGACCCTACCACTAATGCACCCACTGCTTAATAATGGTAAAACACTCACCTTTAATATTTCACACCCCTTTAGTAAGTTATGTGATTTTGGAGTAATCTAAAATTAGCATTTATTAAATCTATTAATACCTGAGCATTTACCGCCCGTATAAATTGCATTTATGTAACATCGGATGCGAAGTACGGTTGCGTATAGGCTCGTAGAAATGTGCCATTGTATTTTTGGGGTTACAGTATTGTCATATTTCGCTTACTTTACTTTTATTTATTTTTTCGCTTCTTATGCATTTTTTTATTTAGCATTTTACTGATTTATTTTACAGAACACATGATCAGCGGGTTCCTGCGTGTTGCCAGACGCAGTCTGAAATGAGGTTCTCATAGGACTAACGGTCCTTTAATGCTAGGTCCACACGGAGTATTGTGAGCCTGGATTTTGTCGTAAATTTGGCCCCAAAAACACATGCCGAATCTCCCCATTGATTTCAATGGTTTTAATCCACGTGTTAAATCACATGGTGCTTTTCTTCCACTTGTGTTTTTAAAAACATCACCGTGTCCTGCAGATTCTGATACGCTGAAAATACTCCATGGGAAATGACCTGTCGGCAGGACTTTGTTTTCCGTCCTGCATAATGGAAACGAGACGGATCCGTTCTGCTTCGGATAGACTTCTATTATGACGGATCATAATAGACTGCCTCTTAAAGGCTTCCGTTATATTCCGTTATAAACTGAATGCCCTAAGGCTGGGAACACACCTAGGCGTTTCTGAATCGCGCGTATGACGCGCGTTTTATGATGCGCGTTTTGTTAACTTACAAACGCGCGTCATACGCGCGATTGAGTGACTCTCCCCTATGGCATCATTGTCCATAGGCGCGTTAAAACGCCCCAAAGAAGCTCATGTACTTGTTTGGGCGTTGGCCGTTTTACAGCGCGTTCAAACGCGCTGTAAAACGCCCAAATGTGAACCATGCCCATAGGGAAGCATGGCTTTTCACATGTTGTGCGTTTTACAGCGCGTTTGAATGCGCTGTAAAACGCTTAGGTGTGTACCTAGGATAAGAGGCCTCAAGCTTTCAGAGAATAGCTGTAGATATACTGAGATTATATCACACACAGGTGGACGCTATTTACTAATGAGGTGACCTCTGAAGGCAGTTGGTCCCACTGGATTTTATTTAGGGGTATAAGAGTACAGGGGGTTGAATACAAATGCACATCACACTTTCCAGATTTTCATTTATTAAAATTTTTTAAAACCATGTATACCATGGACCATAATGGTCTGCGGTAGCGGAATCCATAACGGAATTCTTAGATAACCCAAACCTTGTACACCGAACATGAAACCACACGTTCGCTCAACACTTTTTGTCTCACTTCAGCAAGTGGCATTTATCACGTAGAGAAAGTGAATACAAGGCACTTACTAATGTATTGTGATTGTCCATATTGCTTCCTTTGCGGGCTTGATTAATTTTTCCATCACATTATACACTGCTCGTATCCAGGGGTTATGTCCTGTAATCCAGCAGCGGTGATCGTGCTTGCACACTTATAGGAAAAATCGCCATCCTCTCTGGTGGCTGGGACCATGGGAGTATGCATAGGCCGGTGCTTTTTCCCCTAGTGTGCAAGCATGGCCCCCCTGCTGGATTGCAGGGTGGTCGTAACCATGGAAATGATCAGTGTATAATGTGATGGAAAAATGAATCCAGCCAGTGAAGGAGGCAATATGGACAATCACAATACATTAGTAAGTGCCTTGTATTAACTTTCTCTACATGATAAATGCTATTTGCTGAAGTGAGACAGACCCTTTAAATATGTTGTCCAAGTTAAATGAAAACTTGGTCAACTCTTTTCTCCCCTACATCTCACAGCATTGCACTCCGGTTTGTTTTCCTGGCTGCAGCGGTGACATCCCATGTACTTAGGTCACAGCTGGAGCCAATCAGTGGCCTCAGTAGTGGCGCCCCCTATAACTGCTGAGGACAGTGATTGGCCGCACAGTGACCTGTGTGCACGGAGTATCACCGCTGCAGCCAGGAAGATGATGGCGGTGGGTATGACCAGAGCTCAACGCTGGAAGTGGCAGGGAGAAAAGGGGTGAGCATTCATTCTTTTGTTATGTTACCACATTTACAGGGAACGTCGAGTGTTTGTTCAACCTGGTCAACCCCTTTAAAGGTTCCCAAAAGTACAACTGAAATAACCAAGAAACTGTGTATATCAGATATTACTATAACAGATATTACTGTGGTGTGTATTTTTCAGAGCCGAAGTCTGTGGAGCAGCTCCCAAAGTCAATCTGTGCAAGGTGAGAAGTTTCCTCCCTGGAGATAAAGTGTCCCAGCTGAGCTAGTATGGCCTATTAGATAAAGTAACACGTTCAGTATCTGTACTCAGCAATTGAGTGACGTTTCTGGTTTTTAACAAGGGTGTAACTTGTAGGGCATGTCCTTCTGTTGCCGGGTGCCAAGCAGGGCACCAAGATCTCACTCTGCCTTTGCCGCAGTATTTAGATAGAGGGCTTGCCCATAAAATCCTTGCCCCAGGTGAAGGAAAGCCTAGCGATGACTCTGGGCCACCATCAGGGGCGGACTGGGAACTTAATATGGCCCTGGAAAAAAAAACTAAAAGTGGCCCCATGTTGTAGGGGGCCAACAAAAATAGGGGGGGGGGGTCTGCAATACCACAGCGTGATATACCATCCCAGCAAAACCATATCCCACAGACCAGCATCATACACTGCCCCAAAAGCTGTCCCTCTGCCTCAAAGTCTGTGGTGGCCGTCAATAGAGACATTTTTTGTCCCTCTTCTCCAGTTGTCTCAGATTAAGATACTGTGCATGGGGCTTAGGAGGTGAGATGCGGGTCACAGCAGTTGAATTCAGGAAGGCCTATGCGGTCACTGGCCGGGTACATGAGTATCTGATTTTCACAGCGTTAATTACCACTGATAGCTCATTACCTGGTCAGTGGCCATGAGGAGGGCTTGGGCGGCCTCTTGAGGCATCGGCCCACCAGGTAATTTCCCTGTAAGGTCTATGACCAATCCGCCCCTGGCCACCATTTTTGTATACACTCTTTTAGGTTTAACTGATAGAGGGGTGAGGAGTCCCCTGTGTAGGATCCCTTCTGTTAGATAAAACCAAGCGCTCAGCTATCAAAGATCACTGGACTGCACTGTAAAGAGTGGACATAAACTAATATAAACTGATTATGGCCCGTTAAAGGAAACATGGTGTCTAAAAAACCGCACTGTATATTGTTAATGGCCACGTGGCACCTTTAAACTGGAGCTATTGCTGGTATGGGGTTAGGTGGGGGGACAACATGCATATTATTGCTGTTCTGACCTGCAATCTCCTGCAGGTTATTTACAGTAAAAACAGAATATTAATCAGCTCTGGCATACCCACTTCTCCAACCCCAGCGCTCTCCTGCCCTACAGGTGGGAGCCCTTCTGCCATCTGCTTTTCCTCCTTTTCCACATCATCTAATATCCATGAGAATATGTCATCAGGAACATCCAGCTCTTCCTCTCTCTGCATCTTGCTGTCTTTTCTAGAACATGGAGACTTTTAAGGATGATTTGGAAGAAGTAAATCCAGCAAAAGATGAGAATTGCTATCATTAAGACCTGGTCCCCCTAAGGGGTGCAGACTGGATGGTATTGCTTGGCACGCTGAAGCTGGAATAATAAAGGCTTCCATCATATTGGTATTGAATTAAATATCTGAAGTAGGAATAAGTAAAAGTCTCCCTGCAGTCTCCCTGTACTGTCCCTGCAGTCTCCCGTACTCTCCCTCTCCAATATTCTTCTATTAATTATTATAAGCAACAGTGTCCTTAGCGCATGAGCGCTTGCCACGTCTCTCCCTATGCTCAGCTCACAGGACAATGGTGGAGACCCCACAGGATGAAGGTTTTATAAGGCTGTAGCCTGTGACATCACAGCGATTGGCTAACTGCGGTTTGGCTGGCTGCACTGCATTATGGGTGATCTTGCGTTCCCAAGCTCCTTATTTTTACTTGGTAACACGTGCAGCCACCATTTTCGGAAAAACTGATTCTTTACCACGAAACTCTAGGACATTCAGATCCGTTGCAAATCAAAATTTTCCTAAACTTCAGACCAAATTCTGCTTCACTGAACACTAATTAGGACTATTTCAGGACTTTGCACACTACTGTATAATAATTGTTGCATTCCTTACTCATTGTGGTTTCTTTTCCAGGCAATGGGAAAGCTGGAAGTTCTTGGCCCAGAAGGTAAAAATCATGGCATTATTTCCTGACTATATCAAGTTCCTCATAGTAACCTTTAATTTAAAGGGGTTTTTCCACAAGTGATGGCATCTTCTTGCCTAAGCAATGTAGCTTCTCCCCTGCATACATTCAGTGCAGTTCCATGGACAGTGGGTAAACATCTGCAAGGAATAAATGAAAGGGGTTTTGTTCTCCAGATTGGCGGCCGTCCCACTCATCTGACTACCATGGCGCATACTAGCTGTATATATATATTTAACCAACTTCCCAGGGATCATACCACATGACTTTTAAAATTTCCTTATGAAAAAAGGGTCACTGAGCTTCGAATACATTTTTGTTATGTCGCAGCAAGATATCAAAGGTTTTGATTGGTGGGGTCTTGGTGCTGAGACCCTCCCCTATCAATGGAAAGAGAAGCACTCGCATAGCACACACTCTCTACTCACTGCTTCTATTGGGCCTGTCTCCAGCAGCAAGGAGAGTGTGATATGCGCACGCTTCTCTCTCCTCATTCTAGCAATCGCTGGGGGTCTTAGCACTCAGACTCCCACCAATCAAAACCTTTGATATCTTTCTTTGACATATCAACAATTTTTAGAAAGCTTAGTGACCTTTAAGGATGGGTTCACCCATGGTGGATCCACTGTGGATTTGCAGTTGCAGATTTTCATGTGGTGAATCTGCAGCTTTGTACAGTAGCAGCAAAGTGCATAAAATTTTAAGAAATCTCATTCGTGCTGTATACAAAAAACCTGATCATTCAGGTCCAAAGTAGTGAGAAACCCTGTGATCAGCTGATCATTAGAGGCCCTCCTAACACAGAAGGGTTGTTAAAGTTTTACAGTCTACGGTGCTCCAATTATCCCCTTTGGGGGACACACCCGGATGCCTGGACGCCTGGTTACTTCTGTCTTTGAACACTATCAGTCCTCATTAGTGTTAACGTACTTTATTTTGTCATAATTAAAAGGGGTTGTGCCCTCTGAATATTGATGTCATACCCACAGGATATACCATAAATGTCCAATAGGTGAGGGACACGTCCCTATCTCAAGAATGGAACCTTGTTGCAGTGAATAGAGACTGCAATTCACTGCTGTAGGACTTCCGAAAATAGCCGAGTAAGCACGCTCGTCTATTTTCAGAAAGCCCATAACAGTGAAAGGAGAGAACTATGCATGCACAGCCACGTCTCCTTTCATTGCAGGTCTTGAGACAGGAGCGGGTCACGTTGGTGAGACCTCCTCCTGTGGATATTCCACAACTGTCCAGATGGGACGACCCCTTGAACTGTTTTTCTTGTTTGCATATTGGAAAAAAAAAACATAAGCAGATTTCATTGTAGTGTTCTTTATTGTAAGTAGGGCCTGATATGTCCATTTTTTTTATAGTTTGTTACATGCAAAACTAATAAAAACTCAATAAACACTGATTAAGATATTTTGCATGTTTCAGAACTGAAATATATTTTAGTTGCTCAACAGGGTTTATTAAAGGAGTTTTGTGGGATCAGCTTTTTGTGGACATACAGTATCTTTAGAAAAGGTCACCAAGATCAGATTGGTGGTGGTCCGACTCTCGACATGTGTGAAGGTACAAGTGATGCATAATTGTTTTCTTCAGTCCATCGATGAGCACATGGTACTTGTAGTAGTGACAGTACAGGGTATGGCAGAATAGGAGGAAGCTGCAGTGCCCCACACCGCCGTGACCAAGTAGATGGCATACCAGTAGACAAGCCAAGGTAAGCATTGAAGAGGCTGTATTTGCTTCAGCACAGTAGTCCCTTCAAACAGCTGATCAGCATGCCGAGATTTGGACCCCGCCGGTCTAATATTGATGGCCTATCCTAATGATTAGAGATGAGCGAACTTTATTTTTAGTTCGGCGTCCAAAGTTCGGGTTCGGGTTATCGTAGTATCCCGTTATGGATTCCATAATGGCATTTGGAATCCATAAGGGGCTTCTTCATTGAACCCGAACCTTGGACAACCCTAAGGACCTGGGTTGATGTCGCCGTCATGTGATCAGTGCAGGGGGAGTGGCTCAGTACTGGATCACCTCTTATCCAATCCAGTGCTGAGCCACGCCCCCTGCACTGATCACATGACTGTGACGTCACCCCAGGTCCTTAGGGTTGTCCAAGGTTCGGGTTCAATGAAGCAGCCCCTTATGGATTCCAAATGCCGTTATGGAATCCATAACGGGATGCTACGATAACCTGAACCCAAACTTTGGACACCAAACTAAAAATAGAAGTTCGCTCATCTCTACTAATGATATCTCCTCAATATCCTCAAGTTCCTGGAGGAATGCAGTCATGAGTTAATATAGTTTTTCAAGGTCCTTGTTCATAGCTTTCCATTTCTAGGAGGAATACACTGTATATTTAGTATATTTTAGTCTGGCACAAAGGATTTTCAGGGCAGCACATTAACATTTATTGTTTCTATACGTTCTCCATTTTAGATGATGGTTATCAAAAAGCAAGTATATCGGTATCTCCGTAAGTATAATGCCTTCCAAAAAAATCTTGCAGCTGTGTAGTCGGTCTTAATAACACCTATATCTGGCGGTGGATCTGCCGCAGTTATGTAGAGGCGCCGGCCTCTACATAACTTCGGTGTATCCAGCGCCGTTCTAAATGTTAGTTGGTTTACATTTAGACCATTTTCTCTGCCTAAAACAGGTGTAGAAAATGATATATAAGAAGGGTCTGCCGCCCCGTCCCCTTCCCTGCCCACACCACACCACGCCCACTTTTTTAAACCTGGTTTGATTGAGGAGAAGTTGCAGACTGCCTCACAAACAACCTTTGCCGCAATCTGCGCCAGAAATACGCCTAATATATTCGTATTTCTGGATAATAAATCACCCCCATAGTCAAACTCCACCAGTCTCTTCACAGTGATCATTCTGCAGTACTTCATTACGGACTCCTAAAATCACATGTAAAGCCTTCAAAAAGTTTCATTTATTTTTTAACCCTATAGACTATTATTCATCTCTGTTGCACAAGTTTGTTGCATTTATTTATCTGTTTCCTCTCTCCGCAGAGTGCGCAATTCTCAGGGTACAGAAATCGCAACAAAGGTGCGTTTTCTTCATAATGTTTTTTTAAAGGGCGTGGTTTCATCTTAGACATTGGTGGCATATTGCTAGGATATGCCACAAATGTCAGATAGGTGTGGGTCCTACCTCTTGGACTCGCACCTATCTCCAGAACGGGACCGGGCATGCGCGGCCGCCCTTTATTCATTTCTATGGGACTGCCGAAAATAGCCAGGCACTGGCTAGGCTATCGCTGGCAGTCCCATAGAGGGGAATGGAGTGGTCGCCACGTTCTCTATTCATTTCTATGGGACTTCTTCAGTTCCGGGGACCCTTTCTGGAGATAGGTGCGGGTCCCAGAGGAAGGACCCGCACCTATCTGACATTTGTGCCATATTCTAGCAATATGCCACCAATATCTAAGATGAGACAATAAGTTTCAGAGTGACCAAGAAAGTTACATTCCGAATACCCAAACCGTTGGGTTAAAGATATGTACTACGCAAATGGCCCGTTATGTCTGACTATAATTTCCACTAGTTCTGAGATGAATCTGCACCTTTTCATACCTTTTTGTTTTTAGGTCTAAATTTTATATTTGCCTACTTTTGCTCAAACAGCCATAAAAAGGGTTATTCCAGTCCTATAAAGTGATGGCATTTCTCTATAATAAGCTGTGTCTTTATGATCCTTGGGGTCCAACCAATTTGGGACCACTACCAATCTTGAGGCAGAAGGGGCAACCACATTGGTATGCTTGTTTCCCCTGCCCGGCAGTACCATGGCCACCTGCTTAAAGGTGTTTTCCGGATCTTTAGATATTGATTGGCTATCCTCAGGAAAGGTTATCATTATCAGATCGGTGGGGCTGTAACACCCAGCAGTCCCAATGATCAGCTGTTTTTGACAGTGGGCGGAGCTGGAAATAGAAGGCTCCACCTACCATGCAGGGGCTGTGCTGCCATACTGCTCCTGTCGATAGATAGATAGATAGATAGATAGATAGATAGATAGATAGATAGATCACGTTATATAGTCCTGCTTACAATTAATATTTGTCCTTTCTTGTAGCACCCTGTAAGCATTCAAAATGGGAAACTGCAAGTTCTCGGACCCGAAGGTACATATGGCACCAACCCAAAAATATCAAACTCGGAATAGTGCATTTAGATTGATTTATTTTTACACACTGTATAGCTCTGAATGGTCATAACAATATTATAATAAGTATAATTATACTATAATATGTAACAATATTATAATACATTAATTGTTTAATATTCCTAATTGTCTTTTTGCAGAAGAAGTGGTTTTTCATCCTTATGAAGCAGCATCCAGGTAGATTATTTTTACTTGTCATGTATGCAAATATATTTCCATGTGGATAATCATTGTCACCATCACAAAGATTGTTCATACCCATTGCTGCTTGTATTTATGGCACCAGAAACATAAGTATCATATCTTTAATGATCATTGCTCCTATGGCCACCTAGACACGTGTCCACATGGGACAAAAAATCTTTGCACAGGTTGCTGCACATTCTGTGGCCAAATCCACTGCTAAATCTGTGTGTTTGACATGTAATTTCCCGCAGACTTACCATGCATTTCACCCTGTGCTCTGCAGAAGGTTAAGTCCGTGATGAATATTCGCATAAAGAATTGACATTCATGGAATTTGTCATCCACACCACATCCACATCAGTATATACACGGATATTTTTCTGCAGCGTATGGCTGACGCTCGTTGAAATGTCATTCATCTTGCCGCTACTGTAATACGCTGCGGATTTTCACCCGCATTTCTCAACAAAAGTCCACTGCATTTTCACTACAGGAAGCAATGAAGAGATTTCAGATGTTTATGCAGCATCTACATGTTTGCAGATTGCACATCTCTGTCATTCATCTTCATTTAGTGGTCAATGGTGCAAATCCCATGTGGGACACGAGGCTTGGATTTATTGATTTTGCTCTTCTTAAGTAGAGAATTAGTGATAGTTTCTTAGTTTTTAACTATAGTAGATGATGAGGTGGTTTTCTTTCTAGTAACACCGCGTGCATGATTATATAGCTCCCATACTATTCCTGTAAAAAGAATAGTTACATATTCACACCTAGAATGCAGGCAGCTTTAAAGAGAGTTGATGTTTTGAGTATACAATTGTACCTAAATAAACTTACAAGGACATTGCTTGAGTAACAATATACTAATATTGTAATATCAGCCAAATTGCGCCCTTAGAGGGGTTGTCTCATCTGGGTATTTAAAGGCTATGGACACCTTTGGGGGCACGTTTTTGTTATTGCATTGTACTCCTTTTGAGCTAAAATCAATCTTTCAATTGGTCTTTATTAAAAATGTTGAGCCTCTTTCTCTGTGCAGCCTTGAGACGCCTTAGTAGCAGGCTCTGAATATTCGCTTTGTTCTGTCAAGCAGCTCAGCTGACGGCTCATTATCTCTGACCTCCAAAATACCCATTATAGCTAAATTCTTATTTTACTGAAGAATGTGGCTTCAATAAGTGTTTATGACCTTTTAGCAATTTAGAGATAAGGACACAAAGTAAAAGTACTATTCACACAGCCAGACAAACAGTTAACCCATTGTGACAGAATGGCTCAATATTTTTAATAAAGAACAATTGAAGAAATTTTTTAAACCCCAAATGCAATCGTGAAATGCAATCATAAACAAAAATTTTTCCCGAAGGTGTACATAGCCTTTAAGAAGAAGGTGTGCAAATGAGCTTTAAGCAAGCTTTGCCTCTGATGCCACCAGATGTAAGGCAGCTATCCTATAAGTCAATGTTTGACCCTTTAAACAGGCCTTAAGACATGCCATGGATAATAAATAAGCCAGCATCTCATCTGCAGATAGCTGTTTTGGGGTGATTGCCCCTCATCAGTGCAGAGCAGAGAGTACTGGCTTAACTGGATGAGAGGCCCAGGTCAGGATTTGGGGGATACTGTCTCTGAGGGGCAATCACCCTGAAACAGCTGTTTGCAGATGAAGTGCTGGCTTATTTATTATCCAAGTCATGTCTCAAGGACTATTTAAACAGCTACATTATTTTCTGAGCCCCATAGCAGTGATTCAAAAGAGATGCTTATTCACAGTGTTCTCATCATTCCCGGTGGGACCCTGTACTTGAGATAGAAAAGGGTCCCAAAAATGGGACCCATACCTCTAAGACAGTTATGGCATTTCCTGTGGCTATGCCATAAATGTCCAAATGGGACACCCTCTTTAAGTAGTGGGAGCATTCTGATTAAGGAGCAAAGCTTTCCACTGCTTCTTGTCATCCCATCAACAAATACTCTGTAATCTGTGTCCTATTCACGGACTGCCCGTGGTTTGATGTGGGGAATCACAGAGTTAGGGCTGAGAACTTGATGATTTATTGCTCAAGAGAGTGGTTACAATGTAGGATTGTCAGACGTCCATAATTCATAGAAGTCCTGGAAAATAGGTTTGTTTTTTTTCACAGTAAATGCCGGTATATCAGTAAATTAAGTTATAGCAAACAAACACAACATAAAACAGCACACCACCTAAAGCGCCTGCAACCATGGACTATATGAACCTTGACCTGCATAATACTGCTATGTATACTATTTTCACGATACATACATATCTGAGGTTCTTAATGCACATTTTGACTGCATGAGCCCACCTGCACCATCAAGGTGACCATACAGGACCATACACTAACACGATTACTTCTCCTGGACCTAGACCTTCAGAATGAACTCAGAGTAAGTAGGTTCTAGCTATACTCTGCTCTAATTGAAACCGGCCTTGGACAGACAAGGTAGAGTGCATGGCCAAAATGGAGGCAACCACACACCCAAATGTACAGTGCAAATAGCAGCTTCATGTTTTGTCGGCGTCTAACAGTTTTACACTGAAGATATTACAATGGCCAATGAACTAGAATTGTAATCCATGGGCTGTCGTCTTCTTCATTTTAGCAAACATAAGTTTTATATTGTACTGTGTGTTCAGGCATATTTCTTTCAGGTCTGCTAAAGTGTCTCGGACAAATCTAATGTGCACATCGTCTAGCAGACATTGAATTGAGCTTTATTCTTCCATAGACCAAGCAGCGCAGCAGGAAGACAAGAATCAGCCTGCAGAAGAAGTTATATCCCTACAAAGCAGATCCCACTCTGTACGGTAAAGCCCTTGGCACACAGGTACAGTACGTGGGAATGGGTGGATGGGTAGGGTCACATCTGCGTTCAGGTGTAGAATTGTATGCGGCCATATCCACCATGGGTGCATGCTTGTTGGGGAATAATGTGCCAGCTATATGTGTAGATCATACAAATGCACATACAGACATTTACTCTTCAATATTTTGCGCATTACTCTTGTGAGTAATAAGCAGGGTTAGGACAATTCCACCACTGAACAGGCGTAGTTGGCCATTATTTGTAAGGATATGGATTAATACTGTAAATGCTTTTATTCTGTTTGCAGCAGTAATATTCCAGATTACAGTGTTGCACCAAGCATGCAAACGAACAAGCCAGAAAATGGTAAAATGCAGAAGACATCATCTACGCCAGGAAACATTGGTAATGATGGCCATGATGTTCTATGTTTTCTATTGTTATTCAGATTTTATCTGGGAATTAATGACCTCCCTAAATGAAATGACACCACACACATGCTCCAGTAGTTAAATATTCCAGAATATATTTAGCGGTATGGTCCAGAGTGGCGAACAGGCCAATTGCCTTGGTCTACAGGCTTTGTATATCTGTGTGCTTGTAATGATGGGTGTGAAGACATGTCATAGCTGAAGTTATTGGCTCTTGTCACTAGCGATGAGTGAAGGTATGAGAAATTTAATTCGGCAGCTTTTCCCTGAATTTCACCAAAAAATTCAATTTCTTCGTCATGAAGGGCATTCCTTTGTATGTAGCGGGAGCAATGACTGGGAACGGCGATTGCACCGTCTCCCATCATTGAACCCCTCAGATGCTGCGTTCATCACTGATCACAGCACCTGAGATTAAAATTATGGCCTTTCTGCTATTAAATTTCTGGCATCCAACTTCAAATGTGTCACCCATTATGAAGCTGGGGTAAAAACACTTCTCAACTGGTATTTCACCCCTCAACGATTGCATTCCATGTATCCTACTTCCTCCCCCTATTGCTGGAGAGGGTGTGGCTGCTTGGGTACCTTATTCCATGTGCTGTGGAAGTGTCCGATCTTACTGAAATTCTGGAATACTGTATTCCACCTACTGAGTGAAGTGGTTAAATCTACGATTTCCCCGTCCCCCAGTCTAGCGTTGTTATTCCTAGGCATTCATGAGCTCCATCACTCCCACAAACCGGTGGCAGGCCGTATCTTGATTAGCGCTAAATTGATCGTGACCCGCCATTGGAAAGACCCAAATCCTCCAGACATTGCAGAGGTCATTCAAGATCTAAATTCCACCTGCCGTTATGAAAGTATTCTCCCGCATTCCATTTTGTCCCCCTCACATTTCACACACACTTGGGGCCCCTGGTTGTCACACCCGAGCTTTACCCCGTAGATGTTGATCTCTTCTATATATGATTGGATACTCTCCTGATAGCTTTGGCGTCCTCGGAGATTCGGATTCAGAATTGCCTGCTGAACGGCCGGTCTCTAATTTCATTACTTTGTTACCTGTTATTACGTTGCTCCTATCCCTGATACAAGTTATTGTTTCTTTTGTGTGCTCCATCCCTCCATAGGGTGCTCATGATAGGCGACACTTTTGGGTCACTCGGTTGGCAGCGCCCACGCGGGTGCCCGAGTGCCCAGTAGCAAACCTCACTGTAGTGTTGTCTTCTACTCACTATTCCTTATGTTATCCCCCCCTGAGTTCTGTGCCTGTGAGCATCATGACGCTCACGTAGTTGCTGTTTACTTCTCATGTATGTGATCCTTTTATAGCTGCGGATGTGGCTCTATACTTGACAATTTGTTCATACGCTTATCGTAATGTGTTGGATTGCGGCTGCGACTTCCCTTATCCAGATCAGCCGGCCCTAACAACAGGAGAGACCAGAATGCTTGGCACCTTGGCATGAAGATGTAGTCCACACATGCTCCCTGGTAGCACCTGCATCAGACAGCTGATCTGGATAAGGGAAGTTATCGCGCTTTTCATATTCTATACTAGTATACTTATCACTATTATTGATATAGTGACCTGTTGTGCCATGACTTTGATTTTGGTCCATTTGACGTGACACGGGATCGCCCCTATTGATATAGTGACCTGTTGTGCCATGACTTTGATTTTGGTCCATTTGATGTGATATATATACTGTTGTTTTAGGTACATCTCTATGCTATAGTTCCCTGCCGGTCATATACTATATATGTGAGGGTAATTTGAAAAATCTTGGCACATCTTGTATTTTGTTCATCTTTGGTGTCTGTGACATTGTGACACCATTATTTTATGTTTGGTCCCCTGATGATCTACAACACAGCATACGGTTGTAGTGAAACGCGTCGGGCTACTTAATACCAATAAGGGACTACCATATATTTGTGTTCAAATATCCATTCCTCTGTAGTGTCTGTGTAGTGTCTCTCTAGGTTTGGGAGAACCGCCAGGAGTGAGAGACATTACCCTTTGGTTCACCTTATGCCTCTCGCTCTGTGCGATTCCCCAGGCAATGCATCTATGTGACTACTGACAGACTCTTGTTTGTGACTATTGCACTTCACACAGGTGGTGGGTACTATCCTGTGTCAGGGCCTCATTAGGGACACTAGGAGGTTCCAGACACGGGATCGCCCCTATTGGGGCGGCTATTCCGTTTTGTAGGCAGGGATACTAGTATATAGTGGACAGATTAGGGATACTTACTTTCTGGTCCATCGCTACTCTCCCCCCTACTCGGATTGGAGGTTTCTTTGATATATTGTTTATCTTTTTAAAAAGACTACATTAAAAGTTATATTTTATGGTGATAACAGTCTCGGTGATACATCAGTCCTATAGAAGTGAAAAGACCAGTGGTCACACATGTACACCACTGTTCTGTAACATAAGGAACTTGAGGACCTTCATTCTCATGATCGATGGAGCTCCCATAAGTCGGACCACCAGTGATCATATATTTAACCCCAATCCTGTGAAGAGGTAATTAATATTGTACGTGGCCCAAAACTTTTAACTGGTATGTTCAGTGCAGTGATAAAGCGCACACACATGGCTAAGGAGGGACAACCTTGTAAAGTTGAGGTTGGGGTGTACCAGAGGCGTAGCTAAGGTAGAAAGCTGGTGGGGAATGTGTACCAGGTACTAAGTATTAGGGGACACCAACATGTTACTTTACCTTAGCTAGAGTATTTAGGTACAGGGTGAGGATAGCAAAGTGACTCTTTGCCCCATGTGGAAAAGCCTTGAAAACTAGTGTGGACCTAGAACCAAAGCCTACGCTGGATTTTTTGCCGTTCGGTTTTTATTCTAACAAGGCTAGCATATAGAAAAAAGGACAATGCAGCAGCACTCTGCAAACCAAATAAAGTACAATAATGCCATAGTAATAGAAAACATTCTGGTGCTAATGCTACGCCCACTTTGTAAATTTGAGATTCTTGGCAAATACATTTTATACAAAATTATTTGGTCCCGTCTGCCACACGTCAAGGCGATCTCTGTAAGACAGGAACCTAACACTAAATGCTACCTGTTATGTGCTATAACGGCAACCATAAAATTCAGGGAGTGCAGGTTCCACATGCATGCTGGGTCCACTCTGCTTTTTATCATTTTTGGTGCCAAAATGGCCTCCGTTAAATTCAGGGAATGCAGGCACCAACATGCATGCTGAGCCCACTCTATACCTCTCCTGGTGCCAGACGGCTTCCAATAAATGCAATGAGAGTCCACTCTATACCTCTCCTGGTGCTAGACGGCTTCCAATGAGTGAAATGAGAGTCCACTCTATACCTCTCCTGGTGCTAGACAGCTTCCAATGAATGCAGTGAGAGTCCACTCTATACCTCTCCTGGTGCTAGACGGCTTCCAATGAGTGCAATGAGAGTCCACTCTATACCTCTCCTGGTGCTAGACGGCTTCCAATGAGTGCAATGAGAGTCCACTCTATACCTCTCCTGGTGCAAGACGGCTTCCAATGAGTGCAATGAGAGTCCACTCTATACCTCTCCTGGTGCTAGACGGCTTCCAATGAGTGCAATGAGAGTCCACTCTATACCTCTACTGGTGCCAGATGGCTTCCAATAAATGCAGTGAGAGTCCACTCTATACCTCTCCTGGTGCTAGACGGCTTCCAATGAGTGCAATGAGAGTCCACTCTATACCTCTCCTGGTGCCAGACGGCTTCCAATGAGTGCAATGAGAGTCCACTTTATACCTCTCCTGGTGCCAGACGGCTTCCAATGAGTGCAATGAGAGTCCACTCTATACCTCTCCTGGTGCCAGACGGCTTCCAATGAGTGCAATGAGAGTCCACTCTATACCTCTCCTGGTGCAAGACGGCTTCCAATGAGTGCAATGAGAGTCCACTCTATACCTCTCCTGGTGCAAGACGGCTTCCAATGAGTGCAATGAGAGTCCACTCTATACCTCTCCTGGTGCCAGGCGGCTTCCAATGAGGGCAATGAGAGTCCACTCTATACCTCTCCTGGTGCCAGACGGCTTCCAATAAGTGCAGGGAGAGAAGGCTACAGCTTTATACTTACATTAATTAAAATCAGCCTATGGGGCAGACAGGTTGGCCAGGGGTGCAAAACCAACAGGAGTCAGCCAAACTAGGCTAGCATATAGTTAGATCTATGTATCTTAAATAATTATAAATTAGGAAAATTCTGTGTAAACTTTACAGAGAAACCAAGAATGACCTTCTATTGGAGATGCTAAAATAGCACATTACCAACTTTTACTAAATAGTGCTCTGTACCCGAACTATGTGTTATTTGTGCTCCACCCTTCACCTTCCTAGTCCCTATGGGACCCAATTTAACCACACTGCCTTATATGATTTTCATAACTGTAGATGAAAAAGAACTTGCAGGACCTCAATCATTGGCCCTTCATAACGGAAACATCAAAGAACATCTGGAGGAGTCTAGTGATGAAGATGAGAGCGACGATGAAACCGGACGTGCTCCCATAGAGCTTCTGGCAGAGGTGATATGGTTTTGGGTTAACAAGTGTGCACTTTTTTTTTTATCAATTGTCTGTTTATTGAATTTTTCCAATAAAATAAGACACATCTGGTAAACAGAAGTTGTGGTGTAACAAGTGTGCACTTTTAATGAGCCCACGGGGACACTAGCAATAGGCACCATCAGGACATGTTACACTGTGTGTAGTTTGCTGAGCTATCAGTAATTATTATGGCAGTTCTGTATAATCTGTTTAATTCATATTTTTCAGTTCATCGGTGCTGTAATGGATGAGGATTACCAAGTGGCACAGAAACTGTGTCAGATGAGTATGTATTTGTTCATATTGATCAGATAACTAAGATCTGTACTTTTACACTACACATCATGTTTGTGTGAGCATTCATACTAATTGGACAGAGACATGATAACCCTTTAGTAGCAGTCTAGTTTAAGTTCCTATTTAGTCTTGTTTTATTTTTATAGGGACAACCCCTGCGACCCATTAAAGGGGTTATCCCATAATTAATCTAAAAATTAAAATCACGACAAACTTTTTCTAACAAAGCTAGAACCAGCCCTGTACCTCACATGGATCCAGAGATCTCCCCATTCATTTACATCCAGCTAGAAGCTCAGAGGGTGTGTCTTTTCTGCTGCAGCTCAGGGGGCGTGTCCATGCTCTCCCTATCACAGCTCAGGAGGCTTGTCTCAGCTCTCTCTATCACAGCTCAGGAGGCGGTTGAAGGATGAAAGTGAGCATGTGCGGCCATCGCAGTGAGCAGGTCAAATAAGAAAAAAAACGAACAGCAGGTGGCGCTATACAGATATATTGTATTGAATAACTCAGTGGCTTTACAGAGTTTTTAATTACCAGCAATTACAAAAGTATTCAGATCTGGGTGCTGGTTTGAAAACTGCGGAATATTTTTCATTGGACAGGGCTGTGGTGGGTTTTCTGATTTCTCAGCACTGCTACTTTTAAGATGAGCAAGTCGAATAGAGATATTGTATTCGAAAATTAAAGTGGCCTCAAGTGGTAGTGGTGATGTCCTTAAAAGCTACGGACATCTTTGGGAGTTTTTTTTCATGAAAACGCATATATTTTGACTTAAACATCTCTTTTGTAATTGAGATTTATTAAAAATGTTGAACCATTTATCTTATGCAATCACTGTTTATAGACAGTGCAGAATTCTGTTCAAAGTGAATGACAGCCCGGCCTGTAGACCCTCTCTCTCCTCTTCTAAGCTGTTATGATCAAATAAAAATTCAATTCTGAGTTTGTCGTAAATCAGATTAAAAGATCGCTCAGGAGAGGAGAGAGAAGGACTGGAGACCAGGTGGACAGACGCACTAGATCTCTGACATTTCAGTATGAATAGCATTTTTGCAGCTTGCTTTGTACTGTGATTCATACAAGCTGCAGAAGCAAACATTTTTAATAAATCCCAATTACAAAAGTTTTTGTAAAAATACATACATTCCATTAAAAGCCTCCAAAGGTGTCCATAGCTTAAAAGTGGCCCTCTTGTTTCATGTTGGTAAAGGTTCTACTCAGTTTTTTGTTTTTCTTTTCATAGTTTTTTCTGCAAAAAGGTGACAATCAATATGGATGCGATTAGGAAACAGACATGTATAACATGAAACCGCTCCTTGGATCAATAACTCATTTACACTTCAAATTTATTTAAGTGAGTCGTCTCACTTCAACAAATGACATTTATCATGTAGACAAAGGTAATACAAGCACTTACTAATGTATTGTGATTGCCCATATTGCCTCCTTTGCATCACATTATAGACTGCTTGTTTCTATAGTTACGACCACCCAGTCCTGCAGCGGTGGACGTGCTTGCACATTATGGGAAAACATGCTGGACTATGCGCATTCCCACGGTCTTGGCAGCAGAGAGCCCAGTGCTTTTTCCTATAGTGTGCAACCACGGCTGGATCGCAGGGTGGTCGGAACCATGAAAACAAACAGTGTAATATGATGGGAAAATGAATCCAGCCAGCAAAGGAGGCAATATGGACAATCACAATACATTAGTAAGTGCTTGTATTAACCTTGTCTACATGATAAATGTCATTTGATGAATTGAGACAACCCCTTTAAGTGAAATATTCATCTATGAAACAACTTTCTGAGGCTGCCCCTGTGGGAAGTGAAATGGGGCCATAATGGTTGCCATCCAGTTTTAGGCTAGTTTCACACTAGCTTTGTAAGATCTGAATCTGACATCTGAAGTGTGAAACTAGCCTTAGAAACAGATGTCTAAGGGTACTTTCACACTTGTGTTATTCTTTTCCGGCATAGAGTTCCGTCAAAAGGGCTCTATGCCAGAGAAGAACTGATCAGGCATATTCCCATGCAATCTGAATGGATAGAAATCCATTCAGTTTGCATCAGTATGCCTTCCGTTCAGTCACTGTCAGGCGTTTTGGCCGGACCTAATACTGCAGCATGCTGCAGTATTATGTCCATCCAAAATGCCTGATCAGTCGCCGGAATGCCGGCATTGATTTACATTGACTTGCATTAGTGCCGGATCCGGCATTGCAAAACATCTGAAGGATGCGCATGCGCAGACCGAGAAAACTGTGAAAAAGACTGCAAGACGGATCCGTCCATCCGCATGACAAGCGGAGAGACGGATCCGTTCTCGCAATGCATTTGTAGACGGATCCGCACCCGGATCCATCTACAAATGCTGTCAGTTGTCTCACTGAACGGTGGATCCGGCAGGCAGCTCCGACGACGGAACTGCCTGCCGGATCACACGAACGCTAGTGTGAAAGTACCCTAAGGAAAGGCTGCATTTTTTTACATCATGGCAGAAGAGAACAGCTGAGTGCTTCTTCCACCCCTTTGACTATGAAATGATTTTTACACTTTTAGGTTTTGTTAAACTATAAAAATACTGTATATAGTATGATAAAAACATGGGAAAAGGCTTCATTAATATGAAGCCCTATGAGCTGGGGCTCGCCTTCCCTGATCGGTTTTCTGAGTGCCAATGTCCTCTAGTTTTAGTTATATCCCATAGATTACATAGATCTGCTATTCACATGTTCAACAGAACACAATGTGCTCTTGGTGTTTTTCTTCTTTAAATTAATAATGTTTTACTATTTTTCCAAATTTTAGTACTTCTATATGAACCAGAAAATCCAGAGGCCAAACAGTTTTCACCGTTAATTGAGGAAATGCTGCAAATTGGTAAAGACACGTTTATTTCATGTTGATGTTTACTATTGAATAGCACCAGTTCACCATTTTACAATCCCTTAGCTTTGCATTTATTTCCTGCTGCAATGGATCTTTCCGTGACTACCTTAAAGGGATTGTATCAATTCAACAAATGGCATTTATCATGTAGACGGAGTTAATACAAGGCACTTACTAATGTATTGTGATTGTCCATATTGCCTCCTTTGCTGGCTGGATTCATTTTCCCATCACATTATACACTGGTTATTTCTAGTGGTGGTTGTGCTTACACACTGTAGGAAAAAGCACTGGCCTCTCTGGTGGCCCAGACCCTGGGAGTGTGCATAGTCCAGCACTTTTTCCTATAGTCTGTAAGCACGGCCACCACTGCTGGATTGCAGGGTGGTCGTAACTATAAAAATGAGTAGTGTGTAATGCGATAGAAAAATGAATCCAGCCAGCAAAAGAGGCAATATGAACAATCACAATACATTAGTAAATGCCTTGTATTAACTTTCTCTTATTAACTCTCTACATGGTAAAGGGTTAGACATCTTTAGAGCCATTTTTCCGTCATTGCATTCTGTTCATTTGAGGCTAAAATAATTTTTCAGTTGTCTTTTATTAAAACTGTTCAACAATTTTTCCTCTACAGCCTTCACTTTCAATGTATCTGCAATGTATAGACTGTTGCTTCCTCCTTCCTAAGTTGGCCATACACCTTAGTCTAAAGTTGATCAAAATTGACAATTTCAACCAAAACCAACATTTGTCGGTCGAAATTTACCAATGAACGATTGTTTTAGCTAACCGGAAAGATCTTTCATGCATTGCCCGGTTTCATTGAACATCTATGGCAGGGATGCTCAACCTGCCTCCCTCCAGCTGTTTTAAAACTACAACTCACACCACGCCCTGCTTCAGGCTGATAGCTGTAGACTGTCCGGGCATGCTGGGAGTTGTAGTTTTGCAACAGCTGGAGGGCTGCAGGTTGAGCATCCCTGCTGTATGGGCAATTTTAATAACTGTAACGGCCACTATGGAACAAAAGGTGTATGGCCATGTCTGCGAAATGATCAGTCACCAGATGTTTGTTTTTTCATCTACTGTTCAACCATCAACCCACCTCTGTCTAGTGTGTATTCTATCTACAGTAATCCGTCAGAAAGCTGCTCTGATGGCTCAATCTGTAGCATTTATATGTACTTTCCTAATAGCTCATAAACACTCTTTATATCTAAGTGCTTATCAGTTAAGAATTTAGCTTGTGTGTTTATGAGCTGTCAGGAGTTCAGAGATAAGGGCTACAGAATGTGCTGCATGCTTTTGGTGGAGTTGGGAGAAGTAGCTGTCAATTGATCTACAATATCTCATGTGTGTGGTCAGTTTAAGACCAATGTGCGATTACAATTATTTATAAGTGTTTACTACATTACAGAACAACAACAAAGTAGTGAAGATGAGGACAGTGAAGACTCGGAGGAGGAGACGGATGAAGAGACAGATGAAGACACCAGTGATACAGATGAGGAGGAGGATGATGAGAACCATTGTACTGCCAAACACATTTCATAAACTGTCGATATTTATTAAGAATTCTAGTTCAAAACATATGGACAGTGGCTAATATCAGCATCTTTCGTCCGCGTTAACGACATACATTTTATAGATATAAAAAGAATGGAAAATATAAATATAATAGTATTTATGATTAGTTTTTTTGTACATTCCTCTTGCAAATCTTTAAATAAAACATGTTTCTTTTTAAAGGGGTTATCTCACAAATGTAAAGGCTATCTATACCTTCAGAAGCATTTTTGTTTCTCTATGATTGCATTTTGCTCATTTTGGACTAATAATCTTTATTAAAAATGTTCAACCGTTTCTGAGATACATGAGTTAAAAAATCAGTCTGTTTGCAAGCTGTCACTTTGTGTTTTCTATTAATCCCGTCATCTGGCGGTTCATGTGTAGCTCTTATCTCTGATCTCCTGACCTCATAAACATTTATGTAAAGGGCATCTGTCAGCAGATTTGTTCCTGTGACACTGGCTGATCTGTTACATGTGCGCTTGGCAGCTGAAGGCATCTCTGTTGGTCTCATGTTCCTATGTGCCCGCATTGCTGAGAAAAATGAAGTTTTAATATATGTAAATGAGCCTCTAGGAGCAACGGGGGTGTTACTGTTACACCTAGAGGCTCTGCTCTCTCCGCAACTGCTGCGCCCTCTGCATTTTGATTGATCACGTTTACACTGCATGGTCCTGTCAGTCAAAGTGCAGAGGACGTGGCAGTAGCAGAGAGAGCAGAGCCTTTATGTGTGACGGAAACGCCCCCATTGCTCCTACAGGCTCATTTCCATATATGAAATGGGACCAACACAGAGGCCTTCAGCTGCCAAGCGCACATGTAACGGGTCAGCCAGTGTCATAGGTACCAATCTGCTGACAGATGCCCTTTATTGTCAACGTTTGATTCAAAGTATCTGACCATACCCCCAATTTAAATTGTTAATTTGATCAGCACCACATTTCTCTTCTAATCACCAGGTTGTTATTCAATCTTGAATTTGTCAGATAGCTGGTATATTTTAAGATTTTTTTTAAATATTGTATCCACATCAACTTGCCCCCCGAGCTGAGCTGGTCACGCCATCACGCTCAAATGATCTCAGATTAGTTGTGTCCAGGGGCTTTCAAACAATGTCCTTTGATGACGTGGTCCTCGTCCACTAAATATGGTGTATCTTCCAGCTATCAGCGTCCTTGTCACAGGCCCTTGAAGAATTAACTGTGTCTGTCTTGGGATGTCTCCCTGTTGACAGAAGGAAGCGCTCCTGGGCAGAAGACAGTGTTGGTATTTAGAGGCGCGGGATCATAAGCCAAGTGACAGGGTATCTCTAACTCAAGTGGGTGAGCTCCAAATAGAAACCTACAAAAGACATCATGTACTATACAAAATCCTGCAGAACAGAACAAATCATGCACCTGACACTGAATGTAAAATTAATGGGGGGTGATTTAACCCTGGCGATCAAGTAGAAGGTAGTTTATTTATAACATAACACTGACAATGGACCGGACACAAGTCATTGCCTTATCTCGTCTGGTACCGTTACTCATTGTTTATGTGAGGAATACAAGCCCATAATTCATTACCGCCCCGGATGGGTCCTCTCATTCTTGGTTATGCTTTATGGAGCAGCTGGTTGACATTTTGCCTGCGGTCTGGGTCGGGGTGTAGGTTTTTGTTTATAGCTATACAGTAAAAGAAAGATTATTTCGCTGAATGTAACTTACCCATCAGTAATGTTCCCTTATTTTATCCTGTATCGGCCGCGACAGACATGGAAGTAACACAGCAAGCAAAAATGTCTTTGCTGACAGTTTTTACAGTCTTTGGGGAGAGATTTATCAAAGCAGGTGCAAAGGAAAACTGGCTTAGTTGTCCCTAGCAACCAACCAGATAGATCCTTTTATTTTCCAAGAAAAGTGTAAGTTGGAATCTAGTTGGCTGCTATGGTCAGTTTTCAGTTGCACCAGTTTGGAGAAATCTTCCCCTTTGAGTTCTCTATCTAGTCTATTTCCAGTATACATATATAGGGGTTCATTCAGTAACCAGAAATACCTCTATATTAGGGGTATTTCTGGAGCAGATTGCGGAGAAAAGGTCTTGGGACTTTTCCCTGCTCACGCCATGTCTAAAAAAGTGGGGCGGCGAATGGGCCGGCCTGTCTTATTTACCATTTTCTACGTCTAGTTTAGCCGTAGAAAATGGTCTAAATGTAAGACAGCAAGGAAGTTGTCTTAGGCCGCTTTCATACAAGCGAGTGTCACGTCCCGGACTGGCAGCACAGCTCCCATCCTAAACTTCCAGCACTGCTATGTAACCCTTAGAGGCTGTCAGTGTTAACCAATACATAACAGAACTGTAAGGGTTACATGGCATCATAAATAAATATAATGCTAAGCAACCCCTGCAGTGCTGGAAGTTCAGGACGGGAGCTGCGCTGCAAGTCCGGGGCGTGACACTTGCTTGTCTGAAAGGGGCCTTACACTTAGAATTAGTGGTGGACCAGTTGAAGTAATGTAGAGGCTGACGCCAGTCTTAATAAATGACCCCCATATTCCTTAAAGGGACTTTTCAGGAGTTTGGTATTGATGGCCTACCCCTCACTATAGGTCATCAAAAACTCATCAGTGAGGTCCAGCTACTGCACCCCCGCTGCTCAGATGTTTGAAAGAGCTGCAGTTGTCTAGTAAGTGCAGCAGCCTCTTCATAGGTAAGTGACATGACGTTTATCGGTCACATGGCCTATATGCAGCTCCGTCCTATTCAAGTGAATGGGCCTGAGCTGCAATTCCAAGCACAGCCACTATACAATATACGGCGCTGTGCTTGATATGCTGTAAGGAGGCCGCGCTGCTCACTGGAGATCCGCAGCTGATCGGTGGCAGTGTCGAACCCCCAGTGATCATATATTGAGGATAAGTAAAATTAAAATTTCCTCTTCTTAATGGAAAAAAAGTCATAAATTCATCACAAATCTGGGGAGTTGCACTTTGTGTTCTGCATTGCCTGGGACTGATTGATACACGTGTACTGGGAAAGTGGGTGGTGCAGGGTGACCATACTCATTTTAGCTATGGGGCCTTATGAGAACGGTGTGCACCCCTGCTTTTATCATTGGATATTAGATCCACATGGCTCAGGATCTGAATGTAACCAAGAGGCCTTGACTTCCACAGATATAAGATTTTACGAACAGGCTAAACATTTCTTCCATATCTTTGTAACAAAATGTCAAAAGTGTAACAAGGTGAATTTTAAAGTGAAGTCAAGGAATAAAACTTTATATTTGGCTCCCAGTGTTGCCACTGAACTAACAGAGAGATGAAAGCTGTAAAAGAAATAAAATGATATTAGCAATACAAACTGTGAGAGAAATGAACTTTTCAGAAGGTGCCGGTGCATGAAGCTGACATTTCCGTAGTATGAGTTCTGGTTTGAAATAAAATCTCTAAAATGGGTTTCAGATAAAAGAAGGAAAACCATATACAGTTCGTGTACATAATGTCATCAGCACATCTCACTCCTGTGCTTGTCGCTTCCTATCACATTCTGCCTTGTCCTTCTTGCTGCATATTAATAGACTTCTGAGATTTTGAATACCTTGGCATCCTGGCTTCACTTTGTAAAGGAACCGCTTTGCTCTATCTGTTTTCAATGGATATTTCAAAGCTGAACCTGTGATGCCACCAGATGTAATGTAGTTATCATATATGCCAATGCTTGACCTTTTAAACAGGCCTTGAGGTACAACTTGGATAATAGCTAAGCCAGCACCCCATCTGCTGTTTTGGGGCACTTGGCTGTAATTAATTCAGAGAAAGCTTAACTTTTGAGAGGCCTTCTTCAGGATTTAAGGAATACTATTTCTTCTTATCAAGAGCGCCTAGTAGGTGTAAGGCAGGGATGCCCAACCTGCGTCCCTCCAGCTGTTGCAAAAACTACAATTCCCAGCATGCCTCGACAGCCTACAGCTATTAGGGCATGCTGGGAGTTGTAGTTTTGCAACAGCTGGAGGGTCACAAGTTGAGCATCCCTGGTGTAAGGGGTCTTATAGGTCATGCAGTGCTACTCTTGGAAAAGGATATGCAAATTACTTCCTTCCAAGCTGAACCTCTGATGCCACTAGATATAAGGTCGCTATCCTATAAGCCAATGCTCTGCCTTTTAAACAGGCATTGAGACATGTTTCTTCCTATACTGTGCAAGAATGACCACCACTGATGGATTGCAGGGTGGTCTGTAACCAAGGAAACAAGCAGTGAATAATGTGATGGAAAAATGAATCCAGCCAGCAAAGGAGGCAATATGGATAATAACAATACATTAGTAAGTGGCTTGTATTAACTTTCTCTACATGATAAATGTAACTTACTGAAGTGAGACAACCCCTTTAAATTGTTTCCTTTAAGAAAGCTAGCTCAACATAGAGTGTTTTATGCTTCAAGAGTTAGAGATATCACATTGTGAATGTGAGATTTTCACCCTCAGTCACATCTGATTTTCAGTCCTCCAATCAAGAAACTGAAATGATTCAGGCCTATTGAGCCAGACACAGTTGTAGGGGGTATCTTTGGCTGATACACTAATATGGGGGCATCTATGACTGGTATACTGTTGTGTGTGGGTATAGATGACACATCTGTGTGTTGGCATCATACATGAGATATATGTGGCTGCAATACTGTGGCAGATTTGGTTGACACACCAATATGGAGGCATCTTTGGCTGGCACACTAATATGGGGGCATGTGTGGCCTCCATACTGTTATGGGGCATCTTTGGCTGGCACATTAATTCTATTTATTTATTAATTATTTATTTATTTATTTATTTATTCTATATATTTATGGGGGCATCTTTTGCAAACACAGCACGGGCATGACAGGATTCTGTATATTTATGGGGGCATCTTTGGTTGGCGTACTAATAAAGGGGCACATGTGGCTTTTATAAGGTTATGAGAGCATCTCTTGTAGGTACTTCACATCTCTGGCTGGTACATTGTTATGTGTGTGGATGAAATATGGGAGAACCTGGGGCTAATTCACAATAATGGGGCATCTATGATTGCTATTCCTGAGATATATAAGACTGGCACACTTTTATGATTGACACACTAATAGGGGTCATCGGTGGCTTCTACACTGTTAGGGTTCATGGGATATAGAAGTATAGATGACCTATTGTGGGTGGACATTTGCAGCTGGCACACTGTAGTATTGCACAATATTGGTGGAGGATATGTGGCAAAGTGTGCCGCATGCAGGCTCGGACTGGCCCACAAGGGACCAGGTGAATCCCCCGGTGGGCCCTTGTGCAAGGTGAGCTCCTAGTCCCCTACCCCCTGCACAAGAGGCACAGTAGAAACACTGCACTACATATAGATAGGCATTTTAGAAGCATCAGATGACTTCGAGGCACAGAGGCAGGTCAGCCAGTATGCTTTTTCTCTTTGACTTGTCTTCTCAAAATCGCAGCAGGGACACCAATAGTCAATCATTTTGAGCATGTGGCTGCTGCCTACCGCTGTGTGAACAGGTTGCATTTTCATGTAGCTGTACAGACGGCCCCCAGAATAAATTTTATTGGTGGGCCCTAGGCACCCTAGTCAGACACTGGCCACATGTATCTGCTGTTTGTACCACTATGGTGGTATGGGAGCCATTGTTCCAGGATACGGTGATCTGTTCTTTACTGAGATGTTTTCCCCATTGACCTCAGCAAGCACGCATATCCGTTTTTGCAACGCACCCCACATTATCGCCTCGTGTGAACTCGACCTAACAACTCCCATAAATACATTTAGGTTTTCATCAGAGTGTAAAGGCAGAAACAATTTACACTAAGTAATGACTGCTCCTGGAGCGTGAAGAAAAATATAATTTATACATAAGTGGATTAATAAATTAAGAAAAAACACACCACATCCTCTATCCCCTAAACACAGAAGAGATAGGGCACCGCCAGAATTTCAAATTCACTCTTATGATGATCTCCCCCTATGGATTATCCCAGATTAGGCCTCCGAGGATCATTCTTATGCTTTTTACTCACTGGCTTTCTATAATAAAATAGCCAACTGGGATTTGACTTTTAGGATTTGGATAATAGATTTAGCACAGCGAGTCCTGAATCAATCCTGAAATATAACACTTGGAAACGTCCTATTAGTATGAGGACACAAAACCTCAGCAATGGCACAGTGTCTTGAGACGGACCTGTCTTTTCATACATTTGCTCATCTTGAGTATTTACTCAGTATATGGTCCTCAAGGATAGATTAACCTTTTACAGAACATTGGGTAGTTAGGCCTCATTCACACATCGGTGTCCGTGATCAAATCCATGATAAAATATTGAGCGATTTATTCATGAAGATTTCTGTGAAGAATCCATGGTTTGGTCCGTGTGTCCGTTTTCTGTTCTCCGCATCTCATTCATGTTCCATGGACAGGACAGCTGATAATCAATTTTCAGATCATCTCCTATAAATGATCCAGGTAACATGGATGGCGTCCGTGTTGGGTCCATGTTTTTCACGGACCCATAGACCATGATAGGTGCAAATGTGCTAAACCCACAGACCATGCTAAAACTAATACACACATTAGGCCTCTTTCACACTTGCGTTCTGAGGATCCGGTGGGCACTTCCGTCCCGCCGGATCCGTCAGAACGCAAGTCGCCTGAAAGCATTTGAAGACTGATCAGGATCGGCGATGCGCCGAAACGACGTTTAGCTTAATTCCGGATCTGGATTAATGCACTTCAATGGGCATTAATTCCGGATCCGGCGTTACGGCATGTCTTCTGGATTTTTGGACGGAGACAAATCCGCAGCATGCTGTGGTTTTGTCAATGTCCCAAAAACGTTCACATACTCAACGGAAGACATCCTGATGCATCCTGAACAGAATGCTCTCCATTCAGAATCCATTTGGATAATCTTGATAAGTATCTTTCCGTCCTAGAGCCCCGAGGACGGAACTCTAGGACGGAAATCAAAAACGCAGATGTGAAAGGGTCCTTAAAATGAATGGGTATGTATGTTGCCTGAGGAGAACACGGATTGCACGCATCCGTAAATCAGTGACCTGTGAATTAGGCCCTAGCTGAAGCTGCATAAAAGCTCCTAATGAATCATTTTCTGACCCTGCTGTTTTATAAGCACTGATCCCCAAAAAAAGTTAGGGTTGTAGAATAGCAAAGCACAACACAGCATGTGTGCAGCAGCACATGCGCCAATAGCGGAAGCAGAGCCTCTGAGTGACTTGTCAGGGCCAGGTGAGTTGACCCTCTAAATGAAGAGGCAGGTGGGCACTTCTTCACCTGCGGCGGCAGCACCTCACAGGTGAGAAACTTTTGCTGATGAGATAAATCTATTTGTTAGAATCTATTCCCTTTAAGGCCTCATGCACACGGCCGTTGTTCGGGTCCGCGTCCGAGCCGCATATTTCGCGTCTCTGCCGTGGACCCATTCACTTCAATGGGGCCGCAAAAGATGCGGACAGCACTCCGTGTGCTGTCCGCATCCGTTGCTGCCTTCCGTGGCCCCGCAAAAAAAATAGAGCATGTCCTATTCTTGTCCGTTATGCGGACAAGAATAGGCATCTCTATAATGGGCCGCGTTCCATTCCGCAAATTGCGGAACGGAACGCGGAGCAGCTTCCGTGTTTTGCGGATCCGCGGTTCTGCGGACCGCTAAAAAACACCAACGGCCGTGTGCATGAGGCCTAAGGGTGTGGAAAAGTGAGCAAGAGTAAAAATCTGAGCAAAGGCCAAATTGCAATAACTAGATGACAGAGCATCTCCAAAACAGAAAGTTTTCTAGAGAGTTTCTAGTACTTACCAAATGTGCTCCAAGGAAGGACAACTAGTGAACCTGCGGCAGGGTTCTGGGTGCTCAAGGTTCATTGATGTGAGGAATGAAGGCTATGTCTCATTGCACAGACAGGCGAATCTACCACAAGTTGCTGAAAAAAATTAAAGGAGTTTTCTTGGAGTTTAATATTGATGCTCTTTCCTCAGGAAAAGTCATCAGTATTATATTGGTGGGGATCCAGCTGGTTAAAGAGACCACAGTGCTCTGGTGAGCGCTGCAGTCTCTTCCTAGGCTAATGACATCATGTTTATCGGTCACATGGCCGAATCGCAACTCAGTCTCATTCTAGTAAATGCGCCTGGCTGCAATACCAAGCACAGCCACCATACAATGTACGGCGCTGTACTTAGTATGCTGTCAGGAGGACTATGGAGAAAAATAGGACGAAGCAGATCAAGGGGCGCTGCCACTCAGGATAAAAGGTTTATTGAAACAAACTGTGCTGTACTTGACTATCCCATAGAGATGAATGGAGTGGCTGTGCGCATACTTACCTACCACTCCGTTCATACAGAGGCACATGACCCTAATTCTTATGATTAGTAGGGTGTTTAGCAGTCCGACCACAACATCCAGTGGATAGGGAATAACTGGTTCTAACTGGAATACCCACAGCCTTGTATGGCGTAACATTAGCATGCCTATCAGGGGTGGACTGGCCATGGACCCTACAGAGAAATTTCCTGGTGGGCCAATGTCCAGATGGCCACGTGAGGCCTCCTCATGGCCACCGGCTGGGTACATAATGGTCTGATGCTTTCAGCATCTTATGCATCTGACTGGTGGCCATGGGTGCCCTTTTGAACTAAAAGGGTTTTCCAGGCTTTTAATATTGATGACCTATCCTCAGGATAGGTCATCAATATCAGATCGGCTGTATGAAGAAAAGGCACGTCACCATCCTCAGGACGATCATACAGTTGAATACTGTGGCGAGGCGAACAGTGTTTTGTGCTGTGCTGTGGTATTCGGTTCTGCTGGGGCGGTATTTTGTTCTGCACTATAGTATTGTTGGCCCCACCTACTTCTGTTGTCCCTGCCTGTTTATGCTGGCCCTATCTCCTTGTGTTGGCCTACCTTCTGTCAATCTGGACCCGCCTACAACATGGATCCACTTTTAGTTTTTTTTCACGGCCACTTTAAAGGCCATGTACACCTTTGGTGTCAATCTTTTTATTATTGCATTGTACTCATTTTGAGCAAGAAAAAAAATCATTTTTTCAATTGGTCTTTATTAAAAACGATGAGCCGTTTTCCCTGCACAGCCTTAAGTTTATCTGCTAGCAGGATCTGTATTTTCGCTCTGCTGACAGGCTCCTTATCTCTGATCTCTAACATTATGATGCCAATCAGCACCTTGCTGCAGTGAAGGTCATACATACTGTATTATAGAGGTAGACCGCACAGCTGCTATGGAGTCCATAAAAAGAGATGTCCCAGATATGGTTGGTTTCTTCTGGTTTGCTCCTGAACCTCTGCAGGGCTCCTGTCTACAGAGGAACTGCCCTCTAAGCAAGCAAGGGGTAGGGAATAGGCCCAACATTAACAATCCTGGAAGGGGCTGGCGGGGCTAACACCAACCTCTTCTGTCCTGAAGGGTAAAGCTGGGCATATAGTAGGGGGCCTTTTTTAATCTTTGCATGGGGTTCCCTCTTTTTTATGTTCACTTCTGAGTGCTGCCCGTGTTAGTACACAGAAGAAACTGACAACTGCAGCTCTGCTGATCATCATTGTCAGATTCCTCCTCTTTGTAAACTGAGCAATGACAATAATACCATCATTTTATTATGTAATTGTTAGTTATGCAGTACCCTAATATAATCATGAAAAGGGGTAGATCCACGAAAAATATTCTACATCTTTCAAGCCAGCACCTGGATCTGAATACTTTTGTACATGCATGTAATTATTGAATGTTATTCAATAAAATGTATCTTTATAGCTCCACCTGCTGTTTGTTCTTTTCCTGATTATTCTGTCCACCTACTAAGGTGGTCACACACGCTCAGTTCCATTCTTCAACTCCTTCCAGCCATATCTACTGTTAGAAGCTGTGACAGTTACAGGGAGAGAACTGCAGCAGAAAAGACATGACCCTGAGAAAGGACCGCCAGAGCTGTGATAGGGAGCTAGATGTAGCAGAAAGGATATGCCCCTGAGAAATGACACACCTCACTGAGCTGCCAACTTTACATAAACCATCAGAAGAAGAGAGAGAGAGAGAGAAAAAACAGGATCCTGTAAAAGAAAAACGGATTCTGTTACATCAGTTGTCATCCGTTTGAGCCATTTCCATCTGAGATCCTGTTATTTTTTTCTCCGACGGATTAGAAGAACGGAAAGCTAAAGGGTGATGTGAATGCACCATTAGAAAGAGTTTTTCCAGTACTATAAGATGTCTGATTTTCATTCTTTCACATTCTTTTTGGGATAATCCCTTTAAAGTTGCTTTGAACCTCCAGCCCCATCTTGCATGAGACTTCTGCCAAGTGTTTAACGCAGGCATCTTGATACTTGACATCACCTAGAGGTAAGCCAGGGCTATGTTTCATACTTGTGACAATCCGCACCAACATAGAACTGATTTATCGGCCATGCAGAGCCTCAACCATTTACTCCTTTCTATCGAAACAAGTTATGATGTACTAAATAAAATGAATGGAGGTAGGAGTCATGTTCGAAAATCACTGCTGTAGATCTAGGAAGAGGATTATAGTTATTATTCAATGTGTATGGGGGCGGCAGCACACTGCATGATAGAGAGATACACCATGGAGGTAGTAGACACATCCCTGTTCTGCGTTTAATGGGCAATTAACCAGCGTTTTGTCAGTAGTGTGTTCTAAAATGTGAGTTAAATCTCTTTATTAAATATTAACTAGTTGTGTAAAAGCGACGGTCTCAGGTTGGATATGCAGCATAAACCTGTCTTACGAGTTGGAAAATGCAGGGAATTAGAAAATGAGGTTTAATTTGAGAAATAGAAAATTAAGGTATACTGCCCTCTAGTGGAGGACAGATTTTATTTTTTAACAGTATAGTATTGCATTTGCAGTTTTTTTTTGTTTGTTTGTTTTTTCACTTGTCGTTCTCTCTTATAGGATCCAGGTATATAAAACTATATGCCTGCCTGCAGTCCTAAAGTTGGCCATCGGCCCTAATTTGTATTTATTTCTGCACGCGTTTCAAAATCAACTGAAAAAATTGTCCAAAATGGTAAAAATTAGGGTGTGGGAAAGGATCATAGGCATGAATCTTAGGGATGGGGGTATCTTTCCCTGATTAGCCCTAAGTAGGCCCTCAACCCAGGGTTGCCTCCAGAAGGTAAAGGCTCCCTGTCCTTGTTCCTATCCTAGAACCACCCTAAAAAACCTACATGATACAAATGATAATCATGAAAAATGAAAATAATAATCCCTGCACCCCAATGCGTTTCCCCCAAAGCAACGGTTCATCAGGGGGAAATACTGGGAAAGGTAAGTTTATATGGCGATATGTAGGGAATAGATAAAAGAGGAGCTCACAGCACCAGCAATTAAATAGATTAATAATAATATAAATGATATAAAGTACTTGCCACCAATACCGACATTAAGGGTATCTGCACAGATATAGCCAAATGATAGTATTACCTTTTTACCATGGTGATGGACCATGTGATTGGACCATGTGATGTGACGTCATCACAGGTCCTTTAGTTGTTAGCTGATGCTGGGAAAGAGAGGACAGATCGCAACTACGCGATCAAGTGGCTAAGGTAAGTTAACTTTTATTATTTTTAACCCCTTCCTCTTCATTTTACTATGCATTCTTTATTAAGAATGCTATTATTTCCCCTTATAACCATGTTATAAGGGAAAATAATAAATTCTCCAGAAGACCCAAACCCGACTTCAGTGATGAAGTCCGGCTTCGGGTCTGGGTACCAAACATGACGCCCGTGTGAAAGAGGCCTAATAAGTTTGGAATCAAAGGAAAAAAAGCTGTAGTGGCAAGTGATTAGCTCCAAAGGGGATTTTTTTTCTCCTGGACCTTTAGGGCCACTATGATATCAGCGCCTGGGCCCACTGGAGGATCTTCTGGCACTCTGGTATTGAAGACCATAACACACTGTACTGACCTTTGTACTGTACCGTTAGTGCAATTGATGCCCCATACTCATTCACGTATATCAGTGGGGGACTGACATATACTGACATTGCGATTGACAGATAAATGATAGATAGATAGATAATAGATAGATCATAGATAGATAGATAGATAGATAGATAGATAAATAATTCCCCAGATAATAGTTCCCCAGATTTACCCAGATGTGCTATCCAATATATGAGTTGATTTGATTATTATGTGTAGCTTAGATATTAAAAAAAGATGATAGATAATTTGATAGACAGACTTTAGATAGATAGATAGATCAATAGATAGATCAATAGATAGATCAATAGATAGATAGATTGATAGATATAAGACAGAGATATATGATAGATAGATAGATAGATAGATAGATAGATAGATAGATAGATATGAGATAGATAAATTGATTGATTGATTGATTGAGTGATAATGAAGATAGATAGATAGATAGATAGATAGATAGATAGATAGATAGATAGATAGATAGATAGAAAAATAGATGATAGATACTGTAGATAAAAACATTTAACATGACTGTCCATACCAAATAAAGACATTGAAATGACAGATACATTTTAAAGGAATTTTACTCTTCGGGGACGTGATTTGCATGGGACCTGTCACCACTCACGTCTCTGACATGACATATATTGCATACCCTTAAGCCAATAATTTGTTGTTCCATATGTACAGTGTATAATGCCAAAGCAAGTGTTAGTACCTCACAAAGGTTAAAAGGGATAACCCTTGAAAAGTATTACTATGTATTGAACAGGATATTCCAAATGATGCATTATTGCAATATACCTTATGTACATTACATTTCCCTCTCTGGTAGCGCCCCCTGCTGTTTATCCTTCTGGTCCACCTTCTCTTAAGTGGATTGACATTCTTAGTAGCATCTCTGCTCCCCTCACCTCGGTGCTGGTCTAGTGGTCTCATCCAGAAGCAGGTGAAGTGGTCCAGACGCCTTTCATTCTACCTACTTGTAAATTCATATAGAAAATCAAAGTTTCCAGCCATGTTTCTCTCTAGACAGTGTAGAAGAAACTCGTGGGAGCATTACGTACCATATGTATTCTAGGGCTATGTGTGAGGAACTACTTTCTATGGAGGCGAGGAAGGTATTAAAGGGGTTATCCAACCTTTTTTTTAGACCTCACAGACTGGGCAGGCCCACAGTGGTGATCATACTTGCCTGGTCCCCACTGCTGGATTACGTCTCCATCACTCCACTGACAGGGCCAGGCACTAAAACATCACCACTGCCTGGCCCTGTCAATCAAAGTGCAGAGGGCGCGGCAGTTGCAGAGAGAGCAGAGCCTCTAGGTGTAATGGCAACGCCCCTATTGCTCCTAGAGACTCATTTGCATATATTAAAACATAATTTTTCTCAGCAATGCGGGCACATATGGACATGGGACCAACACAGATGCCTTCAGCTGGCAAGTGCACATGTCACAGGTCAGCCAGTGTCATAGGTACAGATCTGCTGACAGATGCCTTTAAATCAATAAAACTAATAAAGAAGTATTCCCACCATATTGAAAAATAGAAGTAAGCGTAAATTTATTGTGGCCCTCTTAACACCTTGCAGATGGAGCCAGTAAATGACTTTTCATATCACTGTTGTAACCTTAAAAAGTTGAATGCGGCCTGTGAAGAATAACAGGTCAGGTAAGTATCCTTCAGCATAACATTGCAACACTAGGATTTGGTTTCTTGCTTTAGGCTAAATTTCTTAAACAGACAATTAACCTCTTCTGTTCCATTATCTTCTAGGAGTTCTCCTCTAGACATGATTAGATGACAGGGGCTAGAGCATTTAATACTAATTAAAAAACTCACCTTTCTTATGGGAATGGCTGGGGGTTTTCTAGCACTAACCCTAGCACATACCGGTTGCTGTGGTCTATACATTATAAGCTGCATAATATAAATGTATCACCTGCTAATATTATACAATATAAACCTATCACCTGCTAAAATTACATAATATAAATGTACCACCTGCTAATAATACATAATATAAATGTATCAAGCTACTTTCACACTAGTGTTTTTGCCTGATCCGACAGGAATCAGCAAAAACTCTTCCGTTACTGAAAATACAACCATATGCATCCATTATGAACGGATCCGGTTGTATTATCTTTAACGTAGCCATGACTGATTCGTCATGAACACCACTGAAAGTTAAGGGGGTCCATTTTGCTCCGCATCCCATGACGGAAAGAAAACTGCAGCATGCTGCAGGTTTCTCTCCGGTATGAGAACGCAACCAAATGGAACGGAAGCGTTGGTGATGCCTCATCTGGAACATGCAGTTCAGTCCTGGACACCAGTCCATAGAAAGGATGCACTGCAGCTGGAAATAGTACTGAGGAGAGTGACTAAACGGATAAGGGGCATGGAGGGTCTTAGTTATGAAGAAAGATTAAAAGAATTGAATTTATTTAATCTTGAGAAGAGAGATCAAAGGAGGGGCGATCATGATTAACCTAAACAAATATATAAATGGGCCATACAAAAAATACGATGAAAAACTGTTCCATGCAAAAAACAGGGTGAAAAACTGTTTCATGTAAAATGCCCTCAAAAGACAAGGGGGCACTGCCTCCGACTGGAGAGGAAAAAGTTCAGTCTCCGGAAGCGTCAACACTGGAAAGTTTTAAAAAGGGTTTAGATGAATTCTTAAAAGTAAATGACATTAATTAAAACGTGTAGAAATCTGAGTCTCATTTCCTTCTGACAATGAATGGGGACAAAGCGGAAGCGATTTTTTCCGGTATTGAGATCCTCTGCCGGATCTCAAAACTAGAAATTGTAGACGCAAGTGTGAAAGTAGCCTCACCTGATAATATTGCATAATATAAATGTATCACCTGCTAATATTATACAATATATACAATACACAATATAAACCTATTACCTGCTAATCTTACATGGTAATATTATAATATATAAATGTATCACTTGCTAATATAATACAAGAGCGTTTTTTGTTCAGGGAGTGGAAAGGGTTACTCTTCCTATTAGAGGAGGAGATCACAAACGAAAACTCCTCAGCCGTGAGGCATATTGGATGTTTGAATTGGGAAGTTGCTTTACCACAGGTCTGAACAGAAAACACGATCTGATTTTACAATATCATTAAAAGAACTATCTTTATAGTTTTTCAGCACTATATATATGTATTGTCTTTTCTTTCTGATGCATTGGGTGTTGGTTTTTGGTGTCTGATTAGTTCTCCTCCTCTTTTGAGCATGTGATGCCGAAGTCTTGATTACCTGGTGCACCATATGTTTAAAGAGAGGTGAACATTCACTTTTCGGTATGTCATGAGTAAGGACTGAGATTGAAGAGTCTGAAACGCATAGATTCGTGTTTGGGTAACAGGTTTTTATTGTCATTAATTTATGGGAAACTGGACCACAAGTTTTTTCTTTGGATTACATTTGTATACAATCAAGTCCGGACTGGGCCCGTGCTTCTGTTAAAGCAACAAAGGTGAGAGCGGTCTTATATATATTTGACACCTGCTAATATTACATAGTATAAACGTAACACTTGCTAATAATACATAAGCCTGCTAATATTATACAATACAAATATATCACATGCTGAGATTACATATCATAAATGTATCACCTGCTAATTACGTAGTACACAGTAAGACGATAGGATTACAGAGGTTATCGTTATATTACAGCAAATAATTGTAAATTTACTAAAGTCTCTTGCCTTGGGCAAATGCATCACAGGCCTATTCATTAAAGCAGCATTCTTGTCAAGTGAGATGATATCACCCTGCGTACTGTTGTTATTATAGGGCCCATTCATCACAGTGTCTAACATTACTGTCTGATTGATGAATCAGTCCTACAGCACACCCCACCGTGATGTGATATTATCTTCTATGTGATAATATCAGCCATTTGATAAATAAACTCCATCAAGGGTGCGCTATTTGACTGACAGGTCCAAGGGGCAGCATTTTAATGATGAAATGTTTTTTTCTTTAGTTTTATCATTAATAAGTATATAATAACTGTGTGCATTATGATAGTGGTGGTTTCAGCATTTCTCAACAAAATGATTTTCATTCTTTTATTTTATTTTATTTTTATTTTTTTCATTTTAAAAGTTATGTCCACCTATGCAACCAAATGTTTTTATTCCTTCAGTGGTTTCAGCATTTCTCAACAAAATGATTTTCATTTATTTATTTATTTATTTATTTTTTTCATTTTAAAAGTTATGTCCACCTATGCAACCAAATGTTTTTATTCCTTCAGTTCATGTAAAAAATAAAACAAATCAATTTTGCAGATAGCCTTAATTGGAAATATTCTACCATTTTCTGCCCTGGGCTCCAACGCTGACTTATGTATCTCCATGGTAACATACTACAAACCCTGTGTAGTGCCATGATAGTTCATTTTGGTTTAATGGGGACCAGAATTATGGAGTGCCGGTCCGACAGTCATAGTCCTTTCCATATGCCCCCTAATTTTGCGAACCTACCAAATGTATGAATGAAGTAGGGAAAAGAAATGTGACTGCAGGAGAAGACTACAAAGGTTTTGTAGTCTGCAACAATGAAAACACATAGATTTACATAGGAGCTGTAGACACCACTGTTCATTTCCATGGTTATGACCACCCAGCAATCCATCAGCGGTGGCCGTGCTTGCACAGTATAGAAAAAAAGCACCGGCCTATGTGCGCTCCCGCCGGTCCTGCCCACCAGAGAGACGGGCACTTTTTCCTGTAGTATGAAAACATGTCCACCATTGCTGGACTACAGGGTGGCCTAATCATGGAAAAGATGATGGAAAAATGAATCCAGCCAGCAAAGGAGGCAATATGGACAATCACAATACATTAGTAAGTGCCTTGTATTAACTTTATCTACATAATAAATGTAATTTTCTCAAGTGAGAGGACCCCTTTAATATTTGTAAGAATGAAGCCTTAAAATTGACCAGATACAGTGGCTTAGTTGATTGTAGGAGGTCAACTTTATCAACTAGATTCTCAGGAATGCAGTTTTGTGTTTTGACCTAAAGGTCTGACAAGAAGCGAAGTTATACCTGCCGGACAGGAAGGAAACTGAACCCTGGTGCTGATATGTTATCACAACCTCTTCAGGCTGATACAGTTTTACCCAATGAATTTTGCATCCCTTGTCCAGTGCATAGTACCCATTGTATTATACATAGCCCATACTCTGACTGTATGAACGTATACTTATACAAGTGAGAGGTAGACCACAGAGATGAGAGAACTGGTGAGAATTCAATATAGCAATAACAAAGGACAAGACAGGTGCACACTGCGGTCTTACTAAGCCCTCAAACTGATGTTAAAATTGAGAGATTAGTGGGGGACATGTCTAAGCCCGAGCTCCATGCCAAGGTTTCTAAAGTAGCTCGGGACCTAACACTCACCTAGCTGTGCCTTATGGGCAATACCAGGGGCCAGTGGGCGAATTACAGGAATGTGTAGGCCGACTCGCAGCAAACTCCTAAGTTACCTCCAGCATGTAGCCATGCCTGCAATGGGAGGAGGGAGAAGGCTGTGAGCCCCACCCAAGACTGGCTGATATGGCCCAGGCCTCACAGGTGCACCTAAATATAGCCTGTGGATGGAAAACAGGCTACATTTACATGGGAGTTTATACACCTCCAAACAATTATATATACACAAACCAACTGAAAGGCGGCATGAAGCAGGATGTGCTCAACCCAAGATGCAGTTGTGCATATATATACAGGGGAGCCGATCCTGAACCTGTGGCCCGTTGCTAATGGCGATCCCCAGCAAAAATGCATACGGTGGAAGATGCCCGCAGCGGACCACAAGTACCACAATAGACATCCCACACAAGATGGCAATTGTATGGATGTGATAAACAATATAACAATATAGGGCTTACTAAGCCCTCAAACTGATGTTAAAATTGAGAGATTAGTCAACAATTCACTTTATGCGCAGCTGTATTTGCTGCATATATGACGATGGATAATAATGAAAGCTGGAATACGACTCCATAATAGAAAATTTGGAGAGGTGCTTGTGAAATGCCTAAATATGTATAGGAAATTCAGCTATGAGATATGACGTTGGATCCCCCATTCATTGCTCCAATTGTTCTGCTAGATTTATTTCACTCTGGCAGCTCAGGGGTCGTGTCCTTTCTCAGAAGGGGTGTCCTTTCTCAGAGGGAGTGTCCTTTCTGCTGCAGCTCTTTGCATATAATTACCACAACATCTAACAATAGATATGGTTGATAACAGCTGAAGATTTCAATTGACTGTGTGATATAAGATTAGACGAGTCCCACAATCTTTAAGCCAATCAAAGTGAATGATAGAAAACTGAGCCATCATAAAGTTTTTGGTCAACAATTAAAGCATTTTGAATGTCAGAACATATTGTATTGTAAATTGTTCAAGCCAGCCCCTTGATCTGAATACTTTTGTAATTGCATGCAATTAAATATTTTGTATAGCTGCTGAGTTATTAAATCTAACTGTATAGCGCCACCTGCTGTTTGCCCTTTTTCTAAACTCAATGTCCACCTCACTGGGGGTGGACATACATGCTCAGTTCCATTCTTCAAAAGTCTACTCTAAGAAGACACCAGTAGTGTAAATGGCATGTGACTGGTGGGGGTCCTGTTACAGATTTTGCACTGGGGTGTATATAAGTTATACTATGGTTATTACATTCCTGGCACCTCTAACCTTAGTTCATACAGTCATAAGGGAGAGGTAACCAAAGCACAGCTAGGCCATCCTTCCACTGAGGCAAAGATGCAACGTGCTGCTCCAGCCTGTGCGTAAATACTCTACTTAAAGGAGTTATGCCATGATTGATATAAAAATGAAAATAAGACCTCATATCCCCCATTCCCTGCTAGATTTATTTCATGCTGGCAGCTCAGGGGTCGTGTCCTTTCTCAGGGGTGTGTGCTTTCTCAGAGTGGGTGTCCTTTCTCTGAGCGAGTGTCCTTCCTGCTGCACCTCTTTCCATGTAACTACCACAACATCTAACAGTAGATATGGTTGATTACAGCTTAAGATTTCAATTGAGTGTGTGACCACTCAGGTGGATGGAGAAATAAGGAAATGAACAAACAGCAGGTGGCGCTATACAGATACATTTTATTGAATAGCTCAGTGTCTACACTAAATTTGTAATTACATGCAATTTTGGCACAACCCCTATAAGAAACAGTTTTATTGGTGCCCACTTCCAGCACCAAGCATGCTGGGTACATACATACCCTTCCTCTTTAGTACCTTTGGGGGTAATTATGAAGTCTTGTAGAGCTTGTCATTAAAGGGGTTGTCTAGGACTAGAAAAAGATGGCTACTATCTTCCCAAAACAGCACCACATCTGTCCACAGGATGTATGCGGTATCACAGCTCATTCCCAAATCATTCCCATTCCCAAAGTAACCGAGCTGCAATACCAGACTCAACCCATGGACAGGTGTGCAGATATTTTTGACAGAATGCAGCCACGTTTTTCTAATTCTGGATAACCCCTTTAAAGGTTCTGCTGTCGGCTTCTTCACTAGGAGTTGCTGATAGCCGTGTATTCATATCTGCAGCCAAAATAGAAACAAAATCTACACAAATTATTATTTCCGCGTATCTATAGCCATAATTTTCCTGTGTAGCCCTGACATAATTACAACCCTACTATATATACATATGGTATACATGGATAGGTCTTATAAATGACTTCTTGAAAATATCCCTGAGACAGTGCAGAATATTTAGGGTTAATTGCTGTCTTCGGCCTACATGCATAAAAATAAATCAGATAAATTCCTTCATATTTTGGACTGTTGAGCAGAACAGTTCCCAAAGGACTGGCTGGAGCTCAGGATCACTGTCCATAGTGCTGAACCTGTTCCTTTCTAGAGCACCATCCACATGCCATACCAGTGATTCCTGTTAGAGCACATCTTGCTAATATTTACCTATTCTGTCTAACTTTTTATTATATGCATTTTCATTAAAGGGGTTTTAATACTGATGACCTATCCGACACCTGGCACCCCTGCCGATCAGCTGTATGAAGGGAAGGCGTACGCAGTGTGCATGTGCCGTCTCCCGTCTCTCTTCCTACTTGCTGCTGCTATGTCTATGGCAAATCAGCAGCGAGCAGGAAGAGAGACAGGGGACGGCACGTGCACTGCAGCGCGTCTTCCTTCAAACAGCTGATCGGCGGGGATGCCGGGTGTCGGCGATCGGTGCCACCAATCTGATATTGATGACCTATCCTGAGGATAGGTCATCAGTATTAAAAGCCTGGACAACCCCTTTAAGGCCCACTTCACATGTGTCCAGTGACCCAGCTCAGTTCTTCTCTGGCAGGGTGAAGAAAATGCCAGAAGGGAACTGAAGCCAGAACGGATCCCATAATTTTCTATGGAATTGTTTACATACATCTGGCCCATCACTATGACACCAGATGTCAAGTTACGCATGCTACGTCTATGGCGCTATCAGTCTATGGAAGCCGGACTTGTGCGCTGAAGTGCAGTATACATGTATCCGCTGTGTCCGGCTTCAGGCCTAAAACAACTGATGCAGTAGGGCCTAAGAGATAGTATATGAATATACAAAGCAATAATAACAATAGAGGTGCACCTAAGATAATTCAACAAGAATAATGACTAAAGATTATTTGTAAGACGTCAGCATTGGAAAATTCTCAGAGCTAGAGATATAAATAAAACTAGTTCATACATTTCTAAAAAATTTCTATGGAAAGAATACTGTGGAACAAGACTAGGGCTGCTGGGGTTTTCTTATCCCCCACCAAAATAGCTAGATTGCTTGTCTTCCATATAGAAGAAAATGAAATAATGTGATTAATTATCCTAAATTGCTAGGTCTCATTCATTGATGAGGCACAGCTCCCTATAAGAGCCTCAGTCTTTTATTTAGTGGGATTCTGACGCCCCCTGGTGTCCATTGATGACACTGACAGCTTTCTCTGCCCTGAATGACATTTATAGACAGGTGAAACACAGACCATTTGCTAAAATTGAACAAACCTGTTGAAAGAGGGGAAGAAATCTTCTCTCCTGTGTCATTGTTACCCCCTTTCTATAACACTGGCTAGTGGGTGGGGAAGAGGGCAAACACTATTTAGATGTTCAAATAATTCTGGCTTAGAAAAAATGCCTGTAGTAGGGTTAATGGTGTTGAATGTGACCAACATCCTAAAATCCAGATTCTGTTTAGAGGTGGATTCCACTAACCTCTTTTACACCACCAACACCCCCACATCCCCTTCCAAAAGCATCCCCTATGGAGAGAAATCATTCAAGGCTATGAGCTGAGCTGCAGATTTCAGGCAGCACAGGGTGTCATTTCTCCATCTGGGGGAGGTTAGAATTCCTAAAACACCCACACATCACCTAGAGGCAACAAGGACCCTGCATCCAAGTCATTTGGATTGAGTGTGGCCAGCTAATAGTTTCCAGCAGCAGGAGCAAGTGATGCAGTCCATACACTGGACTAGGGGAGGCGTTGCACTGAGTCATGTCTGTGCTCAGACATTAACTGCTTGCCTGGCTTGAAAATAGAATAGCCAAGTACTTGTGAAGAAGAAGAAGAAGAAGAAGACTGGGGCATCCCCAATCCATACCTGCATGCTATTGACGTCCACTCATCCAGTCCTCTCTGGAGTTCTTCTAGAGACATCTCTATTTGGGAATCAAGACTGCAAGATTTAGGATCTGGATGAACTCCTAGCAGATACCTGCAGGTGGACAATCCTTAGGTGAGCATCCTTTTCTTCTCTGTCTGATATAAGATGTTTTTTTGTTATTTTTGCTATTTTTTTGTGGTTAGATCATAGGATCGTGTCCAGCTGTAGCTTTATTCTAACCCAATACAAAGAAATTGCAAGGAGAAATCCAGGTAACCTGTTACACCCTGCTCCTCTGATTCCAGCCATGGGATTTAGCTAGCCTTCCAGTAGACTGGGGATCTAATGAAAACGAATAGATGTTGTGATGGTAGCAGAACGAATATATTCATATAAAGGTATATTTTATACGTCATGGTCAAGAAACTAAACGGTTAATGGATCATCTCAGGGTCAGAAGATGCCTCATAAAATAGATGATTCTTATTGGAATTGGGTCGTTCATTAGAGATGCTGGAATTCGATTTTAGTGAAATGCTAAATTAACATTATTTTGAACAGGTTTGTACTAAACCTTTGATATTATAGTGTGATCATTGACTATAATACGTTTGCATTACACATTTTGATGGTTTCCCTTCTGTAGGGTAGGTCATGTTCTCCATCATTTCCCTCTTTTCCCCATATCTGGGATGGACCTGACACAAATCATTATTGGAGAAGCTCAGTGCCCACTGATATAATTCCAGGAGACTGCATGGTCTGCCGAGCCAGGACAGGTATCCTAGAAATAGATCTGACTTTAGGCTAGCCCCTTGTTACCAGCCCTAGCATAGCCTTGGTGCTCTGCTATAGCCTTCAAGCCGGTGTCCTCCTCCACTGCACATGAAATGACAACCCTTCCAGCTTAGGTTGGAGTTAGGTCATTGCCAACAGGAGCTGAGATTTCCAAGGTCATCTCAGTCCAGGTGGATCTCCTTCCAACCCATTTCACCCTAATAAAGTGCCTTTCCTCTCCCTTTGAGGTGGATCTCCGCAGCTTTCCTGGACAACTAGAAAGGGAGCTGTTGACATCAACTAAAGTCAACTAAACAAAGGACTTTGTCACTGAAGAAATGGCTTCTTCTTCTCCTCCTTCTTCCAGTGCCAACCAGGACTCCAATCCATCGAACCTGCGACCTACAAGTAGGAGACTCTTTTTATTTCATGTGTGGTTGGTTCATTCTGGGTTCAGACGAATGTAGCTATGGAAAGGTCTCATGTAACAGGGCACAACTATGGGGATGACATGGAATATATAGGAGCCCTCTGAAACAATGCTCAGGCTTGATTAGAGCAAATGCACTGTTATTAGCATTTCAATGAGGTGCTCTTCTTGCTTCGTCTAGGCTTTTAGTGAATCCTATAATCAACTGCATCTGGTAATAATTGCAGGTTTTTTGTGGGGAAAATTGTCCTGCGTTTAAGGGATAATATTGTCCTGTGGTTGGAGGAGTGCAGAGGAGCTTGTTGCATCAGTTACACCAGATCTGGTCAATTTAGTTAAAGCCAGAGAAAGATAGACAGACAGATAGCTAGATAGACAGACAGACTAGATAGCAGCTAGACAGACAGACATATAATAGATAGATAGATAGACAGACATATACAAGATAGATAGATAGATAGATAGACAGACATATACAAGATAGATAGATAGATAGATAGATAGATAGATAGATAGACATATACTAGATAGATAGACACATACACACACACTGTGTGTCATATTTATACATAGATTAGATACATGATGTAAACAAATGATAGCTAGAGAAATGATACATAGATAGACATTATATATATATATATATATATATATATATACATACACACATATATATAGAAATAGATTAGATACATAGGTAGACAGATGATAGATAGATAGATAGATAGATAGATAGATAGATAGATATAGATAGATAGACATTATATATATATACATACACACATACACAATGTGTGTTACATATATATAATGTGACATAATGATAAGAGACAAAGAGGAGCAGGACAAGACACAGGAGGCTGGCAGCCACTCCATAGCCTGACAGGGCTGCAGAAGCTGTGAGGCATGAACACAGGGTCATTATCCTGATTATTATGGAACCAAAGAGGATGGAGGCAAAGTGCACAGAGAAATGTTTTCTCCTGAAAATCATCGGAGGATTTTTCAATAATCCACAAAACCTGTCACTTAATATTGCCTGAATTATAAATCTAGAAATATTGTTCGTGTTTACAGATTGTGTGATATGATTTAATTATTTTTTTTTGTTTATTTGTTTGTTTGTTTTTCTATTTAAAAGTAACAAAAATAAATAACTAATATTGATGCATTACAGTGTATGGGTGTGTGCATGGAAGAGCATGCAGGCAGCGGTGTGTATGTAGCTGGGGTCCATGTATGTATGATACATGTCCGTGTATGTAACACCGTGTAACATATCTGTATATTTAAGTATATGTATGTGATATGTGCCTGTGGTTGTTTATGTATGTAAAATGTCTGGAATTGTTTTGTGTGTAGTGTATGGATTTCTATATGTATTTGTGCATGTACTATGTGTTTGTACATATGTAATATAGGTTAATGATTGAACATGTATTAAATGTCTGTATTTTGTAATATGGTGTGTAGTGTCTGTGTGTGCATGCATGACCTATGTGAATGTGATCAGTGTGCATGTATATGTGTCTGTACAGTATGTGGCAGTATATGTGTCTGTACAGTATGTGGCAGTATATGTGTCTGTACAGTATGTGGCAGTATATGTGTCTGTACAGTATGTGGCAGTATATGTGTCTGTACAGTATGTGGCAGTATATGTGTCTGTACAGTATGTGGCAGTATATGTGTCTGTACAGTATGTGGCAGTATATGTGTCTGTACAGTATGTGGCAGTATATGTGTCTGTACAGTATGTGGCAGTATATGTGTGCCTGGCTGCTGGGACTGAGAAGACACGCTCTGTTTCCCTCTGTATAGGGTCATATATTTCTCCCTGATGCCTCCTTCCATTTACTGCTCATGTGAGGCTCACAGCTACTTTCCCCAAAGCAAACCCTTCTCCCTCCCTCCTCATGTCGCCCCCAGCCCCCGTACACCTGCCTGTGCACCCCCCACCAAAAAGAGCGCTTCTAGAAGGAGCTCTAACCCATCTCCAGCCCCTTCTCTATGGGGAGGTATCTTTACAGGAGGCACATTGTATCATATCTCTTCCATTTACCTGTTTGATGTGTTGCTGTTGTTAATTGCGGCAGGGCCACATATTAATTACAAAGACCTTTATGGATAATCATTTATTCCACTAATTATTTATGTTTCAATTATTTATCTGACGTCGTTATAAAATGACGTCATTGGCGTGCATATATGTATCCTCATTGACCTAAAACATGGCTTTTATCAGTAATCGGGCCGAATATTGTATCATCATGTATCTATCTATATCTATCTATCTATCTATCTATCTAATATCTATCATCTATCTATCTATCTAATCTATCCATTATCTATCTATCTTTTATCTTGTATCTATTTATCAATATAATATCTATCTATCTAATAAATATCTATCTATCTATCATTATCTATCATCTATCTATCTAATGTTTATTTATCTATCTATCTATCTAATATCTATATCTATCTAATATCTATCTATCTATCTAATATTTATCTATCTATCAATCTTATATCTATCTATCTATCTATCTATCTATCTATCTATCTATCTATCTAATCTATCCATTATATATCTGTCTTTTATCTTCTATCTATTTATCTATATAATATCTATCTATCAATCTATCTATCTAATGTGTCCATTATCTATCCATCATCCCATATATTGTATAAAGAAAGGCAGAAGTGAATAAAAATGGAATACAAGGCTTTGTGACTAAGTTCAGTTTTTATGGCTCTATTTTCTAGACATCTAACGCATGTTCTCACGTCATTCTCAGCCAGTGCGATTTTCATGCGCTTTCACGCCCTTTTATCTCACATCTTTAGAAAAGCATAAATAAAAGAATAGATCCGGCTTTTCAAATCCATATTTATTAGTAACGTTTATTTTTCCTGTTCCTACTATTTTCCTTTTGGTCATTAACGAAATGTAATATTTGCCCGTATGGGGGGAGGGGGGGGGGGTACAGTATAGATACAGATACATTGTTTCCTTCACTTCCGCTCTTATAATAAGGAGCTGCTACTAGAGGAAGACATCTAAACTAGAAATAAGGAGAACAGTTACATGACAAAGTCTGCTCTGCTACACCAGTTCTATATGGATGTAATTTAGCTGTCCATTCACACCTTGGTAATTCACTGATATGGAAGGTGTAGTCCTATAGCATATTAGCATATATGGCATAAACATATATATATATATATATACACACACAAACCAGTGAGAAAGTGGGAGAGTTTTGATACAATGAAGACTGAGGACACAGGAGTGAAAACTGAAAATATAATGAAGAGCAGTGAAGGCGGCAGGATCGATACAGCAGGGTCGTTAGATAATCTATTGTCTTGTACTTCTCCCAGACATGAGGCCAAAACCGGCACCAGCCGAGCTCCTGTGAACAATAGCAAGAGCAGTCAATACTGAGATATCTACTGTGGATGGATGGATGGATAGATAGATAGATAGATAGATAGATAGATAGATAGATAGATAGATAGATAGATATTAGATAGATAATAAATAGATAGATAGATAGATAGATATTAGATAGATAGATAGATAGATAGATATTAGATAGATAGATAGATAGATAGATATTAGATAGATAGATAGATAGATAGATAGATATTAGATAGATAGATAGATAGATATTAGATAGATAGATAGATAGATATTAGATAGATAGATAGATAGATAGATAGATAGATAGATATTAGATATAGATAGATAGATAGATAGATAGATAGATAGATAGATAGATAGATAGATAGATAGATAGATAGATAGATAGATAGATACTGAGGGAACGAAAGAAACTTGTAGAACGCCAGGTGATGAGACTGAATTGCCTCCTATATTCCTTGGACAGTTCTCTGTGATGTGAGATAAGGGCTGGTCACATTACACTCTGGCTGCATCTCATCATTTCTAGATAAAACAATAAGTAATAACAGGAAATGTCACAAATATAAAAGTTTCCATTAGGAGCACAAACGAAAAACTGACCCCGGCCGTCCATATAGAGAGAGCTGGACTTAACTCTTCATTATACATTTTCTGAAAACCTTCTATTAGTCCCTGGTAGCAGCCATTTCATGCTGACTGTGTCCATATCCTTTACATGCAACATTCAGCCCATGGCTATCTATTATCTATCTATCTATCTATCTATCTATCTATCTATCTATCTATCTATCTGTAATATTTATCTACCTATCTAATTTAAGTCTATCTATTTATTTATCTGTCTATCTATCTAGTTATAGTTAGTGCTCCTTTAATTTGGGGTTGCTGGGGTGTTGTGCAGAGCCTTCCCCTCACCCTCTGTAAGCAGTCATCCCGATCAGCCAGTCAAATACTATTTTGCAGCCAATTAATTCCTGCTCCCTTCCCTGACCCCCATTTCATGGCTGTTTACTTGACTGGAGCTGAACCAAGCGATGCCACTGCCGGGGCCGCAGCTGATGGAGCGGGGCTCCCCTCTATTATCCGGGGCAGTCTCGGATTGGCATTGTGTCTGCACATAGTCCATGGGCCACAGGATCTGAGCCGGTTTCCCCTTCAGTGCACTGATAGGTTGGTCACAATACACACAAAGCCGCTTCTTGTAGTCGCATGAACGGCTATAGAACTATTTGTTTCAAAATCCTTGTACAAGAAAATAAATAAATAAATAAATAGATGAATTTAGAATTCGGGTTAATGTGAGAGGCCGGATACTTATGTAATATATAGAAATACCTAGAATTGTTCATTTGTATCTAGTTAACGAAATAATTCTGTTATCTATAGGGAGTTTGTCTGCGGGGTATTTACACAGGACATGCATGCGGTAGTTGTGATGTTGTTAAATAATAAAAACGGCAGCATGTAATGTTTTTGCAAGCGCGGTTTATGCTGCGGCTCTGCACCCCGTGTGAATAGGAATGCTGTGATCATTCACCTGTGTTTTCTGCCACCATACTGATACAGTCTTTGCATGGTGTTGATATTCTGTGTTCCATTTCCAGCCTATGACACCTGGTGTGGGGTGGCTCATGGATGCACAAAAAAGCTGGGACTAAAGATATGTGGTAGGTGGTAGATCCTTTGTTTCTTGATGTGAACAGTTTATACAATATATGTACAGATGTAGCAGAGTTGAGTATGTTTTATGCAATCTGCTATTTGCTTCTTTCGCCACACCCTGATAACCCAATTTCAGCAGTCCCATGCAAAACTAAAATAACACATTAGTAGCCCCTGTGTCAATGAGCAAACTCAGCTCTGCTGCATCTGTGTTTGGATCTCTCTCTCTCTCTCTCTCTCTCTTTCTCTCTCTTTCTCTCTTTATATCTATCTAGTGTTATCCCTATTAAAGAGGGAAATATGGTGTAAGGTAGCAGTGCGGTGCTGAAATATCGAGACACAAAAGAAAATGTCTGTTCACGTTAATATTGTCATTAATCTCATTTATTGAAATAAATCAAGTCCACAAGATCCATCATTCCTGCTCCAACCACTGACAGCCTATGTCTGGGAATTCTGACAAATACCAGAGCTCCCTCTAGCGGCTGTATACAGAATAGCTGAACTCATTTATCAGGACACAGTGATAGTATGTGTTTGTAGGTAAGGAATTGGATTCATTTGCAGAAATAGTGTATTATTTTGTTTTTTTGTTTTTAATTGGCAAAGAAGTGCCTCAGAATTACCATATAAAACAATACGTCAAGGTAATGCTGTATTGATCACCTAATATAAATGCATGGCCAGTATGGTAATGGTGCCTTACAGGGAATTATGGCCGCACCTTGTCAGATACATGACAAAATTGCATTATAACAATTCATCATCAACCTAAATTTGAGCCCTAAGGGTTTGGCTACATGGCGATTTGTTTTGGGTGTGACACGTTTTGCACGCCTAAGTATTGCAGTGTAGCAGAGCAGCCATAGAAATGAATTGGGTCACAGCGTGACTCAAACATTTGCCACAACCCCAAAATCCCCCAAAATCCAACACTGCTGAATTTTTTGAGATTCTGGGGTGGCAGTTTTAGCAACCGTGGCCCTACTGTTAAAGGCATACTGTGATTCAGGCGAATATAGAGAGATAGGCACTTCCACAATGGAAGTGCTCATTTCTCATGGCCCCCGCTTGTCTAGGTCTGACCGCCTGAGGGAGCTGCCTCATTGGAGGTGCACCCCTGACTGTGGTGCCATTCATTTCTACGGCTGCCCTTCTTCACTGTGATACTTGGCACGTGTCACGCCCAAAATCATCATGTGTAGCCCAAAACTAAAACTTCAAAGGATGTCACTTCATCATATGTTATTGGTTCGGTACCATGGAAGTAATGATTATTATTCCGTATGAGGATAGTTTTTTGGCCTATCCATTTGATAGTTTCATCCTTACACCTAGAGTTATCCAAGGTGCTAAGAATAAGGCCTCATGCACACGACCGTTGTTTGATTCCGTGTCCGTTGCTCCGTTTTTCGTGATTTTCTGCGGACCCATTGGTTTTCAATGGGTCCGTGGAAACCTCGGCAAATGCACCGTTTGTCCTCCGCGTCCGTGGTCCGTGATTCCAGTCCGTCAAAAAAATATAACCTGTCCTATTCTTGTCCGTGAAAAACGGTTCACGGACCCATTCAAGTCAATGGGTCCGTGAAAAATGCGGATGTCCATCCGTGTGTCATCCGTGTTCCGTGTCCGTTTTTTTTGCGGATCCCTTGGCAGGCACTTGGGAAACATTGTCAGCCTGTCTTTTGGTAAAATCTTTTGGGTCATGTCCGCTAAAAAAACGGAAGACACACGGAAACACAACGGAAGGCAAAAACGGACACGGATCACTGAACAACGGAACCCCTTTTTGCGGACAGCATAAAAAAAGGTCGTGTGCATGAGGCCTAAGTCACAACAGTAAAGATATTTGGACAACCCAACACAGAAGACTCTCTGATAATCCCAACTGCCCCTTTAATAATGGCCTTCTAGTATTTCACTAAATAATAAACCCCAGCAAACAACCGCTCTGCACCATTCACACTGATCAAACACTGACTGCGTGAATAAGGCCTTAAAGTCTTTAAAATGACACATTTGCAGCATAAATAGAACAAAAACTAACAAAAACAAAAACTCAATTGTCAATAAAATAGAAGAGACCCGGGCACATAATATGTATGTGATATGTGAACTGTTAGTGTGATTACTCCAATGTATATTTCTGTATTTTTAGAAACTTTTTAGGCCTTCCTTGACAGGGTCAAAAAGAGTATATAAAAGAGGCATGGCTATGAGCCATTGTAAGGGGCCCCAGATTGATTATTAGGGCTCATTTACACGACCACTGGATGTTGCGTGGTCAGCAAATTGCGAATCTGCAAAATACGGATACCGGCCGTGTGCATTCTGCAGAGCAGCCCACAATAGAACAGTCCTATCCTTGTCCGTAATGCGGACAATAATAGGACATGTTTTTTTTTTTTTTTGCGGAATGGCCATGTGAACATAAGGACATGGAATGCACATGGAGTCATTTCTGTTTTTTTGCGGCCCCATTGAGGTGAATGGTTTCACATATGGGCCACAAAAAAAAAAAGGAACTGATAAAAAATAAATATATGTTTGTGCGCATGAGCCCATAGGGTACGGCTAGACAGGGATTTTGGGCATGACACATATTGTCCCCAAATAACACAGTGGGGCAGGGCAGCCACAGGAATGAATGGGGTTGAAGCAGGACTTGCAACTTTGCTACAATTTTTGTTGCACTCGCAGCAAACATGCAAGTCGGGCCTCAACCCCATTCATTTCTATGGTGCCCAAAATCTCAGTTTGACAGTACCCTTAGCGATATACACTGATTTTAGGGGCAAAATACTGGCTTACATACACAGCACCAATGTGGTGGAGTGAGAAAGAGAAATGTGGTTAAGGCGCTGTTCACATCATGTTTTTCAGGAAAAACACAATGGAAAATGTAGTATACTGCGTCTTTTCCATCCCGTGGAGTGCAGTAAAAAGTACACATCAAACATATGCTTTTTTTTTTTTTGCAATGGAACCCCATGGTAACAGATGCCACTGTACAGTATCCATCGGAGGCATCTGTTTAATATATACATCCTGTGTATAGGTTAAACGTGATGTGAACACAGCCTAAGGGCTGCCCGTTGTCACTTCAATGGGTCCGCAAATCCGGAGATGCGGAACGGTGCAGAACGGAATCACGGAACGGAACACTATGGAAGCCTGCAATTTCTAAGGCCCCTTTCACACGGGCGAGTTTTCCGCGCGGGTGCAATGCGTGAGGAGGACGCATTGCACCCGCACTGAATCCGGACCCATTCATTTCTATGGGGCTGTGCACATGAGCGGTGATTTTCACGCATCACTTCTGCGTTGCGTGAAAATCGCAGCATGCTCTATATTGTGCGTTTTCACGCAACGCAGGCCCCATAGAAGTGAATGAGGCTGCGGGAAATCGCAAGCATCCGCAGCAAGCGCGGATGCGCTGCGATTTTCCCGCATGGTTGCTTAGCAACGGGACCCGATCTCTATTATTTTCCTTATAACATGGTTATAAGGGAAATAATAGCATTCTTAATAAAGAATGCATTGTAAAATGAGTGGAAGGGTTAAAATACAAAGTTAACTTACCTTAGCCACTTGATCGCGTAGTTGCGATTCTGTTCTTTCTTCTGCATCAGCTAGACTAAGGACCTGTGATGACGTCACATCACATGGTCCAATCACATGGTCCATCTTACCATGGTGATGAACCATGTGATTGGACCATGTGATGTCACGTCATCACAGGTCCTTTAGTTTTTAGCTGATGCAGGGAAAGAGAGAAGAGATCGCGACTACGCGATCAAGTGGCTAAGGTAAGTTAACTTTTATTATTTTTAACCCCTTCCACTTCATTTTACAATGCATTCTTTATTAAGAATGCTATTATTTCCCCTTATAACCATGTTATAAGGGAAAATAATCAATTCTCCAGAAGACCCGAGTCCGGACTTCAGTGACGAAGTCCGGCTTCGGGTTGGGTACCAAACATGGCGATTTTTCTCACGCGTGTGCAAAACGCATTACAAACGTTTGCACCCGCATGGAAAAATTGCGCATATTCCCGCAACGCACCCACCTCTTATCCGGGCGTCAAACATGACGCCCGTGTTAAAGAGGCCTAACAGCGTTTTTTGGTGCGGTCAATTTCCGCTTGGAAAACATCTGCAAAGTTCACATGACATTTGTTTAAGCTCATACAATTTGCTGATACTTTATCACCCTGATGGAAATCCAGTCAGAACAAAATGTACGTATTCCGTTACATATGCAGGTACCCTTAGGCCACCTGCACACGGGTGCGGGGGAATGCACATAAGATCCGCACAAATTTCTGCAGCATATCTTCACCAAAATCCGCAATTTCTAATTGGGGGTTTTGGTGTGGATTTGATACGGTTTTGCCGCAGATCTCATCCTTCCATTGAAAAGGGTAAAATCAGCAGCTAAAACTGCAAACATAATTGACATGCTATTTATTTTGAAATCCGCACAGCAGGTCAATTTCTGCACAGAATAAATCTGCAAAGTGTATAGGAGATTAGTATAATCCCATACACGTTGCTGGTACTGTAATACGCTGCGTTTTTTCCGCACAGGGATCTTTGCTGAAAAACCACACGTATTCCACAACCTGCATGCATTGCAGATTACATGCAGTTTTTATGCATGGATTTTCATGCGGAAAAAACGTAGTGTAAGGCCTCTTTCACACAGGCGTCACACTTGACATGGTTATAAGGGAAAATAATAGCATTCTCAATACACAATGCTTTGTAAAATGTGGATTAAGGGGTTAAAAATAAAAAACTTAACTCACCTTAGCCACTTGATCGCGTAGTTGCGATCTCTTCTTCATTCATTAGCTGCCGTCTAAAGGACCTGTGATGAGATCACTGACCTCATCACATGGTCCAATCACATGGTCCATCACCATGGTGATGGACCATGTGATTGGACCATGTGATGTGACGTCACCACAGGTCCTTTAAATGGCTGCGAATGCTTGAAGAAGAGAGGAGAGATCGGCAACTACACGATCAAGTGGCTAAGGTGAGTTAAGTTTTTTATTTTCAACCCCTTAATCCTCATTTTACAAAGCATTCTTTATTGAGAATGCTATTATTTTCCCTTATAAACATGTTATAAGGGAAAAAAATTAAGGTCGGGTCCCGTCTCTTAGCAACCATGCGGGAAAATCGCACTGCATCCGCACTTGATTGCGGATGCTTGCGATTTTCCCGCAGCCCCATTCACTTCTGTAGGGCCTGCGTTGCGTGAAAAACGCACAATATAGAGCATGCTGCGATTTTCACGCAATGCAGAAGTGATGTGTGAAAATCACCGCTCATGTGCACAGCCCCATAGAAATGAATGGGTCCGGATTCAGTGCAGGTGCAATGCGTCCACCTCACGCATTGCACCCGTGCGGAAATCACGACCGTGTGAAAGGGGCCTAGTGTGCGCTCTGTGCCCGTATTGCGGACCACATTTGCGGATCCGCAATACACGGGCACCATTCCTTGGCCATTCCGCATCACGGATGTGGACCCATTCATTTCAATGGGTCCGCAAATCCGGAGCGGTGCAGAACCGAATGACGGAACGGAACACTACGGAGTGCTTCTGTGGTGTTCTGTTCCGTACTTCCATCCCGCAAAAAGATAGAACATGTCCTATCTTTTTGCGGACCGGGCAGATCGCGGACCCATTCAAGTGAATGGGTCCACGATCCACAGCGGCTGCCCCACGGTCAGTGCCCGTGCATTGCGAGCCGCAATCTGCGGCCCGCAGCACGGGCACGGGCCAACTACGACTGTGTGCAAGAGGCCAAATACAACATCAACAAAGTAAGTGAGATTTGTCAAATCTCATTTTCACTTTGCATATTTTTTTCTGTGCAGATTTTGAATTCCGCAGCACGTCAATTGTTTTTGTGGATTTTAAGTCTGGATTTCACCTTTTTGCAAATCATTGGGTGTGATGGGGAAAAAACGTTATCAAAATCCGCAACAAAATCCAAAAGTTTTGTCTGGATTTGGTGTAGAAACACAGAGGAATCCGCGTGAAAATCCATGCGGAAATTGTCTTTGTAAACCACATGCAGGTAGCCTAACATTCCACGTTAGGTGCAGCAAATTGCGCATGTGCGGTGCAATTTTTATAAAAAAATATTTTGTAAATATGATATTTTCCTATAATATATGTCTGGAGGCCATTTCGCCTTCTTCTGCCACAGAGAGTTTGACACGGGAGCTTCACTTTTCTTCTATTCCATCTCCAAGGAACATATACAGAACACATTTTCCTTTCCCGGTGTCTTCTCGGAAGGACTTTGAGCAGTGATTGAATTCAGTGATTACGATCCAGCAGCCACTTCATTACGGGCACTTAATGATCTGACGTTAATCAGTTCGATAATACAAGGCTGCTCGGGTAATCTGAGCGTTGGCATGGGTTAATGTTGTAAATGATTTGGAGATCCCCGAGGGGATCTGGTAATGATGGAAGCAATGGGATCATAGAGTGTTGAAAATTTCTCAAGCTTATCTTCCAACAAAATACTGGTCTCCTGGGAGGAAAGATTAATGGGAGGCACATCAGACAGGCAGCAGTCAGACCTGTTTGGGAGAGATAGGCTTTCCCTGGGACCCCTATTCATTCCGCCCAGCAATGGGGGTTTATATTATATTGTACTTTATATCAGTGTGTTTTATATTCTGTAGTGACAATCCATTCTTTGTTATCTCGGAGGCAAATCACAGAGAGGTCCTTCCTGCCCTCATCAAATATATCCTGGAAATATTATCTTAGGAACACAGAATTTGTGTGTAGCGCTGCTATCAGCACACATGTTCTCCTGGTCTTGAAGGAAGTGTACATTCAGCATATTAAGTACAAGGCAGGGTCGCTAGAAGAGAGGGGAGAAATTCTTCTTAAAGTGAATTTCGGTCTATAAATAGCAGCTGGTGCGGATTAAATGGAGCATTTTGTTAGCAGCTCGTGCAGTGTCTGGAGAAGGGGGGCTCCTGCCATCATCTTTTTAATTTAGTAAGGCAAGCAGAGCTGATACAGTAACGCACCAGTGAACCTGTCTGCCAGATACACTGCCAGATACAGGCTTTGTGTAAAAGCCCCCCACCCTTCTGGATCAGGTGCAATAGGGGGGTGCTATATAGTCATTCATTGGGTGTGTGCAATATGAGAAGAGCAATAATGTTCCTAGTAAGCTCAAATTCCTTACACTTGTCCTACAGACCCGTCAGCAGTCACAGGCAACCGGCAGCCAGACCCCAGCCATGACTAATATATATATAGTTTACTATTGGGGTCTTGTTGACATGGTGGTCTGTGTTGAACATGTACAGTGATCCAGCAGACCTGTCCTCTCTTCTGACAGTTTTAGTAAATAATTGCACCCCCCACAAAAAAAGAACAAATGTGGAGTATAGATTCTTATAAGATCAGCAACCTTCTGCACTCCAGGTGTGGTGAAACTACAACTCCCAGCATGCCCAGTTGCTTGGCTGTTCTCAGAACTCCCATAGAAGTGAATGGAGCATGCTGGGCCAGGGCATCACTGTAGCTACTGCTCATGCGCCAGCCGGATTTCCTCCACTTCTCCTGCGCGCCTCTGATCCGCCTCCTTGCCGTTGGCTGGCGCATGTGCAGTAGCTACAGTGATGCTGTGCCCACAATGGGCATCGCAGTGCGCATGCCCCGGCCCAGCGAGAAAGAGCGCAGGCGCGGGATCTCCCTGGGAGAGAAGGAGGATGCAAGGGAAGAGAAGGGCGGGCAGAGGCAGAGATTGGGCAGGAGATATGAGCAAAAGAGGCAGAGCAGCCTGGGCTCCAACGAAGTGAACGCCGCCCCTGGGCACTTGCGAGCCCTCATTTACATAAGAATAAAAGTAAATTTTTGCCCCGGGTGAACTTCACAAGAACATAACATAGGTGAATTATCTACAGTTCTGCTACAGCGCTTTGTAAGCGGTCTATAATGTCAAAATGTGGTGGCAGACTCCCTTTAAATGATGGCCTATCCTCAAGTACAGTGATTCTTGGTACAAGATATGTCTGTGATATTGTGGATGTCTTATTGTAGCAAGTGCTACCCCTGGTGGGGAAACACTGATTTACCGTATAGTGCCGAAACTACACGCCTAGACAACAGGGACCCAGCATAAGACTCCTGTACTGCTTGCAGGACTTGAGGGCCTAGGATATAATAAAAGTATCGGTTAGTGGACGTATCAAGGCCCAAAAAGGTTTGTCATTGCAATCTGAGCACTTGACATTGCATAGGTTTGGGATCAGAGACGCAAGTTCTGGATGCCCAGACTATGGGGGTCAGTAGCAGCCATTTCAGTAGATTAGGTGCCCTTGGCAACCACTTACCCCAAGTCCAGCCATGACTAAGAGCTTCTGGAGAACGTCTGGAGGAGGCCTGTCTCTTGTGTATTCCAAATGGCAGCTCAGGGCAAGATATATCTCCCTGTAAACGAAATGTTATTGAGATGTAAATGACTGCTTTACCGTGTTGTGTGTGCTCCAGTTTAATGCGAATATCTCTCTCTCTCTATTATTATCATACTCCACATCTGCCAGCAGGTATTAAAATGTCTGGTTATCAAGACAAATACGCGGGTTCTCTCTTTGGCATCAGAATTTGTGCCAAGTCCTTGATGTGACATCTCAGATAAGGAATTAGAAAACAGATCTGTATTTGAAACAAAAATTCACACTTATCATGCTTATCCGGGAGAGAGATGGCAGAGAACAGCCCTTTGGATAAAATCTTGTCTGCTATCGGCGTGGGTTGACATCTGAGTTAGCAGGCCCCGTGCGCACATCGTATCCTTTAATTTAGAAGAGATGAAATCATTTGTAGTTTTTTTTTTGTCTTTTCTACAACATGCAGCTGTCAGAGAAATGGATCACGACACAAAAACACGACCAAAAAGATTAGAATACAATGTCTTACTCTAACTAGTAGAAAATCCTGCAGATATTTCTCCAACCTTGTGCCCCACATGAACCCTACATATTCCCTATAAAACCAAAACTGAAACCATGCACGTAATGTTACCTGGTAATGAGCGTCAGATCACTGCAATAAATGGAGGCTTCACTTTAAATGGTTTGGGGCATCAGCCCAGAAAATCTATTAAGGGCATCTGTCAGCAGATTTGTACCTATGACACTGGCTGACCTGTTACATGTGCAGTGCGCTTGGCAGCTGAAGGCATCTGTGTTGGTCCCATGTTCATATGTGCCCACTTTGCAAAGTTTTAATACAGGTGCAACGTGCCGGGTGAGGCTACGGTGGGCTGATGAGGATAGTAGTTCATTCGGTAATTATGGTTAGCAGTGCAGTGGATGGATAGACAGCACTAAATCCTCCGGGGCATTCTCGGTTGCAGGAAACACCAGCCAGATATTGGTTGAGGTGCCCTTAATGGTACTTGGTGTTTAGGGTGCTTTGGTGGCTGGGCCCCTGTGTTCGTGAAGCCAGCACCATTAGGTGCAAATGATGAGGAGTCGAAAGTAACAAAACAGTTGAACTTTACTAATTCACTTGTCTTCAGGCAGTCAATACAGATACAGTTCATTCGTATGGCATAAGGGGTGAGAATTGAGGTTCAATTGTACTCCTTTTATCAGGTTTAGGCAATTGTCAGGTGAGGAGTTCCCTTTAAGGCTGACACTTTACAGGCAAGACTTCTGTAATTATTCTACGTCCAAACTATAGCACTCTGGTACTAAATATGCGGGTTTCTACTTATCTTGAGCTATCCAATAAGGGCGATCTCCCTCGTGGCAGGCATCAGTCTTCTGCTTCATTATTTTCAGGATACTCTCCTAAAAGGTTTAAGTTTTCCACTATGACCCGGAAGGCTTAAATAGTGGATAAGGACAATTCTGCGCACTAATTATCCATACATGTCCCGGCACTCCTAAAGTTACTCTCAGGCACTTGTGCTGGTGAAGTCTATAGGCTGGGTTTAGCTCTAATCCTCACTAGGCTTACTACCAAACTTAGACATAGACTCCCTGTCTGGTGCTAGGCTTCTACAAAAAATCTTAGTTTGTCTTCTCCAGGGTTGATCAAGTCCTGGAGGAAAGGTTTTGCAGCTACATCTTGAATCAGGCCTTTTTCTCTCCTCCATACACACTCCTCTCCTCTTCCCTCTACTCTGAAGCACTCTTTTCTGCTTCTACTACTTCTACTTCCTGCTCTAGCACACACCAGGCTATATAAATAAGAGGCGCCAGCACCACCTAGGGGTGAATGAGTGAATTGACATTGCCAGCATGATTAATAGGAAATACCATACATTCAGTACATTAAATGAATACAGAGATTTAAAGTGTCCATTTCACACAAATGTGGGACGCTGCGCAGGCAAATGAGCCTCTAGGAGCAACAGGGGCGTTGTCATTACACCTAGAGTCTCAGCTCCCTCTGCAGCTGCCACAACCCCTGCCCTTTGATTGACAGGATGTTTTAAATGTCTGATCTTGTCAATGAAAGTGCAGAGGGTGTGGCAGTTGCAGAGGGAGCTGAGCCTCTAGGTGTAATGAATACGCCGCCGTTGCTTCTAGAGGCTCATTTGCATATATTAAAACATCAGCAATGCGGGCACATATGAACATGGGACCAACACAGGTGTCTTCAGCTGCCAAGTGCACATGTAAAAGGTCAGCCAGTGTCATAGGTACAAATCTGATGACAGATGCCCTTTAAAGGGGTTTTCTCAATTCAGCAAATGGCATTTATCATGTAGAGGAAGTTAATACAAGACACTTACTAATGTATTGTGATTGTCCATATTGCCTCCTTTGCTGGCTGGATTCATTTTTCCATCACATTATACACTGTGATGGAACACCCTACAATCCATCAGTGGTGGTCGTGCTTGCACATTATAGGAAAAAATGCCAGCCTCTCTGGTGGACGGGACCGTTGGAGCACACATAGGCACGCATGCGCAGCATTTCCTGTCCTGGCCACCTCGTATCTGCGCTGCAGAGGTGACTGTAACCCCTGGACACAAGCTGTTCATAATGTGATGGAAAAATGAATGAAGCCAGCAAAGGAGGCAACATGGACAATAACAGTACATCAGTAAGTGCCTTGTATTAACTTTCTCAACATGATAAATGCCACTTACTGATGTGAGACAACCCCTTTATTGACCCTTCCAACTCATGCTCAACCTGACCATCCCGACCCCTATTGGGTCACCCAACTCTCCCCTCCATGTACCAGGATAGAGAGTGCATGCATTACATGGACAGCCAGTACTAGGAGGAATGTGTCCCTAGATATGGCTTCCTGATGAGAGCTGCTGATCAATAGATAGGACTAAGGCTATTTTCACATTAGCGGCAGGACGGATCCGACACGTATAGCAGGGATCTAAAGTCTCCCAGACATTCAGGGAGTCTTCCGCTATTAGATAGCGGCTCCCTGACGCCCGCATAATAAACAATATATCCCGGAAAGCAGGGGGAACGGGTGGGAACGGCGTTCCTGCACTTTTTTCACAGCAGGAACGCCGTTCCCGTTCAGGGCAAAAGGACCAGGAAGCAGTGAAGGCTTTGTACTCACCGCTTCCTGGTCCTCGGCTGTCGGCTGTCAGGGCTGCGCACAGGAGTGAGTTGCTCTGTGACCTCACGCTGTGCGCAGCCTTCACAGCAAACCCGATAGCAGCAGAAGAGGAGCGGCGGCGTCCAGGAGCAAGAGAGGGTAAGGTTTTTTTTTTTAATATATTTTATGGACTGGTGAGAGGCACTGACTGGGGGCTGGTGAGATGAGGCACTGTGGGGCTAATGGAGAGGCACTGACTAATGGAGAGGCACTGGGGGCTAATGGAGAGGCACTGGGGGCTAATGGAGAGGCACTGGGGACTAATGGAGAGGCACTGGGGGGCTGATGGAGAGGCACTGGGGGCTGATGGAGAGGCACTGGGGGCTGATGGAGAGGCACTGGGGGCTGATGAGAGGCACCGGGGGCTGATGAGAGGCACTGGGGGGCTGATGAATGTAATAAAAAGTTTGTGAAAAGAAAACCTCACTGAAATGAGAAGTGCACCTCCCTGAAATGAGTTTTCGCAGTTTGGGATGTCTGGTATAGGTTAATAGACGCATCAAGGCCCAAAAAGGTTTGTCTGGATCTGCAGATTGTGAATAAAGACAGAAAGGTTTGGAGGGCAGAGGTTATTGTCTCCCACCCAAAGTTTGTTCTAGTCTCTACATGCTAGTCGCATAGACTTATGATAAAGCGAGAAATCCGGCCCTGTGCCTCCCCTTTATGTCTGGTAAGCACCTGATATCTCAACCTCGTAGAGTCATTTCTCCAGACAAATTGTCTTGCAAGGTTCCGAGGCAAGAACATGGAAGTGTAATGTTTAAAAGGGTTTCCAGGATTGTCCTGTCCATGGCTGTGTCTGGTATTACAGCTCAGCTCCATTCACATGAATAGGACTGAGCTATAATATCACCCACAACCTGTGCTGCTTTTTTTTAGTACTGGACCCTTTAATATGTCTAATTTTTGGACATTGATATTAGAATTGTGCAGTGCTTCAAATTCACAAAATTCAGACAAAATGAACAGTACGTCAATCCTTGGAGCTGTATAATTAATCAGATTCCATCTTTTATTTTTGTAGACAGGCTAAAAGCTGTGTCTTGACAATACAATTGCTTTACGACTCTTGCACACGGCTGTTGTGGGTCCGTTGCGGTCCTCAATGCATGGGCAACGTCCGTGTGGCAGCCAGGACGGATCAAGACCCATTCAACTTGAATGGGTCCATGATCCGTCCGCACCTCAAAAAAATAGAACAGTTCTATTTTTTTGCGATGCGAAGGCACGGACAGAAACACTACGGAAACACTCTGTAGTGCTTCTGTGGGTTTCCGATCCGTGCTTCCGCCCTGCATCTCCGTGATTGCGAAACTATTCAAGTGAATGGGTCCACATCCGTGATGCGGAGTGCACACGGGCTAGTACCCATGTATTGCGGAAACCGCCATATGCGGGCCGCAATACAGCCACAGGCACACAACGTTCGTGTGCAAGACACCTTAAGCAAAGTAGAAAAGTCTGTAGTACTGTCGGTGGTCATGGTGCATCCAGTGTCATCACATATAACATCAAGAGGGACATTTGGCGTACAAAGATTTAAAATTATGGTGCACACCATACTTGAGCAATAATTTGCGACTTTGTTGGTGGGGCTTCTATCATTTACTCCGGAAATTGGTGTAAATGATAGTTCAAATATACGCCAGCTCATAGCTGGTGTACATTTGAAAGTCTGGTGCACGGACTGCCTAAAAATATGCAAAATGGATTAAGAGGGCTGTGCCTCTTAATACATTTGGCAAAATCTGTGCCAAAGGACTCTATACTAAGGGCTCATGCACACGACTGTTGGACGTTTTGCGGTCCGCAAATTGCAGTTTTTTTGTGGAATGGCCATACAGACACAGAATGCACACGGGGTCATTTCCATTTTTTGAGGAGTTTTTTCGGCCCCATTGAAGTGAATGGTTCCGCATACGGGCCGCAAAAAAAATTTAATGGACACAGAGAAAAAGACGTTTATGTGCATGAGCCCATAGGGCTTATTTTTAGTCCGCATCCAATCCAAATTTTTTGCGGGTCGGATGCGGGCCTATTTACTTCACTGGGGCCACAAAAGATGTGGAAAGCACACCGTGTGCTGTCTGCATCCGTATGTCAGTTCCGCAGCCCTGAAAAAAAAAAAACGTGTCATGTTCTTGTCCGTCTTACTATAGAGGGCAGGACACATATGGAACACACAAGGCCGGTATCCATGTTTTGCGGATCCACAATGTGCGGATGGCAAAAACGGCCACGGCCATGAGCATGAGCACTAAGGCTAAGCCTTAATCAGACATATCTGCCCCTATGAGTCACATTTTTGGTGTAAATCACACCAAAAAGTGTAACTGAGCTTTGCACAGCACTTTTAAGTCCTGCCTGACTGTCTTGGTGCTAAAGGCATTTTGTCTAACAACTGGAATTATATTTTTCTAGGTTGTCATGATCCAAATCAGTCAGCCTTTCTCTGATCCTCACAGAGATCTAGAAATCTCCCCATTCATTGCTTCAATTGTTCTGCTAGATTTATATCAAGCTGGCAATTCAGTGAGTGTGTCCTTTCTGCTGAAGCTCTCTCCCTATCACAGCTCAGGAGGCAGCTGAAGTAAGGAGCTGAGCATGTGCTGCTATTTCTGCGAGGTGGACAGAGAAATAAGAAAAAAAAACACACAGAAAATGGTGCTGTACAGATACTTTTAGGAGGCTATTAAAATTCGTGCTGTATGTATATGTCTACATTTGGCTCCCCCTAGTGGCAGGTTTGTGCTGCAGAAACTGAGAACAATACAATATAGACAAAGTGCATTCAACAAATGGTTCAATGTTTTCTAATTCTGGGATTCATAGTTACAGGTCTAGCTTCGAAATGTAATAATGCTTGTGAATACTGATGTAGCTAAGTATACGTCCAATGCAATGTAGCATATATGGTATAGTATCATACTGTAAAAATAAGAACCAAAAGAACCAAGCTTTAGCTTTTGCTTATCCGCTGGCACATTGCATAGTAAATGAACTTATGGTTTTAATGTGCGGTTGAGCTAATTTTGTTAATGCAAATTACCCTGTCTCTGTGTGTAGCTTTAATATGCAAAAAAGAAAAAAAAATCCAGTTGCCTGGCAACAGATCCAGTCCCAGTATGTGGATGGTGTTGAAGAGCAATAGGTGGTAATAAATGAATGCCCTTGCTGGAGATGTGACTAAATCTGAGGCAATGAAAGGATGCAATTACTTGTCCAAAGGGGAAGAAAACTAACAATGTCAAATTACGGTACAGTAGGACTGAATGACTTCACGCGGTCCACAATAATGGCAGCAAATTACAGAGATTTTGAACATGGAAAGGTCAGCTTGTTTTTGGCATTTTCATTATTTCTATACGTCGTGAATATACATCAAGATTCTGCTTAAAAAAATTGCAAAATCGACATAAAATGATAAAATTTAGCATTTATACAAACAGCCACAAGTAAACTGGTGCCAGCCAAGGGGCAATTACAATGCAACACAAGCCCTAAAAAGCCTGCATTTAGTTCCATGTAGCATCTGTGCCCAAACAGCTAGGAAAATGGGTATTTATATATAGACAAAGGACTATGTCTCTGAGGACAAAGTTGCCAGTCAGTTACTGACACTCATTGGCCAAATGATGTACAGATTCTGCATTTTATAGAGTTATTGAAAATTTGGAAAACAACCAGGCAGTCATTCTAATTAACTATCAAACTTCAAAATCCATCATGTCTTTGCGTTTCACACTCGTATATCAGTTTGGGATGTGATCTGCTTATGAGAAAGAAAATAAACTGTTTGTTGAGAGCACATGCCATAAAAAGTTCAGAAAAGGCATATACATAGATGACAAGGGCCGTGGAGTAAATGGGACCTTCTGGTGTTGGTTCTTGCCACCACAGCTCCTATACCGGTGCATGAAGGGCCAGCACTTGTTTTTATCACCTGCATTTCTGTTTTAACTTGAACTTAAAGATTTGAGAATAAATAGGCTTACACAGGCTAAGTGATAAAAATATTTACTAAGTGTGACAAAATATATAAAAGAGACAAATCACATACAGAATAGTAAAGGTAAAAATAATCAATCACCTGGCCTTGCAACACAATGAGGGAGCACCTGTCGCCACGCTACTCACGTACCACATGGTCAATGCTCCATGATAATACAAGAGGGAGAGAGAGTGACCTACTACATCCTACCTGGATGATCTCATTGGCGCTGAGTTTTTTTGTCTTTGTGCACAAAGGTTTATACCTTTCAGCATCTCCTCAAAAAGATGTCCAGTGTACAGTACTCATGTCTTGTGAGTTAACCATTCTAGAATCTGGCCCGGTGGTCATCGGACACAGAACAATGGCTATATATGGTAATTAACTATCCCCAACTCACTACGTTACAAGGAATATAGAAGGTAATATTGTAATTAAAGGGGAAAGAACTAATCAGTACTTAAGTATATGAAATGTGAATTATTTTTTGCAATATACTCTTACAACATAACCGGACATAAAGCTTTACACCTGTAAACTACGTGGAATGGTTTACTTGTAAACGATTTCACAAAAATGTTTACTTTACAACTTCACACCAATGGTTAAAGCTGCTGGTGGGTTCACTAAAGAAATCAACGATATTTGACGTTGCATGTGTTAATGCAGTATTTGAATGGGTGGCTGTAGATGTTATTTAAACAGATGTTACTTTGGACTACTGAAATCAGGGGCGGACTGGCCATAGAACCTACAGGGAAATTTCCTGGTGGGTCAATGCCCAAGAGGCTACCCAAGCCCTCCTCGCGTCCACCTGTCGGGTATATAGCGATCTGATGCTCTCAGCATTAATTAATTCTAAGCGCCTGCAGTACTTATACCCCTGGCTGGCAGACGAAAGTGCCCTCCTGCTTTCAACTGTATTGCTATTGTAAGGACAGTGATAGAGTTGAATGCTGCGGAGGAGGTGGCAGTATTTTGTGCTGCACTGTGTATTCGGTTGTGCTGGGACAGTACTTTGTGCTGCACCACGATATTGCTGACCCCGCCTACTAAATTTGGCCCTGCCTACTTATGTTGGCCCTGCCTACTTATATTGGCCCTGCCTGCCTACTTATAGTGGCCCTGCCTACTTATGTTGGTCCTGCCTGCCTACTTATTGTGATACTGCCTACTTATATTGGCCCTGCCTGCCTACTTATAGTGGCCCTGCCTACTTATGTTTGCCCTGCCTGTGACTTATAGTGGCCCTGCCTACTTATATTGGCCATGGCTTCTGTTAATTCCGCCTAAAACATGGAACCACTTTTAGTTTTTATTCCAGGGCCACTTTAAGTCCCCAATCCGCCCCTGACTAAAATAGTCAGTACACCTCACTCAGCTTCACATTTTATTCCCAAACGTTCCTGTTAAGGATAAGCCATCATTAGCTGATCGTCAGGGGTCCAACACCCTGCACCCCCATCGACCAGCTGTATGACAACATCTGCAGCACTGGAATCAGACAGATCCATCAACGTTTTAGAGGACTGAGCTTGTCACTGCAGCACTGAGGGCAGGCTATCACTTAAAAAGTGGACAACCTCTTAAAGCTGGCTGTACACCCTACAAATCCATATTAGCCCTGATTATACTATGAAGTATAAATTAAGGCAAGGCAAGAAGTATAGCCCATATACTTTATTCTAAAACAAATTAAATGAACCAAAACGATTACTCCCCAGGTGAAATTTAACAAATGATTGGAACAAATGAACGATTTAACCAACGGATCAAAGTCATCATCTGGAAAGAAGTCGGCCATGTTTAAAAATTTTGTATGAAAGTCGCTAGTCCACGAAAGATCTTTCCATGAAAGAGAGTTCCTAGAACATTTTCAGAAAGATAGCTTGTCTTATGCCCTATGTCACTGAAAATGTATGACCAATTTGATTAACTGTAATGGCCAGTATGGACTGAAACGTCACCAGCCAACCAGTCGTTCAACATTTGTCCAACCATCAACCTACTAAGGCCACGTTTCAAAAAACTTGAGTGTAGATAATCACATATGTCGGTCATTCAAAGTATTATCACTGAAAGCAAAAGCCAATTAAAACATAACTATTAATATATATTATATAAAAAGAGCCCAATTAAGGCTACCAATGTATATCCCAACGTAGCACTGCTATACCGATAATCAATGATGAACTTGGCATCAGGGGCAAATAAGGGCTACATAGCGAGAAATCTGACCCTGTTGGTACCCTAGATAGTGGCTCAGCCCAGAGGCACAATCTGATGGTGGATGCCCTCTGTCCTCGTACCTAAGTCTAATATGCCCCTAGAAGCCCTTTAGAAGCCACATTTTACTACTTTGCTAGTAAATGCACATGAGATTCAGAATCTTTTTGCAAAACACAAGAACTGAGCAATAATAATGGATGTCCAATAGAAGGTCTCTATTTAACCAAGGGCATAAAGAACATCTGTTGTGGAGCTCATGAACTGAGAAGTCAAGCTTAGTTGGGTATTGGGAACCTGTAAAGGATAAAAAACCAAAACTAGGCTCATCTGTCCTGGCTGGTCCTAATTTGATCAATGCCATGTGGTCCCTTTCTTTTTGAAAATTATGGTTCAATTTGTCTTTATTGACGTTTTTTTTTTTTTTGAGAGCAATGAAGTATAACATTACAGCAAGTTTGAAAAATAGGTAAAATACTCCTCGCAGGGAGACATATGTGAAACATCTGAAATGTATGTTTAGTATGGAGAAGAGGGGGTTGTCACATAGTAATAACATGTGAGGGAGACAATACAGAGTAGACAAGACAAAGAATAGAAGGAAGGGAAGCTGGGGGAAGGGATAAGGGGGGGAACAAGGTCCGTGTCATATCTAATCAATCAAAGGCGTCTGCCCAAGTTACGAGACAGTACCATCTTTTTGAAAATTAAAGGGGTTGTCTCATCATGGACCATGGGGGCATATCGCTAGGATATGCCCCCATTGTCTTATAGGTGCAGGTCCCACCACTGGGACCCGCACCTATATGAAAAAGGGAGCCCCAAAAGTGATGCGCAGCCACTCTCCATTCATTTTCTATGGCGCCGTTGAAAATAGCCATGCACTGGCTTGGCTATTTCCGTCGGCCTCATAGAACTGAATGGGAGCGGGGGCCACACATGCTCAGTATGCTCGCATTCACTTCTACGGGGAGTCCTCCAGCCACCACCTTGACGGGCTCTGTTCTCGATATAGGTGCGGGTTCCAGCCTAGGGACTTGCACCTATAAGACAATGGGGGTGTTCCATTGTATTTTCCTACCCGTGAACTTTCCCTACCCTCGTCACTTCCTGTTGTAACACAGCCGCACCGGACATGACATTCCGGGTTTGGAACCAGGTGTGTCTCGCCACGCAGGCGCACACGACGGGATAGGGAAATTTCACACCAGAGTTGTTGAGAACGGGCCACCTAATGCACTTGCGCCTTACCTCTCAGCTAGACACCAGCCGACACTGCGCATGTGCCGAGGGTAGGGAAAAATTACGGGCCAGTGCGCCTGAGCCAAGTAGTTAGCCGCACTGGCCCTTCATTTTCCCCTACCCTCGGTGCAGACGCACTGGCCTGTAATTTTTCCCTACCCTCGGCGCATTCGCAGTGTCGGCTGGTGTCCAGCTCAGAGGTAAGGCGCACGCGCATTAGGTGGCACGTCCTAGCGATATGCCCCCATTGTTCATGAAGAGACAACCCCTTTAATGCAAGCACAATGGAGGCCAATATGTTAGATGTGAAAATTCTATAGTTTTGTCTCCCGCTTTCTTCTCTCTATATATATGATATGATACTGATATTTTAGTTGGTCTTCAAAAGCTAATGAGAGGTAATGTGTTGTAAAGTTAGAAACAGGACAAGAAGGTATTATACATTTCGTCCGTGGTGCCTAAAAGCTGTATTTCATTCACTAAAATTGCTGCTCACAACAGTCTTTCCAACTGAAATAATGGCATTCTCCCCCATCAACCAGATAACACAAGGCACTGCAATTAATTACATGTCATTTACCATGGCTGTGTCCTTTAATACCAGTATCGACCGAAAAACGTATGACCCACAACCTTCATGAGGATTCCAATTCCACTATGTCCCTAATCATGTCACAAATATTAATTTGCCCTTCTGGAATGTAAGGTTATATAACAAATGAGTGCCTGTTATGGGGGCAGTTATGGGAGAAGATAAGGATTTTATTGTCCTTTCTTCAGGAACCAGCAACAGGAGAATGAGTGAAAGTGGCCTGGCTATTAATCACACATGGCTGCCCCCTCTATCTGTCTGCTCAGTCCATAAACCTGGCCTGCAGGCTGTAATAGCATTGACTCATCCTGAACCGCTTCCCAGTGGCTGATTAGTGAAGTGGAATCTGTCTGATCAACTTAATAAGAATTTACCTCTGCACCAAATGATGGAGATTCATTTGTCCTTTGCATGACTGGATTTCTTTTTTTTTTATCTCGGTTGATGTCATTTGTAGATCAGCCCCTCCCATAGTTTTATAATCCAATAAATAGCCCTTTCCACGTGCCTGGTTAGGAGTTTGCATGATAACCTCACATTTGATCTTCTGTTCCAAAGCCAGAACCTGTGCCCATTGTCACCACCATGCTGAGGGACGACAAGAGCCTGCCCGTGACTTGTTCTCTTTGTAATAATGTAGGCTTTCTGCAGAGGAACAACAGCTTGGAGGACAAGAGCAGAATTGTGAGTTCCTTCAAAGAGAGACAATCGTCCAAAAATCTTCTGGTCTGTGAGAACAGTGAGAAAGAATCCAGGTTTAGACGTACCGAGACCGACTTCTCCAACCTGTATGCCAGAGGTGAGACTCTAACTCTTCTTTCACTCGTTGGCTGGTAAAGCTCCATATTCATGATGGTCAACTTTTTGAATTATCAATCAATATGTAAAACATTATTTCCTGAGGAAAGTTTTTTTTTATTAGGAGTCTATATTGAGTGACTCATTTGTTATAATTTGATCCTTTGGGTTCTGAATTCTAGTTTCCCATGTTTTGCATTATTTGCCCTAACATTTAGACAGTTTACATTTTAATATTTTCATGTATTTATAAAGTCTTTTAAAATTTAGAAAAGTTTTGGTCTTTTGTCATCCAGTTTTGCAAATCCTTTATTATTTTTGTGCTAATTATTATTACAATCAATGCATGTTATATTCTAGACCAGGGATCAGCAACCTTCGGCACGCCAGCTGCTGTGAAACTACAACTCCCAGCATGCACTCTTACTCATCTATTCTTGTAACTCTCATAGAAGTGAAAGGAGGATACTGGGAGTTGTAGTTTTAGAACAGCTGGAGTGCGAAGGTTGCGGATCCCTGTTCTAGACTGTTCATTTCTTTGTTACAAAACACCTGAAAATGTCCATTTATGTATGATGACAGTATTTATCCGATTCTATTCACTTAGAGGGGTATTGTAGTTTCAGCAAATAAACCATGGCTTCGCTGGAAGTAAGCAATAATAGCAGAGATTTTGGAAATTTTGAGGAATTGATACAAAAAGAAACAATGTATAACTTTTCATTATACAAAGGATAACCTTTATTTGCAGAACCCGTAGTGCTTCTTTTCACTAGCAACTTCCTTATATTTACTTATACATTATTCCCTATACTAAGCATATTTCATACTGGTTTTTGCTACTTGACATTACCTGCTAGGTATGACAGGTAGATTTGACTTCCTATAGGTTCATAGTACTGATATCTAATGCCATAGGTTATGCAATATATTCTTTTAATTTCTGTTGCAAAATATTATAACCCGGAGTATTCAGTACGGGTTTGCCTTGAAGCCCATCTGAAGTAAATTGCATTGCTGCCTGCAAGAAAAATATCTGGTACTTTGTAAACCCAAAATGTTAATCACAGAGAGGCAGAGATGACTGAGAGGAGATTAGACAGAGAAATATGGCTAATTCCAAATGAGAAACGGCTACGACTGTCAGGGTGATGTGTGATAGCGCTCTTAGTATTGTGAGCAGACAATTTGTATTCTACTATCCCAAGTCATATATAAAGATCCCAGCACCTAGCTGACACCCGCCACTTGGTGATCCATCTTCTGCTTCTTCAGATTTAAAGGCCGGCCTGCTAATAGCTTGTTTGTTCTGCAGATTTACTGCCTGCCAAGAATGGAGAAGAACCCACCATGCAGTTTCTTCTAGAGGTGGTTGACATTCTCATGAACTACGTAAAGAAAACCTTTGATAGATCCACGAAAGTCCTAGACTTCCACCATCCACACCAGCTTCTGGAAGGAATTGAGGGCTTCAATCTGGAGCTGTCGGACAACCCTGAATCCCTTGAGCAGATCCTGGTGGACTGCAGGGATAGTCTGAAGTATGGAGTCAGGACAGGTATGGTACCTCAATGACTGTCAGAAATAAGTAAACGTATGACCACCATTTAACATCATGAGGAATAGTTACAAAAAAGTGGAATGAAATGACACTTTTATATTGAGTACTGCAATATAGATATTGCACTGGCACTATACAACTATGGCCCTATACAGGAGATGGACCAAGAAACTCCCCTCCCCCCAGATTTTTCCAGTGGTGACCCTTGTACCATAGGGACCTGCCAAAAAGCTTGTCAGATAACAATACAAAATGATAACCTATGGCCAGATACATCAACTAAAATTGCAACCAGAATGCGAAAAAATGTTTTTGCAAAAAACAATTTGGCCTTTAGGGACGCAGTGTGGCCTTTTGAACCAACACCCTGGAGCATCTGCTGAGTCTTTGGTTCTACAGGAAGTAGCAGGTCTCTCTTTTCGTAACATTTTACTAAAAAGAGTGTTATTTTCATACAAAAAAAACCACCCAAACTTAAGATATGCCAAGGGAATCATCTCATTAGGTTTAACAGCTGCGATTGTGAAAGGATTGCACTTCCTGTACACTAGGGGCCAGGATATATAGACCCTCTGTGGGACGTGAAGCGTAGACTCTCAGACAGCTCCGCGTTCATTATCCTCTTTATGGATAATCAGATGAAGCTATTCACGTAATGTGCCGTCTAAATCTTAACGAGAAGAGTTTTAATATGCCAAGTTCAAAATGACAAATTATTGCATGGTTAATGTTCCTTAAAGGAATCAAAATGGCTGTAAAATCGGGTGGGGTTTAAAAACAGGATGCATTTCCTGATGGTTTGGACGGATAAGACATAAAGTTATTATAATTGCCTTAGGTGTTTCTTGGTCTAAAGCTGATTGACTGTAGAGATGAGTATGCATTTATCAGAGAAAAAGGAAAAAATATTCCTATTTGTAAGGCTGGGCGGTTTCACAGGGCACTTTAATTTTTTGAAGGATTGCCCATTGATGGCTTGAAATGATGTCACATTAAATCATATAATAATATGTGGATGGGACGGGTCAGCCAAAGAGTGAGCCACTTGGCCGTCTGCCCTCTGGATCTAGTGGAGAGTTGAAACTAGGGAACCCCCCATCCGCCCCTATGATGTCTATATGACCCATTGTAAGACAAGCCCTTCACCATAGACATTTATGGACATGTATAGGATATGGCATTAATGCCTGATAGTTGCAGGCCCCACCTATGGAACCCACACCTATCGCCAAACAGGGTTCCAGCAACATCCATCCATCCTGGTGGGTCCACCAATATCTACCACATCCACATGGCGAATGAATTGAAAGAGGGCTGTCAGATTATCTATGGTGACACATTCTCCATCATATCCAACTTTCTTTGCCCCGGTTGCAGCAGCAGGTGGTTGTAACAGATCGGCCATGTATGATCCAAATGTTTTATTGGTTTTATTTGTCGTAGAAATTTCCTTGTGTCCGACGCACATATCCAAGCTTCGCTAAAAGTGCACCAAAGTACGCCAGCCACAAACAATTTCTCCCATGCTTACAAGCACGTGTATCAAGCTCCTTTTGTGTAAGGAAAGGCCACACTCCTCCAGGAGTCAGACAAGATGTTCCATGCTTAGAGATCTGGTGCGCACTGTCCCCACCCAGACCCTTTTCTTTATTTAAATAGACAAAAAGGGGTTACAATAGGAAGGGGCAGGCCCAACACCTGACCACTTCCTTCATGTACAGTACAATCATACAGGAAGTGATGTCACACAGGAAGTAACCACCACATGTCTCCAATTACCACTGAAAGACCTTAGTTCACTAGGATTCTCATGAGTCTTATGTACAGGAATTGCGCCATTATCTCCAGCGGTTGATCAGGTACACTGGAAACAATAAACACACGTTCCTTTTTTGTATATTATTCTCTTAATAAATGCATCCACGCCAAGCCAATAAATCCGCTCTTTGGGCGGAGGCCCTAGCTGGCTCACAAACACTTCACAAGAAAACACTGCTCTGCAGTGCATCAATCTCCCCCGGCCTACAGCCCAGTGCATAGCACATAGACTGTTTGCCAGCGGAGACCTCTGCGCCCGGCAGCTGATTGTTCTCTACATCCACAGTAAGATATCAACTCCAGTGGTTTACACACCGAGAGACATGATGACAATACAGGACATATTAAAAACACATCCTAATAAAATTTCCACAACATATTGGATCTGCAGACAACAGAGCAACACTAAAGGCCATTGCTGAGTATGTGCAAGAACGATATGACTCAGCCAGCTCATAACTAGGTGTGGCTGCATAGGAAACAATAGAGGGCGTGCAGCTGCTGCAAGTAAACACTAATCCCAGGCAGATGTACCGATTGTAAGCATGACCTCTATCGTCCAGGTGTGTTTACTGATGGGCAGGGACACAATCTCACTGTCACCATATCTTGATGATGTCTGTCGGTGCCTATAGAGATATAGAGATATATATATGTACTTGAATCTGCTGAATTTTTGTCTCTTCACATCATTAACTGTAATCAGAAAGTGCAGCTAATTAAAGCAGCTCACTCCAAGCTAATGGCAGCCCTTCTAGTACATGCTCCTAAAGTAATCTTCTCTGTCATTAGCATTAATAACCCCCAAGCTTTTCAAAGCCGGAGCCGGAGTTTATTTTGTAGAGGCAGGCATGTCAGTGATGGCAGATTAGGAGGCTGCTAATATTGCACAAGCTGTTCATGACCCAGCCATCTGATTTATGGAGCAGTATATGGCCTGTATGGGTTTTCTTTTAGTCCATCGCATTTCATGGAATTTTATTTTTTAACTTTGCCAAATACATTTTATAGGCACAGATGTCAGGCCTTCCCATTACATTAGAGCGTGCGCCCCCCCAGTAGTCCTTGTATGACCTGTGGTCCTGTGGAAGAAGAACTAGCCAGAAGAGCCATCTCTGTTTGATTGCTCCTGTGTTGTTACATAGTGTTCTGCAGAATAACAAGGGTGCATGGGCCGGAGAGGTAAATCATATGGCTGCTATGGAGCCCTTGGAGACAAGCGTGGGGGTCAAACCTGGTCCCATCCCACTCTGATCAGTTCCTTATGTGCTGGCCAGTGAAACCGTGCACCATATTTGAGTGGCCCACAGTTTGATTTTGGCTATGATGCTATCTCTTCTGTTTATATCACAGGTCAATAATGTTATATTTGCCCCATCAATCCATTCAGGCAACATGGTAACTGTGGCATGTAGTGTAGTGTAAGGTTAAGAGACTTTTTGGATCCCTCTAGGGCCCCATGAACACGACTGCGCAAAAGTTGGATGTGGTCTGTGTTGCATCCACATTTGTTGCGGATCTTTGCAGACCCATCTGCGATCCACATTTTGTGGACAAGTATAGGACATTTTCTATCCTTTTGTGAAACGGAGTTATGGATGCGGAAAGCATGCGGATCACCTGTATGCTTTCCGGATCGGTATGCCCATTCCCGCAAAAGGATAGACTTTGTCCGCAAAGTGCGAACCATGAACCCATTGAAAACAATGGATCGGCAAATAAAAGGCAGATGGCATACAGGGCACATCCGTATTTTGTGGATTTGCGATTTTCAGACTGCAAAACTGATATGAGGCTTTAGGCATAAAAGGACACTGATTGTTCCAACTGCAGTTTCCCACCCATAAGGGCAGGGTGCCACCTGAGGACAAATCCTGACTGATAGGTACATAGGTACATAATATGAATAAACATAAGTATACGCAGTAATGTACTCAATAAAAGTACAATGCATTATGTTATCTTGGATCACACATGCAGGAGTGCATCAGCCCTATTGACTTTCACCAGATACAGTGCCCCCATCATTTGTGTGTTGTGCCTGGTATTACAGCCCAGTCCTATGAGCGTGTATGGGGCTGAGCTGCAATATCAGACACAACACACAAACTGTGTCTAGGAAAAGCTGTAGCACTTCAGCGAGCACAGTGCCCTCTGCATTATTATGATCCGTGAGGGTAAGATTGGTCAGGACCACAATAATCACATATTGATGGCAATAAGTACAGAACCCCTATACGACGTTTAAGGAGTCATTCTAAGTAATTTTGTAACACTTAGTGATAATATCAACTTCTACTTCATAGGTCATCCCAGATTTTTCAATCAGCTGTCAACCGGATTGGATATGATTGGTCTGGCTGGGGAGTGGTTGACTTCAACGGCAAATACAAACATGTAAGTTTCATCAATGCCCTTTTTGTTTCAATGTGCACAGGTACAACCATCTGTTTTATTTAACTTCTTCATATAGTTGTATAGAGATTGAAGCTGAATTTCTCTGTTACAGAGCACCAAATCTTCTGCAAGGACTTTGCACTTAATAACAGCATTTTGTCTTCCTGCAGCCACCACTAGGGGGAGCTTAGGAGCTCACTGCATACTGTTTACACATTAAACTCCACCTTGTGATGGCTGCAGACCGCTACAATGTTATCATATACCTGTGCCCATGCAGGGGATGATAGATGTGATAACTAGATATGTTATGAAGAAATTATCAACACAGAAAGTTAGATGAAATAATGCCAAGGTATTAAAAGGAGGACCTTCACTTAAAGGCAGCTATATGCAGGCAGCGTTCTCAGACACCCACAAGGATTTACGGTAATGTGAAAAAAAACTTTACATGAAATAATTTATTTCTACACAACGTGCAGTGTTATAGGCTATCCCTGTAGTCATATCATGTAGTCATTAATGATGTGATTATGTGCACCTACTGTACATTGCACCTACTGTATATGCATAGAAGGAAAGTATATCAAAATTTGCAACAGTCAGTGGAGTCAAACAATGCTGCTGCTGGAAATGTTAAATTGTGTATTGATTTCTGTACAGTCTGCAAAGAAAATGGACAAGATAGAAATACAAGGGGCTCGTTTAACATTATTATGTCTCTCTCAGACACATTTTCATCTAAGCCATAAAAAACTGCACAACCAGGTAGTGTTTTTCATCCCGTCCCACCCTGCGCCATATTATTCTGTCACTGCCAAGTAGGTAGTTAATCCAACGCAACGTAGAAGTACGTAGCTGTGATGGCACAGGCTCAGGAGCTGTGCCTGCAACTTTACATGCACGTTACACAGCTAGCACCCCACCATATCTGCTCCCAGTCCCCTTAGATGCTGTGGTAAATGCTGAGGGGTCTGCTGAGGGGGTCACCCCCTCACCCCAACAATGCAATCACGGGGTGCCAAAAGGTTGCTATGACATCCAGGGGCTTCCAAGCCTGCCATGTGTGGATGCTTTTAAGATATTATATGGGAAATCAAACGATTGCATGTTCAAGTCCCCTAGTGGACTTTAAAAAAAAAAAGTTAAATAACTTTAAAAATCTCCTTTTTTTGCTTTAAAAAAAAAAGCGATCACATTATTTATCATGTATGGTGAACTCGTAAAAAAATAAAAAAATAAAAAATGCAAAAATTGGTGTTTTATTGTTCATTAAAGGCAGAAAAATAAAAAATATATATAAAAACTTTTTTATTGTGCAACAGTGGGAAAACATAAAACCCTATATAAATTTGGTCTTGACTTAATTGTACTGACCAACAGATTATGTCGCACAGTGAATGCCATTAAAATAACCCCCCCAAAAAAAGATGGTATCACCCCAAAAAATGTTAGAAAAGTTATGCAATACATTAGATGGCCCTGCCAAAAATAAGCCCTCATATAGCAGTGCCGATAAAAATAAAAAATAAAAATATGGCTATTGAAATGCAGGGATGAAAATAAAAATAAAAAAAATGCTGCATCCTTGTACCAAACTTCTGCCGGTTTCACGTCACCATTTAGTTTCTTCATTCAGAATTTTTTTTTATAAAAGTATCTTGAGCATCTGTTGTGCTCATTTTGCATCTGTTTTTGTCAGTTCCGTCAGAGATCCAGTATTTTGGATGGGAGAAAAAGTATCTACAGTATCTATCTTTCTATCTTGGTATCTCATATCTTATTTCTATCTATGGAATATCTTACAATAAGCTTGGTACGGACAATTGTTTTGGAACCACTGAACCAACCAATGGATTTGGCTATGGGCATTATCTTGGCGGCCCCCATTATCTTGGCGGCCCCCTGGTATTCACCCTCTAACCTATTTAGGGATCCGATGTTTGCTGCAGGGAGTGCACCAGGCCGCTACCTCTTGGAGTAGTCGCCGTCTGGTTGGCTACTGACCCATGGGCTCAGAGACTCCAGTGCATAGCACCAAAGGATCAGGCAAACTCCTAGTCAGTAACAGACCTGCAGAATGGGACACAGGAGTCCAGTGGCCAGCTCCACTACTGGAGAGCAGAAGAGGAGCAACTGGGCAGAATCTAGGTGAGAGATGTGGCGCCAGTACCCACCCCAAATAACAGGATGGTGGTGGACATAGAGCACTGCCATGACATTAACCACCCCCCACCCCAATGCCCTCTCTTCTTTCAACCTAAAGGCTTGCAGAAATTCCTATAGAAGGTCAGGGGCAGCAATATTCTCCAAAGACTTCCAGGATCTCTCCACAGGACCTGAACCTTCATTCTTCATGTCCAGGATGCTCTTTACTTTATACAAGCCCTCAAAGCTGATAGGAGAGATATCAGCTGAAGCAGGACATCTGGAATACTGGTTGCAAAGGAGACCTCTTACTCCAAATTTGAAAAAAAAATACTGCCAGTAGAGTTGTTGGTACGCCAGAAGAGAAAGATACAGGAAGAGAAACTTTACTCTGGGCATTTTTGTATTCATTGGCACAATATTGGTAGGAATGAAGATGTGTTGAGGCAGGTTTTCAGCCTGCTTCCTGATGAAAACATCCATACAACAAACATATGCAGAAGCCAGATCTTGCAGATGTTGGGTTAGAGGTGGATTCTGGACAGAGTGCACAGTAGTCAGGCATCAGGAGCGACAGGCAGGACGAAGAATCTGCCCAAAGTTCGAGTTGAGATCCGGATTGCATAGACAGAGCCAAGGCAGTCCCAGCAGCAGTGGACTGATAGACACAGGAAGAACATACAGGAACATTTTCTCCAAATATAGGGTTCTCACTTTAAGCTCCAAGGGCTCAGTGACATACACGTAATATCTGTGGAATGTCTATCTATGTATATCATATCTAATTATCTTATATCTATGGAATATCTATCAATAAGCTATCCATTTGTCTATCTACCTACATATCTATCTATTTATCTATCTATCCTACCATCCTATATCCATATATCTTCTATCTATGAAATATCTACCAATAAGCTGTTTGTTGTTCTATTGATCTACTATCGATATATTTCCATCTATTTATGGAATATCTATCTAGTTTTACACTGTCTATGTAATATCTATCTGTGGAATGTCTACGTAATTAGTCTATATATCTTCTATCTGCCTGTCTGTCTGTCTGTCTATTTACCTATCTACCCATCATGCTGTCTGATATCTATCTATAGAATATCTATCAACAAGCTGTTTGCTATTTTTTGTGTATTTACTGATCAAATACATATGTATCTTCTGTAACTTCTATCTGTTGAATATCTATCTGTTTTACTCTATGTAATCTAGCTAATCTATGGAATATCTACCAATAAGCTATCCATTTGTCTGTCTAATATCTATCTACCTACATATATTCTATCAATCTATTTATCTATCTAATCTATATATCTTCTATATATAGAATTTCCTCACTAAACTATTTGGTTTTCTGTTGATCAAATATCTATATATCTTCTATGTGGAATATCTATTTTTACACATTCTATGTAATATCTATCTATCTATCTCTCTATCTATTATCTGTCTATCTATCTATCTATCTATCTATCTATCTCTCTCTTTCTCTATCTATCGTATCTTGTGTTTTTCTGTACGCTATATAGTTGCACTTTTCCAGTCCCTTAATACGCTTTCCTATAAATCTAAATTAACACAATGTTCATTTGCATTGATTCTTCACCTTAGTATTAATGAAGGGTTGTAAATGTAATGTAGAGCTCGGTCATGTTAGATCCATGAGACCCCTCTATCACTAGAAAGTGGTACATGACAAGCGGCTGCACACTACACACTGCCCCCCTCTCCATTAGACGGACATTTCAGCTGGTTGAACATCTTTTTGTTTTTGTCATGGCTAATTAAAAAAGTCATCATCTATAATTACTCCAGACAGATATCGACTCCACTCTATTGTAGAAACCAAGTTGTCCTTGGGGGTTGCGAGGCGTTGGGTACGACGTAAATAATTACATTTGGATTTTTAAAACTGCATTCAATATTTTTTAATTAGGTTTGTGCTGTTTGTGTTAATGTAAAGCTTAACCCTTCACCTATCTATATTGGCTGTGGGTATAAAGCCACGTTACTTTTTTTTTTTTTTTGCATACAGAACCAAATATTCCACTTTCCCAGAACCAATTTAGTTTGCCTCTACAAACCATTTCTATTAAATGATATAGATCTCGCTTTGCCTGATACATATATATTTGCTTTATGAAGGTTTACATATGAAATTGCACCGGTTTTCGTCCTGATGGAACAAATAACACTCCGGAAAATGAGGGAAATAATTGGTTGGAATGGAAAGGATGGAGATGGCATTTTTTCACCTGGTAAGTTTCCCGAGTGACTTTACTGCTTTCAAAGTAATAGGGAGTTCATTATCAATCTGAACGGCACACCAGAATTCTCTCAAGCAGAGAATGTACTGGTAATAAAATATAGGCTAAAAGCCATGATTTCAGCCTAACGCTAAAACTGCAAAATAAATAATGGCAAGATAACGCGGCCTGACAACTGCAGACATGTGAAATGGATAATTTAAAGTTCAAAGGGGTAAGAGGGGTAAGGGGTAAATGTGAGTTCAGAGTAGGCTATGTCAATTTTCATTAGAATATTTTTTGTATATATATATGTGCAGGGCGTAGCGAACGGCTTATGGGCCCTGGTGCAAGAGTTCAGCTTGGGCCCCTTCCCTCAGTGCTTTGTGTGTCTTCTTATGCGGCACAAGGGTTTTTGGGCCCCCTCAGGCTCCTGGGCCCGGTAGTGACTGCTACCTCTGCACCCCCTATAGCTACGCCTATGTATATGTGTGCGTGTGTGCGAATTCCCTATTATCGATTTAATTTTTTGGATTACCTTCAATTAAATAAACCATACAAGTGTCAAAGAGAATACAGTTAAAAGATATTCCATATTGTATGCAAATTAGCTCTCTTTACCAGAAAAAAAGAAACTGCCTTTTTAAAGCCACCTAATACGTAGCTACCCTGTAAGCCAGGTCTACATTGAAAATCAACAATATATCAAAAATAAAAATGGCAATACACTCACACACACCACCAGTTGGATACTGGTTTATCAGCATTCCTGGCCAGGGGCATTCATAGAAACTAGAAAGTTTCACTCCCCAGCTCGTTTTCTGGATCTATGCTGCTACCACTAGGGGGAGTTTTTCTGCATACAGATTTATATCTACTATTGAACTCATGTATACGTCTGTATGCGTGAGCTCCACCTAGTGACAGCTGCAGGTAGCTGTTATGGCAGTCAGGGAATCAATTCACTATCTGACCTTGTACCTCAGTAGACACCCAGAGTAGTTATGGCCACATCTTTATGAGAATGGGTATGGTCCTTGTTCCTCTTTTCAGGCACTTGTAGGATAGCAGTGCTGCTGGACCATTTGGCCAATATGTCTTTTTCTTTTTTGGTAATACTGTATGTTTGTAGAGAGATGTAGATTTTGAGAGGTGTAGATTGTTAAAAATACAAGGGCGAGCCAGATGTAACTGGTTCTCTCCTCTACATGGGCCTCACAGGACCTACAGTTGCTGCCATTCCGTACATATTTGACCACACTAAATAAATCCTAGGTCACTGTTAAAGGGGCTGTTCAGATTTTTACAAGTGATGGCCTATCCTCAGGTTATCTAGCTTGAACAAAAGTTCCCCCTCATAAAACAGATCCTTTATTAAATTTTCTCAAACACATAGTACAATACAGGGTGAACAAGAGCCCATTGGGAGCTCGAAAATCTTAAGCAAAATGTACTGTACTACGTTTTTTATGAAGTTTTATGAAGCATGGGGAAATTTCATTCATGTTGGATATTGCTTCCGCTGGCCCACGGCTTCCGTATGCTGAAAGATTGGAGCTACTGGAGAAATGATGTGGAGCTAAAGTGGTTAGCACCTGTAACTTTCTGACATTATTATCCTCAGGATAGGCCATCACTATCTGATCGGTGGGTGTCTGACAGCCCATACCCCTGAAAATCAGTTTATTCAGTGTTTCGGCATCAGAACCACACAACTCCATCCATTCTGTACTGGACGAGGCTGATTGCTGCAGCATTGTTCCCATTCACTTCAGAGGGGACAGTGCTGCAGTAAACTGCTCAGTCTACTACACAGTGGACAGAGCTCTGTAGTTCTGGCGCCGCCCTCAGATGCTGAAGCTATACCTTAACAGCTGATCAGCAGAGGTGTGGGGTATCAAACCCACAGTGATCCTGAGGTTAGACCATCACCTGTAAAAGTCTAGACAACCCCTTAAAGGCCCCAATATACATTAGTATAATGCAGTGCTTCTCAATTATTTTCTGTCATGCCCCCCCTAGGAAGAAGAAAACATTTCGCGCCCCCCCCCTGCTCGACTGTAAATAGTATCATTTGTCTATAAAATTGTTATAAGTAAACCAATCTCCCCATCATGTGCAGGCTCCATTAAACCCCCCCCCCCCAAATCATGTGCAGGCTCCATTAAACCCCCCCCCCCCAAATCATGTGCAGGCTCCATTAAACCCCCCAAATCATGTGCAGGCTCCATTAACCCCCCAATCATATGCAGGCTCCATTAACCCCCTCCCCAATCATGTGCAGGCTACATTAACCCCTCCCCCAAATCATGTGCAGGCTCCATTAACCCCCCAATCATATGCAGGCTCCATTAACCCCCTCCCCAATCATGTGCAGGCTACATTAACCCCCTCCCCCCAAATCATGTCCAGGGTCCAGGCTCTCCCCCAATAGGGTCCAGGGTCCCCCACCCACCCAATACTTACCTCCCTGGAAGCGCTGGATGCAGGCCTCTTCCGGCCTGTGTCCAGCTCTGCACTCTGCTCAGGCGGCCCGATGACGTCATCGCGCCGCCTGAACCACTTCTGATAGGCTGCCGGCACAAGGCCCGCAGCCTATCAGAGGAGCAGGAGGGAGACGCCTCTCCCTCCCCTGCCGCATAGCACAGCGATCTGTATCGCTGTCCAGAGGACGGCGATACAGATCACTATGGAGATGAACGCTTCCACAGTGGAAGCGTTCATCTCCTCTCACCTGGAGCCCCCCTTTACGGAGCCTCGCGCCCCATGGGGCGCGCCCCACTATTTGAGAAACGCTGGTATAATGTCACCTGAACTTGCCGTTTTCAGCAGGACTGGTCAACAATCTAAATTGTACGTGGTGCTTCTGAGTTTTGTCTGACTTCATCTGAAAAGGATCAGAATTCTTTTAGCCTAATCCTTTTGTTCACTTGGGAAATAAGACAAGTCATCATCAGAGGTGTATGGCCAGCTATCAGCTGAAGGCTATTAAGGGTATATGGGCCCCTGTAGTACCCTCCTCCATGACCCTAAGATCATCAGACAACCAATGGAATTGACAAAAATTTCACGTAAATCAATTTCATGTCAATAAGTTATATTATTGTATTCTGTTATTAGGAGGAGCGATATCCAACATGTACAGTATCATGGCTGCTCGATACAAGTATTTCCCTGATGTGAAAACCAAAGGCATGGCTGCTGTCCCCAAACTAATAATCTATACCTCAGAACATGTAAGTTAAATCAATCCATGTTGGATGTGTGACATGCATGGATTCACTTTTAAAATGGTGCTGGAAACTACAAATTTCAGAGAATTGTAGAAAAATGATGAACAAATTCCTCATACGCAAAACACAATAGCCATGTAATCTCCTACTAGAGAATCATCATGGTAAGAGCAAATATTCACATAGAACATACACAGCAGTATTACACAAGCCATAGGACAGTACACAATTACATCCATATAGAAAACAGTAGTCATTAGTCAGAGCAACCAGACTTTTTTTTCTTGAAGACGTTTCACTAGTCATCCTACTGGGTTTCTAAATTAGAATTGCTTGAACCATCATTCTTCCACATTAAATACTGGTGGCTCATGCTTCAGTCATGGTGAAAGTGACTAGGGTTGAGCGAATAGGGTTCAGATTGCTGTATCCGAACTCTATTTGTTTAAAAACTTTTTTAATAATATCGGCTCCTTCTGAAGGTTCTGCAAATATTGCGAGACTTACTTCGTCTCGCCTTTATCACGTCAGTTATTGGCATTACTTTATCAAAATACTAAGCCAAACTTGTCTTTGTGCCTCATTATCGAAGTTGAGTTCAGCTTCGTAGTTTGATATTTTGATACAGTGATTTATGCGAATAAATGAACTGACGTGATAGAGGCGAGACAAAGTAAGTCTTGGGATATTTGCAGAACCCTCGGCAAGGCCTCGGTGGAGGACATACATTTTACAGTAAGATGGAGCCCATATTATTAGGGTAGTTTTTAAAAGAATCAGGTTCGGATACAGCAGCCCTAACAGTGGCATACCTTCAATGTGGAAAGACCACGCAATTGCTATGGGACCTGTGGGAAAGGGAGCCCAAAGCAGAACTGCTTCGTCCTCTTCACAATGTAAAAACACTGCATTTTCGGGCAGCCACCACTAGGAGGAGCTCAATGCAAAGAGATTATTTAATCTTCCAGTAAATTGCAACTGCATAAATTCCTGTGCACTGAGCTCCCCCTAGTGGTGGCTACAGACAGCCAGCAAGCCTTATAATAAACGGAAAGCAGGAGACTTATCAATGCATTCTGCTATTTGCCTGGAATCGTATAAAGTGGGTGAGGTGGACTGGAGGCTTTTTTTATTCACAATTTTGCTACATTAAAATTTCATCCGCTTAATGAAATAAAGAAATTTAAATAAATTTGTCACAAATCATGTGTTGCCTGGGGGTGATTGTTTTATTGGGGGCATCTGCTAAGTTTTGTTATGAGGCCCTATTAGATCTTGGTACACCCCTGCATAGAGGTAAGATATTGATTGCATTTGCATGACTGACGCTATTAGGTGTGATTAAACTACCTTGGGAGTAGTGTTAGAGACGAGCTGTAAGTTTAATCACACCTAATAGCTTCAGCCATGCAAATGCAATCAACACTTTACCTCCATGACTGCAGCACGAGTCGCCAGTATTTAATGCTGGGGATTTCTGGTACAAGTCACTCTAATTTAGAAAACCAGTCGGATGACTAGGGAAATGTGTTCAAGACAAAATACAAGTGCAGATACTCTGACTTATTACTTCTGTCATACTATGACCTGGATACATGAGAACCTTCACAGACATATAGAAAAACATTTAAAGAAGTTCTACGTCTAAAGTTACTTTTACAGAAAAAATAGTAACCCTAGTAAAGCTACTTAGAATCTGATTAAAAAAATATAGATAAATAGATAGCTAAAATGCAAAAAGGCAGCACTCTCAGTAAAATAAAGTAGAAAAGTGTAAAATGTATTCACCCATTTGGATGCCATGGGTGCATAAATGTTATACTTTTCTACTTTGCTTTGCTGAAAATGCTGCCTTTTTGCATTTTTGTATATTGGGCAATGGTCTAGTCCCCTTGGGCTTGCACCTTGTTTATTTTTGCTACCGATTTGTTTCTATTTGGTGCTGCCTCCCTTGCTTTGCTATAGATAGATAGATAGATAGATAGATAGATAGATAGATAGATAGATAGATAGATAGATAGATAGATAGATAGATAAATATGGAAGGAAAGAAGGAAGATAGATAGATAGATAGATAGATAGATAGATAGATAGATATGGATAGATAGATAGATATGAGATAGATATATAGATATGAGATAGATAGATATGAGATTAGATAGATAGATAGATAGGTAGATAGATAGATATGAGATAGATAGATATATAGATAGATAATAGATAGATATGAGATAGATAAATAGATAGATATGGAAGGAAAGAAGGAAGATAGATAGACATATATGTGTGTGTGTGTTTTCTAACAAATGAATTCACATCTGAATATATACTGAATTTTTCAGAGTCATTATTCAATGAAGAAGGCTGGAGCAGCGCTGGGATTTGGTTCAGAGAACGTGATCCTGGTCAAATGTAATGAGAGGTAAGTGATACCTCTATTCTAGGTGTAACGGCTTTACACGGCCGGCGGTCATCTATTCCGTATGGGGGGTGAGCTATTGCTACTGCCATCACTCGTCTTCACAGAGAATTCGTTTCTGATCAGCAGATCCCAGTTTACATAGGATGATCTGTCGCCCAAAAACAATGCTTTTCCCGATCAATGTACATCGGGTGATCAGTGGCACCTTAATTACACAGGGCAATTATCAGGAACAAGAATTACTAGAAACGCTCCTTCCCTCTAATTGCCCTGATCGCTGGCCTTAATGTTTAGACTGGGGAGGGGGGTTTTATCACTCGTTGTCATCGCATGATCAGTCCATTTTATTACCTACTTAACAATGACTGTATTCATTCCAGAGGAAAGATCATTCCTGCAGACCTGGAGGCCAAAATCATTGAATCGAAACAGAAGGTAGGTAAAGACCTCTGTAATCTTGGAATGGAGCTAAACTTTGCTGTGTGACTTTAGACAAGATTTAAAGGGTATCTGTAATTTTCACAAACTTCTGACATGTCTTAGTGAGTGTGGAGTTTTGAACGTTGGGGCGCCAAGTGATGAGAACCCTACCGATTGCTAAATTCAGGAGGCAGAAATGCCCCGCTGAGTGCTGGGCCCAATTCATTTCAGTTGGGCTCTGCTTAGAGGGAGAGGAACAAGTGGTGAATGGATTCTGTGGCCATTCTATGAATCCGAACACCACTCGTTGAGAGAACAAACCAACGTCAGACAGAAAGGAAGGAGCCTAGCACTCAGTAGGGCACTTCTGGCCCTTCGTTCGAGAGATCGGGGGAATCTCTCCCCCAGCTGATCAAAATGTCTGGTATCTCACTATGGCATGTCAGATTTTCTTTTTAAATGACAGGTACCCTTTAACTATAAAACAACGTCTGCTTTAATCCTAAATACAGCAAAGCTCATTTAAAAGGGTTTTCCGACTTTTTTTTTAACCCTATGGATCATTCTGAGCCCCACTGCGGCCTCCTCTCGGCTCACCAAGCACAGCTTGGTATCACAGCTCAGCCCCATTCATTTCAATGATACTAAGCTGTGCTTTGGCCATGTGACCGATGAATGTGAAGTCACTGGCCTAGGCTAAGCTACGAGAAGGTCGTGGCACTCCTGTGAATGCCTCAGCCTTCTAAATCAGCCGATCGGCGGTTCCCATGTGACCCCCACCGATCAGATACTGACGACCTATACAAAGGATAGGGCATCCGTTAAAAAAAAGTTGGAAAACCTCTTTATATGAAACCAAGCTGCAATACCAGGCACAATTTACGTACTATTTACGTCTCATTGGACTTGACAAGCCCGGTAACCCTATAGTGAGCTAGCTCTTATGGTGTGGTACTTTCATAGGTTTTGTGTTAGATTTTAAAACTAGTACATGGGCATTTACTGTCACGTCTACCTGGAGTCCATAAATGTGCTGCAAATACCCACGGCATTCTCGTATACCTTGCAGGGCCACTTTCCACTGTATGTGAATGCTACTGCTGGGACCACAGTCTACGGAGCGTTTGATCCCATTGACGAAATGGCAGATATATGTGAAAAGTACAACATTTGGCTTCATGTGGATGTAAGTAGTGGTCACCTTGTATACCGCCCATGGTAAAGATGGTAACCCAGTCTTACTGAGTCCGTATCATGCGACTGACGCTATTTTTCTTGGCCCAGGCTGCATGGGGAGGTGGACTTCTCATGTCCAGGAAGCATCGTCATAAGATGAACGGGATAGAAAGGCAAGTAAATAGGAAATAACGGATGATGTTACTAGTGTATTTATAGGCCATTTATAGGAAGAGATCGGGGATACGTGTTTTGCAGTAGTAGAGGTTTTACAGCAGCAGTCATGGCGGCTCTACGACCATCAGTGAATCGTGCTGTGAGGATCCATGATGACTCGTCATGGCTTAGATGTATAGTGGATTCTATGTGGAGTTTTTATGGTAGTTTTATGCTTTTTCGGATTTCCTTTCTCAGCAAGTTTTTATGGACAACTTATCTCAAAATCATGGGCTTCCAACATTTTTTATGGACAAATTGGAAAGAAAAAAGACACCTATTTTTACAGGCCGTCTATAAATTTATGGACGTTTGGCAACCCTGGTCCCAACAGATACATTAAATGGCTTCTGTCACCAGATTTATAGCGGTAAAACAGGCTGACCTAAAACATGCGCACTGGTCAGCAGAAGCTATCTGTGTTGGTCCCATCCTTAGGGTTCATGCAGATTAACGTATTTTTTCTGTGTCCATTTCAGGTTTTTTTGCAGACCGTATGGAGAACCATTTATTTCTCCGTGGGCATTCCGTTTCCGTATGTCCATATGTGTGTTCTGCAAAAAAATAGAACATGTCCTATTATTGTGCACATTACGGACAGGGATAGGACTGTTCTATTAGGGGCCATCAGTTCTGTTCCGCAAAATATGGAATGCATATCATCCATATTTTTTGTGAATCCGTGTTTTGCAGACCTCAAAATACATACGGTTGTGTGCACGAGCTCTTATCTCTACCCGTCACTCTGGGCCTCTTTTTGGACCACTGGACTATGATCAAGCCACATTCTACCCACAGGTGCTAGGTGGCTTCGGTCCTGCAGTTTTGTTTCATGCTTAACTCAGCTCCACTGACCTGACTTAGCCTTTTTTGAGCCGCATATCCACTGGTAGCTCTTGATATGATGCCAAGGTTAAATTTACTATTGTTTTAAGTATTATCCTGACATTTTTGTATTACCACACTACTCCCCTGATGAGTTCATGTTGAATGAAACGTGGCACTTCGGGAGCACATTTTTTTGTATGGTACATTAGGGACAGGTATCCGGACGGGGTCGGGGCGGGTGCTTTGTGTAGGAAGGTAGGGTGACGTTAGTTCCCTCCCTGGCTAGGGGCAACTAGGGCGAGATGCTCCAGAATCTCACCTACACCTAAGCCATTTGTTGGCATCTGCTTTTTGGACGATACCTGAACCTGTATTTGACCCGGTGAACCTGTCTATCCGGTGAATGGTTGAATGTCACTTCAGTTTGCATTCCATCCGGGAAATCGACTAAAGTGGCAGCGCACGTGAGATCTACATCTACAACTTGGAGAGCCTGCATAACCTCTGATGGGGGAGAATGTTCTTGGCTCTCTGTTGATTTATTTGGTATCGTCTTTAAGTTGTTCTGGCCCTGGCTGGGCTTTTGCTGTCCACATTTTGCATTTTGAGACTTTATGGTGTGTGCAGTGCGCTTTTTAGAATTGTTACTTAATAAAAGTTAAGTTTTATCCCCCTCCGTCCCCTGTCAGGGATTAGTTTAGTTTTTCTTATCTGTTCCCTCACTTAGGAGAAAAATGAAGTTTTAAGAAATGCAAATGAAGATTGTCTCCCCTTTTTATGTCCTCGCTATACCCAAACAGCGTTGTTTGCCAGTTATGATAAGGCCTTTATTTAAAGGGGTATTCCAGTTATAATAAGTTATCCCCTGTCTACAGGATAGGGGATACCTATCAGACTTATGTATGTATACCCCTTTTCATATGTACAACACCATGGAATGAATGGCGCTTTAATAATAATAATAATAATAGGTGGGTGTCCTACCGCTGGAACCCCCACTGATCTGGAGAACAGGGGCCCTGTACCCTGTGGTTGGAGCGGTTGGTCGGAAAAGCACGCCGGAGATAGATGGGATCGCTGGAGATAAATGAGTACAGCACTCGGCTATCTCCGGCACTGCCATAGAAATGAATGGAGCGGTGTCGCCCATCATAGATGACCTTTTAAATGGCATTGGAAGTGAGAAAAGTCAAGTTGTGCATCCTCTGTAGATCTAACAAGCGCACAGTGCAGACATTGCAGTACTGCATCTTTGTCATCATGAGATACAAAGTGACATGACCGGTATCACCGTTCTCATCAGCATGTATTGATCAGACAGTAGCTGACATGCCAAAATTACTGCCTTGTTTTTTTTTTCCATTGCCTGGGGAAAATCAACTGCGACATGACCTCTTTATTTGCCCCACTGAAACTTGACAAAAAATGTCAGTAAGAATAAGGTTGCTGGGATTAGAAATGAGACACAATCTATTGCTATAAACATCAAGGGCTCCTTTCTATGAGGGCAGAAGCGCTGTCGGCAAGGGACGTGCTGCCGCGTGTTACATAAGGGATGCACATGGTGCGCCTATTTACATAGCTTTTTCAGCTATGGAAGCTTCGGGCCATAGAAAAAAATAATTGAAGACGTAGAAAAGCTTAGTGCAATGGTATATGTGAAGGTTCTAGCTAAAATTGTGGCTTTGGGTTACTTACATTTCCTATAACCCAAATGTTCTGACTACATAGAATAGTAATGCTTAGGGGGATTAAGTGTGTTAACCCATTGATCCAGCAAGCAAACCACATTGTAGAAGATACAGGGCTAAATGCCACCTATTCCTAGTTGTAAGATGCAATATGCATGAGCATAGACTACTAAATGCAACTCTCTGTGCCAAAGTAGATGGATGCTCCGACGGTGGCCTATCCCCGTTGCTTCCCCGCTACTATAGGCGGGAACAGACGCCGCTCCACTCACCCTGTGTTTGGACCCACTGCCCCTCCACTGCACCCCCTTAGTGGGCTTGCGCACCTGTGTCATGTGTGTCTATTTGAATTCTGATTTGAATCTCACCTCATTCTGCAGTACTGTAAGGGTTAAACCTTCCTTTGGTTCTGTGTGAAGCTACTTGGCTGTTTCTAATGTGTTAATCAGCTTCTGCTATGTATACCATGCTGTTTGTCTCATTCACTGCCTGAGCAATAGGTTTACTGGATTGCTAGATCCTGCAAAGGTGTGCTATAATCAAGGTCTGCCTGTGTGCCGACTTCTGTCTGATTTCCGGTTTCCGGTACTCTCTGCCACCTGACCTGACATGACCTTTGTAATTGTTTCACAGATTTGCATGTAGATTGCCTGCCCTGACCCCAGCCTGTTACTAACTGTGAGTTTGTCTCAACCCTCAGTTCCCCCAACATCAGCATCCAACCATACCGAGAATATTTCAAGAGGTAGAGGCTCTGGTGCAGCGAATACCAGATTCCTGTATAGGGGTTAAAGGATTAAAACCAGGGAGCCGTCCTTAGGTTTAGCCCAAAGCCAAATTTGTTGGTTGCCACAAATGTTCCACAACCACTGTCCATAACAATGGATAATGTTCTGGAAGAGCCATTGAAAGGAAATTAAAGTTCTCTTTAGACTTTAACATTTTTATTATAGTTTTGCCAGAAAAGATTCAGCAAACCTTGTCATTTATTTTTTCACATCCCTGCTCTTTCTAAGCTGTGTTATACACGGGGCCATCTTATCAGAGATCGATAGCATTTTCTGTGCAAGTGTGTATACAGAGGTAGCTGCAAGTCATTGAAAAGACAGCCCCAACTGAGCTCAGAAAGAGCAGAGATGTCAATGTAGAAATTACAAATTTTACTTAATCATTTTCCTCAAAACTAGATTAATCTGCTCAGCTCCTCCTGCTTTATATAAATGCTGACAAGTTCTCTTTAAGTCCTGTAAGTTGTGAGGTGAGGCCTCCATGGGTCAGACGTGCTCTTCTAGTACACCCCACAGATTCTCGAGTAGACTGAGGTCTAGGAAATCTGGAGACCAAGTCTTGAATATTTTTGTAACATTTTAGTAGAGAATTATCCCAAAAGGCCATTTCCATTAGGTAAATCTTTTGTCATGAAAGGGTTTACTGGGTCTATTACTAGCCTTTGTTCTCCATGCACATCAGTGAGCCTTGTGTGCCCATGACCTTATTGTCATTTCACTGGTGTCCTTCCTTGGATTTTTTTTGGTAAGTTCTAACTACTAAACACCCCCAAGACCTGCTGTTTTGGAGTTGCTTTGCCTCTAGTTGTAAAGTCACTCAGATCCTTACCCCTGTCCCCAATTTTCCTGCTTCAACACATCTAGGGTCAGGCTGGGAATTTGAAGTGGCCCTAGAAAAAACTTAGAAAAGATGGCCCCATGTTGTATGAGGCAGGGCAACATAAGTAGACAGGGCCAGCAATACTGTACAACAGCACAAAATACCACCAAAATGCCACCAGTGCAGCACAAAATACCACCAAATGCCACCAGTGCAGCACAAAATACCACCCTAGCAGAACCAAATACCACAGTGCCGTGCAAATGACTTCCGCCCCAGCTGCAATATTCAAATGTATTACCCTTCTGAGGATGGCGATACATTTAAATTCCGGAGGGCTCTCTGGAAATCAGTGGTGATCTGGACTCCTCCAATGTATGACATCTGAAGATATTTTTTACTGGATTTCCTCTTTTGAATATAAGCTTTCAGTTTCATCTAGAATGTAACAAAGGCCTCCATATTTCTTTTATAGAGCTGACTCCGTGACCTGGAATCCCCACAAGATGATGGGTGTTTTACTCCAATGTTCTGCAATTCTCCTAAAGGAAAAGGTAATTTATATAAAATGACAGAAAAAAATGAAATAAATAGTCTTTTCAGTGCTTGCTATTGAGCCTTTAAAGGGATTCTGTCAGCAGATTTTACCCCTATAACCTAAACATATATTCATGTCCAGACTAATAAGTAGAATCCTAAGATGGCCTTATGATACCTTACTGTGGCTCTATTTGCACAAAAATCAGCTTTTTATAACCTGTCAATCACTTACTTAAGGTGCTCAAGGGGAGGCCCTTTAATACAGGGTGCCCGGCCGCACCCCTCGCCATCCGGTGCCCAGCGCTGCCTTCCCTGTCTTCAGCGGCACCTTCCACAGCTCAGCGCCGACTCCGCAATCCTCCCCGTCCCTCTTCCAGATCCCGCGCCTGCAGGGCAAAATCGGGTTGAGCGAAGTGCGCACCATGCCGGCCCATGCGCACTTCGCTCAACGAAGCCGCTGCCAGGAGTTCGCAGGCTGAGCAGAATCTGCTGGCAGTGGCATCGTTGAGCGAAGTGCGCATACAGCGGCATGACTTTGCTCAACCCGGATATGCCCTGCAGGCGCGGAATCTGGCAGAGGGACGGGGAGGATTGCGGAGGCGGCTCTGAGCTGTGGAAGGCGGTGCTGAAGACAGGGAAGGTGGTGCTGGGCCCCCGAACGGCGAGAGGAGCAGCCGTGCACCCTGTATTAACGGACCTCCCCTTGAGCACCTTAAGTAAGTGATTGACAGGTTATAAAAAGCTGATTTTTGTGCAAATAGAGCCACAGTAAGGTATAATAAGGCCATCTTAGGATTCTACTTATTAGTCTGGACATGAACATATGTTTAGGTTATATGGGTAAAATCTGCTGACAGAATCCCTTTAAGGGCACTTTTCAGTCACAAAAAGTTATAGTGGGGTAATATATTTTACCCCCCTACACAGATAGGGGACTTGTTTTGTCTGTACCCCTGAAATAAAACAGAAGGAATGGTTCACAGACTACAGAGATGAAGGGAAAGAAACCGGTGCTTAGCATTATTATACATACGTTGGTGTTTTCTTTGTATTCACCAGGGTATACTTCAGGGATGCAATCAGATGTGTGCAGGATACCTCTTCCAGCAAGACAAGCAATATGACATATCATACGACACCGGAGACAAAGCAATACAATGTGGCCGCCATGTGGATATATTCAAATTCTGGTTGATGTGGAAAGCAAAGGTAGAAATACTGATGACGTCAGTCACATTTTATTCTTAAAAAGGACAATACTTTTTGCTTATATGAGTAGACCGGTTAATTCTCAATGTGGCCCAATGAATGGAAAGTGCCAGTGAAGATGGATCCAAGGATAAACGTTGTGCACTCTCTCTCCCTGGAGAAGGAAGTGACCGGTATGTGAACATATACATATGCTTAGTTGTCAAATATACTATGTTTTCTTCCAAAACAGGGCACTGTAGGGTTCGAACAACAGATCAACAAATGTTTGGAGCTCTCCGAATATTTATATTCCAAGATCTGCAATCGGGAAGATTTTGAGATGGTCTTCAAAGGAGAGGTTAGTCTTCACAGATTAGAAGAGGGTATTAAAACGACACTCCTGCGTACTGAAAATCGGTGGTGCTGAGCAAGCAAGTGCCATGTTTGATCACATCTGTGCAGGGGCATGAAACTCAACTCTAGACGTGGGGGAGGGGGCTGTTTTTAGGTCTAGAGGCGTATGTAGTCAGCACTAGGGACGTCTCTGTAGTGGTGCTCAAACCACTACAGCCCGCCTCTTGGTGCTCCGAATCCTTATTTGCATAACAATGAATGCAAGTTTTTCTGCACAACACTGGCACCTACAGTGGCAAGACAGGTATCAGTTTAAACAGCATGATCAACCCTACCAGGCTAATAGGGTTGATCATGGTGACAGAGCCTCTTTAACATAAGAAATTGAGCTATGCTGTCAACTATTAGATTACTGAATCACACCTTATTTTCTAGCCTGAGCACACAAATGTCTGCTTCTGGTACATCCCCCCAAGCCTCAGAAGTATGCCCGCAGGCCAAGAGAGGCAAGAAAAACTGCACAAGGTGAGGCTTCTGTGGTTTGTCATTTTATTATATCAATCATCCCAAGATTATACTTTCTTTTTGCTGCAATTTGTTGGATTCTGGACAAGACTCTGGACTCTCAAAAAATCTGACAAAAATTCCTCCGGAGCTAAAAACATTGGCCAATAAAGACATCCCAATGTCTACAAGGTGTAACTTATCACAGGTTAGTATAATATGACGCAAAAGTGCCTGACGGTCAAACGCTTTTTGTGTCATATTATACTAACCCATTGCATAAAAAGTGAATTAAACCTTGTAGATATTGTGATGTTTAGATTGCCCAATGTTTGTCGCCTCAGAGGAATTTTTATGTGAATTGTGGGAACTTTGGGACTTGTTCCTTTTGTGGCTCAATTGGAAAACAAATTTTTGTCTTCTGGATCATTATGTACAGTACTTTGTTTCTTGGAAAAAGCTTTATTCTTGTTTAAAAGTGCTAGTGAGAGTTTCATTCCCACTCATGCGCTGCAGGTTGTAACAAGTCTAGGATCACGTGCACAATGTACAGCAAGTGCCAGGAGCATATTATTGGACCAGGGATACAGTACTGGTCCAGTAATCAACTTTTAATAAGTTTTAATAAGTACCAATGAAAAATTAGTTACACTTTAATCAAAGGGGGGGGGGGGTCATAAAATAAATTAAATGTAATATTTGGTATCCAGTCACAGGATATAGAGCTGTGACACATCAAGTCAACTGGACAGAGATCCACCTGATATTAGCGCACTAACAGATATATTGTACCAAATAAGTCTTTTATACATCCTTTAGTTAAAAATGTACATTTCTATATATGAAGACGATATATTCTACTGTGGTGTATTTATGATGTTTGCCTGTCTTCAGTGAAGATCATAATCTAATTTCCCTATTTTATAAGAAGACAGTATAGATAAACTGGAAGGCCTGGAAAAAACACTTGAATATGAGAATTTAATTCTTTAAAGGGTTTTCCTGGAAAACATAATGATGATCTATCCTCAGGATAGGTCATCATTATCACATTGGCGGTTGTGGCTTCTTAGGAGCTCACCAAGCACAGCGCCGTACACTGTATAGTGGCAGTGCTTTGGTATTGCAGGTCAGTCCCAGTGACTTTAATGGGGCTGAGCTGTAACTAGACCATGTGACCGATGTACGGTGACATCACTGGTATAGCCACAGGCTGCTGTGTTCACGGAGCACCTGGACTCTTCTAACAGCGGATCAGCGGGGGTCCCGGGTGGGTGTCGGACCTCCACAGATCTGATACTGGTAACCTATCCAGAGGATAGGTCGTCAATATCTTTTCCCCGATAACCCTTTTAAACTCAAAGCTGCAAAAGCAGCTGTACTAACTACTACAGGGCTAGCCTTACAATAGGCTAACCAAATGTCAAGTTCAGTTATATGCATTATATACTGGTGCTGATCCAGATGCTGTTGTTTGTAACATGATTCACATATTGCACAAAGGTTTGACGAGATGCAAAATTCTTGGCACTGAATTCCTGCAGGAAATGTTTCTTTCATCCAATGGTCAAAGTGTTCAGCCAAACTCCTGATCATTTGACCATTTGACAGAATAAACATTTCCTGCAAGAAGTGAGTTTCTTTTTATAAAAACAGCAATAATACATGTATATATTATTGTACGGATCTGCTGGACGACTTGATGCGCACTAGGAACAGCATTAAAAGGGTTGTCCAACTTTGGAAGTCTTTCTAACCGGACACCCACGTCACCGGATCTGCAGAGGAAAGCACACTTACATACTCCCCACTGCTGAGTTCTGGCTCTTTTAGTCTTCTTCCACGCATACGGTCTCCCCTCAAAGGTGGACAACTCCTTTAAGGCCCTTTTACATTGGCTGATGTTCAGGCAATTATCAGGAACAAACCAAAAGTGTGCAATAATTTCCTGAGCGTGAGTGGAGGTGATAGCTGCATTAACATGCAGCAATTATCTTCTCTGCATTATCAACTCATCGTTATTGCGATTGCTCATCCCTGTACCGAATAAATTGCCGGCTGCACATCCCAGGTTGATGTGCATCATAAAAGACGTTATTACTTGATGAATGGGCATTTGCATTTTCATTGGGTGATCAGCAGCACATTTACTGTACATTGAGCAACTATCGGGAATGAGCGTTCATACAAATGCTCATCCCTTATAATTGCTCTGATCCTTGACCTGTGTAAAAGGGCCTTTAGTGGTGACCATATACATTAGTCTAAAGTCGCTCAAATTAAATGTTTTCAACCAAAATGAACGTTCGTTGGGTGAAAGTTAACAACAAACAAACTTTTTAGCTAACAGATGATAGACCATTAATGTTTGAAAAGAAGTCGCCAGTGTTTAATATTTTTGTGAACGAAAAATCTATCTTTGAAAGAACGTTCCCAGATAGATCTTTCATCTATCGCCCTCTTTCATTGATCATATATGGGCAGTTTGAACAACCATAACAACCAATATGGACTAAAATGAACGTTCACCAGATGATTGCTTGTTCAGCCATTGACCAACTTCTATCTAATGTGCATGGCCACCGTTAAAAACACCAGACTTTTCCAAGCAGATCCTACAGCCAGTCACAAATGTTTAAACTTGAGTCTGTTTTCTTCAAGGTTGCTCCAAAGATAAAAGCTCTAATGATGGAATCTGGAACAACAATGGTGGGATATCAACCCCAAGGAGACAAGGCAAACTTCTTCCGAATGGTCATCTCAAACCCTGCCTCCACCAAATCAGATATTGACTTCTTGGTGGAAGAAATTGAGAGATTGGGTCAAGATTTGTAATAAATGTGCCAAATACACTGAACCCTCTATGTTGGAGAAATCTCCTCTGCCACTCAATCAGTTGATTAGTATTTTTGTTTTTTAGTGAAAGCAAAAGAAACCCTCCCTCAGTACAGCTCATCTCTGGCATCTTAACAAACATAGGTTGCTGAAGTGTATATGTAGAGAAAATATTATCTAACCCGTGTACAGTGACAACTGGCATAAATGTGTTAAGGTTGTCAAATATGTACAAAATCCAAAATAACCGAGTGTTGTAATATGTATTCACTTGAATGTCTGTGTGAATATTTATGTACAGGGCCGGCCCTTGACATATGTAGTGTAGGCCTTTGCCTAGGGCAGTAGATATTGATAGGACAGGATTCTTGATGAGTTAAGAAGGGAAAAGCCAAACCTGATAACCATGAAATATGAAATGTTCCTCAAAGCCAAGGAGCTCGGATGGTTTGTTTCCCTTGTACGGCAAATTGAAATTTTTCCCAAAATGTAATAAGACATTAACACTTTGTATATAGATTCCTTCACTCACTAGTGTAATGTTGCATCCACCCATCGAGGTAGGTTGTATAGGAAACTACTTTTACAACACACCTACCATTTTCATCATAATCTCATGGTATATTGATGCGCAAAGGCTAAGGGCCTTTTATATGGGGTGAAGATCAGGCCAATTATCAGGAATGAATATTGATATGAATGCCGTTAATTGTCTCGTGGAAAGAGGTCCCATCACCAAGCAAATCTTTCATGCAGCACCTATACAACCATCCTGCCAATAAAATGCAAACTGGCCATGTGAGAGAACCCTTACTGGTATAAACATACGAAAGGAAATGACTGGTGTGTCTCAAGATGAAGCTTTTGTTCTCTTATACATGTTGTCAATTGCTAAGAGGTAGGCCACCACCAAAAATTCATTCTTACTAGTCCCTTGCAAACACTTCATTGAGGCTTTTGTGAAATGTGTTTTAGCATTCATGGTGGCCTATTAGTTTTAATACTCATAACATAATCATCTATAAAATGACATTGTAACTCCACATGTTGCAATTACTATTCCATACCTTTGCTGAATCTGTATTTCTAAATCTCTGTTCTTGGAGGCCTCCTCTCTTACGGCATTGTGCAGGCTTGCCTAGTGAGCACATGACTTCCTTTCCACTTAAAGGGGTTTTCCAAGAGTTAAATCATCAGGTTAAGTCATCCATATCAGATAGGTGGAGGTCCGACTCCCGGCACCCCTGCTGATTAGCTGTTTGAAGAGCTCACGGTGCTTCAGTGGGCGCAACAACCTCTTCCTAGGCCACTGACGTCATGTTCATCGGTCACATGGCCTATGTGCTGCTCAGTCCCATTCAAGTCAATCGGGCTGAGCTGCAAAACCGAGCACAGCTACTATACAATGAACAGCGCTGTGCTTGGTTTGCTGTTTGGAGGCGGCAGCGCTCACCTGCCTCTTCAATAGGCTGATCAGGGGGGGTGCTGGAAGTTGGACCCCCACCAGTTACATATTGATGACTAATTCTGAGGATAAGCCATCAGTATTGTAGCCCTTTAAAGTCCCTTTAATGTAGTGGGCACAGCAAGTGCCATATTCCATACATTAGACTGCCCCTCCAGGCTGCACAGGCTTCTATTGGGTCTATCCCTCTCAGGCAACATAAATCATGAAAATGGTGCACTTGTATCATCCTTCTTCCATCTGCGAAACATTAAAGACAATATGTGGAGACATATGTAATACCTGGAGAAAAAAAAGAAGTTCTCGAGCATCATAAAGAATGCACACTTATATGTCACTGTTGGTAAGCAGTTTAAAATCTCAATTTGCGGGACAAGAAATCCTTAGGCTTATGGGACAGAATCCTGCGTTCAGTATAGATTGGCTTTTCTCCATAACATAACTAGTCAGAAAAGCATTAACCAGTAAATAGTTGTGCGTCCCCATCTTAGTGTCTTAGGGGTTCTAGTAGCACAGTCGTTGTAACAGGTATACTCTTGCTGTATTTCTAGGGATTATTTTGTGTAGATTGTGTACATTATTGTCAAAAAAAACAAAAAAAAACTTTGTGAACTGTCATAGTTTTACAGCAGTTCAACTGCTAAAACATAGGTATATGAAAATACTGGCTTATTTATATGCAGAGATTTACCATGTTAAAGAGGTGTCTTGTATTTTCCTCCATTTGTATTGTATTCTATTTATATATATAAATATATATAGTATATATTATTGAGCTAAGTTCTAAATAATGTTTCTTGTAATTTAGTGTCTTTGTGAGCCAAAGAAATCAAAATATATAGTGGAACCTGTATCTATATTATAGTGCCCTCAGATGTAGTTCAGAAGAAGTATAAACTATATGTCTAGGTTTATCAAGGGGTACTAAGATTTAGCTTCTATCAATGCTCATTTGCATGAAGGGGGTATAATACGTAATGGTAAACCATGTCCCCCTTTGAAAAATCTAGTACGTAGTCGTAGGCTCATAAAAATGACAGTTCTAGCACTTTAAATTCATCAGCATTGAATTTCTAAAATGCATTCATTCCAATATGCTGGACCAACACGACAAGTTTTAGTTTACAGTTTATTTATGTCCATTTTAGATATGATATTATGAACCCACTGAGCTTCCCCCTTGTTGGTCAACGCTCCGTTCGCAATGTCAATCCTTCTTTGTTTAAAGCTGGAGATCTAAAATAAAAGAATGGCTAATGAAACCAGGCTGAATGATTAGTAATGACTTAACTTAATGAATGGTCTGGCAAGTGGACTATATGATAAAAAGTGACTCTAAGTTTAAAGGGCACCTGTCAGCAGTTTTCTACCTATGTAACTGACCTGTGACATGTGCACTTGGCAGCTGAAGGCATCTGTGTTGGTCCCATGTTCCTATGTGCCTGCATTGCTGAGAAAAATGATGTTTTAATATATGCAAATGAGCCTCTAGGAGCAACGAGGGCGTTACCATTACTCCTAGAGGCTCTGCTCTCTTTGTAACTGCTGAGCCCTGTGCACTTTGATTGACAGGACCAGGCAGTAAAAACATCATGACACCTGGTCCTGTCAATGAAAATGGAGATTGTGCGGCAGAGCCTCTATGTGCAATGACGATGCCCCCGTTGCTCCTAGAGGCTCATTTGCATATGATTAAAACATCACTTTTCTCAGCAATGCGGACACATATGGACATGGGACCAACACAGATGCCTTCAGCTGCCAAGTGCACATGTCACAGGTCAGCCAGTGTCATAGGTACCAATCTGCTGATAGATGCCGTTTAAAGCAGATCAGTCAAATCTTTCTCTGAGGACAGGAAAGGATAGAGTGCTGGATGCTGAGACCATATGTATAGTTTTCTATGGTTTCATTTGGTATTTTCATATAAAAAGAGGTATCAATGCTGTCAGGAGAAGGCCTGTGAGTCCTGCTTTGCCCATCCACTTTGCAGTGATTGATATCTCTACAGATAAACAGGAACAGCGGCCAATCACTGTGTGTGGGCGGAGGAAGCAGGACTCCTACGCTTTCTCTATGAGTCCTGGCAACATTCAAACAGCTTTTACATGAAAATGTTGAACTAAATCATAAAAAGCTATATATCTCCAAACTCGGGATGTCCTCCTCAGTCCTATACAGCCCTCAGACAAGATACCTGACAGATTCCCTGATATAGTGTTTTATATACAAGATCTGTAATCAAACAAGGCAATAAGTTTAGCAGTCTTTTTTCTTTGGTATATCATCTGTCCTAACTACTTGTTGTGCCATTAGGCATGTCGTCTTGTGCGGCATGAGGTTCATCTGATATCTGAGGTTGTATCTACTATGGCCACGCCTAACATAATGGCTATAAGTGATTAAAGTCCATCATCTCTCAAAGTACTATGAAACCACTAGAATTAGGAATATGTAGACCACGCCATTGAGAGACAAGGGTCTCCATGTTATCGGCAGCTTCTTGGTAGAGACAGATGGTAGCCGCGATGTCCACCAGTTTCCATAAGCCCTCATATTAGCTATGTCCTTTGTAGACCAATGTGAGCCTGTAGAGATCATAATTACTAACACAGAACACATTCAATCACAATAGCTATAAGAGCACCATTAACCAGCTTTGGGTTTGGTGAAAGGTCCACTTAGTCATCAATGACGTTTCTAGTGGATTTTCCCACCTTCATTTTATATCTGTATAACGTGGTCACCTTACTCAACCCATTTTTATGCAGGTAAGCTCTTATCTAGAAGTAAGAAAACGATTTATCTAGTGTCACCTATAGATAGCAAGCCTGTAGGTGAATGCAACCTTGAAACAGAACTAGAGAATTCAGCCAAACCAAGCACCACCACCATACACCAACTGTAGACAACTGCGTTGAGGTTCCTGCCCTTTCTCAGTACAGAGCAGGGTACGGGGTGGCCTGGTGAGATGCCTTTGATCAAAGCTATTGGAAACTACTCATTCCCCTCCTTGAGATCCAACTGGTGTAGGGAGTCTTACAGGCAACAGGTGGCACTAGAGAGCTGGAGGAGAGCTCATTTGCATACTTTTTTCCCAGTGAACATTGCCTCTAAGACATCCTAGACTAGTTAGGTCTCCACAAGGAGAACCAGTATTCCTCACAGGCTTAATCCATATTTAAAGACATCAAAATTGGTTACTGGACAGTTTTATGTTTTTTTTTTCTACATAACATATATTAATGCAAATTCCGACAGCCATAACTAATACTGTCTAAAAGAATAGATTTATAAATCCGTGCTCATCTCCAATGATGTTGTGTGCTGTAAATTAATATGTTTCCTGAAGTTTAACTGGTTGCGACAATCTTGTGTTCACCCTGTAGTGTCTGTGAAAAGTCTTACTGTCATACCATGTTGAGTTTCCTCATCCTATTAGGTGGAAGCACACAGTGATGTCATACGTGATACTTTACTTATAAGAGTAAGTGCCAATGTACAGAAACCACAGCAGGACTCATTTTCGGTGCCGTGGAGTAATCAGTCTGGAATATGTGAATAAAGTAAATCTAGATACTATTGGTTGAATAACTTTGAATAGCTTTGTTGTTACAGACTGGTTGCCAGGGATGCATTGCCTAGCAACAACAAAGGTTGTCAGGCAGTTTATTACCTGGAAACCAGTATGTCTCAGATTATATTCTCAAGGACAAACTGGCAATGAGTTTACTGCAGAGAACAGGCAATGAGGCTTGGTAGTATCTGACTTTCTCTCTCTTACTGCTATTTTAGTCAGAAATATATCCATTTAAAGGGGTTGTCCATGAAAATAATTAAAGTACTCCCAGAAATTTTTTTATTTTCTGACCTGTTAGAAACATCCATGATGTAAATTGTACTGAAGGTAATCTTCTTACCAGTATTTGTATTTGAGTTATTCCCTCACTTCTGATCCTCAGTTGTGTCATGTGACCACTCTGACCTCCAAATGACACAGAAGAGAAAGTCAGTTACTTCTCTATTTATTTCTATGAGACTGACATTGAGGCTCCCATACAGAGAGAAACTGGCCTTCTGACCACACATAAGATGCTATGTTATTTGGAGAGTCAGAGTGCTGGTCACATGACAAGGCTGAGGGTCAGAAGGGAGGTGATAACTGACAAATACAGAAAGAAAGAAAATCACCTTCACTACAATTCACATCATGTATCTTTTAAACAGGTCACAGAATAACACTTTTTGTGGGAGTACTTCTTTAAAAGAATTAAAAGACTTATGCTTGTTTTCAAAGGAACAGTGCCATAGGTCTGTGACTGCTTTTACAATTCTGCTCCATTCATATGAATGGGGATAGGTTGCAATACCAGACACAGCTCAAGGACAAGAGTAGTGCCATTACTTAAAAGGCAGACTCATTTTTTGTCATCCTTCCCCTTTTATTTCTCTCACAGTTTCTTCCTCTGGCCCTAATTAATAATTTAGGGAATTTAAGCCGGGAAACATAACTTTAAACCTTTCCGTAACAAAAGTAATAGTAGGAGAATGTTGGACACAATTTTATGGATTGGTAATTCTGTATTTTGTCCCGTACAACAACTTTATTCTTTCCAGACTGATACAAGAGAGGACTCCATGTTGTCTCAGGAGGAATGTCAGGGATTGTAGCAATAGTCACACTGCCATACTTGGATTTGTCAGGGCACAGTATGTGTGAAAGTGTGAGATTTGCCGTGGTGTGATTTATGGACTCTTGCTATTCTGTGACTTATAAGAGATGTCTAACTATTAAAGATGATATGCAATGCAGTTTTAATTTTTCAATAAAAGTCTAACTTAAAACTGCCTTTTGTGTTGTTCTGCTTTGGCCTTTACTGACAAGCATATCAGAATTATATAAGGAGTAAGACCTTTCTATACATTTTTGATGATACTGCTATCGTGAGCGGGTACCACCTTTAAAGACCCGAACTGTGTCGTACATATATGGCACTTGACGGTAAGGGGTTAAAGAACAAACTATTTGCAGATGCCCCCTATACTGGGTTACTGCACACCCCCTTATTGAAAGTCAAGTCGTCCTTGGATTGGTGCTTGGATCCATCTGTAGCAGTAAGGTGCAGGTCTTAGCTGGCTCCCTCTCTTCCCTATTCTACAGCTGTAGAGAGAAAGAGGCTCAAGGGCTTATACACAACATCAACAATGACTAGGCCTTACCTGACTACCACAGTGACAAAGACTTAAGTGCTTAAGTCCTAAGTAACACTCCATATGGTAGGGCACTACTTAGCTAAAATGCAAATAACAAGTCCTAGTATTGCAGCTCTGGTAACGCTAGAGTCCATAGAGACACAAATCCAGGGCACATTGTTTCTCAAGTGCATTAGAGTTCTTGGCAATAGATATGGTGCTTGAAATATTGCAGATGAACAGGTCACAAAGAGCTCCAGAAGTATCAGAGTCTCTCTTTGGGTACATGAGTTAGAACTTTGCTTAAAACATCTCAGGTGGTTTGGCTTAACCTGAAAATCGACGGGGAAAAGTGCAACATGCACAACTTGGTCTAGGGTGCACTAGGTACAACCAACTTCACACTAATGGAACAAAAATAAAAGTTAATAGTCTCACCCTCCGATGTCTTCTTGATTCCAATATTCTTCAGATCATTGAGAAGTCCTCATCTTCCTCCTCCAGAGGGGGCCTTCTTGTGATGACTCCAAAACAGTGGTCCTGGTTGCTGGATAGCTGAAGCATTGGTGAATTCCAGTGGTCAATGTTGGAAATGCAGGATCCCCAGCATTGTGATGTGAGCACCCCAATAGTGATGCCTCGTCCTTATACTGTGAAGGAGATGTTTTCATGTAAATGCAGGACTTCACCTCCACTGAACGAACAGCCGACTGTCAGGAAGGAACGCACAGAACTTGTTCTTCTCTTCTCCATGTGAAAATACTACAATTTCACACAGCCACCACTAGGAGGAGCTCAATGCAAAGAGATTATTACAGCTTCCACGGAAATTGTATTAGTTCCTATTCACTGAGCTCCACCTAGTGTTGGCAGGCAGGCAGCCAGCTAGCTTTTTAACAGAAGAGAAGCAGGAGATGTATCAATGTATTTTTACCAGTTTTCTGGTACACATACATTGAGAAATATGGTGTTCACACTGATCGCCACATATTTGAAGCACCTGTTCCACTTTTTCAGACATAAAACTCAGACAAAGTGGGTGAGGCCAAAGCGAACTTTTTTTTTACAGTTTGTATTTAAAGGGGTTGTCCAGGCATAAATTCTTCAGAAATCTGGGGCGTCGCACATGTTCTGCATTGCCTGTGATTGACTGACGCACATGCTGTAGAGAAGTTAGGCGCAGTAGGCCCCTACTAGTGTATATTGCCTACTAAGGTAGGCCTGGACTCAAAAAGTGAGAGAGATCCTGACAGGGTCCTAAGTTGGTTAGTTATTTGTTATTAATGATCAATGATGTATCTAAAAGCGCTGATCTCTTTAAAGAAAGTCAATACTGAATTATGATAACCAACCAATAACCGCAGAAGGTAAAAGAAATGGTATCAGTCTGGCTCTTGTCTCTATTTTTGTGGGATAATTAAAGCCTATCGACAATCTTTCATGGGTTAAGTGAAGCGACGCAGAAAGGATGGAAATTTCTATAAGGTACTCAATCAATTTCATACCTCCGTGCTTCATTACAAGGACATTAACAAAACAGATGTGTCTGCTTCAACAAGATCTTCTCACCATATTTGTTCTTACCTGATCAATTGCAGAATTTTTTTGTGGAGCAATGTAAAAGAGGTGTAATGTGAGAATATTAATCTTGGTTAATGCCCACATCCCTCGAGGTATATATGAATACAAGCAGCGGTGTAACTATAATTCATAGCGCCCCATAGCAAAATAAGGTGGGGTCCCCATCACCTAGTTTAAAAAAATACTCTCAGGCCTTGGCACTCAATATTTCTCCCTTAACGGATCATATATGGAGCCAGCTCCAAAGCTGGAGGACGTTGCCTATTTCGGTAGCAGGACGTATTAATTTAATTAAAATGATCATACTTCCCAAGGCTCTGTATGCCCTGCAACACTCAGAGGTGCACATACCTAAGTCAGAGATAGACTCCATTACAAGAGTTTGCATATGGGGCAGATCCCGCGCTAAACTAAGCCTAGATACAAATAAATTTTGTGTCAAAGGAAAATTACCCTTTAAAACGTAACTTTTAATATGATTAACAAGATAGAGCTAAAAACAACCCCAAGTGATAAATAAATATTCAATGATTGGGTCCACATAGCAGAAGTACCTGATATATATGTAAAACATAGGCTTGCGACATAGACTACCTCAACAAACACACATATGGTCACAAAAATTGGTCAAACAACAACGATTTTTTGGTTTACTCACGATACCGATGACCAAAGGATTCATTATGTGAGGAGGGTTTTGGAGAGTCAGCACACCGGAAGAGATGGTTAGTCGGGATGATGTTTTCCCTAGGGTCACCCTGCGGGCTATCCCTGCCTACAAGCAGAGCACCCGCCCCGAAAGGGGCGACCCCACTTCTCGGTGGCTAAACCCTGTATCGCTAGCCCTATTAATCCCCTGTAACAATCTTGGTCCCGACGTGTTTCCCCAGAGTTGGTTCATCAGGGGACATAAGTCAGAGCTGATAATGTGATCTTAGAGGATAATGGCAACCATGTGAAGGCGCACTGGCTGAGCGCTTGCCCCCTGTTTAAATACCCACCATGATTTAAATGTTGCCGGCTGTGATGAGAAGGCCGGACGCTAGGTGATGGACGTCACTTCCGCCATTTGAACCGCAAGGAAGTGACGTCACATCACTGAAAAAACTGAAATTAAAGTGCATAAATGCTAGAATTATGCTGATAATGTACGAACACAAGAGAGCGAATGGGATTAATCTAAAAACTAACCCCTAATTTAAGATAAAGATGTCGCTTGTGATAGAGAGCGTGTGGAGGCGGAAGTGACGTCACTTCCGCTAGTTGAAACGTAGCCTAAGCCTAGATACACTAAAACGCCCAAAAACAGAGGGCCCTACAGGATTACTATGTCTATTACCTGAGGCTCATCAATACCTGGTACACATCTGAAGACCTACCGACATCAGAGTACTTTTTAAAGTGTTACCTAAACTGCTACACACTATGGTCAGTCTTGGAGATACCCCCATAGATTCCAGAAACCACTGCTGCCGCTGCACAAACGGTCTGGAAGGAGGCTAAATCATTGTCCCAATTTATGGAAGTAGTCTACGACATTCCCCTGTGGGCTAACTAATCGTTACCGCATATGCAGGTGGTTATGGGGGTGGACAGATGGCAATTGGCAGAGGTCAAAACCCTTGGAGATATATATGACCAAGGAGTGTTAATAACATTCGAGGCACTAGCTCAGAAATACAACATCCCCCAGTACTTACTTCTTTTCATACCCACAACTTAGATCGGCCATACAAAGTAAATTCCCGAATACTAACACCACGATTTCCAAATACTCACTCATAGGAGAAGTTAAGACCTAGGGACCCAGAGGACTAGTGTCAGTAATCTTTTTACATTTAGTACAAGCAAAGGTCAGAGCTAATTCCCTCACAGTCATAGACAAATGGAAAAGACTGATACCCACACTTACAGAAGAATTCATAACAGATTTATTGGAATCGCATTTACAAGTATCACCAGCGGTCAATAATAAAATAATCCAATTATTCATTATTCATCAAACATATATCACACCAATTAGGCTTTATAGAATGGGTAGAGCATCATCCACTGCATGTCCACGGTGTGGGGAACTGGAGGCGGACTTCTGGCAGATGGTGTAGAGATGCAGCCCGATAGCTACATTCTGGGGGGAAGTGACGGCTTTTCTCTCCAACCTGCTGCCAGTCCAAGTGGCCTGCTCCCCTGAAGTTTGCCTGCTGGGAATATTAAATGAGGATTCTTGGGATCATTACATAACTACATTTTTGAGGGAATATTTATTTATGGCACATAATGTATAGCTTTCAGATGGTACAACCCCAATACACCAAACTCGTCCATGTGGAAATTACAGATAAAACAGATTCTACCGTACATAGCATTGGTATTTAAACACCGCCACAAACCTCAAAAATTTGATAAGGTTTGGGGCCTGTGGTGTGGGTCACCACACACGATGTACTCGGCCTCGAGACTGCGATAAGCTCTATCAGCAGCTCGAGGATCCATGGCACAATTGGTTTGATGGGGTCACTTGAATGTAATATACTCTGTAAAGCTAACCAAGAGATAAGGGGTTCACAACAGTGCAGTGGGCGATAGAAGTAATTGAAAAGATTCTTTATATCTGTTTGTATTATGAATGATATGTAACAGGAATGTATATTATCAATACTATTTCTTTTCTGTTAATAAAAGAGTTTAAAAAAAAATATTTGCATTCGAGGCATCCCGAGGACATATCCCACGAGAACTTACCTGCTGCAGCCGACGCCATATTTGCTAACCTCCTAGGTGGGGAGAGGGACTCTAAGATCACAGTTGAGTGCATTCATAGGTTCCTTCGAGGGACGTAGTCTGTGGACTTCTAAGTTATGTAGACACCGCAGCACTCCTCAAGGCCGCCAGGGAGAAGAAGGAGGTGCTCTTTGAAGGTGTAAAAATCCTCTTATTTCAGGACTTAGCGACATCAACACTTAACAAGCGGGGGCGCTGCGCCCCTTGACAGATCTCCTCAAATCCAGCCAGATAGCTTTTAAATGGCTATTTCCTTTTAGACTCACCTTTGTCACTAATGGCAAACAATGCACGGTCCGTACGCCTAACGACCTCCCTGCGGCGTTGTAGAATCTCAAAGACAAAGCTGATGCATTTCAAGAGTTCTACTGAGACTTGTATAACATCAGGGACTCTTGGGAGCTGTCCGGACCAGGTTCTTGTTCAGATATGAATACATTCTTGAGCAAACTTTGATTACCTTGTCTATCTATGGAGGATGCAGAGAACCTGCTCAGACCAATCACAGAAGAGGAAGTTGGGAAGATTATTCAATTGATGCCATTGGGGAAAAGCTCTGCTCCGGATGGTGAACCTGTGGGATATTACAAGAAGTTTTTGCCCATTCTATTACCACAGCTTAGTGACTGGTATATATCCCTTTTTCTGGTTCCCTCCTTTACAAACAATCTATAGAAGCAATAGTCACCATTCTACCTAAGGAAGGGAAGGCCCTGCAACACTGCAGGAGCTAGCCTAGACAATGATGAATGCAGAACCAGCTCTAGAAAGAAAACCAGCCAGAGAAACAAAGGTGTAGAGAAAAGAGAAAAATATATATTGGAAAAGCATTCCAGTGTTGAGAGGAGGTGCGAGTAGAAGCCCTGTGGAGATAAACTTCATAACAGACCTTGTTATAGACTCCATAGAAGACCTTGTCCAAAAAGAAAAAGGCTTCCGACCATGTACAAACCTAAAAGGCAGAATCCAGATATGCCCACTATACTATATCCCGCAATGGAAACCTGTAGTAACTTTGTGAGTACAGCAACCTGCAAAAAAGGTACAGAGCTTAGTCTGCCCCATGGTTGCATAGTGGTAAAGTGTTGTACCTCTATTTCTGGATGCTTATGTAAAGGTTAGCTAAAGAAGTGCAGTGTCAGTAGGACTGCTTTAAAGAGATATTTTGGCCTGTTAACTGCTACTGCAGCCGTGTAATCTGTAAGAACTATGGAAATCTGACATTGTGTAAGAACTGCCAGTCCATGCATGCGATGAACTGTGACTAATGTACCTGAACAGTAAAGACCAGCACACAAGGCAAAACACAGTACTTAATCTTTGTTCGGTAGACATACGTGCAAAACAGTCCACCCCCACTTCTGGTTTTTCTTTCTCTATCTCTTTATTTTTCGCACAACGTGTACAAAGATGGCCGCCTCAGCGTGCAGATGTTATACGAAGGATGTGCTTTCTGCACAATGTGAGGAGAGAGGAATCTCTGTTGTGGGCAAGAACAAAGAGCAGCTGATCTTGTCTGGGAGGATCAGACCTAAGAGAGGACACTAGACCAGGGAGGTTGCAGTCCTGCTTCGGAAACTGGTATGGTTGTGGAAGATACCCCAGCAGGTGGAATATTTTCTAAAGGACTCTCACAGTTTATGTGTAGTGGTCCGGTAAGGGAGAGACCGCAAGGCAGGATTCAAATACAGTACAGCAGACAAGGAGGCTGAAGCATATACCGGCTTTATTAAAGAAGAAAATATAACTGCCAGAAATATGGATTAACAGTATAGTACCGCTGCACCTGAGGCACAATGGACAAATGACGGAAATAGTATAAACAGGTCTGCAAGAAGGATAATAGAACTTTGCAGTCTCTGTTATTCTGTTCCACAGCTGGCAGGAAGAAATCACTTTTATAGTCCCTTTTTGATCTGTCTCCCAACAGGCAGACTCTCTCTCTCTATTCAGCAGGCACGTTGCACCCACCAGCTCAGCCCAGGAAAACACAATTTCTCCTCATCCTCTGGAACCAACAACTCCATTACTTTTACTCAGCCCACAGGGGCCTCTTGTGGCTGGAGGAAAGCATAACAGTCTGTATAACTACTGTAAATGCAACTTGATGATTCTAAGGCTGACTTTTACACATGTACGGATAGCGCTATGGAGGCTTATCTACAAAGTGTTTTGAAATTTCTTGGCCCTGTGGATCCTGATAGAAAGTTACATTTGATGCAAAAATATCCGGAGAAGGAGGCTGCAGCTGCAGAGCGGGAAGCTGCAGAGAGACAAGCCCAGAGATAGTACCAGCTGGACTTAGCCCGACTCCAAAGTACTGGTTCTACTTCATCCAGAAACAGCGAGTCCAGCAGTGTCACAGTGTCCAAGCCTCGTCCAGAGCACTTCCCCACTATGGACAACGATGCCAACTTGGACACTTTCCTACGAGGATTTGAAAAGACTTGCCGACAGGACCAGCTACCCAGGGAGCAGTCGGCCTGATACTTGACACCAAGCCTCAGGGGAAAAGCTAGAGGTGTTTGCAGCTCTTCCTCAAGACCAGGATAGTGACTATGATGCCATAAAGCAATCCTTGATCAGGAAGTACAACCCCACCCCAGAGGTTTATCGCAAACGATTTAGGACTCTACAGCGCGGACCCAAAGATAGCTATTTAGATGTAGTAGATAGCTTGAGGACTAACCTTCAGTAGTGGGTCCGTGAATTATCCATCACCACATTTGAGGAACTGCAGGATTTAATGGTGAAAGATCCGTTTTTACACATTTGCCCCTTGGAATTAAAACAATTCATTATGGATCGGGAGCCCAAGGATGCCATCCAGGCATCGAGACTGGCAGATACCTATGTTGCCAACTGTGAATCCACTCAACAAAAGCCTCCTGGTGCCAGCTGGAAAGGGGGTAAGCAGACGGCAAACACCCTTCTGCTCACCAAACACCCTTCTGCTCACCCGGTTATCCCCTATTATCACCATCAGACCAGCAGTTGATTCCCACAAATGTTTCACCTGCGACCAAGTAGGACATGTAAGCTGTAACTGACCGCCCAAAAATATAGTCCCTGGACAAACCCTGGTTGTGAAAGGAGTTGGAGGGATGAACCCTGCCATACCCATGGCACGAGTATTCCTGGACTGGGGTGCAGATAATGGAGTTCGGACAGGGGGAGTCACCAATGCCATTCCTACTGATGTATTGCTAGGAACTGACTTGGGGCGGATCGTATCCAGGTATGTGTCTACACCAAATGGGGAGGACACACCAAATCTAGATGGACAGTTCCTGAGTACTCTTATTGATGAACCTTAAGTTCCAAATGGGAAGTGGCAGCATTTTAGCAGAGTCCTACGAGTTACAAGAAGACAATCTTGTTGAGAACTCTATTGTCCAAAGACCTAGACATAGGTATGGACATTACTGCACAGAGGATCCCACTGAAAAAGCAGGTAGTGAAATGGGAGGCAGTAATAGTATCAAAGGGACCCTTGATGCTAAGGCTGAAGATTTTTCTCATGTTGCTGAAAAATATGGAGATTTTGGGGAGATTTCCATTGTCCAAGGACCACAAGATAAAGGTATGGACGTTAATTTCAGAGAATGATATTGATAACTTCGATAACAGTGTGGAGGACAGTCAACCCACAAAAGAATCCTTTGGGACAGAGACTATAAATTATGTCAAGATAGTGAAAAGGTACAATCTCCCTGTAGAGAAGCTGAAAACTACGCTGAACAAGAAGGAGCTACGCAGTGAAACCCCACCTGTCAGTTTGTCCAGCAGTTGTCAGGAAGCAGTGCTGACTGCAGATTTGCCGCACAGCTATGATGGACTTTCAAAAATAAATGACAATAAAGACCTAGCTACTGATACTGATACCCAACTGGATGTGGCAGAGGAGCAAGCCCTAGCAGATGATGACCTCACTCTGTCAGCTAAAGCTTCCAGTCAGGAGGGAGATGAAACCAGAGGAATGATTGAAACAGCCAGTGCCTTCCCTAATATGGACTCTGCTGATGGATTACTGGATGTGAACCAATCAGCTAATCCATTCTGATCACTTGGGTTATCTGATGGTAGACTGGTCATCTCTGCAGTTACCCCTTTGTTTTTTACTGTGGATATCGAAAAGGTAACAGAGATCCAACAGACCCTGTGTCCAGAACCAGAGGAAAAGCCAAGTCCAGGCCGCACGCTCATCTTCATAACTTCAACTGTGATTGACATCTGCAATTAAAGTGATCTTCTGAAGATCTGTAGGAGGTACAGCAATAGGGTAAGAAGCTTTTTAATGTGGGGGCAATTTTGCAGAGAAAGATGTGAGTGTTGAAAAATGGGTTTTTGAGGTGAAAGGCTCCCTTTAAGGACCCTGAGTCTGGACTCAGTGTTGAAACTAAATGTACACTGCAGGATATTGTCTCCCACACTGAGACATTTGCAATGTCAGGCAAGGACCCACTCTCTGATATGAGGATGCTGATGTGTCTGGAAAGACGTGTTCCTCAGATATCTCAAGAGGAGATAAAATGCAAGAGGGATGAGAATTTCCTCAACATTAAAACTGACCCACTTGATTTTTACAAGCCTTGGGTGCACTGAATGAAATCCCAGATGGGAGGAGCAAGGAAATTGGCTGATGACGTCACAGCAGCGCAGGCAATGGCGCACATAGAGGTGAGGAACAACCAGGAGACTTCTATCAGGGACATGCGGATAATTGTAGGCAAGCCCCTCTCTGTGATTGTCAGCTCAGGATCTTGAGAGTTCCCCTTCATGAGACGTTTCCAGATGTGGGGAAAGAGGACTGGCTTAAGATCATGGGACATCTTCTGCACTATTGCTACAGGAACTTGGTTATGATGACTCTGAGTGGTCTACATATGGTTGACCTTTGTACGAGAGGTCAGCTGATCTCCACTCATAATCATTTATGATTGGTCAATGGGGGTAGTGAACTTGATGTCCAGATGGGGGATCAAGCCTCAAAGCCCCTGTCATAGAGATGTGCTTGGGAACCGACTTGTAGCCAGTTCCCATAGCACATCGTAAAGGGGGAGGTGTGGGAAATGGACATTTCTCAAACCTTTTATTATTGGTGTATGTTTTTACACCTGTCATGTGATCCTATGTATTTTCATGCCATTCTGTGATTGTATGTGCCGTTCTGTCTGTGCCTGCAATTGGAATACGCATTGCCCTTGGAGGAAATTAGTTTATCACCTGAATGAGGGCCATCCCAGACGGCTGGACCAACCATGATGGGGAGACTCCTCTCAGCTCCACCCTCTGCCAAATGGGGATAAAGATGAACGATTTGGAAACATTTCATTGACACAATTTGGGGATCCGATCAACATTGGGTTGTGTTCCACTTTCCTCTTGTCCCCGGAAATCAGAATGGACTCTGACCACACAATTCGTTAAGTAAGAACCTTTCTGCATTTTATCCTTTTATTTTTATAACTGTTTTGTGCACGTTTTGTATGTCTCTTATTTCTTTAATCTTTTGTAACTAAGTACTGTATTTTTTTAGTACATTAAAGCACATCTTTAATGGTTTTGCCTTGTGCCCTGAATGAGCCCGGTAACCTCCATCTTTAGTGTATCAGTGCGGTTTGTGTTACCGTGTATTTGCTATAGGTGTGGCCTGTGCTACTGTGAGCCTGCTTGCGAGTGGGGCGCTGTGGGGTTTTCTATGGGCCCTTAATTAATTGGTGTATTAACTTAAATGTCATAGATTGTGGCAGCGTGTTGGGGTGCCTGAAAGGCTGTGTCGGGGTGTGATCTAGGCTCGATCTGGGGCCTGTATGTAGGGCGTGAGAGATTGAGTACGCAAAGTAGATTGACCCTTGGCAGTTGCACCCGGGTCACATGTTAGCTAGCTGCAGAACCAGTCCCTCTGCATTGAGGACGTGCATGACTACCCCACGTGAAGACTGAAGCGCTTTCTTCTGCACCTGACATGAAAACGCAGCATTTTCATCAAGCCACCACTAGAGAAACTCAGTGCAAGAGATTTTACAGCTTCGATTTCAGTCAATGGTAACTGTATCAATTCCTATGCACTGAACTCCCCCTAGTGGTGGCTTCAAACAGACAGTTTTATAATATATTGAGGGAAGCTACAGATATCGAACTTTATGGGGGGATTTATCAATGTATTCATGCCAGTCGTCTTGTCTACATTGACAAATATGCCGTTCACAATGAGCGCCATATTTATGAAATACCTGTTACATGTTTTCCGACATAGACGTTGGAAAAAGTGGCTGAGGGTGATATTTTTATCACTTTTTTTTTTTAATGAAAATTTCTACTTCTATATTCTGTTGCGCGAAACTTGTTGGGGCAGGGCCCATACTAGGTTTTGCTATGGGACCCCGTGAGATCCCGATACGCCCTGATAGGACGAACAGGCAAGGCAGGGACAAACATAGAAGTGCATAAGGTTTTTTTGTTTATTTTATAAAAATCCCTGCCTGTACCTCAATTTTGGGGGTCTTAAAAAACCCATTTGATGAACATTAAAAACTAAAACTGAACATACATGATTACTGAATGGATGGAAGGCGGGTGCTATGTACCCCAGTCCAACACCATACCTCCCAACCGTCCTGGATCCGGCGGGACAGTCCTAGATTTCAGGGGCTGTCCCACTGTCCCTGTACGGGGAGACCTGCTTTGACCCGCTTTCTGGGAGCTGTCCATGAGTCCATAGGAAGCAGAGAGAGTTGCCTGTATTATGATGACGCAGAGAGCCCGCATTGGCTACCTGCTTCATCATTCCTCCTCCCTACAGGCTCTCACACCTCTTGTCTGTGCGGGGCGGGCAGGGCCGGTCGGCAGTCAGCCTTGGCTCCGCCTCCTCCACAGACCAGAGCAGCCGATGTCCTGCTGCTGCTGCTAGGAACATGGTAAGTATGTGGTGTTTATTTTTTTTACTTTCTGTGAGGAGCACATAACTGGACATACTACTGGGGGCAAAGCTATACATATTACTGGGGCACAGCTGGGCATATTACTGGGGGGCACACAGCTGGACATACTACTGGGGGGGCACAGCTGGACATACTACTGGGGGCACAGCTGGACATATTACTGGGAGGCACATAACTGGACATATTACTAGGGGCACAGCTGTACATATTACTGGGGCACAGCTGGGCATATTACGGGGGCACATAACTGGGCATATTACTGGGAGGCATATAACTGGGCATATTACTGGGGGGGCACAGCTGGACATACTACTGGGGGCAAAGCTGTACATATTACTGGGGCACAGCTGGGCATATTACTGGGGGGGCACAGCTGGACATACTACTGGGGGCACAGCTGGACATATTACTGGGGGCACAGCTGGGCATATTACTGGGGGGCACATAACAGGGCATATTACTGGGGACACATCTGGACATATTAACTGGGGCACATAACTGGGCATATTACTGTGGGCACAGCTGGGCATATTACTGGGGGAACAGCTGGGCATATTACTGGGGGGGCACAGCTGGACATACTACTGGGGACACAGCAGGGCATATTACTGGGGGCACAGCCGGGCATATTACTGGGGGGCACATAACAGGGCATATTACTGGGGGGGGGGGCACAGCTGGACATACTACTGGGGGCACAACTGGACATATTACTGAGGGCACAGCTGGACATATTACTGGGGGGCACATCTGGACATATTACGGGGGGGCACATCTGGACATATTAACGGGGGCACATAACAGGGCATATTACTGTGGGAACAGCTGGGCATAATTTCATGAGGGGGCACAATGTGGGCATACACACTGTTCGGTGACATGAAAGGGGAATAATTACTATGTGGGGACATTAAGAGGACTGGCATACCTCCCCAGTGTCCCTCTTTTGACACAAGTACCTTTTTGATCTTTAAATGTCCCTCTTTTTGACCTGGAGAATTAATGCATAAATGTGCATTAATAAATTTACTAAATTACTCCTTACTAAACTATCTTTATGGTTTCTACCTGTATATTAGACCATAACTTCATTATTTGGTGCAATTTGGACCTTAAAAATGTATAATCTGATAATTTATGTGTTAATATTTATATAGACATTGAAGCTCAATAAATAAATTGCTGCAGGGGCTCCAGTAATTATGCTTTGGGCAGAGTTAGAGCAGTGGCCTAGTATTAAAAAAATTCTGTGATGCGAGCCGCACATACTGTCTGTTCCTCTTTACAATTTTCCAAAGTTGGGAGGTATGGACTGGTTGGGATTAGGTGCATAGTTATGTTTTGGGCGCAGTTAGAGGCATGGCCTAGAGCATAAAAAAACTTGCCGTGGCGCACTTTGCGCGCCGCACGATATGTCCTTCATTGTTCATTTTGAAAGTTGGGGAGGTATGCAACACTGATCCCTTCTTCACATCTGAATGGAGAATTAGCTGCCTGTAGTGTTGCATTTCTCTGCATATACAATTGCCATGAAAAAAAAAAAAAAAAGGCTAAAAATGACAAGACAGACCTCATAAATACAGCACATATTACAGCCTCTACTTTACGCCCATCCGTGCAATACCGGAGGCGCCCACCAGATGTCGCTGTAGCGAAGCCGACAAGCTTGCTGCACCGCGCTCCCAGCATCCACCGGGGCTGCCAGTGTGCCACGTAACAGGCTGTCGCTGCTACAGTGCGTCTGTCACCGGCACCGCGAGCGTCCAGTCCGGGGGTCTGCCGCCTGAGGGGGCTGCAGCATGGGGGGCTCGCAGAGCGTTGAAATCCCTGGTGGAGGGACAGAAGGCTACCACGTCCTGCGGGTATGTAAGCGCTGTGTCGGGGCCGGGCTGCGCTCCAGGCCTTTGTGTATCCCTGTCATGTCCTGGACGTGTCTCAGGGCTGGGATTGTAATTCTCTATGGTTTCTTGGCACCTCACCGGGTATGGTAGTCACTGGACGTGGATCACTAGCCATGGGCAGTGGCTTATGTCTGGAGGTGTGATGTTCATGTAGAAAGGTAGGACATGGAAACCGTCAGCAATACTCATTGTAGAAAACCTCCATAGGGAGACATTACCCTGCTGTCTGGTCACCCCCTTTAACCTCCCCTGCACCCCAGTGCTACTATCAGTGCGGTATGTTCCAGAGGGTGGTGGTCGTGTCCGGCGATGGTATACGCCAGGGGTGGCCAACCTTACAGGCACAAAGAACCAGAAAAAAAACCCGTATGACTACCAGGAACCGCACGCTATACAATTACACACAAGTCACCGTATTTTTCGCCCTATAAGATTCACCTAGCTTTTAGCGGAGTAAAATAAGGAAAAAAAATATTTTTCATCTGATCTGATGTTTTTTCTTATTTTTCATTAGCAGAGAAGAAAAGAAAAAAATTATTTTTCATGAGACCCCCAATGCTCATCTGACCTAAGAGAAGATCCCCAATGGTCGGATCAGGCAACACAAATCAGACTAGCAGTGTCAGACCCCCCGTGCTCAGATCAGACCCCCCCCCTCCCCGCACTTGAAGAGGCAAAGAGCTGCATGTGGCTAGAGAGCCACGGGTTGGCCACCCCTGGTATACGCCAAGGTGGCATCTCCTCGGGTCCCCAGGCTGTTGCTTGGCATCTGTGGATACATCATCCATTAGTCAGTGGGGTCTTCCTTTATTATTACTCTCTGTGGGTTGTAAGACAGTTGGGCTCGTTATATGGCAACGTGGCCAGTACTTACAGGGATTGCTCACCCGGGGGACCTTTTATACAGACCCCTCAGTGTGGCCAGAGCTGTGCAGGCCCCGGGTCTCCCCTCGTCAATATCCGATCTGACGCCTGGCCGCAGCGGTGACTTGTCACCCATGTAACATGTCCTTGGATCACGTGACACGTTGACGCTGCAGCTGTCAAATGATCCAGCGTCAGACTTGATGTTGCCACTGGGAGCCGGAACCCAGCGGTGGAGATCAGGTAAGTATGATTACCAGCTCCACATAGGTGAACAACCCCTTTAAAGGGGGTCATCCACTCAGATCAAACTCTGGTTACCTGCCTTATTAGTATGGCGGACTCATCGGCACAGCACGTGATCATCCGTTTATGCTAGTGGTCGCCATAACATTTACACTAGACGTGTCTGGCAGGTCCCACATCAGTAACCCCTTCTGAGCGGCTAGTCCCTTGTCAGGTGCGGGTGGTGCTCCTCAGACGCAGGGGCATGTGACCAAAATGTCATCATGTGACCAGAAGAGAATAATGTCTTCTCCATTGAAAACCGGTGTGCTCGACTCCCGAAGCCGAAAATCGTCAAAATGGCGCAGAAACGTAGTAAATGTGTCTTATAGACAAAGAAGGACCGCGTCCCCTTAAGTGTGTGAAGGGTCACAGGAACCAGGTGGTGCATCCATTTAAAGGGGTGTTCTCAGAATTGTCGTCGGTTTCAGATCGGCAGGGTTGCCGGGAGTCACACCTGCACCAGTCTGAAATTCTGAATATATCTGTACTATTCCTGAGGATAGGCCATTCGTTTCTTGAAACCGGAATACCTCTTTAATAAATATATCTAAAACCAGATGGAATATTTTGCGCAAAATATACACCAGAATTCATAGGCGGCCACAATAGTAACTGTGTTGCTGCAAAAATAAGCAGCGTCGCTCAGACCTTCAAGCTAAGGCCACGTTCACATCTCCTGTTCGCCAGATGTGACAAGCTAGTTTATCCAGATCTAGAGAATTGTACTTAGGAATTCTAGCAATGATGGGGTTAATCCTCCTATCTCTGTCGATGCAGGAAAAACAATGATTTTCTGCTGCCAGCGTGTCCGCTTCCAGGTCGGTGCAGAGACTGGACCGTGGTACCGTGCCCGTGTCCTGCATCTTCTGTACGGTGTAGCGGACATGACATCATGATTTTTACTTTGACCTGGTTATACTGGTCAGTAGTGTTGAGCAAACTTGTTTTTAAAGTTTGGCGCACAAAGTTCGGGTTCGGGTTATCAAAGAATCCCCTTATGGATTCCAAATTCCGTTATGGTCCGTGGCATTGGAATCCATAACGGGATTCTTCGATAACCCGAACTTTGGATGCAGAACTTAAAACACAAGTTCGCTCGACACTACTGGTCGGTGTAATACACCTGAACTAGTAGCATTGCTGAAATACATCCATCTAGCCACCATCTGTGTTGTCTCCCACCCACACCTAGGCCCTCCTGCAGCGCTGAAATAGTCGCCTGCTTACACAGGGCCTTCCTGACCTTTTTGCTTGTATTGAGATATCCCAGTATTACGGCAGTAGATGACCGCCGCTTAGATTGTGCTACCCTGATGGGTGTTGTCACTGCAGTGCACTGGCCTAGTGGTCTTTAAAGATTTCCACCATCTAGATATAAAGTAAAGGTCCTGAGCCCCCCAAAAGTGAATGGGTAGATAGACGTATGAGAAGGTTTTATGTAACCCCTGTGTTCTAGTTACTGTGTGTATGCAGAATACGTCTCTGCGCCTATAACACTTGTAGTACATTGTATTATATGGCTGCATACATGTTGTATGAAGAATATCGCACGTTGCTCCAGCGGCATACAGGAGACAACACAGGGCTTCCTAAATGGAATTACTCCAGTGCTTTTACACAGGTCCGCAGTGCTGCTCTAGGAGTCTGCTGGTTTCTTACATATATGTACTGTAGCTTAGGAATGATGAAAGCCATAAAACCGTTATTCTAATAATGAAAGGAATGTATGAATTTAGGAAAATATAGCAAAAAAATGCATAAAACACCTACCAAAAATACACCCATAAGAAATCCCCTTTACAGCCTGCCATCCCAAGAGCGGCACTTTGTGCAGTGTGACGTATCCCCTCTCCTGTCAGTGACTGAGCACACCGCCATAGTCTCTCTCACGTACATCATTCTCAGAGCGCTGATGACCCGACGCTTTCTATTCTCAATAGGTACAAGAAAATTCCCCAGGACACAGAGCTGGGCTGGAGCCATTCTTTGATTTCATCGTTTCTATAAACGGGCTGAGATTGGTAAGTACTACGTGTGCCATGGTCGACTTTGGCACCGCACACAGACATTTTGACATGGGTTTGGTGTGTTGTAGGTGAGATGTGCAGATATCTTGGCTCCATCTATGAATATGAAATGGAGGTTGCAGGGTTCACACCCATATCGGGTGTTGTGACCATGGTTAAAGGCATAGACCGTCATGGCATATCTACAGGAACGTCTGATAGATGCGGGTCCCACGTTTTGGACCTCCAACTCCAGGAAAGGTGGTCCCCCGACCCTGTCCAGCCGCAGCCAGGCTGTGAGAAGTGGCTGAACGTTAGAGAACCCCTTATTAGAGGCTTGTGGACCTGCAAACAGCACATCTCTGTAGGGGCCACCCCAGGATAGTGAGCTGGTCTAGGTGGATAGCCCCTTAATGTCATTTTGGGGTCTTAGCTGCTCTTGTTGATTCACCTTTTGTTTTTCTTTTCTTAGAATAAGGACAATGACACACTTAAGGATCTGCTTAAGGCCAATGTTGAGAAGCCCGTGAAAATGGTAGTGTATAGCAGCAAGACGCTGGAACTGAGGGAGACAACGGTTACCCCCAGCAATATGTGGGGAGGACAAGGCTTGCTGGGAGTCAGCATCCGATTCTGTAGCTTTGACGGAGCCAATGAGAATGTGTGGCATGTGCTGGTGAGTACCGCAGGGGTGGTTAAAGGGACGAGACCTCTTGAGATACATGTTTATATCTTGAAGATTCCTGTATAAATTACTGGATGCGATTCGTTTTTGGTAACTGCGTGCATCAGCTTCCTTCACAGAAGATTTTTTTAAAATTCTTTTTGCTTGCTTTTTCTAGGAAGTAGAGCCAAATTCTCCTGCGGCATTGGCTGGTTTAAGACCCCACACGGACTACATAATTGGAGCAGACACTGTAATGAATGAGGTAATATGGCTTGTCGTGTGTGCACATTGTGGAACAAGTGGATGATATATGCGTCCACGTGATGATGTAATAGATGAGGACCACTTGGGAAAGCTGAAAAGATCTGCTATTATTAAAGGGATTCTCCGGGCCTTTAATATTGATGACCTATTCTCAGGATAGGTCATCAATATCAGATCAGCGGGGGTCCGACACCCTAGGACAGTGCGTGCAGTGTGCACGTGCCGTCTCATGTATTTCTTCCTTCTTACCGCTGCTGTCTATGGCAAAACAGCGGTGAACAGGAAGAGACAGGAGACGGCACGTGCACACTGATCGCGGTGTCTCCTCATACAGCTGATCGGCGGGGGTGCTGGACCCCGGCCGATATGATACTGATGAACTATCCTGAGGATAGGTCATCACTAGTAAAAGCCCAGAGAACCCTTTTAACCCCATATACATGATTATGGAAATATGAGGGGAAGTGGCTGCTCTCAGAGATGGTAAATTGTGTTCTACACATCAAGCATAGCGTAGACCTTAGGTTTACTTTCCCTGCAAGGTCTGTATGAAAAATCAGGCTGCTAAAAAGAAGTGTCCTAGTACAAATGGGGATAAGGCATTGGCTATCAGCGTGGTTCTACACATGGATAAACACACTGTGACTATACTCTGAAATACATCAAAGTATTCAGTAAAGCCACAGACTGATGTGCCTCGGAGTCTGTATGTGTCTTTCTGAATGTAAGATTTGTGCCTTTCAGTCAGAAGATCTGTTCTCTCTCATTGAGACCCACGAAGGAAAGCCTTTGAAACTGTATGTGTATAACACGGACACAGACAACTGTAGAGAGGTGGTCATCACCCCAAACTCTGCCTGGGGTGGAGAGGGCAGGTAAGAGAGTCTGATGATGCTTCCATAACATCATGTATTGTAATATACTTCCTGTAATATTATGTTCCATTAAAGGGGTTATCCGAAGTCTAAAAAATCCCCCCAATGCCCAGTCCCCTCGTATACATTATACTTACCTGCTCCCTGGCACTTGCGTCGCTCCAGATCCCTGCCACTGCATCTCCCCATCGTGCAGATCTTCAGATAAACCCTTTTAAAGTTGCCTAAAAATCCCATTGAAAACCTATTTTTAAATATGTATTAGTCAATTAAAGGAGTTGCCCAATTTGTAAAAATAGCCCCTAATCCATTGTTGATGTGACATGTCACATCATAACTTACCTCCTGTGCGCACCATAAGGTCCCCATCTGTGGCCTGTGTAAGCACCTATGGTACTGCATCCATAGGGCACAAGAGGGTGACGGCGATGTCATTCACCCATGTCACTGCTTTCTGTGCTGCCTGAGTGCATTCTTTTACCGTTCACCGCATGTGGAGAAGGGAGTCTGGTAGGTTGTTACACAGGCCACTTTTGCGGCACGGCAGAGGTAAGTTATGATGTGACGTACAGAACATATGTAGCAGCCATTGCAAAACAGTTTTATAAATTGGCCACCTTCAGTACCCTTATTGGCTAGCTAGATCAGAGCGCAACTACAAATCTGGTTACAGCAAATAAAGGTTATTTATTGTAGGAAATCGGAATACCTTACGTCCAATGTTATGGGGCTTCTTTTAGTATATTTTGTGATTTATTATTCTCTGAGAGTTATACAGTTAGATCTCATCTGTTAGGTCATAGATCTGACAATTTCTATGAAACAGAGTATTTGCCTTGAGTATAGGATTGCACTTTACAAAATATTGGGTTTAGTCAGAGATCCTACACCCCTTTGCCTCAATGATCACAGCACTGGAACAATACAGCTTCATCCATTGTGTAGTGGACGGCACTGGTTACTACAGCGCAGCAGGTATCGGCTCCATCGATTGCTCGGTGGACAGAGTTGTGTAGTTCCAATGCTGGAGCTACTGCAGAGCAGCTGATCATCAGGGGTGTGGAGTGTTGGACCCACGCCAATCAGATATTGATGTCCTAAGGATAGGCCACCACTTATAAAATCCTGGACAGTTCTTTATAAATGATGGTTGCAGTTTCACTCGTCCTGTGTCTACATTACATTACTTTTTCCTTTTATTCATCAGTGCTTCATCAGCTGAATTTTTCTTCCTTCTTCTACAGCTTAGGATGTGGAATAGGTTATGGCTACCTTCACCGGATACCTACTCGACCATTTGAAGAAGGAAAGAAAATCTCTCTGCCAGGACAGTCACCGGGGGCCCCGGTGAGTCCTTTAAAAGACGGCTTTACAGAGGTTTGTACGTCTTATCGTAGTGCAGTATTTCCATCACTGTTTGTCCATTTAACCTGTTATGTAGAGCCATACAGACGAGCTATCCATTCTCTTACAGTCCCTAACTCCATGTAACCTAGAGCAGTGTTTCCCAAGCAGTGTGCCTTCAGCTGTTGCAAAACTACAACTCCCAGCATGCCCGCACAGCCAAAGTCTGTCCGGGTATGCTGGGAGTTGTAGTTTTGCAACATCTGGAGGCACACTGGTTGGGAAACGCTGACCTAGAGAGTCAAACTAAGATCCCTGTATATGAAAGCCGTACAAGGCTGTGCTACTAGAGGACTGGAACACTTTCTTGGCTCTCTGAGCATTAAATAAAACATTGATGGGGCAAATAAAATACCTCTCCTATTTCTCCCATGGCTCCTCTTCTGAGTCATTGGTTCAGACTGGAGATGTCAGGGCCTGGATGTTCTGTACAAAGTCACTGTCATGCCATTGTGTCTTTAATTGTATGATGCAGTCAACATATGCCAGATTTATGGCTCGTTTGAAATTTGAAGCAAATATTTTATTGGTCAGAAATGAGTTGATAAATTAAAGGATTTGCCCCTATACTCTTTCCCTCAGTTATCAGATGAGGTTATCGGAGTTGCCGCCTGTGGTCACTTAATTGAACAGGTGACCGTGTGAACCAGCAGAGCTGGCAGCTCTCTGCTGCCTCACAGAGCTTGGATCACCCTCTAAAATGTCTGCATGCTTTTACTGTCCCCTCTGTATGAACCCTTACACTATGGGAGGAAACATTTTAAGTGACATTATAATAGTTAGTGGATTGTTTCCCTGTATGTAGCATATTCTATCAGGCCAATGTATGTCTCAGCTTCATAATTTCTTTTATTCTAGGTCCAGCTGTCATCTGTAAATTCCCCTCCAACATTGCCTGTTGCAACCACAGGAATTGAAGGAAGTCTGTCTGGGCTGTCACTTAATGCTAACTCGCCTGCTGTCACCAGTGCTCTTAACTCAGGTATACATCGGCAAATATTTACTGCGCTAAGTGCACTAGAAATCTGGCCCAGTTTGTGGTGAAAAACTGGTGCACATGCCTTTCGCCAGATTTATGAGGTTTAGTCATTTAGTGCACCTCGCTAGCACGTGGCAAACTGTGGAATAAAGTAAGCCAAACAAGAGGCGGCAATAAGGAGGAGAAAGTGTCTAGAATGTCTAGCAAGATTTATCATACAGCATATACCACATATCTCTGTACGCTGAGCACCGTCGCGGTGCTGCAGGACACAAACTCCATTTTTACCCAGATGCACATGACAGTGCCAACCTGGGACTATATGAGCGTGCGCCACTGTGATAACCTGGCTGCATGCTCTGCCTGGTCTAGTTTTAAGCTGCCTCACTATGTTTTGTGGAATCTGATAACATGAAGCTTGGATAGTTACGGATACACTGATGCAGAAATAAGAGTTCTTTTTTGTTTTTTTACTTCCTTTATTTTTTCTCTTTCGCAGGTTTACCAACAGTACCTGTATTAACGCCACAAATCAACCACACCCTCACCACTGTTCCTCTAAATCCAGCTGTTTCACTACCAGGTAAATTCAAGCACTACTTTCTGCCGGTAAATGTTCAGCTTCATGGTTAAGGGGTAAGTCAGACTTAAAAGCGTTATTATACTAATCTGATGTGGAGATGGTAAACTAATAAAATAACTCGCCTTCACAAGCCCCTCCAATTTAGCACTGCTGCTTCTTGTTCTGCCCCGAGCTGCAGCCTTTGACATACTGTTGTGGCTGCAATAGTAAGGTCCCATATACCGATGCAGCCAGTCATGCAGTGGTCTCAGGCAGCTAACTGATGAGGCCAGCGATTAGCTGCAGCTGTATATGGGAAGTCACCACTGCAGCCGCAACAGTACGTCAATGGCTGCAGCTTATGGAAGCAGAAGCAGTGCTGGATGAAATGGTTGCTGTAGAAGGTTCGGTAAGTTATTTATTATTTTACCAACACTACATTAGATTAGTATAAGGAAGTTTTTAACTTTGACAACCCTGTTAAGATTGGTGTTTCATATTGCAGTCCTAATAAGAAGAACTGCAATATGAAACAGTGGACTAAAAAGCGCCAAATTTATTAAGAAGTGCAAGCCTCTTAATAAATGTGAACGCCTAAAAATACATTACACAGCGCGAAACGCGCGTTGGGGCTGGACTACACTGGTCTGTATATATCTGGCTGTTTATCCTCCCATGGTTACTCTGACTTCCATGCTCTTTGCACTTTATTGTACTTTAGTGAGACTTTCTTCTCACAGCTAGTTTAAGAGAGATTGGGAGCCATTGCTATTACATTTGTATATGTGTTGTAGTCCTCTTCCATTCCTGTATCTGTTTTGCCACTTATAAATGTATTTTAGGTGTTTGCATTCCAGCTGCGTATTCACAGCTAGTATTTATAGAGCGATATTTTCTAATTTGGTGTTGTCTTAATAAACGTGGTTTATCTTCTGGCATGTGCTAGAAAATCAAATCTATGCCACCTATGAGCTGTTTGAGATGTGAGCTATAATGTACCCCATTTATTGGTGTAATGTACAGTAAATTTGTTGACCCAAGGGAGGACACTCTCCTCCCATTGTCCTCACAAATTACACAAAATGGCACTTACTAAAATAAAAAAAAACTTTTCTATGCCAGAACTGCAAAATGGAGCCAGGTACTATTATTTTTTTAAGCAGATCTTGCCTGTCTATAAGGCTAGCTTCACATCTGTGTTTACCTGATCCTCTGCCAGAACAGCCTGCCGGAGTTCACTGTATTCGGCATAGCTGGATACTGTTGTTCACCACTGGAGCCCATTGCACCATTTTGTGTCTGGCTGAAATCTGGCACTCATACTGGAAACTGGCTGGATCCAATTATAGTCAATGGGGTCCAGCAGAGAACTGCAGTATCTGGCTATGCCTAAAATTAGCTTTAGGGCTCATGCACACGACTGTGATTTGGGTCCGCATTGGTTCTGCATGTTTTTGTGGGTCGGATGCAGACCCATTAACTTCAGTGGGGTCGTAAAAGATGCGGACAGCACTCTGTGTGAGGTCCGCAAAATTATAGAAAATGTCCTATTCTTGTCCGCATTATTGACAAGGATAGGAGTGTTCTGTTAGGGTCGGGCCTTTCTATTCTGCAAAAATGCGGAATGCACACGACCGGTATCCATGTTCTGCGGATCCGTAATTTGCTGAATGCAAAACAGCCAAAGAGCCTGTGCATGAGGCTTTAGCCTGCAAGGATGATGTAGGAGGACTACAATACATGACGATGGTTGATAAACTCATCAAAATCTAACATCCAGGAGCTCCGGCTGTGCTACCGACACAAAGATAAAGCATACCTTGATGACATATGTTGGATAATGTACATTTTGAACCAGCTATGCACTGTACATGACTGACTTATCCTTACTCTTTCTTTAGGTCTCATGCCATTATCCACTGGACTCCCCACATTACAGAATTTACCCAATCTTAACATACCTGCACCCAGCCTCATTCCCAGACCCGGCTTCCCGGACTTGACACACAATGGTATGTTCAACATGCAAGAATGAAGTTCTTAAAACTGAAATCTGATGAGAGCTTTATCCTGCAGCAGATAATGACCAGTTCATTGCATCACACGGCTTTCACACTGGAGTCCGAGTAACATCTAATCCCAGGATTGGCAATCTTTGGCATGCCAGCTGCTGTGAAACTACACCTCCCAGCATGCACGCTTTCTCGGCTATTCTGGTATCTCCCAAAGAAATGAAATAAGGGTTCTAAAAAATTGTCGTTTCAGAACAGCTGGAGGTTGCTGATCCTTGATCTAATCCCTCAGCAAGAAATCGGCTGCTTTGGCAGTCTTATTTTAGAGGGGTTTTCCGAGATTTTTTTAACTGATGACCTATCCTTTGGCACCTGTGCTCGCAGTAGCGCCGCGGCCCTCTCTCATCTTTCCCAAGGCCATGTGACGTCACGTTCATCGGTGCAGCTCATTAAAGTGAATGAAGCTAAGTTTTGTGATACCAAGCACAGCTGCTATAGAATGGACGGCGCTGTGCTTAGTGAGCTGAGAGAAGGCTGTGGCGCTACTGCAAGCAACGGTGCCTTCTCAAACAGCTTCTCAGCGCACACAAGATCAGATACTTAAGACCTATCCAGAGGATTGTTCATCAGTTAAAAAAAAAATCTCGTAAACCCCTTTAAACACGACTGTTACTTATTCAAGGAGCTAGTGAAGCCTCTGTAATAGACTAGATCTGTATTTCTAATCACATCCGAATGAACTAATTTCCACAATGAAATGCCTGCCCAGCCAATCACTGGCCCCACAGGTGGCTCGCCTCAGCCAGTGATGGGTTGAGCAGGCATTTCCTGTATGTCGGGAGGGACCAGCAGCCTTATTAACAAAGACTAAATTTAGTTTGAGAATGACTGGGACTTGGGGCTCCAAAGAGACCTAATCGTATCAACCTCTCCATATTGTGTATTCCTGTTTCAGTGACCACTTTGCTATATGAAAACCACTCCATGTAAATATACAATACCCAAATTCATTTCTGAAATATAGATTATCAGTGGTATTCACGATTTATATTTGGATGCAATTTCTCTAATTCTTTTATTAAAATGCTCTTCATTGCAGTGTCAGCTTTGCCACCAATTGGTCCTTTACCAACACTGAACCTGGCAGGACTCCCTCCCCTTACAGTAAATCCTCAGTTCCCTACATTTCCTCTGGCACCTCTGGCAAGCGACCCAATTCCTTCACTGCTGGACCAGATCCCTGCTTCCTCAGTGGAAAATGGCACATCTATGGTGGAGGACACGGGCAGAGCGGACCTTCCTGCCACAGAGAAAGTTACCGTCAGCAGCACAGAAGCAGCAGTGACTGAATCCTCATAACGTGGATCAATCCGGCTTCTTGTATTTATTTAGCCACAAGAATGTGTTCCAAGATGCAAACCATCATTAATCTCATACTAGTTTGTACTTATATAGGAGATCTGTAAATACAGAGAAATCTAGTTATGGAGAAGAAATGAGGTTATTGAAGATACAGAAGACACACGGGGAGACCTCAGCCTCTTACTCGGAGATGTAAATTATTTTAGCAGAAAAGAATTTCCAGCCAAATTGTGTTTAATAAAAAGTTACAGCACGTGCACTCTTACTATGTGTATGGTTTGTGTCTCGCCCACTCCTCTGCGGTAGGCGCCTGCTCTGTTCTAGGTCAGTACCATAGAACAGATGCTTTATTCTAGAGCGTTTTATACGTGGCATTCGGGGATATGAAGAGAATGTTAATGTTTTAAATGAAACAATTTAAGATTTGCGATTTACATACAGCAATAAATTACTGGCGTTTTACACTAATATTTTGTGTTACTTTTGTGTTTCCAATAGTTATTTTTTTTTCAGTTCCTCACAAGGGAGAAAGGGGTTCGACTTTCTTCTGCACACTTTGGATCCTGCCTGCACAGATTCTATAAAGTACATGGTCCTGCAGATAGAAAGGCACTTGGTGGACAGAACATGGAAAGCTTGGCCACCTGCAGTCAAGTGCAAAAAGAAAAAAATCTGTATTAGGCCCCATGCACACAACCCCATTCATTTCAATGGGTCTGCAAAAAAATGCAGGCAGCAGACCATGTGCTGTCTGCATCCGTATGTCTGTTCCGTGGCCCTGTAAAAAAAAATAGAACATGTCCTATTCTTGTCTGTTTTGCGGACAAGGATTTGACTTCTCTAGACCTGAAGAAATAAATGACATGCACACAGTAGGGATCTGTGTTTCCAGTTCATCCCTCATGACAGCACCACAGGAGGATGTTCCCCTTTGACCTTCTTGGACAGGAAACAGAGAGGTTAAAAGGTCCCTCCCACCTCCACTCACCAGTGTTCTTCCTGTCCTGCTCCTGGAAGGACGCAGAGAGGTTCCCTGTTCTAGGTTATTCTATCTTTTTGCACCTAAGGGTGCTGATGTGATGAACATTAGGACCATTCCTTCATTTCATCTAATTCCCATATCCTCAAGGGCATCTCTGTCGCCTCCGGGAAGGAGACTCCCCTCACTGCAGGCCTACCCAGGAAGCTATAAAACTGCAATAGAGCTAATAGTCCACGTTCACACTTACAGCCATTCACATATAAGCTGCGGTTGTGTGCGCTGAACAGGTCCTGTAACCTTCTACCACTCCTCAGTCCCAGTGTTTCCTGGCTAGGGCCTTGTTTCATCGGGAAGGTTCTTTCCCTTGAGTTCATACCAACACCTCTGGTATGGGATCCCAAAAAGAGCTTGTCCTGGACCGGTACAGAAGCCAGCGGTACAGTTTGGTTACCTCATCGGTGTTGTCCATGCCTGCTGTGTGCCAGTGCTGACAGCTTGGCTCTGGTTTTCTTACATATACCTCGTAGACATCAGGAGTTAGCTGATTATCGTTTAACGATTAAGCTCTGGGGTATAAACTGCAATGGGGTCTACAGTAAATGTTTACTCGTGCAGTGGTTGTATATGAGGTTACAATATTTTATCTGATTTTAGAGCTAGTCGCTTTTACGCAGTGGTACTTACCATATAGACTAGGTTTACAGGTAGAGGACATTCTTTTGATGACCGATGTCTAATAAAACGATCATTCTTCCTCTAATTAGATTCTTAAGTCTAGAATCAGAGGTAGGTGTGTTGATCAAGTATGCCGATAAAGAGACATTTCAGAGTCAGACTGGATTTACAAACTCTGTCACCAAGATTAGTTCTGGTAGAATCAAAAAGTTTCTGTCTCAGGTTTATTCCTGATTCTATGAAATGGTATTTTTATCTAATGATAAAATCGGAGATATTTTGTCCTTAGAATGGGTCCCCCCCCTATATTATATTTGGTACGTCTCCTGTGGTGCTGTCATGAGGGATGAACTGGAAAATAGGAATTAGATTTACCGGTAATTCTATTTCCTGAGATTCCCTCATGACAGCACCCGTACATTCCGTCCCTTTCTAACTACTATGCAAACATTGCTTATTGGAATTTGTGATGATTTTAATAAATCGGTTGCATCCATCCTGGTGAAGTGATCTGGAAAAACACTGGTGAGTGGAGGTGGGAGGGACCTTTTAACCTCTCTGTTTCCTGTCCAAGAAGGTCAAAGGGGAACATCCTCCTGTTGTGCTGTCATGAGGGAATCTCAGGAAATAGAATTACCGGTAAGTCTAATTCCTATTTTTGCACACAATTGCCTTAATTTAAATGGGAATGCAAAATGATTAGGCCCAAAGCACACAACTCCATTTCCAAAAAATGTGGAAAGCATACATTTCCTTTCCGATCCTTGGCCCCGCAAAAAAAGTAGAACATTTCCAATACTTGTCTGTTTTGCAGATAATGATGGGACTTTTCTATAGACAGGAAAAAAAACAAATGGTACGGTTGCATGCATGAGGCCTTAGAAATCCTGCCTGCTGCCTCCAGGGCACTAGCTCCCCAGAGCATCCTAAGGCGGCAGCAGCAAGGGCTTTTCTGCTGTACCATAGAGATGACAAACTTCATGCTTGCTCCGCAAAACGGTCAACACCTCCAAGTCAAAATATAACCCTGGTCAATAATAGTATGCTTTACCTGCACCTTAACTGTGCTTTATGAAGTAGGAATAGTAGGAGGGATTTACCCAAAATGGAAAAATTGTTCAGGGCATAGCCAATGGGAATAAGGTTGGAAATTGATGCTCTCTCTTACAGCGGGTTTGCACTTGTGTCAAAGTATTATGTTATAGGTTCTGTTTATAATGGAATTCATAAGATGGAATGCAAAGCAGAAGCCTTTGAGAGGCAGTGATCATAATAGAAGTCTATGGGCAAGCATAATGGATCTGTCTGGTTTCCACTATGCAGGACGGAAAACAAAGTCCTGGCAACAGGATGCACCTTAAAAACGAGATTTTTGTATAACTTACCAGTAAAATCTCTTTCTCGCTCTTCCTTGGGGGACACAGGAGACCTTGGGTATAGCTCAGCTCCCTAGGAGGCGTGACACTAAGTAAAAACTGTTAAGCCCCTCCTCCATCAGCTATACCCTCAGCCTGGAGAGAGAGACTGACAGTTGAGTGTCCAAGTAGTGAGAAAAGGAAAAGTCCAACAAGCCAACTACCCCACAGGGTAAACTAAGTCTGGAAACCGTGTAGAAAAACAATGAATGGGTGGGTGCTGTGTCCCCCAAGGAAGAGAGAGAAAGATTTTACTGGTAAATTATACAAAAATCTCCTTTTCTCGCCCATTTTCCTTGGGGAACACAGGAGACCTTGGGACGTCCGAGAGCAGTCCAAGAGGGGAGGGACCACAGCTCCAAAGCGAAGGACCCGAAGGCACCGAGGAACTGCAACCTGCAAAAACAGGTGGCCCAAGGCAGCATCCGCCGAAGACTGGTAGCTGCATTGCACAATTGCACGACCGAAGCCCAATGTCTAAGGCCCAGGAGGCACCGACTGCTCCAGTGGAATGAACGGTGACAGTGAAGGCAGAATCCTGCCCTTGGTGCGGTAACCTCAGCAATAGCCATTGTGATGAAGGGGGCGAAAGCCACCCTGGAGGTCGTCAAACCTTTGCGCAGACCTCCTGGAACCACAAAGAGTCAGAGTGCCGAAAAGAGCTGGTGATCTCCAAGTAAAACTGCAAGGCCCGAACAACGTCCAATCGGTGAAATGTCTGTTCCCGGGGATGGGAAGGGGAGGACGATGGCCTTGTCGAGATGAAAGGCAGATACCACCTTGAGAAGGAAGGAAGGTACGGGATGGAGAACAGCCCTGTCCTGGGGAAGGACAGAAGACTCGGAGCAAGAAAGGCTGCAATTCAGACCACAAGAAACACAACTGTACAGAACAGAAGGAGTAGAGAGAACTTCTGTAATGGCTCCAAGGGGAAGCTCGGAGCGCTAAAAGCACAGGATGTAGTTCCCAGGGCGGTACCGGGGGACGGTACAGAGGAACCAATGAACCACTCCGTGGAAGAAGGTCTTGACAGACCCAAGAGGGGCCAGGGAACGCTGGAAGATGATGGACAGCGCCGATGCATGACCCTTCAAGAACAGAGTCCCAGGTACAGGTCAGACTAAAGAAAGGTCAGAACCATGGGGAGAGAAAAGGCAGAGTGGGTGAACGCCCAGCTCCCCACAGAACCCCAGGTAAGAACCCTAAGTGCGATAAGAGATCCTGGACGAAGCACGGCCGGGAGCGAACACTAGCGTGCCTGCTAGAATCGCCTGGGCAAGCAGGAAAAAAAACCAACGTGATTAGGCGCAGACCAATAACACGGGCAGAAGAGTCCGGCAAAACTGGTCCCGACGGCCCCCGAGCAACGTCGTCCCGTAGCCACCCAAAGTGGGCGAGCAGAAGGGCAGATGGAAGGAACCGAAGAGGTCCGCCCAGCATCCGACAGATGCCAGGAGAAGACAGGCCAAAGTCCATGTTGATGTTGCCACTAGAGGAAGGGGTTCTACCGTCCCGGTGTGGGAGATCCGAGGACAATCTTGACTGAAGGGTAGTCCTCAGGCAAGGACAACATCAGGAAGGGATGATGAAAAACTTTGCTGTAGAACGCAAGGTAGCTACTTCCAGTACAACAGGAAGGTAGTAGTTGTGGAAGCAAAAAACGGCAGGTAAGGTAGAGAATAACCAACCTGAGACGGATGGTCAATACCGCAGATCCGAGTGAACGGATCACCAGAAATGGGAGTTAGAGGCCACAGCCTACCCGACAAGGGCCAATATGGCAAGGAATAGATGGCAAGTGTTGAAAGCACTATAGGGTCCAAATGTAGGGACCTAGATCCAAGCTTGAAGGCCAAGTTACCGAGAAGGTAAGTCTACAGCATGATCATCGCCCAGAGTGGAAAACGCAATCTGCACCCCAGCGGGAGGACAGAACGCGGTAGACTTGGTAAGTGGGCGCACGGGTAGTACAGCCAGTGCGAACGAGGGAGATGGTATGAGGCCACAAGGAACCATCCAATTGGACAACCATGCTCTCCCCCGAGGGAGGGCAGTGGACCTCTGATGCCTGGCTGGGCTGAAGCCACATATGAGGGATATGCCCCAAGCGGGAGCCATAAACAGAGCCGGCGAGAAGAAGCAGTAACACCCTCTGACCGAAAGGAGGAGTGGGTAACAGGGAAGTCGTAGTAGGACAGCTCAAGGCAGAACACCCGCTACTCTGTGAGTCGCCCTGCTCACCACCTCGCAGAAGGCGAATACCCTAAAGAACCCAAAGCGGAGGTCCCCCGGACCTGGATAATCGAGCACCCAGGAGAAGATAGGTGACCGTCCTGAGAAGAGCAGCCTGAACCTGGCAGCAGAGCGGAACTGAAGCGCAGAGGGCGCCCATAGGAAGGACTCATACTACACAGCATCTGAAGAGGAGGAAATGGTAGTAGGCGAGGGAACTGTAGTCCCGCCAGAGCCAACGTAGAATTTGAGGGGCGCTGCAGACAGCACTTTCGTCCATATGACCGCTTGCTCAGGAAAGTAATACAGCGGGAGGACGAATGGTTACGCATCCAGGAACCACGAACACTCCCCAGGCGGAAGGGCCAACTAGCATGGCGGATACCGTCACAACGGAACCGCGCGATACAGCCCAAACCCGAGAATGAGCACCATCTAGCTTGGTGCAGCAGAGTAGAGCCCGTCCGGGTCAGGCAGAAGCAGTATGATCTCTTCAGAGAAGAGTGTAAGGCTTGCGGCTAGCCTCGTATGTCGCAGGAGGAAGGAAGGCATACGTACGAGCAGCTCTGTAAGCAGTGAGAAGGCCAACCACCACGGAAGGAGAAGGCCCACACGGCTCAAACAACGCACAGAGCGCACAAGAACGTTCACTCACTGCGAAATAGTCACTCAGCGAAGGCAGCCAGCCACAGAGTCCCACATGATCTACAGAAGTGCCAAGTGCCACCTGGAAGAGGGCTATGCACAAGACTAGTACGGTATGCGATGGAACACAAGCAGTCCGCCCGGTAAGGGGGGAATGTACCTGGCAAACAATGCATGTGGCAGGAGTGCAAGGGCCCGTCCTAAAGGGGGGGATGCATAAGGCCAGTACCGACTTCATAGAAGTAGGACATACCGTATTCCGCCCAGAAGGGGGTCATGCAAATGGCCGCACCATAACTAGTAGGAACGCAGGAGGTCCGCCTAGTAAAGGGGGACATGCACAGGGTTATCCTCGTATTAAGTAATGGTACAATAATCCGCCCAACACCGAATGTTGTGAGAGTGCAACTACTCCGCCAATGAAGGGGGACATGCACGAGTCCAGCACAGCATGTACAGGACAGCCGTGAGGCTCGTGAGCGTGCAACACAGCGCCCATGGACTGAGGGGTGGTCATGCAGAACGCCAGAGCATTCCACCCATGGAAGAGGGTCATGCTCATGGTGAGCAAGGTATTCGGTGAGAGTGCAAGCACCCCGCCAGTGGAAGGGGGTCATGCACATGGCTAGCGACTTACCGTCGAGAGAACAACCACAGTCCGTGGGAGTGTATGTATGCTGCCTGAGGGAAGGAGGCATGCCCATGGCCGGCAGCGAAACCGGGGAGAGTGCAGCATACCGCCTATGGAAGGGGGTCATGCACATGGCCGGCAGCGACTCCAGTGAGAGTGCAGCATACCGCCTATGGAAGAGGGACGTGCACATGGCCAGCGCCGTATCGGGTAAGAGTGCAGTATTCCGCCTATGGAAGGGGGGTCATGCACATGGCCAGCCCGCAGTCAGGGAAAGTGCAGTGTTCCGCCTATGGAAGGGGGTCATGCATATGGCCAGCACCGTAACTGGAGAGGGGCCATATCCCTGGAAAGGGCAAGGGTCCGCCTAGAAGGGGAACATGCACTTGGCGCAGCCGGGGAGCGCGACATGCCACCAAAGGAGGGGGGGGGGGCATGCTGAAGGCTGGCACTACTGCGATCAGGCTGGCAATACTGGAGGAGGGGCTTAACAGTTTCTACTTAGTGTCACGCCTCCTAGGGAGCTGAGCTATACCCAAGGTATCCTGTGTCCCCCAAGAAAAATGGGCGAGAAAGAAAAGCTATCTGGTATTTTTTTTTCAAATGTGCAGTATGAAACTAGTAATGGACCTTTTAATTTAGGTCAAAATTTTACCTAGCAGGGAGACTTATTGATAACCAAATTTTGGCATGTGTGGGGGATAAGCTCCCAGCGACAGAATTTTTCATTTTTTCTCCTACATGACATTATTTCCTGCTAATTTTTGTAAACCAAGAATTGTAACTTATGGTTGGTTTCATATAACTGTAATGCAGGTCCAAATAATGGCCCCAACACCCAGACCCTCATTAGTTTTACGTACCATAACATGTCACTGTACCATATAGTTTGGTTTTGCATCCATAATGTGGCTGTATTACGGCTGTGTCCTTGGGATGCAGCTTGCAACTGAATACTCCAACAGCTTTTGAAGTTGACATGTTGCCCTAACTTTGTAGACATGACCCTTGTTCTGGCATCTGTTCTCGTGATATCCTGCTTGTACAAATAATAGTGCCTAGCGCCGCCATTCAGGTTACAGTGCCCCGAAAAGCAAAGTGTGGAGTGAACAGATAAGTAAACGTCTGCTCCGATACTGACCCTTGTGCCCTGCGAGCTGTCCATCATATTCAGAAGCACGGCAGCACCTAGCTACATGATTTAGCCGATATGTCAGTAACAGCGTGCACAGGTCTAATTCTTCTAGTTTCATTTAAAATGCAATGTGTTTCAGCCCCTCAGGCAGTGAAAAGGTCACTCACAATGTACAAACTTCCAATGCAATTTTTATGTTACATCTGATGTTTGCCTCCTTGACATTTTCCTAAGATTTTTCCCTTCTTACAAGACAGTTTTAAATTAATATGTGGAGTAGATTTGACTGTGGGGACATTGGGTCTACCCTTCAACTGTATAGATCAACCACATGTCCTCCTTAAATTGCATTGTAATTTCCATAGACAGGTCATATTATGAAAGACTGATTATCCATTGAGATGAGTGGATTGTTTTGGCTGACCATAGAGTACAATGGGCAAAGCTGCCTCTGCCATTTTTGTGAAGTCATATTCAACACACTTCACAACCTTTCAGTCGTATGACCATCACAGTAGGGGTTATTCACTAAGAACAGCCCGAACTAACAGCTATTTGAATGCCCAGCATTTAAAGGGGTTTTCCAGGCTTCTGATATTGAGACCTACCCTCATTATTATCTGATCAGTGAGGGTCACCCACAGATCAGCTGATCCTTGCAGCCTCCACCATTGGATCCGTTTCCGTGGATGACCGTTCCAGCGCCTCGGATAAAGAAGATTCTACTTATCTTTTTCTGGCTGAAAAGACCCAAAGGCTTTTACACTCCATCCGATGAAGGGATCGTGATGTTGAGCAAGGGGAAGAGCCGCCATCCACCTCTAGGGGGCCAAGGGCCTTCAAAGTGGACGAAAACTTAAGGAAATTAATGCAGACCAAATGGAAGCATCCTGAAGGGTCTGGTCCTCAACAAGAGGTTCAAGATGATGTTTCCCCTCCAGGAATTGGAGTCAGAACTTTGGGTACCGCCTCCGAAGGTCGATATGGCGATCTCCAAACTATGCAAGATAACCCTGGTTCCTTCTGATGACGAAAGCTACCTTCAGAATTTATTACACCGCAGGGCTGAATGTACCCTAAGACGCAGCTATACCGCAGCCGCAGTTGCTTCTTCGGAGGTCGCTGAATTTGTTCGGTCCCGCATTCTTAGAATACAGTCGGACCTGGAATCTGGCGTTTCCAGAACTGACGTTTTAGATCAGTTCAAAACCCTGCTACTTGGAACGGACTTCTTATGTAATGCCTCCGCAGCATTTAAAGCTTGTAGCTAAGAGCATGGCGCTCTCCTCCGCCAGCCATCGACCCCTTTGGCTGCAGCCCTTGATTGCCGACAATGCCTCCAAGTTTAACCTTTGCGGCTTACCTTATGAACCCGGGAGGCTATTTGGCTCAGAACTAGATAAGCTGATGGAGAGCCTAGCGGATAAAAAGGGGAAAAATCTCCCCCAACAATCTTTTCGTGGCTGTAACAGGGCCAGAAATTCAAGACTCCAGGGCCCCTCTAGGTCTCAGAGGCGCCAAGAGTCGTCTAGGCGCGGACATGGTCGTGGCAAAGACCGTGAAGTGGACCTATGACTCTCCCGCTTAACCTGCCCCATTCCCTCCAGGCGACTGTAAAGGGGGAATATTAATTACTAATATTAAGCGACTATCAGTAATTAATATTCATAAATAGGCATAAACCGTCTATAGATAGTCACACCTATTTATGTCCTTAACAACACACTTCTATTACCTAGCACGTCACCAAGTCGCTTACACTTACTATCTGCATGCGCCTAACTCACTACGCTAAACGCTAATAAATACACGCTACACAATTCTACCAGTAAAACGGTATTTATTAAAACTGACGCACACAGATATGTACTAAATAACACAACACTACAAATACAATACTAACTACTCTACACAATCCCAATTTCCACCCACAACACTAGCTAATACAAGTTACGCATACACACTTAATAGGGCAGCCCACCCAGCCTGTTTTTAGTCTATCCCTAGGGGGACGGAAGGAGCAGTATTGAGTCACTAAACTGGCTGCAATATGCGTTTACAGACCAGTAATACACAGGGGGGCTGAAGTATTGCTGAGGGTATAAAGATGGTGTTTATAGGGGAGTGGACAGTGAAGAGTTAAGGGGGTATAGCTTGGTGGGGTAGTGGGTAGGGAAGGGTTAAGGTAGCGTTGGTGGGGTAGTGGGTAGTGAAAGGGGGAATTCGTTGGTGGGATAGTGGACAGTGAAGGGTTCAGGTATGGTGGGCAGATCGTTGGTGGGGTAGTGGGTATGTAGGCAAAAAGGGGTTAATATGCGTTGGTGGGGTAGTGGCTGGGTAAGTGTTAATGGCGTTGGTGGTATAGTGGGGGGGTTGATACTTATGCCGGTTTTAGCTCGTTGTCCAGGGGATGCTCGTTGTCCAGGGGATGATTCTTGTGGGGCGGCTGGCTTACTACTCCAGTGTCGGGCTGGCCGGACATTTATGTCTGGCCGCCCGCACTGCCGCCCCGCCCACCCAGCAGCGCGCGAGCGCACACTACTGGCAGGGACATCACCGTGATGACATCACCGTGCCAGCCCGCGCCTCTCAGCACGCGCGCCGCAGGGCCGCGCGAGCTTGCTGACAGGCGGGAGATCCTTTGATCTCCCGCCTGCAGCTCTCTGCATTCCGGACCGCGCGATAGTAATCGCGCTGCCGGAATGCGCATAATAGAGGGAGGGGAGGTTTCTCCCTTCTCTCTATTATGTATAATTATCTCCAGCAGTGCTGGAGATAATTAAAACAAAGGACTCCGATTCTTTTGAATCTGAGTCCTTTGTAGTCACCAGGATGACCGGACCTTGTCCGGTCATTCTGGTGCCATTGACCAGATTACATCAGTGTGAATGCTTGGGGCACATTCACACTGATGCATCTGGTTTCAGGTTGATCAGGGGGCATACCATGGGGCCTATGGAGGGAATATATATATATATATATATAAGAAGCATATAATATATATATATAGGGGACGTATAAAAGGGACATATAAAAGGGGCCAACAAGTGGCACATAAGGGGGCACATTCCCACAGAGGCAGCAATGAGCCCTTGGGGAATACTAAGGGCACATCTGCGCACATCCTCCTATAATGTGCCTATTTATATATACATATATATTACACATGCATGCCTACACATGCATATATTTCAACCCTTCCTTAACAGCGACGCACATTTATTCAGTTCTCTTCCAGTCAGAGGTCACCTAAGTTCATTTCAGCAGGCCTGGCTGCAGGACATTCCGGACCAGTGGGTCCTAAACTAAGTTTTGTTCGGTTACAGGATACAGTTTGTGTCCCCCCCTCAAGAAAGATTTATTCTGACCAGGACCTTACCCCTACCTATCCAGACACAGATCCTATCCCTTCACAAAAAGGCCTTAGAGGAGGTCTCCTCTCACGAACAAGGGCGAGGAGTGTACTCCCCCATTTTTCTAGTCCCAAAGCCATCCGGAGACTGGCACATGATAATAGATTTGCGCAATTTAAATTGCTTCATAAAGCAGAAGCGCTTCAGGATGGAGACCATCCGGTCTTTGATCAATAATCTAAATCCTGGGGATCTTATGGTCATTATAGACCTAAAAGATGCTTACCTTCACATTCCCATTCATCCAGCTCACTGAAGGTTCCTAAGAGTTGCAGTCTCCATAAAAGGTGTGGTAAAGCATTACCAGTTTGCTGTGCTGCCTTTTGGCATTTCTTCCGCTCCCCACACCTTTACCAAGGTAGTGGCCCCGGTTATTGCCCAACTTAGGCTTCAAGGACTAGAAAGCGTGCCATATCTAGACGACTGGCTTCTAAAAGACGCTACTCTAGACGTTCTTTAATTCAATCTTCAGCTGGCTCTTCAGACTCTCCAGCGCTTAGGCTGGATAATAAATTGGGAAAAGTCACAGATTCTCCCGTCTACCTCCAGGATGTTCCTGGGGTTTATTGTGGACTCCCAAGTCCCAACGGATGACTCTCTCTCTGGAGAGGAAAGATTGAGTGATAAGAGCCACACATTTCCTCATGGCACCTTGACGAGTGTCCATCAGAACACTTAACAAGATGTTGGGCCACATGTCAGCATATGCGGAAGCAGTTTCTTGGGCCCTATGGCACCTACGTCCACTTCAGGAAGAAGTGTTAGCAGTCTGGAACCCCAACCCCAAGGGGTTGGACAAGACTCACTCCCTGTCTGCCGAAGTCCGGTCCTCCCTCAGATGGTGGAGGAACCTATCAGATGGGAGGTCCTTGATTCAACCTCCTTGGATCACGTTGACCACAGACGCCTCCCTTCTAGGTTGAGGAGTCCATCTGGAAGACAGTCCAGTACAAGGTACCTGGACTCCGCAGGAGAGGCTTCTCTCGTCCAATATGTGAGAACTAAGAAACGTACGACTGGCTCTTTATCATTTCTCTCCTCTCATCCGCGGGAAGGCGGTGAGAGTTCGGACAGCGCAATCGTGGTCGCTAATATATCAACAGACAGTGAGGCACGAAATATCAACCTCTTCTCCAGGAAGTTGGTCTAATTTTCTCTTGGGCAGAAGTCAGTCTATCCCAACTTTCAGCGGTTCACATCAGAGGAGACCTCAACATAGTTGCGGATCGGCTCAGTTGGAGTCTGCCAGTTCAAGGTGAATGGTCACTGAACAGAACCATCTTCACCTAGATCACTCTACGCTGGGACATTCCAGAGAACGACCGGTTGAACACCAAGGTGGACAGATTCTGTTCCCTTTACAAGGAAGACAACCCTCTGGCGATAGACGCTCTGTCCATAACATGGGGGTTCCGACTCGCTTACATATTCCCTCCACTATCAGATGCTGTTTTGTAAACAGCGTCTGATATGCCTGCTGCCTGCTCCTCTGGGACCACCAGAGGACACAGTGCACCAATCACCACACCAACAACCCCCCCCCCCCGATTAACCCCTGATCACCCCATGTCACCCCCCTGGTCCACGGATCCGCAATGCACGGACGGATAAGAATAGGACATGCTCTATCTTTTGCGGAGCTGTGCCGCAGCTCCGCAAATGCTGATGCAGAGAGCACATAGTGTGCTCTCCGCATCACCGCCGGCCCCATTCACACTGAATGGGTCCGCATCTATTCCGCAGAATTGCGAAAATAGATGTGGACATTTTTGCGGACGTGTGAATGGGGCCTTACTTCGCAAGCACTCCTATGTCCTTTCCCCTCTTTTTTTTTTGCACATTTTTTGGCAGAGATTTTTTCATCCACATTGATCGATGCAAATGAAGAAATCTGTGCCGTTAATTTTTTTTTTCAGCCCAGAGGCTGAACGGAAAAAAAAAATCTCATTACCCGTATGCTCAATATAAGGAGAATAGCAGAAACTCCTAATGCTGGCCATACATGTAATGATTGCGGAGATCCTCAAATGCCAGGGCAGTACAAACACCTCACATGTAACGCCATTTTGGAAAGAAGACACCCCAAGGTATTCCGTGAGGGGCATGGCGAGTTCATAGAGGATATTTTTTTTTTGGCACAAGTTAGCGGAAATTGATTTTTTTTTCTTTCTTACAAAGTCTCATATTCCACTAAATTGTGACAAAAAATAAAATTTTACATGAACTCACTATACCCCTCACTGAATATCTTGGGGTGTCTTCTTTCTAAAATGGGGTCACTTGTGGGGTATTTATACTGTCCTGGCATTTTAGGGGCCCCTAAAGTGTGAGAAGTCGTTTGGAATCCAAATGCGTAAAAATGCCCTGTGAAATCCTAAAGGTACTCATTGGAATTTGGGCCCCTTTGCGCATCTTGGCTGCAAAATAGTGTCACTCATGTGGTATCGCGGTACTCAGGAGAAGTAGGGCAATGTGTTTTGGGGTGTATTTTTACATATACCCATGCTGGGTGTGAGAAATATCTCTGTAAATGACAACTTTTTACATTTTTTTTATATAAAATTGTCAGTTTACAGAGATATTTCTCTTACCCAGCATGGGTATATGTAAAAATACACCCCAAAACATATTGCCCTACTTCTTCTGAGTACTGCGATACAACATGTGTGACACTATTTTGCAGCCAAGATGTGCAAAGGGGCCCAAATTCCAATGAGCCTAGGTGCGTAAAGTCCAACGAGTACCTTTAGGCTTTACAGGGTTGCTCACAATTTAGCCCCACCCAAAATGCCAGAACAGTAAACACACCCCACAAATGACCCCATTTCGGAAAGTAGACACCCCAAGGTATTCACTGAGGGGCATAGTAAGTCCGTGGGAAATATTTTTTTTGCCAGAAGTTAGCAGAAATGGAAACTTTATTATTATTTTTTTTCCTCAGAAAGTGTCATTTTCTGCTAACTTGTGAAAAAAAATGAAATGATACATGAACTCACCATGCCCCTCCGCGAATACTTTGGGGTGTCTTCTTTCTAAAATGGTTTTATTTGGGGGGTATTTATACTATCCTGACATTCTAGCACCTGAAGAAACATGACAGGTGCTCAGAGCTGCTTCAAAATGCGGAAATTCACTTTTTTGCACCATAGTTGTAAACGCTATAACTTTTACCCAAACCAATAAATATACACTTATTGCATTTTTTTTTATCAAAGACATGTAGAACAATAAATTTTGAGAAAAATTTATATAGAAATGTAGTTTTTTTAAATTTTACAACAGAAAGCAAAAAATGTCATTTTTTTCAAAAATTTCGGTAATTTTTTATTAATATCAAAAAAAGTAAAAATGTCAGCAACAATGAAATACCACCAAATGAAAGCTCTATTAGTGAGAAGAAAAGGAGGTAAAATTAATTTGGGTAGTAAGTTGTATGACGGAGCAATAAACGGTGAAAGTAGTGTAGTGCAGAATTGTAAAAAGTAGTCTGGTCATTAAGGGTGTTTAAGCTAGGGGGGCTGAGGTGGTTAAGAGAGACGAAAGATTAAAACCTAGAATCCTAAGACCTATCCCTGAATGGGATTTTTCAGTAGTTCTTAATTGGCTATCCTCTCCCCCCTTTGAACCCGTGGAGAATGTAGACCTTAGATTCTTATCTTTAAAGATCACATTCCTATTGGCCATACCATCAGTTAAAAGGATTGGAGAACTACAGGCCTTGGCGGCCGCTGAGCCCTGAACCATCTTCCTTCAGGACTGTGTCCTGTTGAGGTATTTACCGACCGTTGTGCTGCTGGTAGGATAACGTAAATTTGTTTTCCCTTAGTCCTAACAGCAGCAAACAAATTCCCCACCCTGGGTTTTTGTTCTTACTTGACAATAAAGCACTGGGTTTTAGGGCCTGCGTCTTTTTATAGGGGTGGGTTTATTTATTAATTAATTAATTAGGGAGCTTGGTAGGAAATTTTCTCAACAAAAATTCCACCTGTCCTACCAGTTTCACAGGGGAGAACTCCCCACTTGTGCTGCTGTTTGGACTGAGGGAAAACAATTTATCTTCTTTCAGTAGGCCCTGCGCTGACGTCACCACGTGGTGAGCGCGATGACGTCAAAGGTTCTTTTGCAGGTCATGAAAGAAGAAGACGATGCCGGCTGCGCGTGGATATGGTGAGCTATTGAAGAATATTGAACATGCTGCAATTTTTATGCAGCGAACAAGTGATGTGTGAGTAACAAGCTCATCTGCACAGCCCCATTGAAGTGAATGGGTCAGGACTCAGTGCGAGTACCTGCGCGGAAAACTCGCCCGTGTGAAAGGGGCCCTACTCTTGATATATATATCAGGACTGTATTCATTTTATAGCATACAATGTAAGTTTGTGGGTTTTAGCCCTGGAACAAAAATCTGTACTAGTGCAATGGGTTTCTGCATAAAATCACTATGAAAGTTGCCTAGCAGTAAAATGCCCCGAGCAAGTTCTGCACATGCCTGGTAACTTATTGTCATCAGGAAGTGACCCACGGTGCATGGAAGATAGGTAGATAAGCCAAAGGAACTTTAAGCCTGGAGTCTGTGCAGGAATAAAATCACTCCGCACATGCCTGGTGACATATTTAGTTGCCTCATACCGACCCGATCCTAGCGCATGCGTGATAGGATTTTGAACATGCAAAGTATATTGTGAACATGACCTAGAATTGGGGTGGACCTGTTGGCCACTTCATATATAACACCTTTATGGTCTTTTGCGCTATTATTCGGCAATTTCTTTTGGTCTGCTGATGAACCTTATGTTATGACCTCGTAGAGGAAATGTGTTGGAACGTTAGGTAGAGATATAAAGTTTCAGGGAAAGTCACCAAACAGTGGGGCCACTCTTTTTGGGGTGATTACTCTGCTTTTAGGCAGAGAGTCATTAGAAATAGGGCAAGTGTCCCCATATATCTTACTGCCCAAGACATCAAGTACATGACTGTATTTTTGGTCCGAGTCAGATCTACATTTTTTGCGAATCGCAGCGGGCCCAATCATTTCTATGGGGCTGCAAAAATGTGGGCAGCACACAGATTTCATCATCCATATCTGTACCGCAAATAATAGAACATGTCCTATTCTTGTCTGTTTTGCAGACAAAGAAAGGCATTTTGATAATGGGGACCACGAAAGTGCAGGATGCACATGGCTGGACTGCAGACTGCAAAACGGATGTGGAATTCACTTTTTAATTCATTGATCTTCAGGATTATAGAGGAAAAAAAAAAAAAAAAAAGATAAACTGTCCAACATCTATATATAACTGAATGGAGAACTCAAAAGAAGTTCTCACACACCAGGACAGCTCCAACTGGTAAAAGTGCGGTAAGCTGTACGGTGGATATTCCACACTGCAATCATCTGGTCGTGAGTAACCATATTACAACAAAAACAGTGGCCTTTATCAATGCTGTTACTTTAAATGTGGTTCTGCAGTGTGATGACCGCCAGTATCTGAATGTCGTATTAATCCACTTGCTGATAAACCTTGTAGTGTGTATCAGATTCCCATATTGCCTTTCAATATCTTTGATATCTGAGCATTTATAATAAGTTGTTATTGTGTATATTAAAAGTTATATTTTAAAAAGGTAGGAGGTTTTAGTGGTGAATACAAATGGCCTCACACCTTAAAGGGCATCTGTCAGCAGCTTTGTACCTATGACACTGGCTGACCTGTTACATGTGCACTCGGCAGTTAAAGACATCTGTGTTGGTCCCATGTTCATATGTGTCCGCATTGCTGAGAAAAATGCTTTAATATTTGCAAATGAGCCTCTAGGGCACAGATGTCGAACAAGCGGCCCTCCAGCTGTTGTAAAACTACAACTCCCACAATGCCCTGCTGTAGACTGATAGCTGTAGGCTGTCCATGCATGCTGGGAGTTGAAGTTTTGCAACATCTGGAGGGCTGCAGGTTGGGCATCCCTGCGGAGCAACGGGGGCGTCATTGTTATACCTAGAGGCTCCGCTCTTTTTGCAACTGCTGGGCCCTCTGCACTTTGATTGACAGGGCCAGGCAGTGAAAACGTCATCATGCAGGCACATGTGAACATGGGACCAACATAGATGCCTTCAGATACCAAAGCACACATGCAACCGGTTTCATGGTTACAAATCTGCTGACAGATGCTTTAAGAAATCAGAGGCCTGCAGAGCTACAGTATTATGGATCTATACGATATGAAATAGGTATGGTCTTGTAAGTTATAGAGAAATGAAAAATCCCCCATTACTGTCAAATATCATCTATAGCCAACTACAAAGAGAAATTACAATTGCACCATCTAGTGGTTATTCAACAAAATGCAGCCAAATTGGTTCACTAAACCATGGATGGGCAAACTGCGGCCCTCCAGCTGCTGCAAAACTACAACTCCCAGCATGCCCAAACTGCCTACAGCTATCAACCTACAGCAGGGCATGGTGGGAATTGTAGTTTTACAACTGCTGGAGAGCCGCAGTTTGCCCATCCCTGCACTAAACAGAATAAGCTACCTAATTGTGCTGCAATATGCCCTTGTGCATGAGGCCTAATAAACATACCACAGAACACAAATGTGAAATTTCAACTTTCATTATTTATTACTGTTTTGGCTACATTCTCTACAATTTCAGCAGCATCTTAAAGAGACAGTTAATGTATTTTTTTATGTACAATGAAAAATGAAATTGCTTGCAACATTTCAAACGAGAGCCACAGTTAACTGTACAATATTAAATGGTACTCTGTGTTAATAACGCCTCCTTTTATGTAACATGAACGTGACCGAGGACTTCCTCCCTTGAATACGGCAGAGGCTGTTGTCTTGCTCTGCCATTAAGGGGGTCTTTCTAGCAGTTGTGCAGTAAAGAAAGACAGCATCCTAGAAAAAGAGATCCTAGCGTATTACACCAGAAGAAAAAGATTTGCCGTGTCTAACACCGGTTTAAGCCAAGAGAAGTTGTTCTGTGTGAATGTATTTTCTCGTCCTCCTGAGGAGCATTCCGAGAAGTAAAGCGGCCGGAGAGTTCCTCCTCAATATGTCATCAACATGCCACGGTTAAGAAAGCGTAAGCAGGCCTACAGTACTGTATATGTTTTACAGATGTGATACACATGCTTGTTAATGAACTGTCCTGGTTCCTAAGCGGTCAGATTAGCCCCCTTTTTCACAGAAGCCATTTCTATGGTCTTGCAAAAACGAGAAGTTATTCTTTAGCAGCAAATGAAAAGCGCCATCGAGGAGACTTCGAAATAAAACTTAAAAATCAATAGAAAAAGCAATAGTTCTTAAACATTTGTACAAGTAAGAAGGAGGGGGAGGGCGAAAGCTGCTGAAAATACATGAAAAGAAAAAAAAAGAAAAAAAAAAAAAAAAAATCGAAAAATGACATCTGTACAACAATATACATCGGCGATAGAAGGGAATTTCTCATTGTCCTGCATAGAAAATTTCATGTAAAGTTTTGAGAGCATTTGGTACCTACGGTGTGTGGTTTATGTACATAATGGCCCGAAAAAAAAAAAAAAAGGTGGAATGATGAAAAACAAAGATTCAACTTCAGAACGTATACGTGCAACTCAAAACTTTATCTTGAAAATGTGAACAGGAAGAAAAAGAATAATACACACACATTGTGACTACCTCACTCGCTCTTTTAGCTTTGGTTTCAATACACAGGTGCTTGAGACTCCGGGGCGGTGCGTGTTCCCTACGCGTCTGTCATATCGAATAACTCATTTTCTGTTGTAAAGAATGAAAAATGCCCTTCCAGCGAAAAACTCTCCAGTATCAACCAATTGTGTTTTAGTATTACAAAGAATATTTACAAAGTCCCCTCTAATGGAGGGAGGAAAAAAAGCACGACCTTCTCTCTTCTGCGAGCATGAACCTGGCTTCACGTGCACACTCGTGTCAGGCATCTCGGCCCATGGCCAAGGGCAGAAGACGAGCGCAGCCCAGGTCATCCCCTGTAGCTTGAAAATGGCTTAAACAGCACATTGAGGCCAAGGTAAAATATTACAGTCAAGGAGAATATATTCACAGTCATCTTCGCTCGTCATACAAATAACACTAAGGAGGTCATTTCCCCCAATACACACAAATATCTTCAAACACATCCTTGGTTAAGGGGGGGGGGGGGGGGAGAATTTTTATTTTTTTTACTCAAATCTTTATTTCATCTTTAAACTAAAATCTGCACTTGAAAGCTAATGAACACATAATCATGCCGGCCTGGACTGGAGGATCAGTATGAAATGATGCTTGATGTAGGCGTGGTGGGAGAGGCCACTAGGCCGGACATGTGCAGGTTTCCTGAAGAGTTGGATCTTCTCATGTGAGGGAGAAGGTACGGCTCACTGGCCAGCTGGTGGACATCAAAACGGTCTTCTTTGCGGTAAGCTAAACACCGTCTTATAAATGCCTAGAAGATAATAATCACAGCTATAAGTAAATGTACAATGACTTACAGGTAGGCTAGAGGAGGTCTACACAACCAGTAGAGCAGAGGAGACCATCTGTTTACTCAGGTTTCAGTAAATGGGTGGAATACAACCAGAAGATGCAGGTTAGAGGTGATACGTGGAGGAACAGAGAGGGCAGGTTATGGCCTATTTCAGTGCGTGTAGTGATATGTATCATGTTAGGGAACATTAGCATGTTCACTGTGGTCCTCTAATGCAGGGAAGTCCCATCAGACCTCTGATGAGATCAGCTTTCTCGCTTTAACCTGCAAATTCATAAGGGGCTATCTGAATCTGAAAGCCCTGTTAACAGGAGGAAGCAATTAATGGTCATCAATCTGCATGATCATTTCCATTTCTAGGACTTTAAGGGTTAATTCTAATAGTAAAAGGATTGCGTCTATCAAACATCGCACCACCACCAGTAAGATATGCCACAACTGTAACTACAACCTACTGGTAATGTTAAAGAATATGATGATGAGGTGATATTAAAGGGGTTGTGTAAGAATGGGTGGATTTTTGGCCACTACACCCCCACCCCACTTGTGAAGGGAAGCGTACTTACCTGCTTCTCAATGCTGGCTCTCCGCTCCTTCTCTTCCCCGCCTGCGATGCTTTTCTGAGCTCCCTCGCTGTAAATATTCGGTTTCACCTCGCACCAGCCAATCACTGGCCGCAGAGGTGACCGGATCCTCTTGTGCCATGGCACATGGTCATGTCAATCTGGATATTTACAGCGAGGGAGCCCAGTGGAGCATTGCAGGCCAGGAGGAAAAGGAGCAGGAGCAGGCACCGGGAAGCAGGTAAGTAAACTTCCCTTTACAGGTCCAGTACAACCCCTTCAAGGTGTCTTTAAAGTCTAAATTATATACTTATCTTAATGAGTGACCGTCAAAGAATACAAGCAAAGACTCAGGCCCCATTCACACGTCCGCAAATGGGTCCGCATCAGTTCCGCAATTCTGCGGAACCCATTCATTCTCAATGGGGCCGGACGTGAAGCGGAGAGCACACTATGTGCTCTATGCTTCCGCATTTGCGAAAGATAGAACATGTCCTATTCTTGTCTGCAGCTTGCGGATAAGAATAGGCATTTCTATGGGGGGTGCCGGCCGGGTGTGTTGCAGATCCGCAACACACCACGGACGTGTGAATGGAGCCTTAGGCCTCTTTCACACTTGCGTTCTGAGGATCCGGCGGGCACTTCCGTCCCGCCGGATCCATCAGAACGCAAGTCGCCTGAAAGCATTAGAAGACTGATCGATCAGTCTTCTAATGCTTTCAGGTTACTATGGCAGCCAGGACGCTATTAAAGTCCTGGTTGCCATAGTAGGAGCAGCGAGCGGTATATTTACAGTCCGTGCGGCTCCCGGGGCGCTCCTGAATGACGTCAGAGCGCCCCATGCCCATGGATCACGTGATCCATGCGTGTGGGGCGCCCTGACGTCACTCTGGAGCACCCCGGGAGCCGCATGGATGGTAAGTATACTGCTCCCCCGCTCCCCACGGCAACCAGGACTTTAGCGTCCTGGCTGCCATGGTAACAATTGAGAAAAAGCTAAATGTCGGATGCCCTGAAACGACGTTTAGCTTAAGGCCGGATCCGGATTAATGCACTTCAATGGGCATTAATTCCGGATCCGGCGTTACGGCATGTCTTCCGGATTTTTGGACGGAGACAAATCCGCAGCATGCTACAGTTTTGTCAACGTCCAAAAAACGTTCACATACTGAACGGAAGACATCCTGATGCATCCTGAACGGATTTCTCTCCATTCAGGATGCATTAGGATAATCCTGATCAGTATCTTTCCGAGGTTGTGTTGAGAGACAGGAGTCTGTTTCCTACCCACCATGTAAATATGCAGTACAATGACTAAGGCCTCTTTCACACTAGCGTTGTTAGGATCCGGCGTGCACTTCCGTCGCCGGAATGCACGCCGGATCCTGCACAACGCAAGTGAACTGAAAGCATTTGAAGACTGATCAGTCTTCAAAATTCTTTCAGTGTTACTATGGCAGCCAGGACGCTACTAGCGTCCTGGTTGCCATAGTAGCAGTGGAGCGGGAGCGGTATACTTACAGTCCGTGCGGCTCCGGGCGCTCCTGAATGACGCCAGAGCGCCCATGCGCATGGATCACGTGATCCATGCGATCACGTGATCTATGCACTGGGGCGCCCTGACGTCATCTCTGAGCGCCCGGGAGCCGCACGGAATGGTAAGTATACTGCTCCCTACTCTACTATGGCAACCAGGACTTTAGCGTCCTGGCTGCCATAGTAACCATTGAGCAAAAGCTAAACGTCGGTTCGGCAATGCGCTGAAACGACGTTTAGTAAGGTCGGATCCAGACTAATGCACTTCAATGGGCATTAATTCGGATCCGGCGTTACGGCATGTCTTCCGGATTTTTGACGGAGACAAATCCGCAGCATGCTGCAGCTTTTGTCAACGCCCAAAAACGTTGACATACTGAACGGAAGACATCCTGATGCATCCTGAACGGATTTCTCTCCATTCAGGATGCATTAGGATAATCCTGATCAGTATCTTTCCGAGGTTGTGTTGAGAGACAGGAGTCTGTTTCCTACCCACCATGTAAATATGCAGTACAATGACTAAGGCCTCTTTCACACTAGCGTTGTTAGGATCCGCGTGCACTTCCGTCGCGGAATGCACGCCGGATCCTGCACAACGCAAGTGAACTGAAAGCATTTGAAGACTGATCAGTCTTCAAAATTCTTTCAGTGTTACTATGGCAGCCAGGACGCTACTAGCGTCCTGGTTGCCATAGTAGCAGTGGAGCGGGGGCGGCATGCTACATTCCGTGCGGCTCCGGGCGCTCTGAATGACGCCAGAGCGCCCCGCGCATGGATCACGTGATCCATGCGATCACGTGATCTATGCACTGGGGCGCCCTGACGTCATCCTGAGCGTCCCGGGAGCCGCACGGAATGTAGCATGCCGCTCCCCTCACTTCTTACTATGGCAACCAGGACTTTAGCGTCCTGGCTGCCATAGTAACCATTGACAAAGCTAAACGTCGGTTCCGGCAATGCGCTGAAACGACGTTAGTAAAGGCCGGATCCAGACTAATGCCCTTCAATGGGCATTAATTCCGATCCGGCGTTGCGGCATGTCTTCCGGATTTTTGGACGGAGACAAATCCGCAGCATGCTGCGCTTTTGTCAACGTCCAAAAAACGTTGACATACTGAACGGAAGACATCCTGATGCATCCTGAACGGATTTCTCTCCATTCAGGATGCATGGGGATAATCCTGATCAGTAGCTTTCCGTCCTAGAGGCCCGACGACGGATCTCTAGGACGGAAAGCTAAAACGCTAGTGTGAAAGAGGCCTTAAGCTGATGAATCTGTGCCGTATATAAATCAATCGTTAGAAATCTGCAGACATAATGGGCACACGCAAAAATTGGATGAAAGGACAGATGAGTCCCTGGATTGTAGTTCACAAAATTTAAGAGCAATGGTTCTCACAACTAGAAATCAATTCTATATATTATGATGCTGATCATATTATACCTTGGCTTCATTGCTTACAACAGGCTTCACAGGAAACTGAACATCCGTAGCTTTTAATATGGTATTTTCTTGTAATATGTCTTGCTGGGATTGGTTATGTCCAAAGGGCTGGAAGGTAAATGGATTATTCTGAGATACATGTGGCAATAGTTGGTGAGGACAATAAGATAAAGTAAATGTTTCTTACCTTCCTACCATACAGACACTGGAAAAAGATGACTCCGACTGACCAGACATCCACTTTATTTGAGATCTTTGGTGGTTCCTTGCCCACCACAAAACACTCAGGTGGTAAATACCTGCAAGGATGTAAAAGAACATCCACAGCGCATTAATGCATATGAATAAAATGTAAGGTGTATATAGTGTGATGAGTTATGTGATTGTCAAGTTATGGTCAGAATATTGGTTGCTATGGATATTACAACTTAAAGGGGTTGTCCAACTTTTACAGGAACTCAGGCAAACTATGTGACCTACAATAAGAAATGAATGGATACTCACCTGCCTTCTTCCCCGTTTCTTCAAGTGCTGCGCTCCGGTCCTCCCACTGCTGACATCATGTTCTTGGCTGCAGCAGTGACATTCCATGCACAGGTCAACATCGCAGCCAAGCGCTGGCCTCATCCATGCACAAGATGTTTCTGCTGAGGCCAGTGATTGGCTGCAGTGTTGACCTGTGTGCACAGAATGTCACTACAAACAGCAGCGGTGAGGACCTCAGCACATCGCAGGAAGAGGAGATAACGCAGACTACACCTTTTGGCTTACAGCGATGTTCACATTTGCTACTATTTATTTTTATTACTGCTCCAATACATCTAAAATGAACAAAAAATGTAGCAGATAGATATTACAAATATCCTTCTGTTTTATGTATACTGTTACTTTGCAGATCTATGTCTCCATGGCAACAGACTACAAATGCCTGGTGTAGTCAAATTCTGCCAGGAGCCCCCTTCTATATGTCCTCTACTTCGTTAACCTACCAAATGAATGTTAAGTAGCAAAAAGTAGAGGACAAATGGAAGGGAGTCTATTTGTGAAGTTGCTATTTAAAAAATAAAAAAAATGTTAGATCTACTTGAGAGTGAGAAATCCACGTTATATTCTAATTTAAAATCGTTAATTGTCATTTAGTTTCAAAAAGCAGTTTACATTTGGTGGGATATATAACTTATGTGTGGGTACAGTCATAATTATGCACGGTAACTTTTTCTGCTTTAGCTGCTCATGTCTCTGGTTTGGTACCAGCTAAATACGGGCTTTGTATTGTTTGAAAACTGGCATTTTAAGCTTTCAAACAATTCCAGAACGACAGCACTATCAGTACATGGGAAGATATCACTGTTAGAAATTGGGATGCAGTGAATGCAGCTGAAAGTGAAAGTAAAAGCAGGTTTTAACCGCGATTATGCCTGAATTGATTTCTAACAGTGATATTTCCTGTTTAGCTTGGACTAATGCTGTAATTTTGGTCTTGTATGAAAGCATGGAATGTCAGCTTTCAAACAAAACCAGTTACAGGCTTCTAGTTGCTACCATTGAGAGATATCAGCATCTAAAGCAGTCCTTCCCCTTCCACTTCTGCCTGAGCTCAGCACATGAGAGTTACAAGTTTTCTCTGGGTAATGCTGAGGATCTCTGATAATTATGGGTTCCCCTCCATCTACATGACCCAATATTTGTCCCCAATGGCAGTATTCAATTCCATGAAGTCCTTATTTACCAGTATGTTCCTGCCCCTTGTGAGGTTAGGTCCATTCCATCCACGCCGTAGCTGTCGTCGTCCATTATTTTTGACAAGCCAAAATCTGTGATTTTAATTTCTCCGCATGCTGTCCCATCGACAAGAAGTATATTTCCTATAAGAATAAATTCCCATTAATGCATCTCCACTATAGAACCACAGAAGCTCACGCACAATACCCCCTTGCTGCCGACATCCATCTAACCCATGGGAAGTCACAACTAGACAAAAATGAATATCGCCTTCTGAAATCTTAGATCTTGATGCAAAACTAGACTGGGAGGCTTTACTATAGGAAGGGAGAAGTATTATGAAGGACTTTTGGTAGACACAGGCCACCCATGCTCACTTACAAAATCTGGCAATACCCATTTAAAACCAAGGGAACTTACATGCTGTACTTTCCAACCTACCTGGTTTCAGATCATAATGGATGATGGGAGGTTTGATCTCGTTCAGATAACGTAGTGCATTGACTATCTGCATTACAATGGATCGGGCCTCTTTTTCAGACATCAACTTGTGCTGTTTTAGGTAGAAGTCAAGGTCGTTGCCTTCACAGTATTCTAGAACTGTACAAAATCTGAAAATAAGGAAATATACCATGTTTACAGGTGCAGAACGGAGCAGGAACACCAATGTCTTTGTGAAATCCATTTTGGAAAATGAAATCCACGCATGTACCGGATACCTAAAACTAAGAGGGGCATTTAGAACCTTCTTGACGCCAGTCCTCTGAAATCAAATGGTCGCAAATTAGAGCACAAGCCGTGCTTGTGTAAAAATGTGCTAATTTTTTGAGACTCTTCTCTCTGCCCAGCGAGGCAGGACCACAAATGGTTGACCAGGAATATTTTTTAGATTTTACATCAGGACACTGGAATATTATACCTGAAATCTACACCAGCTTCCTGCTTGCACAGATTTCAGTTTGGGAGTATGGACGTGCACAGAGGCGCCTCTGAATAATTGTAGTGTATCTGACTATATAACCTACCTATATATAACCTATCCTATCCACTATCAGAATGGTGGGGATCCGAGTCCTCGCACCACCACCGATCAGCTGTTTCAGGTAGCTGTGAGGCTCACCTCCCGGCAGCTTTCCTAGTACAGCACCTTACATCACATGGCGACTATGCTTGGTATTGCAGCTCAGCCCTATTGACCTGAATGGGGCTAAGCTGCAACTAGGCCATGTGATCGATGTAAAATGATGTCACTGGCCTAGGAAGACCCCTGCCCCTTCTAAGAGCCGACTGGGGGTTGGACCCCCGCCGATGTGACATTGATAACCTAGATGACCTTATAAGACAGGCGTGTAAAATCCTGGTGTTCGTAAAAGTCCTCCTATATAGCTGCATATCCAATCTTATTAGATCTTGACGGCCAGGTCCCTTATAGTGTAGTGACATACGGATCTTTCTTTGGAATATCACTTAGGCTACTTTCACACTCACGTTTTGTCATGGACGGATCCGTTCAGATAATACAACCCCATCTGCATCCGTTCAGAACGGATCCGTTTGTATTATCTTTAACATAGCGAAAACGGATCAGTCTTGAACACCATTATAAGTCAATAGGGGACAGATCCGTTTTCTATTTTGCCAGTGAAAACGGATCCATCCCCAATGACTTACATTGTGTGCCAGGACGGATCTGTTTGGCTCACTTTCATCAGACGGACACCAAAATGTCCGTCTCCATAGCGGAATGGAGACTGAATGGAGGCAACTGATCCATTCTGTGCGGATCCTTTTCCACAAACTGATTCGTTTTGGACCGCTTGTGAGAGCCCTGAACGGATCTCACAAACAGAAAGCCAAAAGTGAAAGTAACCTTACAACAGAAACCCATAGCAAGTGTAGATTAGATTTTTCTGGAGAACGGACTACCTATAAAATGTTTAAAATTTATTATGAGGTCTGATCCTTTTAAATTTGGCTCATTTTTTTTTCTTCTTCATTAAACCTGGTGTATGAAAAGCCAGTCTTAAAGGGAATCTGTCACCCCGATTTTGGACTGTTATTTACAGGAATACATTAGTACTGTAGACATGAAGTCCAGATCATTATTTTTTATTTTCCTACTGCCCCCTGTACTTCCACTGACAGCGCTCAAAGCTGCACTTTACACAGTCCGGGCTGCTGGGCTGTGGTAACATAACAGAGGACTCCTGTGCAAATGCACGGCAGTTCTGACCATGTACTTCAATGCAGCTCTGTGGGCTGACAGCAGGGGAACAGGGGGCAGTAGAAAAATAAAAATAGTGATCTGGACCCCATATCTGCAGTACTGAGATATTAAGGTAGATAATGGGCAAAAATGAGATTCCCTATCAGTATGTCTGGTGTGTGGGAGGAAACTTGAGGAAACCCACGCAAGGACGAGGAGAACATACAAACTCCATGCAGATGTTGTCCTTGGTCGGATTCACTTTTCATAAAAACTCGGGCCTCCCGTGTACATATGGTAAAACAACAAAAGAATTAATACTTGCCCCCTTTTTTTCAGTGCTGAGCTCCAGTTCTCCCTGCTCCTGTTTGTTTTCCTGGCTGCAACGGTGACGTCCCTTGTTTGTACTGCTGGGGCCAGTTATTGGCTTCAGTGGCGACTGTGTGCATGGAACGTCACCTCTGCAGCCAGGAAGATGATGGTTGCAGCAAGGACTGGAGCAGAGCGCTTAAAGTAGCGTGGAGAAAAGGGATGAGCATCAATTCTTTTGTGATTTTACCACATTTACAGGGGTTGTCCGACTTTTTGTTTATCTTGGACGACCCCCTTTAAAAAAAAAAAAGTAAAGCCTGCAGCTTAATAATAACAACAATGAATTAACAGCGGTGACTTTACTTACGTGTCTGTATCCAAGGAGAAGTAATCGTAAAGTTTAACTATCCGAGGGTGATCGAGTTCTTTGTGTATTCTATACTCTCTGCAGGCATGCCTAAAAGAAAGAGGCAGGTTAACATGGCTGCAGCGGTGAGTGGCAGGTTTTATTGTGAAAGGGCACAAAAAGTATTTACTTGTGGTAATTTTCCTTCTTCTCGTCTCTCCAGCTCTTGTTGAGTTGGTGAATTTTCACAGCGGCGTATCTTTGTTCATAAAGATCAAAAGCCTGAAATAAACATTTAAAACCTCAACGGCTGATCTCAAAATCACCAGTCATCTCAAGGAATCGAAAGATAATGCATCAGATACAGGCACAAAGGCCTTACAAGTATTTCAGCCAGTGGCATATGCATGGAAGCAGACCACACAACTGTTATGGGGCCCTGGAGGTGGAAGGGTTTGGTGCTGAACTACTTCTGTACCTGACATGAATTCACTACATTTCCAGCAGCCACCACTAGGGGGAGTTCAGTGCAAAGAAATTACTTACAGCTTCCACTGCTATCAATGTATAAATCCTTATGTACTGAGCTCCCCCTAGTGGTGGCTGCAGACAGACAGTTTTATAATATACCGTGTGAAAGAACAGATTAATCAGTGTGTGTGTGTGTGTGTGTGTGTGTGTGTGTGTGTGTGTGTATATATATATATATATATATATATATATATATATATGTATAATTTATTATTAAAAACTCATACATTTTTCAGGAATTTGGGGGAGTTGCGCTTTGTTCCCTGGGAGTGTTTGATACTCCTACAAGGAAACTGGTTGGAATAAGGGGGCCATACTAAGTTTTTCTATGGGGTCGTACAGGATTTGTGTATGCCCCCGATTTCAGCTTTTAGAAACCTCCAGACTAAGTATACAGCCTGAATGAGGCGGCAGCCCTGCTCCATTCACAAAGAATTTCTGGGACCCCCAGTGCCAATAAATTTATCACATATTCTCTGCATAAATGATGTTTATGGGAAAACCTCTTTAACGGAAGTATTAAGATTAAAAGACCATTAACTCTTTTGCTGCCACAACAAGTTCCACAAATCTGACACAAATAAAACCTGAACTGTAAATTAAAAAACATAACATTATCCACGTATACATTTTCTGAAAGCCGACACCTGGCACATTGTAAAAATGCAGTCAGCATTTAATCATGTGCGCCTTTATGCAATTTTGCATAAAAAAAAGATAAAAATCAACGCAATGACATTAATCAGATTTCAATCATACCGAATAGTGTTAACTTCAATACACATCACTGGAAGACAATTCTCTGGCACAAGGTTTCTGAACTTAACATTATTTACAGGGTGACTAGTACAAGCAGTTCTGTGCAGCAACCCTTCAAAGTGATCTGTTGCATGTACGTACAGCAAATTAAAAGTTTTTTTTTTTATTCAATTCAATATGCCCAAACTATAGAGATACTAAAAAACTTGAAGGGGTTGCCCAGCCTTTTCTAAGTGAGGTCCTATCCTCCAGCAACTTGCATCTCTGCCGATCAGCTGTTTTGTGTAGATCCAATGCTGGAACGACACTGCACTGCCAACATTTTAGTAGACAGAGCTCGTCAATGGATAGCACTGTCCATTACAATACTGACGGTGCTCTGTGGCTCCGACGCAGACTTTCCATGACAAAGCTACACAGAACAGCTGATTGCAGGGGTGCGGGGTCCTGGATCCCCGACAATCAGCTAGTGATGGCCTATCCTAAGAATAGGCCATCACTAAAAAAGACTTCCCAAGCCCTCTTCGATACAGCTCTGCTGCTCCCTCAGCTGGGCTGCAGCCATGACGTGCCTGTATACCACACAACCACTGCAGCCAATTATTGGCCTCAGGAGTAGAGATGAGCGAACTTTAAAAAAAAAAGTTCGGCGTTCGGGTTGTGGTAACTCGCGCATCCCGTTATGGATTCCACTATCGCGGCATATGGAATCCATAAGGGGCGGCTTCCTCCCGAACGCCGAACTTTTTTTAAAGTTCGCTCATCTCTACTCAGGAGTCTTGCGCTGCACACCGCTGAGGTCAGTAACTGACTGCAGTGGTCACGTGTGGCATACGGTATGTAACTGCTGCAGCTACAAAAACACGTCACAACTGCAGCCTTGCAGACCATAAGTTATGGTCTGTGGTAGCAGAGTCCGCAACACAATCCTTAGATAACCCGAACCTTGTATGCCGAACTTGAAAACACAAGTCCGCTCAACACTACTAGTAGCACAACTACTAAAATGCCTGTCCTAATGATAAAGGCACAATGGTTGAGTGTCAGACCCTGAAGACACACATAAGCATTACCTTGTATACTTCACTAAAACCTCCTCGTCCTAGTAGATGAAGTAATAAATAACGCTCATTCAATGTAGGGTGATCTTTAAACCTGAAAAGATTGTAAAAAAAAGAAATGCATGAATATGGGGTGTACGGTCTCAATAGCACTGACAGAAGAATAACCATGCTCTGCCCCTCAGCAGACAAGGACACGTTTATTCATTGTGGTGGGGGTTACGAATATGTGTACTCACTGTGAATTATCTTCATTGTTAATTCTTTTCAGTTCTCGAATGTGAAGATTTCGAACTCTTTCCAAACGCTCCAACTCTGCCTGGATTTCAGCTTCTTCCTGCAAAATAACAAATGGCAAGGTTATACTGCTATAGATGCCCATTTCACCTACAAACAGGTAGTTAATATAGTGAATTTCATTGCTTGCCCCCAGCCTGATATTTCAAACCATTTTTAACATTATCTACAGATATACCATTAATGTCCGAGAGGTGGCGGTCCTATTATCAGGGGACCAGCAAGGTCAGGTAGCCGACAGCATCCACATCCGGGTGATGTTCCCACATGTGCGCTTCTCCATCTATTGTCTATGGGAGAGCTTGCTAGGCTACCCCTAACTACCTATGGAGGGAATATCCTTTTTAATTCTGTGGAGCCATTACCACAAGCAGCCAATGGCAGGCAAGAACGAGCCTACCTAGCATCGCGGGTGACGCTAGGGAGGTTCAACCCCGTCCGCCATTGGCTGCTACCCCCCCAAGACACCAGATGTTTTCCTCCGCATACAATGAGAAGCAGCAGCGGCGGTGCGGGGGCTAGGAGCGGGGAAAGTATATTACATGTGAGGGGCCCAGCACATGGGGGGGGCTGTTTGAGAAATCAGATAACCGCTTTAAAATCGGAATACCTCTTTAACCTTATATAGTTTGTCGGTGCTGTAAGGCTGGACTTTCAATAATGGCATATAATCATTTACAGAGCAAATATGCCTCAGAGCAAAGAAGTAACATTTCCTTGGAAGATTAGTTAACAAGCTCTATAGTCTACAAGGAAACCGCTCCCTCAGGAACCCAAAGCAATTCACCCACTGGCTGAAATGTATGTGAGAACGCAGATGACAATATTCCACAGACGGCAGCAGGAAACCAAATCAGCAGCCATTGTTCCAGCACGCTGCAGAGAAGAGGTGCCTGAATACCATTTGTGAATTTTCCGTAATGTGAAAACGCGGCCATATTCACTGCAGAACATGGGTGTGAGCACAAACGTTACACTTTAAAAGAGAAAAAAAAAATAATACAATATCCATCAAACTGGATTATTATAAAAAAAACATAATGACAAACATGCAGTACCTTTTTCAAATGGCCGAGTCGAAGCTTGAAAATCTCTTCCTGCTCGTGATATTCAGCAGGGGTTAACCTAAAATAAAAAAATCATTAATATCTGCAAAATCTAAGATGTAGTCTACAGTAGTCAAAGCACAGGATCCTAGCATTCCAGGCATAGCTTACTCATGACATTTCATCTTTTCAGTATATTGTTCCTACAAAGGAATAAATGACCTCACTTCAGCTAGCCCCTCCGCCAGCTCGAAAAAAATTGGAACTAGCTGTTGAGGACAATGAAGGGGTAAAAAAAAAAGGAACAAAATGTCTCTCCACGCTGGAAATCAAGTAGAAATCAACCTAAGAAATCAAATGCCAAATGCTAGGAAGCGGAGTAGTATCAGCAAATGTCTCCCCTACCATATTGCATGCCTTCACTTATGAACAGTTAAGTAGCATATTCTATACTTCACTAAAGAATCTGTAACCAGATCAAAACTTATCCCCTATCTACAAAATAGGGGATACACATGGGTGTCCAACAATTTGGAGTAAAACGGGCCCTAATTTCTCCAAATGAATGGAGCAGCATGCCTGCTGCCACTCCATTCATTCTCTATGGGACTGCTGGAGATGCCAAATGCAGTGCTCGTCTATTTCCTTTGGGTATTTGGCTGACTGCCAAGGACCCGAACTGTGGCTGTAAGACCCTCCACTGCAGAATACCCTTGACCCAAAACATGAATCACACAAACAGCAAAAACTTACAATTGGGGTAAACTAGGTTTCAAAAAGGGGTCATTTTCTGCTCCATTGACAGCTTTGTTTTTCCTCTGCTTTGGTTCTGAAATGGATGATGGGGACTGGGTGCTATTTGCAGATGGCGGTTTTCTCTTGGCCAGCTGCTTTCTCTGACGTTCGATGTCTTCCCTCTGCTGATTTACCCATTCCTGTTGCCTGAAAAACAGAAGAAATGGAAATTAAAACATATACATGTCTATAAAATATAAATTCAAATCAACCAAGACATCTGCAAAGATGTTTTCTGGTGAGAAATGTGTTCAGGGATGGCCTGTGGTTAGATAGGAGCCCGGGCAAGATTATCCGGCCCCCCACATCTTGTACAGCCACCACAGAAGGAAATAATTAAAGGCTATGTCTAATAGACCTCGACTGTAACAAGTAAACTGTGACTACTCTATCCCTACATCGCCTTAGTCTTGGTAACCGACCACACGGGGACTGTCTCTCCACCTTAAGATCACCATTTCTCCCCCTAACCTTTATTTTCCTTCAAATTGTCTCTACCTCGCCCAGGTATCATTTCCAACTTCAGAGGTATCACACCCTCTTTCAAAGAGGTCATCTCACCCCAGTCAGTCTCAGGTATCATCTACCTCACAGGTATCACCCCCCCCTTTATGCATCTTCTCTCCCGCCTCCCCCAAGATATTGTACTTCTAAGGGTATTTTCCCACGTGACATAAAAGCTGTGTCGTCGCGTGGCAAATGCGCAGTATTATACAGATGCAGTGAGGTGGATGAGAGTTTAAAATCTCAACTTCATGCTGTGGAGAGTGTCCGCACCAGAATTTTCATATAACTGGACATGTGGTGAGGATTTTAAGTCTGCGCTAAGTCAATTTATATTATCTGGAATTCTGGATATCTGCTCTGGACTTCACCTTAAACTCTGCTGCAAATATGCAGCATATCCGAAATGAAAGCTGCACAAAAATCAGCACAATATTTCAGCCGGATCCCTCTCACAATTCACCCCCACTATTCCTTCTAACCCCCCCCCCCCAATCATCTCTTCCATCTCTCCAGACTCATTGACCCTCCAGTATTCTCTTTCTTCCCACAGAATTACCTTTCTACCAAGTATCACCTTCCCTCTCCAGTATCATCTCATGGCCCAATATCTTTTCTCCCCTCCCTCAAGTGTAATTTTCCTCCACAGTATCATCTCCTTTGCTGTTATTCACCCAGGATTATCTATCCCCCAATATCTTCTCCTCCCCTCTCAGTACCATCTCCCCACGGGTGGCAGCTGTAGGGTCGGCACCACTTCCTTTCACCAGGCTTGCAGCATATGCAGTTCTCCTTGCAGCAGGAGCTATCAGCAGCTCTCACCCACGGCTCCTGCAGCTCCTGTGCCTTCTAACATGGGAGGAAACCTTTCTCCCGTCACGTTACAAAGCACAGGAGATGTGAGAATAATGGGTAAGAGCTGCTGACAGCACCTGCTGCAGGGAGACCAGCATATCCTGCAAGCGTTGTGTGAGCAAGTGGTGGACCAGACAACTGGAATGTCAACGTGCGCTAACTACAGCAGCATCCCGACGTGCGTGTACATCAAGAAAAAAAATAAGCGAGTCTTATAAAGCGAAAAATACGGCATATGTTACGTATTCCTCTTCCTAATATTTATGCTGATCAAATAGAAAAAGCAACCAGATACTCATATGCTAAGTAAGGTTATCCAGTCAAACTGAACTCAACCAGTTCTACAATGTACTGTGATGACTTTTCCATGAATGACCTCTGAACACAGGCTTTCCTGAATTTTCCTGAAACGAATCTACTATGCCACGTTGAGTATTTCTTTGCTAGAAGCCCCAGATAGAACTTTCCTCAGCTGATCTTTTCTGCCAGTAAAAAAAACAATGACATCATCTGGCCCACGACTGATCATTCGAGAAATTCCATAACAATTGACTAACTTGACAAGGTTTTGAAAAGAAAATCCATCTGTCCACTGCTCAGTAAAGGAGGCCCCGTGCCGGACCGTGGTGAAGTGTCCCAGGCGCAGTCTGTCCTGCATGCTCTTCTCTCTGCTCGCCAGCTTCTCCTGAGTGCTCTGTATGAAACAAGCAGGACATCCATTAGCTTTCACACAATACTTACTGGGCTGTCCAGTTACACTGTAACCCTGTATGCAGAATGGAGGGACGGGTCATCAAACATGGCAAGAATTTATTTATACAATTAGTCCCTGGGAAGAAATGATTTATAGTGCGCTATCCATTTAAAATCAGCTCCAAGGTCTTCAGTGGTCGTCACTAAGCTGATAGTATGGTTTTTCCGTCCACAAATATTCTTAGCTGTGTGTAGCATACAGCAAAGCGTCCATATGGAAACACAGAAGTACAGCAGTTATCATCGGAAACAACACAGTCAATGCCAGGACAGAAGCCATCATTTCTACAATTTAGCAGTGGCATACCGTTAGATCCGCAAAAACTGGCGCACGCGTAGACTAAGCTGAAACAGAAGGTGCCCTTGTTTTCATGACGACATTTTTCACATTAAGGACCAGCCCATTTTTTGAAAATCTGACATGTGTCACTTTATGTGGTGATAACTTTAAAATGCTTTTACTTATCGCAGCCATTCTGAGACTGTTTTCTCGTCACATATTGTACTTCATGACAGTGGTAAATTTCAGTCAAAATATTGCAATACAGATTGTGAAACCTCCTAAAATAGTTATTACTTTACATTTCCCATATGTCCACTTCATGTTTGGATCAATTTGTAAATGACATTTTCAATTTTTGGGACATTAGAAGGCTTAGAAGTTGAAAAATCTTAAAATTTTTCAGAAAGTTCCCAAAACCCACTTTTTAAGGACCAGTTCAGGTCTGAAGTCACTTTCTGAGGCTTACATAATAGAAACCATCCAAAAATCACCCCATTTTAGAAAGTACACCCCTTAAGGTATTCAAAACTGATTTTGCAAACGTTGGTAACCCTTTAGGTGTTCCACAAGAAGGAAAATGGAGAGGAAATTTCAGAATTGTATTTTTTTGGCAGATTTTCCATTTTAATAATTTTTTTTCCAGTAACAAAGCAAGGGTTAACAGCCAAACAAAACTAAATATTTATTACCCTGATTGTGTAGTTTACAGAAACACCCCATATGTGGGGGCGTGCCATATGGTTTTTTAGAGGGCAGATTTTACTGGGATAATTTTAAGTTGCCACGTCACATTTGAAGCCCCTTTTGAAACTCCAAAAAAATGGAAACAACTGGATAAGGGGGCAATTTTGTTGGTACTATTTTAGGGTACATATGATTTTTGGTTGCTCTATATTACACTTTCTGTGAGGCAAGGTACCAAAAAATAGCTGTTTTCACACTGTTTTTATTTTTTGTTATTTACAATGTTCATCTGACAGGTTAGATCATGTGGTAATTTTTATAGAGCAGGTTGTTACTGATGCGACAATACCAAATATGACAAATGATACATTTTTTTTTTTACTGTCTCCATATTCTGAAAGCAAAGGTTTTAATTTTTTTTGGGCAACTGTCTTATGTAGGGGCTCATTTTTTTCAGTATCAGATGACTGATTGGTACTATTTTAGGGTACATATGACTTTTTGTGATGTAAGGTGGCAGAAAATGGCTTTTTTGACACTTTTTTTTTTACGATGTTCACCTAAGGGGTTAGGTCATGTGATATTTTTATACAGCAGGTTCTTACGGACGCGGTGATACCTAAATATGTCTACTTTTTATGTTTATTTAAGTTTTACACAATAACAGCATTTTTAACAAAAAAAATATCATGTTTTAGGTGATAAAAAATGGCTGACAGTTTTTATTTTATTTTTTACGCTGTTCATCTGAGGGGTTAGGTCATGTGGTATTTTTTTTTATAGAGCAGGTTGTTACGGATGCATCGATACCTAATATGTTGAAAAAAAATAAATAAATCATGTTTTAGGGTCTCTGTAGTCTGAGAGCCATGTTTTTTTTTTGGGCAATTGTCTTAATAGGGGCTCATTTTTTGCGGGGTAAGATGTCGGTTTGATTGGTACTATTTTGGGGTACATACTACTTTTTGATCATTTGGTATTACACTTTTGTGATGTAAGATGGCTAAAAATTTATTTTTTGGCACGGTTTAGCTCATGTGATATTTTTATAAAGCAGGTTGTTACGCACGCGGTGATATCCAACATGTCTGTTTTTTTAATTATACTTTGGAAACAAAAAAAAAAAAAACGATGTTTCAGTGTCCTTATTTTCTGAAAGCCATATCTTTTTTATTTTTTGGGTGACTGTTAGGGTCTCATTTTGTGCGGGATGAGATGACGGTTTGATTGGTATTATGTTTGGGTACATATGACTTTTTGATTACTTGGCATTACACTATTTGTGATGAAAGGTGACAAAAAAATGGCTTTTTTAGCGCAGTTTTTATAAAAAAAATAAAATAAATTATGCTGTTGACCAGACAGGGTGAATCATGCAATATTTTTATAAAGCAGGATGTTACGCATGCGGTAACACCTAATATGTCTGTTTTTTACTTTTTTTCTATTTTTTACAATTTTATATGTCTTTTTATGGGAAAGTGGCTTTTCTTTCTTTTTTTTTTATTGTAAAAAAAAACCAAAAAACCTTTTTTTCATGCCGTACATGCCAGGCCCCAAGGCCTTTAAATGGCTTGGGGCTGCCATGGCAACCATCAGGTCCCCACCACTGCCATGCGGGGACCCGATGGCTAAGGAGAGGGAGCGCAAACCTCCCATATGCAACGGTTATCACCGATGCTGGTGGAACCAACAGGGATCCGGTTGTCAGTAACAGTCGGATTTCTGCTCCTGATCGGGGCACCGCACATGGGGACGGGGAGGAAGGACCGCAGGACGAGAATGCTTGTCCTGGGGCAAAAAGTACCGGCCATTTAGGACATATGAACATGGGACCAACACAGATGTCTTCAGCTGCCAAGTGCACATGTAACAGGTCAGCCAGTGTCATAGGGACAAATCTGCTGACAGATGCCCTTTAAAAGGGATATTCCTACAAAGAACAATTATCACCTATCCACAGGCGGCCACATCGCTGGGCCCCTGACTATTATTAGAAGTGGTTGCGCAGTGATGAGGAGCTTGAACGGAACAGCAAATGTTGGGTATATAAGAGACAAGAACATCGCCATTCATAGTCCTCCTCATTTTGAGAGGAAGAAGAGTTTAAGATCCCTATCCCTATCCCAGTGACCGTGGCAGTACCAATGGAGGGACCCCCCTAGCGATCAAAAATGTATTACCTCGTCGGTGGATAGGTGAAACAAGTCCTAGGTGTGACAACCCCTTTAAAGGTTTTTATTTTTATTTTTTATTCAACGCACCCTTTTTAGTCTATGGCCTTATTCAGATGGTTGTAATGCAGCCACATTTTAGCTTCCATATTACGGCCTGGATGGTAATGCGGTTAATGTGAACCAGATTTTGAATGCCATAGGGTTCCATGGTAATCTTAGTCTGGGTCACTTGAACATCGGAGAGTCCTGGTCTTGAGGCCATAGTATGGAAGCTAAAATGCAGATGCCGTACAGCAGTCTCAATGCAATGTTCTGTGCCCGTGTTCCAACTCACCTTTTCAATAAGAAGTTTTTTGCTCATTGAAATACATTTATTTAACCTTTCTTTGTACTTTTCGAGAATTTTTTGCTGTTCATCTATTTGTCGTCGAAGATCACAGTTTGTCTGGAGGATGAAAAGAAAAAAGAATAACCAATTATAAAAATTCTACAAAACAGGTCAATTTTCCTCCAATTTAAAGTATTACATCATCCTGGTATTCCTGACTACCTGCATGTCAGAAGTCCTTATACACTAGGCCAGGGATCAGCAACCTCTGGCACTCAAGCTGTTCTGAAACTACAACTCCCATTATGCTCCACTCACTTCTATGGCAGTTACAAGAACAGCCAAGCGAGTTGTAGTTTTGCAACATCTGGGGAGGCTCAGGTTGGCCATTCCTGCACTAGGCAATCACGCTCACCTCTTTCTCCTGCCCCTGCCCCTGCATTCTGCATGCGCAGCGCAGGACTTTCCGTCTGCTCCTCATGGTTATCACATCCTGTTTATTGGTCAGAGATGGAGGTTACAAGTACTGTAAGCAATGATTTATCAAATCAGAGCTACTCTCGACGAAGCTACGAATTTTGCCAGGACTGGTCGTCCATTTAATGTACCGTATATGGAGGCGTCCGGCTCTTACCCCTCGACAGATGTCGGGGAAAAGAAAGATTCAACATGTTGGATTTCAACATGCCCGGTCCTTTAATCTAAAGGAAGAAAAGCGGCCACCAGTAGGTGTTTGACAGCCTCTGATTCCCCTTATCGCATTGAGAACACATGCACACTTGGCTGACCCAAGGAGGAGGTTGGGAGGAACAGCTGTTCGATTGACAGCTATTTAACCCCTTAAGGATGCAGCCTTATTTCACCTTAAGGACCTGGCCATTTTTTGCAAATCTGACCAGTGTCACTTTATGTGGTGATAACTTTAAAACGCTTTTTCTTATCCAGGCCATTCTGAGATTGTTTTTTCGTCACATATTGTACTTCATTACACTGGTAAAATTAACTTGAAAAATTTAATTTTTATTTATAAAAAAATATCAAATTTACCAAAAATCGGCAATGCTCCTTAACCCGTCTCAGTCCCTACGGGAACAATGGCAACAGGCCAAAAAATCATATGAGAACTGGTTGCTTTGCTGGGAACAAATGTCACAATTTGCATGGGAGGCACGCTTGTTCAAATATGGCAATAAGGCTGGTAGACTGCTGGCCAGACTAGCGAAGGGAGCCAAGCCGCAGACTACTGTTGGAGCTCTCATTGACGATAATGGTCAACTGAGATCTCATCTCAAGGAGGTGGTAGAGATACTGAGATCCTTCTATACAACACTCTATCAGTCATCAAACTGCGCGAAGGTAAATCTCACAGATTGGTTACAAGGGGCTGTTATTCCTACTGTATCAGACATTGATAGGGCTATGCTTAACTCTCCCGTGTCGAGAGAAGAGGTGGAACAGGTGATAAAGCACTCTGCTCTGGGTAAAGCACCTGGTCCTGATGGGTTGACTATTGAATTTTACCGCATACTATCCCCCGAAATTGCCCCTACTCTCTCTGAGATCTACACGAGTTACATGCAGGGCGCCACCATCCCACCGCAGACCAATACGGCCCATATCAGAGTGCTTCCTAAGCCAGGTAAAGACCTGCATCTAGCTTCTTCCTACCGCCCGATCTCTCTAATCAACGTTGACTTGAAATTAGCATCCAAAATATTGGCCAACAGACTAGCCAGTATATTGCCAAAATTGATATCATGTGCCCAGGTAGGGTTTGTACAGGGTAGGGCTGCAGTGGCAAACGTCCGCAAGGTCCTAACGATCTTAGACGAAACTAATTTACGCCCCAAAATTCATCCATCCCCAGCCATAGTGGCGATCGATGCTGAAAAAGCTTTCGACAATGTGGACTGGGGATGGATGAGTACTGTTCTGGATCATGTGGGTATTATAGGCCCCTTTAGACAGTACATAACTGCTTTATACACCAATCCCTATGCTAGGGTACATATCCCGGGTTTCCTGTCGTCTTCTTTCCCCCTTCTTAACCACTTAAGCCCCCCTAGCTTAAACACCCTTAATGACCAGGCCACTTTTTACAATTCTGCACTACACTACTTTCACCGTTTATTGCTCGGCCATACAACTTACCACCCAAATGAATTTTACCTCCTTTTCTTCTCACTAATAGAGCTTTCATTTGATGCTATTTCATTCTTGCTGACATTTTTACTTTTTTTGCTATTAATCAAAAATTACCGAAATTTTTGCAAAAAAATGACATTTTTCACTTTCTGTTTGAAAATTTGTCAAATAAAACTACATTTCTATATAAATTTTTCTCAAAATGTATTGTTCTACATGTCTTTGATAAAAAAAAAATGCAATAAGTGTATATTTATTGGTTTGGGTAAAAGTTATAGCGTTTACAAACTATGGTGCAAAAAAGTGAATTTCCGCACTTTGACTTTCTGAGCACCTGTCCTGTTTCCTGACGTACTACAATGCCCAGACAGTAGAAATACCCCATAAATGACCCCATTTCGAAAGTAGACACCCTAAGGTATTCACTGAGGGGCATAGTGAGTTCATGGAAGTTTTTATTTTTTGTCACAAGTTAGCGGAAATGTTTTTTTTTTTTTTCAAAAAATTTCATTTTCCCGCAAACTTGTGACAAAAATAAAAACTTCCATGAACTCACTATGCCCATCAGCGAATACCTTAGGGTGTCTACTTTCCGAAATGGGGTCACTTGTGGGGTATTTTTACTGCCCTGGCATTTTAGGGGCCCCTAAAGCGTGAGAATCCAAATGCGTAAAAATGCCCTGTGAAATCCTAAAGGTACTCTTTGGAATTAGGGCCCTTTTGCGCATCTTGGCTGCAAAAAAGTGGCACACATGTGGTATCGCTGTACTCAGGAGAAGTAGGGCAATGTGTTTTGGGGTGTATTTTTACATATACCCATGCTGGGTGAGAGAAATATCACTGTAAATTGACAACTTTGTATAAATTTTTTTAAAAAGTTGTCGTTTACAGCGGTATTTATCACACAAAGTATGGGTATATATAAAAATACACCCCAAAAGTCATTGCCCTACTTCTCCTGAGTACTGAGATACCACATGAGTGACACTTTTTTGCAGCCAAGATGCGCAAAGGGGCCCTAAAACCAATGAGTACCTTTAGGATTTCACTGGGCAATTTTACGCATTTGGATTCCAAACCCTTCTCACGCTTTAGGGGCCCCTAAAATGCCGGGACAATAAAAATACCCCACAAGTGACCCCATTCTGGAAAGTAGACACCCTAAGGTATTCGCTGATGGGCATAGTGAATTCATGGAAGTTTTTATTTTTGTCACAAGTTAGCGGAAATGTTTTTTTTTTTTTTTTTCTTTTTCTTACAAAGTCTCATATTCCACTAACTTGTGACAAAAAATAAAATTTTACATGGACTCACTATGCCCCTCACAGAACACCTTGGGGTGTCTACTTTCTATAATGGGGTCACTTGTGGGGTATTTTTACTGCCCTGGCATTTTAGGGGCCCCTAAAGCATGAGAGCGGTTTGGAATCCAAATGAGTAGAAATGCCCTGTGAAATCCTAAAGGTACTCATTGGATTTAGGGCCCCTTGCGCATCTTGGCTGCAAAAGTGCCACACATGTGGTATCGCCGTACTCGGCAGAAGTAGGGCAATGTGTTTGGGGTGTATTTTTACATATACCCATACTGGGTGTGAAAAATATCTCTGTAAATGACAACTTTTTCCATTTTTTTATACAAAGTTGTCAATTTACAGAGATATTTCTCTCACCTAGCATGGGTATATGTAAAAATACACCCCAAAACACATTGCCCTACTTCTCCTGAGTACGGCGATACCACATGTGTGCCACTTTTGCAGCCAAGACGTGCAAAGGGGCCCTAAATCCAATGAGTACCTTTAGGATTTCACAGGGCATTTTTGCGCATTTGAATTCCAAACTCCTTCTCACGCTTTAGGGGCCCCTAAAATGCCGGGACAATAAAAATACCCCACAAGTGACCCCATTCTGGAAAGTAGACACCCTAAGGTATTCGCTGATGGGCATAGTGAATTCATGGAAGTTTTTATTTTTGTCACAAGTTAGCGGAAATGTTTTTTTTTTTTTCTTTTTTCTTACAAAGTCTCATATTCCACTAACTTGTGACAAAAATAAAATTTTACATGGACTCACTATGCCCCTCACAGAACACCTTGGGGTGTCTACTTTCTAAAATGGGGTCACTTGTGGGGTATTTTACTGCCCTGGCATTTTAGGGGCCCCTAAAGCGTGAGAAGCGGTTTGGAATCCAAATGAGTAGAAATGTCCTGTGAAATCCTAAAGGTACTCATTGATTTAGGGCCTTTGCGCATCTTGGCTGCAAAAGTGCCACTCATGTGGTATCGCCGTACTGGCAGAGTAGGCAATGTGTTGGGGTGTATTTTACATATACCAATACTGGGTGTGAAAATATCTCTGTAAATGACAACTTTTTCCATTTTTTTATACAAAGTTGTCAATTTACAGAGATATTTCTCTCACCCAGCATGGGTATATGTAAAAATACACCCCAAAACACATTGCCCTACTTCTCCTGAGTATGGCGATACCACATGTGTGGCACTTTTTGCAGCCAAGATGCACAAAGGGACCCCAATTCCAATGAGTACCTTTCAGGAGGGCATTTTTACGCATTTTCTTCTCACGCTTTAGGGCCCCTAAAATGCCAGGGCAGTATAAATACCCCACATGTGACCCCATTTTAGAAAGAAGACACCCCAAGGTATTCTGTGAGGGGCATGGTGAGTTCATACAAGATTTTTTTTTGGCACAAGTTAGCGGAATTTGATTTTTTTGTTTTTTCACACAAAGTCTCCCTTTCCGCTAACTTGTGACAAAAATTCAATCTTTCATGGACTCAATATGCCCCTCAGCGAATACCTTGGGGTGTCTTCTTTCCAAAATGGGGTCACATGTGAGGTTTTTGTACTGCCCTGGCATTTGAGGGTCTCCGCAATCATTACATGTATGGCCAGCATTAGGAGTTTCTGCTATTCTCCTTATATGGAGCATACGGGTAATGAGATTTTTTCCGTTCAGCCTCTGGGCTGAAAGAAAAATGAACGGCACAGATTTCCTCATTCGCATCGATCGATGTGGATAAAAAATCTCTGCCAAAAAATATGCAAAAAATAGAGGGGCCTGGCGATTGCCAGGACATAGGGGCTCCGCCCAAACATCCATACCCACTTCAGCTCCTATGTCCTGGCAAACGTGATTTCTCCATTCACATCGATCAATCGATCGGTGTGGAGGAAGACATCTTTGCCAGATTTTTGATACAAAGTGTTTGCCAAAGCATATGAACTCCAACACCTCTCCTCAGCTCACATGCCAGGGCAAACGTACCTGTCCTGCAGAGGAGAAATCTCGTCTTGCAGCGCCGCATACACCGACTTCACGTGTCTTCTGACAGCAGCGCAATGCTTCTCTCAGAATTCACATCAGTGCTGCGGCGTTTTCATCGGTTGGTCCGTTGATCTACCTGGAAAATAAAGGGTGGTTAGGTGGAAAAAAAAAAAAAAGAAAAAACAGGCAACAGGCACATGACTTGAACGTTGCAAACTTTATAAAACATGAATAAAACCTGAACATGAAAAAAAATGAACTTTTAAAACCTGAACTAACTCAAGATTTTTTTTCTTGCTACCTGTTTCATTTTTTTTTCTTTTTTAACCATTTCACGCTTTATTTTCCTAGCAGAAACCTCTCCTTTCCCATGGGACAATGTGTAAAGTGTAAATCACACAGAGATGGTGAGAAGTACACTATACACGTTATCCCAAGTGAAAGGAGAGGTTTCTACCGTTTCACACTTCTGCAGTAGCACAGCAGCACCGTCCCCTATGTGTTAGGGTCTCTCAAAACCTAGTATCCTGAGAGACCCTTGAGCCTGATTGTAAAACTACCTGTGTCCTGCAATCCCTAGGTCCCTAAGTGTACCTGAGTGTGGTACTTCCGGAAACACTCCCCTAGGCATAGGGCAGGGTGGTCAGGACAGTCAGGACAGAAATAACGGGTGTCACGCCTTATTCCACTCCTGCTACAGACACGACATCTTTTTCGGGGTGGCGGTTGGGTTGAGGTACCAGGCACAACGCTAGGGAAGTGCCGCTCGTGTAGACGGCTAACTACACTGGTGGATGGGGCCACGGAACCTCCTGGATACAGGAGTTCCGAAATGATCTCTTCCTGAAATTTGAGGAAGGATCCTGTTCTCCCAGCCTTACTGTAGAGAACGTAACTATTATAGGCAGCCAATTGAAATAAATATACAGACACCTTCTTATACCAGCGTCTGGTGCGTCGGGAAATTAAATACGGGGCCAACATCTGGTCGTTGAAGTCCACCCCTCCCATGTGGAGGTTATAGTCGTGGACCGAGAGGGGCTTTTCAACGACACTGGTTGCCCGTTCAATTTGGACTGTCGTGTCTGCGTGAATGGAGGAGAGCATGTAAACGTCACGCTTGTCTCTCCATTTCACCGCGAGCAGTTCGTCGTTACACAGTGCAGCCCTCTGCCCCCTTGCAAGTCGGGTGGTAAGAAGCCGTTGGGGGTAGCCCCGGCGACTAGGTCGCGCGGTGCCGCAGCAGCCAATCTGTTCTAGGAACAAATGCTTGAAGAGGGCCACACTTGTGTAAAAGTTGTCCACGTAAAGATGGTACCCTTGCCGAATAAGGGTGACACCAAGTCCCAGACTATCTTCCCACTGCTCCCCAGGTAGTCAGGGCAACCGACCGGCTCCAGGGTCTGATCTTTTCCCTCATAGATCCGAAATTTGTGCGTATAGCCTGTGGCCCTTTCACAGAGCTTATACAATTTGACCCCATACCGGGCGCGCTTGCTTGGGATGTACTGCTTGAAGCCAAGGCGCCCGGTAAAATGTATTAGGGACTCGTCTACGCAGATGTTTTGTGCAGGGGTATACAAATCTGCAAATTTCAGGTTGAAATGGTCTATGAGGGGCCGAATTTTGTGGAGCCGGTCAAAAGCTGGGTGGCCTCTGGGACGGGAGGTGGTGTTGTCACTAAAGTGCAGGAAACGCAGGATGGTCTCAAAACGTGTCCTGGACATGGCAGCAGAGTACATGGGCATGTGATGAATTGGGTTCGTGGACCAATATGACCGCAATTCATGTTTTTTGTAATGCCCATGTTGAGGAGAAGGCCCAGAAAAGTTCTAAATTCGGAAACTTGGACTGGTTTCCACCGGAAAGGCTGGGCATAGAAGCTTCCCGGGTTGTCGGCGATAAATTGAGTGGCATACCGATTTGTTTCTGCCACGACTAAGTCATAGAGCTCCGCAGTGAAAAACAGCTCAAAAACCCCAGCGCCGATCCTATCTGAGCTGTTTCCACCCGAACTCCTGACTGGGCGGTGAAAGGGGGAACTACTGGTGCGGCTGAAGTTGGGGGCTGCCAATCAGGATTTGCCAGCACCTCAGGGACTCTAGGGGCTCTACGGGCCTGTCTTTGCGGTGGCTGCGACGGGGAAACTACTGCACGTGCCACCGTACCAGCTTCAACTGCCCTTCTGGTGCTCGCCACTTCACCATGTTCTACGGCAGTGCTGGTACTAGGTCCAGGACGGGCTGCGCTGCTGGTGTATGCCTCACCACGTAACCCGGCAGCGCCAGCCCCACTCTGCTGCCCTTGAAGCGGATCCTGCGCAACCTGCGGTCTAGCAACACGGGGCCGGGTACGCCTGGTTCTATCAGGGACCTCCACCTCCTCGTCAGAACTTTGAGTCAGAGAGCCACTGCTTTCTACAGGTTCATATTCTGACCCGCTAGATTCGTCAGATGAGGGTTCCCATTCCTCATCCGACTGGGTCAGAATCCTGTAGGCCTCTTCAGAGGAATACCCCTTGTTTGACATTTGGCCGTCTAAATTTAGGGGTATTCCCTGAGACTACCCAAGAAAAAAGCAAGCCTGTCTTACAAATGGGAGTGTAGCGAAGTACAGAAGCCGCTGCGATTGATAAAAAGATCAAAACTGATTTTTTTATCGCCGCAGCGCTTATGAAGTGATTGTGCAGTGATACAAAAAAATTTTTTTGTCACTGCGGCGAGGCGGGCGTGGGTGAACGCAGGTGTGGGCGACCGATCAGGTCTGATCGGGCAAACACTGCGCTTGGGGTGGAGGGCGAACTAAAGTGACAGTAATACTATTATAGATCTGACCGTGATCAGTTCTGATCACTTACAGATACTATAAAGTACAAACGCTGATTAGCGCTACGCTAATCAGCGAATCAGTGACTGCGGTGCGGTGGGCTGGGCGCTAACGCTAACTACCTACCAAAGGGACCTAAACTAACCTAAACCTAACAGTCAATACTGGTGAAAAAAAAAAGTGACAGTTCACAAAAGTGACACTGATCACTTTTTCCCTTTCACTATGTATTGACAGGTGATCAAGGGGTTAATTATAGGTGATCAGGGGGTGATCAGGGCCTGATATGTAGTGATTGGTGCACTTACTTGGGATCTGTGCTCTGTGCTGGGTCCAACCGATGAAAAGGACCCAGCACATGGCACAGATCCCTTATAAAAGCCATATGTTTGTAAATATGCCTTATATCGCCTATTTCCATAGGCGATTTTAAAAATCACCAGCCTGCCAGCGCTGATCATTGGCTGGCAGGCTGGTGACGAACTTGTCCTGAGCCCGGCGGTGCGTTCCACTTGCGTTCCACCGGGCTCAGGAGCGCGTCATCTCGCGTCTCGCGAGATGACGCGCGGGCGCGTCAAGGAGGAATGAACCGACCGCCCGCAGGACGCAATCCTGCGTGAGGCGGTCGGAAAGAGGTTAAAGGCACCCGTCAGGGATGCCCGTTATCGCCCCTTCTGTTCAACCTGGTGATAGAGCCTTTGTCTCGGAAACTAGCAGCTGACCAGAATGTGGAGGGGATTCATGTGGGAACGACGACTGTGAAACATGCGCTCTTTGCGGACGACCTTTTACTCTTTTTGAAAAATCCGCATAGGGACCTAGGTTATGTTTTCCAATTGCTAAATGACTTTGGCAGTATCTCAGGTTATAAGGTTAACCAAACCAAGTCTGAAATTTTATTTTTAAATCCTAGTCGCACCAAGCCCCAATTACCTATCACTATACAAGTAGCCACAACGGCCATCAAATATTTAGGGATTCATATTGGTAGGAAACCTGATTCCTTGTACGCATTAAATTACCCCCCGTTGATTAAGAAGATTCTTTCCGATTTGGAAAGGTGGAAAAACTATCCTCTTTCTTTGGGCGGTAGGACTCAGCTCATAAAAATGATTTGTGTCCCTAAACTCCTTTATCTTATGCAAACCGCCCCTATACTTCTGAAACACAAGGACATACGTTCACTGAACTCGGCATTCGGCACCTTTCTATGGGGAGGGAAAAGACCCAGAATAGCCCTGCAGAAACTACAAGTCCCCAAGAACAGAGGCGGTCTAGCTCTCCCTCACCTTCGGCTGTACAACATTGCTGGTTTATTTAGACATTGTGTTGACTGGCTCAATGATACTAGCTTCTACTCTAATACATGCCTGGAAGCGCAATTAGTTCAGCCGTGGTCACTGGGGGCATTGCTACCCTCCAAGTGGGCAGCGGTACCGCAGGGATTGAAAGCTAGTCTGACAATACGTGACACCCTAATTGCGTGGAAAGAGGTCTGTAGGGTCTATCAACTACCCTTCTCTTTCTCTAAACATATGCCACTGTGGGGACACCCGGAATTCCCCGCAGGGATTGATTTCAAGTTTTTTGCCCAGTGGAAGGAGAGGGGTATCCGATCAGTGAGTCATGTATGGAACTTACCGGAGGGGAGACTGTGCTCTCTAAATGACTTGAGAGACAGATTCCAACTCACTCTAGCAAACCAAACTTTTTCATATCTGCAAATCAGGGCTTTTATCACCACTAGGATTTCGGCCCCGGCTGGCGCCCAATTCTCTCGATACTTTGCTTAATAAGGCAGGGGGGAAGAAGTCACTGTCAGACCTCTATAATCATATTAGGGAGATGAAGTTAAAACCGACCATGGAGGGTCTTTTCTCCCAATGGAGCAAGGACTTCACCATCTCAGACTTGGAGAAGAAAATTCTACGAGGGTGGGACAAGGTCAGAAAAATAGTAACGAATGAGGGTTGGAGGGAAACGCACTTTCGGTTTCTGCATAAAGCCATTTATGGTTTCCAATATTCCGGTGGGGATGGGGACCAGACTAGACTCACAGCGTGTCCGAAATGCCAGACTCCAGGAACGGACATGTTGCATGGGATGTGGTTATGCAGTGCCTCTATGAGGTTTTGGAAGATGGTACGGCACCAATTGACCTTACATCTTAAAATTAGGATACCACTAACTCCCGAGTTTGTTCTGTTCCACATTCCTCCGGAGAGATCTTACTTACCCATGATAGCACACGTGGTTGTACTGGCAGCTAAACGCTGTCTGCTGGCTAAATGGCTGCAACCGCACACGCCGTCAGCCACAGAAATATTTCTGCATATTAGGAAATGTTTTGATATGGACAGACTAGATACGGAACAGATGCAAGGTAGACAGGTTAAAGCATTTTTTGCAAAATGGAGTTCCTTTATATCTGCAGCTCTTTCGGATAGGGAGTTAATAGCAATCATGACACCCTTCACAAACTCCGAATGGTACCTGAAACATAAAATAGCGGGCACATTGGGCAGACTATTGGTAGACTGAAGATAAATATTTGTTGTGTGGGGATGAGGAGTGCATCGAGCGGAGGGAGGGGGGGTTGGGGGGGTTATTAGGGGACCTGTTACCATATACGATGTATCGTGTCATTTCTTTGTATGATCATGGCTATTGTTATGGCCTGTCCGATTTTGTCTTTATGAAAATTTAATAAAGATTATATTATAAAAAAAAAATTACCCAAAATTTGGAAAAATTTGCAATTTTCCAAGTTTCAATTTCTCTACTTCTATAATACATAGTAATACCGCCCAAAAATGTTATTGATTTACATTCCCCATATGTCTACTTCATGTATCGATCATTTTGGGAATGCCATTTTATTTTTTGGGGACGTTACAAGGCTTAGAAGTTTAGAAGCAAATCTTGAAATTTTTCAGAAATTTTCAAAAACCCACTTTTTAAGGACCAGTTCAGGTCTGAAGTCACTTTGTGAGGCTTACATAATAGAAACCATCCAAAAATGACCCCATTCTAGAAACTACACCCCTCAAGGTATCCAAAACTGATTTTACAAACGTCATTAACCCTTTAGGTTTTCCCACAAGAGTTAATGGAAAATGGAGATAAAATTTCAGAATTTCGATTTTTTGGAAAATTTTCCGTTTGAATCAATTTTTTCCAGTAATAAAGCAAGGGTTAACAGCCAAACAAAACTCAATATTTATTGCCCCGATTCTGTAGTTTGCAGAAACACCCCATATGTGGGCGTAAACTGCTGTATGGCCAAACGGCAGGACACAGAAGGAAGGGAACGTCATATGGTTTTTGGAAGGCGGATTTTGCTGGACTGGATTTTTGACACCATGTCCCATTCGAAGCCCCCGATGCACCCATAGAGTAGAATCTCCAAAAAAGTGACTCCATCTAAGAAAGTACACCCCTGAAGGTATTCAAAACTGATTTTACAAACTTTGTTAACCCTTTAGGTGTTCCACAAGAGTTATTGGCAAATGAAGATGAAATTTAGGAATTTCTATTTTTTGTTACCTTGCCTCAAAAAAAGTGTAATATAGAGCAACCAAAAATCATATTTACCTTAAAATAATAAAACAAAACTGACACCTTATCGTAGTTTCCAAAATGGGGTCACTTTTTTGGAGTTTCTACTGTAGGGGTGCATCAGGGGGGCTTCAAATGGGACATGGTGTCAAATAATCAGTCCAGCAAAATCTGCCTTCCAAAAACCATATGGCGTTCCCTTCCTTCTACGCCCTGCCGTTTGGCCATACAGCAGTTTACGACCACATATGGGGTGTTTCTGCAAACTACAAAATCGGGGCAATAAAAATTGAGTTTTGTTTGGCTGTTAACCCTTGCTTTGTTACTGGAAGAATTGATTAAAATGGAAAATTTGCAAAAAAATAGCTATTTTCGGACCGTTTTTATTTTTTGTTATTTACATCGTTGAACTGACAGGTTAGATTGTGTGCTATTTCTATAGAGCAGGTTGCTACGGACGCGGCAATACCAAATATGGCTACTTTTTGGGGGTTTTGTTTCAGTTTTACATAATACAGCATTTTTGAAAAAATGATTTTTAGTGTCTTCACATTCTGAAAGCCATATATTTTTTTATTTTTTGGGCGACTGTCTTATGTAGGGGCTCATTTTTTGCGGGATGAGATGTCGGTTTGATTGGAACTATCTTGGGGTGCATATGACATTTTGGTCGCTTGCTATCACACTTTTGTGATGTAAGGTGACAAAAATGGCTTTTGACACCGTATTTTTTATTTTTTATTGTGTTCACCTGAGGGGTTTGGTCATGTGTTTTTTTATAGAGCAGGTTGCGACGGACGCGCCGATACCAAATATGTATACTTTTTATTTATTTATTTAAGTTTTACACAATATTATCATTTTTAAAACAAAACAAATCATGTTTTAGTGTCTCCATAGTCTGAGAGCCCTATTTTTTTTTTTTTTGGGGGTGATTGTCCTATGTGGGGTATCATTTTTTGCGGGATGAGATGACGGTTTGATTGGCACTATTTTTGGGTGCATATAACTTTTTGATCGCTTGCTATTACAGTTTTTGAGATGTGAGGTGACAAAAATGTTTGTTTTTTACATTGTTTTTATTTTATTTTTTTAACAGTATTTACCTGAGGGGTTAGATAATGTGATATTTTTATAGAGCAGGTTTTTACGGACGTGGCGATACATAATATGTATACTTTTTATTTATTTATTTTACTTTAACACAATAATAGCATTTTAGAAAAAAAAATTATGTTTTAGTGTCTCCATAGTCTGAGAGCCATATTTTTTATTTTTTTGGGCGATTGTCCTATATAAGGACTCATTTTTTGCGGGATGAGATGGCGGTTTTATTGGTACTATTTTGGGAGGCATACGCCTTTTTGATCACGTGGTATTACACTTTTGTGATGCAAGGTGACAAAAATGGCTTTTTACACCATTTTTTGTGTTTTTTTACGGTATTTGCGTGAGGGGTTAGGTCACGTGATATTTTTATAGAGGAGATTTTTACGGACGCAGCGATACCTAATATGTGTAGTGTATTTGTTTTTTTTTATTTTTATTCAGTGATATGTATTTTTCTTATTTTATTTTTTCACTTTTTTGACATTTTTTTTGACCCAGACCCACTTGGTTCTTGTAGATCCAGTGGATCTGGTGTCTATATAATACAGTAAGTACACTATATAGTGTACTTACTGTATTTTTTTTTACTTTACAAAGTCTGAATAGGCTTTTGCCTTTAGCAAAAGCCTATTCAGAGTTTCAGTACCATGGCAAGCAGGACGCTTCTGAAAGCGTCCTGCTGCCATGGTAACCATCACCCGCTGCGATTACAGAGCAGCGGGTGATAGGAAGGGAGGGGAGCTCCCTCCCTTTGCTATCCTAACCCGTTGGGGGGGCTGCAAAGGTACAGCAGCCCCCCGATGGGAGAAGGAGGGAGCTCCCTCCATGTTAACACCTTCTATACTTAAACTGCTGACATCTGCAGCACAGATGTCAGCAGTTTATAACAGGGGGTCAGCAATGTGCTGACCCCCTGCTATACCCACTAGACACCAGGGAAATCGTTTGAAAGGAGGCGGGCGGGGGGTCACAATTGCACGTGCCTCCCGCGCCGCCCACCCGCAGCACCGCCCGCAATCCCCCCCTGCACCGCCCGGGGGGACACTAATATGGTGGGGTGCAGGGGGGGGTTAAAATTTATACGTTTGGGGCATATTTTAGTCTCTGATCTGCGCGGTCACAGACCGCGGGGATCAGAGACTACAGATAGCGCAGCAAACCGCAGGTCTGAATTGACCTGCGGTTTGCTGCGATCGCTGACATGGGGGGGGGTCACAGGACCCCCCTGGGCATTGTGCCAAGGTGCCTGCTGATTGATTTCAGCAGGCATCTTGTTCCGATCACCGCCACGTGCGCAGCGGTGATCGGAAACTCACAGGGCGTACATGTACGCCCTTCGTCCTTAAGGGGTTAAGGTGTAATTTTGCCTATTTGATCCTCAGACACTGAATGTTATAGTTTCGTTTGCTTGTCACAACTTGCCGTTTAGTTCGTTCTAACATAAGATCAAGTAAAATTCACAGTTGGTAATCACAACGATTATAGGAGTTTTCTCTGGACACGGACCCATTCATGTCTGTGGGGCCGCAATAAGTGCAGACAGCACACAGTCTGCATCTGTACATCTGGCCCGCAAAGGAGACAGAACATGTCCTATTCTTATCCGTTCTGCAGACAAGCATAGGCATTTTGACAATGAAGCCCATGAAAAGTTTGAGATGCACACAGCATTTATCCATAGGGTCGCGTGATGAGGGCCCTTTAGGTCGCATGATGAAAAGAATTTATGCAAAAGCAGTGTTTCGCTGATGAGGTTTTGGGTTGGGAAAGAAAAAAAACTTAATTTTTTTCTATATTTATTTACTACTTAGGTATTGTGCATTGATGACCAAATGATCCTGCCTGCTCTCTGGTTATCTGTAGTAGATTGGAACCCCTAGTGCCGCCACGTCTGTGTTGTGGACTGCAAAAAGCAGGTCTTTAAAACACGGGCAACAGCTGTGTGAACACTGCATCATGGTTCTCACCCACTGCCTTCAATGGATCCACAAAATGTAAGATAAAGCGAAAGATAGGACATGGCACAGACCCAGAAGCCCACAGAAACCCTTCCGTAGGTTTCCGAGTCAGTGCCTCCACTCCGCAAAAGATAAAACATATCCTATCTTTCGCCTTATCTTGCGGATCGTGGACCCATTGAAAGCAGTGGGTCCGTACGGCGATGCAGAATTCACACAGCTGTTACTCGTCTTTTGCAGACTCATGGTTTCCGGTCCACAACACTGGGACCTGTGTAAATGGGCCCCAAGGTTGGATGACAACCCAATAGCCAGACAGATACATGCAGAGTTTCCCTTCATGCCCATCAATAATCCCTTCTTTTTCTTTAATTTGTCACTGCGCTTTTAAAAACAGTTTTGAAATGTCACAGAGATCAGCGGTGGTCTGAGTGGAGAGACTCCCATCGATCGCTAGAATGAGGAGAGAGAAGCGCTCACTAAGCTCTCTCTCACTGCAGGAGACAGCCCATAGACCTTCTATTGAGTCTGTCTCGATTTCACCTTCTGTATCAAGGAGAGAGAGAGCGCTCTAATTGGGCTCGTGGGGGTCTCGGCACTCAGACCCCATCAAAACCTTTGATATGTTTCTATGACCTATCAAAAGTTTTGCGAAAGCTCAGCGACCCTTTGACATTTACCGTTTATTGGCTGAGATGCTCTGCATATCTGATGCTGGGCTGCAGCATACAACCCCAGCGAGCAGAGATCATTAGAGGACCCTATGACACTTTTTGCATTGAGATTTCCTAGAAAACTGACTATTAATGAAGACCAAACACTGCTAAAGAAAAGCTGGAATCAAAGCCGGAAGCCATTTAGCGAAAGGAATTTTCCATGTATGTAGGTTCTTTTGTGTCTAGCGGAGGCCATTACCATTCATCTGTGCACTCGGATTGTGCTACCAGCAGATAGAATAAACCCGCCTGCTCCCGGAGACATCCTCTGAATCTAAACTGTTAACATTTACTGTCAATTCCTTGCTTTGCAATAGTTATTCATAGGAGATGCACTGCTGGTTATTTATAGGAGGACTATTCTATGAGATGTATAGCAGCCCCGGATTAGCGGCACAGACTCCATCCAGCATCTAAGAAGTGAAGTAACTAGAACATGGCTGCAACCATCAAGGACATTACAAGGACTCTGCTCTGACCCCATATAAAACTGTGCAGGGATCATGTGCACATCTAAATCCGGTAACAAGACACGGGCAGAAGATGCTGCCACGAAGATGAAGTGCATGCAGAGTTTACTGGATGCAAACGCCATTTAAAGGGAATCTGTCACCTGCGCACGTGCGGTACAGTGCTAAAGCTCGCGGGGTGAATGGAACCCTGTAGAGCTTGCACGCCCAATCAGAGATGCAAACACAAACTGAAAGCTTTCAGGACATGATTACGTCTATATCGCCTCAGCCGCTCACTGACAGCGAGGGCAGCCTGCAAAAAAAGTGACTGGTGCTTCGGGTGCAACTGCAACACCCTTGTTGCACCAAGAGGTTCATTTGCGTATACTAAAAAGGCTAATAGCCCTGAATTGGGCCCACATATTAAGATGAGGAAAAACGTCATTACAATAAACTGACAAGCGAACATGTACACAGGCAAAAGTTTTTTTCTCCAAAAGGTATATGGTGATAGACCCCCTTTAAACGCTCTGGCCTTTTTTAGATTGCATTTTATTCATTTGGAGGTAAAAATCATTTTATTAGAAATGCTCAGGTGTTTTTAGGATAGAGTTTAAAAAAAAAAAATAAAAAATCTGTCTGTTTGCTGAGTATCACTTCTCGGTCCCATCAGCTGATGGCTTATGTGAAGCTTTATCTCTGCTCTCCTGAACTCAAACACTCATCAAACACTCATCTAAGCCATATGATTGAGTGTTTATGAGTTCAGGAGATCAGCGATAAGGCTTCACATAAGCCGTCTGATGACAGGACTGATCGGTAATACTCTGCATATTTTTAACCCCCTGTATCTCAAAAATGATTGAACATTTTTAATAAAGACAAATTGAAAAAAAAAAAATGTTTTAGCATAAAACGAGTAAAAAGCAATCTTAAAAAATGCCCCAAAGGTGTCCATAACCCTTAAGGAAAAGCAATTTTATAAGGGAAAGAACAACAAGTCAAACCTATTAAAAAGGGCTTTTCCAAGCTGAACTTGGATGGCTTGTTCCTTAGGCTAGTTTCCCACTAGCGGCAGGGAGTCAGTCAGGCTGTTCCGGCGGGTAAACAGTCTGTCGGATTCGTCCAGCCGCTAGTTCACGTGTGCCCCCGGACTGCCGCTCCATCCCCATTCACTATACTTTTAGTCCGGCGGCCTCTCGCCATGCTGCCGCTGGAACTCCGCCCCTGCCCCAATTATAGTCAATAGGGATGGAGCGGCAGTCCGGGGACACACGTGAACTAGCGCCAGGACGGATCCGACAGGCTGTTCACCCGCCGGAACAGCCGGACGGACTCCCCTGCCGCTAATGTGAAAGTACCCTTAGCATAGGCCATCAATATCAGACCAGTGGGTGTCCGAATTGTAACACGCCTGATGATCAACTTCTTGAAAGGCCTGTTCGCTTATGTGAGAGCTACAGCCTCTAAATTTATTACCTCGGTCCATCTACCTGTACCGGCAGGAGGCTGCAATATTCTGTTCTGCTGCTACTAGGTAGACGCTGTGCAGACAAATGCAGGTAAACATTTCAGAGATGGCTGCAGTTGTGCCGAAAGAGGGATCCCCATCAATCAGATATGAATGGTCTATCCTAAGGAGAGGCCATCAATATGCTGATCCCAGAAAATAAGAAATACCAGTTTTCTGTTCCAGGCACCATTACTGGTATCTACTCAGCTTTTCCACTTTGTGTATGGATGCTGATTGCACACTTCTCATTCATACATGATCAACATCTTATTCCCCAATCTTAGATTCGGAGCATTTCTTGGCATTAATTTTGGCAATCAATCCAGTCATCGATAGCCCCAGCATTCACATGGTGTACAAGCTAGCTTCACCAGTGAGGCCAGTTATTGGAGGCAGCAGGCACAGGGATGTACTGCATGTTATTGCACCAGGAAAGTTACCAAAGAGCGACGGAGACCACTTAAAGTGGTATTCCCATCACATACAATGGGCGCATTGTCCGATAGGTAAGGTCCCGCCTCTGGGACCCGCACTTGCACCAAGAACGGAGCGGGAGAGGTGGCGGACGGCGCAGCCGCCCTCCATTAATTTCTATGGGGCTGGCTCAGTTATTTCTGTCGGCCCATAGAAATTAATGGCGACATATTGTCAGGCTATCCCGCCAATGTTGCTAGAGGACCAATGGCTGTGCCACCAATGTCTTGATGAGAAAACAGCTTTAAAAGGGAGTCCGTCACCTCATTTGGCCATTATAGACTAAGTACACAGCGCATTTGCCTAACAGTAGCTTCTAATGGTACCTTTGTTTAGTCGTTTTGCAGTTCACTGGAAGCAAAAACAGAGTGTAATCGGTATGTAAATTAGGGCTCGCAAGTGCCCAGGGGCGGCGTTCACATCGTTGGAGCCCAGGCTGTTTATCCTCTTTGGCTCATATCCCCGCCCCAGCCTCTACCCGCCCTTCTTTTGCGTCCTCCATCGTGCGATCCTGCGCGCTCCGTTGCAGGGTCGGAGCATCGCATCGCGATGCCCATTCTGGACATGACTTCACTGGAGATACTGCGCATGCGCCGGCCAATGGGAGGCGGACCAGAGGCCCACAGGAGAAGAGGAAAGCCACCCTGCGCATGCGTAATTACACTACATCGATGCTCCAAAAGAGACAACCCATAGCGTAATGTCCATCACTTCCTCTTCAAACAGCTAATCGGCGGGGATCCCGGGTGTCAGACCCCCGCGATAGATATTGATGACTATCTTGGGGACAGGTCATCAATATAAGAAAATTTTTGAAGTGGAGACAAAAGTCCTGCATGCACTACTTTTGTCTCTGCTCCAAAATCATCTACTGAGTGGACACCTAACGGACCCCATTATAGTCTATGGGGTTCTTAGGCTCAGTAACAAGTAACACGTACACCAGCATAACAAGTCCACGTACACCTGCACAAACATTAGTACCAGTAACGCCATAGAGTCATTTTATTACTTTAAGAAAGTTTATTACTCACCCTGAGCAAGTCATCAATTCTGCCTTCTTTTTTTTCCAGATCCTGGTTTTTATTACTTTCTAGGGCAGCAAGCTTCAGCATGGTGAGATCAGTCTGCAAGACATAGATAGAAAGGTGACTTTACAGACACAACTTATTTTGTGGACTATCTATATGTGTGTTCATATATTTATATATATATATATATATATATATATATATATATATGTTACTTAGGGTAACAGGACCCATTCTCGTGATCGGTAGGGAACAGATTTTGACAGACTTCACCACAAATAATGCAGGCAGGAGTAGGACCCTTCAGGCATCAATCATCTCAACATTAAAGAGGCATTCCAGTTAAAACGAGTCATCCACTCACTAACAAGGGGTAACTCTTAAATCAGTGGGGGACCAACTAATGGGAGACTCATCTATCACATAAATGGGAGTGCCACGCCCACCCGGTTCAACAGAGTGCTGATAGAGAATGCGCACTGCCACTCCATTCAAACTCCATGGGACTGACGGAAGGATAGTCAAGCACTGTAACTGTGGTTGTGTGCAATCGGCGCTCCATACACACAGGGCTGTCAAGTTTAGTAGGGGCCCCAGCTTTCGGACCCTGCTGATACAGGCGGCCATATTCAATAGCTGTTGGCTAAACTACTGTTCTGCCAGCAGCTCTCTCCGGACTCCACCATACACATGAATGTTCGGTTCGGCCAAGCGTGTATGTGTATTCTTTGGGTAGAGCAGTAAAAGCCGCTGCCAGACACTTCCGGGGGTGTCCTATCTTCCGGGAGAACAAAAGGATAGGGCGAAAATGTTTATTTCACCACCAGATCCTTGTCTACCCCAACATCAGCTGTGAGGGCAGAGTCAGGCGTTTCCATGTATTAGAGTGTCGGTGGGTTTGGCCAACAAAAGCCTAATGTGCATGGCCAGCTCAAAGGGGTTCTCTGGGAATTAATATTACTTTATTAAAAATATATTCCCAAATAACTTTCATTAGTTATAATGGCTCGTTTTGTCTGGGGAAATAAAATGGCCGGTGTCCTATCAGTACACACAAAACCTGTCCTAATCACACAGAACAATTCACTTCTGAACCATGAGGCAAAGAGCTGCCTCATCCTCCTCTCTGCTTGTCAGGGATTATGATCCTGAATGCAGCTGATAAGATCTATAGTTGAATCTCTGTGGGAATGGAGTTCATGAGGAGACATGAAGTACAGAGAAGACGGACAGGACAGATTGTGGTAATGTAGGCTGCATACAAGTGCTGCTGCTCATCAGCCACATCCCCACCTTCTCTCTGTACTTCATGTTCCTCATGAACTCAATTCCTAAAAAGATTCACCTGAAGATCTTACCAGCTGTATTCAGGATCATAACCCCTGACAAGCAGAGAGGAGGATGAGGCAGCTTTTTAGCTCAGTGCTCTGTAGTAACTTGTCCTGCTGTGTGATTAGGACAGGTTTTGTGTGTACTAATAGGACAGTGGCCATTTTATTTCCACTGATGACTGCTACCTAGACAAAACAAGCCATTATAACTAATGAAAGGTTATTGGGAACATATTTAGAATTAAGGAATATTTCCGAATTTTAATTTTCTTAGTCCCTGGAGATCGACTTTAAGACATGTATACCCAATCTTGAGAATATGTGTTTTCCCATGGGAAACCCCTTTAAGGATAATGTGACATAGACCAAAGAGCTAACAACCTGTAAAGCAGAACAGATCAGCATCAAAGGAGAATACTCACTTGTATCAGTTTATATGATATCTGCTTTGTAGGTGTCAAAAGATGGTCCCCAAACGCTAATGCCGTAGGTGAAGGACTGTTCTGTCGAACCTTTGACAAAATGTAAACTAAGTAAACACATGTAGGCTGGAGTGGACAGGAGCATAAAGAAAAAAAAAAGCATAAAGATCATGTGCAACAAGTAGGGTTTATGACTAGAGTTGAGCGAACTTGGAATTTGGAATCCGGGGTGAAGTCACACTTAGGCTACCACCTCTTATCTAATCCAGTGCTGAGCCACGCCCCCTGCACTGATCACATGACGGTGACGTCATCCCGGGTCCTCCGTGTTGTCCAAGGTTCGGGTTCATTGAAGAATCCCCTTATGGATTCCAAATGTCGTTATGGTCCGTGGTAGCGGAATCCATAACGGGATGCTTGGATAACCCGAACCCGAACTTTGAACGCCGAACTTAAAACAGAAGTTCGCTCAACTCTATTTATTACTACTCCACATTTGTACGTTTGCCACCATAGCACTTAAAGAGGAGCTGTCCCCTCTCCTGACAGGTCTCTTTTATTAAGTAATTGCGTTCAACATCATTGCTATTTTGCAGGTAGCTACTAAAACGGTCATGTCAGGAGAGGTGACGGGTCCTCTTTAAAGTCTATGCACGCTTTTGGCTAACCTATTAAATGCAGCACAAAGTATGGGGACACACGGAAGAAAGTATGCATTAACCAGAATTTGTCCGTTACCATGGAGACATTTAGTCTGCATAGGAGCTGAAGAAAGAAAACGAGATCTATCACAAAGTTGTTTCATTTTAGATGTGGTCAGAAAATGTTAAAATAAATTAGTTACAAAGATGTATGAGGAGATCCATGGGAGGAACAGGGCTGCTTCTAAATTTGTTATAAAGAGATTGTCATGTACTATATATCCGATATTCACTGTTTACATTATTTATGGGATAAAACCTTTAAAGGGTTAATTTGGGCCCCATTAAAGGGAATTTGTCAGCAGATTTGTCCCTATGACACTGGCTGACCTGTTACATGTGCGCTTGGCAGCTGAAGGCATCTGTGTTGGTCCCATGTTCATATGTGCCCGCATTGCTGAGAAAAATGTTTTATTATATGCAAATTAACCTCTAGGAGCAATGGGGGCGTTGCAGTTACACCTAGAGGCTCTGCTCTCTCTGCAGCTGCCACGTCCTCTGCACTGATTCATAGAGCCAGGTGTGATGACATTTTCTCGGTCTGATGGTTTAATAAGTGCAGAGAGTGCGGCAGATGCAGAGAGAGCAGAGCCTCTAGGTGTAATGGTAACGCCCTCGTTGCTCCTAGAGTCTCATTTGCATATATTAAAACATCATTTTTCTCAGAAATGCGGGCACATATGAACATGGGGCCAACACAGATGCTTTGAGCTGCCAATCGCACATGTAACAGGTCAGCCGGTGTCAGAGTTACAGATCTGCTGACAGATGCTCATCAAGGACAAGAATGGAGAAACGTCTGACCTGATATTATACTCTGATTTTCCAGCACATGAGAACAATGTCGCTGCAGTCACATGACTCCTAATGTGGACAGCACTGGTGGCAATGGAGGACAGGTGACCACGGGATAACAGTGACATAGGGGCAGCACCAGACCTGAATTTACATGGGGCTGCAATTTTTAAATAAAGTACATTAATAAGGCATGTGTATTTCTACGCCCGAGGTGTGGTTCTAGATTACCAGGTGCCGAGCAGATCATTTTTACGAATATGGAGCCGCACAATTAAAATACTATAAAGATATACATGGCTAATACATACAGTGCTAAGACTCACAGAAGATGAAGGTGTGGAATGTGAGTGGGAGTTCTGCGGAGACCGGATTGAAGGAGGTAGGCCTCTAACAGGACTGGAACCATTCCCAGCTTGATACTGAAAGACACGTACCAATAACAAGGTCATTTGCAAAAAAAATAGGAGGCTTAAAGGGGTTGTCCGGGCTACAGGTATTGATGATCTATCCTCTGGGTAGGCTATCAACATTAGATTGGTAGGGGGGTTAAAACCCGACAACCTCACTGATCAACCATTTCAGGCGGCCACATAACTGGAAACTATATGATGTAAGAAGCAAAAGCGGAAGGCTCCGTCCGTACACTGTGTAATTACCGGCATCTCTGTACTGCAGCTCAGCTCCACTGATCTGAATGGCAGCGGAGCTGCAGTACCCTGGACGGCCACTACACAGTGTAAGGAGATGTCTGTTCCCAGGACCATGGCTGCTTGAAACAGGTAAATCAGCGGGTGCCAGGTGTCATATCCCCCAACCCGAGGATAGGTCATCAATATCTGTAACCAGAACAACCCCTTAAACCACCTAACAGTTTTGCCCAAGCTGTGCTCAACCTTTAAAATAAAGTACTTAATAGTTCAACCCAAGGCAAGCTCAGGCGGCTCAGTAAGACTGCTTTAACTTCTCATATCGTCGGCTGGATAGAAGCTGGGTACAAGACCAGAATCACAGCAGTATTTCCTCTACATTGGAAGATACAGCTGTTGGAAATCAGGTCAGGAGTGATAGCAGCTGAAGGTGAAAGCAAGTTTTGGCTGCTTTTACTCCCCACCCAATTTCTAGGTCCTTGTTCACATTGCGGTGTCAGTTTGACGTCCGTGAAAAAAATGTGTCCGCGTTTCATTCGTGAAGGACTCATGTTTTGTCAACGTGTCTGTTTTTTGCCCTCCAATAATGCTCAGCTGAAAAGTTAATTTCCAGAGCATCTCCTACCAGTGGTCAGTAAAAAAAAACAAAAAAACACTGACCAAACACGAATTCCATCAGTGTTGTGACAGTTTGACTTCAAAGGGCGTTTTTGGTTTGCATCATGGACGAAAGTAGTGCATGTCTCCATGGATTTTTTCACTGACCCACGGTCAGTAAAACATACTGATTGATGTGTGAACCAACACTAAGATTAATGTGTATGTGTGCTATTCTCAGAAAATGCAGACAATCTACATCAATGAAAAGCAGAAATGTCGACAAGACCTTACAGCGGTATCTTCTGATGTAGAGGAGCTGCTGCCATGATTCTGGTCTTATTTTAAAACTTAGATTGTCAGCTTTCAAACAGGATCACATCTCTAGCTACTACAGAGCCTGAGATATGAAGAGTTAAATTAGCCTTCCCCGCTTCAGTTGGTGCGATTAACTGAGCCTGAAAGAGGAAGAGGGGGGCAGTGGAGGAGCAGACAGCCTTCAATACAGGAGAAAAAAAATATAAAATTTTGCAACATCATAATCGTAGTTACCCACAGAATAATGTTATGTCATTCACACCACACTCCAAAAATAAACTCCATAAAATATAGTTAAAATTGCTGTTTTTTAGCGTTTCCACAAAAAATAAAAATAAATAAGTCATTTAATACAGTATATGAAGCCCAAAATGGTTCCTAAAAAAAAAACTAGAATTCATCCCGCAAAGTTCAAAGGAAATGGCTGCAAGTGCACTGGAGGGAGGCGGCGAGCAGGCTTTCCTTTTTTTCCACTTTATATAAACCTGTCGTAAACTGCCGCACAAGTCTGGTGCTTCGCCGCCGCCACCTCTCGTCTTGCTCTGCTCCTCCACCGCCACCAACTCGCTCTGCTCCTCCGTGCAGTAGTATGAGTGACATATGACTAAAACTCGGTGGGACCTAACAAAACAGACTTTTCTCTGTTCCATGGGGCAGCTAACATATAAAGCGGTAAGTGATCTTGCTGCCATCTGCTGGAACATTACCAAGACTTTGTACAAACATTAATATGCGTCACCAACACGTCTTCACTCCAGTGTCACAGGTTGTCCGTCTGTGATGTGATACGCATATAAATAGAGATATCACTGTGTACATACATGACGTGTATATCCATCTGTATGTATCGTGTGTACTGGGCTCTAGTTTGTTTACATTGATGGTGTTTTCTGTGTTTTCAGTTGCGTTACCCTTTGTGACCGACAGCCCACTACTGACTGCTGACATAACCCCTGGCTATTTCACTACTCATTCAGGTAACGACTGCAGTCACTGTCCATGGGAGCGATTTATAGAGGTAGGAGAACTTCATATTTGAAGACAGCTTCCTCATGTACTGCTATTTTGGGGGTAGAGATGGACAGCACCACAGAATTTACCCTAGGATCGTACCCCAGTTACATGGATCTGGCATCCCTACACTACCACACACCGCGCCATACAGTATAATAGCGCCTTGTGGCCCACCGCCTCATACAGTATAATGTCTACTTACAGCTGCCCCATACAGTATAACTTCTCCTTGTGGCTGCCCCAGTGCCCCATACAGTAAAATGTCTCCTTGTGGCTGCCCCATACAGTTAAATGTCTCCTTGTAGCTGCCCCAGTGCCCCATACAGTATAACGTCTCCTTGTAGCTGCCCCAGTGCCCCATACAGTATAATGTCTCCTTGTGGCTGCCCCCATACAGTATAATATCTCCTTGTGGCTGCCCCCATACAGTATAACCTCTCCTTGGGGCTGCCCAGTGCCCCACACAGTATAACGTCTCCTTGTGGCTGCCCAGTGCCCCACACAGTATAACGTCTCCTTGCGGCTGCCCAGTGCCCCATACAGTATAACGTCTCCTTGTGGCTGCCCCATACAGTATGACGTCTCCTTGTAGCTGCCCCTACAGTATAACGTCTCCTTGTGGCTGCCCCCTACAGTATAACGTCTCCTTGTGGCTGCCCCATACAGTATAACGTCTCCTTGTGGCTGCCCCATACAGTATAACGTCTCCTTGTGGCTGCCCCATACAGTATAACGTCTCCTTGTGGCTGCCCCATACAGTATAACGTCTCCTTGTGGCTGCCCCATACAGTATAACGTCTCCTTGTGGCTGCCCCATACAGTATAACGTCTCCTTGTGGCTGCCCCATACAGTATAACGTCTCCTTGTGGCTGCCCCATACAGTATAACGTCTCCTTGTGGCTGCCCCATACAGTATAACGTCTCCTTGTGGCTGCCCCCATACTGTATAACGTCTCCTTGAGGCTGCCCCCTATTGTATAACGTCTCCTTGTGGCTGCCCCTATTGTATAACGTCTCCTTGTGGCTGCCCCATAGAGTAAAATGTCTCCTTGTGGCTGCCCCCATACAGTAAAATCTCTCCTTGTGGCTGCCCCCATACAGTATAACGTCTCCTTGTGGCTGCCCCCATACAGTATAACGTCTCCTTGTGGCTGCCCCATACAGTATAACGTCTCCTTGTGGCTGCCCCCTACAGTATAACGTCTCCTTGTGGCTGCCCCCTACAGTATAACGTCTCCTTGTGGCTGCCCCCTACAGTATAACGTCTCCTTGTGGCTGCCCCCATATAGTATAACACATCCTTGTGGCTGCCCCCTACAGTATAACGTCTCCTTGTGGCTGCCCCATACAGAATAACGTCTCCTTGTGGCCCCAAGTGTTTTTTTCTTCTAAATGGATATTTATCGCAACATATATTGTTATCGCGATACATTTCTTAATATCGTTATTGTGGGAATATTTTTGATATCACCAGGGGGTAAAATGTTGCTAGGAATCTGTCACTAGTTTTAGGGTGTCCTAACTAAGAGCAACATAAAAACTAGTGACAAATCCCATTAGCAAAATGCTGGGTCACTTTATTTAATTGTATTGAACAGCTCCAGTGCATAATGATGAGTCCTGAATATTCATGAGCTCATGAATATCAGGACTCACTGGCATGTGCTGGAGCTGTTGGAACCAAGCAGTATAAGGCTACATTCACACAAACGTATTTTGTTTCCGTGTTCGATCCATTTTTTTTTGCAGGTAGAATGCAGACCCATTTATTTTAATTGGTCCGCCAAAAATGCGGACAGGACTGTGTGCTATCCGCATCCGTATGTCTGTTCCGTACCCCACAAAAAAGATAGAACATGTCCTATTCTTGTCCGTTGATCCGAAAAAATAATGGATGCCAAACGGAACGTCATCCGCTTTTTTTTTTTTTTTGCAGATCCGCAACTTGCGGCCCGCAAAACACATACGGTCGTATGAATGTAGCCTAAAACTGGTGAGACACTCCCTTTAAGGCCATGCGAATCTTCTCTGTACCGTTCCAAGCTTAGTATATCTTCTGCCGAAACGAGCACTAACATTACTTATCTCACTAAAGGGGTTAAAAATGCACTTGTGCCCCCTGAACTGTGCTCCAGCTATATTTACTTCAGACATAAATTAAAAATCTACAATAAAAAGTGACATTTTCTAGAGAGATTTGTCTAATTCTAATGTGACTATTTTTAACTCCCTTCAAAGTGTCAGTTCCAGTGCTGGCAGCTGCAGGGACAGCTAATCAGCGGGGATGCCAGGTGCCGAGCCCCGCAGATCTGATATTGATAACCGATTGTGAGGATAGGTAATGAACATCTGTAGCCCCCCAAAAGATTCCCATATATATAGTTTAACTTACATCAAAATAGTCACTAATCTTGTGACTTCGGTTACCACTGTTCTTTCCTATGGTAGAGAAAGCAAGAAAACATTAGTGAAAATCTCAAGCACAGCCGAAGCAAAACCAAAACGCGAACTAATTTGTAAGAAATATGCTCATCCTTAAAGGTACGGGTCCATACTATGACAGTGCCCATACATGATAACAGGCAGCTGCAAACTGCTGGTCCAAGTATTTGTCTTACCTATTCAATGCATTTGTGAAAAGCTTAAGGCCCCTTTCACACGGGCGAGTTTTCCGCGCGGGTGCAATGCGTGAGGAGGACGCATAGCACCCGCACTGAATCCGGACCCATTCATTTCTATGGGGCTGTGCACATGAGCGGTGATTTTCACGCATCACTTCTGCGTTGCGTGAAAATCGCAGCATGCTCTATATTGTGAGTTTTTCACGCAACGCAGGCCCCATAGAAGTGAATGGGGCTGCGGGAAAATCGCAAGCATCCGCAAGCAAGTGCGGATGCGTTGTGATTTTCCCGCGTGGTTACTTAACGGGACCCGATCTCTATTATTTTCCCTTATAACATGGTTATAAGCGGAAATAATAGCATTCTTAATAAAGAATGCATAGTAAAATGAAGTGGAAGGGGTTAAAAATAATAAAAGTTAACTTACCTTAGCCACTTGATCGTGTAGTTGCGATCTGTCCTCTCTTTCCCAGCATCAGCTAAGAACTAAAGGACCTGGGATGACGTCACATCACATGGTCCAATCACATGGTCCATCTTAACATGGTGATGGACCATGTGATTGGACCATGTGATGTGACGTCATCACAGGTCCTTTAGTTCTTAGCTGATGCTGGGAAAGAGAGGAGAGATCGCAACTACACGATCAAGTGGCTAAGGTAAGTTAACTTATTATTTTTAACCCCTTCCTCTTCATTTTACTATGCATTCTTTATTAAGAATGCTATTATTTCCCCTTATAACCATGTTATAAGGGAAAATAATAAATTCTCCAGAAGACCCGAGAAGATCCAGAATTCTCCGGCTTCGGGTTGGGTACCAAACATGGCGTTTTTTCTCACGCGCATGCAAAACGCATTACAAACGTTTGCACCCGCACGGAAAAATCGCGCATATTCCTGCAACGCACCCGCCTCTTATCCGGGCGTCAAACATGACGCCCGTGTGAAAGAGGCCTAAGGCCTCATGCACACGACCGTATTTTGTTGCCTTGTCCGTTCAGTTTTTTTTTTTTTTTTGCTGATAGGATGCGGACCCATTCATTTCAATGGGTCTGCAAAAAATCAGTATGTCTGTTCCGTAGCCCCGCAAAAAAAAAATTGAGCATGTCCTATTTTTTTCTAGTTTGCGGACAATGATAGGCATTATTACAATGGATCCACAAAAATAACAAATCCGCAAAAAAAAAAAAAAAAAAAAAACAGATGCCATACGGACGATATCCGGACCGCAAAACACATACGGTCGTGTGCATGAGGCCTAAATGTGGAGTTTTCTCATCTTATCGTTACTGTTTCCGAGATAGGGAAACAGCTTGCTATGCTACATTGTTTCCATTGCTCCAACGCACTGCAATAGGAGCTACTGAAACAGCATAGCACTGGCCCGCTCCGCTCTGACCCGGCCGCCTGGTGGTCGGGGCTTAGTTCCCATCTTGCCTTTGTAACGGTGAGATGAGACAACCGCTTCAATAACAAGTTACAATATGGCTTCATAAGGCTCGTTAGCAATTGTACTTAAAAGGGTTGCACAAGATAATAAAAAAATCTTGGACAAGCCCCCAAAGGTGTAAAAAGAAAAACGATGCTGTTCTTACTTCTTTGTCCGGCACTATCCTCTGTGCTGCCGGTCCAGTCCCCCTGTACAGACTTCAGCGGTGACATGCATACATACAGCACGACCACTGCTGCACGTCCCTGCCTCAGTCTATAAACACGCAGCCGCAGAAGGACCGGATCAGCAGAACAGACAGCAGCTCTGGAGAAAGAGCCAAGCATAACATAGTTTTTTAATTTACACCAAACTCTTTAACCCCTTCTACCCTGGGCCAGTTTTCACCCTTCTGCCCAGGCCGTTTTTTGCAAATCTGACGTGTGTCACTTTATGTGGTAATAACTTTGGAATGCTTTTATTTATCCAAGCCATTCAGAGACTGTTTTCTCGTGACACACTGTACTTCATGATGAAAAAATGTTCAAAATTTCAATTTCTCTGCTTTTAAAACAGAAAGTGATACCATATAAAATATTTGTTACTTAACATTCCCCATATGTCTACTTTATGTTGGCATCATTTTGTAAATTCAATTTTTATTTTTTTTATTTTTTAGGGCGTTCAAAGGCTTAGAATTTTAGAAGAAATTTTTAACATTTTTAAGAAAATTTCCAAAACCCACTTTTTAAGGACCAGTTCAGGTCTGAAATCACTTTGTGGGGCTTACATAGTGGAAACAACCCATAAATTAACCCTTTGTAGAAACTACACCCCTCAAGTTACTGAAAACTGATTTTACATACTTTGTTAACACTTTAGGTATTCCATAACAATTAAAGAGAAATGGAGATGAAATATCTAAATTTCACTTTTTTGGCAGATTTTCCATTTTAATCCATTTTTTTCTTTAACACATCGAGGGTTAACAGCCAAACAAAGCTCAATATTTATTAGCCTGATTCTGCGATTTACAGAAACACCCCACATGTGGTCGTAAAATGATGCAAGGGCACAGAAGAAAGGAAGCACAATATGGTTTTTGGAAGGCAGGTTGTTACGGACGCAATGATATCAAATATGTCTACTTTCTTTGTTTTGTGTCCGTTTTACATAATTAAAGCATTTTAGAAAAAAAAATTAATGCTTTTATGTCTCTATTTTCCTTTTTTTTTCTGCCGATCGTCTTGTGCAGGGGCTCGTTTTTTGCAGGAAGAGTTGGCGTTTTTATTGGTACCATTTTTGGGTGCATATGATTTTTTGATCATTCATTATTACACTTTATGGGGCAAGATGACCAAAAAAATTGTTTGTTTTGGCACGGTTTTTATTTATTTATACAGAGTTAACCTGAGGGGTTAGATCATTGACATTTTTATAGAGCAGGTTGTTACGGACTTGGCAATACATAATATGTATACTTTTTCTTATTTATTTACGCGTTACACAATAATAGCATTTTTGAAACAAAAAAAAATGATGTTTTACTGTCTCCATAGTCTCAGAGCCATATTTTTTTTTATTTTTTGACCGATTGTCTTAGGCCTCTTGCACACAACCGTATGGCTTTTTCAGTATTTTGCGGTCCATTTTTTTCTGATCCGTTTTTCACTTCAGTTGTGGTTCCATTGTTCCGTTTTTCCGTATTGGAGTATACAGTAATTACATAGAACAAATTGGGCTGGGCTTTAAATTTTCAATAGATTGTTCAGCAAAAACAGAACGGATACGGAAGACATACGGATGCCTTTCCGTATGCTTTCCTTTTTTTTGCGGACCCATTGACTTGAATGGAGCCACTGAACGTGATTTGCGGACAAGAATAGGACATAGTCTATATTTAAACAGAACGGAAGGCAAACGGAGACACTTCAGTATTTTTTGCAGACCCATTGAAGTGAATGGTTCAGTATACTGTCAGTATACTGAACTGAAAAAACTGCCAGTATACGGTCCGCAAAATACTGTCGTGTGCAAGAGGCCTTAGGTAGGGTCTCCTTTTTTGCAGGATGAGGTGACGGTTTGATTAGTGCTATTTTGGGGGGCATACGCCTTTTTAATCGCTTAGTGTTGCAATTTTTGTGATTTTTTTTTACGGTGTTCAGCTGAGGGGTTAGGTCATATGATATTTTTATAGAGCCGGTTGTTATGGACGCGGCGATACCTATTATGTATACTTTTTTTTTTTATTTCTCTTTAACACAATAATAGTATATTTGAAACAAAAAAATGATGTTTTAGTGTCTCCATGCTCTGAGAGCTATAGTTTTTTAATTTTTGAGCGATTTTCTTATGTAGGGGCATATTTTTTGATGGATGAGGTGACGGTTTTATTGGTACCATTTTGTGGGACATATGCCTTTTTGATCACTAGGTGTTGCACTTTTTGTGATGTAAGGTGACAAAAATGGCTATATTTTTGGACACGGTTGTTATATATTTTTTTTTATAGTGTTTATCGGACGGGGTGGCTCATGTGATATATTTATAGAGCCAGTCATTACGGACGCAGTGATAACTAATGTGTGTGTTTTTCCTTTTTTTTTTATTATAAAATCAGGGGAAAGGGGCATTTGTTTTCTTTTTTTATTTGAAACTTTATTTTTAATTAAAAAAAAAAAAAATACTTTTTTTGCTTTTTTTTTTCAACTTTATTTCAGTCCCACTCTGGGACTTCAATTTTTTAGGGTCTGATCCCCTCTGCAATGCATTACAATACATCTGTATTGTAATGCATTTCCTGTTAGTGTATTACACAGAGTAATACACTAACAGATTGCCTAACGCTGGGTTCACACCCACGTGTTTTTGGCAATAGTACTTGTTTATGCGTCGGGCGTTTTTCAGCGCGTTCGAATGCGCTGTAAAACGCGAAAATGTGAACCAGTCCCATAGGGAAGCATTGGTTTGCATCGGTTATGCGTTTTACAGCGCGTTCGAACGTGCTGTAAAACGCGCAAGTGTGAACTGAGGGTAAGAGACCGGCCTGGAGCTGAATCTCCTTGGCCCCCGTAGAAGGCAGGTCCCGATGCCGTGCAAGGCATTGGGCAGCCTGTGCATGGCATCGGGCTGCCTTGTCACCCATCCGGTCCTGACAGTAGATTTCAAGGGGAAAAAAAGGATTGGGCATGCAGATTATTTTCCTCTCCCAATTTCGGGAACCTGCACACTTGGCTCAGGTGTGTTTGTGTGCATGTGTATTGGGGGCGGGGGAGGGGCAATCTGGGAGCAACAGCTGCTGGCCAAGCGAGCGTTTGGTTGTCAGCTATCTAAGGTATATGGTCACCTTAAGGCAAGTTCTTATACTGCTATTACATACCGCAGTTTCTTCAATACCTGCCGCAGTGTCAGTGCGTTGCTTGAGGTACACGTGGGAATAAAACCTGCTACTAAGTTATAATACAAAAGATTCTCAGCACTGGTCAATGGAGGCGAGACAAAGATGCCAGCAGCTACTGGATGATTAGACAGAATATCACCTACATCATGTCACCGTGATCAGACACGAGCAGAAATGCTGCAGGCAGCTGAATTAAATAACGAGCAGACCTGAAGAGTTTGTAAAATAAATTGGATCGACATCTATTTTTAATGCCGTTAAATGGCGTCCAAACCAGAGATGCTCAAAACCTACATTCAATCCATCATCTCTGTATTACCGTGCCAATTTAATGAATCAATTTGAACGTGAACTCAAAGCATTTCTGGCCTCATCGGAAGGTGGAGAATTGCCTTCACCATGGGTGTGCACCCCAATTCAGTTACACATCTGCATGTAGAAGATTACCTCTGGTTTAGAGGCATTCTGCATAAAATATCAGGCAACTGCACAAGGCCCCGTGCACACGGCCGTTGCTCAGCAAATTCCGGTCCCCAATGCATGGGCACTATCCGTGCGTCTGCCGCGATGGATCCAGACCCATTCAACTTGAATGGGTCCGTGATCCGTCCACACCGCAAATAAATAGGACAAGTTCTTTTTTTTTTGTGGTGCGGAGGCACGGAGAGAAACCCCACGGAAGCACTCTGATATGCTTACGTGGCGTTCCATACCTTCTGGATTGCGGACCCATTAAAGTGAATGGGTCTACATCTGTGATGCGGGGTGCACAAGGCCGGTGCCCGCATATTGAGGACCCGCTGTTTGCAGGCAGCAATACGTGCCATGGCCGACAACGGCCGTGTGCATGAGGCCTAATAGTGATAAAAGGAATCATGTTGAACTGATATACAGTAATCACACCATACAGCAGGGCGATGAGGGGCACTTAGCTTGTCTACCACCCAATCAGCAGAACAAAGACTGTTTCATGACCTCACAGTCACATCCCATTTGCAGCCTATTGACTTAGGGCTGATTCACACAACTGTGGTCGGCCCGGTAAACATGGTCCGCATCTCCCAGGACAAATGTGGCTCCTTTGACGCAAACTGTGTTTTATGATACAATCAGTTCATATGTGATCAAGAATGTATTGTACTGTACTCACATCAACCGACTGCATCATAAAACACTATAATGCAGTCAGTTCGGGTCAGGGGAGCCGTGGTCAGCCCGGAAGATGCAGCGAACACACAGACCGTGTTTTCCGGGCGAACTATGGTCGTAGAATCAGTCCTTGGCGCAGTATAGGACCTAAACAAGTTGACGAACCCCTGGGAAATGTATGCGGAAAGAGGCTGTCCCACACTGCAATATTCACACTATATTTGTAGTACGCGGTCATAGTAACTAGGGATGAGCAAATCAACTTCCGATGAAACATCTGAAGTCGATTCGCATAAAACTTCGTTCCAATACTGTACGGAGCAGGAGCTCCGTACAGTATTAGAATGGATTGGCTCCGATGAGCCGAAGTTATTGCTTCGCAAAGTCTCGCGAGACTTCGGGTAATAACTTCATAAATTAATTTGTGCTGTAAAAAAACATTTCCCGAACTCGGGTTCGGTTCCAAGGTACCGCTTAGAACCAAACCATTCTAATACTGTGCGGAGCTCCTGGATGTTTCATCCGAAGTCGATTCGCTCATCCCTATTGGTCACTTTAAGTTATGAAATATATTGTGCTATATAATGAAATCCATTACAATACCAAATTTTAATATTTGCATTACCTTGACTGCTTTCGTTCTGAGTCTCGGCTTTCCGCTTCCTCCCCCTTGAAGAGTCTGCCTGTTTCTTCTCTGGAGTCTGAAACACGTGATCAAATAACAAGAATCCATTTTTTTTTCTTACAATTAATTCAACTAAACTGGAAACTTAATATATGCTCGCTAACTTCCGGAAATGCAGAAAATGTCATCAGGATAGGCTGCTCTAGATTGGCTGTCCTATGACACCTAAACAAGTCAACACAAGCTGCGGTTTTTCGTCCAGTCAGGTCATCAAAACGGAACAAACCGGATCCGCCACTGAAAACAATGTAAGTCAATGGTGACGGATCCGTTTTTTTAGAAGCCTAAAAAACCAGATCAGCCACCCATTGACTTTCAATGTATTTAGCGACGGATCCGTATTGATTTCACACAACCGCATCCTCATGGGCAAAATCAAAACGCATCAGTTTAATTCCAGTATTGAGATCCTCTGACGGAATTAACAACGCAAGTGTGAAAGTAGCCCTATTTGTATGTGGCACAGGAGTTTTTAAAACTATTTTTTCTAAGGTATGCAGGCCTATACTGGGGACTACTAGTTAAAAAATTGGATTGGTATTTCCACTGCACAGTATAGGTGACAAGTATCTGATCTGTGTCCGACCGGTGGGACCACCACCAATTATGCAAATGGAGGTCAGTGAATCCCCCGAGTGAATACAGCAATGGTCCCCTCACTGCTGCCCCATTTATGCTGCCCCATTTATTCTTTATGGGACTGCTAAAAGAGAAGCTAAATATAACACTTGGCTACTGACAGCAGTCCCGGCAGCGTGACCTTCGCAGCACTTGGGGGACACAGGAGCCCCCTGTTCGCATAATCAGTGGGGGTCCCAGCAGACTGATCAGATGCATGTTACCCATCGTCATTACGTTGGGAATGCCCTTTAAAGGGGTTATCCAACCCCTATAATGAACCCCAATTCCCGGGCCCATTCCCGGGATTTTTACTTAAGCCGCTCACCGGCACCCACATCACTCCTGATGCCGACTGATGCTAGAGAGGCAAGTATAATCTATATGAGGGGCCCGGGTCACTATAGGGGTTGGACAACCCCTCTAACCCATGCTTCATGAAGGTTTCTTAAAGCGTGTAATAATAAAGAGTCACAATTACACATACATATCATTTTCTTAAGTCAATTTGTTTTCTCTTGAGGAACTTTACATTTTTCAATATCCTTCTTTGTGGGGCCACGCCCTAAAAACTATGGACAGTGGAATACAGACAGGTGCACAGCAATAAACGCCATGTGCCTTTATACGGGTGTCCTATGATTAGAAAGGGCTGGCTCTTTAAAACGCCCACTCGTTCTGAAATCTGATGCGTGAATGGCAGCCGTCACAGACTCGGGTGAAACGTGATTAGAATCTATAAATACTCAGAATAAAAAATTAGAAATGACAAAATTGCGTTCTGAGCAGTTACTAACATTCTCCTAATGCCAGGAAAAAGGAAGATGAACAAAAGCTAAGTATAACCGCATGGTAGGCAGAATCCCCCGCACACGGTAAACATACCTCTGACTCTTTGTCGCTTAAAGAACCCAGGCTCCCGAAGCTGTGGTTGGAGCTTTCATTGTTTGTCGAGGCCTGTTGAGCATACACAGGTAGGACAAAATCAACAAGGTGAGCAAGGTACACAACAGCCGTAAAGAAATAACTAAAAACAGCATCACGACAAAGGCAGAAAATAGCATAAAACCTCTTAATAACTAAAAGTATACAACAGGTACTCTATGATTGTGGTAACACTGCGCACCTTCTTCTTAGTCGCTATGCAAGGCTCCCACATCCGCTACTCGGAATTTACCGGTAAATACTAAAGAATAAAATGCAAATAATGGATTTTCAACTGCAAAAATTCAATAAGCAGCCATTAACGTAGTTAACAAGAAAGTGTCCTCAAAATATTAGAAATTTCTGCTTTTCTGCATCTCTAGTCCCTTTGCTCTGAGGACTACCGTACTCTTGTCCCCTATATTTTGTGGACAAAAAATTCAGTCCATGGAGCTGATGTGTATTCGGCACATTATTTGGTGGCTGGCATATTTTGCAGCATTTTTAGCCCCCCCCCCCCCCCAAAAAAAACAACAAAAAACATCGCCGATCAGCTGTCTGAAGAGGACGTGGTGCTCTGGTGAGCGCTGCAGCCTCTTCCTAGGCCAGTGACGTCAAGTTCAGTCACATGGCAAAGTTGAGGCTTAGTGCCATTACAATGGAGCAGAGCTGCGATACCAAGCACAGCCACTTTACAATGTAAGGCGCTGTGCTTGGTGAGCTGTCAGAAGACCTCAGCGATCACCAAAGCGTTGCAGCCCCTACAAAACAGAAGATCGGTGGGGGTGCCCGACTCCCAGCCATCAGATATTAATGACCTATCCTAAGAGTAGTCCCAAAAAATGCAGAACAATCAGGCTTTTTATGGCAGTAGTTGTTTTTAAAGCCTAAATGTGCGTTTTTTTTTGGGGTCAATGTATTTATTTTATTTTTTAAATTGCAGAATGCTGCGAGTGTGGTGTTTTTATCTCAAGCAATTTCCCATAGACTCCTTTAATAAAATAAAATAAAAGGTCTGACTGAAAAACAACTCCCTTAAAAAAAAAAAAATTTAAAACCCAAGAATTTCCTGGTGTTTTTTTTTTTTTTTTCACAAGAAATTTTTTTTTTTCATAAAATCCTGCCTAGCAGCTCCGGTTTTTAATGAGAAACGGTGTAATACTTCCTTTAACCTGGGGTGGCACTGCTGGGAAACGAAACACTTGCAGCTGGGATTCTCCAGAGAATATAGCTGGAGATCTAACCAACAACACACCCACACATCAAAAAGCAGACAAGCACTTTAACCAAGCAGAGCACGAAATGCGCCAATTATCTCTAAACACCTAGGAGTTTAAGGAAAAACAGCCGGCAGCTAAGGAAGCTGTTCCCCTTTAAGAAGTAGTGTGGTTTGCTCTTTCCCAAGGAAACCACAAAAAACTCCCGGACTGCTAATGGGCGCCTCTTCCAGGCCGCATTCATAGGGATCAGCGCTCCACAATTACTTGTTTTGTGTTCATTACCACATGAAACCTCCAGTGACACCTAAACCCTGGCAACATCCACTGTTTACCACTCACAAAGACGGAAGCGAGGCGTCTTCCAGGGACACCCGTCACTAATGAGGCAACAGACTGTTCCAGTTCATCCATCTTGTGGTTTTACATGCCTCTGCTCTCCATGTATCTCACACTGTCTACATCCCAAATTAATTAGAGAGCGCTGACGGATTAATCAGGCAGGGGTGGAAGAAGCACAAAAAGCAAGGGTTAATCAGGCCTAAAGAGATTCAAGAAACTTGGGCTCAGAGCAAAACCCTGGAGTGAAACGCTTGTGACTTTCCCTGCCGCACGATATAAATTACCATGAAACAAAGGATCTGGAGACGGCGCTCTTCCCCGACCGGACAGAGGAATGGAGATGACCAGTTGGGGCCTTCTTTTATACTGTGATTTGTAATAAGTGACCTGAGGAACCCAGCTCTACGACCCGCCTGCAATATCCAGGACTACAATAAACCTAGCACGCAGTCACTTCTCGCCATCACTTGCGCCCTCTCACCTCTTTAATTTTATAATTTAAACAGAAGTAAAAAAAAAAATTAAATTATATATATATATATATATTATCATTTTTTTCTGGTATATGTATGTAATATATATATATATTAAATACATATACCAGAAAAAAATGACAGATGTATATGTATTTTTTTAATGGAAACTAGACTTTTTTCTACAGACTGTACACAACAGTATTTTTGGCAGTCAGGATGCAGAGCCATTCATATCAATGTGATGACAAAAAATGCGGACAGCACACCGTATGCTGTCCGCAACTGTATGTCCATTCCATAGTCCCGCAAAAAAGACAGAACCTGTCCTATTCTAGTCCGTTTTATGGACAGGAATAGGCATTGCTACAACAGGTCTTCACAACAGATGCAACACGGACGTCATCTGTATTTTAGCGGATCTGCGTTTTGCGTAGGTCGTACGTCGTGTGAATGCACCCTGTTGAAAGTTTTCAGATTACTGCTTATCTGCATTAATGGGGTTAAAGCGGTCCCACCGCTGCTCCGCTCCTGGCCCCTGCGGGACCAGTAAGTGTCCACTGCAGCCAATCACAGGCCTCAGCAGTCACCGTGGCTTCCTTTCTACGTCACAGTGATGATGTACCGTTCAAGCCGCTGTGACAGATGAGGCCTGTGACTTGGCTGCAGCAGTCACAGTACCCGGTCCTGTGGGAACCAGAAGCAGGGGTAAGACCGCAGACAGGTGTGTTATTTTTTTTATTTTATTTTTATATTCAGGAGGACAGAGAAGGACCCCAAGGCTGTCAGCATTAAATACGACAATGGTGACAAAGTAGCTTTAAGAATCTCCAGTCGCTTATGTTCTGGTTGGATAAGTATATAAAGCACAAGATCGTAAATGAATTCTACAGATATGGGTCAAGGTCCAGGTAGTTTCATGAAAAAAAATATAAATATATATATTATAAGACTAGGGACAACTTGAATATCCCAAGTAAACTCTTCAGAAATGCTTCCTTCAGACTGTACAATACAGTGCTCCCGAGCCCTGGCTTCCTTGAAATCTGATTAAGCAGTTCCCTGGAATAGAGAAACAGCATGAGCGGTCTCTTGTAACGTAGGGCCATACGAAGGTGACGTTTCAGACCAGAATCTGCATGTCTAAGGGGGCATCCACACGACTGTAATTTTGGTCTGCACCCGCTCCGCATTTTTTGCGTATCAGATGTGGACCCATTTATTTCAATGGAGCCGCAAAAGTGTGTGCGGTCTGCATCCATATGTCCATTCCGTGGCTCAGCAAAAAATAAGAACATGCCCTATTCTTGTCCGTTTTGTGGACAAGAATAGGCATTTCTAAAAAAAAAAAAAAGTGGGACATGCTGATCTGAAAAACGGATATGATCGTGTAAATGGGATTTTTCACCCTTACTACCTCTAAAGAGGTGAAATCCACGTTAAAAATACGTATCATAAATTGACAAACTGCAGATTTGAAAATCTGTAAAATCTCATCCGCCTGCCTGCTACTGTATTCCGCTCTCAGGATGCACTAATACATGCCAATTCCTGTGCGGACTTACCCTTCGGTGTATTCCCTCACAGCGCAATTGTCGCAGAAATATCTCAACACTCTCCAGTCACGTGAATAGAGCGTGCAGAAATCCACGCGGTTGCCGGGATAAATATAGGTAAATATACCCTTACAGTGGTCATGAGGTAGTGTTTCTTCAGGAGGGGAATTTATTTTCGTCTGGAGTTCCTCAACGGTAAGAAGGTTCAAAATTAGTGACAAAATGAATAATCAACGCAACCACAGGTCTCCTTATCAGCAGTAAGCTCAAGATGCACTCATGCCACACAGGGTGACCACTGAATCTCCGTGCAACCCTGGTGACCATGATGGTCACCCATCTCAACGTGCCTTTCCTACTAATGACATTTATCACCTATGCACAGAACAGATGATACATATAGGGGTGCTGTAGGTGCCATCACTGGGACCAGAGGTCGCGCCACATTTTTTCCGGAAGAGTAAAAATACTCCTCTTACCATTTTTAAGTAGTATTTTTAGCTAAGGAGGAGTACGAAAGTTGAAGTAGTTTTAAATACATAATACGTAGCCTGCACTTGTTCAAATCTGCGTTTGGAGCCTCCGTCACAGATTTTGTTAAAAAGACTGGACAAAAAAAATGCTTACATGCAGGACTTTTTTGTCTGGTAACAAGAGAGGATCCCAAACAGAAACTGAACTGGTCCCATCATAGTCATTGGAGTCTGTTCAGCTCTGTTCCTGTCAGTTAGGCTGGGTTCACATCATGTTTCGGTCATACGTTTAACGTACATGAAAAAAAAACGTATACTATAACGGACCTCTAGACCAAGGATGCTCAACCTGCGGCCCTCCAGCTGTTGTAAAACTACAAATCCCACCATGCCCTGCTGTAGGCTGTCCGGGCATGCTGGGAGGTGTAGTTTTGCAACATCTGGAGGGCCGCAGGTTGGGCATGCCTGCCTTAGACAGATGCTATACTGTGGCACCATAGAGTTCCGTTGTACAAAAAATGTATATTTTTTTTCTGGACTTTTCAGGATGGGAGGACGTGGTACACTACGATTTCCCATCCTGCAAAAAAATAAAAATACACATTAGCATATATTATTAACAATAATTGCCATTATTATGTTGATGGATACCACAGTATGGCATTATCTACATGGGCCTTCGGACCGCCTTAGGATACTTTCACATTGGCGTTTTTCGTGGATCCGTCATGGATCTTCAAAAACTCTTCCGTTACCATAATACAACCGCATGCATTCATCATGAACGGATCTGGTTGTATTATGTCTTCTATAGCCATGACAGATCCATCATGAACACCAGCGAAAGTCAATGGGGGACGGATCAGTCTTGCTCCGCACCACATGGCGGACAGAAAAACACTGCAGGCATCGTTTTGGTTTCCACCTCCAGAGCGGAATGGTGACTGATCGAAGGCAAACTGATGCATTCTGAGCGGATCCTTTTCCATTCAGAATGCATTAGGGCATAACTGATCCATTTTGGACCGCTTTTGAGAGCTTATGACGAATCTCAGAAACGGAAAGCCAAAACGCTAGTGTGAAAGTAGCCTAAGAAACCAAGGCCCGGGGGTGACTGCTACCTCCGCATACCCCTGCTCTTATTTATGTACTGTTGGCAGGACTTAGATGTGAAAATCTGCACTGAATGGAGGGCTTGCACTTTCCACACAGTTGGCAGCTGTTTTAGTAACAGGCTTTTATAGTCTGGTTGAGTGATTAAGAGGAGCCTCTGAAAGTTACTCTCCTTGTTTGGTGCTACTGGCTTGGCACATCTTTAATTTCAGATATAAATCAATTGGGGCCTCGCTCAGTCTAAAGACATGGAAGCAAACTATCGAAGCAACAGCAATGACCGGCCGGCAAAGGATGCTGGATACTTGGGAAGACCAGCGCCTTATGTTTGACGTATACGCTGGGAGGGGTTCTCGGAGCATACATCAAACACATACATCATAATTCCCAAAGCTAGAATTATTTTCTGGTCATCTCGACTGTCCCCCTTAAAAGCTGAATAAAACAATGAAAAAGTCGCATCTACTCCAAAATGGAACATGTAAAAAGTACAGCCCATACCTCAATAAGGGGGAAAAAAAAGTTCTTGTGGAATTCTGTCAATAGAAAAAGTGTGAATTTTTAAAAAAATGTTTACATTGAACCCATTTTCACCCCTCCGGCCCCTCTGATTTCATGCTCCGATTCTCTCCCTTGCCTTGCGCTGAATCATGCAAGCTGAATACAGGCATTTTTTGGCAATCCGGTGATGTACTGGGCTCTCCATGGAGCTGCTAGGCAGGGGCTTTCACCCAGCAGTGGGCCCGGTGATGTCACCAACACTAATGGGCGGGCTTTAGCTCTGCACTAACCTATAAAATGGCTAGGGCAACACTAAAGCTCACCCATCGGAGCCGGTGACGGAAGCGATATACAGCGTAGGGCAAGGGAGAGCATCGGGTCATAAGGGCCGGAGGGGCGAAGATGGAGGTATGTCCAGGTTCAGCTCTGAACCCGGACAAACCCTTTAAAATATGGCAAAATTTCATTTTCCATTTCCAACCACATAATTTTTTTTTTATTTTTTTTTAGCTGTTCAATACATTGTATGGAACATTAAAGGGGTTGTCATTTTGATACTGATGGCCTCACCTCATCAGTGGGGGTTTAGCTCCTAAGGCCCCTTTCACACGTCCGCAAAAGGGTCGTGCGGACGGGTGCGGACCTATTCATTCTTTATGGGGCCGGACATGAAGAGAAGAGCACACTATGTGCTCTCCGCATTTGCAGAGCGCGGCTCCACAAAAGATAGAACATGTCCTAACATGTCAGCTGCGGACAAGAATAGGCATTTCTATGGGGGGGGGGGGGGGTGTTGGCAGGTTGTGTTGCGGATCCGTAACACAGCACGGGGCCTAAGCTGTCTCAGCTTACCAGGCACAGTGACGTACATTGTGCAGCGTAGTGGCTGTGCATCGTATTTACTTGAATGGGACTGAGCTGGGCCTAGGCCACGTGACCGATTTACGTGGCGTCACCGGCCTAGAAGGAGGCTACAAAACTCACCGGAGCCTCTTAAGAGCTGATGGGAGGGAATCCTGAGTCTGAACCCAATGATCAGATATTGATGACCTATCCTGAGGATCGGCCACCAATAACAAAATCTTGGACAACCCATTTAAATGCTGCCATTGAAAAAACACAACTTATCCAGCATAAAACAAGCCCTCATATCGAATGTGTCCACTAAAACATCCTTGAGGAGTAACTATACTACAAAAACTTTTGACAGATATTTTATCTAATGTTTTAATCAGTGAGGGTCCAAACGCTGAGACCAGTCAATAGCTAAAACTGCTGAAGAAGGAATTCAAGAAAGCCTCAATAAAAAGTCTATGAGCAGTGCTCAGCTGAGAGATTCAACATCCTCGTTTTTTTTTTTTATCGGATGGGGTCTCAGTGCTCGGACCCCCAACGATCAAAACCTTTAAAAGGTCACTAGGAAGGTTCTGTAGAATCAAAGGTTCTGTAAAATGTAGCAAGTCTTTAAAGGGGTTAATACTGAGTTCAAGGTATGAGTAGTATGAAGAAACCTCCTAAGCTCCCCCTAGTGGTGGTTACAGGCAGCAAGAATGTTATCTTTTCAAATCGATGTGTAGGGGGATTAGGTGCTTTGTAATAGTTTTGGTCAGCGGGGGTCGGACTGCAGAAATAAAGGGGCAGAAAAGCTTGGGTACAACGCTTGCCTGTATACATCAGTGTCCAAAACGGACACTGAATCGAGTGGCAGGGTGCACGTGTGACCCCCAGCCCATCCAAACTTTATCATACAGGTGTTTGGAACCACCTTTCTCCTGCACTCAGATTTATCCTCTATCCTGTGGACAGGTATGTCTGCGGCAGGCTGACCCCTCACTTACCCTGCACACGTGCCAAGTAAGAGACATGTAGAATCTGATCAGAGATCACAGGGGATACAATTTCCTATTGGGTAAATAATTACATCTGAGCAAAGTTTTTCTTAGGTATGGCACCTGTAGGTATAAGCAAATGTACTAAAAGGGATCACAGCAAATATGATAAAACAGAAGGCTAGAAGATTCAAAACCTGGATGAAAAACATTTTTAGGCCTGATGCACGCGACCCTATGTATTTTACGGTCCGCATATATCGGCTCTGCAAAATATGGATACTGTCTATGTTGCATTGTTTCGTGATCCAGTGACTTCAATGGTTCCGTGATCTGCAAATTACCTCCAAGCGTAGGACATGTGCTATCCTTCTGCGGAATGGACATATGGATGCGGAAAGCACATGGATCCTCAGTGTGGAGGTCCCAGCGATCAGACATTGATCACTTATCGTGTGGATAGGAGATAAACACTGTTTGTAGCCCATCCTCTTTCTCTTTTAACAGTTTTATTCTAAATGTGATACTTAAAAATATACAAAAAATGTTGTAAAACTACATTTTTTTGGTGGGGCATTTCATAAGTGCTGCTTAGAAATATTACAAAGTGATAGATACAGCATTGTACCTGTGACAAGGTAAAATCATGACTGTGCCGTCACCTCAGTGTAAGGGTCCATTCACACGTCCGTAGTGTATTGCGGATCCGAAATACAACAGATCTGCCTATTCTTGTCTGCAGACCGGAAGATAGGGGACGCGCTCTGGAAATGCGGATGCGGACAGCACACTGTGTGCTGTCCGCATCCATTGCTGCCCCATAGAGAATGAATGGGTCCGCACCAGTTCGCCAGAATTGCGGAACGGGTGCAGACACATTCACGGATGTGTGAATGGACCCTAAATGTTCGATCATGTTGGAAATCCTGCAGCAGTCACAAGGTTACCCTGACACAAATGGCTTGAACCACTCTAACACCCACAAAAGTTACTCTAACATACTATGCAGATCATTATTCCCTTGCTGTATATATATATACCGTATATATCTACAGCCTTGTCCAATTACCTGTGTGTCTGCAACCCAAATGCAGATGCGACCATTTCCAGCTCTGGAGGAGCACTGCTGAGGTGGAGCGGCACAGGATTTAAAGAGGTTTTTTAAGACCGGGAACCCCTTTTCCTATGGCCAGGCAGGGTGCAGGGGTTAAAAAAAATTGAAATAATAGACTCACTGTCAGCACCCCGCTTACATCGCACTCCATTCTCCTTGCATGTGTACTGTGCCGTCTACACGCATGTCAGTGCAGATATCCAATTACTGACCTCGGCGGTCATGTGCTGTGCCGGCCTACGTCACCTCTGACGTCTTCGATTTGCTGGCTGGGGTCACGTGAATATAGACGGCACATCGCACTTATGGTCTACTGGGGACCAAAAGCAGAAGAGAAGGGCGCTCAAAGCTGGAACTGAAGCACAGGCAACAAGGGAACACTTCACCGCTGCAGCTAATCAATGGCAAATGACTGGCTGCAGCGATTATGTGTTGTGCAGTTTTTTTTTCCGCAGAAGGATCCCATACGTTGTCCGGTTTCTTCCTGAGGCCTCTGTAGGATGTATACGGCACCGCCAATGAAGGGCTCAAATGCCGCATGCACAAAGACTAATTCAGCCGCTCACGTAAGAAGCGCACGTACAGGGTGTTGTTTTCTTGTTGTGCCCAGTACATGATCAACCCCGGCTTGATTTAATAGATACCCAATTTAAAGATATATTCCAAAGACTAAAAAAGGTTGCATTTCTGACAGGTGGACATGTCCTTTACGGGTACCTGCACACATTGCTGAATTCGCACAGTTTAACCGTACAGATTTCAGTATGGAAAAACTGCAGTGTAGTACATTATCGGCAAAGTGTATGACATTAAAGAAATTACCCTGCCGTATGGATTTCCAAATACGCAGAGTGTCAACTACGTTTGTGGTTTTATCTGCAGATTTCACCTTTTTCAAATATTAGAATGAGATCTTCGGCAAAATCGCATCTAACCCTCAAAAAAAAAAAAAAACGCTTTTAGTTCTGGTTTTTGGTGCAGAAACACACAAAAATCTGCACAGAAATGGTGGACCCTCTGCGTGTTCACCTGCACCCGTGAGTTGGTATCTTAATAGTTGAGGCTGATGTATAGTCCACCGGCTGGACATTTACCTTCAGAAAAGGCAAACACACAGAGGCCAGGGCTCCAACATCCAGCCAACGAAAGTGGGCTCATGCCAATGGAGGCATTCCCTTATGTCACTATCTGAACCATAATTATTAGGGCTGTAAAAAGTTTCAAATCATCGCCCGATGTATAGGGGGTGCGAGCGCCAATGGAAGATAACACATTCATCGGCGGTCGTCTGCATTGGCTTGATTACATAGGCCGCTGCAAGCAAAATGCGGGAGGAACGAATAGTTAGATTCATCATCAACAGCACATCCTGGACTACACAAGGAGACGTGCTGTCGATAATCGTGCGGTCCAACCTTCAAAGAAGCAATTCAAAGATCCACTGAATAGTCACATCACTAAGGGTACATGCACAAGGTGCATATTACATGCAGATTTTTGTACAAATAAAACAGCGCAATACAGTACCAGCAAAGTACATGGGATCTCAACTACATGGTTCAGAACTCAACCTGCGGTGCAGATACTTAAAGGGGTTCTGCAGTAATTTTGAAATGATGATCTATCCTCTGGATAGATCATCAGCCTCTGATCGGCAGGGGTCCGACACCTGGGACCCCCGCCGATCAGCTGTTTGAGAAGGCAGCGGCGCTGGCAGTAGCCCCGCGGCCTTCTAACTGTTTACCTCAAGCCCAGTGACGTCACCGACTTGTATCACTGGCCTGGGAGGGACTAAACTTCATTCGAGGAAGCGGATCCAGTAGGAAAAAGAAGCAGACGTCCTTCCTTCATACTTCTCATTCCTTTTGGATCCACTTTGGGCATTTGTTCAAACAACTGCATGAAACCTACACGTTGCTGTATTTATTCCTCTTACCTTCGCCCCAACGCTACAGCTGCCGGTGCTTCCAGTGCTGCCGCTGACACCGCCAGTAAATCGGGCCTCCAGCAATTCCTGCCGCCTTGGGTCCAAGCTGTGGAGTTCATCCATGACACCTGCATGGCAAGGAACACGACTGACTTAAAATCCAAAATCAAGATAAATATTTGCAAAGCGTACAAACCAATATGTAAAGACTACTACCCCCAAGTGGAAACCTTTGCAATCCACAACAGGTGATCATCTCGGAAAACATTACAATTAATCACGCACATTTTTTTTTTTTTTGCAAATTGCAAGTTTCAGGATAAAATTAAAGTTCAAAACATGAAATAAACTTCTATCCAGCACTGCACACCTGCGCTGAATCCTCATCGTGGGACAGGAGTTTTTTAGTTTTTTACAGTAAATTTGCAAAATTTCTGAAGCGTGCGGGTGAGATTTGATCCACATTCACCGCTACTGTACTTTGTTGCGGATTTTACCAGCAAATTTGGATGGAAAATCCACAGCATTTGTCCAGTAGGGATGCACCCTAAGGCCACATGCACACATGTGCGTATCACACGCAGATTTTCATGTGGAACATTTACAGCGCACTACAGTACCAGCTAAGCGGAGGAGAGTTTCAAAATCTCATCCACACGATGCGGAAATGTTCTGCGCAGAAATGGACCTGCCGTGCGAATTTTGAAATCCATAGCATGTCGATTGTTGCCGCGGATTCTCAGTGCAGATTTTGCTATAAAAACAGGGGAAAATCCACGTCAAAACCCGCCAAATAACACAGACTTTGTTGCGAAAAGCCAGCAAAAATTGCACAAAACTAAACGACAGCCCGCGTGCACGAAACGTAAGGGCACCTGCACACGGCGGGCGGGCTGTCTAATTTCTAAGAAATTCGAAACCAATTCCTGTACGGATTTCTGTGCGCTCCCAGACCAAATCAGCACCAAAAACTGCACGTGTTACAGGGAGAAGAAAAAAAAAGTGCATGAGATTTGTCAAATCTCATTCCCTGTGCTTGTTCTGTATTACGGTGTGGTCTTACTGCATGAAAATCTGAGAAAAAAAGGGCACATAATCCGCAATGTGCGCGGGCAACCTAAGAGGGAGAACAAGTAGAGATTAGGACACAGTACAAGAAACATAAGGGTCCGCTAAACGGCAACGCGTCTTGCGCTGCACTTGAAATAACGCATTTCAATGGCGTGGAGAATGTGGCGGTTGGAGGAAAATCCGACTTAGATGGATTTTCTGCGACTGTTGCGTTGCACGTCACACCGCGACACCTTTGAAATGCATTATGTAAAATGTCGCCAGCCAGACCCCAAGACTTCCGTTCAAGCATACAGATGAGCGACACGAAACAATTTCTACCGGTAGCATCCATCAAGAGGCGAACAGAGAATGGTCAGTTTAGAAATGATCACATTAAAAAAAAAAAAGAAGCTAAAAATGCATGCAAAATATTTTTGCAAACATTTTCATGTTTCAGGAACCATTACATCCACAATTGAGATTGCAAAAAAATAAATAAAACATTCCGGGTAGAAAAGGAGTCTTCTGAAAATTCATTGCATCCTTTGCATCGTGGCGGTCCAGTCCCCGTAGCGAAGGACGCCCGATGGTCTGCTGCCGTCGGTGCACAGGTAAACAGGCAGATCCTGCGACTGCAGCCCCAGAAGATGCAATGCAGGGGTGCATGCATGCAGAGGTGCAGTCCTCTGGTCACTGGCTACTTGCCCTTTAAGCATGGCCTACACTGCTGCTCTGGGTGCAGGTCACAGCCAGTGTTAGGGATGTGCCCCTCCAGTGCTCGCTGGGCCCCAGCCTCAGGCCTCTCCTATTTACTGCACGAAGCATTGCCATCTTGCAAAAAGTGTCAAATGCAAACTTCAGACTTCCCTACTAGTCAGTTACACAGTAGATCACATCACCCACCGTTCAGATCGCTGCCTGCCAGCCACAAGACCATATGGGCGCCCAATACTACATACAAACGGCGCTTATTCTCTGCCGGTACTCAACGGGCACTGAGTACCGGCACCTTTTTTTTTCTTTTTTTTTTTTTTTTGAGAGGGGGGGTGAATTACACACTCACTATTGGGGACAGCGCATGCGTCCGAAAAAGTCTCGCGTCGCCACCAATTCCTGGCGACGCGAGAATTCCCCCGCGCATGCGCCGCCGCCCCCTTTCCCTCCATCAGAGTTGGTATCTCCTGTAAGGCGTGCGCGACCTCGCCGCCACAAGTGAGTGAAGGGCGCGTCCACGAGACGTCAATCAAAGCGCCCCCCCCCCCTGTACAGTATTTGGCTCGTTTTTAGAAAGTACAATGCAGGCCGTGTGTATGTGTGTGCAGGAACACAGGTATGTATGTATGTATGTATGTATGTATGTATGTCTGTGTGTGCAGGAACACAGGTAGGTATGTATGTATGTATGTATGTATGTATGTATGTATGTGCAGGAACACAGGTAGGTATGTATGTATGTATGTATGTGCAGGAACACAGGTAGGTATGTATGTATGTATGTATGTATGTATGTCTGTGTGTGCAGGAACACAGGTAGGTATGTATGTATGTATGTGCAGGAACACAGGTAGGTATGTATGTATGTATGTATGTATGTGCAGGAACACAGGTATGTATGTATGTATGTATGTATGTGCAGGAACACAGGTATGTATGTATGTATGTATGTGCAGGAACACAGGTAGGTATGTATGTATGTATGTGCAGGAACACACATGTATGTATGTATGTATGTATGTGCAGGAACACACAGGTATGTATGTATGTATGTATGTGCAGGAACACACAGGTATGTATGTATGAATGTATGTGCAGGAACACACATGTATGTATGTATGTATGTATGTGCAGGAACACACAGGTATGTATGTATGTATGTGCAGGAACACACAGGTATGTATGCATGTATGTGCAGGAACACAGGTATGTATGTGCAGGAACACAGGTATGTATGCATGTATGTGCAGGAACACACAGGTATGTATGTAAGTATGTATGTGCAGGAACACACAGGTATGTATGTATGTATGTGCAGGAACACACAGGTATGTATGTATGTATGTATGTGCAGGAACACACAGGTATGTATGTATGTATGTGCAGGAACACACAGGTATGTATGTATGTATGTACAGGAACACACAGGTATGTATGTATGTATGTGCAGGAACACACAGGTATGTATGTGCAGGAACACACAGGTATGTATGTATGTATGTATGTATGTGCAGGAACACAGGTATGTATGTATGTATGTGCAGGAACACACAGGTATGTATGTATGTGCAGGAACACACAGGTATGTATGTATGTATGTGCAGGAACACACAGGTATGTATGTGTGCAGGAACACACAGGTATGTATGTATGTATGTGCAGGAACACACAGGTATGTATGTGCAGGAACACACAGGTATGTATGTATGTATGTATGTGCAGGAACACACAGGTAGGTATGTATGTATACGCAGGAACACACAGGTATGTATGTATACGCAGGAACACACAGGTATGTATGTATGTGCAGGAACACAGGTATGTATGTATGTGCAGGAACACACAGGTATGTATGTATGTGCAGGAACACACAGGTATGTATGTATGTAGGCACGGTATGTGTACAGGAACACACAGGTATGTATGTATGTGCAGGAACACACAGGTATGTATGTATGTGCAGGAACACACAGGTATGTATGTGCAGGAACACACAGGTATGTATGTATGTGCAGGAACACACAGGTATGTATGTATGTGCAGGAACACACAGGTATGTATGTATGTATGTGCAGGAACACACAGGTATGTATGTGCAGGAACACACGTATGTATGTATGTATGTGCAGGAACTTCACGGGGGCTGTAGGTTTGATGAAATGTAGCTGTAAGTAGAGTGTGCCCAGAGAGAAGGGGGCATACAGATGGGGAGGAAAGATGAAAAAGAGGCCACATTATATAAGAACAGGTGGGAGATATTAGATAGAACCATGGGCGTAGCTATAGGGGGTGCAGAGGTAGCAGTCGCTACTGGGCCCAGGAACCTCAGGGGGCCCAAAGACACTTGTGCCGCCCTGACGCTGCCATACACTGCGCCCGCCCTGACGCTGCCATACACTGCGCCTGCCCGACGCAGCACAGTCCTACACAGTGCCCGTGTTCCCCAAACTCCTCCCACACACGGCTGATCACATGACTGTGACATCACCACAGGTCCTGTAACCACAATGTAGTCTGGAGCTGCTCGTGGTGAGAGAGATGTCTGAGGGGCGGGGCTTCTCATGACAGAGGCGGGGCTTCATGTGTGCTGGACCGGGCAGCTTCTGATACAGCGCTCCCTACTAGAAAAAGACCATGCGTAAAAATACGCATAAGTCTTTTTCTAGGGAGTAAAACGGCCTGAAAAGGCAGCCATGACGCTTGTACAGGTGTTATTGTGACCTCTGTGCTATATTGTGCGTTTTTCACCGCAGTTCGGCCGCCATAGAAGTGAATGGGGCTTACATGAAAAACAAAAGACATCTGCACAGAATGGAGGAGATTTCTCATTCCCTTTACGACTGAAAACTGGCGTAAAGTCGCAGGTGCAACTTTTTTAAAAAAGTGCCGCATCTCCCTTTTTATGCCATCCTCACCACTTTTCTATAAGGGGGTATGGCAAGGCGTTGACAGGAACGTGGCCAGACGCAGCGACAAATTTTTTTTCATTTACGCCAGTTTTCTGGCATAAATGGAGACAGAAGTCTACGGCCGCTCTAGGCTGTTGTAGATTTCTGGTTAGGGGCATGGACTGCAGGAGGATGCACCTAATTTTTTCTCCTGATACAATCCGTATCGCTCGTGTGAAAGAGGCCTATTACACGGGCTATGTAGTCCATGATTTCTTCCTTTTCCTAACCGTTTCTTTACGTAAAAATTTGACTAGCGATTAAGACCTCATGCACACGACCGTACGTCTCCTACGGTCCACAAAACAGATCCTGGCCGAGTGCATAAACCTGTACAAATGTCCTATCCTTGTCCGCAAAAATGACAAGAATAAGACATGTTCTATCCTTTTCGTGGGCTCGTGATCTGCAACATACGGCAAAAGATAGGACATGTCTTCCCTTTTGCGGTGCGGAGGCATGGACACGAAAGCCCACAGAAGGGTTTCCGTGCCTCCGCTCTGCAAAGGATAGAACATGTCCTATCTTGACGTATGTTGCGGATCACGGACCCGTTCAATTCAATGAGTCTGCACCGCGATACGGAGTTCCCACGGCCGGTGCCCGCGTTTTGCAGCCCGTAACATGGGCACAGCGGCCATACGGTCGTGTGAATGGAGCCGAACCTTAATCACAGGCCATCAATATCTTGAACGCAGACAATCCCTTTAAGTGGAGGCCTGCAGGTCCAGAGGTAGTGCTACAATAGCCATTTCATGTTATCTATTCACATATAGAGTGTCCACGGATGAGGGCCGCACACAAGCAGCTCTGGGTCCACGTACCCTACCCTTGACACAAGGTCTACGTAGCTGCGGCCTCTCCGCAGTACAACCAGTTTTAAGTGGAAATATCTTCTCTCCCTCAGGGTAATACTAGCTGTAAGGCAACGCTGCACAAGGCCATGCAGTGGGAGCAAAGGTTCCCCCCCCCCATAACGTGCATTCAAAATATAGGGCAAATTTAGTGTCCCTGCACATGGGTCTAGGGTTAGAAACAGAAAACCCAAGACTAAGAGTTACTTGCATTTTTGTTGCAGTTTTGCCGCAGATCTCACCCTTGCATTGCAGAGGGAGAAATCAGTTCCAAAAAAAAATAATTGCACAATGGTGACTTTTTTCATGCCAAAAAGTGGTTAGTAAATGACCCCCGTTGTCCTTTTCTTTAAAACTTGGCAAGACTTATTTGTGTTTATAGGTACATTTAGTCCATGTCTTTGTACAGATCTGTAGGGTGCAAGTACACGCAGCGGGTGCCCGCTGAACGAGCGGAAGTGTAGTGTGTACTCAGGTGAAGCACACTGAAACCGTGGGGTAGATTTATCATCTCCCTTGCGCCTGAAAAGTGGCATTATAAAGTCGCAAATAGTGTGTGCAAAGCAAGCTTCGGATGCTTTGTTTAAAACTTCGGAATAATACTGTATGGAGATCCCGTATGAGAATGTATGGGCTCCGATTAGCCGGTCAGTAAGTCACAAAGTGGCACGTGACTTCACTGAATAACTTCGGTAGTTGATTTTTAAAATGGAAGAAGGGTTCGGTTTCAAGTTTTGAAGTGGCTTTCAGCTTTAAAAATCAACTACCGAACTTGCTTGCGGATGCGATGCGTTTTTCACTGAAGCCCCATTCACTTTTATGGGGCCAGGGCTGCGTAAAAAACGCAGAATATAGAACATGCTGCGTTTTTCACGCAACGCAGAAGTGATGCGTGAAAAACAACGCTCATGTACACAGACCCATTGAAATGAATGGGTCCGGATTCAGTGCAGGTGCTATGAGTTCACATCACGCATTGCACCCGAGCGGGAAAAACTCGCTCATGTGAAAGGGGCCTAAGGTGTAGAAATTGACCTGCCGCATGGATTTTAAAAGCTGCAGCATGTCAGTAGTTGTGTTTTTCTTGTGTAAATTTCACCTTTTTTTGTAATGGAAGGGTGAGATCTATGGCAAAAAAAAAGGTAATAAAACCCACACAAAAACGGCTTCACAAACGCGATAAATAGCACAGATGTGTTTATGCTACGGAATTCATGCTGATTTTCTGCACATAAATCTGGACCATGTGCAGCCACCCTTGGTGTTCTGACGGGCCAAACCTGCCAGCGCTGCAAGGGAGAGGAGTCCGATGAGACCTCTGTCCCCTCAACCGTATAAAATATAAAAAAAATAAAAACATATCTACCCATACAGTGTGCAAGAGTAAAACCCCATTACAGATTACAGTGCACACAGTACTTCCCACCTGCCATTTAGCAACTAGTTTGGTGCCTAAGTGCTTTTAGACTATTTTGACAATTTTTACAAGATAAGTATGAAGCCATTTTTAAAAAAATTCAGAACAGAAGAAAAAAGGTGAAGGCTGGCACCGGCACAATATGTTTCGTTAATAAGGCAGCTGTTTCTTTCTTGCAAGTCAAAATCCATATACTTTACACCCTAAAATAGTACTAAAAGAAACGTCTTGCATCGCACAGTAAATATCCCTCTAAAAAAAAATGAGCGGTTTACAACGCGGCGTCTTGTAATCCTTTCAATAGTTTGTTGTAGTCCTTGCTGTGTGCATTATGCCTCGGTTATCTGAAATGGATAAATTGTGCCTAAATAAAAGTTTTTTTTTGAGACTTATACCGATGACATCTGATCGGTTGGGGTCAGACACCCCGGACCCCCGCCAATCAGATACTGATGACCTATCCAGAAAATAGGCCATCAGTATAAGGCTAGGTTCAGACGACGACAACTGTCGCGCGACTTTTAGGGCACAACTTCACTGCAATATTTGTCGCGCAATGCGACACCATAGACTCCCATTATAAAAATTGTCGCGCGACAATTGTCGTTGTCTGAACCTAGCCTAAAAGTCTGAGAAAACTTCTTTAACAGGAAAGATGAAGAGAAACCGACTTCTCTTTGTAGAATCCACTCCTGGTTTTGGCTTCCAAAGCTGCATGCGGAAAGCTGTCCGTGTGGTCATAGCCGCCTGCACACGAGTGTGGGCGAATAACCTTACGATCCGCACAAATTTCCATGTGGATTTATGTGCATTTCTGCACCGTAACCACACCAAAATCCGCAATTTATAATGCCTCATTCACACATCAGTGTTTTGGTCAGCAATTTTAATCAGTGTTTATGCTCATGCACACGACCGTATTTTGTTTCCTTGTCTGTAACAGGGTTTTTTTGCCGATAGAATGCGGACACATTCATTTCAATGGGTCCGCAAAAAATACGAACAGCACACCACGTGCTGTCTGCATCGGTATGTCTGTTTCGTAGCCCCGCAAAAAAATAGAGCATTTCCTATTCTTTTTATATTTTTTTTTATAGTTTACGGACAATGATAGGCATTATTACAATTAATCCGCAAAAAAAAAAAAAAATTATGCCATTCTTTTGCAGATCCGCAAGAGAAGAAAGAAAAACGGTTTGAACCAAATGGTGTGCTTTTGGTGGGTTTTGAACTAATGGGGGTCTGTGGATGATGCACTGTTATGGGGGGAATGTGTGGATAACACCGTTATTTGGGGGAATGTGTGGATGATGTACTGTTATGGGGCATCTGTGGATGGCACTGTTATGGGAGCATCTGTGGATGGCACTGTTATGGGTGGGGGGAATCTGTGGATGGCACTGTTATGGGGGGATCTCTGGATGGCACTGTTATGGGGGATCTGTGGATGGCACTGTTATGGGGGATTTGTGGATGGCACTGTTATGGGGGAATCTGTGGATGGCACTGTTATGGGGGGGGGGATCTGTGGATGGCACTGTTATGGGGGATCTGTGGATGGCACTGTTATGGGGGGGGGGGATCTGTGGATGGCACTGTTATGGGGGGGGGGATCTGTGGGTGGCACTGTTATGGGGGGGGGATCTGTGGGTGGCACTGTTATGGGGGGGGATCTGTGGATGACACTATTATGGGGGTCTGTGAATGACACTATTATGGGGGGGTCTGTGAATGACACTGCAATGGAGGGGATCTGTGGATGACACTGTAATGGAGGGGATCTGTGGATGACACTGTAATGGAGGGGATTTGTGGATGACACTGTTATGGGGGAATCTGTACTGCAGTACATCGGTGCATTCCTATAGATGAGGGGAGTTATAGTCATATTTAGCACAGATTTAATTTTTAGACCGGCCCCTGAGCTGTCACTCACGCAGGACTTTAGTGACAGACCAGGGAATAGCAGGAGCTGATGTCTAGCCCTGTCAATCAAAGGGGGGGGGGGGGGCAGAATACAGGAGGGGTTACAAAAGCAGTGCTCCAAGGATTCAGCTCCGCCCCCTGATGCATCAACTTGCTCATTTGCATATGAATAAAATGCAGATGTCTCTGCAGCTGTTTAGCGTACAGACTAAAAATAGTTATTTTAATCAGCATGCCGAGTCCCACCGGGCATTATGCCTGGTTTAATAGCGTTGATCCTGCTGATAGAGCCTCTTTACGCCTGTCTCTTGGTTTGTGCGGGTGCGCCTAAAAAAGTGGTGAGATCTGGCGTTGGTGGGTAAATGTCACAGAATTGTCCGCAAATAAAGAAATGCATCAAAACACGCAACAATTTGCCACTTAGAGTACCTTCACATGGTCAAGGTTTGCATGCAGAAAGTTTGCATGTAATCCGTACCAAAACCGCTCATAAATCTGCACTATTTACTATGATTTTGGTGCATTTTTCGGTTTACGTTTAACAACCCCATTGAAGTCTATGGGGAAGACCACTCTGCAGAACGTGCTGAATCACACAACCAGTTGACATGCAGCGGGATTTAAAATCCACATAGAAGGGCAATTTGTACACAAGAGAAAAAATAAATTTACATGAGACTGGTCAACCCTCATTCACATTGCTGGTACTGTATTACGCGGCATTACTTTTTTGCACGAAAACTCATGTAGAAAAACCACATGTAATTTGCATCGTGTGCAGGTAGCCTTAGTCCATAGCTGTGCAATATAAACCAAGAGGATTGGTGGGGAAGAGCACACCAGAACTAATAAAAGGAAATAATAAAGGCTTGTTCACACAGGGGATGTTGTGCGTGGAGTTCCACTGCAGAAAACACACATGGTATACGCCTCCCATTGTTGTCAATGGGCATGTTCATTCGCTGCTAACTGCAGCGGGCGTCTGTGCATGTGGCCAAAGCCACGGGTGGATCCGAGGGAAGAAAAGATGCAAAACCATAGCAGAGGGTCAGTCTTGGTTTTCTGCTGGAAAAATCCACCACGTAAACATACTATAATTTTTTTTTTTTTACATATAGGGCAGATGTAGACCTTTTGGTATAACTAGGTAAAAATCTAAAGACTGAATATTAGGGATATTAATAATATTCCAACATCCCAGGGGGGCTACTTCTGTGGCCATACTGAAAGAAAAGAATTACTAGTGAGGGGTGTAGCTATAGTGGGTGCAGAGGTTGTGGTCACACCCTAGTCCTGAAGCCCAAGGGGTCCCTAAGATTCCTCTGCTCTATATGAGGAGACCAATAGTGCAAATGCCGTAAGATAGCTGGGGGACGCCGTTCTAGATTTTGCATTATGGCCAAGGACATTCAAGCTCTGATTGAGAGGGAAGTGGATTACCATATCTATACCTATCACAGATGGCTGCAGGTTCCACTAGATCCCACAAGATCTTCTTTCCTCAATATTAGAGCGCCCATGTGGTATTGGCTCTCACACAGAAGAGAAGTACCCTTGGAAGGTCTAAGATAAGGCTCTGCTCATACACTAAGTGTTCAGAGCCTTTGTCGGTGGGTTCCGTCACTTCTGACCACGAGGATGGGCTGTAAACTGTAAGGGAACCATGATAGACCCAGTGGTGTGTCAATGGGTTCCTCTGGATCTGTTGTATGGAACCGAGGGCCAATATACAGCATGCTTACTGGACTGCAGAAAGGCTGCAATTGTTCTTGGAGGATTTCACCTTTTTGCTTTGTATCATGCAAACAAATCAAAAGTTTTCCGGAACAAACCTGCTAAAGCAGCTTTCCTCCTGAACTCCCAGCCACACATGAACCTTGGTCCCTCAGGCCAGACATAGCTGAGAAACGCCAACATGGTTTTAGCAGCTTCGTTCTAGCAACTGGTAGGAGTCTAAAATGCTGGAGCCCCACTGATGTCCCACTGAGTGTTGTATCATTAGAGGAGTGGCAGTTTTTCATGGCCATTTTTAAACCATTTGTGCCTCCGTTTATTGTCTGTGTCTCCGTTTTTAACAAACGTTTTGCACACATTTTTAACAGCCATGAAAAATGGCCATTAAAAACACACGATGTATAATAAAACTTTTATCTGCCAGTTAAAACCAGGTAGTGACACAGCTCCGTTTTTTCCTACACTAATCCGTTTTTATTTTCTGATTGCATTTTTTAAAATTCTATTTCCTGGACTTTATTATGGGGGCGGCCATCTTGCCTGAGCTGTTCTTAACAGCATTTAGAAAGCATTAAGAAAATTGCTTCATGGGCCGTGGACACAATGGTCAGGAGCGGACCTCATTGACTCCTACAGGAGAGTTTTCTGGGCATGCCCTGCAGCCTGTGCAGAGGTCATTGTACAGGGAAAGAAGAGATGAGCTCTGACAATCACCTGCTGTCAATGGTGGATCCTGTCTTATCTAGCCTTAGAGCCAGGGGCAGACTGGGAACTTAAAGTGGCCCTGGAAAAAATACTAAAGTGGCCCCAATACCATATTGTGGCACAGTATACCACCCCAACATAACCAAATACCACAGTCCATCACAAAATACATCCCCAAAAACTTCCCTTGTAAGGTCTATGGCCAATCCGCCAGTGCTTAGAGCAGAAAAAAATGGTGATAAATTACCTTTAAGATGATTTTCTGGGAGACTTCTAACCATCCAGAAATAAAGAAGCATTAGCGTAAGGACAAACGGTCCATGGTGCAGGAACCATCGCAACCAGACCATTTGTCCATAACCTCTACGATCCCCCACTGCTGCCCTTCCAATCTGAAGACAGATTCCCCCTTTAAACAATAAATAGGTCCCAAAAAAATAGGAAATAACAAACCCCACAAAAAAATTATTCAATAAAGAGCATCTGTCAGCATGATCAACCCGATTAAACCATACATACTGCCTGTTCGGGTTTCTCATGCCCCCCCATCTCGTACTCAATATTTTGTTCCATCTTTTAAAAAATGTGTCATTTTATTCTTCTGCTAATCAAGTGTTTTGGGTAACAAAGCGTTTGTCCCAGGCCCTCAGAGCACCTCTTCAACATTGCTGTTCCACCTCCCACAGACGGACAGCCTTCGTCAATTTACGCCTGCCTGGCCCTGAAAATGGCTGCCCGGTCAGTGAGGGGAGATCATGGTAGGAAGGGACTTAATTGTGAAGCCTACTGGATTCTCAAACAAGATTATAGAAGTGGATTACTGCATGTTCAGTAATGCTCGATACGGCATACTGTATTAACTTACCATTATATTGGCAGAATTTCAAATAAGACCTCTCACCATGTATCCGGTCCGGGTCTGCTTGGATTTATAAGGGCTATGGGGGGCAAAACTCAGTCTGCTTGGATTTATAAGGGCTATGGGGGCAAAACTCAGTCTGCTTGGATTTATCAGGGTTATGGGGGACAAAAATCAGGGGTTTTGCGCTTCTACATAGTTCTGCTGTTATCAAGAGCTCAGAAAGCTAAATGGACTATATTCCACCATGTGTTTTATGAAGGTATAATAAGTCTGCAGGTTTTTTTTTTATCAAGCGCTGGAAAACACATGTTGCAGTGTAGTTGTACCCTATATGTCGCTGTGTGGCCCTTATGGTCCAAAGCAACCCTCCAGAGGAAATAATTCTGAGGGCCCACCCTTCATTTCTACAGACCATGTATGCATGTCCACTTTTAACTTACTCACACACAGGGCATATCAGTAATAATCAGGTATGCTAGGTTATTGGTGAACCAAACCATTTACAGGCACCCTCAAAAACAGATCCAAGTTTAAGTGATTAACTTTAATATCAGCTTCGACAGCACTGTCTTCTGGTGGATCTTCAATATGGTGGAGCCAATATTGTGCCAGAATCGGGACCCACCAGAAGATCTTCTGGTACTCTAGTGGTACAGACGAACCGCACACCTACTGGTGGTGGTGGTTGTGTCCAAGTTGAGTCCTATTCAAAATGTCCGCTATGGCACTGTATGCTTTTCTTTCTATACTGCTGAAGGGTGTGAACCCATCAACCCAAGTGAGCCTAAAAACCGTAGAAAGTGCCATGGTTGCAGTGTTGGACTGGGGTTCCTTGGGACACCAGAGGAAATTGTTTTCTATATCATTATTAAAGTCTAATAGGTTTTGAATTAAAGAAATAGACCCTTGTAGTGAGTGATTGGTTCCAAAAGAAGCTCGAAATGGACCTTTGGGGCCCACTATGGCTTCAGAGACTGAGCCCACCGGAGGATCCTCTGGTGGGCCAGTCTGACCCTGTCTGGTTGCAAATTTTAACCCCCCGAGCCCATCAATTTTTTTTACTTACACCAGTAAAAATTGGAGACTGGAGAATACAACCTTGTGACACTTTTATAGAAATGGCCGCGCACAGTGGACTTTAAGCAGTCCTGTGAAGCAGAACCGCTACCATACAGCTCACTCTATCAAATCTATATCTAGCATGATAAATGATATTTCATTTGGGCACAGAAAGCAAAATATATTTTGGGCACAGATGAAATGCAAATGAAATTTCATGAAATTACATGCATGCAACTTTGTACTATCAAAAAAGTTGGACCGCAGTCAAAGCCGAACAAAACATGTTCTAATTCCTGTGTGGAGCATCGGATCTTAACAGATGGCAGCTAATCTGTAAACAAGTTATGCGATAATCACAATGCACTTCTAGGTCTATCCATAAATACATATGAGCAGATAGGTTACAGCTCTGACATTGTCAAGGGCACAAATGAGAGGAAACCATCAATAAATGCCACGGCGTACCAAACAAATCTGTGAGTGTTTTTCTTCATCGGCTTCACTTTTAATGTTTTAATTAATTTGAGGACTATGTAGAGTGACAAGGCAAATAAAATGTGCATTTTTTTTATCTTTTTTTCCCCCCCTAATACAACCTAGTTAATGATCGTAATAAAATACATCTAATGCCAAAAGCTCAGCACAAAAATACTAAAATCTAAAAATATGACACACTAGAACTGGAACACATTTCATTCTGTTGTGAAGATATAGTAAAGGGAATCCGTCATCCAGATGTACCCATTATAGATGGAGCAACTTACAGATACAAGGCCTCGCTGCGGTGCAAGTCGGGACGCTTTCACACAGTCAGTGTTTGGTCAGTGATTTACATCAGTAATTGTGAGCCAAAACCAGAAGTGGAGCCTACACCGAGACAATGTTTTTAGCTTTCCGTACACTGAAATATTCATTTCAATGAGTCCGCAAAAAAAATTAAAACTGAAGTGTCTCCGGGTGCATTCTGTTTGATAGAACTTGTCCTATTCTCGTCTGCTTCACGGACAAGGATAGTACTGTTCTATCAGCAGCCAGCTCTTCCGTTCCGCAAAAACGGAATGCACACGGATGTCATCAGTTTTTTTTTGCGGACCGCAAAATACTGAAAAAGCCATACGGTCATGTACAATAGGCCTAAGGTAAAGATTTGCATCTGCTCTGTTTTTTTTTACCCGCACCTGGTCAGTAAAGGAAATCACTGATCAAACGCTGACTGTATGAAAGCTGTAGAATATTTTGGGCAGATAATCACTAACAACCATTCGCATAAACGATTGTTAGCAATCATCTGGCAGTGTAATACTGCAGCCGATTGCTCGACGAACGAGCAAACAATCGATCATCTGGCAATCCAAATCTTTTGACATGTTAAAAAAAGTGTAGTTACTTTTCAATGTTAGACAGGGGGTCTGCCTGGAGTTTCTCAGCCCCCGTACAGAATCCCCCAAAAAATAAATCTCTGCACTTGTACATACAGCAGAGCGCAAAAAGTATATAAAAATAATATAAATACAGAGAGAGAGAGAGACATGGGGGTAGCTATAGGGGGTGCAGAGGTAGTAGTCGCTACCGGGCCCAGGAGCCTGAGGGAGCACAAAGACCCTTGTGCCGTATAAGAAGACACACAAAGCACTGAGGGAAGGGGGCCCAAGTCGAACTCTTGCACCAGGGCCCATGAGCCGTTAGCTACGCCGCTGAGAGAAACAGCTAGAGAGAGACACACACAGCGAGAGAGAGCTTATGACAGCTCCATACAACCCCCAAGTTGTACAGAGAGGTATTCTGGCTAATCCGGAGTCCGTGTGATTGCCGGTTCCATCTCATGTCTATGGCCAGCTCTACATATGACAATTCACACTGCATTTTTTTTTTTAACCCCTACGTTTGTTTTGTCCCTTCCACGCCCACTATTTTAGACCTGGTGTGAGCGGGGGAAAAGTCGCAGATAGCGGCGCAACTAACCGCCATCTGCACCTGAAATACACCTATATTTTCGTAGAACCGTGTTGGGTCAGGGTAAAATATAGTGGTGCTACCGCCATCGCAAATTGCCTTTGGTTCAAATACACATGGTCTTATTGTAACTTCTGGGTTGTACAGCACCCTAGTAGATCACCCCCAGAATTCTGTTAACTGTATCTTCCTGGTCCAGAAGGCCCCTTTAGGGTCCATTCACACATCCATAAGTGTTTTGCGAATCCGCAAAACACGGAATGCACATGGCCGGCACTTATAGAAAATGCCTATTCTTGTCCGCAATTGCGGACAATAGGACATTTTTTTTTTTGTTTTTAGCGGAAGTGCCGAATCGAAGTGCGGATGTGTGCTGTCCGCATCTTTTGCGGCCCCATTGAAAATTAATGGGTCCGCACACGTTCCGCAAAATTGCGTAACGGATGTGGACCCATTTTGCGGATGTGTGACTGGACCCTTACACTGCCTTAGCATCGGCCAGATAATCACCAGCAAGAATTTGTAGGAATGCTCATTAGCGGTTACCTGGCGGGTTAAAGGTGACGCTGATTGGGTGATTAACACGCTCGTTCTTCAGGTAATAATCAATGATCCTATATGGGGATGAGTGATCGTCTTCTAAATCTAGCAGTGTAAAGAAGCCTTTATATGTGCGTTTTTTTTTTCTACAGGAATCTGCATCAATCCAACAGAAAAGATATCAGAGCATGCTCCATGAATGTCTGGTCACCAAGGGATTCACCCCATGTCTCTGCTAAGATCACACATTTCTTTGCATTTTTCGGCTACTTTGCAAAGTGAAGGAGATCTTTACATATTGCTGCTCAGGAAGGATTCAAATAATAGGAGTATATTAAAGGGGTTATGCCATGATTAATTTGAAATATGAAAATGATACATAATCTAGTACATGGCAACCTCTCTGTAACAAATTGCACCTCACATGGATCCAGAGATCTCCCCATTTATTGCTCCAGCTGTTCTGCTAGATTTATTTCAAGCTGGCAGCTTAGGGGGGTGTCCTTTCTTAGAGGATGTGTCCTGTCTGCTGCAGCTGGTGGCAGTTGAAGGATGGAACTGGGCATGTGCGGCCATCTCAGTGAGTAGGACAGAGAAATTAGAAAAAGTGCAAACAGCAGGTGGCGCTATACAGAGAGATTTTAGTGCATAATTCAGTAGCAATACTACATTTTAATTACATGAAATTAAAAAAGAATTCAGATCCTGGTGCTGGTTTGAAAACTGTAGAATATTATTTGTGGGAAATGCTTGGAGCCAAGCTCTCAACGGTAGACTATGCCTCAGTCTGCCATGTAACTACGTGGTAGATTTCCTTGTGGAACTTGTTCTCCAACACCTATAAAGCATGAAGTTACCTAAGCCTGCATATTATATGCATATAATAAATGCTTTCCGTTCTGGCAGAGGCCGACACTTCCGCTCCCACATAAGGCTTCGGTACAATACATAACTTTGCTGAACATACTTTTTTTTTTTGTTACTCCATCTGTAAATAGCTAATGGGACTGATAAAATAATTTTAAAAATGTTATGCTCACCTTTCTGAACCCACTCCGTTCCAGCGCTGCCGCTCTAATCATGTGGTCATGTTTTTGGCTGCAGCAATGATGTACCTGTATACCTCATGTGACTGCTCCAGCCTCGGCCGAGGTCTTCACAGGCGAGGCCAGTTACTGTCTGCAGCAGACACATGTGGTATATGGACTTTACTTTTCACCGCTGCAGTCATGAAAACAAAGCTCGGTGGGGAGGATCGGAGAGGAGGTGCTAGAATGGAGGGGTCACATGTGGTATGCCAGTGGGGACTGGAGCAGCACACTGGAATGGAGGGGTCCACATGCGGAAAACCAGTGGGGAGGACTGGAGCAGCGCACTAGAATGGAGGGGTCACATGAAGTTTACGAGCGGGGACTGGAGTGGCGTGCTAGAATTGGGGGGGGTGTCACATGTGGTATACCAGTGGGGACTGGAGCAGCGCACTAGAATGGAGGGGTCACATGAAGTATACCACTGGGGACTGGAGCAGCGCACTAGAATGGAGGGGTCACATGAAGTATACCACTGGGGACTGGAGCAGCGCACTAGAATGGAGGGGTCACATGAAGTATACGAGTAGGGACTGGAGTCGCGCACTAGAATAGAGGGGTCACATGAAGTATACTACTGGGGACTGGAGCAGCGCACTAGAATGGAGGGGTCACATGAAGTATACCACTGGGGACTGGAGCAGCGCACTAGAATGGAGGGGTCACATGAAGTATACGAGTAGGGACTGGAGTCGCGCACTAGAATAGAGGGGTCACATGAAGTATACTACTGGGGACTGGAGCAGCGCACTAGAATGGAGGGGTCACATGAAGTATACGAGTAGGGACTGGAGTCGCGCACTAGAATAGAGGGGTTACATGCGGTATACCAGTGGGGAGGATCGGAGAGGAGGTGCTAGAATGGGGGGGGTCCACATGTGGTATGCCAGTGGGGACTGGAGCGGTGCACTAGAATGGAGGGGTCACATGTGGTATATTAGTGGGGAGGATCGGAGCGGAGGTGCTTGAATTGAGGGGTCACATATGGTATATCAGTGGGGAGGACTGGAGCAGTGCACTAGAATGGAGGGGTCCACATGTGGTATGCCAGTGGGGAGGACTGGAGCAACGCACTAGAATGGAGGGGTCACATGAAGTATACGAGTAGGGACTGGAGCAGTGCACTAGAATAGAGGGGTTACATGCGGTATACCAGTGGGGAGGATCGGAGAGGAGGTGCTAGAATGGGGGGGGGGGGGTGTTACATGTGGTATGCCAGTGGGGACTGGAGCGGTGCACTAGAATGGAGGGGTCACATGTGGTATATCAGTGGGGAGGACTGGAGCAACGCACTAGAATGGAGGGGTTTGGAATTATTTTAAAAGCTTCCCTGCTTCCTATCAAATAATAAAAATGGACACCCCTTTAACATATAACACTGAGCACTTTCCCTGCAGCTTTACAGTAAATGGTTTTCACATTCACTACGTCAGCGTCTAATACATGAAAATCCTTATTTGAAAACGGCCAAACCCAATCTCCCTGAGAACTTAATAAAACCAGCCACTGCCTAATGTGACGTGTTCTTTAAAGTGGATCGCGGCCAACTGGAACTGTTCTGTATAAATTACCGTTCCTGTCACATGGGTTGCAAAACGGTTACAAGGAGCTGCAGCCTTATGGGGGTTTTTTGTAACATTAATGCCTGAAGAAAGCTATTATTCACAATCAACAGTAAATCCTCCCCACATAATATAGGAGGAAAATGATAGGGATACAAGATACAGAAATGAAAGTAATCAGGGACAGATCGTGATACTCTAATCTTAATCAAATGGAAAAAAATGTGTGAAACTGTTTTTTTTTTTTTTGCTTTATAGGGCACTCCTGCTAAGACACACCTAGGATTTAAAGGAGGAAAATAAGAAAAAATATATTTTTCATCAGACCTGAGATCAGACCTTCAAAAGACCTCAGATCAGGCCCCCATATCAGATCCCCATATCAAATCCTCATCAGACCCCAAATAAGAACCCCATGTCAGACCTCAAATCAGGCCCCCATATTAGATCTCCACATCACACCCCTAATCAAATCCTCAGATCAGACCAGCATATCAGATGAGAACCCCATCAGACCTCCATGTTAGACCCGCCCTATACCAGACCCCTGTTCAGACTCCCATTAGACCACCATGTCAGACCCCCATATCGGGCCTCTGATCACACCCCCATTAGAGCAAAAATAAATTAACTTACCTCTCCTGCTCCACCGCTACTCTGCAGGTCTGGCGTTCTCCCCTGCAGTCACGCTCTTGGACCTCCCCGGCCCACGTTGCGTTGTGATTTGACTACTTACAACGTCAGAACAGAGCAGCACGGCCCAGAGAAAACCGGGCAGAGATACAGTCACCACTCCCTGCGACTACTGCATGCTAGTGAGTGCTTCCATAATGCAAGACACACTCACGTCCCCGTCCCCCCCATTTTTTTTAGGAAAAAGTGCGTCTTATAAAGCGAAAAATACAGTATAGGGGAGCATTTATAGGATACTAAATGACTACATGCTGTATACAATGGTCCCTGAAGTTACAGTTAAAGGGGTCGTCCAGCTTAGCTACTTAGCAAAAAAACACTTAGCTCTGGTTATCTTTGTAATATACAATTTTTTTCTAGGTTGGATCCTTTTCCATTCCGCTGGGACCCACACCTTTATCGAGAACGGAGTGGGGAGAGCTGTGGCCGGAAGAACCCGGATTTCCCGGGGTCCATCCACCACCCAGCACTTCTCCTCGCATCTCCCATAGAAGTGAATGGGAGCGTACCGCGTATGCGCAGCCCATGCTCCCATTCATTTCTATGAGGCCGCCGGAAATAGCCGAGGCAGTGCTCGGCTATTTTCGGCGGCCCCATAGAAATGAATGGAGAGCGGCTGCGCATGCGCCCTCCTTCACTTTAGGGGCTCCGTTCGCTCTATAGGTGCGGGTCCCAGCGGTGGGACCCGCACCTATAATACAATGGGGGCATAGCCTAGCGATATGCCCCCATTGTCCAAGATGAGAACACCCCTTTAAGGAGGACACCATGTATTTAGCAGAAATAGTCCCAATGACCCCTTCACTAACATCCTGAAGAGATTATTTGGTGAATGGGGGCACAATTTACCTTATCTGCCTAGGGCTCCAAAGTGTCCAGTCCCAGCCCCGCTTACAGTAGAGTTATCCGTGTGTTTTATTATCACATGGCCAACTTATGATTTTTATCCACTAGAAGCAAACAATGAAGGTTTTTACTAAATAACAGCAAGCAGAGGTATTGAAAACCATGAGAAAACGATTCAAAAAGTAAAAATCGTTACATACAATTTCGTTAAACTAAGAATGAGAGTCATAAGCTGAAATATCCCATTTAGGCCCCTTTCACACTTGCGTTGTGTGGATCCGGCGTGCACTTCCATCCCGCCGGATCCGTCACAACGCATGACAACTGAAAGCATTTGTAGACTGATCCGGATTGCGGATCCGTCTACAAATGCATTGCAAGTGCAGATCCGTCTCTCCGTTTGCCATGCGGAGAGACGTATCCGTCTTGTATTTTTTTCACTGTTTTAAAGGTCTGCGCATGCGCACACCTGAAGGACGGATCCGTCCTTCAGTCTTTTTTTAATGCCGGATCCGGCCCCAATGTAAGTCAATGGGACTTAAGGCCTGATCAGGCGTTCAGGCTTTTCAGGACGGAGATAAAACCGCTGCGGTTTTATCTCCGTCCTGAAAAGTCAAAAAGACTGAACTGAAGACATCCTGATGCATCCTGAACGGATTTCTCTCTATTCAGAATGCATTGGGATAATCCTGATCAGTATCTTTCCGTCCTAGAGCCCCGAGGACGGAACTCTAGGACGGAAAGTAAAAACGCTAGTGTGAAAGCACCCTTATGTCGCAGTAAGCAATTGAGAAAAGTGTGATTTGTGTACTACAAAGTCTCTCTGGCCAAAGAATTTGGCTAAAATGGAAATGCATTTTTAATTGTATGGTTATTAAAATATATATAAATACGTACATATTTTTTTTTTCTTAATAGAATAGTAAGTGCCGCAACGGATGCCGATATACAGCGTTGATGTGATGCATCAATGTTGCCTGCGTAATCAAAATGTTTTTTTTCAGCCTCCTTTGGAACAATAGAACAATATCTAACGAGCTAAATCAACACAGAGAATTCAATCTAAAATAGAGACTATACCATTGTTATGTATCTACCAATCTATCTACCCAAGCTTAGGGCCCGGCACAAAACAAAAGTGACATGCAAACACTCTGCTAAATTGTGAGCAAGTCTATAGCTCATAAATCACCCACAAGCTTTACTCAGCAAAGTATAAGCAAAGCTCCAGGTAATCAGTCCATGTAAACATTGATTTTCTGGCCGTTGCATTGCCTAGGAAAAAGAAAAAAAATACGATACGGTCTAGAGTGGTTATAGGAAGCATAATGCATGCTAGACCCTCAAAACAACCCTTTCCTACCACGTAAAATGTACAAAAGTATTCCCAAACAGAACACGCCATTCCCCTTCTGTTCTGTATTAGAAATCTACAGGCCCTTACCTAGTATAATAAGACGTGGCGTTTCTATTCTCCCTGTGCTCGCAGCTAAAAGTAATCCGGCGACCAGGGTAAAACAATTGTAAATGGCAACAACAAAACATAAGATAGGAAGCAACATGGAAATAAAATAAATACTTCAACCTCTTAAAGGGGTTTTCTGGGTTGAAGACCTATCCTCAGGATAGGTCATCAATATCAGATCGGAGGGGGTCCAACAACTGGCACCCCTGCCGATCATCTGCACGAGATGGCGCGCGCAGTGCACACGTGCCGTCACCAGTCTTCTCATCCTGTTCACCGCTGCTGTCCATGGTCTTCCTGAGGATAGGTCATCGAAAGTAAAAGCCCTTTAAAGACTGAGCCTATTTTCATTTTTCCTCCCCACGTTCCAATAGCCATAACCTTTTTAACTCTCCATTCACATAGCCATACGAGGGCAAATTTTTTTGCGGGAGAAGATGCATTTTTTAATGCCACCATTTAATTTACCATGCCTTGTATTGGGAAACAGAAAAAAATGATTTGTGGGGTAAAATTCAAGAAAAAAACTAAAACAAAACAATTTCTCCAAGGTTTTGGGGGTTTTCACATCAAGGCGTTCACTGTGCACTAAAAATGATATGATGTCTTTATTCTGCAGCTCAGTACGATAACGGCGATACCAAACTTGTATAAAAATAAATAACTTTGGAGCCCCCACCGATCAGCTGTTTGTGAAGGCAGCCGCACTGGCAGTAGCGCTGCGGCCTTCTCACCGTTTACCTCAGGCCCAGTGACGTCACGGCTAGTATCAATGGCCTGGGCGGGGCTAAGCTCTGTTCACTCGAATGAAGCTTAGCCCCGCCCAGGCCAGTGGTACTAGTCGTGACGTCACTGGGCCTGAGGTAAACAGCGAGAAGGCCGCGGCACTACTGCCACTTCCTTCTCAAACAACTGATCGGCGGGGGTCCTGGGTGTTGGACCCCTGCCGATCATCAGTTTAAAAGAACTGCAGAACCCCTTTAATCTTCTCTAGCCTATGGCTGGCCCCCCTAGTGTATTTATGGCACCTTCCCCTGTGGAGAGGTGCTGAAGCAGTTAGTTCTAGTATTCTAGAGTGTCCTGCAAAGGTGTCATCTTCTTTGGATGTTTGTATACAAATCTCCACTTGTTTTCTGGATTTGACCCCTGCTTTTTCTGCGTACCGAACCTGTGCTGCACACCTTGACCTCAGATTGTTAACTGGATGGCATGAACTCTGCTTGCTCAGACTCCGGCCCTTCCTTGACTACAGTTTTGCCTGACCCCTTGGTGTTTCGTACTGGTGTCTCCTGACCCCCGTGGGTCAGCATTCTAATGAACAGAGACAATTTCGGGAGGTAGCAACCTGGTGCTTCCCCTGCAATGGAGTCCAGATCCCTGTACAGGGGTTATAGGACGAAGACCAGGGGAATGACAGTCCAAGGGCCCATTCACACGACTGTATCCTTTTTGCAGTCTGCAAATCACAAAACACAGATACCGGCTGTTTTCTGCATTCTTTAGTCCCCCACAATCCTCCCCATGTTAGAAATGCCTATTCTTGTCCGCAAAATGTACAAGAATATGACGTGCTATATTTTTTGAGGGGCTGTGGATTGGACATACGGATGCGGACAACACAATGTGTGCTATCTGCAGCTTTTGCGGCTCCACTAAAATTAATGGGTCCGCAGCTGCTCTGATAAATATGCGGACTGAAAATGTAGTCGTGTGAATGGGCCCTAACGCTGTAAGCCAAATCTGTTCGGTAGACACACCAGGCTATATGCAAAAATATGCAGAAAACAAATTATACAGATGTTCCAGAACATAGCTATTTTCATTATGAATTATCCTCACTAGTCATTAAGAAAAGTAAAACAATAGCGCTGAAGTACATAAAATGTTCACCCACAACAGACAATGTACAGCTATAATACACAGGAATGAAGAAAACGGGAATGCACTTATTGTGAGGCTACAAAACAGCCTTCTCACAGGCTCACATCAGTTATACTCTGGCTTAACGAAGAGCTGCCCCGAGGGACGCCAGTGCTACAGATGACGAGAGGGCACTTGAGACAAAGAGGTACTGCAGCTACCACGTAATGTGTTAACGATTTTAATTAATCTTTGTATGGCGGCTCTCTCAAGACCTAGGCCCTGTGTATGCACACACACAACACACGAGACTGCACATGCAATAAACCAGACAGAAGTAATCAGGCTTGTAGTCCTTCAGTCCACACTACTGACAAGAAATATACGGACATACAGTACACTACATCAGGGAGTAACTCCACGTTACTGGATCTCTGGAGAAGGGTCGTTGATACAGGGAGTTATTCCGATTGCCTGATTGGAGTCGGAAAGGAATTTTTTTCCTCTAAAATGAGGAAAATTGGCTTCTACCTCCTTTTTTTATTTATTTTTTTGCCTTCTTCGGGATCAACTTGCAGGATAACAGGCTGAACTGGATGGACAGGTGTCTTTTTTCAACATTTCAAATCTTGTTGAGCGAACTTGTGTTTTAGGTTCAGCGTCCAAAGTTTGGGTTATCCAAGAATTCAGTTATGGAGTCTGCTACCACAAAACATAACTTATGGTCCGTGGTGGCGGAATCCATAACTGAATTCTTAGATAACCCGAATCTTGTACGCCGAACTGGAAAACATAAGTTCGCTCAACACTAGTTACAGGTTACAGACTGTTATTATGGAAATGCAGCACATTGCTTTATTGTAGTGATCCCAAACTACGGCCCTTATTACACTTATTGATTAAAAAGAAAATAACGCACCAAGTAGTTTCTGGAATAGAATGAAACTCCCGCCGATCGGCTGTATAAGGAGAAGGCCCGCGCCTCCTGTCTCTCTTTATGCTAAGGCTATTTTCACACTAGCGGCAGGGGAGTCCGTCGGGCTGTTCCGGCGGGTGAACAGCCTTTCAGATCTGTCCTGCCGCTAGTTCACGTGTGCCCCCGGACCACCGCTCCGTTCCCATTGACTATAATGAGGACGGCGGTGGAGTCCGCCGGAACTCTGCCCCCATTATAGTCAATGGGGACGGAACGGCAGTCCGGGTGGCACACGTGAACTAGCGGCAGGACAGATCCGAAAGGCTGTTCACCCGCCAGAACAGCCCGATGGACTTCCCTGCCGCTAGTGTGAAAGTACCCTAACTGTAGACATAGCAGTAGCAAGTAAGAAGCGCATGCCGTCTCCTCATACAGCTAATCGGTGGGGGTGCCAGGTGTCGGACCACCACCGATCTGATATTGATGACCTTTCCTAAGGATAGGTCATCAATATTAAAAGCCTGAAAAGCCCCTTTAAGGGTCCAGCGAAGATCCGCTGAATGTTTTGTCTGTCGGAACAGATAAAGTCTGAAATTAGCCCAAGTTTATTGGAGGAAACTGTACAAATGAAAGGAGGTCCTCGTACCCTGTGCCGCCTCTAAGGCCGAGGTCACACTAGTAATTTGATCAGTTATTTCCATCAGTTATTTTGAGCCAAAACCAGTAGTGAAGCCTCCTCAGAGATAAGGCATCATGGAAATATTTGCACATGTTCTATGTTTTTGACCCACTACTGGTTTCGGCTCTCAATAACTGATGGAAAGAACTGTTCAAATAACTGAAGTGTGAACTCAGCCTAAGGCCTCACGCACACGACCGTTGTTTGTTTTCGCGTCCGTTCCGTTTTTTTTTTCACGGATAGGATGCTTCCCCATTCATTTCAATGGGTCCGTCAAAAAATGCGGATGGTCAACCGTTTTTGTTCCGCAACCGTGGTCCGTGTTTACTTTCCGTCAAAAAAAAAATAGAGCATGTCCTATTTTTTTCACGTTTGCGGACAAGGATAGGCATTATTACAATGGATCTGTCAAAAAAACGGATCCGCCCAAAAAAAAAAAAAAAACGGTCCATCGTCCGTTTTTTTGGGCGGAAGCAAAATTTGCGGACGGAACGGACGCGGAAAAAAACAACGGTCGTATGCATGAGGCCTAAGGCTACTTTTACACTTGTGTTGTCAATTCTGGTATTGAGAACCGGCAGAGGATCTCGATACCGGAATTAAACTCATCAGTTTTGATTTTGCAAGTCAATGGGTGACGGATCAGCTTTTTTAAGGCTCCTGAAAAACGAATCAGTCACCATTGACTTAAATTGTTTTCAGTGACATTGTTTTGAAACCCGCACCCGTCTGCAGGTTTTAAAGGGGTTAGGCTACTTTCACACTAGCCTTAATATTTTCCGGTATTGAGATCCGTCATACGCTTCAGTTTTGTCCCCATTCATTGTCAATGGGGGCAAAATATAACTGAACAGAACGGAGTGCTCCAAAATGCATTCCGTTCCGTCCTCGTACCGGAAAAAAAAAACGCAGCATGCTGCATTGAAAGAATATCGACATGTTAATTCAGTCCCCGTCCCCACACTCAGGCTGATTTGTTGCCGCTCTCCCTGAAAATTTCTGCAGGAAACATCCCTGTTTCTAAAAAGGAGTTAATCGGCTGCAGTTTTTCTAGTTTGCCAAACTAAACCAATATTTCATTCACATTGCAGCTGAAATATTCCCGCCAGCCTTTCGCCTCTCAGTGCGTGTAGAAACCAGCAATGTTCTCATGTAATATGGAAGCTAATAGATAGGCTCAGCTCCCAGACAATGGTGAAGGATATGCAAGATGGGAAGAAAGGCAGGACATTCACAAGATGGCTGATCAGTAATAAGACGCTGAGAACCCGACATCTCCCTTCAGCATCCACATCACAGACAGCGCGCCGGCAAGTCACAGCACTTGGAGAATGGAGATGGCAGACGAGTGAGCTTTATCTGCACACAGATGTTCTGTCATACCGCAAAGTACTGAAAATCTGGGGAGGATTCAGAACTTTCTTCGTACGCTTAGACTCTAGAGCCAACATATACATTGATTAGCCATAAAAACCTGGTGGAGTGAATAAGGACAACTTCACATGCGGCAGATTTAGTTGCCGAAGCTTCTGCAACTGAAAATCAGTTCCATTCATCTAAATGAGGCTTGCAGAAATTCACCTGCTTGCCACCAAATGAACCCTATTTAGATGAATGGAACGGATTTTCAGTTGCAGAAGCTTCGGCAACTAAATCTGCCACATGTAAGGTGGCCCAAGACACCATTCACATGACCGTATTTTTGGTCCACATCCGATCCACATTTTTTTTGCGGATTGGATCTAGACACATTCATATCGAAGGGACCTCAAAAACTGTGTGCAGTCTGCATCCGTATTATTCCACAGTCCTGGAAAAAAAACAGAACCGCTCCTGTTCTTATCCGTTTTGCGAACAAGAATAAAAATCTTTATAAGGGGTCCGGAAAAAAAAAAGGGTCGCAACACAGACATCATCCGTATTTTTTGCCGAGCCAAAATACATGCAGTCACGTGACTGGACCCTAATACTATTATCTGGTGATAATACCTATCGGGGTGGGGTTTATCAGACGAGACCTTGAATCTATTGAATTACATAGACATAATGATGTGAGCGCAATTCCATAGATTCCAGGTCTGTCAGGGACCCACAGCATTATAAATCATTAGAATGCTGTGCGAGCCTGTCAGAAGAGCGAAGGTCAGAACAGGAGCGCTCACTGCCACACGCAGGGAATGTCTCACATTGAACTCGCTCGTGTGTGTCTGGCTTTAGACAGCGAGTAGTCAGTTGATGTGGAAGATGGACAACTGTAAAAATCTGAGCAACCCTGACAAGGGCCAAATTGCCATGGATCAAAGCATCTCCATAGGGTGGGCATTTCCAGGGTGTTCCCGGTATGCAGCATTTACTATTTACAAGAGGTGCTCTAGGGTGAGGACAGTGCAAATCTAGAAGGAGAATATACAGTCTCACTTTTTCTATGGGGCCGCGGAACGGTAAGTCCGGATGCGGACAGCACATGGTGTGCTGTCTGCATCTTTTGCGGCCCCATTGAAATGAATGGGTCTGCACCCATTCCGCAAAATTGTGAAAAGGATGCGGACGTGTGTATGGACAATAAAGCGGTTGTCCGGGCTTTTAATATCTTGAGGTCACCAATATCAGATCGGCGGGGATCTGACAACCGGCACCCCCACTGATCAGCTGGACGAGGAGACGGCACACGCAGTGCGCATGTGCCGTCTCCCGTCTCTCTTCCTTTTCGCTGCTGCTTTACCATAGACATAGAGCGGTGAGCAGGAAGAGAGGCAGGAAACGGCACTGCGCGCGCCGTCTCCTCATGCAGCTGATCTGGTCCGACACCCGCGCCGAACTAATATTGATGACCTATCCTGAGGTCCAGACAACCCCTTTACCTGTGTCTTGAAAACATTTGAGATATTATAGCGACATATCAAAGGCTTTTATCAGTGGGGGTCTGTGTGTTGAGACCCCAACGATCAGTAGAACAAGGAGAGAGAAGCACAATAGTCTATGAGCCCGTCTCGATTCCATCTACCGCGACGAGTAGAGTGCGCAGTATGTGAACAATTCTCTCTCGTTCTAGCAATCGGTGGAGGTCTCAGCACTAAGACCCCCAAGAATTAAAACCCTTAATATATGTCGCTATGACTTAGGAAAAAAAAAATATTTTTATTTTTCCTGAGGATAGATGATCAGTAGAAAAAAAGTTGGAAAACCCTTTTAACAACAAAATTTTAATGGAGGGGGCTGCATGTAAGTGTCTGGAGATTGTGTGGGCCAGGAGTCAGTGGGGGTCTTAAGCATTTATCATATATTGTTTGGATATCCCGATAACAACCATCATGTCTTTACTACTACAAAACTCAATTCTAATTGGAAAAAACTTTAGACATGGATGATGATTTCCATTCCTAAAAAGTATTTTCATGTACGTGCCCTCTATTACAGGGAACAATTCCATGTACGGTCAGGCAATGTATGCCATCTATGTTCTTTCACCATGAATAGTCATTGACCCATTTCTGGGTTTCAAAAAGCGGCATCTAAAATGCAGCAGAAACGACATGTTTGATTCTAGCCTAACACTGCTCGACCCCTATCTTATTCCCATACGTTCCATAATCTTTCGGCCAGGTTCCCCGTTCCCCCCCCACCCTGTAAACAGACGTGTTCTCAGCCAACTTCTGCGACCTGTTATCCAGTTTTAAAAGAAAGAAAGAAAAAAAACACACAGAAAAGTATTTGCCCTTTATCAGTGGGTCAGAGGTACAAACGTCTTTTCCTTCAACCACAGTTTTATTGCAGCTTCTAGATTATGTATTTACTATGTTTTCAGGATTTAGTCATCTTGTTCATTTTTATAAAAACTTTTTCCTTATACAGTGACATCTCATTGAGAGGACCACTTATCATTGCACATATAGGGATTGTCTGGGTTTAGAGCTGAACCGGGATATATACCCTTCTTCCCTCGCTCAGCCCCTCTGACATTTCATGCTCCGATGCTCTCCAAGGGCTGTTTGTTTATATTCTTTACACTGCTAGGCGGGGGCTTCGGCCTAGCAGTATTGACGGTGACGTCACTGACACTGATGGGCAAGCTGTAGAACTGCCAGTACATCACTGGATCTCCAAAGCAAAGCACGAAATGCTCCGAAGCTCATATCAGAGGGGCTGGGAGAAAATGGGGATATGTCCGTGTTCACCTCCTAACCCGGAAAACCCCTTTTAAAGGGCATCTGTCAGCAGATCTGTACCTATGTAACTGGCTGACCTGGTACTGTCAAAGTGCAGAAGGTGTGGCAGCTGCAGGGAGAGCACAGCCTCTAGGTGTAATGGTAACGCCCCCATTGCTCCTAGAGGCTCATTTGCATATATTACACATCATTTTTCTCTGCAATGTGGGCACATATGAACATGGACCAACACAGATGTCTTCAGCTGCCAAGTGCACATGTTACAGGTCAGCCAGTGTCATAGGTACAGATCTGCTGACAGATGCCCTTTAAAACTAGTTGTCAAGAAGGGTGGTCTTTTCAGAGAAAATGGCCATTTTCCATAATATATAATTGATCTTGAACTCAATCTGGTCGGATTAAGGGGGGGGAATCTTCTAGAAAGGTTTTGCCATACAGGCAACAACTTCACTACTTATGCAGACATTATGTCACGCAAGATAAAATCTTTCTCCAGTTAACCTCCCCATATAAAGTCAGCCGTGAGAGTTACTATTTGTTTTAAAGGGTAACTTATATTTTCACTCAAAATTCAATTTTCATATAAGTTGGTGTTGCTGTGGTGATATTCAATAATCACCAATTATCGTGTTCACATACCACTTGTTTAATATGATTCCGTTTATAGCCACCGCTTCTCACAAGACTTCTAAAGATGGCCGCCAATACCCTTACCCTGAGGCTCAGACTGCCCCCCCCCCCTAACTACCCAGAATCGCGGGAGCACGCAGCCTCACCCCAGCCAATCGGCTTTTCCCACAGTTAAACGCACCCTCTTCCTCCTGGAAGCGCTCGGCGCTTTATTAGTCCCTAGAGCGGGAATTTCATCGCTCTAGAAGCAAGTCCCTTCAGCGGTTCACCGGGAGCGCGCACGCAGCGTTCAGGACTGCCCACTGCTTAGTCCTCCGCCTTCTGTATATACAAGATAGGAGACGGCGGACACCTAGCAACGCTGTTTTAGCCGCACCACTGAAATGCCTGGGGGAGCCAAGAGCGAGCTGCAATTACTAGGTAATTCAATACCTATTGAAAAGTACTGACTAGGGACCTAAGGTGTACTTAGCGAGACCAAGCCAATTACTTAAAATGAATAAATATGACAGTTAGCCTTTAAGTAAATAACGTCTGACGAGGACGGTCACATGCACACAAGGTTGATGCAAATGAAGGGGTTTTAATTGAGCCGTTCTGAATATCTCGACAATCTGCCTGCAGGGTAGCCCCGACTCATCCGTTTCCTTCCTCTTCACGAAGGCCATTATACTAAATCAAAAGATGAACCTTAACACTTCCCTTTCTTCACCGCGATGGTCACGTGGTTCGGTTTTTTAACAAGGACTTGGCTTTTTGAATACACATTAAGAAAAATGACATATTAACCCTTTCCCTGGCAGGACAACAGAGAGGTCTGGAGATGGGTCGTTTCCACCTCATGGTAGTTTTTTTTTTTTTTTTGCCTTCCTCTGGATCAACTTGCAGGATACCAGGCTGAACTGGATGGACAGATGTCTTTTTTCAGCCTTATATACTGTGCTACGGTTTTCGGATAAATTGTGAAAACGTCCCCATCCTTTATTCTGAATGGGAGTAATGTTTTACTATAGAGTGCATGCTTGTGGCTAAAATTCTGAGCCCGAGACACACACCACCTTCTAAAAATGAAAATTTGAGATGTGTAAATTTCCTACGTGTCACTCGTGCCTAGATCGCCGTGCACACACGTCCACAAAATAATCAGAAAACAACATCTCCTCTCTCATTAGTAAAATACACCTTGAGCAGATCTCGAGAGGAACAGCTGGATTGTTAAAGGGGTCGTTAGGAAGGATATGCCCCCATTGTCTGATAGATGCAGGTCCCACCTATCTCATAAACGGAGCCTTGAAACTCACAGACGACTCACCGTGCATGCATAGCCAGCGCTCGGCTATTTTCGGTGGCCCCATAGAAATGAATGGAGGGCGGTTGCGCATGCACAGTAAGTCGTCTGAGTTTCAAGGCTCTGTTTACGAGATAGGTGCGGGTCCCAGAGGTGGGACCTGCACCTATCAGACAATGGGGGCATATCCCAACGATAGTCCCCCATTGTCCGAGATAGGAGTACCCCTTTAAATCAATTATCATACAACTTAGTACTATTCCTGATTCTAGACTCAAGAGGGGAAAAAATATGGGCTATCAAACATACACATGACAAAGGTAGAACCAGAGCTCCGTACCTCACATCGATCCAGATATTTCCCCAGCTCAAGAGTTGTGCCCTTATTCAGGGGACATGTCCTTTCTGCTTCAGCATTCCTCATAACTGTAACAGCTCTATAGATATGGCTGGTGGTAGCTGAAGGATGGAACTGAGCATGTGCAACCACCTCATTAGGTGGACGTGCAGATTACTATACAGATTAAAAACCGGAGTCACCATTATAATGAAGTAAAGAGGATCTCTCATATCTGCATAGCTGCATTTTTGTAACAAAGTAAATTACCAAAGTAGCTAGTTTTTCATACAGAATTCTATCAAAGCAACATTTAGTGGTGGCGCAACCTCTAAGTATATACATGTACAATTTGACATGCCCATAGGCAACCGAGGGATCATGCACACAACCATATGTATTTTGCGGTCCACAAAAAATACGGAACGGAACAGCTGTCCCCTAATAGAACAGTCCTATTCTTGTCCGTAATGCAAACAATAACAGGACATGTTCTATGTTTTTGCAGAACGGACATACTGAAACGGAATGCACGCGGAGTACCTTCTGATTAAGGGGGGGGGGGGGAATCTTCTAAAAAGGTTTTGCCATACAGGCAACAACTTCACTACTTATGCAGACATTATGTCACGCAAGATAAAATCTTTCTCCAGTTAACCTCACCTTATAAAGTCAGCCGTGTGAATCACTATTTGTTTTTTATTTTTAAGACCCATTGAAATGAACGGTTCCACATACGGTCCACAAAAAAACGGAATGGACACAGACAGAAAATACGTTTGTGTGCAAGAGTCCGAACGATGATTCTTTGCTGTTATCCGGTATTACACATCGGCAGAATGTCTGAGGTAAGACAACTCGAGTTTAATACTTCCTCAGAGTCTATCCAGGAATGCACAGAAGTCTTCTCGCCGTGGACACAAATTCCAGGCTCACGAAAGATCTGCAATGCAGCAATATTGAAGATAATAATTGCAAGGAATCCAAGGAATGTCCCCTCTTGTTTATAACTCCGGATAATACCTCGTTAGGGAAGGAATGTCTTTGTGATCGAGTACTTAACTCTTTTAACGTCATTGGTCGGATGTGATCGATGATTCAGCCATGTTCATGAATCATACTCCGCATAAACGAAAGAGATTGGTTGGTACAAATGGCGTCCATTACAATTTTACTGAGTCCAAAATTTCTTTTAAATGAAAACTGCACATTTACATTGGCAACTAAATGTAGTGTCTGACAGCCCAGGACAAGCAGTGCAAACTAACTGGGTATAGGGGGGATGGAGGGGGAAACAGGGATAAAATGGATGGGGGGGCTGGAGGTGGAAGGTAAGTTAAGTGATGGTAGGTTGAGCGATGAGGAAAGCTCCTCAACTAGATAGCACTGTATGATTTCATAGGACGTATATGAAACATGACAGTGGTAGGTATTCGATATTGCACATCAGATCAGTATAAATGAGATCAGTGGGCAAAAAAATTTGCGTATCCATATCTCCGCGATAGGAAAGGCTACCGTGTCAGATACCATCTCTGTGAAGTTTCTTAAATAAATCCAGGGGGGCCATATGCTAAGGTTAGGTTCACATCGCCATTTAAATTCTGAGTTTTTGATCCAGCGCAAGAACTGGTGGGAATCCGCATATGGCAATACAAAGCGAATATTTTTTTCAAAGTTTATTTAAAAAAAAAGAAAAGCAGAAAGCATAAGAAAAACTATTTAACGTGCGGTTTTGCTGTAATCGTGCTGACCCACGCAATAATGGTAACATGTCAGGATCGGCACACGATGAACACCATAAAAACAAAACGCAAACAATGGGGTTTTGTTTCAATCTCACCGCACCCCGGTTCCCAGTACTAGATGTGATATATTAAATGATGCCATTAAAAAAGCACAACTTGACCTGCAAAAAACTAAGCTCTCAGAGTTATGGCTCTGCGAAGGTGGAAGGACAAATGTTTACATGCCAAGAGGTTAATAACGTTTTTTCTTCTAGGTTCTGGTTCCACAATGTGGTTGGACCGTGTACAAACGTGGACCACCGGCCCCCTACTAGTACAAGCTCTCCACAGTGCTGTGTCCGAATACACAGCCATAATAGGGGAGCGTCTAATAGACATCCACTCGATTTATACTTCTGCCTTGAGGTTTCTACACTGCAGAGCGTCATCTCCTTATAGTTTATCTTCCAGTTCAAGAATTTACTTGGGGATGAGATGCAATAACAGACACGGCTCAGATTTTTCGGAAAAATTAGCATTTTTTTTTTCAGATTTTTGTCAATTCCTTTAATTTGTGTTCTTGTCAAAACTTTAAATACGTTTTACTGCTTCCGTTACTGATAATGCAACCATCTGCATCTGTTATTAACGGATGCGGTTGTGTTATCTATATAACATAGCCAAGACGGAAACGGATCCGGGGGATGGAACCGTTTTTCATTGTGTCAGAGAAAACGGATCCGTCCCCATTGACTTGCATTGTGGGTCATGACGTATCTGTCTTGCTCCGCATCCCATGACGGAAAGAAAACTGCAACATGCTGCGGTTTGCTCTCCGGTATGATAACGCAACCAAACGGAATGCATTTTGGAGCATTCCGTTCAGTTACGTTTTGTTCCCATTGATAATGAATGGGGACAAATCCAAAGCCTTTTTTTTTTTCTTCCGGTATTGAGACCCTATGACGGATCCCAATACCGGAAAATATTATCGCTAGTGTGAAAGTAGCCTTAGACGGCTGTTACCACTTCCACCCACAAAACACAGATGAATGAAAATCCATGTGGACGCCCAAATGGTGTCTGGGTGCTCCCACTTTATTTATGCACCCGCTCACTTAAATAAGAATTGGAAGGAAAACGGGCTAGAACGGTGCACGCAGTTTTTTGTAACCAACCAACAGTTGGACTGTGCCATAAAACGTGTGTGTGTGAACTGAACCATTTCCTTTAATGCAATAATGTGTACATGTACATCATAGATGGGCTGAGAATGTATAGAGTTGTATTGGGGGTAAACGTACTGGAATTGTTTTAGGCTCCGCTACATGCACACAGCTGTCAAAAACGAACATGTGATGGACGTTTTTCTAACAGCCATCACACGTCCATTTTATAACCAATGGCAGTCTATGGGGTTATTCACATGCCAGTTTTCACGGTCAGAGAAAAACGGACGTCAAAAAATAAAACATGCTCCATCTTGTCTGTTTTTCACTGACCGACTGCCCCTATATAACTGAAGGGGTTTGTTTCTGGGAAAAGCATCAGTGAAAAAAAAACATCCGTTAAAAATGTACAGTTTGTCCGTTTTTAACTGACGTTTTTCATTTGCATGTAGCCTTATCCTTTTTGATGTATGATATTTTTCTAAATAAAGTTTATGTATGGAGCAGACTCAGCAGCCGTGCCCACTCCATAAGTGGCAGGTGCTGGCTGTGTTATGCCGCTGCCCATAGTTACCAGGATCAGAGAACTCTTAACAAAGAAACTAAAATTTAAAGAGGACCTTTCATGTTTTTTTTTTTTTTTAGTTTAGATAAATACCTTTACTTGCAGGGTACCGTCTGCTGATGCTGCCACCCTGCCTGTTTTTCTCAAATATCGCTCCTACGCCCCGCTGTGCCCCCCTGCTGTTTTCCCACTCAGTATGTTAATACTGAGCATCAGTAAAGGGAGGAGACGCCACGGTTTCTCAATGGGCGTCTCCTTCTCCCTGGCTGTGCCGCGATCCAATCACAGCAGAGAGCATCACAACCAGGGAGAAAAAAATGCTCACCTACTCCCTGGCTGTGATGCTCTCCACTGTGATTGGATCGCGGCACAGCCAGGGAGAAGGAGACGCCCATTTAGAAACCCTGGAGCCAGCTCCTCCCTGGAGGAGGCTGAGCGGGAAAACATACTGAGCAGGAAAACTTTGGGGTGGCATAGCGGGGCGTAGGAGCGATATTTGAAAAAAAAAGAAAAACCAGCAGGGCAGTATCAGAGGTTACCCCACAAGGAAAGGTATTTAATTAAACTTAAAAAAAAAAAAAAGTCCTCTTTAAACGGAAGTATAAAAATTCAAATTAACCCTCATCAATTTTAAATATGAGAAAAAAAAAGTAAAAAAAAAAAAATAAACATAAAATTGGCATAGCTGTATCTGAGAATGTCCGAACTGTTCAAATTAAGAGCATTTATCCTGCAGAAAAAAAAAAAATATCTAAATGCTCGAGTTTTTCAGTTGACTCATATATATTAAAAAAATATGACTTGTCCAACAAAAAAAACAATCCCTCATATGCTAGTATAAACAGAAAAGTTTAAAAAAAATTGGAAAAAGTGAACACTTAAAAAAAATGAAAAATAAAAAATCTATAAGGGGTTAATAGCCCCATGTGCTGTGCAGTAGGGATAGCACAAAGACAAAAAAATTGTGTTGTGTGAATAAGGCCTAAGGGTCTATCGACTATCCAAAAGCAAATGCCTGACAATGGAACCGAACACCAGTGTGAACACAGCCAAACACCGTACAACAGTTGCAACAGTTTTTAAAAAAAATTTTTTACACTTCGCTTTTTAAGCATCACATGTACACTAGATACATGCATTTCCAAACATGTCATACTTAAGTCCCATTCCCCAAATGGCTGGCACCACCTTGGGACTATCCTTCTACCAGCCAGAGCAGAGTTCCACTGGAAGGAGCACAATCATGTATTACGTGGTCACCTACCACGTAATTGCAGGAGTGCATTCTGTGTCATACAACGCGTGGCCACCCACACCTTCCCCAGCAGCAGATGGGAAAACCCCTTTATTGGCCGATTTTCAGAGAGCGCACGGCCATATTCTCACCTCTGCTGTATGTTCCACTTCTCAGAATACAGCATACTTCTGAAAAATGATGCCACATTTCTATAAATAAGTCCGTGTCGTACTGTACACTGAAGGAGGAGGGGCTGCTTTTTGCAGCATGTTAAAGTCTAAGAATCTGATCGAGTTATAGCTTAAAGGGAATGCAGTCTAAAAATGTATAGTTCATGAAATCAACTTCTTACAATGAACATTATTTTAGTTTTTTTTTAATATTCTTTTGTATTAAAAAGTCTTATATTTCAATATTTACACTGGCCATAAAAGCAGTCACAATAGGCTGATGCTTCCAGTAAGTCAGCTTTGCCGTATGATTTGGGGCAGATTGAGCAGAGTCATCTCATTTGCATCAGAAGGTGAGTGAATTATTGCTGGAGACCTAGCGAAGTTAGGACAGCTACACTATACAAACACATAGGATTCTGGGAGAGAGGGCTGAACTCTTACTTCCTAGAAACTAATAATCATGATAATTCTCTGTCAATTAACTGCCATTCTTTGCAGTTGCCATAAAGCAGACCCACCCTACTGCACTGTCGGTACAAACAATACCGGAAGGAAGTGTGTAAGTTTTATACGTAAAAAAGAAAGCCTCAAAAACTTAAATAAAAACATAAAACATTCAAAGGATTGCCCTACAATATAAACTGATCTTCAAGATAGGGTGTAGGTATCACCGTTTCCACTACTGCCGTTCCGGTCCTCCCCTCTGGCTACAGCTGTAATGTACATTAAGATAGCACGTGACCACTGCAGCCAATCACTGGTCTCAACAGTCACATGCCTAAACAGGAATTTACACTGCCCAACTGAGCAGGCCATTATTGCGAAGGAATTGTTCTTTCCCAATAACCGCCTGCTCATCAGTGGAGGTAGAGAGCCGCATTTACATGCAGCAATCACTTCTACATTATGAGAAGAAGGGATGGTTACTGCCATTGGAACAGTATACACAAGACACGTCCTCATACAAACTTGATTGTTTTCTGGCAGCAGATCCCCGTTTACACCGCACAATCCGCTGCCCAGAAACAATGATTTAGGTATCCAAATGAAAGATCATTTCACCCCATGAACGATCGTTTTGCTCGTTCATTGGGTGATCTGCGGCACCTTTACAGAGCCCGATTATCGGGAATGAGTGTTTTTACTAAAGATCGTTGCCGATAATCGGACCGTGTAAACCCACCACTGCGGCCTGTGAACTTAGATCTGATGGGAGGACCAGAGCAGCAGAGCTGGACACAGCAGAGGGTGAAGGGATAGGGATGCTTTGTTTTAGACTTTTAAGGCATTTAGAGGCTACTTTCACACTAGCGTTTTGGCTTTCCGTTTGTGAGATCCGTCATTCGCTCTCACAAGCGGTCCAAAATGGATCAGTTTTGCCCTAATGCATTCTGAATGGAAAAGGATCTGCTCAGAAAGAATCAGTTTGCCTCCGATCAGTCACCATTCCGCTCTGAAGGAGGACGACACCAAAACGCTGCCCGTCTATTGGCACAATAGAAAACGAATCCGTCCCCCATTGACTTTCAATGGTGTTCAAGACGGATCCGTCATGGCTATAGAAGACATAATACAACCGGATCCGTTCATGACGGATGCATGCGGTTGTATTATTGTAACGGAAGCGTTTTTGCAGATCCATGACCGATCCGCAAAAAAAAGCTAATGTGAAAGTAGCCTATAGGCATCTTTCACTTGAGCGTGACGGATTGGCTCTGGAGGCGTTCAGGGCGAGTTCACAGAAAATCCGTCTTGCTCCGCACCACATAGCGGACTGAAAAACACTGCAGGCAGCGTTTTGGTGTCCGCCTCCAGAGCGGAATGGTGACTGAACGGAGGCAAACTAATGCATTCTGAGCGGATCCTTTTCCATTCAGAATGCATTAGGGCAAAACTGATCTCACAACCGGAAAGCCGAAACGCCAGTGTGAAAGGAGCCTTATATAACTAACGTTATATTTATCCAGAAAGAGAAAAACAAAACCTCTTCTAATTGTCATGAGAGAGAAGGAAATCAACTCCTTGGGGGCTGAAATACAATTACTTAGCTTTCTTATACTCTTCATGCTCCTTGCTTCTTTAAAGGAGACCCTCTCCTGACATGTCTGTTAAGTAACCACTTGCATTCCTTACGAAATAACTCTCTGTTGTGCCATTCCTCTATTACTCCTATTAAAAGTGTATAAATAAACTTCTAGCATTCGGTAATGAAGGCCACTTTCTATGGAGTCAGCGCTGCCAGCGTCAGATTGTGCAGGGACATGCTTCCAACTGTTAACGCCCAGTTGGACCTTTGGCGCGGCCTGCTGGAAGTTGATTCATGGGGACCTCATACTACGCGGGCCCCCAAAGTGAACAGAGCAGCAAGTCGAGTATGCATCGAGTATTCATCTCCATGGGAGTTCCAGATCCAGAAATAACCAAGCTCTGTACTCCGCAATCTCTGGAACTCCCATAGAGATGAATGGAGCGGCAGTGGGAATGCTCGTCTTGCCTCTACATTCATTTGTGTTGGCCCCCCCGGGCTAAGGGGTCCCCGTTCTCGTGATCATTGGGGGTCCCAGCAGTAGGGCCCACACAGATGTAATAATGATCCCCCATCTTACTACAACCAGAACATCTTCATAAGTAAACCGCCTGGGTTTGCTCACTAAGTGGATTGTGGAATTCCATTGATTACACCTATTTGCTCTTCCGAAAATGGGAGAATTTGAAAAATCTGATGGACAAACCTCTTTAAAGGGGATCTCCCAGCTTTTAATATTGATGACCTATGTTCAGGATAGTCAAACAATATCAGATCGGCGGGGTCCGACACCCAGCGATCAGCTGTATGAAGGGAAGGCACACGCCGTTTGTGCTGTCTCCCTTCCTGCTCACTGCTACTATGTCTGAAGCGAGCAGGAAGAGAGACTGCCTGCGCGCGTCTACCTGCATACAGCTGATCGGTAGGGGTGCCGGGTGTCGGACCCCAGCCGGAGGAAATGTTAAATGCCTGGGGAACCCCTTTAAAGGGGTTCTCTGGAATATAAAAATGAAATTAACTATGCATTAAAGGGGTTGCTCAGTTCCCAATATTTATTAGCTCTCTTCAGGATGGGTTATCAATATCAGACTGGTGCGGGTCCGACCGCCAGCAATTTGAAGAGAACGCAGCGCTCTTGCACACTTTATTGGGAATGAGCAGTTGTAGTAGAAGAGAACGCCTCGCTCCTAGATAACAACCTTCCATTGTTGGAAAGCTCTACAGTAATAGGTATATGAAAAGGCATTGCCATGCATGCAGGTTTTTTTTTTTTTTTTATTCCTTTTTGTCACTCATTTTGCACACATGCCGATGCATCAAATTGAGCTTCCACCCTCTGGAGGACAGAATAGAGCCGTGTTTCCATAATCACCGCTTTCCTTATTGCAAACCTCATCGGGCTTAATACAATCTGACATCTCTGCCCCTGTTCACAGGCTTCCTCCCTATACTCCATGAACAGAAATGGAAAATCAATCATGTCTCCTGGGTCCCAAACTACACAGGTAGAACGTCCCGGGGAGCCGGCTTGTGGGATGCTAAATGCCTAGCCACTTCATTACTGGAGCAGCCGGCTGAAACCTAACATGTTATATTCACTCCAGGCCGTATCCGCTCAGCTGTTAGCAGGCATTGATGGCAGTTTTCCAGTGACTGCGCAGTGATCAGCCTGGGCAGCAAAGAGACAGTCTATTGTACCGTCATCTTGCAGGTCTAACCAGTCATACTCACATACAAGAAACAAAAGAGGAAAAGAAAAAAAAAAAAAACACACGAGTAATGATGTACAAATCACCTACATACATAAACAGCCTGCGAAGTCCCCAAAGTGAGGCATTACCATAGTAACACTGACGGAAAAATGACACCGAATCTATACAAGAAGAGAAAAGGTGGAGCTCACCTACAACAAAAGACAACATAACAACGAGAAAAAAGCATCCAAATGGGAAGATGTTCTAGCCTGAAGCCTCAATAGCAATGGATACGTAATTAGCACATGTAATGTGTAATATATTTTGTTTACAGGGGTTGTCCAGTTTAGAAAACCTGTTGTCATATATTAAATTAAGAAATTCATAGTTGTCACATAAAGGCCTGATCCGCAGCCAGCATGTTATAGAGCAGGAGGAGCTGAGCAGATCGATATATAGTTTTATGGGGAAAATATTCAGAATAACTTATATTTCATTCATTTCAATTTCTTTCTACGCTTAGGAGTCCGGTGGGCAGTCCTACTCGGTGACTGATGACCACCCCTGGATGACCGCATACAGAAATAGCTGTCAATCACTAAGTAGGACCACCCACCAGACTCCAAAGCATAGAAAAAGTATAACAAAGCATACAAATACACTTGTCTATTTTAGTGAGTTCTGGTAGTTCCCAGATTATAACAAACTAGCAGAAGGAGCCGGCTTCACATGGGTATATTTCATTTATTATTTGTGTGAGGCTAAAAGATATCCACAGTATTCTCCATCACAGTGCCCTCTACAGCATCCTTCCCCTTTAACAGTACCCCGCTCCCTTAACAGTGACATCACAGTACCCTGCTGCCTTAACAGTGACCTCTACAGCATCCTGCCCCTTTTATAGTGGCCTCCACAGTCCCCTACCCCCCTAACAGTGACCTCCACAGCGACCTGCCCCTTTAATAGTGGCCTCCACAGTACCCAGTCTCTTTAACAGTGATTTTTACAATAACTCATCCCCTTAACAGTGACCTATACAGCACCCCGCCCCTTAACACTGACCTCCATAGCAGATCAACCCCTTAACTGACCTCCACCATTCCCTGCCCCCTAAAAGATACCTCAAGCTGCAGGGCCTGGACGGACACAGAGATGTCCTTTTGAACAGCTCACTCTACTATAGCAGCACTGTGCTGTGTGAACATGAGTTGAAGGAAGAAAGTCACCCTCCCTCCCCTGCAGCTGACCTGAGGTTGATTTTACCTTCATTTTTTTAATCTCTGCCAGCTGTGGAGTGGGAGGTGGCGTACCCTAATTGGAGTCGGGGGCAGGGTTTATAAGTCCGTCTTTTGAGAGTGGCACCCTACTCCGCTCCCTTAACAATGTTATCCACAGCGCCCTGCCCCCTTAAAGCTGACCTACAGAAGTGAAGAAAAATGGCTGGGTTGTTATGGAAACCTGGTGTAAAACTGTGTGTCTGTGGAGACTAGGGGCCTGCAAGCTTCTATTGGCTGATATGGGACATGTGATCGTGTGTATGGCAGTTGGTATATGGGGAAAAAGACCTGCAGGCTTCTATTGGCTAATGCATTTTTTGGGAATATCTCAGGAATGGTACGTCCTAGAACGCTGGGACCCGGTCTAAAACTTTCCCGGACACCTGATGTACCTGTGGGCCCTACCTAAGGCAATTGCCCCCCCAAAAAAAAAAAACTATGGCTCTCAGACTATGGCGACACTAAAACATGATTTTTTATTTTTTTTTGCTTTAAAAATGCTTTTATTGTTTTAAATGTAAAAAAAGAATATCAGGTATCGCTACATCCATAACAACCTAGTCTATGAAAAATACCACATGACCTAACCCTTGAGGTGAACACCGTAAAAAAATAAAATAAAGAAGGTGTCAAATAAGCCATTTTTTGTCAACTTACATCACAAAAAGTGTAATAGCAAGCAATCAAAGAGTCATATGCACCCCAAAATAGTGCCAATCAAACTCATCTCATCCCACAAAAATGATACCCTATATAAGACAATCGCCCAAAAAATAAAAACTATAGCTCTCAGACTATGGAGACACTAAAACATGATTTTTTTTTTTATTGAAAAATTATTAGTGTGTAAAACTTAAATTAAAAAAAGCATACATATTAGGTATTGGCACGTCCGCAACGACCTGCTATATAAAAATATCACATGACCTAAACCCTCAGGTGAACACCGTAAAAAAATAAAATAAAAAAGGTGTCAAAAAAGACTTTCACAAAAAGTGCAATACCAAGCGAGCAAAAAGTAATACGCACCCCAAAATCATACCAATCCAACAGTCATCTCATCCCGCAAAAAATGAGACCGTACCCAAGACAGATGCCCAAAAAATAACAAAAACTATGGCTCTTAGAATATAGAGACACTAAGGCCCCTTTCATACGGGCGAGTTTTGCGGGTGCAATGCGTGAGGAGGACGCATTGCACCCGCACTGAATCCAGACCCATTCATTTCTATGGGGCTGTGCACATGAGCGGTGATTTTCACGCATCACTTCTGCGTTGCGTGAAAATCGCAGCATGCTCTATATTGTGCGTTTTTCACGCAACGCAGGCCCTATAGAATTGAATGGGGCTGCGGGAAAATCGCAAGCATCCGCAAGCAAGTGCGGAAGCGTTGCGATTTTCCCGCATGGTTGCTTAGCAACGGGACCCGATCTTTATTATTTTCCCTTATAACATGGTTATAAGGGAAAATAATAGCATTCTTAATAAAGAATGCATAGTAAAATGAAGTGGAAGGGTACCATGGTGATGGACCATGTGATGTGACGTCATCACAGGTCGTTTAGATCTTAGCTGATGCTGGGAAAGAGAGGACAGATCGCAACTACGCGACCAAGTGGCTAAGGTAAGTTAACTTTTATCATTTTACTATGCATTCTTTATTAAGAATGCTATTATTTCCCCTATAACCATGTTATAAGGGAAAATAATAAATTCTCCAGAATACCCAAAACCGGACTTCAGTGATGAAGTCTGGCTTCGGGTCTGGGTACCAAACATGGCGATTTTTCTCACGCGCGTGCAAAACGCATTACAAACGTTTGCACCCACGCGGAAAAATCGCGCATATTCCCGCAACGCACCCGCCTCTTATCCGGGCGTCAAACAGGACGCCCGTGTGAAAGAGGCCTAAGAGTACTTTCACACTAGCGTTAGAGGAATCCGGCAGGCAGTTCCGGCAAATCCGGAAACCCGTGTGCAAACGGATACCATTTGTTTCTGGATCCATTTGACAAATGCATTGAAAAACCGGATCAGTCTCTCCGGTGTCATCCGGAAAAAGGGATCAGTTTTTCCAGTACACTTGGTACTGGATTCGACATTAATACATTTCAATTGAAAATGGAAAGCATTCCGTTCAGTATGCATCAGAATGTCTTCAGTTCAGTCAGTGTTCCGGAATTTTGGCCGTAGAAAATACCGAACCATGCTGCGGTATTTTCTCTGGGCAAAATAGCGTAAAACTGACGGAACTGAAGACATTCTGATGCATACTAAACGGAATGCTTTCCATTCAGAATGCATTAGGACAAAACTGAATTGTTTTTTTCCGGTATTGAGCCCCTAGGACGGAACTCAAAACCAGAAAACGTTAACGCTAGTGTGAAAGTACCCTAAAAATGCTGTTAATGTGTAAAACTTAAATACATTTAAAAAAAAAGTATACATATTATGTATCACCGTGTCCGTAAGAACCTGTTGTACAAAAATATCACATGACCTAACCCCTCAGATGAACACCGTAAAAATAATAAAATAAAAAGTGTCAAAAAAGCCATTTTTTGTCACCTTACATCACAAAAAGTGTAATACCAAGTGATCAAAAAGTCATATACACCTTAAAATAGTACCAATCAAACCGTCATCTCATACCAAAAAAATGAGCACCTGCATCAGACAGTCGCCCAAAAAATAAAAAATAAACTATCGCTTTTAGAATATGGAGACACTAAAAAATAATTTAAAAAAAATGCTTTATTATGTAAAACTGAAACAAACAACCAAAAGAAGTTGTCATATTTGGTATTGTCGCGTCCGTAACAACCTGCTCTATAAAAATAGCACATGATCTAACCTGTCGGATGAACATTATAAATAACAAAATAAAAAACGGTGTCAAAACTGCTATTTTTTGTTACCTTGCCTCACAAAAAGTGTAATATAGAGCAACCAAAAAGGATACGTACCCTAAAATAGTACTAACAAAACTGCCACCTTATCCCGTAGATTCCAAAATGTTTTTTTTGGGGGGCATTTCTACTCTAGGGGTGCATCAGGGGGGCTTCAAATGTGACATGGCAAGTTAAAATTATCCCAGTGAAATCTGCCCTTCCTTTCCTTCTGCGCCCTGCCGTGTGCCCGTACAGCAGTTTACGACCACATATGGGGTGTTTCTGTAAACAGAATCAGGGCAATAAATATTGAGCTTTGTTTGGCTGTTAACCCTTTTCATTGCCACTGGAAAAAATGGATTAAAATGGAAAGTTTGTAAAATCTGTTTTGGATACCTTGAGGGGTGTAGTTTCTAAAATAGGGCCATTTATGGGTGGTTTCTATTATGTAAGCCTCATAAAGTGACTTCAGACTTAAACTAGTCCTTAAAAAGTGGGTTTTGGAAATTTTCTGAAAAATTTCAAGATTTGCTTCTAAACTTCTAAGTCTTCTAACGTCCCAAAAAAGGAAAATGTAATTTACAAAATGATCCAAACATGTAAAGTAATAACTATTTTAAGAGGTATCACTATCTGTGTTATTTCTCCCAGAAATATAGGAACAAGTTAACAACTAGGTGCGACCGGTTAGTGGTATGTTCTGACACACCCAGATATTGTCCAATCAGTCTGTCCAGTGTCAGATTGCGTAGGGACACACCCCTAAACGGTCGTGCCCAGTTGTTAATTACTTCATATATTTCTAGGAGTAAAGATAGGAACGTCACAAAGCACAGTTATAAAAACACAGCCTCCAGAATTGTTAGTTCATAGGAAATACATCCATTTACTGACTGGTCCCCTTTAAACACTGATGCACATGCATGACCACAAGGGGCGGACTGGCCATAGACCCTACAGGGAATTCTCCCGGCGGGATGATGCCCATAGGGCCACCTGAGTCCTCCTCACTGCCGCTGGCCGGGTACATAGTACTGGGAGAACTATTGGGGTGCAGTCACAGGACCATATTTATTTTGTGGTCTGCAAAACACAGGTCCGCAAACAAATATAGATGACACCCATGTTGCATCGGTTTTTTTTTTTTTTTGCGTACCCTTCTGACAATGTCCATTCTTGTCTGCAAAACAGACATGAATAGGACATGTTCTATCTTTTTTGTGGGACTGCATAACAGACAAACGGAAGCGGACAGCACATCTTGTGCTGTCAGCATTTTTTGCCCCATTGAAGTGAAAAAGGTCCGCATCCAATCCGTAAAAGATGTAGATCAGATGCAGACCAAAAATATGTTTGTGTGAATGGGGCCTTCGAGGAATTCTAGGCAGCATGCTACAGTTGGGGCTGGCTGGGTGTTGTGGCCCACATCTCACCTCCTAAGCCCCCTGCTCCATATCCATATCAGAGACAATTGGAGGAGGAAGACGAACGTGGCAGCTGATGGCCACCACAGAGGGACAGCTTCTGGGGGGGTATTTTGTGCTGCACTGTGGTATTTGGTTCTGCACTATGGTGTTGCTGATCCTGCCAACTTGTATTGGCCCCATCTACTTGTGTTGTCCCACCTTCTATAATCTGACCCCACCTCCAACATTGGGGCCACTTAGTTTTGTTTTGTTTGTTCCAGGGCCAATTTAGGTTCCTGTTCTGGCCCTGATGGCCAAGCGGTGCAATGGGTAGTCACATAGACAGTGAATTGAGCGGTGGTCACACATATGCATTACCTTTCCACTGGCGCAGGGAACTAAGGGACTCTTATTTACCTAAAAGCTGGGGGTGACAGCGTTTGGACCCTCAGCGTTCATATATTTACAGCCTATTCAGTGCATATGTTGTTCACGGTCACTGCGGCTCATCCATACACGCTGTGACTGGGACTAGCCGCTGTACACTCCGGCTGGTTTTTGTGGTGAATGTTTTAGTCCCGATCCTCAGCAGATTTTTCCCATTACTGAAAATCCACATCGGACTTGCTAAATGTGGCGGTACCATACCCTCAGATGCAACACGTCATCTGGTATGCACCACATCAGTAAACCAGTTTTATTATGCCCAGACAGGTACCTGTGAAGGATATGTTGTAACATGCCAGGACATTTATTAGACCGCTTCCCGTGTTACTGCCGCTCTCTGCTGCGATGCTCTGCGTCCTATAACTCACTGGTAATGATTGATGTCTAACTGGTGCACAGCGATATATTGTACTGGTTCCAAATTTAATATTTGCATGTGGAATAGCTCTGTAAATAACACGTAGACTATACAATGAGCTCTGTTTTCTATACATTCCACTAGTTCACCATGTTCTCCCGTGTGTCTAGACCCTCCCCCCACTTTATAATAGTAATAGTCATGAGGATTAAGGAAATACTTTGTGCTCTCAGAGTCATACGTGTTTGTATGCAGCTGTGCAAATTTAGTGTTCCTAAAACGTGCTGTAGCCAGAAAGTCGCACGTTGACTCCATTTGACTAAGGCTTCTTTTACACTTCCATTCGTAATTCCGGCAGAGAAGAGGCTGACGCAGCTCTCTTGATCCCTGCATGCAGCAGTTTTTGTCCAGACCTATTCACCGGGTAGCAGCCGCAACCCCTATATAGTCAATGGGAGTGGTGGGCTCCGGCAATGCAGGATCTAGAGAGCGCCAGCAGGCTGCCAAAACACAAACTGAACTAGCCTAAGGGTACAGGAAAAATTCTGGTTTGTGTTTCACCCCCAAGTTTTTTTGTTTTTGGTCACAATAGAGATTTGAGCACAGAAACGTGGAAATCCATTAAGAATTTTTCTTTTGGCAAAAATGTTCCACACTTTTCTCTGCACCAATAACACAGATTTGCAAAAATTTTGAAGCTGGACCGATGACTGCAACACAAGGATACCCAAAAATAATGGCCAACGATGTGAAAGCTGGTTGGATCATTAAGGAGCATCATACCATCTATAGCTTGATGGAGGTACAACCAGTAAGCTGGGTTTACACGTTGTGGTAGTGCGCTACGTGGTCAATTACTGCGCCGCAAAACTGCACGAAACTGGCTTCGGTTTTGTGATGCAGTTGACTGCCACATGGTTTTGCCAGGTAAAGCACATGAGGGGAATGTATTAAGACTGACAGTAATAAAGACCAAACCCCACTGGCATACAAGATGATAATTCGGGTGTCGTTCCGGGAGGTTCGTGCATCAGAGAAAGAAGTGTACGCCAGCTAGGGACATGGTGTAGATTTCTGGTGCGCAATTAGTTGAATGAGTGGGGTCGTGGAGGTCCTGCCCGCAGCTGCCTCCTAAGTCAAGGCACAATTTTTGGCACAAAACGGCACTTTGTGACTTTTGCTTGCCAAAGTCAATACATTTCCTGACTGTTTTTCCGACATGTTTCACCTTTAAAACACATGTGGCCAAAACCTATACTTTAAAAATGCATCAACTCGTGGAAAAACACGCAATTTCGCAAAGCAGTAACCATGGCAAACTCTGCAAGCTAAAACGTCCGATTCTGACTATCTTTCCACACTCCGGCTCCTTTATGGATCACTCGCCTATTTCATGTACAAAGTTTAGACACCCTGGATTGCTCATACACAACTACACGCACTTTGTAGCTCATGAGGGTGATTGACTAGGATCCAGCTGGTTTTGAATTTCTTCTTTTATTGTGTTCTATTAATGCTCTCATTTTTTTTTTTTTTTACGCATTCTATATATTTTTTGCCTTCATTGCACCACAAAGTACTGTTTCTGCAGTCATTTGCTCAATTGCCATGGCCCTTTTTATTTATGTGCTTATATTTCAGTATTTTGCAACTATATACAATAGGTTAGTTATCACTGTGTCGACACACGAGTTTGATAGAACCTAACATTTATATGATATTTTCGAAACTTTCCTAAATTCCTAAAAATGTGAAAATCGAAGCATTTCTGATAAATTCACTAAATATTACATTTAATACTTTCATTTCGATGCCAGAAATGCAGTCAGAACATTTTTACAGACTCCACCCACATTCAAATGCCACTCCACAACTCTGGCACTTACCTGTCTGTGTGGCACACTACCGTAGCGTGTGAACACAACCATAACAAACCCTTGAAATAATGTTTCCAGGTACATGTTACCATAATGAGTGGATCTGAACTAATACCCTGGAACTTTTTAGAAAAACTTCTGATTGTTATAATGGTGTACTTTAAGTATGGTCAGAGGCACAATGAACTATTAGGCAATTTGCACCAAAGCCAGTGCTGGATTCATTCTAATTCTTTATTTTATACGGTATTTAGGATCAGTTCCTGGCTTTGGCTTTAAAAACTGCATCAAATAAACCTGGACGTGAACCCCCAGCCTTGTGGTTCATTCACTTCAACGACAACTGTCGTGAGCCGAGGAGAAAACGTTAAGTCGATTAATGCTTTTACTAAGAAATCCTTACTTAGGGCAGGTTGGCATCACATTAAAAATAGAGAAAAAAACAATCCTGCATTTAAATCATAAGATGCACATTTGGCATCTGTTTAAGCTATTTCCATTTGAGATACGTTATTTTAAACGGAAAATAAAGACCACCCCCCCCCATCTAAAATAACGGATCTCAGACAGTAACGGCTTAAACAGATGCAAAATGTGCAAAACCTAGCAAACCTGTTCTTTTAAAGGATCAGAAGAACGGAAAAATAAATGGTCATATGAACCCGACCTGAAACTTTTTTTTTATCTCATTTCGCTCATATTGCATACGTGATCCTAGCCTGGTGTCAACCCACAATGTTTAAGGGTTGCTCCTGCGCAGTGAGGCAGCCTAGGGCGCAGACAGCTCACCGCGCATGTGGCTGCCTGACTGCACAGGCGCAAGCCCTGTACATTGTGGGTTGAAACCAGGCTAGCATCACTGGCCCTATAAAGCACCTGATCCTGGAAGTGCCCAAAACATAATGAGACCAGGGAGCGCGGCACTCGCCCGATAAGATAAAAAAAACAAAAAAAAAACTCATCATAATGCAATTCCTGTAAGGCTCGCCACTGTGGGCAAGATGAGAAAAAAAATAACCGAATAACTCCTTTAACTCTGTGGCTGGCCCTGTTGGGGGCTGTGACCGGCACAGTTATCGGAGCACTATAATATTGGAACAATTTAACACCGAAGGTGCACCAAGCTGCACTTACCCTCCACCCTTCATAAACCCCCGGACGGCAAGAGCTATACATTAACATTAATAATTATGTTGCACGCGTCTATTTTTGTTTGCTCATCGATAAAATGAATATACAAATTTTTTTTTTTTTTGCAATTGCGAGTGAATTGGAACAAACATTACTATGCACATACACAATGAGGGCAAAAGTGACAGCCAAAATAGCAAGACAGCCCACACTGAGATGTAAACAACACGCTCGCAGCTCCAGGGAAAGAAAGGAAGCAGCTTCGTAACACCTTCTGTACAGCTTCTAAGATTTGTCATCAAGTCAAAATATATTCGGCAGCTTCTCACATACACTCTTCCCCGGTGTTACAGATTCTTTGTTCTTAGCTGGCGGAGGATTTTTTTGAGTATTTACATAAAACGCTAGCTGTGAGAAGCAGAAGGCCTGACGTCGCAGTGATACAGGTCAGGGTTAGGTAAACTCCCAAAATTGCCGAGCTTAGGTGTTTAGCTTTCGGGTGGGATCTCTATTCTTATAATGCAAGAAGCTTGTATGTCTACTGCTGCCACGGGTTCAGGTTTTCTGATGCAGTTTTTGAAGCCAAAACCAGGAATGGATTGAAAAAAAGTGGAGAAGTGGTATCTGCCTTTAACACTTTCTGAAACCTGCATGTGTGGCAGCAGGCTTAGGCCTCATGCACCCAGCCATACACGATTTTCAGACCCACTGAAATAAATGGGTCAGCATCCGTTCTGCAAAAAATGCGGATCGGATACAAGGCAAAAATACAGTCGTGTGAATGGGGCCTAAAAAAAGATAAAGGATATGCACAATGGGGGCCATCACTCTCTGCTGTCAATCCAGCAACCAGGTGTTATTGAAAGGGAATTCTTAAATTCACACTCATACACCCCAGCTATGACCATCCTGCTCTTCCCAGCGGAAGATTGTTGACTAGTAGATAAGAGTCCTTAAAGCAGTCAAGGTAAAAGCGCCACTCCCGCCAGGGATGTCCTGTGTCTCCATTGTTATTTGATTTTATATATAGATAGAACCCCTCACCGCTAAGATTAGTTAAGACAAGATCCTAAGGATAAGTTAGACAAGATCCTAGGATCAAAAGAATTCGGGATACTGGGCGCAGAGGACAGTGTTTCTCTTTATGCCGATGACGTCTTGTTTTTTATTGATCATACTGATATTACGCTTCCTGAACTTATTCAGATAATTAACAGTTTTGGATCAGTGTCAGGTTTTGACATGAACTGGTCTAAAACTGTGTTAAAGAGGACCTTTCATCAGGGTAAAAAAATGTGAACTAAGTATGCTGACATGTAGAGCGGCGCCCAGGGATCTCCCTGCACTTACTATTATCCCTGGGCACCGCTCCGTACGCCCGGTATAGACTCCAGTATCTTCTGTGGCTTAGTTCTACTAGGCGGAGCCTAATATCACTTGGTTATACTAGGCGTATCCCAGGCTGTAGCGCTGGCCAATCGCAGCGCACAGGAAAAAAACTCCCAGGATATGAGCTGTGCGCTGCGATTGGCCAGCGCTACAGCCTGGAATACGCCTAGTATAACTAAGTCACAGAAGATACCGGAGCCTATACCAGGCGTACGGAGCAGCGCCAAATGATAATAGTAAGTGCAGGGAGATCCCTGGGCGCCGCTCTACATGTCAGCATACTTAGTTCACATTTTTTACCCTGATGAAAGGTCCTCTTTAATGCCGCTGTAAAAAATTTATTACCCTATGACAGGCCCCTTGACTATGACTGAGTATCTAGGCTTAACAATTTCTCCTAAAGTAGAAGACTTTGTACATCTAAATTTGATTCCGCTGATTAATAAATTAAGATTAAAAATTACGGTATGGCTTTGTCTGCCGTTGTCTAGGGCCGATAGAGTATCCTTAGTGAAAATATTACTTCAACTTTTCTAGACTCTCAGAAATTCCCCAGTTTGGATAGAGGACAAACTTTTTTAAAGTTAATCGAGACCCTGATAAATGATCTACTCTGGGGAAGAAAGCGGGTAAGGCTTAAAATAAATTACCTATATAAACCAATTGAACAAGGATGATTAAATCTTCCGTTCCTTAAGGGATACTTTATAGCCTCACAGCTCTGTCTTTAAAAACACTGGGAAGAGAGCCCTTTCTGTAGACACTTATTGAGTAGATCTACACATTGCAATATTTTTTCATTGTTAGAGTCCGGGTCACTAATTAGATTCCAACAGGATTATAAGGAAACTAGGAGGCTATTCTCTATATCGTGGGGCACTATTAGAGTGTGGTTTGGAATAAAAGAATCACTATATTTGACACCTTTATGGCACAATTATTTTTTACCTGAATTGGAGGATTTAGCGGGGGGAAATTTTTGAAAAAATTTTTTTTTTCATATTTCACAAGTAGTGAATAATGGAGAAACACTTTAATTTTTGGAGTTTACACAAAGAGTACACACATTGAATTTATCTTTGTTTAGGCATTTACAACTCTGTTCAGCACTGACTAGTATAAAACGTAAAGTATTATTACAGATCAATACCGACACACCTTTAAATGAACTATTGGGAAACGCGGGTCACAACCTAAGAATCTCGAATATTTATAAATTGTTTGTAGACACACTATTTAAGGGATTATCTTCCCCCGGTCAAAGGGCGTGGGAATGTGATTCAACGGTTCAGCCATCTGACTGGGGGAATATAATGACAAATCTTTGGTTAGTATCTCATAATTTTAACCACGTTATGGTTCAGTTTAATATTTTACGTAGAATATACGTTATACCAGTCTGGCTTAATAGATCATTTACACGTGTTCTGGTCCTGCACACTACTAACAGAATATTGGGAGACAATAGCCAAACTGATTTCCCAAAAACTTAAACTAGTGATCCGATACATGTTAGAATGTTGGATTCTGGGCGATTTTTCCCAGGTTAATTGCCAAAGATATAAAAAAAAAATCTTATTGATTAAAATAGCCTTTTTGGCTAGACTTTTAGTTTCACTAGTCTGGTACTCTTCTAATACTCCCACTGTTTATGTAAGGTTACATTTGGTCAATAAAGTTAAGAGTTACGAAAAAATTCTGTATAGACAAAAGGAATTGCGAAGAGAGTTGGGGGAAGGTATGGGGAGGATGGAGTTCTTAGGCTTCCACTCTCTGCCCCATTAGTGACTTGCCCCATTAGTGACTTGCCCCGGTCTTACGGATGGAGGGCACTAGGTGATGCAAGGGGTGGGTGGGGGGCTCGATAGGGTATTTTTGGTGCAGAGGATTAATGAGAAAAAATTATAACCAATTTATTTGTATGGAAAATGTTGTGAAACATTTATTCTTTAATAAATAAAATAAAAAATAAAAAAGGGAAAAAAAAGGTAAAAGCACCACGATATATATATTAAAGAAAATTGCTTTGTTTGGTGAAATCCTTCACTCAAGCTGGATCTAGGTTAATCTTAAGAAGTGAGGAGACACTTCACTACAGCCCTACCAGGGCCTTCCATGCAATGTCGTCACAGGTTGGCAGTTTATACATTGTCAGGTGTGGCAAAACCAAATCACAGCAGCTAGTATACAGGGGAAGGAGAGCGATAAGGGGAGTAGAAAGGTCAGCCATAAGGAGTATACACTGCTCCCTACCTTAACTGCAACCCGCCTGAGCCATTTTACTTTTTTTTTAACCCATCCTCATTTTTAGAGAGCCAAATTTTTTTTCAGTCAACATACCCTTATGGGGGATTGTTTTTTGTGGGAAATTTTTTTTTTTTTTTAATTGTATATGAAATGTTGGGAACAGTTCAAAATTAGGACACAGGAAAAGTCTGTACAGCAAAGATAAAGATCATTATATAGGAAATGCACATGCATTTACAAGCAGAGGTCTTCCTTTTCAGCTAGAGGAGTTCTTTAAAAGGGTTTGTTATCTCCAGTCCACAGCTTAGGGGAAAAACTGATGGTGGAGGACTGGGATCTTATGCTCCCGCCGATGGAGCGACCGGCCAAGCACTTATTCTCTGTGGGACGGCCGGAGGGCTGCGTAAAGTTCTTGGCTATTTCCAGCAGTCCCACAGAGAATGAAGGGAGCAGCAGGACGCATGCTTAGCCTGCCTCTTCATCAGGGTGGGAATATGGGTCCGCTATTCTTGGGTTCTATCAGGGTTGCATCGGTGGGATCCCCATTGATTAGTTCCATATTTGGCACAACCCTTTTAACCCCTTCAAGCAACAGCCAGTTTGGACCAGATGTCGGAGCCCCATCTTTCAAATCTGACATGTGCCAGTTTATTTGGTAATAACTTTGGAGCGCTTTTACTAATCCAAGCCATTCTGAGACAGTTTTCTCGTGCCACATCATACTTTATATTAGTGGTGAATTTTAGTTGATACATTTTACCTTTATGCATAAAAAAAAATCCCAAATTTGCTGAAAATTCGGAAAAATTCGCTATTTACAAAATTAGACTTTCTTTGCTTTTAAGGCGGATAGTAATACTTCATAAAATAGTTATTACTTTACATTCCCCATATGTCTACTTTATGTTGGCATCATTTTTTAAATGTAATTTTATTTTTTCAGGAAGTTAGAAGGGTTAGAATTTAGAAGCAAATTTAAAATATTTTAAGAAAATTGATAAAACACACTTTTTTTTTTTTTTTAAGGACCAGTTCAGTTATGATGTCACTTTTTGGGGCGTACATAGTAGAAACCACCCATAAATTACCTCATTTTAGAAACTAAACCCCTAAAGTTTACTTTTTAAAAAATTTACTTTTATATCCAATATAATGTTGCTTTAGCCCCAATTTTATTTTTATTTTCACAAGGGGTAACAGGAGAAAATGCACCCCACAAATTGTTATGCATTTTTTCCTGAATACGGCAACACCATATATGTGGTCGTAAACTGCTGTTTAGGGAGACGGCAGCATTCAGAAGGGAAGGAACGGCATCAGGATTTTCTAATAATGTAATTTGCTGAAATAGATTTTAGGGGACATGACATTTTTATTTTTTCACGAATGTAGCTGTATGGGAGCTTGTTTTTTGCAGGGCTGTAGTTTCTTTGGTATAATTTTGGGGTGCATATGTCTTTTTGATCACTTTTTATAACATTTTTGTTGAGATGAAGTGGGTAAAAATAGCAATTCTGTCAGTGTTTTTTTTATTTTTTATGGGATTCCTCTTATAGTAAATATGAAATGATAATTTTATTCTATGGGTTGATACAGTTATGACGATATCAAATTTATATAGTATGTTTTACCACTTTTTCAGCATAAATTCACGGAGTTACTAACATGATACTTGTATAGATCATGTCGTTACGGATGTGGCGATACATTTATGTGTAGATTTTTTTTTTATGACAAATTATTATATTTTCTTTATCAAGATCCATTTGGATCTTGAAGATCAAGTGGGCCTGATGGCTATAGTGTCACAGGGTCATCTATTGCAATGCACTGTATAGTCAATGCTACACTTACACTAAGGCTGATCAGACCCTCAGGGTCTGATCAGCCTTAGATACATGGCAGCCCGAACACCTTTGCAAGGCGTCTGGTGCCATGGTAACCATCGGGCTGCTGCCATCGCAGCAGCGCTGGGCCGATGGAAGAGAGAGGGAGCTCCCTCCCGCTCAACCCCATGGATGCCACAGGTGGCTACTGACCGTGGCATCATGGGGTTAAACGGCCGAGATCGGTGCCAACACCGATTTCGGACGTTGCAGCAGAGTGTCAGCTGTAAATAACAGCAGACACTTTCTGCTAATGGGAGCGGCTCCGTTCCTGAGCCGCTGCCATCAATGCCAGCACAGAGGAGCAGGGGGAATCAGGGGCAGAGGGGAAATGGCGGCATCTTGGGGCATTAACAGGGGCACAGAAATCATCAGGGGCACGGCAGCAAAGCAGTTTGGAAGTGACTGTACCTCCAAATGCAGCAAGTCACTTGGAATTTGGACATACAGTTACATCCAAATGCGTCAAGGGTTTAAAGAGGACCGGTCACCGCTCCTGACATGCCTGTTTTAATAGCTTCATGCATTCCCTCTGTAACAACAATACTGGAGCACCTATTCTTATGGCTCTATGATGTACCATTCCTTCATTATTTCATCAAGAAGTTATGAATGAATTGCTAGCAGTCTGCATTAAGGGTACAGAGGAGATGTAACCAGTTTGGGGGGGGGGGGGTCCCTGCACAGTCTGAAAATGGGAGCACTGACTGGATAGAGTGAGACTGAGCAGGTACACACCCCCAACTGGTTACCACTCCTCTGTAACCTTACTGCAGACTGCTAGCAATTCATTCATAACTTCTAGTAGAAATAATAAAGGAATGGCACATCATAGAGCCATAAGAATAGATGTTCCAGAATTGTTATTACATGGGGAATGCACGTAGCTATTAAAACAGGCCTGTCAGGAAAGGACAAGTTCTCTTTAATATAAAACCAAAATGGCCACTACTAATACAATCATAGATTGGGCTCTAACATATGAATTGCATGACAAACGGGCAGATCTATCTACAGCTACATTCGTAACTCCCAACTTAAAGTAGATTTGCCATTCTGGAGATCGATAAAGTCTTATTTCTTTCCGAATGCAAGGACTTTTATCTCTAGATGATTGTAAACGGATTATTAGTAATAAAACGGAGATGCTATTTAACCACTTCCCGACCGCCTAACGCACAACTGCGTTCTCGCGGCGGTCGGGCTGTTCTGGGGCGCCGCAGATCTGCGTCATCTCGCGAGACGCGAGATTTCCTGTGAACGCGCGCGCACGCGTTCACAGTAGCGGGCGTCTCAGGAGTTTAACTACAGCCTGCCAGCGATGATCCATCGCTGGCAGGCTGTAGATGCGATATAAATCGCATCAAACAAGTATATCAGACGCTGTTTTGTGAACAGCGTCTGATATAGCTGCTACCTGGTCCTCTGGTGGTCCCATTTGCTGGGATCGACCACCAGAGGACCAGGTAACTATGTAAAGTTGCACCAAACACTACACTAACCCCCCACCCCCCTCACCTATTAACCCCTTGTTAACCCCTTGATCACCCCATCTAGACCCCTGATCACCCCCTGTCATTGATCACACCCCTTGTAAGGCTCCATTCAGACGTCCAAATGTGTTTTGCGGATCCGTGATTCACGGATCCGCTGATCAGATCCGCGGATCTGCGGATCCACAGATCCTCAAAACACGGACACCGGCAATGTGCTTTCTGCATTTTGCAGATCCGCACATTGCCAGAACTATATAGAAAATGCTTTTTCTTGTCCGCAATTGCAGACAAAAATAGGACATGTTCTATATTTTTGCGGAACGGAAGTGCAGACTCGAAGCGCGGATCCGTAATTCCGGATCCGAGCGGGACAAAGTCTGTCCCCATAGAAATGAATGGGTCCGCAATTCCGCTCCGCAAACAGAATTGCGGACGTGTGAATGGGGCATAAGGGTCCCTTATCACCGCCAGTTAGTTAGCTACTTGTTAGGTAGCTAGCGCCCAGCCCACCGCACCGCAGTCACTGATTTTGGCAGAGATTTTTTCATCCACATTGATTGATGCGAATGAATAAATCTGTGCCGCTTCATTTTTTTTTTTTTTCAGCGCAGCGGCTGAACGGAAAAATCTCATTACCCGTATGGTCAATATACGGAGAATCGCAGAAACTCCTAATGCTGGCCATACGTGTAATGACTGCGGAGACCCTCAAATCCCAGGGCAGTACAAACACCTCACATGTGACCCCATTTTAGAAAGAAGACACCCTAAGGTATTCCGTGAGGGGTATGGCGAGTTCATGTAAAATTTTATTTTTGTCACAAGTTAGTGGAATATGAGACTTTGTAAAAAATAAAAATAAAAATCAATTTCCTCTAACTTGTGCCAAAATTTTTTTTTCTGTGAACTCGCCATGCCCCTCACGGAATACCTTGGGGTGTCTTCTATCCACAATGGGGTCACTTGTGGGGTATTTATACTGCCCTGGCATTTTAGGGGTCCTAAAGCGTGAGAATCCAAATGCGTAAAAATGCCCTGTGAAATCCTAAAGGTACTCATTGGTTTTAGGGCCCTTTGCGCATCTTGGCTGCAAAAGTGGCACACATGTGGTATCGCCGCACTCAGGAGAAGTAGGGCAATGTGTTTTGGGGTGTATTTTATATATACCCATTACTTTGTGTGAGAAATATCTCTGTAAATGACAACTTTTTAAATTTTTTTATTCAAAGTTGTCAATTTACAGAGATATTTCTCTCACACAGTATGGGTATATGTAAAAATACACCCCAAAACACATTGCCCTACTTCTCCTGAGTACGGCGATACCACATGTGTGACACTTTTTGCAGCCAAGATGCGCAAAGGGCCCAAATTCCAATGAGTAACTTTTAGGAGGGCATTTTACGCATTTTTCTTCTCACGCTTTAGGGCCCCTAAAATGCCAGGACAGTATAAATACCCCACATGTGACCCCATTTTGGAAAGAAGACACCCCAAGGTATTCGCTGAGGGGCATAGTGAGTCCATGAAAAATTAAACTTTTGTCAAAAGTTAGCGGAAAGGGAGACTTTGTGAGAAAAACTATAAAAATCAATTTCCACTAACTTGTGCCAAAAATTTTTTCTATCAACTCGCCATGCCCCTCATGGAATACCTTGGGCTGTCTTCTTTCCAAAATGGGGTCACATGTGGGGTATTTATACTGCCCTGGCATTTTAGGGGCCCTAAAGTGCGAGAAGAAAAATGCGTAAAAATGCCCTTCCTAGAAGGTACTCATTGGAATTTGGGCCTCTTGTGCATCTTGGCTGCAAAAGTGTCACTTATGGGTATCGCCGTACTCAGGACAAGTAGGGCAATGTGTTTGGGGTGTATTTTACATATACTCATGCTGGGTGAGAGAAATATCTCTGTAAATTGACAACTTTGAATAAAAAAATTTAAAAAGTTGTCATTTACAGAGATATTTCTCTCACCCAGCATGGGAATATATAAAAATACACCCCAAAACACATTGCCCTACTTCTCCTGAGTACGGCGGTACCACATGTGTGACACTTTTTGCAGCCAAGATGCGCAAAGGGGCCCTAATTCCAATGAGTACCTTTAGGATTTCACAGGGCATTGTTACGCATTTGGATTCTCACGCTTTAGGTTCCTAGAATGCCAGGGCAGTATAAATACCCCACAAGTGACCCCATTGTGGAAAGAAGACACCCCAAGGTATTCTGTGAGGGGCATGGCGAGTTCACAGAAATTTTTTTTTGGCACAAGTTAGCGGAAATTGATATATATTTTTTTTTTTATTTTGTTTTTTACAAAGTCTCATATTCCACTAACTTGTGACAAAAATAACATTTTACATGAACTCACCATACCCTCACGGAATACCTTGGGGTGTCTTCTTTCTAAAATGGGGTCACATGTGGGGTATTTATACTGCCCTGGCATTTTAGGGGCCCCTAAAGCGTGAGAAGAAGTCTGGAATCCAAATGCGTAAAAATGCCCTGTGAAATACTAAAGGTACTCATTGGTTTTAGGGCCCTTTGCAGCTCCAGGCTGCAAAATTCACACATGTGGATCCCAGCATTCAGGAGAAGTAGCGCAATGTGCTTGGGGTGTATTTTTATATATACACATGTTGGGTGTGAGAAATATCTCTGTAAATGACAACTTTTAATTTTTTTATACAAAGTTGTCAGTTTACAGAGATATTTCTCTCACCCAACATGGGTATATGTAAAAATACACCCCAAAACACATTGCCCTACTTCTCCTGAGTACGGCGATACCACATGAGTGACACTTTTTGCAGCCTGGGTGCACAAAGGGGCCCAAATTCCAACGAGTACCTTTAGGTTTTACATGGCTGCTCACAATTTAGCCCCGCCCAAAATGCCAGAACAGTAAACACACCCCACAAATGACCCCATTTCGGAAAGTAGACACCCTAAGGTATTCACAGAGGGGCATAGTGAGCCCGTCTGAGATTTTTTTTTTTTGCCAGAAGTTAGCAGAAATGGAAACTTTATTATATATTTTTTTCCTCAGAAAGTGTCATTTTCCGCTAACTTGTGAAAAAATGAAATGATACATGAACTCACCAAGCCCCTCCGCGAATACTTTGGGGTGTCTTCTATCTAAAATGGTGTGATTTGGGGGTATTTATACTTTCCTGGCATTCTAGCACCTGAAGAAACATGACAGGTGCTCAGAAAGTCAGAGCTGCTTCAAAATGCCGAAATTCACTTTTTTGCACCATAGTTTGTAAACGCTATAACTTTTACCCAAACCAATAAATATACGCTTATTGAATTTTTTTATCAAAGACATGTAGAACAATAAATTTAGAGAAAATTTTACATACAAATGTAGTTTTTTTTGAAAAATTTTACAACAGAAAGTGAAAAATGTCATTTTTTTGCAAAAATGTCGTTAAATTTTTATTAATAGCAAAAAAAGTAAAAATGTCAGCAACAATGAAATACCACCAAATGAAAGCTCTATTAGTGAGAAGAAAAGGAGGTAAAATTCATTTGGGTGGTAAGTTGCATGACGGAGCAATAAACGGTGAAAGTAGTGTAGTGCGGAATTGTAAAAAGTGGCCTGGTCATTAAGGGTGTTTAAGCTAGGGGGGCTGAAGTGGTTAAAAAAAATGTTTAACCCTCATATATGTTGGTATTTTGGAGGCAATAAGCTGCCTTGCTTTCTTCTCGTTATGTCCCTTTTCTCCTGCATATTTCCCATTTTGACATTCTGTACCCTGTGATTTACCTTGGTATATCAGAATGTGTTTCTAATGGCACTGCTCTCCATTCTGTACCTTAAACTATACAAAAGCAATGCTCAGAACAGGCAGGAAACTATTTTTGATTTCAAAGACCAGCTGAAGATAGAGATAATGGAGGCAGAAGAAGTAACATTCACATAAAAGGTCTTCCTAAGTTATATGAGAAGGAAGTTTTGATGACTAGTTTGCAATCAATTATTAATGAGGTACCAGCTCTCGCACCATCTTCCTTTATAGCCATTTACCATATCTACAGAGCTCAGAGCTGAACAGCAACAACCAAAAACCTGGGAGATGTCATTTGCTGCCTGCAGAGAGCTAGCAAAGAAGAGAGCATTATCGGGTGCTATAATATAAAGAAGCAAATCAAGACCCTCTGAATGCTCACCCACTGCTCCCAGGCCTTAAAGAGGTTGTCCAGCCGTTAATATTGATGACCTATTGTCAGGAATGTCATCAATACCTGATCGCCGGGGGGGTCCGACACCCGGCACCCATGCCAATTGGCAATGTGAGCACTGCCTCCTCTTCATTACACTGCACTTAGTCTCGGATGTACAGTGTAAAGTGAATGGGGCGAGTGCTTGTAATTACAATATGCCAAGGCTCCACAGGAGATTACATATATTGCAAAGACCAGGAAGCGGGCGTCGCCTCCTCGTCAAACAGCTGATCAGTGGCGGTGTCAAACCCCAGCCAATCAGATACTGAGGACTTATCCCGGCAATAGGTCTTCAATATTAACGGCTGCACAACCCTTTTAAAGGTCTTATGCACACCTTGCAGTACTGGTCACTATTTTGCATCACAATTTTCAAACCAAAAATCAGGAGTGGATGCAGTCAAGATGTATAAACCTTTTCATCATCTAGTTTTGGGTTCCAAATAATGATGAAAAGTAATTACTAAATCTGCAATGAAAGAATAAGCCTTAAAGGTAATGGACACATGCTTAAAAAACTATTACCTACTACATAAATGACCCATATTTTTCAGTCTATCAGATGCCCCTTTTTACCCCCAAAAGTGTGGGGGGGAAATGGCAGTGCGTCTTATAGTCTGAATGCTAAAAAACGCTTTGATTATGGAAGCGGTCATCAGCATGCTGGCTCTACTCACCCTGCATGGTCTTCTTCCAGGTGCTGCACTGTGTCCTGACAGCATGCAGTCAGGATGTAGTGTACGTAGGCGCTCGCACAATGACCTGATGCTATGTGATGTCAGGTCACAGTGCAGCGGGGGCCAGAAGAAGAGCAGGGATCGTTGAGTCATGGATCTGAAGTGTGGCAGTGCCACCTGGAGCAGCCCTGGATCTGGAGTGGGGCAGTGCCACCCGGAGCAGCCCTGGATCTGGAGTGGGGCAGTGCCACCCGGAGCAGACCCTCATCAGCCTCAGATCATGTCTGATATGAGGCTGATGAGCGTCTGATCTGAAGCTGATGGAGGCTAGGAGGTCTGATCTGATGCTGATTGAGGCTGGGAATCTGATCGTAGACTGAAGGGGTGAGGTCTGATGAAGAATGGGGGTCTGATCTGAGGTGGGATGAAATTTTTATTTTTATTTTTTCCTCCTCTAAATCCTAGTGACGTCTTATAGTCTGAAAAATCTGGTATATAACCTAGCCAAACATTCTTCCCATACCTGCGTTTATCAACATTTAGGCTCACATTTCGTTTTGAGCCCATGTTTGAGGTATACATCCAGAGGCTTTTGCAATGTATACCTCGGACATAACCCCCTGTATAACAATATAGTTGGATATGTTGCCCATAGGCTTCCATTTGGGGAAAAATAAGACATTATTTTACTTGTGTCCCTCCACATATGAAAGCATAGTAGTGTACTCAGCAGTCACATGCTGTTCGTTTAGCACGCCATCACTCAGACCATTAATTGTCCGGTCCGCCAGGGAGCGTTACAGGTGTTGACAGGAGCGGCAGGACTATCAGAAGGGGAGTCCTTTTCTTTTTTGTTGTTTTAAAACCTGTCTAGGTGGCAACTTATATTTTTGGGTCTTGGACAACCCCTTTAAATAACAAAAAAACAAAGGCTGTCACTAAATGCAGCAATATCACACATTGTTACTGCAGATATAGCATGTAGTAGCAGACCCCTGGCAAATGTTGCATCACAGACATAGTTTTAGAGGGTGGGACACTGCCATGGCTACATCCAAGTCTGAACATAGTACATAAAGGAGTCGCATGTTAACATGTTATTTCAAGAAAACAAAAAACATACTGTAGGTACTGCATATAAACCGATACAGGCAGCTAGTAGGAACCCCACATTTCTCAGTCGGACACATTACCAGTTATTACATAATGAGAGCTGTGTCACCTTGCAATGAAGGAGACGTGTATAGGAGGAAGATATGAATAGCACTGACCCAGACATTCGGTTATGCAAGTAATCGAACTGGATTTAACACCCAGTAAAAATAGATCCATCTACTGACATGAGGCGCCCTGAAAATACAAAATGATGGGACTTCAGGGCCTGAAAATGATCCCCGACTGATATATATAACCTGATTTCCTAGTGGTTAAGCTACATTGCTGCAGACATTAATAAAGGACATCTGTCAGCAGACTTGTCCCTATGAACCCGGCTGACCTGTTACATGTGCTCTTGGCAACTGAAGACATCTGTGTTGGTCCCATGTTCATATGTGTCCGCATTGCTGAGAAAAATGATGTTTTAATATATGCAAATGAGCCTCTAGGAGCAATATGTCACAGATGATGCAAAAAATGTATGACTTTTTAAGTAAAAAGTAAAAGGGAAGGTGGCCGTGGTCCCCAAAAGTCAAAAGTATTAAGGTGAAAATGGCGCTTAAAAATACCTTTATAGCCGGTGTAGATCTAGGGGGTCACTTATGACGACTTTACTAGTTTGTAGTGTAAAATGGTTCAGGACATCGCTTTGCGACTTTAAATGCCTATGCACCTAAATTTAGGCTCACACATCCTTTTTATGCTGCCCTCAACACTGGGCCCCGGCGTAAATGGAGACTGAAATCTACTCGGGCGGGAATAGATATTAATATAGGAGCACAGACTGGCGGAGGATGCACCCAATTTATGACTAGGTGCAGGCACGTCCCCCATCAGGGACATTCACTGATAAATGACCTCCCTATTACTTGAATTTTGCACAGCTGAAAACGTGGCGCAGATGTTGAGGCCCAAACCAACGACCTCTTTTACTCAGACTGGCCTAAAAAGTGGCAGCCTTAGTAAATGTGGGCCATACAGGGTCATTTATTAAGAAATATACACCGGTTTTTGGCCTACTTAAGGCGTAGATTTTGTCGCAAAGGGGCCAGTCGTCCCATTTACTATGCCAGTTTATGGGGAGCTGGCAGTTTAAAACAATGTCGCATGGCCAAGTGACAAAGTTATGTAGAGGCCCGCACCTCTACATAAATCGGTCTTAAAGGGGCTATCCAATGTCTAAAACATGGCCCTCATACAGATTATACTTACCCCGCTCCCCGTCACTCCTGATCCCCGCAAAGGCCACAACTGCATCACCTTGCCTCACCCGCGATGCTAGGGAAGTTCGCCCCCGTCCCGCTACTGGCTGCTCCCCCCATCGCCAGATGTTTTGATCCACGCAACAGGGAGATGCACGATCCACGCAACAGGGACCATGCGGTGATCAGGAGCGACGAGGGTGTCGGGGAGCAGGGAGAAGTACAACCTATATGTGGAACATGTTTTAGACAACCCATTTAATAAACGACTGCGATAGATTTTAAAAGGATACACCCAAACAAAAAACTTTCGACTGAGTATATATGATAAAATATGCTTAAAGAATTAAAAAAAAAAAAAAAAAAAAAACTGTTTCATCCAATCACGATTTTTTCAACACCGTGAATCATTTTGCGCACAATGGTGATAATACTGAAGCAGCAAGTATCCTCTAAATAACTGGCTCTTTATATAGTAAGCCATAATCAGCATGTTTTAGTGCTCTGGTATTCCCATACTTGACGAATGTTTCCATTTTTAGAGAGCTTATAGTACTAAACCCCCTTCTTTCTCATCAGCCGCAGGCTCCTGAATCTGGTCGTCGTCTCAAGAAATAAAACAAGCATCTCTCTTCAACACTTTGCACGAGAACAACCTGACACTGACAAAGTAAAAAAAAAACGGATCTCAGATGTAAATGGCTAAAACAAACGCAAAATGTGCAAAACGGATGCAACAGGATCTTTTTTTTTGTTGTTGTTCTTATGACGGGTCAGAAGAATGAAAAATCAAACAGTGATGTGAAACCAGCTGGAAAAAAAGTGCTATAATGAACTATATTCTCTCGTCACTTGGACGACGACCCAGTTCCTGATGCCAATACACCCCCAAAGTCTATAGATGCTAAACATCGACCCCAGAAATGGTACCAGACACGTCTGGCAGGAGGTGACCACAAAGAGAATAAAGAGCTTAGGTAGAAAAATTCTATTTGCCGAATCCTTCTGGCGACAGATTATGTTACGGGAGAGTCGGGAGCTTCCCATACACATTAGATTGTCAGCCGACCCCACCAAAAATGGCAGGCATGTTTCTAGGGCCTGTGGGTGTATAAAAATGGCAAAAATAGAAGTCATTGCAAGAATCCCAGATGCCATGTCAACCCACTGGCACAAGCAATCGTATTGGGGGAGCACAAATGGGAATCATAGCCCCACTTTCTAACTAAAGGTAAATAAAATGGATTTAATTGTATTTCAGTCATTTTTTTGTTTTACATATGGACAGGTTTACAAGAATTTTAAGGGGTTGGATAAAATAATAGGTTATTAAATAAGAGTGCGTCAAACGGTCTGATTTCTGGATGCAGTTTACGAAGCCAAAACCAGGAGTGAATAAAAAAAATAAAAATGATGTCATATTAGTCCTTTAACCCCTTCAGGACCCTGCTATTATTCACCTTAAGGACAAGGCCATTTTTTGCAAATCTGACACGTAAAGTCATCACCACATAAAGTGACAACACTTTTACTTAACCATGCCATTCTGAGATTGTTTTCTCATCACATATTGTACTTCATGACAGTGGTAAATTGTAGTCAAAATATTTCATTTTTATTTTTAAAAAAAATATACCAAATTTACAAAAACAATTTGAAAAATTTCTATTTCTCTGCTCTTAAAACAGATAGTGATTCCTCCGAAAATAGTTATTACTTAGATTTCCCATATGTCTACTTCATGACTGGATCATTTTGTAAATGACGTTAGAAGGCTTAGAAGTTTAGAAGCAAATCTAAAGGCCTAAAGTCACTTTGTGAGGCTTACATAATAGAAACCAACCATAAATGGCCCCATTTTGGAAACTACACCCCTCAAGGCATTTAAAACTAATTTTACAAACTTCGGTAACCTTTTAGGTGTTCGACAAGAATTAAAGGAAAATGTAGATGAAATTTCAGAATTTCACTTTTTGGCAGATTTTCCGTTTCAATCAATTTTTTCCATTAACAAAGCAAAGGGTTATTGCCAAACAAAACTATTTATTGCCCTGATTCTGTAGTTTACAGAAACACCCCATATGTGGTTGTAAACTGCTGTACGGGCACATGGCAGGGCACAGAAGAAACGCCATATGGTTTTTGGAGGGCAGATTTCACTGGGATAATTTTAACTTGCCATGTACTATTTGAAGACCTCCGATGCACCCCTAGAGTAAAAACTCCAAAAAAGTGACCCCATATTGGAAACTACGTGATAAGGTTTTTGTTGTTACTATTTTAGGGTACATATGAATGTTGGTTGTTCTATATTACACTTTTTGCGAGGCAAGGTAACAAAAAAATAGCTGTTTTGCCATTGTATTAATTTTTTGTTATTTACAATGTTCATCTGACAGGTTAGATAATGTGCTATTTTTAGAGAGTAGGTTGTTATGGACGCGACAATACCAAATATGACTACTTTTTTGGTTGTTTGTTTCAGTTTTACATAATAAAGCATTTATTTTTTATTTTTTTTAGTGTCTCCTTATTCAGAAAGCCATAGTTTTTTTTTTTTTTTTTGGGTGGCTGTCAAAGGTAGGGGCTTATTTTTTTCAGTATAAGCCGACGGTTTGATTGGTACTATTTTAGGGTGTATGACTGATATTGGTATTACACTTTTTGTGATGTAAGGTGACAAAAAATGGCTTTGACAGTTTTTTTTTCTTTTGTTTTTTTTTCACAGTGTTCACCTAAGGGTTAGGTCATGTGGTATTTTTATAGAGCAGGTTGTTACGGACGTGGCGATACCTAATAAGTATCTTTTTTTTTTAACACAATAAAAGCATTTTTGAAACAAAAAAAATCATGTTTTAGGGTCTCCATAGTCTGAGAGCCATAGTTTTTTTAATTTTTGGGTGACTGTCTTAGGTAGGGGCTCATTTTTTGGGAGATGAGGTGACTGTTAGATTGGTACTATTTTGGGGGGCATACACCTTTTTGATCGCTTGGTATTGCACTTTTAGTGATGTAAGGTGACAAAAAAAAAAAGGGGTTATTTTTATTTTTTTTGACAGTGTTCACCTGAGGGGTTAGGGCATGTGATATTTTTATAGAGCCGGTCGATACCCAATATGTCTACTTTTCTTTCTTTTTTTTTTTACAAAACATTTTTACTTTATTTTTGGAAAAGGACGCTTTTTTTTTTTTACTTGAAACTTAATTTTTTTTGCAAAACTTTTTTTTTTTAACTTCTTTTTTCACTTTATTTTTTGTCCCACTCTGGGACTTCAACTTTTGGGAGTCTGATCCCCTTTACAGGGCATTACAATACTTCTGTATTGTAATACATAGGCTGTATGTGTATTACACACTAATACACTTACAGCTTCCTGCCTGTGAGATCCAGGGGGCTGGACCTCACAGGCTGTCACGGAAGGCATCGGGCTGCCCTCCCCGACACACAGAAATCCACAGAGGGAACCTGCATGGCTGAGAATACCTTCCACTGCGTGGTTAAGGTTGCCTTCTGTATGGGATCTGCGTTTTGGCTGCACGAAAAAGCGGAGTAATTATCCTTGCTTTCACTTTGAAGCTTGAAGGTGTGCCAGGCAGCGCAACTACCTTTTGAATGAACTGAGACTTATTGTGAAAATTATCCACTTCCCACGGCTGGTTTGCCACGCCAAAGAAAGATTGACTCTCCACAGTGGTGACTTCTTAACACACATTTATTTACATCTTTTTGTGTGTTTTATTGATGAGGGCTGCCCTCCATGCCATTGGGTCCCCGTCATAGCAGCGCAGGGACCAGATAGACACCCCACAACCGGCAAGATCCCAAGATCCCTGAAAAACTAGAGCTCATAAACCTCCAAGTATGAAAGAATAATAACTTTATTGACATAAATCACATAATAAATATTTATTCATTAAGAAAGGGGGGTAAGGAGCAGAAAAACACCATCCCAGTGACACAGGTCACTGACTCAAATGTATGAACATGATATATTATCTTTCTGTGCACATAACAAATTACATTATATTAGTACATGCTACATATGGTGAGTGCCAAAAACATACGTAAAGAAAGAGAAAAGTATTGCGGAAACTGCCAAAAATACAAGGTATGCTATTACAAAGAGGCAGTTACTGGTGTGACATGCCCCGGTATCGGCAGTAGAATCCGGCTATAAAATGTAAAGACATAGTCTGACTCAAAAAAATTCAATGTAGATAATGCGCACCTCACCACAATAGAAGCAGGACCTGCGAGACTGGGATGGCGTTATCCCAGTCTCGCAGGTCCTGCTTCTATTTTGGTGAGTCCCTTGCACCATTACATAGGTGCGCATTATCTACATTGAATTTTTTTGAGTTAGACTATGTCTTTACATTTATAGCGGATTCACTGCTGAGACAGGGGCATGTCACACCAGTAACGACCTCTTGTAATAGCACCTGCTATTTTGGCAGTTTCCACAATATTTTTCTCTCTTTCCTTACATGTGCTTCTGGCACTCACCATATGTAGCATGTACTAATATAATGTAATTTGTTATGTGCACAGAAACGATAATATATCATGTCACTGGGATGGTGTTTTTCTGCTCCCTACCCCCCTTTTTTAATGAATATATATTTATTATGTGATTTATGTCAATAAAGTTATTATTCTTTCATACTTGGAGGTTTATGAGCTCTAGTCTTTTCAGTTTTTTGTTTCATTAGTGAGCTTTTTCCTGTTACTGATATATTGAGTGCCTGTGTATATGCCACACTATTTTAGTTAGCACTTATTGGGTTAAAACACTCAAGGTCGATCTCTGATATCTTTTATCTAAATGTGGCTATATCAGCATGGATTTTGGACCACACATCAGAAATCCTAAATTCTGTACATTTTTCAAGCAGTTGATGCTGTGCTTACTCTATTTCACTTAAAGTGTTTTTTTAGTTTGCATCAACATCCTTTAAAATAATCATTTATGAAGGTAGCTGTAATTTTGTGATGTATTTCCTATACCTTTACTGCTCTCGTTCTGGGCTGTGGTCACATGACCATGTCCATGCAGCTCTTCCTTATTTCCTGTGATGTCACATCATGGGCGTGTCAAACAACGGGGCTGGAGCCGATTCGTTTACATGGTGACAATGGGGAACATGGGGAAGATGCAACTTCATATCTGTTGGAAAATCCTTTGAAACGCCTGTCTGCGCTAAGCCCCCCACCCATCTAATAGTTGTGGATAACTTAATATAACCGGAATACTTCTTTAACAGCGCACACTATTGTTTGCGGTAAAATACTGGTGTCCAGCAAGATGCACAAAATGTATAAGTTTGCATCATTTTAATAAACGTTGCACAATTTGAGGCCATGATGAATTAAAAGTCATCGCAAAGAGCCCAGGTCTTTTTATATACTGTAACAGAGCGCAGATGCAGAGATTAGAGATGTGCAATATACCAAAGCATTACACGAAAAAATGAGGACCTCCCATGGTACAAATAGTATCAGAGCCAGGTGTGTCCTCTAGGTAACAGGAGCATAAAATGGGAGGTCAGAGTTATTTTTGTATGGCAGTAAAGATATGAAAATAATCCTAATCACCACCCCCACCCCTCTATTCCAATAGCGCCATTCTGGTGCCCCCGCAGCCATGACTTGTAGTTCACTGCACGTGACCACTGCAGCGTGAGAGACCACTGACCGGCAGCAGTGATCACATGTGGTATACAGGGACATCACTGCTGCAGTCAGGAAAACAAAGCCTTGCAAGGAGGAATACAGCGGCAGTGCTGGAACGGAGGAGGTTCAGAATTCTGAGTACATGTCGCTAATGCCTTTACTGCCATTAACAAAAAAGAAAATGCAGATCCTCTTTATGGCTCTGCTGTAAAATGTTGTCTAAAATTGCTTAGTGAAAATAATGGACATAATTCAGGGTGAGGAAAGAGTAGTTCACTTGGTGGTCATTATCTCCCAGACCTGCAAGAGCTTTGTAGAAACAGTCAATTTTCTTACCGATTAGATAAACGGCACGTAATGAGCGTCGATCAACTATATGACAAGACTGTCTGTGTACCTTCCTCGTGTTACAAGTAGTGTGAGGGGTTTGAAGGAACTAGTATTCCCGGCGATACACATGGGGCAGTCTTTCTGACATAGGCCTACATACAGGTCCGGGATTCATGAGACTTGTATTTCATCTCTGCAACTATTGCCTTATATTTATTGTTTCTGCATTATTATTATTATTATCTTGATACTAGATTTGAATGTGTATTATCACGGACTTTGCGTTTGGTCCATATTTGTGGACTTTGGTGGGCTGGTTGTCTGTGCCTGATTTTATTCATACCAGCACATCCCTTATTGTATACAAAGTGCATGTTTGTTTGTCCTTTATAATAAAATTGCTTAATAGATTTTATAATTATTGGATGTGCAGTTTTTTTGCCATTTTCTTAGTCTTTTGGTTGCTCATCATTTGCACATTTTGTCCAAGATGTTAACGTGGATATGCCCCAGAACTCACCCATTACAAGAGGTGAAATCCCCACTGAAAACCCACACAAATGACAAGCTGCGGATTCCAGATTCAATGTTCAAGAGGAAATGTTCTGCCCTGTGTACCTTAAATTTTAAAAATCTCATCTATGTGGCTGCTACTGTTTTCTGCACCAAAATCCGAGCAGAACATGCACCGTGTGTATATGCCCTTTATGTGTCATGGATGCGCTCTGAAGAAGCATAAGAATGTTTAATGCAGTTGTCAATGGACCAGAACCTCTTCAAATCAGATCTCTGTTCACATCACATTTAGTGTGTACATCTGGCATGTAGAGCAGCTACATTTTTCAGCATATACGAAGGGCAAGTAAACTATGTGCATTTTGGAAAATTGTCCTTCTATTGGAACCGATATATATATATATATATATATATATATATATATATACACACACACATACATACATACACACACACACACACACACACACTGAAACACACATACACTGGTGAGAGATATCCTAAAAGGACACTCTTGGCATACATTCGGTCCACAGAAGCAGCCATCACTGATCAGTCAATAATGGATTTTCTGGCAAACATACAGCCGACATTTATTATAATAATTTACCTAACTTCCTTTCCTTGTCTTGGGAATCAATGTGAATGAGACCTACAGCGTATCATTGCTGATAAACTGCAACAAAATCCATGCAAAAATATAAAATTAGAATTCCATACAATAACTTGAGATGAAAGGACTGAGCGTTCCTAGTATAGCCACAGGCAAACCAGAATAGATATTGGACTCACAGAAATGATTTTTCTTTTTTTAAATTAAAAAGTAAAACTTTTCTTCAGCCAATCTTCATAACGATTGTCTCGTTACAAATATAGGACCACATTCTCTACTTGTACTGCAAAAACTGCTCATCATTATAGTGATCTCACAGTCATTCTCCATGCAAGGGAATATGACATCAATGTGTGATTGCTGGGGGTCCAACCAGTCCCACCATGGAGAGTCTGGTACTGCAGCTCAGACAGGGCACAGCCTAGACCGGCACTGCATCTAGTAAAGCTGAGATGGGACCATTTGTTTCTATAACGGAGGTCGCAGTGGTTGTTCCCAAATTGATGACATTCTAGCGACCCCTTCCAACACCATGGAAGCAATAGTTTCCATATAGCTTGAACCGATGAGGGGTTACTTGCTGGCTGAAACCTGTATATACATAGGGGATAAGGAAATCCCTTTTTTCACTTGTGGACAAGATCTGATTTTTTATTTTTGCAAAAATCACAACTTTTATCCTATAGAGAACCACCAAGACTAATGATAGATTTCAAGTGATAATATTAAAGGGGTTCTCCTGGCTTTTAATACTGATGACCTATCCTCGGGACAGGTCATCAATATCAGACCGGCGGAGGTCTGACACCCGGCATCCCCGCTGTTCAGCTGGTTGAAGAAAAGGCCGCGCTTCCTGCGAGTGCTGCCTTTCCTTCATTGTTTACCTGCTTGGGACGTTGAGGTGTAACACATTTCAATGGGACGGCTCGTTCTAATTCAAGTGTACACTACAGAGCCGTCCCATAGAAGTGAATGCCGACAGGACCCCCGTTGATCAGCTGGTTGGAGGGAACGCTCCGTACGAGCGCAGCCTTCCCTGCATTGTTTACCTGCCCGCCGTCGACACTTCAACCAGCGGAGGGATGCCCCTGCACAACATATTTAAAATCATTATAATTTTCAAATAAATGAATCCCGAGTCTCCTAATATAAAGAAGTTCAGAGGTTCTGATCCGTGATAATGCCTTATGATTAAAGAGTATGGATACATAATTATGGACAGGATTAATTTGGTTTATGAGGTTTCCATTGCTCTAATATTGGGAGAGGGGATTAGAAGTCATTTGTTCTCAGGCGCTGATGTTTAGCATTTTATGAATGATCAGCCTACCCAGATTTAACTAAACGCCTTGAGAACAGAGCAATTTTCCATTTTTTGCGCTTCCATTTTTTACTCCCAGCTTTTCCAGGACACTAACTTAATTCTGCTGTTCACATACAGAACAAGTTGTATTTTCTCTTAGCACCATTTAATATTGCATAAAATGTAGTGGGGAGCTGGAAAAAAAAAATATATATAGGGTGCAATGGGAAAAAAACTACAAAAGCGCAATTCTGCCACACTTTTATGGGTTTTGTTTTTACAACGTTCTCTATACAGTAAAACTGACCAGTTCACTTCATTCTCTGGGTCAGTACGATTACAGCGATACCACATTTATATTGTTTTTCTTGTGTTTTAATACTTAAATAAATACATACAAGCAGTCACGGGCAGGTAAAGCTCATGGTTAGTAAATATAACGAATGGCTTCCCCAATAGCCATGTGGGGGAGCAGGGCTCCGGGGATAAGCCCACTTAGATGTCATGGTCACAATTGACCGCGGCACTAAAGGGATTAAATATCTGTGATTGCCATTATCGCCGTTTGCAGACATTTACACAGTAGGCACCCGGAGGCAAACAGCAGAAACCCGGCGGCTATGTGTCCGCTCCAGAGTGGGCACCACCTTTAATGTGCAGACCTCCTCCGTACAAGTGCAGCAGGTGTCCTCAAGGGGCTAATATCAGGAGAAACCATTGAAGATCCATTAAATGGATAATGACATATTATAAAGTGATGGCATATCACATTCAACTTGTATGAAGCCATGCCGCAGCTCCCTGCACAGCAGTGCCATGACAGTGAAGGTGACGCAGTGTTGAGTGCTGCGGCCCCGTTATTCTCAGAAGTCAGACCCCACTAATGAAAGTGATATACCAGGACTTTAAAAGATGGGAATATACCCTTCAAACCCGCATTAAATGTGAGGACTGTTACTTTATTGATGATCTAGCTCATCAGACCCTTCATGGTTTTAACTATAGAGGTTGGAATGGTTTTCTTGAGTGTTTTTAGCACCTGTCCTGTCCTCTCAACAGCAAGCCAGATGTCTTAAGGAATGTTGTTATACGGACAGCAGACACATGATGCCGTGTGTTGTCAGATACTTGTAAAGGGTCACAAGGTGATCTATTTCAGGAATCTAAAGTTACATTCATGATCCATTTCTGGACAGCTTCCTTTATTAAGGCCAACAAAACCAAAAGAGAAGATCCATTAATCATTTAAGGAAACCATGCTGTACGTGATACTGACCGACACAGCCTTCTGCGGCTACGCTCCAGAAACAAGACCTGTAAGGAACACTGATAAAACCTTACCTTGGTATACGTGGTGAGCATAAGTAACAACCCTAAAAAAAGGGTTCTCCACTAATGAATAAAATAACTGAAAATATTTACAGTAAATATTACTTTATTATAAATATATTGCCAATGACCTTTCATTAGTTATAATGGCTTGTTATGTCTGGGGAGCAATCAGGGGAAATAAAATGGCTGCCGTCCTATTAGTGCACACAAAACCTGTCCTAATCACGCATGAAGACAAGTTACTTCACAACACTGAGGTAAAGCGCTGCCTCATCCTCCTCTCTGCTTGTCAGGGATTATGATCCTGAATTCAGATGATATTATCTTCAGCTGAATCTCTGTAGGAATGGAGGAGATGTGAAGTACAGAGAAGAGGTGGGGAAGTGGATAATGAGCAACAGCACTTGTATGCAGTCTCCATTACCACAGCCCGTCGTGTCTGGTCTCTCTGTACTTCATGTCTCCTCAAACTCCATTCCTACAGAGATTCAGCTGAAGATCTTATCATCTGTATTTCGGATCATATTCCCTGACGAGCAGAGAGGAGGATGAGGCAGCTCTTTAACTCAGAGTTGTGATGTAACTTGTCCTGCTGTGTGATTAGGACGGGTTTTGTGTGCACTTAATAGGACGGCGGCCATTTTATTTCCCCTGATGATTGCTCCCTAGACAAAGAAAGCCATTATAACTAATAAAAGTTATTTGGGAATATATTTATAATAAAATGATAATTAAGTATTTTCAGCCATTTTATTTCATTAAACCCCTTTAAACTTGATACCTTAAAGGGTTTTTTTCCGGTTATAATTCTATTTGAAGTAATGCCCCAGCCTGTATCCTGAAAAAAAAAATTCATGCTTACCCGTTCCACGACGTTCCGAGTTTTCCACGTTGCTTACATCTTCCGGTCCCCAAACTGTTTACATACGGCGGTGCATGGGTATGGTCACATGCACTGCTCCAGCCAATGATTGGCTTCAGCGGTGATGTTTGTGGCCATGTACCTGCTGAAGCCTGTCACTGGCTGGAGTGGTGCATGTAACCATGCCCAAAGCCAGCTGGATGTAAACAGTGCCAGGACAGGAAGATGGCGCAAACGCAGATGTCCAGAGCGACATGGAGCAGGTAAGGATGAATCTTCTTTTTCAGGAGGCATGCTGGGAGCATTACTTAAAATATAATTGCAACAAAGATCTCTTTAAAACTATGGGGGTCATTTACTGTACTGAAACACGCCTAAATTAGGTGTATTTCAGGTGCAGCGGTTAGTTGCGACTTTGTTCTGCTCATGCCAGGTCTAAAATTGTGGCCGTGGCGTGGACAGGGAAGGGGGACAGACCGGTAGGCCTGTCTCATTCATCATTTTCTACGCCCGTTTCAGGCGTAGAAAATGGTCTAATTTTAAAAACAGCAAGGAAGCTGTCTTACATTTAGAATCAGCGGTGGAACTGTGCAATACTGCATCCATGACAGCAAATTTGCGACATTCCAGTAACGCGTGGACTTACCCTTACGTGCCTCTTGATTGCAGTATGTTCCAGTTAAACAGTAGCCAGGCTGCGGCTTCCTCACAGCTTAACAAGCACAGTGCCACAGCTAAGCCCCATTCATTGAATGTGTCATGTGACCAATGATCGAGACGTCACTGGCCTAGGAAAATGCCACATCGCTCACTGGAGTGCTGCTGACAGGTAGCCGGGAGTCAGACCACAAAAGGTCTGATAGCGATAACCTATCGTAACCTTGAGTACAGGCCATAAATATCAAAATCTTGGACAACACCTTTAAGGAACCAATGGTGCTATAGAAGGACAATGTCCATTTCTTGCCCTGGTTTTTAGACCACATATTTTAAGTTACAACAGTGAAACTTCATATTTTCCTAAACAGGTTCGACACCAAGTTGGTCAAAAGCATCGATCCACATGGATGGGAAAGTCTGAATGGTACTTATACATAGGTTGCTTTCCAATAAACCCGAGTGTGAACCATAAAGCCTTTTTCTTAAAGGGGTTGAGCCACGGAAAATACCCTTTTTCAAACCAGTACGTGAATCTGAATACTTTTGTAATTGCATGCAATTCAAAATTTAGTACAGCCAGTGAGTTATTCAATAAAATGTATCAGTACAGCGCCACCTACTGTATGTTCTTCTCCTTATTTCTTGCCCACCTCTGAGGTGGTCGCACATGCTCAGTTTAAACCTTCAACTGTGGCTGCTACAGGGAAAGTGCAACAGCAGAAAGGACATTTCCCCCGAGCTGCCAGCCTGAAATAAATCTATCAGAGCAATTGGAGTAGTGAATGAGGAGATCTCCGGATCCATGCGAGGTACCGGGCTGGTTCTAGCTTTGTTAGAAAGAGATTGCCATGTACTTATATGAGGTCTCATTTTAATGTTTTTTTTTTTTTTTGCATAAGGCATAACATAACCCCTTAAAATACATATAATTGTCCACCTAATTACACTTAAAATTTCATTTTCGAAGAGGGGGGAAATGAATTAAGGCGAGTCCCCATAACCATTTGATCATAGAGAATATATTCATAACCGGCAGGAGAAAGATGACATAATCCAAGTAATAATTCACTGAAAGTACACACGACACAAAAGCTACAGCCCATCACCCCGCGAGCAGTGCTCTGACAGCAGTTGCCAGGAGAGGCCCACGCTTTATTGTTGGGTAATCCAGGTAATAATGTTTGCTTTTGACCAGATTGACATATTTACTGAAAGTGAATTTACATATGTATCTGCATTCAGAGAAGTAGAAAGAAAAAAATAGGGCCATCTACATAAATGCTAAATGTATATAGAGATACTCACCCCAATGCAGTAAATAGTCGGTGTTCTCAACAGAGGCGTAGAACATTGAAAATTTTCCTTTTGCTGAAAGAGAGTGACCCGTTATTAGTTTTCTGGTACATTTCAAGTATAACATTATCATGTGGCTGGGTCTGGCCTAGGAGCCGACCAACCCAATGCTCTGAACCTGTGCCCAATAGCAAAAAAGCTTACCTATCCGCACTACTGCCATTCCCGTGCCAATGTCCCATTACGTCTCTAGTCCCTGCCAGAGCATGGCCCCAACGGTAACATGTCCTAGAACAGCCCATCAATCACACGTCACTAGAGTGACATGCCATTCTAGCAGATGTGACCACTGAGATCCGTGACTGGCGCCAGTCCGACAGAGACAGGAAGAGTCGGGGAACTGGGCAGTGGCACAGGAATGGTGGGACTGCGGACAGGCGAGTAGGTTATTTTTTTTTCTAATTGGGCACAGGTCCAGAGCATTGGGTTGGGGGGCTCCTGGGTCATTTGCAGAAAAAATATTGGACATACATTATACATTTTTTTCATTACTTCTACTTATTTATGTACCTGTATTATATTCTAAAAATGCTGCACAGAGATTCATTTATATACATTGTCACCAGTGCGTTCAGTCTCATTTTTCCGTCCCCACTACAGAAGCACACGTAAAACTGAAATACCCAGAGGATACCCGCAGAAAACCCGCGCAGTAGTTGTCCGGATCAGGTTTAATAGCCTTGTCTCCAACAAAAAGAGCCAACACTAAAGTAGATGTACCCAAGTTCGAAATGGACCTTTCCAGTGTATGTCCTCTGGTCATGTCCGATCTTTCCGTGAACTTACACACATAATAGATAAATTCCTACGAAGTATATAAAAACCACAGCACACAGCTCAGCAGGCTGGTGAATGCAATGGAAGCATACAAAAGGTGTGCGCCCATAAATTATAGGATGCCACATATACGGATCCGTGTAATGCAAATCCGCAATGCATCCCGGGTCCGTCAGCCCTTAGGCCTCATGCACATGAACGTGTGCTCCCCGTGCCTGTATTGCGGGCCGCAAATTGCGGCCCGCAATGCTCGGGCACCGGCCGTGGGGCAGCCACAGTGGATCGCGGACCCATTCACTTGACCGGAGCCATTGAAATGAATGGGTCCGCATCCGTGATGCGGAATGGCCACGGAATGGTGCCCGTGTATTGCGGATCTGCAAATGCGGTCCGCAATACGGGCACGGGGTGCACACGTTCATGTGCATGAGGCCTTACACTGATGGGGTTTTCTAGACGAATACATAATACACAACAAAATATCTACATCATTTAATCCAGCCATCAGTTTATCTTTGGGTTTTCTGACTATATTGACTTTTATGCCGTCAGTCGAGGATTCAACAGGCTCGGCGTCTGTCTCCTGGTGCCAAAGTAACGCCGAGATGAGATCAGTAAAGAAAAAGACACGCAGGGCGATCTCGTCACTTAAATCATGAGCAACTGAAAAACTATGAGGCAACCCTTTGCCAATGAGAGGAAGTCCAATTCCGATACGGACGCGAAAATTGAAGCCTTTCCTGCCGATGCAGCTTTGTGAGAGGAGCAGTGACCATACGCAGTACGCACACACGTCTGGTAGCTCCTGGTTCATTTTGGTGTTGAGCTGCTCCACTGTGGTGTGTCCATCCGCCCTCGCGCACCTTCACGGCCGACGTTCTACTCTCACATCAATGGCACGTGGTGCTCCGCAGTTTCCACATCGCTTATTCACAATGGTGCCAATTGTCCACTCCCCATACACTTTCACCACAGCAGCACGAGAACAGTTCACAAACTGCGCAGTTTCAGAAATACCGCCACCCGGGGGCCGAAAGCCAATAATCATCCCTTTTTGCAACTCCGATAAATTGCCCCTTTTAACCATGACCTCAACGAGGGTTATGTGTGACTGCAGACGGCCTATCACACCCTACATACCCACCGAGCCAGCTCGCCACACGTGACTTACCTCATCATCTACACGCTGCAGACATTGAAGGTAGGTAGTGGTCAGAATAATGGGACTCAACTGTGTATGTTGTGCTATTCCTTTATTATTCCTGCTAAACGTTAAGAATCAATTACTAGCAAACTGTGCAGGGACAACCCCCCAAATGATAACACCCATCTGGACCCTCAATGCAAATTGCTAGTGATTCCTTTATAATTTCTAGCAGGATTAATAAAGGAACGGCACAACATAGAGTCATAGGAATGGATGCTCCAGACATGTCAGGAGGGGTGACCGCTGACTACAGTTAGTCATTTATTATCAGTAAAACACATTGGGGGGGTTATCAAACACCAGCATTTTGCATCGGCCTTTGACATCCCCCGCACTGGCCTAGTCATACATTAGGCACACCTTCCCGAAGGCCGTATGCCTAGTTTGTAATCTAGTCAACCCCTAGCTAGAGTAGATTTCAATTGTCGTATGAATATGCTGGTGCCAAAAAGTTACAAACTCTGGTTGTTTAAATTTTTTATGCCACTTTCTGGCATAGGGGGTCTTGATGACCCCCCATTATGTGAAAGAAATAGCTAACATAAATGTAGTTCGATAAACAATAAAGAGGTTCTCCCATGGAAAAAAAAAAAGCAACTTTTTTAAAATCAGCACCTATATCTGAATACTTTTGGAATTTCATGCAATTGAAAATTTAGTTATTTAAAGGGTTTCTGTCATCACGTTTTGACATTATAAGCTGTCTGACATTAGCTATGTGCTAATGTCAGAGCAGCTTGATAATGTCTTTTTTATAAAAATCCGATTTATAGTCGGGCTAAAAAACGTACTTTTATAATATGTAAATTAGCCTCTAGGAGCAGGGGGGCGTTGCCCTGCTCCTAGAAGCTCCGTGCGGCTGGTTCCTGCTGTCCTCTGCTCAACGCGCCTGCGCCGAATACAGAGCGGCCGTGCAGGCGCTGGATTTCACAAGGAGACAGTGCCGGAGGATCGCTGCCCGGCACTGTCACTCAAAGTAAGAAGGGGCGTGCCAGCAGGTTGCCGCACGGAGCTTCTAGGAGCAGGGCAACGCCCCCCCTGCTCCTAGAGGCTAGTTTACATATTATAAAAGTATGTTTTTTAGCCCGAATATAAATCAGATTTTTATAAAAAAAAAACATTATCAAGCTCCTCTGATATTAGCACAAAGCTAATGTCAGACAGCTTATAATGTCAAAACGTGATGACAGAAGCCCTTTAATAAAAATGTATCTGTATAGCGCCACCTGCTGTTTGCCTTCTTTCTAAATTCTCTGTCCCACTCACCGAGGTCGACATACATGCTCAGTTCCATCCTTTAGCTGCAGCACAAAGGACGCACCCCTCAGCTAGGAGCTTAAAATCTAGCAGAACAATTGGAGCAATGCATGGGGTTATCTCTGGATCCATGTGAGGTACAGGGCTGGTTCTAGCTTTGTTAGAAAGCGAATGTCATGTACTATACGATATCCGAATTTCTTTTTTTTTTTTTTTGTACATTACTTATGGGATAACCCCTTTAACTACAAAATAACACATTTCTGTTGGAAATAACGTAAAAGCAGGTCAACACGATAACCGTGTCAGCAGCTTCTCTTGGCTAGGTACACATGTCAAGCACTTGAGCAATATGCCTGCCATGGCATCACACAAGTTATAGAAATATTATTACAATAATGTCAAGGATGATTGTGTAAAAAAAAAGTAAAAAAAAAAAAAAAAAGTAGGTTGCCATGGCAACACAATGCTTACCAGTAATACAATTGCTTTCTTCGCCGCAGGATAACACACAGGTGACGCCCAAACCCTCAGCCGGCACCGAGCAGCCAGCATTATATAGCAAAAATACAAGGGAAGTGTATTCTTAGCATCCAGGAATATATTGAATTTTCTGTCTTGCAGGACAATTTCCTACTGTGCCTACCAATTGAAGACTGCAGACCTGGCTGATTATTGAAGAGGAAGCCCCATCAGAAGGCCTCTCCATGCATTTATATGCCTTTTGTCTATTTTTTAGATAAGATATTTTATCATCTAACAACTATATGACCCAAAGGAACCTGTTCTTGCTAGTTATGAGTAGAGGTACTTGTCTTATAACTGCATTTCATTAAAATCTCTGTGATATGTACCAGATTTCGCCATATAAGACGCACTCTTTTCTACATTGGGGTCTAATTCGGGCTCTGAGCTGGGATCGGATTAGCACTGGGATTAGATCTTAGGTCTAATAAAAAAAAAAAAATTCCCATTTTCCTACAAGCGTCTTATATGGCGAAAAATACAGTACGTTTTCTGAGTAAAAAGCAGAGTAAATCCTGACAGGACTCCTGGGAGAGACAGTGAGAGTCCCGACAACCCCACCCGCAGACCATTTTTGACAGCCATCTCTGTACAAACGCACAAACAGGGAGCGCTGTCAATCATTCTCTGGGGAGTTGGGGGTTAATCAAGACTCACATTGTCTCTTCTAGGAGAGGCAAGCTGTGGCTCTCATTTTCCTTGCAGCCATGTAATACAGAGACCCTATACAATGTACATATGTCCTAACAGGGCTGATTCGATGGGACATTATGCCCCCATTTCAGCCTTCTCATGGGGACAGAGGCGGCGCCAGTCAGAGGGCGAGGGAGGCGGCGCCAGTCAGAGGGCGAGGGAGGCGGCACCAGTCAGAGGGCGAGGGAGGCGGCGCCAGTCAGAGGGCGAGGGAGGCGGCGCCAGTCAGAGGGCGAGGGAGGCGGCGCCAGTCACTTAAATGGGGTTGCAATAAAGTTCCCTGCACAGGGGGTGACTGGGGGTGCCCCCGTGCAGAGAAAAACTATGACACCAAGGCAGCACTTAAGTAGAGTCCTGCCCATTCTTTTGCAGGATCATGGGCTTCTCAGAGGTCAGATCCCCACTGATCGTAACGCAAAGACCTATCCTAGTGATATACCATCACTTACTATATAAGAGGATATAAAATGAAAATGCCCTTCTCAAAAAGCTGAAAATCATTCCAGCAGAGAAATGGTTAATCTGAAAAGGAGGTTGAATCTGATGAAAGGGCTGTGATTAAATAGTGACTCATCTAACACAGGACAGGTTTGCATGGAGTTGTCTGAAGACCATGCTGGAGGTGACCATGACGATGCAAAAAGGCCAGTTTAAACATAGCCAACACCCTACTGTTTGCCTTTAGTATAAAGCATAAAAGCAACAATAGTAAAGGTCTGCAACGACGATAAGGCGACAAATATAAATCACAAGGACTGAAGCCCACGCTTGTCCATTCACAATACGCCACCGCCCCTTCCGTATTAATCTGAAGAGAAACACTGTCTCTCAATGCTACCTTCATCGAGCTACAAAAACACGAAAAAAACCTTCTAAATATTACATTTATTGAACGATAGGCGACTAGTCATTTTCTTCGACCTAGCTCGGCCGTTTTGAGGAATCCCATAGCGATAAATGTAGAGCCTGGCGTACATGAGCAGTGAGAACTTCTTCACTTCAAGGGCTCCGTTCTGGAGAGAAGAAGTGGCAGAGGTGCGTCCTGCACCTCTCTCACATTGATGGCATATGCCATCATATCCCAACGTCCTAGAAAAGCCAACCCCTTTAAAAGGAAAAATTCACACTTTGGCCAGGAAGGCCAGAGTTAGGAAAATAGCCAAGCAAACTGTGCTACGTGGGTACTTCATTCTTAGCTATGAGTGGCTAAAATGGGGAAACGCCTTTAAAAACAGATGGAGCATTTCAGGTACTATCTATAAAACCTATTTCTAAATATGCTGATGTGAATTGTGAATTAATACTTATTCAAAACCTCTACAATGAACATCTCTCTTTGGAGGACCCAACACGTTCATGCTTACAATCATCCCAAAGTGTGCTACATGAAAAAGTGTTCCCAAAGATGCAGCTCATAGCAAGCCCCCTGCAAAAGGAGAAGGGCCTCACCTATTCCTCAACCCTCCAAGTCCCCCCCCCCCCCCCCCACCATCATTCAGCCCTCAATACTCCATAATGAGAAAGTGAAAGACAGAATGTTCGCAATCTTTGCTATTCAGGCCTTTTTCGCACAAGCGAGTTTTTCGTCTGGGTCCGATGCGTGAAGCAGACGCATAGCATCCAGACTGAATCCTGACCCATTTTTTTTATGCATCATTTCTGCGTTCAGGAAAAAACACTTGCAGCATGATCTATATTGTGCGTTTTTCTTCTGGTTCCATAGAAATGAATGGGCTTGTGTGCAAAACGAAAGGCATCCAGATGCAATGCATTTTTCACTGATGGTGGCTAGGAGATGTAGATTGTTACTCTTCAGGTTTTTTTCCACGCATATGAAAAACGCATCCAATCCGGACCTAAAAAGTGCACATGCTGAACGCAATTGCAGACACTTGCATGCAAAACCATCAGTGCCTGGTTTCCTCCAGACATGACACGGAGGCTAGGTTCACACCTGAGCATTTTACAGCGCGTTCCTACGTGCTGTAAAACGCTCAACAGGCGAAAACCCATGTTTCCCTATGGGCATGGTTCTCACCTGAGCGTTTTACAGCGAGTACGAACGCGCTGTAAAAACGCCCTACGCCCAAAGAAGTACAGGAGCTTCTTTGGGGCATTTTGTCGCGCGTATTCTGATTGATGCCAGAGTGGTCAATCACACGAACCAAAAACGCACGTATCAAATAGGCTCAAGTGTGAACCCACCGTACTGAGGCCAAAGCTTTTTTTTTTGCAAATCCAGGCAGGCTTTTAGTTGTCTTTTACCGAGGAGGGGCTTCTTTCTGGCAACTCTGCCATAAATCCCAGATTGGTGGAGTGCTGAAGTGATGGCTGACCTAGAAGTTTCTCTCATCTGCACACAGGCTCTCTGGAGCGGAGCCAGAGTGGCCATTAGGTTCTTGGTCATCTCCCCAGTTTACTAATGTGGGGCAGCATGCTCTAGGAAGAGTCCTGGTTGTTTCAAACTTTTTCCATTTAGGAATTATGAAGGCTATTGTGCTCTCGAGAACTTTTAGAGCAGCATAAATATTTGTACCCTTCTCCAAATCTGTGCCTCCACACAATCCTGTCTCTGAGCTCTACAGGCAGTTCTTTCCTCCTCATGGCTTGGTTTTTGCTCTGATATGCATTGCCAATTAGGAGACCTTATATACACAGGGCTGTGCCATTCCAAATGAAGTCCAATAAACTGAATTTACCACAGGTGACTTCAATTAAGGTGTCGAAACATCTCAAAGATGATCAAGAGAAATTGGAGAATCCGAGATAAATTTCAAACGTCATAGCAAAATTCAAGTCCATGCAAAAATGTATTTTTTTTAAATACATTTAAAAAAAAAAATTCAAAAATTATGTTTTTTAATTTTTAATTATGGGATATTCATATTTTTTTTTTTTTAATTTAGCACAAGACCATAACATAACAAAATGTGAAAAAAAGTGAGAGAGTCTGAAGACTTAAAATTCATTAAACATTGTACAATCAACAGACCATGGGAGCTGAAACGGTGAAGGTGGCAGGAGAGTTTAATTTTTTCAATGGGTACAACGCCCTACAGGAGTCTGTTAAAAATGTTTTAAGAAGCAGGACATCCCCTTTAAGGCTTCGTTCACATCACCGTTCAGCCTTTCCGTTTAGGAGCAGGAGAACGCAAAGAAACGATTCGGCACATAATTGTGCCGAATGGAACCTATGGACCGTTAGATTTCCGCTCAGAGGAAGATTTTTGAAGCGGAGACAAAATTCCTGCGTGCATTATTTTTGTCTCCACTCCAAAATCATCTTCTGAGCGGAAACCTAACGGACCCCATTATAGTCTATGGGTCCTTAGGTTCCATTCGGCACATAACTGTCCTTTCCTTTCTCCTGCTCCTAAACGGAAAGGCTGAACAGTGATGTGAATGAAGCCTTCGACACAAACTACACAAAAATGTCCTTTCGAATGCTAGGTTTATACATGCGTGGTTAAAGCCTTTTGGATCAAACATCACCAAGTGGTTCAAAATCAGGTAAAAAGCACAAAACTTCTACAATCTCATCGGTCACAAGAAGTCTGTGGCAGAAACACCATGCTCCGTGAGAAGTAACTGATTGCATCTCATTTTAGAAAGGGACGATGGAGGATTAAAGAGGTCGGATGCTCTAAAAACTGCTACACTTGGGCTCCATGGATCATCCAGTTACTACATGAGTGGTGGCGGGTCCTCCAGCGCCGTTTCTTCACTCTGAAGGCGTTCTCTACAACATCCATACAACAGGAATTGCAGAACCCACCAGTCTGCCACAACAATGTTGGGGTGGGGCTTCGATGGAAAGGACTTGGGGCCTAAGATGCACCCTTTTGCGCCACAATTCTGGCATGAAAAAAAATCTCCCTCAAACTAAGCCGACCAATAGTTGGTATAGAGTCAGAGAAAGGTTTCTGTCCCTGCACCAGATTTATCCTCCCGCCTGAGCTCCAGGTCTAAGCAGTCTGTCTAAGCTTTTCGCCATCTATAGGATTAGTAAATCTGGGCCGGAGAATTAATGGAAGTGTGGACAAATCCTGTAAAATATTCAACCTTTCATTACGATCATATACAAATTGTGATTATAAAACAGGTTTGGTCCTCTTTTTTTTTTTTATTGGAGTAATTGCCAGTATAAAAATACCAAAGAGCAATTATAAACCTCCGATATATGTATAGCGTAAAACTAGTTAAAAATAATGTGTCGGTGACTAAGCGAGGAGTTATGTAATCCTTTAGTATGTCCTGCAGTGGGACTGAGGTACGGTGGCTTAACACTGCATAAGGAAGAAATATTCACACGTTCCCTCCATCACTATCCTAGAATGGTGTTTATTGCTCATTATGCTATTTTTAAAAGGATCTGTTTTATTTTAAATAGAATGACTACTTTTCTGCCATAGTGACAACGCTTAGGCTTCTGCCAGTTGAAGGCAAAAACCATAACAAATACGTCAGCAAATAAGTGAAGGCCAAAAATATAAAAACCTACCACCATTCATCATAACAGTGGAAAATGAACACAAAATGGAATACTGAATACGGTTACTTAAAAGGGTTGTCCAAGTTATTTTTATTGATGACCTATGATCAGACATCCCCCCTACCACCTACCACCACGGAAATCATTTGGTTCAAGAGAAGGCGCTTGCTGTGCCAGCACTGCCCTGTCTTCACAACAGCACCGGTGAACTGGTGTAAATACATCGGGCCGTCCAAGTTATTGTTATTGATAACCTATCCTATCATTGATGACCTACACCTCAGCCGTCCAAGTTATTTTTATTGATGACCTATACTCAGAAGCCCGTCCCGCCCCACCTCACCGATCAGTCTGTTCGAAAGAAGCCAAGCACTATGCCTGCGCTGCCATCTCTTCATTGTTTAACTGCTCGCCGTTGCAACACCTAAGCTTTTCTATTCATTTCAATAGGACGGCTCATTCCTATACACTTGTATACAACCCCTTAAGGATTTTAGAGGATTTAAAAGGGGGGGGGGGGGGGGGGGGGGGGGGGGGGGGATTGAAGGTCAGGAAGACTTTTCAATGAAAAGCTTGAGATTCAGGGATTTGACCACTTTGAAAATCCCTGTTTATTAGGTGGTCCCCTGAGGCAGAAAATCAGTGGCATATTACTAGCTGAAAACAGGTCGTTTTTGGTGACGGATTTAAAAATTTGGTGGCAGATTTAGAATGGCATTTAGTTAAGAATTTGGAAGAGAATTTGCCAATGTGTTTTTTTATCGTTGGCTATATCCCTTTGTTGGGATATAATTCTCAAGCGTTTTCTGGTGGCAGAAACGCCGCTAAAACCGCTTCTAAAAACCACTAGGGTTTTTTTTTCTTTCCTCATTGATTTCAATACATGCCACTTCAGAAGCAGATCTCAATTTAGCAGGGGAGGGGGGGGTTTGGACCCATCACGTGCACGTGGTGACATTTTGTCTGTTGAAATCAAAGGCTATTGATGGTGGTTTCAGTGATGGAAAACGGCTGCTTTCCACAATGAAATTCACAGCGGATTTTATTAGTGTGAACACAGCCTGAAACTAAGTTCATCATGTGACTGGGACCACCAGTGATCACTTAAATACCTCTGATGTTTTCTGAAGATTATATTTCCCCAGCAGCACCATCAAGGGAGGAGTGCACAGGTCCTACTGAAATTAAAAGGGGTTCTCCTGGCTCCTGGTATTGATGACCTATCCTCAGATTAGTCCACTATTATCCGATCAGTGGGGGCCCAACACACTGCACCCCCACCGATCAGCCTCCGGCGTAGGAACTAGCCCTGTAAATGCAGCAGGAAGCACAGCTCCATACGAAGAAGTGTAGTGCCCGTGCCGAGTCCAATTCCATGGGAGCACGGCACCTATACTTTGGACAGAGCCGTGCTTCCTGCTGCACTTACAGTGCTAGTTACAGCTGATAGGTGGGGTGCATAGTGTCAGACGCTCACCAATCATATTAATAAACTATCCCCATTAAGCTTGAGAGAATTAAGCTTCGGATCATAGATCCGAAGTAGATTCGTTAAAGAACTCCGTTTGTAATGCTGTTTCCGTACAGCATTAAAGAGTATGGTTGCCGTGCAGCGAAACTTCAGTCAATGACTTCGGTATTCCGATTTGCGTATTTAATACGATTTTAAAATAAAAATCTGAAAGTCGGCTTTGGTACCGAGATCCCAGCCACTACTGAATCCGACTTTGGATTCCTATTTTAAAATGTTTTTAAATACGCAGATAGGAATACTGAAGTCATTTACCCAAGTCTCGCGCAACTTCGACCAAGACAAAGTTTTGGTACATGGAGCCCATACATTATAATGTTGTACGGAAACAGCATTAAAACGTTTTTTAACGAATTGACTTCGGATCTATGATCTGAAGCTTGATTTGCCCAAAGCCTAAGCCCAAGGATAGGTCTCTATATCAGGAGCCGATAAAATCCTTTTAAGGCTCTCTGTAAGGCCTCTTGCACCATATGGCTTTTTCAGTATTTTGCGGCCCGCAAAAAAACAGATCCGCAAAAAATACAGATGATGTCCGTGTGCATTCCGTTTTTTGCAGAACGGAACAACGGCCCCTGATAGAACATCACTTTCCTTGTCAGTTTTGCGGACAATATTAGGACAGGTTTTATCTTTGAATGGAAAACGGAAATACGGAAGCCGTACGAAGTATCTTCAGTTTTTTTTTTTGTGGATCCACTAAAATGAATGGTTTCGATATACGGAATGCAAAAAAAACGGAACGTAAACTGAAAAAAATAAAATATAATCTTGTGTAAGAGGTCTAATGGACAGACATCCTAGATGCCCTGTGCACCACCTAATTCATCAGGCATCCCAAATGAGTGAGGAATGCTATGCCCTGTTAAAGGTGGTGTTCTTAATTTACGCTACTGGAGTCCCCCATATCCACTGGATGTGTCATCAATATCACATCGGCAGGTGTCCGAGTCCCAGCACCCCACCGATCAGCTGTTTGGTGAAGCTGAGGTGCTCCCCGAAGCATGAGGCATCACCCGAAAGGGAAACAATATGATTTTTGAGATCGCTTGTTTTTTTCATTCCATAATGGACGAAAGCAAGATAATTTTTTTCTATTAAAAAAATTTGTCATCGGATTTAGGGAATTGATTAAAATTTTTAATAACATTTAATTTTATTTATTTTACTACAGTTATGGTGCTCTTTATCATTTAAAAATTATGGCTAAACTAACAGGTCACATGTAGTCCTAACTCAGACCCAAATGATGACCGTAATCTGGGATCTCAGGACGGACAGATTTTTTCGCTTTGTTTTTTACACATAACTTTGTGCACATGGTTGGGATTTATAAGGAAAAATTCACATGAACGAACAAGTATAAATGAGAATGGACAAGTGTATTAAAAAAAAAAAATCCCAGCAAAAACAGTCCCTGAAAGAAACAGATCACATGTAGTCTGTAGGGCTGGGTTCACATCACTGACCCCATCTCCGTATTTCTGTTCTGCCACAAGAACAGATAAGCAGAAATGATGGAAGTTGCGGGTCAGTCACATTAAGAACAATATTGGCGTTCAATGGGCTCCATTCACTATAATGGCCTCTGCTGAGTTTTTCTTAGTGCTGCGCTGTTTGTCTGGAAAACTTGACAGGATCTGCAATGAAAGCTCCTAATCCAACCCCCGACACAGATGTGAACCTAGCCTAAAATTAGCCATTTTTGATAAAATGTATTCCTTTCAAAAATACAAATCCATGAAGAGTTGGCAGTAGTCTCGGATTTGTCTCCCTGCAGAATTACTTATCATAGGTTCTGTTCACACTTCCATTCATGGTTTCCATCGGGCTTTCTTTCAAGATTATCATTATTTTTAACAAGAACATGGCATGTGCAAAGCTATTCCTGCAGTCAAAAATACCGGATCCCAGATGGTCCCCATTAAAGTAGATTTTTTATTTTTTTTTCAATTTTATTCTTCAGTGAAATGCTCTTGATGGGGAATTATACCTGCGTAACCTTTAGTTCTGTGATCCATCATCAAGGGATAAATGTTAAAGGGAGAATTTAATAATGCACGGTTTACCAACAGGCCGAATAACGATAAAGGACAAAGGTCTACACCTTATCCTGGGAGAAAAAAAACTCCCAGGCTGTGAGCTGTGCGCTGCGATTGGCCAGCGCTACAGCCTGGGATACGCCTACTATAACCAAGTGTACTAGGCTCCGCCTAGTATGACCAAGTCACAGAAGATACAGGAGCCTATACCAGGCGAACGGAGCGGCGCCCAGGGATAATAGTAAGTGCAGGGAGATCCCTGGGCGCCGCTCTACATGTCAGCATACTTAGTACACACTTTTTACCCTGATGAAAGGTCCTCTTTAAATTGTATATATGCAGCCTATTAAACAGGATGTTTAATAATTAACAGCAATAAATGGGGGCACGATCTGAAATTAGTTGTAGGGAAGGTTCAGAATTAAAGTTAGAAAACTTTATTTTACTGAAAGAGTAGCAGACGGACCAAAAATAGCACAGAAGACTACACTATTCTGCCTTGAACACCGATGGAAAGCATCCTCATGCACCGTACCTTTGTGAAGCATTTACTGTACCTTCAAAGATCAGTCATTTGGGCTGAAATTCTTTCTTTCCTCCCAACTCATATAAAGGAAGTTATCGTTCCCTATAACAGTTGCCACCTCTCCTCACATTGCACACAGAGAAAGCGGAGGAGAAAGAGAATGGATGTTTGAAAATATGCAGATGCTGCTGTGATTACAGGATTTTATTAGCTAGAAAGTTTCTAGTACAGACACACATACAGCTTGTACAGTAAGTTAATGTTTGGGCAAGATGGTCAAGTTATTTCGGCTATTCCTCTCTCTTTTTGATCAATCTCTCTCCCCCAGCAGGGAGCAGGTAAAGGGAACCTGTCAGTTACAATGCCTTCCCTAACCACGGCAGACTCCCTCATTACAAAGCACCATATTTAACTCTGAAATGCTGAAAAAACTATAGTGGTGTAAAGACCCATGTATGGAGGAAAATGTCAACTGGGCGGCTTCTCCCCACCATGCTAGTTGATTGACAGATCTCTCTCTATTTGTGAACGACAGTGCTTAGTAATGAGGGATCCTAGTTCACGATGCCTGTAGTTAGAGGAAAATGAATTGACAGGTCCTCATTAAGAAGCCTCTTTCGTGTCTGTATATCCCTATAATAAAATTAATGAATTTTTCAGCCTGCAAGTATGTGTGTATGTGTGTGTATATATATATATATATATATATATATATAATTTAATTTAAAGAGGCCACGGTGCTCCAGTAAGGGCTGCAGCCTCTTTCTATACCAGTGATGTCACATTCATTGGTCACATGACTAGGACTGAGTCGCGCGTAGGCCAAATTAAGGCCTGAGCTGCAATACCAAGCACAGCCGCTATATAAGATACGGCGCTGTGTTTGGTAAGCAGTGTGGGAGTGCGCTCACTGGAGCAGTGCGGTCTCTTCAAACAGCTGATCATGGGGGTGCCATCGGACCCCCATGATTAGATACTGATGGCTTATCAAGAGGATAGACCTTGAGATTAATATCAAAATGTTGGACAACCCCTTTAACCGCCTAACAGTTCCTTTTAAAATTGGAAAAACTCTCCCAAAAATGTCACTTTTTTATTGTAGGTTTTTAAATGTGTCTGGAATAAGTCTTGCTGGCACACAACTCAGACAACACAATTGCGTTTGTAACCCCTTAATTATAATTAATTTTAGCCGTAAGGTTCAATAATATTTCCCCCCTTTGTGTTCTACATTGTTTTTTTATTTCGTGGGATTAGCTGTAGGTTTTGTAGGAACTATTTTAAAGGGGGAAAGAAAAAAAAAAAAAGCTATTTTTTTACATTATTTTGTGGGAAAAAAATTCATAATTTTTATTATGTCAGTCTGTACAGTGATGATAATGCCACATTTCTATATATCTCTAGTTTGGTACCAGCTAGATATATGCTAGTGATAATCCAAACTTTTAAACAATTCCAGAATGACAGCAATATCTTCAGTACATGGGAAGATATCAATGTTAGAAATCAGGATGCAATGAATACAGCTGAAAGTGAAAGTAAAAGTAGGTTTTACCTGCGACCATTCCCTACTCAATTTCTAACAGTGATATCTCTTGTTTATCTTGGATTAATGCTGTCAATTTGCCAGCTTTAAAACAAGACCAGTTGCATGCTCCTAGCTGCTACCATTGAGGAGATATCAGCATCCAATCAAAACATCTCCCGCATCCGCACTTTCCTCAACTTTGACTCTGCAAGAATGCTTGTACATGCCCTCATCATCTCCCGCCTAAACTACTGCAACATTCTCCTCTGTGGCCTTCCATCTAGCACTCTCGCACCCCTCCAATCTATCCTCAACTCTGCTGCCCAACTAATCCACCTCTCACCCTGTTACTCCTCTGCCTCTCCCCTCTGCCAGTCCCTGCACTGGCTCCCCATTGCCCAGCGAATTCAGTTTAAAATACTAACCAGCACATACAAGGCCGTCCACAACCGGTCCCCTCCTTACATCTCTGAGCTACTTTCCCGATACATCCGCGCACGCAATCGCCGATCCTCACAGGACCTCCTTCTCTCCTCTCCTCTTATAACCTCTTCCCGTACTCGCCTAAAAAGACTTCTCCCGTGCATCCCCCATACTCTGGAACTCGCTACCCCAACATATCAGACTCTCACCTACAGTGGAATCCTTCAAAAGCAATCTGAAAACCCACCTCTTCAGACAAGCCTACAACCAGTGACCCCGTCGCCTCTATACTGCCATGACCAGCTTCACCCTCACCTACTGTGCCCCTGTCCTCCATACCATGTAGATTGTAAGCCCTCACGGGCAGGGCCCTGTGTCCTTCTGTACCAGTCTGTAACTTGTCTCGTTCATGCTTAATGCAATTGCCTGTATTATGTATGTGCACCACTAATCATATGTACAGCGCTATGGAATAAATGGCGAAATAATAATAATAATCTAAAACAACCCTCCCCCTTCTGCTCGAGTAAAATAGCCAATTTGCAATTTTTTCATTGCTTCTCTTACCCAAAAAAATGTAATAAAGTGTGATCAAAAAGTCACACACACTCCAAAATGGTATCAATAAATAGTACAGATTGTCCCGCAAAAAAATGAGCCTCTATACAGCTCAGTAGACAAAACTATAAAAAAGTTAAGGAGGACCTTTCATGGTTTATATTAATTGCGATGAATACCTTTACTTGCGGGGTACCACTGCTGATGCTGCCACACTGGCTTATTTTTTAAAATATCGCTCCTACGGCCCGCTATGCCAATACTGAGCATTGGTACAGGGAGGAGGAGACACCACGGTTTCTCAATGGGCGTCTCTTTCTCCCTGGCTGTGCCACGATCCAATCACAGCGGAGAGCGTCACAGCCAGGGGGAGGTGAGCTTTTTTTTTTCCTCCACGGCTGTGACACTCTCCGCTGTGATTGGATCGCGGCACAGCCAGGGAGAAGGAGACGCCCATTGAGAAACCCTGGCGTCTCCTCCTTCCTGTACCATTTCTCAGTAATAGCATACTGAGCGGGGGGAAAAAATACAGGGGGGCACAGCGGGCCGTAGGAGCGATATTATTTAAAAAATCAGGCAGGGTGGCAGCATCAGCGGGGGTCTTGGTCCTCTTTAAGGGAGGGGGTCAGAATACAGTGATGTAAAAAAAAAAAAAATTCCAAGTTACATTTTTTTTTTTACAAGATTCAGACATAAAAAACCTATATACATATGGGGTGTCGTTGTAATCGTACTGAACCAGAGAATGAAGCACATGGGTCAATTCTGCCGCGAATAAAACGCTGTGGGAACAAAACCCGTAAAATGGTGGATGACTTAATATTGGCATTAGAAAGTACTTCTTGTCCCGCAAAAAATAATCCCTCATACAGCTATGTGAACGGAAATATAAAAAAGTTAACTCAAGGAAGATAGGGAAGAAAAATGAAAACCAAAAAAACGAAAAAACCTCTGGTAGTGAAAGGGTTAAGTACTTTGTCCCCAGCCCGAGCTGAGCTCGGGCAGAACAGTTAGGTGGTTAATGTACAGACAAACTCCAGTGAGAACGAGTAATAATAATGAATGCTTGATTATAGTTCCGTTCTAATAGGGCTATATGCAGAATACAGACAACAATATATCAGACTACAGTCTTCCACCAGGTAACGCCCACACAAAAAAAACACATTTATGGATTAATCTGTATTTTAAAAATTGTTGCATACAATGAATTATAGATCTTAGAAACAATTAGTAATGTAAGAGGAGATGTGGATATATGACTTGTATACACCCCGGCCTCACATATCCCTAGAAAGAAGATTAACAGCCTTTTAAGAGGGTATTATTACTATCAGACAACATGGGTGTGTAGCATCAAAGGACAAATCCCTATTGTCTGGCTGGATATATTACAAACCCCCAGTTTTTTGTGTCACGTCCCCTACTGTTGATGTTATAGGTGTCTTATGTCGGATTTGTTCTTCATGTCTATACGAGTTCTTAGGAGATTAAAGCAACGTTTCCTCATCTACCACTTCGAAGATGACGCTGGTGTAAACCCTGGATGACGCAAACACAAACCTGAATATTGTACGTGTAGGTAAATATTACTGAGTCAGACTTTTTAAAAATATCTTTTTTATGCAACATATTCATCAGGTAGCGACGGAATATATTTTGGCCGCTGCCTAGCAACACTAACCCTATTAAGCAAGTGACTTTACTGGAGCCCAACATCCAGAGCAGTAATGCAGAAGAGGTAAGAGAATTCCCCCCTCCCCCAACTAATCTTCTTCATTGCCACAGGGATGCTCAACCTGCGGCCCTCCAGATGTTGTAAAACTACAACTCCCACCATGCCCTTCTGTAGAATGATAGCTGTAGGCTGTCAGGGAATGATGGGAGTTGTAGTTTTGCAACAGCTGGAGGGCCGCAGGTTGAGCATGCCTGCTATAGATCAATGGCATTATTGCACTCTGACCTAACTTTTTTGCATTTTCATGGTATCAGCATGTTACCCTTTCCCTCAGTTCACACTTGCGCGTTTTACAGCGCGTTCCTACGTGCTGTAAAACACTCAACAGGAGAAAACTCATGTTTCGCTATGGGCATGGTTCTCACCTGAGCGTTTTACAGCGCGTTTGAACGCGCTGTAAAACGCCCTACGCTCAAAGAAGTTCTTGAGCTTCTTTGGGGCATTTTGTCGCGCGTTTGCACCCATAGACTTCAATGGGAACGCGCGTTAAAGTGTAGATATGCCTTTTTCAATTGGTCTCCAGAAAACGCGCTGTAATACGCGCATAAAACGCGCATTTTAGAAACGCTCAGGTGTGAACGGGCCTGGTGTTTTTAAATCAGCAACAGTATAAGGCCTCATGCACACAACCGCATCTGCTTTGAGGCCCACAAATCACGGATCGTGGTCAAGTACATGCTGCCATTTCTTTTTCAACTCCTGCAGAAATTGTCAGTAAAACAAACAAGAATATGATATGTTGTTCTTTCTTTTTCGCAGGGTCGCGGAACGGACATACGGATGTGGACAGTTTACGGTTTCCTGTCTGCATATTCCGCAGCCCCACTGAAATGAACAGGTACACATCCAATCTGAAAAAATTCGGATTGGATGTGGACTGAAAAAACGTTTGTGTGCATGATCTTTAGGGGTTAATACCTACTTGGGCCAGTTTATCACAAGCGTGTTGGGTCTGGGAAACATGCTCTGTGTGATGGCTGCATTCCCAGACTGAAAACTGCTCCTCCGACCCAAACTCACAGCAACGTAATAACTTAAGGTTAGAGACAAGCGAATCGATTCGCCTTATCAAGCAGAGTTCTGAACAAGAGGTCCCCGAAGATGAAGACACTGCCCCCTGATGCTTGATTGATAGGGCTGGACATCTTGGCCGGCCTTGACAATCTCACGCCTGCGTTGCTGCGCAACTGTAGAGGCTCTGCTTCCGCTACCAGAGCAATGACAATAACACTTTGGGATAGCGCTGAACGAACAGTCGCTGCACCGCAGCAGAGCCTTTGCGCTTGCGCTGCTACTCAGGGCAGCGGCACAGGCAAAGATTGTCAGGGCTAGCCAAGATGTCCAGCCCTGTCAATCAAGCAGCAGGGGGAGCATCCTCAACTCCCGAGACATCTCGTTGCAGGTGCAGAACTCTGCTTAATGAGACAAATAGATTCTCATGAATCGACTCGCTCGTAACTACTTAAAGGGGTTGTCTCACTACATAGATAAATCTAATACAAGGCACTTACTAATGTACTGTGATTGTCTATATTGCCTCCTTTGCTGGCTGGATTCACTTTTCCATCATATTATATACGGCTTGTATCCATGGTTACAACCACCCTGCAATACAGCAGCGGAGGTCGTGCTTCACACTACAGAAAAAAAAAAAAAGAAGTGTGCACTCCCGCGGTCTCGGCCATCAGTGTCCGGCACCTTTTCCTATAGTGTGCAAGTATGACCACTGCTACTGGATTGCAGGGTGGTCATAACCATGGATATGAGCAGAGTATAATGTGATGGAAAAATGAATCCAGCCAGCAAAGGAGGCAATATGGACAATCACAATACATTAGTAAGTGTCTTGTATTAAAGGAAATGATTATGGGGGCGGCCATCTTGCCTAATCTGCTCTTAGCATTTAGAAAGCATTAAGAAAACTTGCTTTACAGCAGCCCCATAGGTCCATAGACACAATGGTCAGTAGCAGACCTAATTGACTCCTACAGGAGAGTTTTCTAGGCATGCTCTGTGCCCTGTGCAGAAGTCATTGTACAACGAAAGAAGAGATAAGATTTGACAATCACCTACTGTGAATGGTGTATCCTGTCTTATCTGTCATTCTAATCCTGTCTGTAATGATGTCACCACTGTGTATAGATAAGCAGATAACTACAGTAAAGTGATCTGTATAGACCAAGAAATGGGGCCTATCATTAGGCTTAGTCACCAGTCCGAAAACTGCCAGATTTTAAAGTTTTTGTTTAAATATAGATATTGACATGGAAATTTAAACATATCAAAAATACTTAAAAAATGTTAAACATAAAAACGTAATTCAAACAAACAGGTCATTGTCTGATAACACATTCCCTTCAACTTTGTCTACATGATAAATGCCATTTGCTGAAGGGAGACAACCCCTTTCAGATGCTGTGACTTCACGCCTGACCACGGGTGCACTGTACTGTACACAAGAAGTGCAGCAGTGCACCTGCAGCCGATGCTCCAGTAGCAGAAGCAGAGCCACTGCACTGCACCGCTATCTGAGCAGCAGCACAGGATTGAGATTGTCAAGACTGGCCGAGATCGATCAAGCAGCATTGGGAGTATCCTCAGCTTCAGGGACATCTTGTCGCAGGTTCAGAACTCTGCTTGATTACACAAATCGATTCTTGTGAATCAATTCGCTCATCTTTAATCTTAACTCATTATGAAGCTGCGAGTTAGGGTCAGATGAGCAGTGTTTGGTCCAGGAAATGAGTCCACCACTCGGAGCATGTTTCCAAGGCCGAACACGAAACTGGCACAAGGTTCACACCATGGAGGAGAAAAATTTAAAAAGTGAGGCAATGGAAAGTGAGCTTTTGTGATTGGTTCACATGGTGCAGTTCTTGCTGGTGCGGTTGCTGTGGGCGTCACGCTACTGCTGCAGCCAGTCGTTGGTTACAGTGGCTCACATGATCCAGGTCGACTCTGGATGTTGACAAGCAGGGAATGGGAGCGCAGTGGACCGAAGGAGCCGGATCCGAGCAGGAGCGAGTAGATGCTTCACTCCGCAGGGGAAAAGTGGGGAGAGGCCCAAAAAGGTTTTCAAAGGTGGACAACCCCATTAAGATTAAAGAAGGGATATGTCTGAAAACCACAAATAACGGAGATCATAATGATCATAAAGAGCTTCGCTGCTAAGTAAACACATTACGGATTTCGTGCGGATTTGCAGTGGAGGAATTTGCATCGCAAATGCACATGAAATTACAGCACAGTGCAAGTAAATGTAGTTTTCCTCAACCCATGTACATGGTGCGGATGGTCTTAGTGAGGAGTCCTTATTGCACATTCCATTTTGAAATATGGCGATTGTGTGCAGATTCGCTTCAAAGTCAATGGAGCTATGAAATCTGCAGGACAATATGGTTTACTTGCGGATTTCGCTGCTGATCCACAATGACAACCACACCTCTGCATCCAAATCTGTGTAGCATTTTACTGTGGATTTAAAGGGGTTGTCCGCTTTATTTATATTGATAACCTATCCTCCGGATAGGTGATCAATATCAGATCGGCGGAGGTCCGACTCCTGGCACAACCACTGATCAGCTGTTTGAAGAGAACGCAGCGCTTGTCCGAATGCAGCCTTCTCTTCAATGTTTACCCTCTCGCAGTCACAGGCGTAATTACACCTAAGCCATCCCATTCAAGTGAATACTATAGAGTAGTGTTAAATAGAGTTGAGCAAACTTGTATTTTAAGTTCGGCGTCCAAAGTTCAGGTTGGGGTTATCGAATTATCCCGTTATGGATTCCACCACCACGGACCATAACTGCATTTGGAATCCATAAGGGGATTCTTCAATGAACCCGAACCTTGGACAACACTAAGGACCTGGGGTGACATCACCATCATGTGATCAGTGCAGGGGGCGTGGCTCAGCACTGGATTGGATAAGAGGTGATCCAGTACTGAGCCACGCCCCCTGCACTGATCACATGACGGTGACGTCACCCCAGGTCCTCCGTGTTGTCCAAGGTTCGGGTTCATTGAAGAATCCCCTTATGGATTCCAAATGCAGTTATGGTCCGTGGTAGCGGAATCCATAACGGGATTCTTCGATAACCCGAACTTTGGACGCCGAACTTAAAATACAAGTTCGCTCAACTCTAGTGTTGAGCGAGCTTCTGTTTTCAAGTCCGGCGTACAAGGTTCGGGTTATCTAAGAATTCTGTTGTGGATTCCACTACCACAGACCATAAGTTATGGTTATGTTATGGTAACGGAATCCATAACGGAATTCTTAGATAACCCGATCCTCGTACGCCGAACTTGAAAACATAAGTTCGCTCATCCCTACTAAAGAGCTGTCCCATTGAAGTGAATGGGACGGCTGAGCTGTAATTACACCTGCTCACTGCTGCGGTTGCGATGGTGAGCAGGTAAACAATGAAGAGAAGGCAGCTCTCATACAAGCGCAGCCTTCTCTTCAGATACCTGGAGTCGGACCCCCACTAATCTGATATTAATGACCTATCCCAGGGATGGGCAGACTGCGGCTCTCCAGCTGTTGCAAAACTACAACTCCCAGCATGCAAAGACTGCTTACAGCTATCAGCCTACAGCAGAAGAGGGTGGGAATTGTAGTTTTGCAACAGATGGAGAGTCGCAGTTTGCCCATCCCTGACCTATCCTGAGGATAGTCAAAGCAACGGACCGGCACTCCAAAATTACTGATAAGGTGAGCTTTATTCGTCACATATTAAATATTAGTGACGCGTTTCAGCATACGTAGTGCCTGTCTCAAACTGTGAACGGATAGCAAAGTGAGGATAGGTCATTAAAATAAATAAAGTGGACAACCCCTTTAAGTATGGATTTCATCCACACGAAAATCAGCGAAATGTGAAATTATCCTCTGCAGAAATCCAATTGTCAGTCTTTGATTTCTTCTGATATGAAAAATCAGACACATGTGAACATACTCCTAACCTGCTGTAACTGTATAACCTATAAGAGTGTGGGCTACAGCGTATGCCGTATATACATGCATGCCGCAACCACCCCACAAACCACTGCATGTTATATGCCAGTGTACTACATCCCGGTTTGGATTCTCAGTAATTGTATGTTGTTTGCAGCCTTGCAGACCAGTTGTGGGACACACCCTTTTTGTTTTTTTTTTACAATGAAGCATCATAAAAGTATGGGAATGTTTTATGACAAGGCCAGGGAGGGCAGTTTTCCTGCTCTGCAAGTATTTTTAGCCATCCTGAAATCACAGTAAATCCGTGAGAGGCCATGTCCATAAACCTGAACACGATAATCCCATAATTCTCACATTTATAGGAAGGGAAGGATATTAAGCCCATGTAATTATTCATTTATCATCCAACTGAAATGACACCTCGGCTTATTATTTCTTGTGCCCTTCTTTACCATTTCTAGGCACACGGCTTTAATGGGCTCCCCCTTTTCTTTCTATAAATTGTAAATTAGAAATTGGCCAATATAAAGTTATTAATAAAATATACAGTTGATATAACATAGTAAAACCGTAGTTGTCTTCTCTACATTGTACTTTTTCATAAGCCATATTGCCATGGTAGACCAAGGTTCTCAGCTCTAGGTAATTAAAGGGGTCTTCTGGGTATTTAATACTGATGACTTATCCTCAGGACAGGTCCTCAATATCTGATCAGTGGGCTCCGACTCCCGGCACCCCTGCTGATCAACTGCTGATTTTTCTTAGCCCTGTGACGTCATGTCCATTGGTCATGTGGCCCTGGAGGGGCTCAGTCAAATTCAAGCTCCAATGCCAAGCACAACCACTATGCAACGGAACGGCGCTGCACTTGGTAAGATGAAAGGAGGCCGTGGCGCTCACAGTCCCTTCAAGCAGCTGATGGGTAGGGGTCCCGTCGATCTGATATTGAGGACCTATATTAAAAACCCAGAAAACTCCTTTAACATTAGATGCAGCGGCCTCTTGCTTACGCGGAGTTCACACTTCAGTTATTTGGTCCGTTATTTCCATCCGTTACGGCTCATGCACACAAACATATTTTCTTTCATTGTCGATTCCGTTTTTTTTTTTTGCAGCCTGTATGCAGAACTATTTAATTCAATGGGTCTGCAAAAAAAAGGTAGTTACTCCATGTGCATTCCATTTCTGTATGTCCGTACAACATGTCCTATTATTGTCCGCATTACGGACAAGGATAGGACTGTTCTATTAAGAGGCCAATGTTCCGTTCCGCAAAATACAGAATGCACGCGGACGTCATCCGTATTTTTTACGGACTGCAAAATACATACGGACGTGTGCATGAGCCCTTTTAGTGAGCCAAAACCAGTAGGGAAGCCGACTCTGAGATAAGGTATATCGAAAAGATCTGCTCCTGTGTTTTTGACCCAGACCTGGTTTTGGCGCACAATAAGGGCCCAGACGACCGTATGAATGGGTCCGCATCCGTTACGCAGTTTTGAGGAAATGGGTGCGGACCCATTTATTTCAATGGGGCTGCAAAAGATGCGGACAGAACACCGTATTCAGTCTGCATCCGTAGGTCCGTTCCGCAACCCTGCAAGACAGATAGAGCACGTCCTACGCCCAAGTACAGCCACTGCAGGACGTATGGCGCTGTGCCTGGTAATGAAGAGGACGCAGTGTGTGCCCAAATGCTACGGCCCCTTCAAACTGCTAATGGCCGGGGGTGTCGGGCTCCCGCTGGTATGATACTGATGTCTTACCCCAACGCAAAAATAGCCCACATGCACTAAGCTATCTAACTGGCCTCAGACACCTGATAAGAATCAGAATGGTTACTAAGGTCAATGCAACTCTTATAATTCCCTTTAACAATTTCCTGCCATTAAGTGCGGTGTATAGATGGCATCTTCAACATTTCGTTAGTAACTAGTAAAGGGTTTGTTGCTGAAGATCCAACTACTCGGGTTGACTATTGTATAAAAGCACAAGCCCACCAGGGACTCAGCGGGATGGTGCCGCCCATGGGGAGCAGATTTCTATTACAGCAATGACCAATGGATTACAAAGCACCATAGGAACAAACCAGCCAGAAGTAAGGTTCTGTTCACATAGATGTCAAATACACTGAAACCAGACAGACCCCACTATAAGGCTACATGCACACGACAGTGAAAAACGGACATGTGATGTACATGAAATGTATATTTTAAGACCAATGGTAGTCTATAGGGTTAGTCACATGTCAGTTTTTTTTTAGTCACATGTTCTATCTTATCTGTTTTTCACTGATAGACTGACCCCATACAATTGAATGGGTCCATTTTTAACGTCCGTCTCTCAAAAAGTCATCAGGGAGAAAAAACGTCCGTTAAAAATGTCCGTTTTTTTCACTGTCGTGTGCATGTAGCCTAAAAGCCACTGAGATCGGTCAGGATCCATTCAAAACAAATCCGGCACACCTAACTGGCTACTTTATCAATGTATTATGCAAGCCATGAATCTTACGTTAACAGAGCGTACGGAAAAGAAGATCACGGCTCAGTAAAAAAACGCACAGTGTGAATACCCTGGGTACTTGGCAGAAATCTTTCCTACTGTATGCAATAAATTGGAAAGAGGTTATGCCGATGCTAAAAGTCAAAAGGACAATCATCTAGAATATGTCTGCGGTATTATACGTCATGGGGACAATTAGCAAATATACCAGGAACATTTCCCAACATATACTGTATAGGCTGGATATGGAGTGAACATACACTGTTACTATGTGCATACTGGTAGAATGAGTAACAGGGGGGCCTAAAGATCCACTTTTAACCCCTTTGCGCTAAATAACAGATGCACCCATCATACGCCCGCAAGGTATGTATGGAGTAGGTTCCCAAGCTTCAGGTGCCAGCTGTGTAATATAGCTGATAAATCGCCAGCAATGACCGGGATCAGAGATAAGTACGACCCGGTCACTTAACCCTTCCAATGCATCAAACAATAACAACCACAGGGCCAGGGCCGATCAGACCCCACCCCCCAAGGGGAAACTGTGATGTTACGATCAGTTACTATGGCAGCCTGATGCCTTACAAAAAAAAATTAAATGTAAAAATTGTTTGAAAAATATATATTAAAAACACAAATAACCCCCTTTCAAAATAAACAATACATGCACATAATAATTGGTACTGCGGTATATTGTAAATTTATGGGGTATGGGGGGGCCGGGAGGACAAAATAGCCGAAATGCAGTCTTTTGGTCACTTTGCCCCCCCCCAAAAAAGTTTTATAAAATTGATCAAAAACTCATATGAACCCCAACAGTGTACTCAAATGGTACAGAAATAAACTACAGCTTGAAATATATAAAAGTTATGGGTGTGAGAATATGGCGATGAAAAGAAATGCTGTCAAAGGATATTAGTCTTTTTTGAAAGTAGTAAAACAAACTACATATATTTGGTATCATCATAATTGCAGAATAGAGTTATCAGGGTATGCCACACAAACAATGGTGGTGTAGTGTTTTGGGTTTAGTTTTTTTTAGTTTGCCCCACAATTTTTTTTCCCAGTTTTCAATACATAATATGTTAAATTAGGGCACTTTCACAATAGCGGCAAGGAACTCCGGCAGGCTGTACCAGCAGGTGAACAGCCTGTCGGATCCGTGCTGCCGCTAGTGAACGTGTGCCCCCGGACTACTGCTCCAGCCCTATCGACTATAATGGGGGTGGGCCGGAGTTACGGCGGCAGCACGACAAACACAGAGGCAGCTGGAATAAAAGTATGACAGCCGTCAGAGTTCCTTGAAGCTAGGGTGAAACTACCCTAAATGTCGCTAGAAAAATAAAAAATACAGTTTGCCCCCCACCAAAAACAAGCCCTCATATGGCTTTGTGGACAGAAAAGTAAAAAGGTTATAGCTCTTGGAAAGTGGAGAGGAAAAAAATAAATAAAAATTGGCTGCTTCTTTGAAGAGGTTTTCCTGTTTTTATTGGCCTTTTTCATGTACATCACTGTCCTGCAATTGCTAATTTCCTATTAATATGACGTAATTACCTGCAGAGCGCCTAACTTTAGATTGTGATGCCAGTGATGTGACCCCATCTGTAGCCCTCCATTCTCCGACGCCTGCACCAGTGCAGGATAACTTATGATGCCACCACCTGCAAACTACATGGGCGGGGATGCAGCCCGGTACAGTAGGAAACATGAAGATGCAACGTCATCGGAAGAAACATAGAGGGCTATGGACGGGGCCATTGCGATCTGAAGATACGACCATATAAGTAAAAACAATATATTTGCAAAGAGCAATCACAGGACAGTGAGACTTATGAGAAAAGGTTAAAGGGGTTGTCTGACTTCAACAAATGGCATTTACTACATAGATAAAGCTAATACAAAGCACTTACTAATGTATTGTGATTGTCCATATTGCCTCCTTTGCTGGCTGGATTCATTTTTCCATCACATTATACACGACTGGTTTCCTTGGTTATGACCACCCTGCAATCCAGCAGTGGTCGTGTTTGCACGTGATAGGAAAACACACCAGCCTATGTGCGCTCCCCGGGACGGCCACAAAAAAGGCTGGCGCTTTTTCCTATAGGCCTCTTGCACACGGGCGTCATGTTTGACGCCCGGATAAGATGCGGGTGCCTTGCGGGAATCGCCGCGATTTTTCCGCGCGTGTGCTAACGTTTGTAGTGCGTTGAGCACGCGCGTGAAAAAATCCGCATGCTTGGTACCCAGACCCGAAGTCAGACTTCCTCACTGAAGTCTGGTTTCGGGATGAGTATTCTGTATGTGTAATTATTTTCCTTTATAACATAGTTATAAGGGAAAATAATCGCATTCTAATTACAGAATGCAATGTTCCCCGGGCTTTAAAGGGTTAAAAATAATAAAGAGTTAACTTACCTTCTCCCATTATGCGCGCAGAGCCCCAGAGCGTCGTCTCTCTTGATAGTTTGGATGCTTGAGGACCTGTGGTGGCGTCACAGGGTCACATGGTCCAATCATAGAAGCATTTGAGTGGACCATGTGACCCATGTGATCCTGTGACATCACGGCAGGTCCTTCATCGAACATCTGTTGTTCGATGAAGGACCTGCCGTGATGTCACAGGATCACATGGGTCACATGGTCCACTCAAATGCTTCTATGATTGGACCATGTGACCCTGTGACGTCACAGGTCCTCAAGCATCAAGCTATCAAGAGAGGCAGCTCTGCGCTAATGGAGAAACTGAGTTAGCTCTTTGTTATTACAACCCTTTAAGCCCGAGCTGCTGCATTCTGTAATTAGAATGCGTTATTTTCCTTATAACTATGTTATAAAGGAAAATAATGCGATCGAGTCCCCATCCCGATCGTATCCTAGCAACCATGCGGGAAAATCGCAGCGCATCCGCACATGATTGCGGATGCTTGCGATTTTCCGCATCCCCATTCACTTCTATGGGGCCTGCGTTGCGTGAAAATCGCAGAATATAGAACATGCTGCGATTTTCACGCAACGCAAAAGTGATGCGTGAAAATCACCGCTCATGTGCACAGCCCCATAGAACTGAATGGGTCAGGATTCAGTGCGGGTGCAATGCGTCCTCCTCACGCATTGCACCCGCGCGGAAAACTCGCCCGTGTGAAAGGGGCCATAGTGTGCAAGCACGACAACCGCTGCTGGATTTCAGGGTGGTCATAACCATGGAAACTACCAGTGTATATTGTGATGGTAAAATGAATCCAGCCAGCAAAGGAGGCAATATGGACAGTCACAATACATTAGTATGTACCTTGTATTCACTTTATGTACATGATAAATGCCATACGCTGAAGTGAGACAACCCCTTTAAGGGGTTAAACAATGAATAATTTTAGGCCTCATTCACACGACCATTTATACTTTGTGGTCCACAAACCGTGGATCCACAAGATATGGATGACTTCTATGTAACGATCCATGTGCTTTCTGCATCCGTATATCCATTCTGCAAAAGATAAGACATGAAATATGCGGTCCAGGGACCCACTGAATGGATCACCCCAAAAAAATGGACGAAACAAGGGACGTCAAGCAGCTGTCATCTGTATTTTGTGGATCCATGTTTTGCGGATCGCAAAATTCATATGGTCGTGTGCATGAGCCCTAATAGTTTTATCAACGATATGGCTGAATGAGAGCTGTAAATCAGAACTCTTGTAAAGAAATAAGTGATTTTGGACCTACCTGTTCATCCGCTGAAAATCCAATGTGACTTACGATAACGCTGCCAAATACATGTCACGAGGGGGATCTGACATGGAGAGAAAAAAAAAAAAAGGTAAAATGTCTCCAATAACTCACGTGACTTCACCTGAACTTTTTCTACCGTTCTGGTATCACAGACGCCATGATAATTACTGTATGACAGCTCAGTACTGGTCACACTGCTGTGATACAATGTCTGTGTGATGCCCACAGCCTTCAGACCCCCCAGTGTTGTACTAAAGTAACCTTAGATCACCAAAGGGTTATGTTGCCATATTAGATCCTGGGGGGGGGGGGGGGAGCTCGGAAGGATGCAGCAGTAACATAGCGACCTTAGAGTACAGTCGGACGGTCAGGTTTTATGACGCAGTTTTGGAAGCCAAAACCAGGAGTGAATTCAAAAAAGAAGAGAAGTCGTATCTGTTCTTTACACTTTTCTTTTTTTATCCACTCCTGACTGTGGCTTCCAAATCTGACCGTGTGGCCGGACCCCAACACAATGAGACAATAACTACTATATTCCCATAAACAATGTCCCCCATTGCTTTAGGTGACGTTTTGCTATGACATCGGATCCCCTGGGCATGTCACTGCATCTTACAACGGCTCTCGCCCTGGCAATCACAGGGGACGGGGCGTGCACAGAAAAGATGGGCATTTTGGTAGCAGTGCTCCAAGACTTCTGGACGGCTCCTTGGTGCTCAAAGGATAGCTTAGTGCATAGCAATAAAAGCAGATCTCAGGAACTCTTCTTCCTACAAAGATAACTTTTTAATCAATCTAATCAACCCTACCAGGCAACATGACTGGTGTATTAGGGTTGATCATGCTGACAGAGGAGCTTTAATAGGGTACTTGACAATAAATTTCCTACAGCAGATACCACTTCCACTTTTTATTACAACTTTATTATTTTTTTATCTTTTGAAACCTCATGTTTCCCATAAATACCATTTCATACCTATCCACAGTATGCGCTAAATAAGGCCCCATGTACACGGCCGTAGGCATTTTTTGCGGGCCCCAAATTGCGGATCCAGAAAACATGGATACTGGCCGTGTGCATTCTGTGGAACAGTACATCCTGCCCTCTGTAAGAACTGCCTATCCTTGTCCACAAAACGCTGTCCGCATATTTTACAGACCCTTTGAAATGAATAGGTCCAAATCCAATCCGCAAAAAATGCTGATCGGATGTGGACCAAAACCACTGTAAAATTTGTGATCACTGGGGGCTTGATTCATTTTTCCATCATATTATACGCTGCTTATCTTTATAGGTACGACCACCATTTAATCCAGCAGCGGGGGCCGTGCTTGCGCACTATGGGAAAAAGCACCAGCCTATGTGCAGTCCCTCGGTCCCGGCCACCAGAGAGGATGGCGCTTTTTCCCACAGTGTGCAAGCACGACCACTGCTGATGGAATACAGGGTGGTCGTAACCATGGAAATGAGCAGTGTATAAAGTGATGGAAAAACGAATCCAGCCAGCAAAGGAAGCAATAGGGATACTAACAATACATTAGTATAGTTCCTTGTATTAGCTTTATCTACGTAGTAAATGCTGTTTGTTGAAGTGAGACGACCCCTTTAACTTTTTTCATAAGTCTTACTGTCCTGTGATTGCTCTTTACAAATATATTGTTTTTACTTATATGGATCGCATCTTCAGATCGCAATGACCCCGTCCATAGCCCTCTATGTTTCTTACGATGACGTCGCATCTACTGGCTTCTGCATGTATTAGCTTTCTCAACATAATAAATGCTATTGCCTGAAGTGAGACAATCCCTTTAACTCGTTAACCCCCTCCTACCCTACATACAAAATAGTTCCTCACATATAAGCCTCACGCCCCCACAATTTCTCATTGTCATGTCAGAGCAGGGGTGCACAACGTTTCCTGGTTGGGGGCCACATTGCCAGACCGAACCAACGACGAGGGCCGAAATTAAAACTTAAAGGGGTATTAACAACTGAAATACTGTATTTGTGGCATATTGAACACACTGTATATACCATTAATGTCTAGTTCCAGGACTCCCATCTAATGGGAGAAATACATTAAAAATACATGTGAGCAGCCACAAGACATAGGCATACGTGTCTGTTACCATGTGGTTGGGGGCCGCAGAGAATGGTATCAAGGGCCGCATGTGGCCCCCGGGCCGCAGGTTGTGCACCCCTGGTCTAGAGAGAGATGGTTCTATATTACTACTATTTTATAAGCCGGGATGAATTAATGAATGGTGTCTGGGCCGCGTCTGCGGTTTCTGTATGAGATCCGGATATGTGCGCTGAGAAGAGGGGCGCAGGGAAGCTACTGAGCACGTCCGTCCACCTCTGAATGCAGAAGGTGGACCAGAAGAATAAACAGCAGGGGGCGTTACCAAAGAGGAATGCAATGCACATTAAAAAAAAAAAAAGTAAATATTTTTATTGCATGTATATTGAAATAATACTTCATTTAAAAAGCTCCACTCATTGCATAGTATGAAAAAGCCGCCACGTCCACTCATGTCAACCAATGGCTGCATGATCTTACCGAAAAATCGTGCAGCCATTGGTGGTAGCTTGGACACATACAACCACGCCCTCAAGTTTCATGAGATAACTACTTTAGATTCGTTACTGATTGAAGTATTAGTTTTTGAAAAATGCACATTGCCAAGTGCGTACTTAGGCCTGCAAACAACGGATCCGCTCATACGGACAGCTTTAGTGTGCATTCCGCTTTTTCTTACTCCCACCAAAAGAAAGGACCAGAATAGGGCATTTTCTAAAATTTGTGGAAGGACCGCATGGATCTGACAAAAAAAAATACGGATGTGTGTTTGGCCACGTAGAAATGAATGGGTCAGTGTGATATCCGCAAAAAAAGCGTATAGGGCATGGAGCAAAAACACAGTGGTGGGCACGAGGCCTAATGGTAATGATAACAGGCAAGGTGATAGCCCAGAACGTGCAGCCGCAGCGCGACCAGAGCCACAACAGCAAGTGGTCTGAACACAAACCAGTGCGTTCTGCAACGTGATTTTGCTTTGCTGTCATTTTACTTTTTTTTTACAGGCATTTATCATGTTGTACTTGAATGGTTTTGGGGTAAAACTGCATTGCGCAGTCACACACGAGCCGCTACACGCAGCCTTCACCTCAGACCAGTTTCACACAAGCGTTTTAACTCCGGGAAACGTGACGGTGGTATTTCCCAGACCGAACACTGTTACTCTGTCACAAACTCACAGTGTCATAATAACGTGGGATGCTGTGAGGTGCTGCCCTAGCGTACTCATGGCATTATGTAGTAGTATCTCCAGAAGATGAAGAGGAGCACACCGCGCATGCGCAGCCATCACCGTTACATTGCTATAAGAAATCCGAAAACATCCGAGTGCTGGCTGCGCATGCACTGTGTGCTCTCCATTCATCGCTATGGGAGTTACGAAAAAAATAGCCAAGGAAGCGCGCCCAGCCTTTTTCTGCAGTCTTGTAGCGGTGAATGTAGAGGGTACCGCGCAAGCACAGCCACCTCTCCACTCACCATTACCGTACTGCTGGAAATCTACTATCGGAACTTCCATAGTGGTGAAAGGGGGGTGGCCATGCATGTGCGGTCTGCATGTTCACTTCAGAAGGCCTATTCAGGAGATAGGAGCGGGTCCCAGTGATATGCCACCAGGGTCCTGGAAGGGAACACCCCTTTAAACTACATGTGGACCAGGAACACTGGATTTTTTGCCGGCAAATTCTGACGGGAAATCTGCTACATGTACCGTATTTTTCGATTTATAAGGGCTCATGCACTCGAACGTATTTTCTTTCCATGTCCGTTCCATTTTTTTGCAGACCGTACGCAGAACCATTCATTTTAATGGCTCCGCAAAAAAGACGGAAGTTACTCCGTGTGCATTCTGTGTCCGTATGTCTGTTCTGCAATAAAAAACAACATACCATTTTATTGTCCGACTCCGCATTACGGACAAGGATAGGACTGTTCTATTAGGGGCCAGCTGTTCTGTTTCGCAAAATATGGAATGCACAAAGGCGTCCGTTCCGTTTTTGTGGACCGTATGTGGAACCATGAATTTCAATGAGTCCGCAAAAAAAAAAAAAATTAAGTTGCTCCGTGTGCATAACGTTTCTGTAAGTCCGTATTTCTGTTCCGCAAAAAAATAGAACATGTCCTATTATTGTCCGCATTACTGACAAGGATAGGACTGTTCTATTAGGGGCCAGCTGTTCTGTTCCGCAAAATACGGAATGTACAAGGACGTCATCCGTATTTTTTTGCGGATCCGTGTGTGGACCACAAAATAAATATGGTCGGGTGCATTAGCCTTTAGACATGCTTTTTCCCCAAAAGTGGGAGGAAAACATCAGTGCATCTTAAAAAGTGAACACTAATGAGCGATTCCGTTATGGAAGCGCTCACTAATACAAAGCAGGATCGGGGAGAGGTGAATACAGAGTCCTTGGTGCTGGCTGCATTCACCGCTCTCCCTGGTCTTCTGCCAGCGAAAAATACGGTAAATAATATAAGGGTGCGACCAAATGTAGCAACATATTCCTAATGGAAATTCCACTGCGGATTTGCTGTGGATTTCACCCCATGCATTGCAAAGGGTTAAATCCGCAGCGTATATCCACAGCAGAAGGCCTCACGCACGCGGCCCTAGTTTCAGAAAGCATTTTTTACAGATTAGATGCGGACCCATTTGTTTCAATGGGGCCGCAAAAGACGTGGACAGAACACAGAGTGCCGTCTGGATCCGTATGTCCGTTCCGTGGTCACGCAAAAAAATAAAATTAAAATTATTTATTTTTATTATTGTCCATTTTGGGGACACGGATAGGACATCTTTACTGAAGTGAAAATGGCAGCACACGCACGCGGTTTGCGGACCTCATAATGGACACGTCATGTGCAGGAGGCCTTAACTGACCATTCGTAGCGTGTAGATGTGATTTCTTAGGGTTATGTTAACACAGTCTTTTCAACATGGATTTCGGCACCAAAAAAAACTTGCAATTCAACTCATTGAATTAAATGGGGGGAAAACCGCTTGTTCGGTTATACGGCGCTTTTTCTTCCTGCTTGTAGTTCTAAAAACCGCGCAAATAAGCAAAATGTCCATTGCCCAACGCCAAATCTGCGTCCTGAATTCACGATGAAGAAAATAAAATTAAGAATAAAGTGTGAAAAACCACAGCGGAATAAAATCCTAAAAGGATTCCGCATCAGCGTTTTTTCAGCACAGAAAAGAAAAAAAAAACATTTTTTTAAAATCACATCCACACTGCCGGTAATGAAAAAAAAAATAAATAAAATAAAATAAAATGAGGCTTTCAAATTGCTGCACACAAATCCGTAAAATGAAAGGTCCTCCAAAGTGATCGGTGGCCCTCTGACCCCTGCATCACTGGGGGCCCCTCACAGTCAGCACAGGCTTCACATGCACTCTCACATCCACACCAAGCCCTTTACATCTAATGGAAAAGTTTTCCGGTGCGGTACCGCACGAGAAGTGGCAGCCATGGCGAGCGGGCGTCACACAGGACGCTGACGACACGACGGCCGGCGGCTGCCGGTGAAGTTCCCGGAGCTGTCAGCCTCCCGCCCTCCCGCTGCCGCCCCACTACTCACATGCACAGAGCGGCACAGCGCCGTCCTCCCGTGTGTTGCCGTGCTGGCCCCGCCCCTCCGACTCCCGCTCACTCCCCGGCACTGGATGACCTGCACGCTTGCTCCGGTCGTCGCGTCGTGAACCCCCGTGTCGCGACACCTGACAGGAAGCGGTCCCGGTGCTATAAGGCTCCGACGCGGCTCTCGTCCCGCTCAGTGCCGGATATTTGGAAGCTATTTCCAGGCTCCCCCGCTCCTTCTCCTGCGCTCTGCTCTGGGAGGACCTGACTCCCCGGTCATGTGACCTTGTGTCTGACGGCAGGAAGAAGAGCGGCACGCCGGCTGCAGTGATTTGTGCTATCAGCAGCCGGGGACGCTCTGTACAGGTGTCTGCGGCTCTGCGGTGTCATCCCCCCCCCCCCCGGCCGTTGTCAATGGCAACCGATTAGCTCCCAGTGCTACTTTATCACAGGTGAATGACACCTCACTGGGAGCTGAGGACAACTGCTCCAATTTTCCTAAACCATTAAGTCACAGGTCACTGATTTATGCCATTTTTTTGTAGACCAGTTTTTTCTTAAATTTTAAAGTTTCACCACCGTCCGAACGCTGGGCTGGATCTGACGCAAATAGCGCCTGACGGGCTAGCTTTGTCAACGCTTAAGGAAAGTTCGAAGAAAGGGGAAAGTTGGGAAATCATCGGGGACATCAGTGCCATTCCTTTATTATTCCTGCTAGAAGTTATGAATGAATTGCTAGTATCTGGCAAAAAAGGGCCTGATGCGTGGGCGTAGCTATAGGGGGTGCAGAGGTAGCAGTCACTACCGGGCCCAGGAGTCTGAGGGGGCCCAAAGACCCTTGTGCCGCATAAGAAGACACACAAAGCACTGAGGGAAGGGGGCCCAAGCCATAAGAATAGATGCTCCAGAATTGTTATTACATGGGGAATGCAGGTACTTAAAGGGGTTGTGCAAAGGGAAGCTCCCCCTTGTGCCATGTCAAAGTGCACAACCCCTTTAAGGCCCTATTCACACGTCCACAATGTTCGTCCGCACCCGTTCCGCAAATCTGCGGAACGGGTGCTGGACCCATTCATTTTGAATGCGGACCTGATGGATGCGGAGAGCACACACTGTGTGCTCTCCGCATTTGCGGAGCGCGCCGCCGATCTTATGGCCGGCGGATTCCGCAAAAATATAGAGCATATCCTATTCTTGTCCGCAACTGCAGACAAGTATAGGCATCTCTATAGGGCTGGTGGCAAGATGTGTTGCGGATCCGCAACACACTACGGACATGTGAGTTAGGCCTAAAGCAGACATGTCAGGAGAGGTTATAGGCCCCCTTTAGAGAGGTTATGCCATGATTGATGTAAAAAATTAAAATCCAGACATCATATAGGACATGACAATCTCTTTCTAACAAAACTACAACCAGCCCTTTACCCCACATGGATCCAGAGATCGCCACAAGCATTGCTCTGCAACAGAATCTCCAGGCTGATGCAGTTTTGATGCACATGTGGACACTTGCCACTGTTTCCAATGGTTTCCATGCAGAAACATCACCCAATGAGATATGTCCCTCAGTTCCGGCTCCCTCTGTCCACCGCTGCCTTCTGGTCCCCACTTGTAAATGCTATTGACACGAGACACAAATAAACTCCCAGGTTAAAAAAAAAAACGAGTCCTGCATTTTATATCTCTCATAGACCTTCAGCTAACAACTAGAGCTGGTATTTTTTTGTACAAAAAAATAAACAAGTGCCAAAAGACACAAAAAACAACAACATGGGAATTATTTATCCTCGTAGGTCTGTTCAGCAAAAACGCTTCCGTTACTGACAATACAACCATCTGCATCCGTTATGATCGGATCCGGTTGTATTATCTTTAACATTGCCAAGACGGATCCGTCATAAACTCCATTAAAAGTCAATGGAGGACGGATCCGTTTTCTATTGTGTCAGGGAAAACGGATCCGTCCCCAATTGACTTGCATTGTGGGTCATGACGGATTCGTCTTGCTCCGCATCCCATGCTGCGGTTTGCTCTCTGATATGAAAATGCAACCAAACGGAACGGAATATATTTTGGTGCACTCCATTCTGTCCCGTTGTGTCCCCATTGACAATGAACGTGGACAAAACGGAAGCGTTTCTTTCCGGCCTTTAAGACCCTATGACGGATCTCAATACTGGAAAATTGAAACCCTAGTGTGAAAGTAGCCTTAGTTTTAAGGAGGACCTTTCACTAAGATTTAGGTAGTGAAATACTTACCCTGGGAACACACCTAAGCGTTTTTCAGCGCGTTCAAACGCGCTGAAAAACGCACAACAAGTGAAAACCCATGTATTCCAATGGACATGGTTCACACTTGAGCGTTTTACAGCGCGTTTGAACGCGCTGAAACGCCATAACGCATAACGCTTGTGCATGAGCTTCTTTGGGGCGTTTGCCCAGCGTTTGCACCCATTGAAAAGCATGGGAACGCGCATATAAGAAAATATGCGCGTTTTCGCTTCAAAAACGCGCATATGATCGCGCGTTTTTGTAGTAAAACCCAGCAGAAAGGCAGAATCTCCACCCACCTTTGCTGGGTGGGGATTCTTTTTTTCTGCAAACTGTAAGCTGTCAATAAAAAAACGCCCCAAATACGCGCGTTGCTAAAATACAAAAACGCTGAAAAAAACGCGCGTTTTCCGCGGAAAAAACGCTCAAAAAAACGCCTGATCTAAAAACGTCTAGGTGTGTTCCCAGCCTTACACTACCTTCCTGGGCGGCCCCCGCTGAGGCGCAGGCAACATTTTTGTTTTTAAAATAACCCTCCGTTCGTGCGCTCCGGTCCCCGTTAGTTTTCACTTGCGGGGATTTCTTGTATGAGGCGGGGACTTGTCTTTTGCCTGGGGAGTGGTTTTCACGCAGCCAGTGAGAAGAAAAACCACTCCCCAGGCAAAAGACAAGTCCCCGCCTCATACAAGAAATCCCCGCATGTGAAAACTAACGGGGACCGGAGCGCACGAACAGGGGGTTATTTTGAAAAAAATATGTTGCCTGGACGTCAGCGGGGGCCACCCAGGAAGGTGGTGTAAGTATTTCACTACCTAAGGCCTCATGCACACGACCGTAGGTGTTTTGCAGTCCGCAAACCGCGGATCCGCAAAACACGGAAGCTGTTCTGCGTTCCGTTCCGCAAAACGGATCGCGGCCCATTTATGAAATGCCTATTCTTGTCCGCAAAACGGACAAGAATAGGACATGCTCTATTTTTTTTGAGGGGCCACGGAACGGAGCAAAGGACGCAGACAGCACACGGAGTGCTGTCCGCATCTTTTGCGGCCCCATTGAAGTGAATAGGTCCGCTCCCGAGGCGCAAAATATGCGGCTCGGACGCGGACCTAAAATATGTTCGTGTGCATGAGGCCTAAATCTTAGTGAAAGATCCTCTTTAAGATTGGAGTTGCTGTGCTAATCTGTACCAAATTTATGAACATGGAACACGGTTTTATAAATTTGGCACGAGTTTAATGTTGTTGCACCTGGGGGTTACCTGCCGTGGAGCTGCGACTGGCTTAATTATTTTTTTTTTGGGGGGGGGGTATTTTAAAAAGTTGTACTTCTTAACTGTGACTTAAAAGTAATCTACTGGCAAAGCCTGACCAACTTCTCACGCCACTTCTGAAAGTGGCGTGGAAAGGCGCAACATGTGCGACATTTTGATACAAAATGTCTTACCCAACATCACATGCGTCATTTTTTCACCACATTTTGCAGAACGCACAGGACCGGCGCTATATAGAAAATGCCTATTCTTGTCCGTGATTGTGGACAAGAATAGGACATGCTCTATATTTTTTGCGTGGCCGCGGAACGGAACTATGTATGCAGACAGAACACTGCGTGCTGTCCGCATCTTTTTTTAAATTAATGGGTCCGCACCTGATCTGCAAAATTGCGGAACCGATGCACACCCATTCATACAGTCGTGTGAACGAAGCTTTAGGCGACTTTCACATTGTCAGTATTTGTAAGCCAAAACACAGAAGACCCTCAGATCTTTCCTTTAGGCCTTATGCACACAAAGTTTTTTTCTTTCCCTGTCCGTTTTGCGGACCGTATACGGAACCATTCATTTCAATGTGTCCGCAAAAAAAGGAAGTTACTCTGTGTGCATTCCGTTTCCGTATGTCCGTTCCACAAAGTAATAAAACATGTCTTATTATTGTCATGGACAAGGTTAGGACTGTTCTATTAGGGGCCAGCTGTTCCGTTACGCATAATACAGAATGCACACGGACGTCAACTGTATTTTTTAATACATATGGTCGTGTGCATGAGGCCTAATAACCTTTCCTTGTGGATTCCACTCCTGGTTTTGGCTTACAAATACTGACCAAATCCTGGCTGTGTGAAAGTGGCTGTAGGCCGGGGGGGTGCACCTCCAATGAGGCCAGGTGAGGCGATCGCCTCAGGCAGCGCCAGGTAGGGGCAGCAGAAGGGCCATTGGCAATGAGCACTATTATTGTGGCAAAGGGGCTAGGTTAAGAAATTGGGGTGGGGGGGGCGTCATTTTAGTTTTCACCTCAGGCAGCAGAAAGGCTAGGGGTCACAAATGACTGATTAGCTGCGGATTTTTGTGCGGCAAATCCGCAGCGTTGTACAGTACCTGCAATGTGGGCGAGAATTTTAGAATTTGTAAAAAAAAACGCAGCAGAACGGCTGCGCTATTGCGGTTTTGAAATCCGCAGCATGTCAATTTATACAGCGGATTTCTCTTCCGGATTTCACCTTTCTTAATGGAGAGGGTGAAATTTGCTGTTTTTTCCGCACCAAAAAACACATGTAATACATGCGGTTTTGTTGCCTTTTTGGTGTGTTTTTGCTGTAGAAACGCAGCAAAAACAGCCGCAAATTTTTTTCATCTAGATTTTCCGTCACATGTGTCCCTGGCCTAAGGGTGGCCCAAGATGTGTATTATGCACGGTTTTTCTGTGTGGATTTCGTGTGGAAAAACAGTAGCATAATACAGAACCAGCAAACTGAATGAGATTTGCAGATCTCATGGGCACTTTGTTTTTTTCCTTTACCCTGGGAACACACCTAAGCATTTTTCAGCGCGTTCAAACGCGCTGAAAAACGCACAACAAGTGAAAACCCATGTATTCCAATGGACATGGTCCACACTTGAGCGTTCTACAGCGCGTTTCAACGCGCTGAAAAACGCCAAACGCAAACGCTTGTGCATGAGCTTCTTTGGGGCGTTTGCCCAAGCGTTTGCACCCATTGAAAAGCATAGGAACGCGCATATAAGAAAATATGCGCGTTTTCCGCTTCAAAAACGCGCATATGATCGCGCATTTTTGTAGTAAAACCCAGCAGAAAGGCAGAATCTCCACCCACCTTTGCTGGGTGGGGATTCTTTTTTTCTGCAAACTGTAAGCTGTCAATCAAAAAACGCCCCAAATACGCGCGTTGCAAAAATACAAAAACGCCTAAAAAAACGCGCGTTTTCTGCGGAAAAAACGCTCAAAAAAACGCCTGAACCAAAAACGCCTAGGTGTGTTCCCAGCCTTAGGGCTCATGCACACAACTGTTGCATTTTTTGCGGTCCGCAAATTGCCCATTATAGAGATGCCTATTCTTGTCCGCAAAACGGACAAGAATAGGACATGTTATATTTTTTTTGCGGGCTATGGAACAGAGCAACGGATGCGGACATATTCATTGTCGCTTTAAAGGATATTAACACCTTCAGAGACAGTTCTTTTTATGATTGCATTTTACTTATTTTGGGCTTAAAATTATTTTGGTCTTCATTAAAAATTCTCAGCAGTGTTTGCCCTAAAGGGTCAAGTTTCAGCTTGTCTGCAGGCTGTCACTTTCAATTTTACTCTGAGCCGTCATCGGAAAGTTTTGAATAAAGACCAATCGGAAAAATGTCTTTTAGTCCAAAATGAGTAAAATGCAAGTATATACAAAAAAGAAACTGTCCCATAGGTGCTCATAGCCTTTAAAGGGGTTGTACAAGAAATGGCGGGGGTTTGGCAAGCCCCTTCCCATTCTTCCGGACCTGCAAAGGGAAGTTGACTTACCTGTTTCCCGGCACTGGCTCCCAGTTCCTTCTCTCGGCCTGCGATGCTTTGCTGGGCTCCATTGATGTCAACATGTTTGACCGCTGCAGCCAATCGTAGGCCAGGACGGTCGCAAGGGAATCCGGACACCACCACGGCCTGTGATTGGATGCGGTGATGTGAAACCGGATTTTGACATTGCTGGACCCCTGCAGAGCATCGCAGGCCTGCCGGAAAAAGAGCCAGCACCGAGAAGCAGGTAATTAATCTTCCATTTACAGATCCAGCAGAATGGGGGGGTTGCCAAATTTCCCCCCATTCTTTTACAACCCCTTCAAAGGATTTGCGCAGCCACAGAAGTGACAATGTCTTGTCTGTTTTGCCAACAGCAATATGCATTTGTACGATGGGGTTTGTGAAAAGTGCGAGGTGCACAAGGACCGCATCCATATTTGATGGATACAGCCGTGTGCAGGAGGCCTAATGCCTCCATGAATCCTGGTGATCAGTTGATTTCCATGGGTCTGGCTCCTGGAACCTCTGGCAGTAACCTGGTATTGCCGGGAAAGTCTTTGTCCAGCCATATATTTCACCTGGTACATTAACAGGAGCAGTCTTTGTAAGGAAATCACTTATTAAATATCAGAAATGTGTCTGTGCTACGGATGAATTATGCCTCAAGACGGTTGCTGTTTCATGAAGGATCCATATTTGGTCCATGTGTCCGTTTTTGGCCCTCCGTCATCCATATTGCACATGCATAGCTATCCTGGAAAGGTTTTTCCAAAGCATCTCTTACTAATGGTCAGTGAAAACCATCTGTGTTGTCCACATCAGGAGCCAAAGTAATGCAGGCTGCAGTGAATGAACACATTAAAAAGGTTTTGCAAGACTTTAAAGGGTAACTGTCATGTTTTCATTAAAAAAAAAACAATTTTAGCATATGTTACTGCTGCGGCATTATGCATGAAGCAATCTTTAGTTTCTTCACCTATCACTGTTTTCCTTTAGTTTTCCCCTTAGTTACGGCTGTTTTGAATCCTACATTATGAGTATCTGCTCAAGATGGCTCCTCTGTCAGTTCTCTGAGGCCAAAACTGCTTTCCCTCACTTCCCATACACACTTGCTGTAGCCAGCAGCTCCCTGCCAGCCAATCAGATTGGATTACTGACAGACACGCCTCCTCACTCTGAAGCCTACTGCAGCCATGCAGTGTGAAGGACCGCCCCTCCGTCTTCCTGTCTTCTTAGCCAGAGACAGACAAGCCATAGCAACTGTCTTTTAAAGGGAGTCTTTCACCCCAAAAAAAACATCTCACATCTTTCTCTGCAAAATTGCCCCACATTAAAAAGCTTCTTAGCCTATTGCTGTACCTCCTACAGATCTTCAGAAAATCACTTTAACTGCAGATGTCAATCACAGTTGAAGGTGCCCGCGGGCGGCGTCATAACGGCCGGTGCCCAGGCCGCGCACTCGTCTTCATAACTTTCCACTCTGCCTTTCATCCAGACGGCCCGCTCAGTGTCTTCAGCTTGTCCTTCTCCAGTGGCCAAATCCCGCGCCTGCGCTAAGGATCCGGATGTCTGCGCCTACATTCAGATGACCGTATGTATAAGGCGGTCTACTAACTGCAAATTCGCAAAAAACATGGATACAGGCCACGTGTTTGCTGCATTTTTCGCAGGTCCAATAGTAGAAATGCAAATTCTTGTCCGAAAAATCATCAAGAATAGGACATGTTCTGTAATTTGTGGGATGGCCACACGGAAGAGGATAGCCCACAGATGACATCCGTGTGCTGTGCACATTATTTGAATTGAACAGGGACGCATACAATCCTCAGAAAATTCATTTTTGCGGAACAGAACAGCTAGCCCCTAATAGAACAGTCCTGTCCTTGTCCTTAATGCAGACAATAATAGGACATGTTTTATTTTTTTGCGGAATGGACATGGGTCATTTCGGGGGGAGAGCGTTCGGCCCCATTGAAGTGAATGGTTCCGCATGTGGGCCGCCAAAAAATGGACATGAAAGTTTTTTTCGTGTCCGTTCATTTATTTATTTTTGTGGCCCGTAGGCGGAACCATTCACTTCAATGGGTCCGCAAAAAAACTGGACTGACTCAGTGTGCATTCCATGGCCATTCTGCAAAAAAATAGAACATGTCCTATTCTTGTCCGTTTTGCGGACAAGGATAGGCATTGTTACAATGGAATGAAAAACGGATGCAATACGGATGTCACACACACATCCGGATCGCAAAATACATACGGTTGTGTGCATGAGCCCTTAATCTGTACAAAGTCAGACAAAGGTCTCTTACACGACCGTTTGCCCTCTGAGACATACGGTCCGTGAGCGAGCCATATGTCCCGGAGCGGCATTGATCGTGCGCAAGGGAGTATACAGCATCATAGATTACAATGATGCTGTGCACGTCAGGCGACCCGCGGGGCTAATGTCCAGCGATCATATGAGTGCGGGACGATAGTCCTGCGGGAGGCCCGACATGCACAGCGTCATTGTAATCTATGATGCTGTGCGCACGATCAATGCCGCTTCGGGACATATGGCCTGCTCACGGACCGTGTGTCTCGGAGGTCATACGGTCCTGTGCAAGAGGCTAAAGAGCTGACATAAAAAAAAAGGCTCAAGGGTCGGGATGGGCCCTCAGGACAAAAGTCCAAGCTCCATGGTGCAATTCCTCACGTGCAGACGCGGCTATCCAAGGACTCACTCAGCATCTGTTTTACTTCTCACATTAGACAAGGCTCTTTCTATTTGCAGAAGGAAAAGAAAGTGTATTTCTGTTACACTAAACAGGTGTTGACGTAACCCTTGTCTCCATCTCAAATATCTCTCCAGATACGATTCTTCCCCCGGCTAAGAAGGATAATTCAGGGCGTTTCAGAGCGTCACTGGAAGAAAAACACCCCAGTTATTAGCACTCTGCCCAAATCTCCGAGCTCTATAGGATTTGTTCAGAGAGATTTTTTCTTTTTTTTATTTCTTTTTAGATCTTCCTCTTCTGAACATGGCCGACCTCGTCAGCGCTCCCCCTGTCTTTTTATAGCTACATGTGATAACCTTTTTATCGCCGCTGCTTCCTCACCCAGCACCATTGCCAGTGATAGAACCGCAGCTACATAAATATCAATAAATAATCGAGAAATCTCACGGAGGGTCCCTGACCACCTCATCCCATCCGCTTTCTACTGAGCAGTGTTAGCAGCATGTGGCTCATTTTGCAGGAATACAGCGCCCAGAGCTTAACCCAAATGTCCTCCATATGATTCATCTTCCTCCCCGGTAAACACTTCACCTGGAGATTCAACCGACAGAATGAAGCAGATTCACCGTCGCCCAGAAATACATTTTCTGCCTATAAACAATAAACAGCTCAATACTCCAGTCCTTTTGCAATTTGATCTATGAGTTTAATCTTTTTTTGTTTTTTTTGTTCCCCCCCACCACCACCTTTTGCTACAGGAAAGAGAAGTTGAGATGACAAGCAGCAGCCATTGCTGGAGACTTGCAGGGTTATAATTTTTTATAATTATTTTTTTTTTTTTTGGCTGAATGTCAGGCTCATGAATTGTTAACCCGTAACCCACTGGAGTATTCTGGTGCTGACTTTATTGTAAGCCTATTGATGCATTCATTTACTGCCCGGTTCTCCAGAAAAGTAGAAACATCTTACCCAGCGCTTTGTCACAGAGCCAAGCAGAGCTAGGATAGAAGTAAATGTATTATAATTTATTATTATTTATACCGTTGCATGGTTTAGGCATTGGGATGTGCCTATTCTTCATGACATCTTACTGTATAGAGAAGATAAAAGGATGGAGAGGAGCACATTTCAAAGGAAGTTTTCTACTTCATAGGGGAATCCATGTATCTGTTCTCCTTCAAAAGAATATATATATATTTTATGATTACGCCATCACCTGGAGATCAGGTCTTGTCCACAGCAAATTCAAAGGCATTCTCCAGAAATAAAACCTAAAGGGGTTGTCCCACGAAAAATATTCTACAGTTTTTAAGCCAACACCTAAATCTCAATTCTTTTCTAATTGCATATAATTAAAAATGTGGCATAGCCACTGAGTTATTCAATAAAATGTATTTGTATAGCGCCACCTACTGTTTGTTTTGTTTTCTTATTTCTTTGTCCGGCTCACTGAGATGGTCGCACATGCTCAGTTCCATCCTTCAACTGTTTCCTGAGCTGTGATAGGGAGAGCTGAGACACGCCCCCTGAGCTGTGATAGGGAGAGCATGGACCCGCCTCCTGAGCTGCAGCAGTAGAGACACTCCCCTGAGCTCTCAGCTTGATATAAATCTAGCAGAGAAGTGAATGAGGAGATCTCTGGATCCATGTGAGGTACAGGGCTGGTTCTAGCTTTATTAGAAAGAGATTGCCATGTATTTATGATGTCTGATTTTCATTTTTTGCATTAGTCATGGGACAACCCCTTTCAGGGGTTGTGCAAGTATTTAATACTAATAGCCCATCCTCAGGATAGGTTATCAATATATGATCGGTGGGGGTCCAACTACCGGCATCCTTGCTGATCAGTTGTTTGAAGAGGCTGGACATTGTAGTGAGGCCTGCGGCTTCTCCCTAAGTCAGTGACGTCACATTCATTGGTCACAAGGCTTAGACGCAGCTCAGTTCCATTCAAGTGAATGGGGCTGAGCTGCAATACCAAGCGCAGCCACTATCAAATGGACGGCATTGTGTCTGGTATGCTGTGAGGAGTCTGTGTCACTGTCAACATCCGTATGTCCATCCTACAAATGACAGAACATGTCCTATTCTTGTCTGTGTTAATGACAAGAATAGCCATTTCTATAATGGGGCCTGAGGAAAATGTGACTTGCTCAAAGAAGGTATTCATACTTTGTGGATTGAAAAACAGATATGGTCTTGTGCATGAGGCCTTAGGTTGGGTTCACACATTTTTTAATGGGGTTTTGCTATTTTTTTTGGGGGGGTTTGCAATTTTTGTGGTAAAAACACCAGCTGCAGATGTCTGAAAGTCTGTGGGAAATATGAAATACAGGACACAGTTGCATGCCTAGGGTGTTTGGCACCCGGGGGGGTCCTTTTTCTCTGGCACCCCCACCCAATACCGTAGTATTGCCCTCATTGTAAAACCTTCACAGTAGTTTTGTACAGATGTGTGCCCCCTCACAGTAGTTATGCCCACATTGTGCCCTCTCATAGTAGTTGTGCCCCCCTCACTGTGGTTATGCCCTCTCTGTGCCCCTTTCACAGTTGTAATGCCCTCTTTGTGTCCCCTTGACAGTAATAATCCCCATTGTGCCACCTTCATAGTAATAATCCCAATTGTGTCTCCTTCATAGTAATAATCCCCATTGTGCCCCTTTATAGTAATAATGCCATCTGTGCCCCCTCCATAGTAGTAATGCCCTCAGTACCCCCTCCATAGTAATAAAGTCCTCTGTGTCCCCTCCATAGTAATAAAGTCCTCTGTGCCCCCTCCATAGTAATAATGCCCTCTGTGCCCCCTCCATAGTAATAAAGTCCTCTGTGCCTCCTCCATAGTAATAAAGTCCTCTGTGCCCCCTCCATAGTAATAAAGCCCTCTGTGCTCCCTCCATAGTAATAAAGTCCTCTGTGCCCCCTCCATAGTAATAAAGTCCTCTGTGCCCCCTCCATAGTAATAAAGCCCTCTGTGCCCCCTCCATAGTAATAATGTCCTCTGTGCCCCCTCCATAGTAATAAAGTCCTCTGTGCCCCCTCCATAGTAATAATGCCCTCTGTGCCCCCTCTGCGCTCATGCTGCTGGCATTCACCTCCTGGCTCAGAGTCCCTAGTGTGCATATAGGGTGTCTGCGGGCGTGTTTCTCCTCCTTATGTGAGGCAACACGCACACGCCCCCTATCTTCCCCAGCCTATGTCTGGTCTGAAGGATGCATTTAAAGGCGCTTCCTTCTACAGGAAGGCGCCTGAGCAACTTGGTCACAAGCTTGTCTAGCCCTATTGTGTGAAGGTGTTTAGTGTGATTCTGCTTTACAGTGTACCCGACCCTGCTTCTTCTTCAAACGGACTTTGCCTATTTGCTGTCTGCCCCTGACCTAGGACTACGTTTACGGACTTTGCCTCATTACTGCCTGTCTTGACCTTGGATTTCGTAGCCTGACTACACTTCCGCCTGATCAACCTCTGGCCTCCCAGCACCCTCTGGGTGTACTGTACCACTTGGAGGTCAATCCAGTGGGTCCACGCCCAGGTCCCGATTCCCTCATGTCCCAACCATCCTCGGAGGTAGAACCTGGTATGCCCCTCGAGAAAGTCTGTCCTTACCATCAGAGGTATTGCGAAGAACGAGGGGTGTTCTTAGACATCGCCCTCGGAGGAGTTGGTCACATGGGATGGCGGGTTTGCACCCGCTGAACATAACAGCGGTTTTTAATAAACAAAAGATGCTAGAACAAATTTGAATGTTAAGGAGCCCCAAAAGAGTATGCGGTTAGTGGTTGATGTATGTCACTGTATACCTCGACACAGAGTACTGTAGGCATACCTCCCCACTTTTTTGATGGTCACTTTTGGTTCATTGTGTGAAAGATCCGTTTTTCCTGAAAATCTATACACTTCAATAGTTTTCTTTTACACAATAGCGCAATAGGACTTGGGTCAAAAGTAGGGACTGTCCCTCCTAAAGAAGGACACTTGGAAGGTCTGCTGTAGGAGGCATACTCCGACACATATGTAGTGCACAGACAGACACCTATTAAAGTATTTGTGTATTCTTCAGAGAACCTGTCTTCATGATAACCATCAGTATGAGCTAACCTTTTATAGACTTTGTATCCATTTTACTTGTTTATTATCACACATGTTGCCACTTGTCTCTTCACTTTGTCTCACTGTCCCTGCTACGGAGGAATGCCCAACATGCTCTACAGCACGCCAAACCTGAGGTCCTCCAGCTGTTGCAAAACTACAACTTCCTTTATGTATGGACAGCCTTCAGCTATCAGGAAATGCTGGGAGTTGTAGTTTTGCAACAGCTTTAGGGCCGCAGGTTGGGCATCTCTGCTCTATAGTATATGTCTGACTCTGGTGACAGCAGTTGTAAACTTGATAGCTGCCACGATTTCATCAAGATGAGATGCCCCTAGTGGCCACAATTGCAAAAAGAATGTATAGTCAAAAGAAAGAACCCCTTAAAGGGATTGTCCAAATAAACAACTTATCCACAGGATAGGAGATAAGGGTGTGGTCGGCGGTGTTTCGGCCCCTAAGGGCTCCGCTGGTCACTAGAACAGGGGTCATGTTCCTCCATGTGAATGGAGAAGCACACAGACATGCATGTCTGTCCACTGCTTCATTCAGCTCTATAGACTGCCAGAGGTAGCTGGCTATCTCTGGCAGCCCCATAGCATTAGATGGAGAAGCAGAACATATGCATCTTTGCTGGAGGTGGGTTGGGCCAGGGGTGGGTAGTAGGTGGGGTTAGGGGCCCAATTCAGATTCTTGCTATGGGGCCCAGTGACTTCTATGTACGCCCCTGCCGTTAATCACACTGATTATTGGGGATGAGAGTTTGTTGAAATGTTCATCTCTTCTGTTCAACAGATCACGCTCTCTAAACAGCAATCTGCTGCCCAGGAGCAATGATTTCCTATGGGGGACAAGTAAGCACTCTAGTGATCCCATTTCTCCATACAGCAGAGGTGATTGCTGCGTGTAAATGCAGCACTCATTTTGTCTGACAATCAGGCAATTTTTAGGAATGTCTGGATCATTCCTGATAATTGCCTGATACATCAGTCCATGTAAAAGGACCCTAAGGATGAATTTAGACAAGCAGGTAATCATTTAAGCGATCACCAACACGAGCGACTACAGACCGAACGTTCTAGCAGACAACTAGCATTTAGGCTCCATGCACACGATCGTATGTGTTTTGCAGTCCGCAAATTGCGGATCCGCAAAAACAACGGATGACATTCCATATGGCTCGGATCCGTTATTTTTGTGGTTCCATTGTAATATTACCTATCCTTGTCCGCAAACTGGAAAAAAATAGGACATGCTCTATTTTTTTTTTGCGGGGCTATGGAACGGACATACTGATGCGGATAGCACATGGTGTGCTGTCCGCATTTTTTGCGGACCCATTGAAATGAATGGGTCTGCATCCTATCAGCAAAAAAAACGGAACGGACAAGGAAACAAAATACGGTCGTGTGCATGAGACCTTAAATTAAGTGATTATCATGTAAAATGATAGTAGTTTTTTTCCCATCATATAATTGTTGATACGCCTGCCTACGCAGGGCTCTCTATCGTCAAGAATGTACACGACGCACATTTACACAACGCAATTAATTGACGACAAACGATGATTGTACTTGTTCGCATCAACGATTTCACAGATGTTGAATGAGCGGTTTTTGTCAGATTGCTCATTCGTCAGAAACATTTACATGCCATGATTCTCGTCTATCTTCCATCACTTGTGTTCGAAACGTAATGATTATCTGCTCATCTAAATCCACCTTACACCTCATGCACAAGTACATCTGAGCTGCATTCTTTGCTCCATGTGCTGCCCGCATCCGTTGCTCCTTTCCATGGCCCCAGAAATTATTTTTTTGAAAATTTACTATTCTTGTTCGTTTTCCGGACAAGAATAGGCATTTCTATTATGGCCGGGCGGCCCGTTCCATTACGCAATTGCGGAATGCACACAGGCGGTGTCCGTGTTTTGCGGACCGCAAAACATGGCACGGTCGTGTGCATGTAGCCTTAAAGGGGCTGTCCCACTTCAGCAAATGGCATTTAACATGTAGAGAAAGTTAATACACGGCACTTACTAATGTATTGTGATTGTCCATGTTGCCTCCTTTGCTGGCTGGATTCATTTTTCCATTACATTATACACGGCTCGTTTTCAGGCACTGCAGCTCAGACAGGAAGTGGCCAGGTTGGGATCTGCTGTACAAGCATGCCTATGCACACTCCCAGCACTCATCTATTTTCGGAATTCCCATAGAAATGAGCAGCAGCACTCATGCCCGACTGGCCACTCCGTTCATTTTGGGGGACAGCAGGGGACACAGGGCCCCCGTGCTCATGGTCAGTGGGGGTCCCAGTGGTAGGAACCCCAACAATCTAATAGTTATTCCTATCCTGTGGATAGGGGATAACGTCTAACAACTGGAATACCCCTTTAAACATCAGTAATTGTAATAATGAAAATGGTCACATTAGGTCTTCACTGTGTGCAGAGAGCCTGTATAGAGACACACTGAATCTCTTGTACTTCATGAACCACCATATGGACACTAAGGCTAGTTTCACACTAGCGGTAGGACGGATCCGACAGGCTTTTCACCCAACGGAACAATCTGTCGGATCCGTCCTGCCGCTAATGAACGTGTGCCCCCGTACTATCGCTCTTGCCCCTTTAACTATAATGGGGACGGGGCGGAGGCACGGCGGGAGGCTGCCGGAATAAATGTCGGACACGTCGTAGTTTTAGTCCGGCAGCCTACTCCGCCGTGCCTCTGCCGGAACTTCGCCCGTCAATGGGGCTAGAGCGATAGTACGGAAGCCCATAGAAGTCTATAGGTACTGTAGTAATATGGCTCCATACAAGCTGAAGGTTATACAGAGCTGTAATACACTTGTGTTCAGGAGCTCATAGAGTCAGATAGATTTTCTATATGAGGATTATGAATGTTAGTTTACAAAATTGTACCATATCACAAGCCTTCATTGTTAGAATAATGCAATAAATAATGATAAATACAAATATCTAATCTGGATGTAATTTGACATCCTGCTTTGCTTTATTTCAGATGCAACTATTGATACTATGCCATGTAAAAATATTTGCTAATAAAAGCAGAACAAACCCTTCGGCGTGCTATCATTGGCTTCATGTCTCACTCTCCGCTTTAAAAAAAATTATTGTTTCTTAGAAATGAGAAATATTCTACCGCACTTTCAGTATAAACAGTCTTACGCTATTAACATGGCTACTTGAGAAGTGTATGGGCAAACCTAGTTATATATTCACCCTTTATTCCAGTGCTGTTCTCTGCGGCGCTCCTCCTGCTGAGGACAGTGACTGGTCGGAGCGATCACATGCCGTATCCAGTGATTTCATTTTCTTTATTTAAAGAAAGTGCTGACTGGAGTATTCTTGTCCGACCACCACCAATCGCTCTCTATAGAAGTTAATGGGAGCACACGGTGCATGACCGGCCACCACTCCCATTCACTTTTATGAGCTAGGCTAGTGCTAGGGTGAATATATAACTTTTTTATTTTAAGACAGGGGTTGACCAAGCTTTTTATTTATCTCAGGCAAACCCCCTTAAGGCTGGGGCTAGATAGCTTAAGGGCTCATGCACACGAGCGTACTTTTTTTCCATTTTTTTACAGGTCCTTATGCAGAACAATTTACTTCAATGGTCCTTGGAAAAAAACGGAAATGATTCTGTGTTCGTATGTCCGCATATCCGTTCCGCAGAAAAGATAGAACATGTACTATTCTTGTCCATTTTGCGGACAAGGACAGGTATTGTTACAGTGGATCCACAAACAAGATGGATGCAACACGGAAGTCACATTTTTTTCGTGTGCATGAGCCCTAACTCCTACACTTTTCTTTGGAGCTATCCCCTGATAAATCTCCCCAATGTGTCTTGGATAATGAGTCTGTGGATAATTATTCCTTCAGATGAAGCTGATGCCACCATGAACATATCCATTCACCCCACTTATTTCTCTGCATCACAATCTGAAATATCTATTGTGCATTAATGAAAGACAAATTAATATTGTTACTTGTCACCATTCACACACCACCATTCAACCCGTGTGAAACATGGTGTATGTGAACATTTACAGCATACTTGTATTATTCTTCCAAAACTTTCATAAAGACTGAATTAACAAAAGAGATTTATTAAATGATAGATTCTCAATTGTTGAACCAACATTTCCACATAATTCCCTTACATATACTAGTTATTGAAATTGCTTCCCTTCATATTCCAATGAATCAGTATTTAGATGTAATGGACCAAGGGGTTACTACTGGATTTGGCTTGGACTAGTCTGGGGTTTAGAGTCTATTCTAATCTGATCTTCAGCGTTAAACTAAGATTATACCAACTAGAGGGGGTTTTCTCAATCTTGAAGGTGAGCAGGACTGGTTGCCTCCACTTGCAGAGCTGTCCAGTGGGGCAAGGGTGTGTGGCCACACTGCACACTACACAGCTCCACAATAAATGGTAATTATGGGATCGTGCCTACGATATGCCATGATGGCTGAGCAGCCTGACAGGAACACTCACCATTATGTAGTATATACAAGTGCCAGAGGTGTAGTGAGTCCCTGGCACCTCACTCCCAAGGCAGCTCTGCAAGTGGAGGCAACCAGTCCTGCTCACATTCTAGGACAGGTTGCTGGCAGCCATTTTAAATCATTCCCAGAGAACCCCTTTAATCATTATGGCAGAGCATATCAACAATCGGGAACAGGTCAGCACTTGCAGATATAATCAACAAAGCTAAGAGATTGACAAAATCAGGTAAGAGAGAGAACCTAAATGAAATGTTACAGAAATGTATAAAACTTAGTAGACACTGTCTTACATGGGTATTCACATCATTTATGGCATCTCCATGGGTGTTATTCAACACTCATGGCAGCAGTGTGTAAGATATCCAAGGTCCGCACCATAGAAGGGGGCACCATGAATGTTGGAAGGGTTTTGACGACCACAATGGTAATTCTCCCCTTCATGAATAGAAAACAACATGAACCAGAAGCCACAATTCATACTGAACATAGCACAAACAATACAGCTCTAGAAACCTGCACTCTAATTTATTGCATTCAGTCAACAGTTGGGTCAATCCAACATAAAATTACCTTCTGACTTGTTAAAGAGTGATATCATATGTGAGTGCCCTTTGGTGGTAGTCACTGGAAATCTCTCATAGAACATTGTCACATAGCTGTAATGCACATTTTGCCACAACTTTGACCACACAGCTATGCTCCTACTCATCCGAACCGAGAACTTTGAAACTTTGGGAAAACTGCAGTAAGATCATTTTTGCATGAGTGTGTGCTGTCCGAGGAATACAGTCTATGGACTGACCACGGCTCGGCTCCCCCGAACTACATGCATCATATTTATCTACACAAGTAAACTGATGTGAGTTTTGGACAGTAGACCCTCAACCTCCGGACAGCAGAGCTGCGATTGCACACACTCGCGTTGAACAGGCCATAGAAGTGTTGCAGCTGTAATACAGACAGTAAAATAAACTGTCCATATGCTGTGTTCACACTGCATTTGTTAAGACAAAACTACACATTAAAGAGCATGCTAAAAAAAACAAATCTGGACAAAAACTGCCAGCGTGAACTAAAAATCTTCTGTACTATTGAACTCCACCAATAAGCTCAGACAGGGCACTGTGACAGTGCCAGAATGTAATATAAAGAATATTATTATTAATAATACTATTACATTTTTCCGAATGTAATACAAACATAGACAAAACTGTTGGTATCCTTCTGTTAAAGTAAGAAAACCCCACAATTGTCACTGAAATAACTGACAAAAGTCATAAAAAATACAACTTTAATGAAAATTAGACATTGCTTTTGAATTCTAGTTTAACAGAATAGTTAAAAAAATAAACTAATGAAACTGGCCAGGACAAAAACGCTGGTACCCCTAGAGAAGGTTAAAAATAATTTGACCATGGGGACGTTAAGCTAGGTGTGTCTTGTAATTACCAGGTGTCTTCAAACTTGTAATCAGCCAGTCTGCCTGTTTAAAGGGTAAAAAAGTGGTCACTGTGCTATTTGGTGTCATGGTGGGTTCCACAGTGAACATAGACCAAAGAAAGCTGGAGAGAGTAGTCTCAGGAGATTATAAAGAAAATTATAGACAAACATGTTAAAAGTAAAGGCTTTAAGACTATCCACAAACAGCTTGATGAAGTTTAAAGTCTACGGGACTGAAGCCAACCTTTCTGGACTTAACTGCAAGCCACAAAGCTTCTGGGAGAATGTGCTTGGGACAGATGAGCCAAAACTGGAGCTTTTTGGCAAGTTACATCAGCTCACAGACACAAAAATGAAGCATACAAAGAAAAGAACATTGTACCTACTGTGAAATATGGAGGAAGCTTGGCTATGTTTTGGGGCTGCTTTGCTGTATCTGGTACAGGGTTTCTTGAATCTCGAGACTATCAAGGCATCCTGGAGCAAAATGTGCGGCCCAGTATCAGAAAACTTGGTCTCAGTCGCAGGTCATGGGTCCTCTAACAGGAACACACAGCCACAACCCAAAACACGGCTAGAAACATCCAAGAATGGCTAAGAGCAGCACTGGAATATTCTGAAGTGGCCTTCTATGAGCCCTGATTTAAATCCTATTGAACATCTGTGGATAGAAGCTGAAACATGCAGTCTGGAGAAGACACCCCTCAAACCTGAGACAGCTGGAGCAGTTTGCTCATGAGAACTGGGCCAAAATACCTATGGACAGATGCAGAAGTCTCATTGATAGTTACAGAAATCGCTTGATTGCAGTAATTGCCTTAAAAAGTTGTGCAACAAAATATTAAGGTAAGAGTACCATCATTTTTGCCCAGGCCAGTTTCATTAATTTGTGTTTTATAAATGATTCTACTGAGCCACAATTCAAAAGAAAAGTCTGATTTTCATTAGTTGATTTTCAGTAAATGTTTATTTATTATTACTTTTGTCAGTTTCAAGTTATTTCAGTGACCATTGTGGGTTTTTCTTTCTGTAACAGAAGGGGGACCAACACTTTTGTCCATGTGTATAAATCATTTAGGATGTAAATAGAGAGTTGGGTATGGAGGGTTGACAAGTCTATCAGTGAGGGCTGTTCACCAACCCTCTCAATTGTCATATCTCAAATGGAAAAAACTTGAGACACAGGTTTTTTTTGCCTTCCTCTGGATCAACTTGTAGGAAACAGGCCGAACTGGATGGACAAATGTCTTTTTTCGGTCTTATATACTATGTTACTTATATACTATGTTACATCATCTGACTTCATTTAGCTCACATACAACAACTCTGATGTTTCAACTTCTTTGTATTAAATGTGATAAAGCCTCTTGCTATAGGACGAATATTAGTTGCAATATGTGGGGCTGAATAGTATGCTGAAGCCTCACGTTTCTTCTGTGAGGGCATGGTTGGATGGTTTCATGCTGGACTTCCCCTTTAATGGATCCACTGAAAAACTCAAATTGGAACCAAGATTGTACTTTAAATTTAAATGATAAAGGAGTGGCTATTAGGAAGTCAAGAAAGAATTTTACCCAGAAATGAGCGAATGACTCACTGGGGGTTTTGTTTTTTTCTTCCTCTGATTCAGCAAATCACATTTCCAATGAATAACCGGTGGAACTTAAGTGACCTTTGTCTTTTTTTCCACCTTTGTAAATGTTTGTGTGTCATTTGTTCCATGATTAATATTATCTGACTTAATCATCTTAGCGTAAAACAAATATCCAGCAAAAATACTGTCTATATGGGGGATGCAGTAAGAAATCTTTTACCAATATAGCATTGGGCTTCAAGAAATTGTTTATAAAGAGAACTCTCACCTGGAAAATGCTGTGCAATGTATGAGTAGCACATTATAGAGCTAGGGAAGCTATACCGATATATACCAAATGTTTCACTTCATAAGACTCACCTAGGCTTTAGAAGAAGAAAATCAGAAAAAAAAGATTTTTCATCAGACCTCAGATCAGACCCCCAATCTTCATCAGACCCGATATCAGAGCTCAGATCAGACCCCATATCAGAGCTCAGATCAGACCCCCAATCTTCATTAGAACCCCATATCAGACCTCAGATCAGGCCCACATATCAGACCTCAGATCAGACCCCCATATCAGACCTCAGATCAGACCCCCATATCAGACCTCAGATCAGACCCCCATATTAGACCTCAGATCAGACCCACATATCAGACCTCAGCTCAGACCCCTATATCAGACGAGCATATCAAATTGGGCTGCATGTTCAATGTGACAGGTTCCCTTCAATGCCCTATTTTAGCTTCCCACAACCTCCTTGTATGAAGCTTTACAAAAAAAAAAAAGTCAGAGGGGCGCTGCTGTTCCATCCGTCTCCAATTTTATATGAATCCAACAGAAGATGGGTTTGCATTAAACCTACATGTGGCCATACACATCAAATAACTGTTTGATTAAAGGGGTTTTATAGGTGTTTAATATTGATGACCTATCCTCAGGATAGATCATCAACATCAGACCGGCAGGGGTCTGACACCTGGGACCCTTGCCAATCAGCCACTTGAGGAGGCCACTTTGCTCTGATGAGTGCCAGAGTCTCCACTCAGCTTAACAAGCACAGCACTGCCCATTGAATAGCTTGGTATTGTAGCTCAGCCCCATTCACTTGAATGTGACTGAGACCAGTGATGGCTAACCTCCGGCACTACAGCTGTGGTAAAACTAGGACTCCCAAGATGTACATTTGCTTGGCTGTTCTGAGAACTCCATAAAAATGAATAGAGCATGCTGGGAGTCGTAGTTTCCCTACAGATGGAGTGCCAGAGGTTAGTCATCACTGGCCTAGACCATGTGACCAATAGACATGATGTCACTGGCCTAAAAAGAGGCTGCAATGCTCATTGGACCACCACTGCCTCTTCTAGCAGCTGATCAGTGGGGGTGCCGGGAGTTGGACCTCCACTCAGGTATTGATGACCTATCCTGTAGATAGACCATCAGTATCATAATTTTGGAAAATCCTTTAACGATCGTTTAACAGGTATGTCTCCCAACTCCACTGGCCAAGGCAAGCCTGCACAGTCATTTCTAAGAGGAGAGGGTAATAGGCCACTGCCAAACACATCTGGAAGAGGCTTATCTTCTATTATAAATCCAACCTGAACAATTTTTCTTCCCCAGACATCTGGCCTTGGGTATAGTTGAGTGGTCCCAACCTATATATAAGCATTGAACCTCTCTGTGAGAACCACTAAGCTTTGCTCCCACCACTGTGAGAGTTACCAGTGAGAGTCGTGAATAACCGCCACACTTGTCCAAATGAGTAATTACCGCCAAGAATTATGCCTCTTAAGAGTTAAATATAAGACTTGTGTTTTTGTTACATCAGAATCTCTGTTGCGACATTTGAGGAGTAACATTCCCCTACAGGTCTACACCCTTCCCCGGCTATCAAAGGGGCACACGTTTTGGTGGGTAAAAGCATGTTCACATAGCGTGGATATCTGAGAAAAAATTCTGCCATACCGTATGCATATCATCACATTTTCCACATTATAAATATGCATGTTTTCTTTTCTGTATAAGGATTTACATGTAGATTGAGATGCAAATTCCCCCCAGTCAGTTGACATGCAAGAAATCTGCATAATTGACGTATGGAACATGCAGCAATTTTTTTTTAAATGCAATGATTATTTCCACAATGTGAGGATGGGATTTTGAAAAATTCCATTTGATTCAATGGATGATAATATTAAGACGGAAGTTTTCTGCATTTTTTTGAAGAAATTCAGAGCAATATTTTCCCGCCACCAGCTAATCGTGAGAAATATAATACATAATATAAGTATTATAACAAAATAATAAGATGAATGCAACTTTTTTGGTTTCGTGCTAGATATAGGTGCTCAGAAAGGAAACTGGTGGTCCATCAAAGAGGTGGGCCCATCTCATACATTGGTTGGATCGCCAGGACATGTCATTAGTGTCTGATAGGTGCACCTATCGGGACCGCATCTATCTCCTCAATGGAGCCCGCAAAGTGAAGGAAAGCCCGTAAAGTGACGGAGAGCACACAGCACGTACAAGGCCGCCTCCATTCATTTCTATGGGACAGTCGAAAATAGCCTAGCATTGGCTCGACTACTTCCATCAGCGGTGGCCGCTCTTTTGCGGTGCACTTCCCATTAATTTCTATGGGACTTCTGAAAATAACTGAGCACAGCGCTCAGCTATTTATAGCACTTCCTTAGAAATTAACGGAGGGCGGCTGTGCATGCGCGGTCTGCTCTCCTTCACTTTGCGGGCTCCATTAGAGAGATAGGTGCCAGCTCCAGAGGTGGTAGAGGCACCTATCAGACATTGGTGGCATATCCTAGCGATATGCCACCAATGTATGAGATGGGCCGACCCCTTTAATTATGATGGATAGATAGCTTTACCCATTAGGCCTCTTTCACACCTCAGTGAATCACAGATGTGTGCTGTCCGTGACCTGCACAGACCATTCACGCAACCATTGATGTTATTGTGCATATTAGTTTTCCATGGACCGTGGGTCTGTGGTGACAATACTTACAGACCCCTCACGCACAATTATAGTTTATGGATCTGGGAAAGCCACGGACACAACATGGATCCTATCCATGTTTGGTCTTCTCATGGGTCATTGCTAGGAAATGCTCTGAAAATTTATTTTTATCCTAGCAGTGTCGGTGGAATACAGATGACACACGGAGGACAGACACATAGGTCACGGACACAGTCACAGAATAACCACTGACCATCTTGTCACAGAGGTATGAAAGAGGCCTTACTAGTGATCATTGGAAGAGGGAAGAATTTTACTGATGTATATATTTTATAGATATTATATTGCAATATTTATTACAAGAAGAACACCATATAGACATCCGCCCACAAAACCCATTAAATGCAATTTCTTCAAAGAAGAAAGATAGAGAATATTTTCCGTTCTGGCTCTTTTCACCATAAGATCTGCAGTAAGTCTAAAAGTGCATTATTATGTATTTTTATGTCTAAAATATAGGCCAAGTGTGTTAGTCAGACCTGTTTCCATGGCACTCTTCTGAGCAATCCCCCTATCATTGCTACAGTTCATCTGTCTGTTATGAAATTGAAATCAACACAATCATTTATTACGTGGGGCAAATTGAAAGACCAGGTTATTACAGCATTGAAAGTCATGCAAGATGTGCATTAGGAAATAATAAGTTAATCAACTCCTTCAAGTTGCTGGATTATTATGTCACTCCTCCTAACATCAACTGCTTAGGATCAGGAATGCAAACACAGGATTTAGGGGGTAATTTATTAAGAACGGCGATTTATACGCCCGGATGCGCCAAAGTTATGTAGAGGGGGCAGACTGGGAACTTAAAGTGGCCCTGGAAAAATACTAAAATTGGCCCCTTTTTGTTGTCGGGTCCAAATTGATGGAAGGTGGGCCAACACAAGTAGGTGGGGCAAACAATACCATATTGTGGCACATTATACCACCCCAACGGAGCCAGATACCACAGTCCATGACAAAATACTGCCCCCAGCGGCATAAAATACATCCCCAAAAACTTCCACTGGCCAGCCGTGAAGAGGGCTCAGGCGGCCCCCTGGGCATCGGCCCACCGGGAAATTTCCCTGTAAGGTCTATGGCCAATCAGCCCCTGGTTCCGCTGATCATGCGACTTGGTTTAAAGTACACCAGCTACCTTACTGGCGTAGTTTAGGACCATTTTTCACGTCATAAACTAGTATAGAAAATGATAAATGAAACGGGGCAGCCGTCCCACCCTATTTCCCGCTCATGCCATGCCACCTTTTTCGGCCATCTTGGAAAAGTGGCGTGAGTGGGGAAAGTCACAGATTTTTCCGCAAAGCCCCTTTACGACAAAATCTGCACCTTAAATACGCCAAAATTGGTCTATATTTCTTAATAAGTGACCCTCTTAGTTTTTAGCAAATAATGTAGCTGAATATAAAATGTGCAGATATACAGTATATTGTGCAGTGCAACCCACTGGTCTTTATCACCCTGTATCATTATCTTCATCATTTGGGACCACATATAATCTATGGTTCAATTAATTTTTTCATTATTATATCTTCATATACCCAAACACAGCACAAACTTGTACAATTTATTGTGTGCTTCATAAGAAATGTTCGATTTCATCCTAAGAGCTTGTTCACATGGCAGATTTTCTGTGTTGATTAACGTGTGGAATCTGCGCCAAAATCTGTGCGGAATCTGCCTGTTTCAGTGGAAATCCCCAGTGCCGTTCACGGGGCCGCATATTATTTCCGTGTGCATTCGCAAACCGTGTCAAGAAGGGCAAGGACAATGCAAAACAGCCTTGGTCAGCCGCAGATTTCTGATGCCGATTCTATAGTTGAATTTTTAAAGAACAAAGGAATACTTGCCATAATTCTTGTCTATAAACTCAATATCTGATTCCCATTTACCCTTGTAAGGCAAAGGATATAAATAATTTTATATATTTTTATCATTTCAAATTCTATACATGCCCTTCAACATCCAAAATCTAGTAGACGTGGTTCTTAATCCCATATTAGGGTCAAATCGACAATCTCCCACTAAGTTAAATGCAACATTATAAAGTTAGAGTTATCAGACAGGGGCTTAAAGGGGTTATCGAAGACTATAAAAATGTCCCCTATATGTCGGGCCCCTCACAGTGAATATAGTTACCCCGCTCCCCGCGCCGCTCCTGGTCCCCGCACCGCCGCTGCAGCTTCTCGCCGTGCGCAGATGAAAACATCCAGTGTCGGGGAAAGCAGCCAATGGCAGGCGGGGATGGGGACGAGCCTCCCTAGCATCGCAGGTGAAGCTAGGGAGGCTCATCCCCGTCTGCCATTGGCTGCTCCCCAGAGACTGGATGTTTTCATCCGGGGAGCCAGGTAAGTACATTCATTGTGAGGGGCCTGGCATATGGGGCACATTTTTATAGTTTTGGATAACCCCTTTAATCCCTAATATTCCTGTTCCAAACCTTTAAAATGTATTGTAATTGCCAAAGTTGGCATCCATTTTTTATAATTATCTTGATTTTATGGCTTCATAATCTAAAACTAGGAAGCAAAAGATACTAATATTTGGGATTGCTAATCCCCCTTTCTGTATTGATTTTTGAAGATCTATAAATCTATATACTAGTTCCTTTAAGTTTTAACAACATTATTTTTGCATTTTTTGAAGACTGTAGAAATAGCATACAATCAGTGTTGGACTGGGGTACCAAGGGCCCACCAGTAAAATTTATTTTTGGGGCCCACCGTATGGATACTTTCAAATATAATAAATAGTTTAACATGTTTTTTATATGAACATAGGCTGGTGGAGGGGCTGTACATTGAATATATGTATGTAGTGCAGAGAGTCTACTGTGTTATGTGCCACTTGTGCAGGGGGTGGGAGAGTAGGGGCCCACCTTGCTCATGGGCCCACCGGGGGATTTCCCTGTACCCCTGTGGGCCAGTCCGAGCCTGCATACAATATAGCAAATAGAAGAACCACTTAATGCCGCTGTACCTGACATATTGCAGATCTATTGCAGCCAGATTTTTACCCTGGTCTTCTGCACAATTGGCACAGCATTCATATCCAATAAACCCTCAATATTATCTGTAATATTTATGCCTAGGCATTTAAAGTTTGATTATTTTCAAAGGTATCAAAGACAGTGGTGCTTGAAATTTTGTGAACACTTCAGAATGACCTAAAACTAAATCAGATTTTAATACAAGTCCTAGAAGTAAATAACTAAATCAAACAAATGAGTGAAAAATATTAGACTTAAGAGAAAAATGTTCCAATTTCATATGTCTGTGAGTGGCAAAATTATGAGAACCTTTGCTTTCAGTATCTGGTGTGACCCCATTGTGCAGCAATAACTGCAACGTAATGTTTCTGGTAACTGTTAATTAGTCCTGAAAATCGGCTTGGAGGAATCTTATCCCATTCTTCGGTACAAAACAACTTTAACTCTGTTATGTTGGTGGGTTTCCTCCTAGGAACTGTTTGCTTCAGGTCCTTACGCAACATTTCTATTGGATTAAGTTAAAGACTTTGACTTGGCCATTTCAAAACTTTACTCCTCTTTAACCATTCTTTGGTAAAACGACTTGTGTGCTTAGGGTTGTCTTGCTGCATGACCCACATTCTCTTAAGATTCATCTCATAGACAGAAATCTAGAGTTCACCCAAAGCATGATACTACCACCACCAGGGGAGCACCCAGAAATTTTGTCTAGGGGGGGTCCAAAAAGAAAAAAAGTGTGCGGCGCAAAAAAAAAGGACCCACCCATTTTTCTAAGCCCATCCTACATATAATGGGCCACTGCCAACAAACACTGTACAGCTGAAATCATATTGTTGAGGATGAAGGTAAGAGTTTCACCCTCATCCTCCATAGATACACTGTACCCAATACTCCACCATACAGGGCCCCAACATAAAGCTCCTGTACTCACACTGCCCCCCACGTAGCTCCGTGGCAGGAGCTGTTGCAGTTTCACTTCCTCCTTCCTAGTCCTGAGGGTGCCAAAAGAGGAGTGGAGGAGGAGCTGCGCGATATTGAAGGTGTGTAGGTCTGGGTGGAGGAGCGCGGCTCTACACATCATACACAAAGGTGAGGACATGTCCTGGCTGCACTGCCTGCTTCACATTATACAATAGACAACAGAAGGCTACAGCCAGGCACTAATAGTATAAACATAATGCCCCCAAAAATAATTGTGCTAAGCTGATACTGTGTCAGGGTGCCCTCCAAAGTAACAGTGCTCCCCAAATTCCCACCAATAGAAATAATTCTCTGCCTGAGCACACTTAGTAATAACGCCCCCATAGTGCCCATACTAGTAATCATGTTCCACATACCCCGCAATAGTAGTAAAGCCCACCATAATAATTAGTAATAATTCTCCTTATAATATGACAGTACAAGAAATACCCCTGCTTAGTACCTGCAGTTGAGCTAATGTCCCCATAATGTATGCCAGTATACAATACCCCATCTTAATGCCCACAGCACATGCCTCCATTGTGCTTCTCTCCACCTTCCCCATAGTGCACCCCATAATATGCCTGTAAAAAATGCCCCTTCTTAGTGCCACCAGATGCCCCCATAATATGCCAGTAAAAAATGCCCCTTCTTAGTGCCACCAGATGCCCCCATAGTTCTCTCTCTCCCATAGTATCCCGATAATGTGCCAGTAAAAAATGCCCCTTCTTAGTGCCACTAGATGCCCCCATAAAGTGGCAGTTAAAAATGCCCCTTCTTAGTGCCACCAGATGCCCCATACTGATGCTGTGCCTTATAGTGTCTCCCATGTGCCAGTAAAAAATACACCTTAGTGCCAGATGCCATAGTGCCCCCTATATTGTGGCAGAAAAAATTGCCATAGTGACCCCAAATAATGCCCCTATAGTGCCACCAGATGCCCCATAATGCCGCACTCCCCTATAGTGCCTCCCATAATGTGCCAGTAAAAAAATGCCCCCTTAGTGCCACCAGATGCCATAGTGCCCCCATAATATGCCAATAAAAAAGCCCCTTTAGAGCCCCAAGATGCCCCCATAGTGCTCCACTCCCCCATAGTGCCCCCAAATAATGCCCCTATAGTGCCACCAGATGCCCCATAGTGCCCCCCAAAAAAAAAAATGGGCAGTAAAAAAAATGCCCCCAGATTTCCCCATAGGGCTCCTCCAAAATGGACTAGAAATAAATGCCCCCATAATGCTCCACTCCCCCATAGTGCCCCCAAATAATGCCCCTATAGTGAAACCAGATGCCCTATAGTGCCCTCCCCAAAATGGGGCAGTAAAAAAATACCCCCAGATTCCCCCATAGTGCGCCCCCAAAATGGGCTAGAAATAAATGCCCCCAGATGCCCCTATAGTGCCCCCCACCCAAAATGGGCCAGTGAGAAATGCCCCCATAGTCCCCCGCAAAAAAAATAAAAAATAAAAAAATGGGCAAGTAAGAAATGCCCTAATGTCACCAGGTGCCCCCTATAATGTGCCATCTATAAAAACAAAACAAAAAAAAAACACTAATACTTACCTTCATGATGCTAGCAGCAATGCCATGCAGACCTCTTCCAGCCTGTGTCCCGCGCTGTGTGCTGCCTGGCTCAGGCGGCGCGATGATAATGACGTCATCGTGCCACCTGAGCCGGCCTCTGATAGATGCCTCTCCCTCCCCTGCCCTGCCACAGTACAGCTATCTGTATCGCTGTCCTGAGGATGGTGATACAGATGAATATGGAGATGAGCTCTTCCACAATGGAAGCGCTCATCTACTACTGCTTCCCCACCACTACTGCTTCCCCACCGCCATCCGCAATTAGAACCAGGGCCGCGCCGCCTGTGGCTATCGGCGGTGCGGCCCTGAGGGATAAAAAAATATATATATGAATGGTTCTAGGGGGGATCCAGACCCCTACCCCCCCTGTCAGTGCGCCACTGACCACCACCATGATACACAGATGGAATTAGGTTTTTATGCTGGAATGCAGTGTTTTACTTTCTCCAAACATAATGCTTCTCATTTAAATCTAAAAATGTTATTTTATCTCATCCGTCCACATAATATTGTTCCAATAGCCTTTGGGCTTGTCCAAATGATCTTTAGCAAACTGCAGATGGGCTGAAATGAGCAATCCTGCCATGCACACCATTAACATAAACCAATGTGAGAAAAGCCTTTAGTCGCTTAGAGGTTACCTTGTGTCCCGTGTGGACTATTACACACTACTGCTCTTGGTGTGATCTTTGTTGGTCAACCATTCCTGTGGAGGGTAATAATGGTCTTGAATTACCTCCATTTGTACACAATGGGGGTTATTTATTAACCCCTTGAGGACCTTGCCATATTTTACCTTAAGAAGAGAATATTGCGGCACACAGGCTTCTTATGCAATTATATACCATTTATTGGTTTGACATCATATAAGAATCATGATCCAGTTACATCATGTAATATCATAGCCACTTTTGATAAACTTGCCGACCAGACATTTCGGTCTTACATGGACCTTCTTTAGCAATCCAGTGCGCCACATACTCCAGCCACTAGAGCCAGATAACAAAGACTGCTGAAGAAGGCCCGTGTAGGACCGAAACGCCCAGTCGGCAAGTTTATCAAAAGTGGCTATGATATTACATGATGTACCTGGATCATGATTCTTATATGATGTAAGACCAATAAATGGTATAAAATTGCATAAGAAGCCTGTGTGCCGCAACCTTCTCTTCTACAGTTACAACTATCAAGTCCTTGCTGGCATCAGCTAACTTAGTGTGCGGAGCACCACCACTATAATATATTTTACCTTAAGGACCAGGCCATTTTTTGCAATTCTTACATGTGTCACTTTATATGGTTATACGCTTTTACTTATCCAGGCCATTCTGGGAATGTTTTCTCGTCACATATTGTACTTCATGACACTGGTAAAATTGAGTCAAAAAATTTCATTTTTATTTATACAAAAATACTAAATTTACCCAAAATTTCCAAATTTAAATTTCTCTACTTTTATAATAGATAGTAATACCTCCAAAAATAGTTATTACTGTACATTCCCAATATGTCTACTTCATGTTTGGATAATTTTGTGAATGCCATTTTATTTTTTGGGGACGTTAGAAGGCTTAGAAGTTTAGAAGCAAATCTTGAAATCTTTCTGAAAATTTCCAAAACCCACTTTTTAAGGACCGATTCAGGTCTGAAGTCACTTTGTGAGGCTTACATAATATAAACCAACCAAAAATGACCCCATTTTAGAAATGACACCCCTCAAGGTATTCAAAACTGATTTTACAAACTTTGTTTTAACCCTTTAGGTGTTCCACAAGAATTAATGGAAAATGGAGATGTAATTTCATAATTTCACTTTTATGGCAGATTTTCCATTTTAGTAAATTTTTTTACAGTAACAAAGCAAGGGTTAACAGCCAAACAAAACTCAATATTTATTGCCCTGATTCTGTAGTTTACAGAAACACCCTATATGTGGTCGTAAACTGCTGTACAGGCACACGGCAGGGCGCAGAAGGAAAGGAACACCATATGGTTTTTGGAAGGCAGATTTTGCTGGACTGGTTTTTTGATACCATGTCCCATTTGTTTTAAAATAATTTCTATTGGTTTTCACTAAAAATTAACCGAAATCCAAATATAATGCCTAAAGGCAAACGTGAAAAGGCATGAAATAAGATGCAATAACAGATCCATATATACGCCACATAAAATTGAGTTGTCTTACAGCTGAGTAAATCACAGATCCTATACAACATTGCATCTATGAAAAAACTTTCAACTCCAGTAAAAGAAGAAGAAAAGATTAGAAAGAGAAGAGAGGGGGGGGGAGTCAGAAGGTAAGTTGGGTTGGGTGAGTAGGGTAGGGTTTTGCAGTTGCCTTCGCTAGTATCACTTGAGTGAACTCACTGAAGTATACCAATAATGCATAAATTATGAAGAACTACGTGGTATGATATTGTGCTCCATAGCCTATTAATGACTATTGTAGCGTACCGGGTCATTCCTAGCAAATGTTCCACCGCAGTAACAAGTAGGACTATACAATCTGTAGAGCTTAGTCATTTGAAAAATTCCTGAAGGTTTTCCAGGGTTTCCAGATAACCTAAAACTAAAGAGGTGTTCGAGAGTCCCAATGTGCTATTTGTTCAAGGCGGTATATTTGGTCACATTTTTGGATCCAGTTTTGAATTGTAGGTGATTCTTGTCGTTTCCAACAGATAGCAATTAGGAGTCTAGCTTAGGCTAGTAATATATTACACAGGGTTCGTGTATGTTTTGGGCATTTCAGATTATCATAAACCCCAAAAAGACACAATTTTGAAGATGTGGGAACACGAATCTCACAGACCTCCGATATAGCTTTACAAACTTTCTGCCAATAAAAAACTATCTTAGAACATTTCCACCAGATGTGGCCATGAGTGCCTATTTTAGCGCTGCATCTCCAACACTCAGGGCTACATTCAGAAAACATACGGTTGAGGCATTGTGGTGTATGATACCATTGCGTTAATATTTTATAGCTATTCTCTTGCAGCTTGACACATCTGGACACCTTGGTGGGGGCTATCAGAGCACATTGTAAGTCTTTTGGGAGAATTTAATGTTTAAATCTGATTCCTAGTGGCTAATAGAGAGCGGAGCACCAGGGCATGATACGACCATTAGAAGGCTATCGTTTGGATATTTTCCCTTTTGGTTCCTTGACTTGAAGAGCTAGTTTTTTGAATGTGGAATGGGCCTGCGGGCCTGGGAAATGTAGTAAGTGTTCTTTCATGAGTCGAATAAAATGAGCCAGATGGAAAGTAGAAAGACTAGCCATTGAGGGCACCATGACCCATATGAAACCCCCCTGATGCACCCCTAGAGTAGAAACTCCAAAAAAGTGACCCTATTTTGGAAACTACGGGATAAGGTGGCAGTTTTGTTGGTACTATTTTAGGGTACATATGATTTTTGTTTGCCCTATATGACACTTTTTGTGAGGCAAGCAAACACAAAGATAGCTGTTTTCGCACCAGTTTTATTTTTTGTTATTTGCAACATTCATCTGACAGGTTAGATCATGTGGTATTTTTATAGAGCAGGTTGTTATGGACGTGACAATACCAAATATGACAACTTTTTTTTGGTTGTTTGTTTCAGTTTTACATAATAAAGCATTTTTGAAAAAAATGTTTTTTTTAGTGTCTACACATATGTAGGGGCTCATTTTTTTCGGTATGAGATAACAGTTTGATTGGTACTATTTTAAGGTGCATATGACTTTTTGATTGCTTGGTATTCCACTTTTTGTGATGTAAGGTGACAAAAAATTGCTTTTTTGACACACTTTTTATTTTTATTTTACGGTTTTCACCTGAGGGGTTAGGTCATGTGATATTTCTATACAGCAGGTTCTTATGGATGCGGCGATACCTAATATATATACTTTTTTATTTACTTAAGTTTTACACAATAACAGCAGTTTTTAAACCCAAAAAAATTATGTTTTAGTGTCTCCATATTCTGAGAGCCATACTTTTTTTATTTGTTGGGTGATTGTCTTTGGTAGGGGCTCATTTTTTGCGGGATGAGGTGACGGTTAGAGTGCTACTATTTTGTGGGGCATACGCCTTTCTGATCACTTGGTGTTGTACGTTTTGTGATGTAATGTTACAAAAATGGCTTTTGACACCCTTTTTATTTAATTTTTTTGACGATGTTCATCTGAGGGGTTAGATCATGTGATATTTTTATAGAGCCGGTCAATACGGACGCGGCGATACAAAATATGTCTACTTTTCTTTTTTTCCCTATTCTTTACAAAAAAAAATACTTTATTTTGGGTTTTGGGAAAAGGACGCTTTTTTTTACTTGAAAATTTACATTTTTTTTATAAAACTTAATTTTGTAACTTTTTTTTCACTTAATTTTTTGTCCCACTCTGGGACTTCAACTTTTGGGGGTCTGATCCCCTTTAAAATGCTTTACAATACTTCTGTATTGTAAAGCATTGGCTGTAAGTGTATTACTCAATGTAATACATTTGCAGCTTTCAGCCTGTGAGATCCAGGGGGCTGGATCTCACAGGCTGTCACAGAAGGCAGCCATGATGCCTAAGGAAGGCATCGGGCTGCCATCCCTGCCATCGGGTTCTTGTCACAGCAGTGCGGGGAATCGATGCCTGCTTCCTCCCTGCATGGACATCGCATATGCAGCGGTCAGCGATGACCGTGGCACATCAAGGGTTAATGCGCCGGCATCAGTGATTTCATGCAGCAGGGTTCCGGCTAACAGTGACTGCCGGGCCCCTGCTGCGGATCGGGCGGGCGCATCTCCTGTACCTGCCCAATCACTGCGTCATACTAGTCCTTAAGTCACAGATATCTGCGCCGTACATGTTCGGTGCGGGTCCTTAAGGGGTTAAGCTGCAATGCGCCTACATTAGGCATATTTCAGGCACGTGGTGCAACGGTTAGTTGCACCGCAATCTGTGTCTTCTTCACGCTCACACCACGTCTAAAAAGTGGACGTGGTGCAAGCGGGGAAGGGGACGGGCCAGGAGGCCAGTCTCATTTACCATTTTCTGGCGCATCTTCATAACTTCAGTGGAACCACTACCTGCTTAGGGGTTTATTAAGGCCGCCGTCTAAAACACCGGTGCTCCAATGTGTCTGTTGATTAGTGGAATCCAAACTCCAGCCTCTGATGAGCATCAACCACTCTTCTTCTGAGGTCCTCAGAAATCTACGTTGTTCATTCCACAAACACGTCTTGTGAACATCAGGCTTTGATAGAATAGGTTGCCCACTAACACATCATTGTCATCCCACTGATTGAAAACAAACGACTCTAATTTCACCTTCAACTTATCTTCTAATTTCTAATGTTAAATGTTCATATACTTTTGGCACTCACAGACATTTAATTTTCCTCAATAAAAGACTATGTCTAATATTTGTGACTCATTTGTTTGATTTGATTATCTTTATCTTCTTTTAGGACTTGTGTGAAAATCTGATTTAGTTTTAGGTAAAATGTTTTCAAAAATATAGAAAATTCTATAGGGTTCACAAACCCACTATATATCCAGTGTTCTATCGACAGATTTATGGGATCCCAAAAGTAACAGACTGTAGGGGCACATTTAATAAGACCGGCGTTTTAGACGTGGGTCTTAATAAGCCCCTGCACTGACGGTGGATTGCGTCGGCCTTTACATAACTTCGGCCTATCCACCAACGATACTAAATGTAAGCCAGCTTCCTTGCTGTCTTATATTAAGTCTTAACCCTTAAAGGGGTTGTCACATGAAAAATATTCAACATTTTTCAAAGAAGCAGCTGGATCTTAATTCTTTTGGAACTGCATGTAATTAATAATTTACTTTAACCAGTGAGTTATTCAATAAAATGTATCTGTATAGCGCCACCTCACCGAGGTGGTCGCACGTGCTCGGTTCTATCCTTCAACTGCCACCAGCCATAGCTACGGTTCGAAACTGTGACAGTGACACTCCATGAGCAAGGACACACTCGCTTGGCTGCCAGTTTAAAATAAATCTACCAGAGCTACTAGAGCAATAAATGGGAAGGTCTCTGGATCCATTTGAGGTACAGGACTGATTTTAGCTTTTTTGGAAAGAGATTGTCATGTACTGATTTTCATTTATCATAGAATAACCCATTTAAGTTGTGTCTAAATCTAGATTGCAGATCTTGTTGCACATTCATTAAAAATAGCAAATGATGGACGCAATGATGAAAAACCAAAACAGATTCCATTTTAGTCCACAGGATCTGGGTGCTATTGGTGCCTGCCCTGCGCCAGGAGAATTTTTCTGTCCCTATGATGGAGCAGAACAATGGAAATAATGCAGAAGTGAACAAACGAATGTAAAGTCCTATATATATATATATCCGTATATACTCGAGTATAAGCCGAGTTTTTCGGCACAAAATTTGTGCCGAAAAACCCGAACTCGGCTTATACTCGAGTCATAAATTGAAACTGAAGAGCGGAGTGGGAGGAGGAGCAGGGGGAGGAGCTGGGGGCGGGCATTTGCGGCAGGGCCGATGCGCTCACTGTGCTCCGGCCCCACCGCTCATGTATAGTTTTTAAATTTGATTATAATGTACACTTATTCTTACTATAATTCTTGCCCCATCTGTACCTCATTACATGCGACAGGCGGGCAGTGAATACTTCAGGCCGGGCGGACGAGAGCAGCGTGACTTGCTGATGTCACGTGCCTGCCCGGCCTGCTTTATGAATGAAGCAGGCGGCGCAGGCACGTGACGTCAGTCACACTGCGCCGCTCTCCCGCCCGGCCTGAAGTATTCACTGCCCGCCTGCCGCATGTAATGAGGTACAGAGGGGCAAGAATTATAGTAAGAATAAGTGTATAGTATAATCAAATTTAAAAACTATACATGAGCGGTAATGAGGGATGGGGGGATGTGGATGGCACTGTTATGGGATGAGGGGATGTGGATGACACTGTTATGGGATGGGGGGCTGTGGATGACACTGTTATGGGATGGGGGATGTGGATGGCACTTATGGGATGAGGGGATGTGGATGGCACTGTTATGGGATGGGGGATGTGGATGGCACTGTTATAGGATGGGGGATCTGTGGATGCCATCCACAGCCCCCATCCCATAAGTGCCATCCACATCCCCCTTCCCATAACAGTGTCATCCACATCCCCTCATCCCATAAGTGCCATCCACATCCCCCATCCCATAACAGTGTCATCCACAGCCCCCATCCCATAAGTGCCATCCACATCCCCCTTCCCATAACAGTGTCATCCACATCCCCTCATCCCATAAGTGCCATCCACATCCCCCTTCCCATAACAGTGTCATCCACATCCCCTCATCCCATAAGTGCCATCCACAGCCCCCATCCCATAACAGTGTCATCCACAGATCCCCCATAACAGTGCGTCATCCACAGATCCCCCATAACAGTGCGTCATCCACAGATCCCCCATAACAGTGTCATCCACAGATCCCCCCATAACAGTGCGTCATCCACAGATCCCCCCATAACAGTGCGTCATCCACAGATCCCCCCATAACAGTGCGTCATCCACAGATCCCCCATAACAGTGACATCCATTTCCACCTCGGCTTATACTCGAGTCACTACTTTTCACAGGTTTTTTTGGCTAAAATTAGGGGGGTCGGCTTATACTCGGGTCGGCTTATACTCGAGTATATACGGTATAATATATATATATAGTCGAGCAGTTTAGCAATAGTACAAATGATTTAATCAATCTTGTTAATGAAAAGTGCTGACAAAGCTTCCAATGTGCTTGGTACAGCCAGTGAATTGTTGCATTGATTTTTTGATTTCTTGCACATTGTTGAGATCGCCCAGCTGGTCCAACAGAATTTTTTTTTTTAAGTTGTATATATTTCCTATTGCTGTTTTTTTTTTTTTTTATTAACTCATGGAACTACGTTCAGTGATGCCTGGCAGCCTAAAAGCCAAAGAACTGAAATTTCTAACAGGAAATGTAATAAATGGTACAGTACTGTTCGACCAAATGTCGCCCATGAATAAAATGAACTGAAAGGGTTAAAGTCAATTCTGCAGGAGGGAACAATGCACTCTGCAAGGTTACAGAAGATCCTCGGTGCAGACCCCGCAAGATGAGTTTTCACAACGCTCCACCTTTAACTCTTTAATTTCCAGACTGTCGCAACCTCAGGCTTTACACCACCCCTCTGTACCTCGTCTGTACCTGCTATATTCCAATATTTTTTGGGGAACAAAAACACTAATAATGGGTAGTTAAAGTATTAACTATATCAATCAGTATTATTTTAAGAAAATGGTTATTTAATTTTTTTTTGAAATTACCCTTCCCGCACACAGAAATCATTCAGTTCTTGGTGCCATAGCAAATAATACCAAGAAGAGTGGGGAGGGGAAGAAAAAAAAAGACGAGGGCAGAACAATATTTTCAACAAAGTAATAGCATTGTGCAGAATGAAAAAAGTGTGCAAAGGATTCTGGGTACGGTCATACATATTCATGAGTTTACATTGTGATGCGGTGAAATCAGGGACAAGCTGGGATCCTGTGCGAAGCAGGCGAATATAATGTTACAGCTGACTATCTACAATGCATAAGACATAGAGAGGCAGAGAATCCCATAAATATCAGTCCGATTCCTACAATCAGGCAACTTGCGCCGAAAATAATTTGAAATATTTATAAAATCCATAAAGGATATATCAATGGGATTTTTTTTTTATTTAAATTTAGGAGCAATAAAATCTATTTGATTTCAGGTTCTCTTGCTGAGTAATTTCCTCTCCTATTCACGTGAGACTTAGTTTAAGAATACCACAGGAATCTATAGAAATATATTCCAACATACCTTCTCTAAAGCCAGAGGATACAAAGCATTTTTTTTTCCTGCAGATCCGTTGGGAGGTGACAGCCGTAGGGAGCTCTATGTTTGTGAACAGGCAGCCAGGGAATGCTTAATCCACTGTCTGATTTCCTTGAAAATCTCAGTCTGTGGGTGACATAAGATGGGCTACATTATACATATCAACACTCTCTTGTTCTATGCTTCTGGGTTTTGCATTTCACAAAGGAAAGAAAAATTTAAAGTGAAACCTGCCACAATAAGTTTAGTTTCGGTGATATGGATATCATTAGTAATATTACATTTTTTTTAAACTGAAGGCATATTTAAGAAAAATAAAAAAAGATAGTAGGACTGTGAGACTTTCTAGCATCTATGCAATGGATACACCTCTTCAATTTTAACCTCTGCTATCCACTCAAACAACATTTCTATTGTTAAAAAATATGAAGCGACCAAACCGGTAGTGTACACATAAATCATAAGACCCCACAGCAAAACCCCTAAAGATATATATATATATATATATATATATATATATATATATGTGTATATGTACAAAAAATTACTATATAACTATATTAGTATGTTTATGATGTTTTATTTATGTTTTCCTTTTTTCTCCATAGCTCCCATTTTCTGATATAGTTATATTTGACGGACCACCAGGGGAGTTCACTGCATAAGGATTTAGATTTTATCTAGCACTTATTAAAGCCATAGATCTGTATGCAGTAAGCTCCCCCTAGTGGTGATTGCAAGTAGACAGAATTTCTACATGTTCATGGTGTGACGGAGAGAATCAGAAGTATTACAATGGGGTAGCTCTCTCTCAATAGGCCCTATAACAGTGGACTGTAGTAAGAGGATTAGGCCCCCTATAAGTCTTCCGTTTACACTCTCATTGTATAAAATTATGAAATTCTTTATACCTGCAGTCACCATTAGGGGGAGCTCACTGCATACACATCTATAACACTTGTAGAGTGTTCAACAGATTGATTGCTATATATATATACACAGAGAGTGAGAGTGAGAGCAATAGGGGAGGTCGGGGATAGGGAATGTAAGGGTATGTATCACGTCTGATATGGCAGGTAACAGACGTGCGGCGCAGAGAGGAGGGAAGGAGGGTACCCTTTCACTAGGGAGAGGCAGGAGTGGTGACCCCTAACTCACCTAGCACTGGCAGGCTGCCCGGACATCCCTAGACGGGCTGCTCACCCGTACGCCATCAGGTGCCTCGTCCATGGCTTACCCTGAAAGAAGCCCTAGGTAGTGAGTAGGGCGATGGGAGCACTAGTCCTCCACACTGACTCCTAGGGTAACAGGGAGAAGGACAAACAGCACTAATACCACAGACAATCCCCGAAGAGAGACAACAAACAGGAGAGAACCAGAGATCCAACAGCTCCAGTTCCAACACCTCCACAGCAACTCCAACTGCACCAGAGGTCAGAATAGAAAATCTGGAAGGAAGGTTTATATCTGGCAACAAGGGAAGCAGAAAGGGAGAATATATAGTAGCTGAGAGTGGCTGACAGAGAACAGCTGAAAGAAAAAGCTACGGATTCCTAAATGGGACAAAAAGGATCACAAACCAAAGCAGGAAAACCTGGACCGGAATCCATTCTCACAACTAGGTCATGGAGTGATCCATTGAAACCGAGCGAGAAGCCACCCACTGCAACCTTCTGACACCAGGCACAACAGGGTCAGCGATAGGTCGTGACACCCTCGTGACAGTACCCCCCTTTCTACGAGGGGCCACCAGACACTCAAGACCAGGTCTTTCTGGATGAGAAATGTGGAAAGAACGAAATAACCTGCTGGCGTTTATGGTCCATTCACACGTCCGTTGTGTATTGCGGGTTCGAAATACACCAGGCCAGGACCCCTTTAGAAATGCCTATTCTTTTCCGCTATTATGGACATGCTCTATTTTTTTCGGGAGCCACGGACCGGAAGATCGAGGACGCGCACCGGAAATGCGGATGCGGACAGCACACTGTGTGCTGTCGCATCTCTTCTGGCCCCATTGAAAATGAATGGGTCCGGATCTGTTCTGCAACGTTGTGGAACAGATCCGGACCCATTCTACAGACGTGTGAATGGACCCTAACTTCCGACACCGGAACCCACATTTTTTCTTCCAGGCCGTAACCCCTCCAATGCACCAGAAATTGAGGGGAGTGACGGACAAAACAAGAATCAACAATTCTTGCCACCTGAAACTCCAAATTGCCATCCACAATAATTAGAGGGGGCGGTAACGGCGATGGTTCCGGAGGTGCAATATATTTTTTGAGCAACGATTTATAAATACATTATGAATTTTCAATGTTTGAGGCAGCTCCAGGAGAAATGCTACCGGGTTAATGACGGCGACTATTTTATAAGAACCGATAAACCTAGGACCCAATTTCGAAGAAGGAACATTTAACTTAATATTTCTAGTCGACAACCACTTATAGTCATTCACCCCTAGGTTTGGACCTGGCAAACGTTTTTTATCAGCCATACGTTTATATCTGCCTCCCATATTTTTCAAATTGCTTTGAACCTTTCGCCGTACAGAATAGTGATGACGTAAACTGTTCCTACTCAGGGATCCCAGAAGGCTCCCTCTCACTGAAAGTGCAAAATTGATGATGAAAACCATATGCACTAAAAAATGGTGACTTACTAGTTGATACTTGACAGCGATTGTTTATAGCAAACTCTGCTAAAGGTAAGTAAGATGACCATTCCTCCTGATTTTCAGACACAAAACACCTAAGGTAAGTCTCTAGGTTTTGGTTGGTGCGTTCAGTCTGGCCGTTCAACTGCGGATGGAAGGCTAAGAAGAAGAAGGACAAATGTACCCCAGGACGAGAACAAAAAGCTCTCCAGAATTTAGAAATAAACTGGGTTCCCCGATCCGAAACAACATCGGAAGGGACCCCATGAAGCTTCACAATTTCACTGATAAAAACCTGAGCCAGGGTTCTAGCATTTGGCAATGCGAGTTTTACTGAACCTGTCTACTACTACCAGGATAACAGTTTTACCCTCAGATACAGGTAGGTCAGTAATAAAATCCATCGACCATGGTCTGTTGGGAATGACCAGTGGCAACAGAGACCCCGCCAGACGAGTATGAGTGACTTTAGCGTCTGCACAGGTTGTACAAGTGGACGCAACTACATCCTGGTGCAACCTTGGCCACCAAAAACAACAAGACAATAGCTCTGAGGCTGCCCTACTACCTGGGAGCCCAGCGAGTGCAGTTATGAGGTTCTTTTAATATTTCAAGGCGCAAATTCAAAGGCACTAACAACTTTTCTAGGGGACAGGAGACTGGGGCGTCCCCCTGGGCCTCCAACACCATGCCCTCCAGGTCTGAGTGTAACGTAGAGACAACCACCCCCTTTTGTGAAATCGTCACCGGATCTTCAATATCACCCACTCCAGGAAAACTTCGGGATAACGCATCAGCTTTGATATTTTTTGCCCCCGGACGATAGGTGATAAAATTAAAACTGGTAAAAAAACAAAGCTTGTGTAGGGGTAAGACGTTTAGCAGACTCAAGGTATAACAGGTTTTTATGATTCGTAATCACTGTGATGGGATGAGCTACCCCCTCCAAAAAGTGACGCCATTCCTCAAACGCTAATTTAATAGCTAAAAGTTCTCTGTTGCCTATATCATAATTCTTCTCAGCTGCCAACAATTTCTTCGAAAAGAAAACACAAGGATGCCATTTACTTGGAGACGGACCCTGAGACAGTACAGCCCCCACCTCCGATGCACAACCTCCACAATAAAAGGTTGAGAAACATCAGGTTGGACCAGTTTGGGTGCCGAGGTGAAACTCTCCCAGCGTCAGACCATTTTAAAAAATCAGTCCCCTTCTTTATCATGTCCGTAAGGGGTTTGACAATCACTGAATTAATTTTCTATAGAAATTGGCAAAACCCAAAAAACTCTGCAGAGCTTTTGGGTTCTCAGGAAGATCCAATTCTAGGATCGCGCTGACCTTCTCTGGATCCATACGGAACCCCAAAGCTGATAGCAGATAGCCTAATAATTGAACCTCCTGTACGGTGAATACACATTTCTCCAATTTAGCATATAACTTATTCGTCCGAAAAATCTGCAACACCTGCCTGAATGACCACTGAGGAAGGGATGTGGAACCATCCCGAAACGCGTCTGGTAGATTCATATCGGAGATCTTTGCAATACCTCCATTAAAACACCAAAAAGCATGGCCATGCGAATCTAAATCTACAGGATCCTGATATCCAATCCAATTGACTATACCTGCGCTATATACCAGTATTGGAATTACGTCAGCAAAGAGAAAGCTAAAGTCTCATCTGAATCAACACGATACTTGGGTGTTGCCGGCTAGAGACACACGAGGCGAGACGCAGTGGTGCCTTCTCACACCGCTCGCACCACTCGCCCCCGAGTCGACTCGTTAACAGTCCATTCTAAAATATACAAAAGGAGGTAAGATCTACTACATCTTACTGGTTCATAACCAAAAGATTCACATCATTAACTTTTTTGAAAGAGATATATATCGCAATCCAAACACAGTTATTTAAAAACATTAAGACGCAACTGCTATCTCTGCGATTATACACCTTATTACGAATAACCAACGTTTTGGACATTAACTATTCACAAGTGGACTAACACCTATTTTATCTCACGGAACTTCTATGTATTAACCATTTGCGATTAGGATTATTGTTGACATTTACTATCAAGCAAAACTTTATATCCATCTTTTGAATTTTTGGGATTTTAGGAATTTGCTTTTTCACCACTTTTTTATTATTTCATCACTTTCTATCACCTGGTTTATTTCACTTGTCATCTATTAACCTATTGATATACATATATTGGCTACAGCTATACCAGGAACAACAAAGTGACCTCCTAAGGTTGACATCATTGTGAGACCAGATTTCTGCTAACATTTACGCTGCTATTATTGTTATTACTTATGTTGTTATTATTTTTATACATTTTAACATTGCAAATTTATATTTACTTTGCTTATATCTTTAAATAAACTAATTAATTCTATTTGACGCCATAGTGTGAGTGCTCGCTTATCCTCCTTCCAGAAATATCCACTTTTTATTGAGGTAGGGTGTCCTCAAATTTAGCTAGTAGCACCTCCCCACATCAACTGAGGGTGAGCCACACCTATAACTACTGTTCACTAGATCAAAATATCGTCAAGATGTATCACCACAAATCTGCCGACAAGATGACAAAAGATATCGTTGATAAAGTGTTGAAAGACAACTGGAGCATTAGTCAGGCCAAATGGCATGACCAGGTTTTTATAATGTCCCTCAGGAGTGTTACTGTAAATGCTGTCTTCCACTCATCCCCCTCTTTAATGCGAATCAGATTGTAGGCTCCGCTTAAATCCATTTTGGAAAACCATTTCTCACCAGCAATCTGATCAAAAAGGTCGGGAATGAGAGGAAGAGTATAGGGGTCTCGGATAGTTATCCGATATAGTTTACGAAAATCTAGGCAAGGACGCAGGCCCCCATTTTTCTTCTTCATAGAGAAGAACCCTGCAGCCACGGGTGAAAAGGAGGGTCTGATATGTCCTTTAGCCAGACTCTCGGAAATATAATCCTTCATGGCTTGTCTTCTTTTTACTTCATAATATTTTTAATTGATGTAGTAAAAGCTAAGTTTTAGAAATTTACCTTGTCCACTGCGCGCTTTTGACTTGTCTTTCAGGGCCAGAAAGATTATATAACCTGGTCTTAGGTAACTTTGTTCCAGGGAGCAGGTTAACCGGGCAATCATACGGACGATGGGGTGGTAACTCTTGACACCCCTTCTCAGAGAAAACATCTTAAAAATCGCACACAAATGCTGGTAAGGTTGTAATGGAGGTGGCTGAGCAACTGCTACTTAAGCAATTGTCCCTTCAACGCTCACTCCATTACAATATCAGGCAGACTTTGCAACTGCTTTGCCAAAGAAGCAATAGGATCCAAAATAAGGGCCAGATATAATATCATGTCTGATATGGCAGGTAACAGGCGTACGGTGCAGCGTGGAGGGAAGGAGGGTACCCTTTTACTAGGGAGAGGGAGGAGTGGTGACCTCTAACTCACCTAGCACTGGAACCTGGCTACCCTGACGTCCTTAGACAGACTACTAACCCGTACGCAGATCACGTGCCTCGCCCCTAGCTTACCCTAAAGGAAACCCTAGGTAGTGAGTAGGGCGATGGGAGCACTAGTCCTCACCGTGGACACCTAGGGTAACAACAGGGAAAGGACAAACAACACAAACAATCCCCAAAGGGAGACAACAAACAGGAGACAACAAACAGGAGAGAACCGGAGATCCGACAGCACCAGTTCCAACAGCTCGACAGTAACTCCAACTCCACCAGAGGTCAGAATAGAAAATTTGGACCGGAATCCATTCCTACCACTAGGTCATGGAGCAATCCCTTGAAACCGAGTGAATAACCACCCGCTGCGACCTTCTGACCCCAGGCACAAAAGGGTCAGTGATAGGTCGTGACACTCTTGTGACAGTATGTTCACACAGCAAAATGCATGTTGGAAAAATTATTCAATGTGGATTTGCCATGGAATCTGCACCAGAAAACCAAGGCTGACCCTCAGAATTGTTAGGCAGATTTGTAGTTTATCATTCCATGGATGTGAACACGAATTAGCCCAATTCAATGAGGCTAACCTGTGCATTAACAACTGCCACCATTTCCATCCCCAGCAGACACATTTTTTTTACAGTAGTGTGCTGCATGTTGTGTAAACTAGAGTGAAGAGTCCTTATTAGAAACAATAGGTAGCAGATTCTGTACGGATCCATGCAAAGTTTGGCAAAAACTACACGCATAACTCTGTGAGAACAAAATACCATGTTAACATATCCTAACCCAGAGTTATAAGCCACTCATGGTCTATGGATAACAATCAAGAGACAAAATGGTAATAGGCTACACGAGCATTAACAAAGAGATATATATATATATATATATATGTATATAAGAATGGACCGTATGGACTATATATATATATATTTATATATATATATATATATACACACAAGAAAATGGCAGCACTGACAACAAGTGGATAAGGAGGGTGCACGCTCCAATGGGAATAAGCCATTTACCCCGTATATCAGGGGCTGACTGGCAACTTTTGGCCCAGGGGGCAAGTAACACCCAGTGGCCCACTGAGCCCCCCTCTACTTCCTGATTCGCTGTCACAAGAGGCTGGGCGGGGAGCTGCGGGAGGAGAGCACAGCCTCCTCTGACAGCATTGACAGCTTGTCACAGGAGGCTGAGCATTGCGAAGAGGATAGATGTTGGCCACACACATCGCTCATAGCCTCCCCTCCTTATGTGCCAGTAGCCCCCCCCTTATGTGCCAGTAGCCGTCCCCCTTATGTGCCAGTAGCCCTCCTTATGTGCCAGTAGCCCTCCTTATATGCCAGTAGCACCCCCTTATGTGCCAGTAGCCCCCCTTATGTGCCAGTAGCCCCCCTTATGTGCCAGTACCACCCCCTTATGTGCCAGTAGCACCCCCTTATGTGCCAGTAGTCCCCCTTATGTGCCAGTAGCCCCCTTTATGTTCCAGTAGCCCCCTTTATGTGCCAGTAGCAATACTTATGTGCAAGTAGCCCCGCTTATGTGCCAGTAGTCCCCCTTATGCGCCAGTAGCCCCACCCCCCCTTCCTCCCCTCCTCACTATTACAATTTATTTTATGCACCTGACACGTCAACAATGCTGTCTTTTCGCACTTAGCACTTTATCATGAAATTTCAGTATGTATATGCACCAGTATGTGTAATCTACATGTACTTGTATCACGAGTTTGTTCTTATGCACATTTATAATATGTTACATATAGAAACATAGAATGTGTCGGCAGATAAGAACCATTTGGCCCATCTAGTCTGCCCAATATGCTGAATACTATGAATAGCCCCTGGCTCTATCTTATATGAAGGATGGCCTTATGCCTATCCCATGCATGCTTAAACTCCTTCACTGTTTTGCAGCTACCACTTCTGCAGGAAGGCTATTCCATGCGTCCACTACTCTCTCAGTAAAGTAATTCTTCCTGATATTACTTTTAAACCTTTGCCCCTCTAATTTAAAACTGTGTCCTCTTGTAGCAGTTTTTCTTCTTTTAAATATTCTCTCCTCTTTTACCATGATGATTCCCTTTATGTATTTAAAAGTTTCTATCATATCCCCTCTGTCTCTTCTTGCTTCCAAGCTATACATGTTAAGGTCCTTTAACCTTTCCTGGTAAGTTTTGTCCTGCAATCCATGTACTAGTTTAGTAGCTCTTCTCTGAACTCTCTCCAAAGTTTCAATATCCTTCTGCAGATATGGTCTCCAGTACTGCACACAATACTCCCAGTGAGGTCTCCCTAGTGCTCTGTAGAGCGGCACGAGCACCTCCCTCTTTCTACTGTTAATGCCTCTCCCTATACACCCAAGCATTCTGCTGGCATTACCTGCTGCTCTATGACATTGTCTGCCCACCTTTAGGTCGTCTGATATAATGACCCCTAAATCCCTTTCCTCAGATACTGAGGTTAGTACTGTATCACTGATTTTATATTCTGCTCTTGGGTTTTTACGCCCCAGGTGCATTACCTTGCACTTATCGACATTAAATTTTAGTTGCCAGATTTTTGACCATTCCTCTAGTTTTCCTAAATCCTTTTCCATTTAGTGTATCCCTCCAGGAACATCAACCCTGTTACAAATCTTTGTGTCATCAGCAAAAAGACACACCTTACCATTGAGGCCTTCTGCAATTTCGCTGATAAAGATATTAAACAATATGGGTCCCAGAACAGATCCCTGAGGTACCCCACTGGTAACAATACCATGGTCTGAATATACTCCATTGATTACAACCCTCTGTTTTCTGTCCTTCAGCCACTGCCTAATCCATTCAACAATATGTGAGCTCAAGCTCAAAGACTGCAGTTTATTGATAAGTCTTCTATGTGGGACAGTATCAAAAGCCTTACTAAAGTCCAGATAAGCGATGTCTACTGCACCTCCGCCATCTATTATTTTAGTCACCCAATCAAAAAAGTCAATAAGATTAGTTTGACATAATCTCGCTGAAGTAAACCCATGCTGTTTTTTATCAATCAACCCATGGGTTTTTAGATGTTCCACAATCCTCTCCTTGAGTATGGTTTCCATTAATTTCCCCACTATTGATGTCAGGCTTACTGGCCTATAGTTGCCAGATTCCTCTCTACTACCTTTCTTGTGAATTGGCACAACGTTTGCTAATTTCCAATCTTCTGGGACGACACCTGTTACCAGTGATTGGTTAAATAAATATGTTAATGGTTTTGCTAATACACCTCTAAGCTCTTTTAATATCTTTTGGTGTATCCCATCAGGCCCCTGTGATTTATTTGTATTGATTTTAGACAGCTGACTTAAAACCTCTTCCTCTGTAAAGACACATGCATCAAAGGATTCATTAGTCTTCCTCCCTAACCGAGGTCCTTCTCCTTCATTTTCCTTTGTAAAAACTGAACAGAAGTATTCATCTTCCATATACCTTCCTTCTTTTGTTTTTAATTTGGTAATTCCTTGTTTTAATTTCCTTTTTTCATTTATGTATCTGAAGAATGTCTTATCACCTTTTTTCACTGACTGAGCTAATTTCTCTTCTGCCTGAGCTTTAGAAGCTCTTATAACTTGCTTGGCCTCTCTCTGCCTCATCTTATAGATTTCCCTGTCATCCTCGTTTTGGGTGTTTTTATACTTACTAAATGCCATCTTTTTGTTTTTAATGATTTTGGCCACTTCTGCTGAGTACCACAGTGGTCTCTTCCTTTTTTTGCTTTTACTGACAAGCCTAATGCACTTTTCTGTTGCCTTCAATAGTGCCACTTTTAAGTAGTCCCATTTCTCTTGGACTCCCTTGAAATTGTTCCAGTCTGATAGGGACTCGTATACCACTGATCTCATTTTACAAAAGTCTGTTTTTCGAAAATCTAAAACTTTTGTTTTTGTGTGGAGTGACTCAGTCACTGTACTTATAGTAAACCTCACTGACTGGTGATCACTGGATCCTAAGCTTTCCCCTACAGTGATATCAGATACCAAATTGCCATTTGTGAATACTAAATCTAAAATGGCCTCCTTCCGGGTTGGCTCCTCAACTACTTGCTGTAGAGATAATCCCAGTAGGGAATTTAGAATGTCTGTACTCCTGGCAGAACTAGCTATTTTGGTTTTCCAGTTTATATCTGGAAGATTAAAGTCTCCCATAATGACAACTTCCCATTTCAATGTCATTTTAGCCATTTCCTCAACTAGTAGATCATCTAATTCTTTGACTTGGCTAGGTGGTCTATATATGACACCTACACGAGTTACCTTATGATTATCAAGCTGCAACGTAACCCAAACTGACTCTAAATTGGTTTCGCTGGCTTCTATTAGATTTGATTTTATGCTGTCTTTCCCATATAGGGCCACCTCACCCCCTTTCTTGCCTTCTCTGTCTTTCCTATATAGAGAGAACCCAGGTATTGTTAAATCCCAGTCATTACTCTCATTGAACCATGTCTCAGTAACAGCCACTAAATCTATATTCTCAGATGCCATTACAGACTCAAGTTAGTTGATCTTATTCCCTAAACTGCGAGCATTTGTAGACAAGACTCTCAGCTTGTCATTTCTTATCATATCACCTATCAGCATCTTCTGGCATTGTTATTTCGGGGGGCAGACGAACTGATGGATTATCTCTCTTGTGCCCCCCTTTCCTAGTTTAAATGCTCCTTAGCAAAAACTTTGAACTGTTCACTGAGGACATTCGTCCCCTTGAGAGAAAGATGCAAACCATCTTTCTTCTACAGTTCTTTTCCATTCCAGCTAGAGCCAACATGAGACACAAAGCCAAATCCCTGGTTCAAACACCATTCACCAAGCCATACATTGAATTCCTTAATACGCAACTGCTTGTCATGCTGACGGTTATGCACAGGCAGAACTGCAGAGAATGAGACAGTCGATGCAATCTCCCGTATATCATTACCAAGTGTGTGAAAAGCTTCCTTCACCTTTGAAACTTCACTGCAAGCCAGATCATTCGTCCCAATATGGACAATAACATCCACCTCCTTTTCCTTCTTTGCTTGCTTAATAATGTTAAGGAAACGTCGTCTGTCCCTGCTGGCAGTAGCACCAGGGAGACATCTCATGTTGGGTATATTTATATATTTTTTATGTATTATTTCACATGAATTCTTTGTTATTGTATTTATCATGAACTGTCACATGACCTCGTCACTGATTAATTGATGCGCTTGCCGGCTATATATTTGCATCATTTTGCACTTGTTCTTTGCTCTGAGAAAGGCTCTATTGATGAGCCGAAACGTTGCTCCACATGGGTGAATAAAAGATTCGTATTTTTTTTTTAACTCAGGAGTGACTTCCTTTTTTCTACTACACATATATATATATATATATATATATATATATATGTACTATATTTAAAAGAATATGCACAACTGCCTCCAAAACTGGAGACCATTTCTTGTTCTCTTTGTGGGTCCCTATGTAGTGTACGGGAGCTGTAATGCCCGTCACTACAGAAGGGTCACTTGTGTGCTGTCGTTTCCCCTTATTTATGGGGAGGTTGGTATAAGTCATCTTCATAAAATGTAATGTTTATGTGCTTCCCTGTTACTGTGAAATGTGCCATGTGCTCTAGTCACTAGAGGGAGCTAGGGAGCCCTAGGTTATATAAGGCCCAGTCAGGGAAGGGGGGATGGAGATGAGGCTGTGTCTGAGTTAAGCACAGGCCATGAGCCTGTGAAGGCAGAGCAGGCCTGGAGCCTGCAGACTAGGAGAGGGCATTGCAGTCCCTGTAACCGGGTTCCAGATCCAAGGAGAAGGTTCCCCTCCTGAGTCCATATCAGCAGAAGTAGGAACATCACGATCTACCAGCCTGAGGAAGCTGAGGGAAGGCAGAGCCAGGAATTCCAGAAAGCAAGAGGTACTACAAATACCAGAGGAGGTACTCAGTAATTGTTGACCCAAGGATATACGCCAGATTGAGGGCATTGGGGCCTTGGAGGAAAGTGTCTACATTTCTAGGATCAGACAGGTAGAGAGTGCAAGCCGCCTGTACTGCAAGAGTCCTGTGTGTTAACCCTCTGTGATCACCTTGCTATGTCAGAGACTGCCGTATGTACTGTAACCTGTAACTTACTGAAACCAACCGTCTTCAAAGGAACTGCTCTTCCACCTATGTCCGTGTATGATAACCATCAAGTACTTCAGTAAAGTTCAAGTTCTGTTTTATCATAACGTGGTTCCTCAGTTATTCCTACTATCAGCAAACGGTGTGCCACCGTTAATTGGCACTAGCGTCACGAACTCTATCTACAACTACCTGCCAGAGAGTCAGCCTGTCTCAGGTTAGTGGTCACCATTGCACTACCACACCCAAGAACACTATTAACCCTAACTTGAGTACGCTGCACCTCTCTTTTGGCGTCACGAACAGGATACGCACGCTTTCTAGTGCAAGAAGCGTGAACTTTGTGCCTTATCCAGTTTGCCCTGTGACCAATGTGACAAATTGCCTGTTTATTTGAAGTAGACTTTGTGGACTGAAAAACATACAAAAAGTGTCCCTAAAACCTCTAAAAGCGCTGTGCTGTGTTGCGCTATCAAGAGGAAGAAAATCGCCACATGCAAGAGTGTTTTTGTGGACTTTTATTCATCCTGCTTGCTGTCACTGAATAGCTGCATCATGGCGCCCAAGATGGCCGCCGGCGCTATTGGACTTCTTCCTGCGCCATCACTGTCCTCAGTGGCGCGAGTTTTGGCGCCAAAACCCTCCAAGAGGGAGGAGAAAGCTGCCCTGGGATACCGCCCACCTTGATGGATTATAATGTGGCCGCCTTCCCTATTGTGTTATGCCTAGGGGGCGGGCCTGTGACCAGGAAAGATCTGCCCAGCCCGGGGAGGAGCCTGTGTTTGAGCTGAAAGGAGAAACTGGTGAGAAGATGGCGGCGCGGACGCTAGCATGCCCGAGCCAGAGCCCATAGGAGAGTGGGCGCCACACCACCAGACTCCCCTGCACCGGAGACCTGGGAAGATGAGAATGAGGGTGTCTTGTCAGCCCAAGTTGAGGCTCCGGGATCCAAACCGCCCCGCTCCACTTACCTGCATAGCCAGATCTTTTTTGAACCCGACATGTTCTGGGAGCCCATTGTGCTGCAGAGCCCCGCTGATCAGTATCCCCCTCCTGAGGCATTGCAGCGAGAGGTAAAGCGGGAGATGCAAGACAGTTGCCTGCGGTCCGAGGCCTGCGCTGAGGCCCGACGACTAGCAGCGGTCGACACTGAAACGGTTGATACACCTCCACTGGAGCCGCCTGCAAGCGGACCGTCGGCTCTGGAATTGCAGCAGAGACGGGTATACTGGGTGGAGGACCTCGGTTACGCTGGGTGTGTCCAGTGGGTCCCGTTCCCCAGAACCGAGGCAGAAGTGGAAGCTATGCTGGATAGACCCCCTCCAATCAAGATAGTACGGGGAGACGGCTTCCAAATATGGCCTGCTAGGCCAGAACAATTGCTGCGGGAGTCCAGTGATTGTTCCTCTGGAGAGGAGTCAGAGGAGTTTGACACGCACCTGTGAGTAGGCCTTCTAGGCCATTTTTGTATAACCTCACAGAGACATGTCCTTTGTTGCAGGAACTGTCCCTTTAAGTTTGTCAGGCTGGTGGAGCTTGCTGCCAGTTCCCCACGGCCGGTGGCATTTTTGTGAAGATAAGTTGCCACTGTGGAACCACTGCTCCCAGCCTGCCCTGTTGGTTTCCGGGACATCCTGCCTGCTTTGAAAAAACAATCACAATCCAAGTTGTGCTTTTAATTGCACCTTTTTCCCCTTTTTAACCCCCATTTCAGGTTGAAAGGGAACTTTATGTCAGCACTTTTAGGGTACGCAGGACTTGCCAGGATAACATGGCCCTGGTATTGTCAGAGTCCTGTGATGTCAATAGTATGTGTATTGCTGACCGTATTTATTGCAGATTTTATATTCAAGTCAATGTGCCCAGAAATGGACTCCCCATGTGCGAGCCTCTGTGATCTTTATTTCCATGGACTCTCTGAGTGTGAGCCAAAATTTATAATATTTTATTATGGACTTATATAATTGTCATGGACTATCCTGGTATTCCCTTAACATCCGCTGTGCCAGGTCAGCGCCCCAGTTCCATTCACTATCCTGAGAGAAGAGAACGACGCCCCTTGTCACCGCACTTCACCTTTGCCAACTGGACCTGATATGAATATATATGCAGAGGAATTACGTCTATGTATGCCTGCATGTGTCTCTTTCTATTCCAGGTGCAAATTCCAGTTGGGCGGGCCCTGATGGAGTACGAGGTCGTACTCAGTTTAAAGCAGCGGGGTATGTAGTGTACGGGAGCTGTAATGCCCGTCACTACAGAAGGGTCACTTGTGTGCTGTCGTTTCCCCTTATTTATGGGGAGGTTGGTATAAGTCATTTTCATAAAATGTAATGTTATGTACTTCCCTGTTACTGTGAAATGTGCGATGTGCAGGCCGGCTAGGGATGTCATTCCAGCTCTAGTCACTAGAGGGAGCTAGGGAGCCCTAGGTTATATAAGGCCCAGTCAGGGAAGGGGGGATGGAGATGAGGCTGTGTCTGAGTTAAGCACAGGCCATGAGCCTGTGAAGGCAGAGCAGGCCTGGAGCCTGCAGACTAGGAGAGGGCATTGCAGTCCCTGTAACCGGGTTCCAGATCCAAGGAGAAGGTTCCCCTCCTGAGTCCATATCAGCAGAAGTAGGAACATCACGATCTACCAGCCTGAGGAAGCTGAGGGAAGGCAGAGCCAGGAATTCCAGAAAGCAAGAGGTACTACAAATACCAGAGGAGGTACTCAGTAATTGTTGACCCAAGGATATACGCCAGATTGAGGGCATTGGGGCCTTGGAGGAAAGTGTCTACATTTCCAGGATCAGACAGGTAGAGAGTGCAAGCCGCCTGTACTGCAAGAGTCCTGTGTGTTAACCCTCTGTGATCACCTTGCTATGTCAGAGACTGCCGTATGTACTGTAACCTGTAACTTACTGAAACCAACCGTCTTCAAAGGAACTGCTCTTCCACCTATGTCCGTGTATGATAACCATCAAGTACTTCAGTAAAGTTCAAGTTCTGTTTTATCATAACGTGGTTCCTCAGTTATTCCTACTATCAGCAAACGGTGTGCCACCGTTAATTGGCACTGGCGTCACGAACTCTATCTACAACTACCTGCCAGAGAGTCAGCCTGTCTCAGGTTAGTGGTCACCATTGCACTACCACACCCAAGAACACTATTAACCCTAACTTGAGTACGCTGCACCTAAGCTATTTTTGGCCAAAAACCTGAGCAGTAATTTGAGTGAGTGATAATAAACCAAAATTAGAGGCCATGGGTTTATGGACAAGAGTATTCAAAAAATCATGTGTTCTCCATTCTTCTGAAAGTTTTTTTATCATGCCATGTCGCCTAAAAATCCACCCTCGCAGAGGCACCTGCAACTCAAAATCTACCATAGTAGTGTATGATAAAACGATGCTGCCTACAGTGACCACTAGGGGGAGCCAAATACATAAGTATTTATACACTTAGTATTGAAATATTGGTATTAATGGGAACTGTGTAAATCTATCATCAGTGAACGTCCCTTAGTTGGGCTGCAGAGAGTGGGAAACTGCAAAATGTCATCACTCGGCACTGTAACTTGTCCCCTCCCTCTCACCCTCCCACCCAGCTCTGCAGCGGGATGTAACCCACCCTGTTTATATATTAGGATGTGCAACTGGTAGCCATGTTCAATAATTCCCAAAGAATCAGGACTGTTGTTTGCCTGACTATCCTGCATGCCAAACTTGCAAGGGTTATAGGATTTCTAGGATCCGACCATCCCAGTACACTGATTATAAAGTAAAATCAGTATTGCTTAGATGATCTGCATACGCCTTTATGTTTATTTAAATGAGAAAAAATGGTGAACAATTCTCTTTTAATAAAACCTTAGGTAGTGAGAAATACATCCATTTAAGGCCTCATGTACACTACAGTTGTTTTTAGCGGTCCGCAAAATGGGGTTCCGTTGTTCCGTGATCCATGTCCAATTTTGGTTCCGTTGTGTTTCCGTGTGTCTTCCGTTTTTTTTGGCGGACCGTCAGAAAACAAGGAAGGGGATAAAAAAGTGTAATTTTAATATCTCCACCCGGGATACTGGTATATATGAAGGTCACCTGAATTTGGTTTGGTGGCCATTTTCTGTAGTCTTTACAGGGTACAGAGGTTCTTTTGATTACTTGTCTTTGCTGTGCCACACCACACTACAGATTTGCACCACAGGTGGCTAGCAATTAGCATAACATGTGACCTTAAACTTCCTGTATATAATTTTTGCGTGCCTCCATATTTTTTCGCGGTCCCATTGACTTGAATGGGTCCGCAAACCGTTTTTCTAGGACAGGTTATATTTTTTGGACGGACTGGAATCACTAACCACGGAGACGGAGCACAAACGGTGCATTTGCCGAGTTTTCCACAGACCCATTGAAAACCAATTGGTCCGCAGAAAATCACGAAAAACGGCGCAACGGACACGGAATAAAACAACGGTCATGTGCATGAGGCCTTATATAGATACAAATCATTACAATATATTGAATATTTCTTCTATGTGAACTTAAAGGGAACGTAACTGACATATTATTTCAATCAAGCTTTTACTATAAACTTGTTTTTACATTTATTTAATTACAAATACAAGAAATGCACTGACCATTAGAGCAGCCACAAGAGGTTGTCATAAAGTCACACGAAGACTGGTTACTGACAAATCTGTTCTTCTAAAATAAGATTGGTTAGTGGGAACTGTGCCTCAATGCAAACAACTTTCAGAAGACCTCAGAAAATTATAGAAAGAAATGGAGCTATAAAAAGCTCTGAAACCACTGCTAAAGACATGAATCCGTGATTAGACACATTTATTACAAATGGAGAAAATTTGAACTGTCGCTGCTTTAACTAGAAGTCGGCATCCTGCTAAGATAACTCCAAGTGCACAATAGGCAGTCCTGAAAGAGGTTAAAAAGAACCCAAAGGTAACAATAAAAGTCCTACAGAAAATGCACAAGCTGCAAATTGTTCACCATTAGGAAAAAACTGAACAAGAATGGTGTTCATGGAAGGACACCACTAAGGAAGTAGCTGCTATCCAAAAAAATAAAAATAGAATTTGGCCCTTTTGAAGTTTATCCAAGACCAGCTAGATATCTCAGAGTGGACCTTTTTAGCTCAAACGCACAACGGGGCATAGCTATAGGGGGTGTCGAGGTAGAAGTCACTATCGGGCCCAGGAGGCTGAGGGGACCCAAAGACCCTCGTGCCGCATAAGAAGACACCAGTATTATAGAAAGTGCATGCCGGTCAAGTTACACCTCTGGCTGGAGGGAAGGTGTTAGGTCAAGAATTTGGCATGGAGGGAAGGGGGTGGGGGTTTGCCGTTTCAATGTTTGCCTCTATGGCAGCAGTCCATGGCTTCAAGCTGAAGAGTCATTGGGTGATGTAACAAGACAATGACCCAAAGCACACAAGTAAATCAACTAAGGCCTCTTTCACACTTGTGTTGTGAGGTTCCGGCGTGCACTTCCGTCGCCGGAAATGCCCGCCGGATCCGTCACAGCGCAAGACAACTGAAAGCATTTGAAGACTGATCAGTCTTCAAAATGCTTTCAGTGTTACTATGGCAGCCAGGATGCTACTAAAGTCCTGGTTGCCATAGTAAGTAGTGGGGAGCGGGGGAGCAGTATACTTACCGCCCGTGCGGCTCCCGGGGTTCTCCACAATGACGTCAGAGCGCCCCACGCACATGGATCACGTAATCTATGCGATCATGTGATCCATACTCATAGGGCGCTCTGACGTCATTGTGGAGCGCCCCGGGACTCGGGAGCCGCACGGAAGGTAAGTATACTTTAGCGTCCTGGCTGCCATGATAACCATTCATAAAAGCTAAATGTCTGGTCCGGCGATGCGCTGAAACTACGTTTAGCTTAATGCCGGATCCAGATTAATGCACTTCAATGGGCATTAATTCCGGATCCGGCGTCACGGCATGTCTTCCGGATTTTTGGACGGACACAAATCCACAGCATGCTACGGTTTTGTCAACGTCCAAAAAACGTTCACATACTGAACGGAAGACATCCTGATGCATCCTGAACGGATTTCTCTCCATTCAGGATGCATTGGGATTATCCTGATCAGTTTCTTTCCGTCCTAGAGCCCCGAGGACGGAACTCGAGGACGGGAAGGAAAAACGCCAGTGTGAAAGGGGCCTAAAGAATGGTTGTAAAAGAACATGTGTTTTAGGATGGCCAAATCAAAGTCCTGACCTTAAAGGGTTTGTCCGAACTACAGAAATTGATGACCTTTGTTCGGGATAGGTCTATAATATCAGAAAAGTGGGGGTACAACACCAGGAACCCCCCAGGAACAGCTGTTTCGGGCAGCCCTGGCACCGGACACTGTACAATCTATGAATAAGGGCAAAATATGTTTTTCTATCAAGTCTAATACGAAAGACAGCGGCAGCATTGACCAGGTGAGTGGCAGCTTCTATTCTATTCACATTGTCTACCACATATGTAAAATAAATTCAAACTACATTCATGCAATCAGAACAATATTTTAGTTCATAAGTTAGTTCTTTAGTTATAAGCCCAGTTATACCAGTGTCAGCCCTTTTCCTTACACCAGTCTCAAACTGGGGTAACGGGGCAACCAGATGAAATATAAATGTGCTAGTCATAGATCATTACACCTTCTGTCAGTCTTATACTGGTATCCATGCAGTACTGCCAGTCCAAATAATCTCCACTCAGATATACCAGTCAGGTATGGTGGATAAAGCCCTAGCGGCTAGAATGTTTTGTCCTATTGATAGCATTTGGCTTAAAGGATCCTCTGTCATACCTCAGGGCTAGTCATTATACTTTAGACTACACTTGATTCATTCTAGAATTTACCCTGAATAACGAGAAGATATTTTGTACAATTTTTTTTTTTTTCCTGTGACTGAAGATAATTATTATTTTTTTTTTTCACAATTTTCCTTCATAGTTACTGGGCAATAAAAAGTGCCGCCAAATTCTAGAGTCTGACATAGAGAACAGGAGCGGTGATGAGAATTCCTATCAGGTCAATGGCCACTTCTCTACAGTATGCTCTATGGGCCAGATTTATCATTACACTTCCAACTTACTCCAATTTCACATAAGTCCAAAGTCACTTTTGGCTCAGTCAGATTTATTAATGGTCCTTTAATACTGTGATAAATGTGGTTTGATGGCAGCAGTTTATCCTTCAGTAAACAGCTTTACAAAAGTCGCACATATTTACAAAAAAGTTGCATGTTCTATTAAAAAGTCGCATAGGATAAGCATGGTCCTCACTGGAGTGAAATTGGGACTTTTTTGCGACTTTTTCAAGTCCCAATGATAAATCTGGAATAAAACTCATTAACCACATCCCGACCGCCTAACGCAGGGATGCGTCCTGCAGGCGGCCGGAATGTTCCTCCTTGGCACGTCATCTCGCGTGCGCTCACAGGATCGCGTCGGGAGGAACTTTAACTACAGCCTGCCAGCGCTGATCGTGCGCTGGCAGGCTGTAGTAGTTAAGAAAATCGCATATCAGACGCTGTTTTGTTAACAGCGTCTGATATGCCTGCTGCCTGCTCCTCTGGTGGTCCCTTTTGCTTGAGACCACCAGAGGAAACATATGTAAGTGCACCAATCACCACACAGACCACACTGAATGGGTCCGCATTTATTCTGCAGAATTGTGCAATAGATGCGGACATTTTTGTGGACGTGTGAATGGGGCCTTACTTCGCAAGCACTCCTATGTCCTTTCCCCTCTTTTTTTTTTGCATATTTTTTGGCAGAGATTTTTTCATCCACATTGATTGATGCGAATGAAGAAATCTGTGTCGTTCATTTTTTTTTCAGCCCAGAGGCTGAACGGAAAAAAAAAATCTTATTACCCGTATGCTCAATATAAGGAGAATAGCAGAAACTCCTAATGCTGGCCATACATGTAATGATTGCGGAGACCCTCAAATGCCAGGACAGTATAAATACCCCACATGTGACCCCATTTTAGAAAGTAGACACCCCAAGGTATTCCGTGAGGGGCATGGCGAGTTCATAGAAGATTTTTTTTTTTGGCACAAGGTAGCGGAAATTATATATTTTTTTTCTTACAAAGTCTCATATTCCACTAACTTGTAACAAAAAATAAAATTTTACATGAACTCACCATACCCCTCACGGAATACCTTGGGGTGTCTTCTTTCTAAAATGGGGTCACTTGTGAGGTATTTATACTGCCCTGGCATTTTAGGAGCCCCTAATGCGTGAGAAGAAGTTGTTTGGAATCCAAATGCGTAAAAATGCCCTGTGAAATCCTAAAGGTACTCATTGGAATTTGGGCCCCTTTGCGCATCTTGGCTGCAAAAGTGTCACTCATGTGGTATCGCCGTACTCAGAGAAGTAGGGCAATGTGTTTTAGGGTGTATTTTTACATATACCCATGCTGGGTGTGAGAAATATCTCTGTAAATGACAACTTTTTAAATTTTTTTATACAAAGTTGTCAGTTTACAGAGATATTTCTCTCACCCAGCATGGGTATATGTAAAAATACACCCCAAAACACATTGCCCTACTTCTTCTGAGTACGGTGATACCACATGTGTGCCACTTTTTTGCAGCCTAGGTGCGTAAAGTCCAACGAGTACCTTTAGGCTTTACAGGGCTGCTCACAATTTAGCCCTGCCCAAAATGCCAGAACAGTAAACACACCCCACAAATGACCCCATTTCGGAAAGTAGACACCCCAAGGTATTCACTGAGGGGCATAGTGAGTCCGTGGGAGATTTTGTTTTTGCCAGAATTTAGCAGAAATGGAAACTTTATTATTATTTTTTTCCTCAGAAAGTGTCATTTTCCGCTATCTTGTGAAAAAAAATGAAATCATACATGAACTCACCATGCCCCTCCGCAAATACTTTGGGGGGTCTTCTTTCTAAAATGGTGTCATTTGGGGGGTATTTATACTATCCTGACATTCTAGCACCTGAAGAAACATGACAGGTGCTCAGAAAGTCAGAGCTGCTTCAAAATGCGGAAATTCACTTTTTTGCACCATAGTTTGTAAACACTATAACTTTTACCCAAACCAATAAATATACAGTTATTGGATTTTTTTTTTTTATCAAAGAAATGTAGAAAAATAAATTTAGAGAAAAATTTATATAGAAATGTAGTTTTTTAAAAAAATTTACAACAGAAAGTCATTTTTGATTAATATCAAAAAAAGTAAAAATGTCAGCAGCAATGAAATACCACCAAATGAAAGCTCTATTAGTGAGAAGAAAAGGAGGTAAAATTAATTTGGGTGGTAAGTTGTATGACGGAGCAATAAGCCGTGAAAGTAGTGTAGTGCAGAATTGTAAAAAGTGGTCTGGTCATTAAGGGTGTTTAAGCTAGGGGGGCTGAAGTGGTTAACATGGCTAACCACGCCCATTTTTACAAAACTGGAGTGAGTGGTATACACATGTAAAAAAGTTGCAAAATTATGCGCAAATGAGTGTGAAAAGTCGCAAATGCCCTATTTTGGGACTTTTTGATGCCAGAATTCTGGATTGAAGGTATGATAAATCATGGCCTATGTCTCTCGCTTTCTAGCAGGGACGGTCTGGCCATAGACCCTACAGGGAAATTTCCTGGTGGACTGATGCACGGGGGGGGGGGGTCACCAAAGCCCTCCTCACTGCCACTAGCCAGGTACATAATGATCTGATGCTCTTAATGTTAATTAATTAGTTAATTAAGGTACTAATGTATCTGATGTCCTCCTGAATTTAATTATATCAGGACGGTGATACAGTTGAATACTGGCATCTGGAAAGGGGGCTGATCCACTTACATATGCGCAGGAGGGCTAGGATTGTTCAGCAAGGTCGCACGACCTAACCCATAAAGCCCAGGAAGTGACGCGCGCCGGCCCTTAAGGAAGTGCTGCAAGAAACAAGCAGCAAGCATGCTGTGGCCGGGACTGAAAGGAAACTGTGGAGCGGATCCCAAATGACCCACAGCACCCACACAGACAGAGCCCAGGACTGCAGCGGTGAATGGGAAGCACTGGCCACAGATCACTGCTAAACCCGGCGCCCGTGACCGCGGCAGTAAGCAGGGGAACCGCGGCGCACAGCAGCCCCAATTACAGAGACGTTTGGAGAGGAAGTAGGACAGAATGTGGCAGCTACTGGTATTGTTGGCCACCACAGAGGGACGGCTTCTGGGATGTATTTTGAACTTCAGTGTGGCATTTGGTTGTCCTGGGACAGATATACAGTAGTATTGCTGACCTGGCCTACTTGTGTTGTCCTGCCTACCTGTGTTGGCCCACCTTTTGTCAGTTTGGACCTGCCTGCAACATGAGGGCCACTTTTAGTTTATTTTCCACAAGATCATTTTAAACTTCCCAGTCCACTCCTGCTTTCTAGCTGTACATTAGGGCAGTACATTATGTCTACACTGTTTTGCTTCTTTTACTTCATTTTGAGTGTTTGGTCTTTGTTTCTTTATTCCAGTCTCATCCTCTTATTATTCCAAGGTCTCCAATGAAAACGAGGATGGGGGCTCAGGTCTGTACTGTACATACAGTCAGGTGAAATAAAGAAAATAAAGAAATTAGACTCTTTGCTGATTAGGAAAATGGAATTATATGAAAGAAAATGACGATATTTGTTACAAGTCCCAGAGCCAAGTTCTCCATGATTTGGTTTTCTGCTACAGGAGACAGCAAGGTAATGCTTTTCTGTATATTCTGTGTTTTCTGGTTGATGTTCATGTTATCTAGTCACGAGATGGCAGTGTTATATGTTAGTATATTCTCAGCTAATGTGTTAGATGTGTGTTTGCATGTTGTGAACTTATCCATTACTGATGTGTGATGCTCTATTATCTTTTGTGTCCAGGAGATAGGAGTGTCCCATTAATTACTGTTTCCTAAAAGATCTGACTAAGCCTCTTGCACACGAACGTGTGCGCCCTGTGCCCGTGCTGCAGGCCGCAAATTGCGTCCCGCAATGCAGGGCACCGACCGTGGGGCAGCCGCAGCGGATCGCGGACCCATTCACTTGAATGGGTCTGCGATCTGCCTGTTCCGCAAAAAGATAGGACATGTTCTATCTTTTTGCGGGACGGAAGTACAGAACAGAACACCACGTAGGAACTCCGTAGTGCTTCCGTAGTGTTCCATTCCATCATTTCGTTCCACACCATTCCGCATCTCCGATTTTGCGGACCCATTAAAATGAATGGGTCCGGCCACGGAATGGTGCCCATGTATTGCGGATCCGCAAATGCGGTCCGCAATACGGGCACGGGGCGCACATGTTCGTGTGCAAGAGGCCTAAGAACGAAGTCTGCCTGGAGTTTGTGTGTTCTCCCTGTGCTTGCGTGGGTTTCTTCCAGGTACTCGGGTTTCCTCCCGAAACAAAAACATACTGATAGTTTAGGCTTTTTTCCAAATTGTCCCTAATATAAATGATGGTACAGATCTAGCTGAAAGGAATGATTAATGCGTTAAGTAAATAATGACAAGAAAATGCTGATTTGACTTTTTCCATGGTTTTTAAAGGCTTTTATCATGGGATAACTCTCTGACATGTTTTTCTAGTTCCTTTTAGTTCTGCTACATCTGTAATTTCATGTACAGTGCTGCAGAATATGTTGGTGCTACATCATACTCATTCCAGATTGCGCGTGTGAAAAACGCATTGCATCCAGATGCTGCAGGAAAAACGCTGAATATAAAATATGCTGAGATTTATCCTGAAAGAAAAGATGACGTGTGAAAAACATGTACACAGGCCCACTGAAATGTATGGGTCAGGATTCAGTCTAGATGCTATGTGTTCGCTATACGCATCGCATTCGGACAGAAAACATGCTCGTTTAAAATCAGCCTTAGGCTACATGCACACGACCGTTGCCTGCCTCCGCGTCCGCTCCATCCGCAAATTTTACGTCCGTCAAAAAAAAACGGATGACGGACCGTTTTTTTGACGGATCAGTTTTTTTTGGAAGATCCATTGTAATAATGCCTATCCTTGTCCTTGTAGGACATGCTCTATTTTTTTGACGGAAAGTAAACACGGACCACGGATGCGGAACAAAAACGGTTAACCATCCGCATTTTTTGACGGACCCATTGAAATGAATGGGGAAGCATCCTATCCATGAAAAAAACCGGAACGGACGCGGAAACAAACAGCGGTCGCGTGCATGAGGCCTAAGAGGACCTGAGCGATGAAGACTCTTTGGAAGAGATCTCCTGGTGGCTGCCCCCATGGCTAACCACAGGTGCATCTACATAATGCACACTAGAAATATTGGGGGAGGGGGCCCAGGAACAAAAAAAGATAAAAACTCTGGAATACTCGCAGGACAGCAGAATGGACATACAGATTTCATGCAGCCCCATTGAAATGAATGGGTCCGCATGAGATCTGCAAAAAATGCTACTCTGACTAAACCTAAAGCTACTTATAGTAAATATAGCCACAAAACTGTGTATGAATTTCCCAGGACACAATAAATATCCTGTATGCTAGAAATAAATGAAACGTGATGCAGATGATATCTATAAAATAATCTAGCAAACCTGTAATTTTACAACTGCATTAGGCTGCTCAGAAGCTGAAAGGCTGCTTTCTATGAATTCCAAAAGGATGCTTTTTCTTCAATTGTGCTGTAATCCACACCGGTAGGCAGCTTAATAGCTGTTAAAAACCAAAGTACATATTCATCATTTACTTATTAGACGTAAGCGAGGAGCATAGCACGCTGTCACAGATGTATAGTAAGGAGGAGCATATAGGCCCATGAATTTTTAAGCACATCGGGTTAATGCATAATGAAGGCTGATTACACAGTCTGTTTCATTCAGTGTAAATCATTAGTGAAATTGCATTAGCATGAAAGATAAGAGAGAGTTGCGATATCCTCCTTGGTACATAATAATAACTGCAAATGACATTGAGGGCTGCGTCTGCTGGCATAACATAAACCACAGGGGACCGAACAGCTAGCAGGAGGATTTCACGTCCTCTTAAAGTGACAGTCCCAATAGGATAAAAGAACTTGTAAACAAGTTAGCACTGGGACATAATCACAGGAATTGCTTGTAGCAGCCACCTTTCTTGAGCAGGGATGTAACAAGCTCGTTTTATAGCGTTTGCTAACTACTCTTTGCCTAAAAGCTGACAAATATAGGAAACTGCCTGTTTATTAAAGTGTATATCCAACTTTCAACAAAATGTTGTATATAGAATCAGTGCATAGAGAAGTAAGCAGGGGCGTAGCTAACGGCTCATGGGCCCTGGTGCAAGAGTTCAGCTTGGGCCCCCCTTCCCTTGGTGCTTTGTGTGTCTTCTTAAGCGGCACAAGGGTCTTTGGGCCCCCTCAGGCTCCTGGGCCCAGTAGCGACTGCTACCTCTGCACCCCCTATAGCTACGCCCCTGGAAGTAAGGATCAAACCAGGCCCCCACAGAAGGGTTTCCGCCTAAACCCCTTTCAGTGACCTTTGGGCCATTTTTTCCGCTGCCTCATTTGCTAAAAGTTGTTCCTTTAGGCCCCTTTCACACGGGCGTCCGGATAAGAGGCGGGTGCGTTGCGGAAAAATGCGTGATTTTTCAGTGCGAGTGCAAAGCGTTTTAATGCGTTTTGCACGCGCGTGGGAAAAATCGGCATGTTTGGTACCCAGACCCGAACCCGGACTTCATCACTGAAGTTCGGGTTTGGGTTGAGTATTCCGTAGATTTTATTATTTTCCCTTATAACATGGTTATAAGGGGAAATAATAGCATTCTCAATACAGAATGCTTAGTAAAATGTGGATGGAGGGGTTAAAAATAAAAAAATTAACTCACCATATCCACTTGATCGCGTAGTTGTGATCTTTTCTTCAATTATTAGCTGCCGGCTAAAGGACCTGTGATAACTTCACCGAGCGCATCACATGGTCCATCACCATGGTGATGGACCATGTGATTGGACCATGTAATGTGATGTCACCATAGGTCCTTTAGCTGGCAGCTAATGCTTGAAGAAGACAGAAGAGATCGGCAAGTACGCGATCAAGTGGATAAGGTGAGTTATTTTGGCTGTTCCGCACGTCCTATATTTGTCCATATTCTGGATGAAAATAGGATTTCTATTGATGGGAGTAAGAAAAGTACAGAATGTGCATGAAAGCCAAACTTATTTTGCGAACCGAAATGCAGAAACAGCTGTCTGCATGAAGCCTTAGACCCCTTTCACATCAGCGTTTTTGCTTTCCGTCCTAGAGTTCCGTCCTCGGGGCTCTAGGACGGAAAGATACTGATCAGGATTATCCTAATGCATCCTGAATGGAGAGAAATCCGTTCAGGATGCATCAGGATGTCTTCCGTTCAGTATGTGAACGTTTTTTGGACGTTGACAAAACCGTAGCATGCTGCGGATTTGTGTCCGTCCAAAAATCCGGAAGACATGCCGTTATGCCGGATCCGGAATTAATGCCCATTGAAGTGCATTAATCCGGATTCGGCCTTAAGCTAAACGTTGTTTCGGCGCATGGCCGGATCCGACGTTTAGCTTTTTCTCAATGGTTACCATGGCAGCCAGGACGCTAAAGTGCCGGCTGCCATGGTAAAGTGTAGTGGGGAGTGGGGGAGCAGTATACTTACCATCCGTGCGGCTCCCGGGGCGCTCCAGAGTGACGTCAGGGCGCCCCACACGCATGGATCACGTGATCGCATGGACCACGTGATCCATGCGCATGGGGCGCTCTGACGTCATTCTGGAGCGCCCCGGGAGCCGCACGGACAGTAAGTATACCGCTCTCCCGCTCCCCACTACTACTATGGCAACCAGGACTTTAATAGCGTCCTGGCTGCCATAGTAACCTGAAAGCATTTTGAAGACTGATCAGGATCCTGATCAGTCTTCTAATGCTTTCAGGCGAGTTGCGTTCTGACGAATCCGGCGGGACGGAAGTGCCCGCCGGATCCTCAGAACGCAAGTGTGAAAGAGGCCTTAGGCTAGGGCTAGTCTCCAGACCTGAACACCATCGAAAATCTTTGGAGGAAGCTGAAACTCAATGTAGCGACAGCCCCAAAACCTGAAAGATCTGGAGAAGATCTGTATGGAGCATCCCTGCTGCAGTCTGTGAAAACTTGGTCAAGAACTACAGGAAACATCTGACCTCAATAATTGCAAACAAAGGTTTCTGTACCAAATATTAAGTTATGTTTTTTCATTTTTATGCAATAAAAAGCAAATTAATTATGTAAAAATCATACAATGTAATTTTCTGGATTTTTATTTTTAGATTCTGTCTCTCACAATTGAAATGTACCAACAATAAAAATTACATTGCTCTCTATTCTTTGTCGGTGGGAAAATGTACAACATCTCGAGTGTATCAAATACTTATTTTCCCCACTGTATCTGCGCACACACAGAAGTAGATGCAGCAAGGAAAGTAGTGTAAGTGGTTATGTGGATAAATCACGTGACCGCCACCGTCTTATGTCCTATGGATGCGGAAACCACTGCTCTGCAAAGTTTACATATTTCAGTCAAGGACAGCGCATAGTTGCCAACTATCCCGAATTTGCTGGGAGTGTCCCTGATTTTCAGAGACAGTCCCAGAAAATTCAGGCTGTCCTGGGCCAAAAATGGAAGGGGCTAACATAAACACCACCCATAAGTGCCCATTTCCCAGTCAGGGTCAAGTGGCAAACCCCTTTAAAGAGATTTTCCAGTTTGCATCAATAAACTTAAAAATAATTATTTATAAAGGTAGCTGTACATTTTGTGATGTATTTCTTTTATCTTCAATCATCTGTTCTGGGCTGTGGTCACATGACCATGTCCATGCAGATCTTTCTTATTTCCTGCGATGTTATGTCCATGGGCGTGTCAGTGATAGGGGAGTGTCTATATAACTAGCTGGTGGGAGGAGCTATAGACTAGCTGGGTGTTGTTAGGGGCACTAATAGGGGAGTGTCTATGTAACTAGCTGGGTGGGAGGAGCTATAAACCAGCTGGGTGTTGTTAGGGGCACTAATAGGGGAGTGTCTATGTAACTAGCTGGGTGGGAGGAGCTATAAACTAGCTGGGTGTTGTTAGGGGCAGTAATAGAGGAGTGTCTATGTAACTAGCTGGGTGGGAGGAGCTATAAAATAGCTGGGTGTTCTTAGGGGCAGTGATAGGGGAGTGTCTATGTAACTAGCTGGGTGGGAGGAGCTATAAACCAGCTGGGTGTTAGTAGGGGCAGTAATAGGGGAGTGTTTATGTAACTGGCTGGGTGTACATGAGGTACATGTACGTGAGGTAAGCAACTACATGAGCATATCTGTTAAAAACCATAGTGATCCCGGAAAACCATTGTGTGATGATTATGAAATAATACAGTAAATGAGGCAATTGTAAGTTGTCAGAGTTATATCTAAACTGCGACTCCTTGATTTTGGTGGAAAAAGATGACATTTTATGGCCTCTTTCAGTCATTTCATAGGTTTTATTTAGTACCATCGCAGCAGACACCCAGCAGTCATGAATCTGTACCTCAAGTAAGAGATAAGTCATGAAATGTCCTTGTGAGACGTGGACACAGGAATGGGCAGCAGCTACTTCTGGATTCTATTTGCATCCTTTGTCTCCAGTAGAAATGTATTAACCATTATTTATCTTGACCACGTAGACGTAATTCACTGCTAGCTCCGCTCTCCCTCCCATATTACAAGAGCACAGCAGTTTCTATGGGCAATAAAAGTGGTGTATGTTTTCCCATAGAAGTACATAGACAAATATATAATGTTAACAACATCGGCACAAGAAGGCACAAGCCTTATTCTAGTTGTCAGAACTATGCTAATAAGGAAAACACATATACTGTTCATACTTATGTGTATATGACTAATCTTTCATCTAAATCCACAATTAAAGGGCCTTTTACACTGGCCGATGATAGGAAACGAACATCTTTTATAAAATGCTCGCTGGTCTGCAGCACATTTCCCATGTAAATATGAGATGTGCTGGCGACATAATGTAAATTACATGGGGGATGAACAATCGTACTAACGATCATTCATTAGCCATGTAATTTCCATCAGCCTATGTGAAGGCTCTTTAATGGGTATCTGTCAGCAGATTTGTACCTATGATACTGGCTGACCTGTTACATGTGCGCTTGGCAGCTGAAGGCATCTGTGTTGGTCCCATGTTCATATGTGCCCGCATTGCTGAGAAAAATAATGGGCCTTTAGAGCAATGGGGCTGTTGCCTTTACTCCTAGAGGCTTAGTTTTCTTTGCACGTTCCACGCCCTCTGCACTTTGATTGATAGGGCCTGGTGTGATGATCTTTACACTGCCTGGTTCTGACAATCAAAGTGCAGAGGGCGCAGCAGTTGAAGAGTGAGCAGAACCTCTAAGTGTAACGGCAACGCCTCTAGGAGTAATGGCAACACCCCCATTGCTCCTAGAGGCTCGTTTGCATATATTAAGACATCATTTTTCTCAGCAATGCGGGCACATAGGAACATGGGACCAACACAGATGTCTTCAGCTGCCAAGTGCACATGTAACAGGTCAGCCAGTGTCATAGGTACAGACAGTGTTGGACTTGGGTGCCTAGGGCCTACCAGTAAAATTTATTTTGGAGGCCCACTATACGGATACATTCAAATACAATAAATATTCCAACAAGTTTTTTACATGAACATAGGCTGGTTGAGGTGCTGTACATTGAATATATATATGTAGTGCAGTAAATCTAATGTGTTATGTGCCACTTATGCAGGAGGTAGGAGACTAGGGGCCTACGGGGGTTCCCCTGTACCCCTGTGGGCCAGTCCGAGCCTGGGTACAGATCTGCTGACAGATGCTCTTTTAACAAACACTGATTTACTGGTTTTATAGCATTTTGATACAGGGTGAGGAATGGGGAAGTGAATCTTTGCCCCAAGTGAAGAAAAGGCCAGTTATGGTTCTGGCCAATCGGGCCATGTAAAAGAACCCCACATGTTGGTCCTTTCTAGGTTGTTTTCATAAATCTTATAGGCTTTAATGGAGAAAGCTGCGGACATGTGAGGTCACCTTTCTACTTAGTCTATGTGTGACTTACCAGCTCTGTGTCAGTGCTTCTATCTCCTTGTTCTAGAGATCGGTGGAGGTCTCAGCACTCCGACCCCCAAAACCTTTGATGTCACTATGACATATCAAAAGTTTTGCTAAAGTGCAAGTACTAACCAAACACATGCTGGTGTGTGGCAGTGGATGTGTGCCCCCCGACTAATAAGGGAATTGCTAGTAGTTAGAGATCCCCCTGTTTACTGGCAGGTCCATACAATGGAGGGCAGGAGATGTGAGTGCTGGGGTGGGGAATGAACACAGACTGTGGAGTTAGGGGGCTCTCCAGTGTACAGGAGGGGGAAGTTATGGGGTACAGTGTATTATGGGGTACAGTACAGTGCAATATCAGGGGTGTCTCTATGATTCATGTGACCACAGCATACCAAAACTCTCCTGGGACTAAAATACATTTGTATAAAATATAGAGAAGGTAACCAGTGGCACTACACTGCACCTATAGTTAATTTGGATACCAATAGCGAGGAGTGATGCCTCACGGTGGTGCTCAGCCTGTAGCAGCAGTAAGTATACAAGTATCTTCAAGCGAAGGAGAATATTAAAACGAGCGGCACTCACCGATTATAGAGGGGTACGCTTTATTTCATAGCAGGAGGGGGGTACATACGGTGCTATGAAATAAAGCGCACCCCTCTACAATCGGTGAGTGCCGCTCGTTTTAATATTCTCCTTCGCTTGAAGATACTAAAATACATTTGTCCTTACTGCATAGCTAGGGACAACCTCCATTTCCCTTAGACTCCGCACCCTAGTCGACCCAGAGCAAAAACAGCTGCCGCCATAAGAGCCCACATTAAAGTCTACAAATGTGCATAAGGCACATATAAATGCAAAAAAATTAAAATAGAAACCATAACTTTGAAATTCTATTGTGGCTGCCATTTATCAATCTGATTTTTGTTTTCATCCTATAGTGTTGCATTTTGGACCCCTATGTTCACAATGTATTTCTGCTCTCCCTGTCTGCATGTGATTCACTGGTGTCACAGAGTTCAGTCACAATGCAGACTAAGGATACTTTCACACTAGCGTTTTTTGCGGATCCGTCATGGATCTGCAAACGCTTCCGTTGCAATAAAACAACTGCATGCATCCGTCATGAATGGATCCGGTTGTATTATGTCTTCTATAGCCATGACGGATCCGTCATGAACACTATTGAAAGTCAATGGGGGACGGATCCGTTTTCTGTTGTGCCAGATTGTGTCAGAGAAAAGGGATCCATCCCCATTGACTTCGCACGCAGTGTTTTGGTGTCGGCCTCCAGGGCGGAATAGTGACTGAATGGAGGCAAACTGATGCATTCTGAGCGGATCCTTTTCCATTCAGAATGCATTAAGGCTCTTTCACACTTGCGTTTTTGTTTTCCGGCATAGAGATCCGTCGTAAAAATCCTGATCAGTTTTATCCCCATGCATTCTGAATGGAGAGAAATCGGTTCAGGATGCATCAGGATGTCTTCAGTTCAGGACCGGAACGTTTTTTTGCCGGAGAAAATACCGCAGCATGCTGCGCTTTTTTCTCCGGCCAAAAATCCTGAACACTTGCCGCAAGGCCGGATATGGAATTAATGCCCATTGAAAGGCATTAATCCGGATCCGGCCTTAAGCAAAACGTCGTTTCGGCACATCGCCGGATCCGACGTTTAGCGTTTTCTCAATGGTTACCATGGCAGCCAGGACGCTAAAGTCCCGGCTGCCATGGTAAAGTGTAGTGGGGAGTGGGGGAGCAGTATACTTACAGTCCGTGCGGCTCCCGGGGCGCTCCAGAGTGACGTCAGGGCTCCCCAGACGCATGGATCATGTGATTGCATGGATCACGTGACCATTGCGCATGGGGCGCTCTGACATCATTCTGGAGCGCCCCGGGAGCCGCACGGACTGTAAGAATACTGCTCCCCCGCGCCCCACTACTACTATGGCAACCAGGACTTTAATAGCGTCCTGGCTGCCATAGTAACACTGAAAGCATTTTGAAGACTGATCAGTCTTCAAATGCTTTTAGGTCACTTGCGTTGTGACGGATCCGGCGGGCATTTCTGGCAACGGAAGTGCACACCGGATCCTAACAACGCAAGTGTGAAAGAGGCCTTAGGCAAAACTGTTCCGTTTTGGATCGCTTCTGAGAGCCCATGACGGATCTTACAAACGGAAAGGGTACTTTCACACTCGTACTTTCCATTGCCTGAACTGCCTGCCTGATCAGGCAAACTGTATGCAAACGTGTGTCATTTTTTCTGACTGATCAGGCATTTTTCAGACTGATCAGGTCTGAAAAATGCCTGATCAGTTAGAAAAATGCCTGATCAGTCAGAAAAATGCATTGCAATACCGAATCCGTTTTTCCGGTGTCATCAGGCAAAACGGATCTGGTATTTTTTTCCCCCCACATTTTTAAAGGTCTGCACATGCGAGGATCAGAATGCCGGATCCGTCATTGCGTTATTTTTAATGCCGGATCCGTCACTAATACATTCCGGCAACTGATCAGGCATTTTGGACGGAGATAATACCGCAGCATGCGGTATTTCCTCCGTCCAAAACGCCTAACAGTGACTGAACTGAAGACATCCTGATGCATCCTGAACGGATTTCTCTCCATTCAGAATGCATTGGGATAAAACTGATCAGTTATTTTCCGGTATTGAGCCCCTAGGACGGAACTCAATGCCGGAAAAGAAAAACGCAAGTGTGAAAGTACCCAAAGCCAACGCTAGTGTGAAAGTAGCCTAAACTGACAAATAATGCGCCCTCTAGTGACAATATTTACAGACACACAATAAAACCATGAAAAATATTCTAAAATCCCCACCAACCAGTAAAAACGGACCCTGCAAAATATAATTATCAGATAAACACTGAATAAAAAGTAAATAAAAAAATGTAAAGCCTAACTAAGTTTTCAAAGCTGTTCTGGCAATGTATGAAAATACTTCTGTCAGTCTGAAATCTCCCCTGGTTCCGTTTTCATCCACAGATCTTAGAATTCTGGGACATGAAGCAGTTTGTGCTGGGTGACTAGGAAGCTGTGGTTTTAGCGTGCAGCCACACATGGTGAGTCTGCTGTGGATTTTCCCATGCTGTGGAGGAGATCGCTGCATGTAATAGCAGCGATCTCCTCCAGCAACGTGCAGACGATTTCTGGGAAGGACCGCTTCCTTCTTGACAATCGACTGTAAGATCACTAAATGTAATACAGGCTTTACTAAAAGTGCCTTTTTCTACCTTTCAGCACAAACTAATGTTTCGGCAAATGTCGAAACTGAAAAAAAAGTCTAGATGGCCGATTCCCTATTTTTGGTCACTTTACCTCCCATAAAAGTTAAATAAAAAGTGATCAAAAAGTCGTACACAACCCAAAATGGTATCAATGAAAAGTACAGATTGACCTGCAAAAAATGAGCTCCACACACATAACTCCCAAAAAGTTATAGGCCTCTTTCACAGGCTGGTGCCTTGCGGGAATATGCGCGATTTTTCAGCGCGGGTGCAATAGTTTGTAATGCGTTTTGCACGCACGTGTGAAAAATCGCCATGTTTGGTACCCAGACCCGAAGCCGGACTTCATCACTAGTCCGGTTTCGGGTAGAGTATTCTGGAGAATTTATTATTTTCCCTTATAACCATGTTATAAGGGAAAATAATAAAGATCGGGTCCCGTTGCTAAGCAACCATGCGGGAAAATCACACTGCATCCGCACTTGCTTGCGGATGATTGCGATTTTCCCGCAGCTCCATTCACTTCTATGGGGCCTGCGTTGCGTGAAAAACGCACAATATAGAGCATGCTGCGATTTTCACGCAACGCAGAAATGATGCGTGAAAATCATCGCTCATGTGCACAGCCCCATAGAAATGAATGGGTCCGGATTCAGTGCGGGTGCAATGCGTCCTCCTCACGCATTGCACCCGCGCGGAAAACTCGCCCGTGTTAAAGGGGCCATAGGGGTTTCAGAATATGGCAAGGAAAATATTTTTTTTTTAAAGGTTTTTCTTTTGTTTTCAGCATTAAAATGCAAGAAAAACTATACGTATGTGATATCGCCATAATGGTCATTTTTACAGCATAGTGGACGCTGTAAAAAAAATCCCATAAAACTGTTTTAAGAACTGGCTGTTTTTACCTCATTTGGAAAGTCAGTTTTAGAACATAGTGAATGCTATAAAAAAAAATATATAAAACTTGCGGAATTGCGTTTTGTTTTTTCAATTTTGCCCTATTTGGAATTTTTTTTGTCCAGCTCCTCACCACACTGTATGCAATATTAAATGGTGGCATTAGAGAATGCAACTTGTCCCACAAAAAACAAGCCCTCATATGACTATGTGAATGGAAAAATAAAAAAAGTTATGACTCCAGAAAGGCAGGGAGTGAAAAACGAAAAAAAAAAAACAAAAAAAAAACAAACAAAAAAAATCAGGGGCCTAAAGTGTTAAAGGGCAAAATGTCATTGCTTTCAAATACATTTTTTTGGGCCATTTTTTATAGCATAAGGTACCACTAGATTACCCTTTTAAATGGTATCTACATTTCTACCAGGGTCGTTCTTTTATTTACTTATACTGTATCATTTATTATATTTATTATTTTGCTTATTCATTTACTTATGTATGTGTTTATTTCCCACTCTGTGCCACCAGAATGTCATATAAGACCTATGGAGGAGATACACTGCCGCTTCCCTTTCTGTATACATGGCGCTCACTTAGCCCCGTGTGTACAGAAGGGTAGAACCAGTAATAGACTCTCCTGCATGATTTCTGTGCAGGTTGTTGACTCTGCAACGACCTTCAGAAATGTCCCTGTAGAGTTAAATGTGGACCAACCATACATTTTAATGAATGTGGGTGTCCGTAAGCATCAGCAGGGTATGTTCAGGATAGGTCATCAGTATCTGATTGCCCAGGACCCCCGCCGATCAGCTGTTTAAGAAGACACTCCGTGAGCGCCATGGCCTTCTATGTGCTCACCAAGCACAGCGCCGTACATTGTATAGTGGCTGTGCTTGGTATCGCGCTCAGCTCCACTCACGTCAATGGTGCTGAGCGCGATACCAAGCACAGCCGCTATATAACGTACGGCGCTGTGCTTGGTGAGCACATAGAAGGCCATGGCGCTCACAGGAGTGTCTTCTCAAACAGCTGACGGTTTTTTTTTTCCCCACTCATCCATACTGTGGAAAAAAAGAAGTAACATGTTTATTAGCGTTGAGCGAACTTGTTTTTTCAAGTTTAGCATACAAGGTTCGGGTTATCTAAGAATTTATTTTTGGATTCCGCTACCACGAACCATAAATCTAAAATTTGCACATTATGCATATATGAAAATGTTAGGCAATTGCTTTATAAGCAATTGTCTAAACTAGAGCTACAATAGAGGCACAGATAATGACCACATCCATATTAGGTTTATTACATACAAATTACATTTCAGTTTAATATAAATTCCTTGTACAGCTTTGAATTCACAAGAACAGCTGGACATGGAGGCTGACAGGCTAGACGTGATCCCACGGCCAGGGCAGCAACCTGTCCTCGTCCTGCACTGCGCTCAACGGAACTGTGCAACCGCTAAAATCCTCCCCGCGGCCGCAACGCGCCGCAATGCATGCTGGGCAATGTAGTCTGCTACCTCGCTCGTCCAACGAACCGCCCGGCGGCAGAGGACTACAAATCCCATCAGCGACTGAGAAACCAGGAAAAACAACCTGTGTGGCTGAGCGCTCAGTGCTCTTCACCAGCAACCATTCAAACGTGTGCGCGATGGGAAGAAGTGAGTAATAATGCTGCTTTACATGTCTGTTATGTGACTTCCCGTGTGCATAATAGAAGGATGTGCAAGTCTGGGAATTCTGCTTTATTGTAGATATCATAGCATTCATGTATAAGGGGAAATAGCAAAGAAAAAAAAAAAAAGTCTTCAGTAAATAGTATTGGCAACCTATAGGGTCTCTATAATAAGGCTTCATACAAATGGCAGAACCTGCCTCCTGTATGATGCAGCTGTAGACACTGTGCCGCCATATAAGCGGTTCTTTCTCTCCCAGAGCTTCCGGGGGAGATATCTGAGGGAGCATGCTTTTCATGGATTTCTTGGAAAATCTGCGCTGCTGTATCCAAGGCATATGGCGGTACGCTAGGCTCCATAGGTTTCTATGGGTGCTATTATATGGCTATATGTATATATTAAATTGCTCTGCATCACATTCAGAAATATTGCAAATGTTCCGCCCAGATTTCCGAGCTGAAAATCCGTAGCTTATTACAGAGAGCTTTTAAAGAGCATCAATCAGCAGGTTTGTACCTATGACACCGGCTGACCTGTTACTTGTGTGCTTTTCAGCTGAAGGCATTTGTGTTGGCCCCATGTTCATATGTGTCCGCATTGCTGAGAAAAATGATGGTTTAATATATGCAAATGAGCCTCTAGGGGCAACGGGGGCGTTACCATTACACCTAGAGGCTCTGCTCTCTCTGCATCTGCCGCGCCCTCTGCACTTTGATTGACAAAGCCATGCAGTAGAAATATCATCACACCTAGCCCTGTCAATCAAAGTGCAGAGAGAGCAGAGCCTCTAGTTGTAATGGTAACGCCCCCATTGTTCCTAGAGGCTCATTTGCATATAAAAAACATCATTTTTCTCAGCAATGCGGGCACATATGAACATGGGACCAACACAGACGCCTTCAGCTGCCAAGTGCACATGTAACAGGTCAGCCAGCTACAAATCTGCGGACAGATGCAATTTAATAAATCTGTTTTCATTCACAAACATATCTGCAATACATTTGCTGCAGGTCGTCATCCAGCTTTGCCAGAAACTAGCAGGATAGGAGCACACCGTATAGCTGAATGTAGCCACGCCCTAGCAATGGGCGTGCAATTTTTCCGCAAAATGGTGTAGCTGCCGGAGGTGAGTGGAGCTCAGTCACCTGAATGGAAGAATTAATGACTAACCATGAGCGTAAAACTCCCAGACAGATATTTACTGTGATAACGCTTTCTTTTAGCTGGAATATCTATGTATTTTTATGTAATCCTTTGCCATACTGTTGATAACCCGACGTTTTACCTCTGTAGAGGCCTCCTGAACCCTCTGCCTGGTGATGAAGACCTGAGATCACGGAGCCGCATTCCAGTTACAAAATGTAAACCCCTTTACTGTTACTCCCTGAGCCGCCATGAGCACTGAGGTCAGCCCGCAACCCAGCGCAGCGCCGCTAAGGACACGCAGAAGATTCTATTCAAGGGCTGGGACTGTGAAGAATGTCTGTCTCCTCGCCAGCAGGAGGTCCCTGGGATCCTTCCCAAGAGCCTCCTACAATCATCACAGGATCAACATGGATATTTTAAGGAAAATTGTCTGCAAGGTAATGTGACTGCTGCTGTGTTCGCTCTTTACTGGAATGTATTACACAAGATACCGTATTTTTCACCCTATAAGACGCACCGGCCCATAAGACGCCCAGGTTTTAGAGGGTGAAAATAGGAAAAAAAATATTTTGGACAAAAAAGTGTTAAAACTTTTAATAAAATAATAGACCATTGGATGACAATGTTATGGGGGGGGGGGGATCTGCCACTAACACAATGTTATGGCAGTACCATAATCTGCCGTTGACAGAAGTTTATTGGGGTACGGTATTCCACTGCTGACACAATGTTATGGGGGGGATCTGCTGCTCACACACATATGGGGGGGATCTGCCTCTGACACAACTTTATGGGGGGGAATCTGCTGCTGATACACTTATTGGGAAAGGAGGGGGATCCAGTGACACTTTAAGGCGTCCTGCAGACATCCGTTGAGCATGGTCCGTGATATCCCAACCTGCCATCCTGCTGAGCGCACGGCGTCATAGCAACCAAAGACGTCATGCAGTCAGCAGGACGGCAGGCTGGGATATCCTGGACCATGCTCCACGGATGTCTGCATGATGCCTTAATAAGGGGGTCACTTTATTTGGAGCGGCGTCACTTTATTTGGAGCGACGTCACTTTATTTGGGGTGGGGGGGGCACATTATCAGCAGTCATGGTACATTCTCCTTCACGTCTGAGGTACCAGTATGTCTTAAATGTGAAGGAGAATGTACCATGATATCACCTCAACAGAAAATGGCATGTATTGGTACCCTACCTAAACCACTGTAGGCGCAGGTAGGCGGCAGTGTGACACAGAGTGCCTGCTCCACCCCTCTTCCTGCCTGTTTCAGCGCCCCAGCTTTCTTCCCTCCTCCCTCCTAGCACTCGCAGCCCGGTCCTACACAGCATCCAGGCGCAGGCATACTAAATGTGACAGTCTGCTTTGCTGTTCGCGACTTTTCTTCCTCCTCCCTCCAAGCACTTTGGATGGCGGAACATGCGGTACACAGCGCAGGCAGCAGGGAACAGGCATATGAGACGCTCTGCTCCCTGGCTGTACGCCGACTTTCCTCCATCATCATCCTTCTCCCTCAGTAACAGCGCTTCCTGCCATAAGCGCTGACATGCCGCCTGTACCAGTTCCTTACACCCGCAGCGCCTCCAGCAGCAAAGCGCAACAGGTACAAGCCTTTTTCCCCTCTATATTCACCCTATAAGACGCACTGACTTTTTCCCCTCGTCTTATAGGGCGAAAAATACGGTAGTCTGGGGTGTGACAGATGTAATGTCCTGATAATGATGGGCGTCTTCATGAACATGTGCCTTAGGGCTCATGCACACGACCATATGTATTTTGCTGTCCGCAAAACACGGATCCACAAAAAATACGGATGACGTCCGTGTGCATTCCGTATTTTGTGGAGCGGAGCAGCTAGCCCTTAATAGAACAGTCCTATCCTTGTCCGTAATGCGGACAACAATAGGACATGTTCTATTGTTTTGCGGAATGGACAGACACAGAATAAACACGGAGTAACTTCCGGAACTGACTCAGAAAGACAATACGGTCGTGTGTATGAGCCCTTAGGATCATTTTTTACCTGCTCAGATCTCATGCGTAGTGTAAGCTGGGAGTATTCCCCATGTTAGATCGCTCTGCCTCTGACATTTGCTACTGTATTACATACAGGGGATATTGACCTCAATGGTAAAGAGAAGTATGTGCACCGTTTAGCATATGTTTTCTTTGGGGCAGCCTCCTGTATAGAAAGCACCATCTACAGTAAAAAACAAAACAAACAAAAACCTCTTGCCCTTCATTGGGTCAATGGGAACTATGGCTGTGTTTGTGTGTTTGGTCTGTATACTGGGATGGGTTTCACATATCGAGATGGGAATAGACCCTTGGTGTAGAGAGAAGTCCAGATAATATCAAGGCTATCGCATTTTCTGTTAACACATCCAAAACTGGGGGGTCATCCTAGCTGAAACCCACCTGGAATGGACAATGCATGTTCTTGAACACAACATGTCTTTAGGGCTACTTTCACATCTGCGTTTTTGCTGGGTCCCTCATGGGATCAGAAAAAACACATCCGGTATATAATACAACCGTCTGCATCTGTTCAGAACGGATCTGGTCTCCCAAATGAACAAGACGGATCCGGCACTAAATCCATTGTAAGTCAATGGGCGCTGGATCAGTTTTTATTTGTGTACAAAAAAACGGATCCGGCACTATCTCAGACAATGGGGGCATATCGCTAGAATATGCCCCCATTGTCTGATAGGTGCGGGTCCCACTGCTGGGACCCGCACCTATATCAAGAACAGAGCAGGGAGAGCTGTGGCTGGAGGACCCTAGATTTTCTGGGGTCCATCCACCACCAAGCGCTGCTCCCCGCCTCTCCTATAGAAGTAAATGGGAGCGCACCCATGCTCCCATTCATTTCTATGGGGCCGACGAAGATAGCCATAGAAAATGAACCGAGGAAGGCTGCGCATTCACTTTCGGGACTCCGTTCTCGACCCGCACCTACAATGGGGGCATATCCTTGCGATATGCCCCCAATGTCTGAGATGGGACAACCCCTTTAAATTGTGTTTCATGATGGATCCGTCTTGCTCAGTATCCCTTGATGCACTCAAATACGCAGTTTGCAGTACTTTTGTGTGCGTCATAGGACTGGAACGGAACGCATTCTGATACACTCGGTTCCGTTCAGTTTTGTCCCCGTTGACAATGAATGGGGACAAAACTGAAGCGTTTCCTCCGGTTTTGAGATCCTATGATGGATCTCAATACCGGGAAGGAAAAAAGCTGCTGTGAAAGTAGCCTTAGGTTATAGAAGACCAGTCGTCTCTCCTGACATGTCTGTTTTAGTAACCTCTTGCTTTCCTCGTATAACAACAATTCTTGAGCCTCTATTCTTCTGTGCCATACCTTTATTATTCCTGCTAGAAGTTATGAATTAATTGCTAGCAGTTTGCAAAGAAGGTCCGGATGGGAGTTTATAGTTGTGGGGGTGTCCCTGCACAGTGTGACACTGGCAGCACTGATTGGATAATGTTAGACTGTGCAGGGACACACCCCCAACTAGTACCACCCATCTGGACCTGCCAGGAATTCGTTCATAACTTCTACCAGAAATAATAAAGGAATGGCACAACATTGAGCCGTAGGAACAGATGCTCCAGAATTGTTATTACATGGGGAATGCAAGTAGTTACTAAATCAGACCTGTCTGGAGAGGCGACAGTCCTCTTTACAGTTTAGACAAAAGCTTCCCATCTTGCATCCACAAGGGGAGGCTTCCTATGGATCCTGTCATCTAGAAAGGTTTCTGAGCTTTTTTTTTTTTTTCCCGAGCATTCATGGAAACAAGTGTCAGTAATGGATTTATAGTAATACTCAAACAGAGGAAAACTAATGGAAACGAGCAAATATTGACATCTACAACCAATGAGATGTTTTATGGTGGCAATAAAAAAAAAATATAGAAATATCTAAATTCTTGTCTTTCAGAAAAAAACTACTTTTAAGAAAGTCTGGTCTAAGCAGTCCAAGTACTCTATCAACTACGTGAACGGAAGAATTTATTTTGCTAACTTTGGCTGTTGTTACAGCAGGTAATTAACGTAAGCGTAAGTATATACTATATACCTTCACGTATCTTAGGCTCTGTTCACACTTGTGTTAGTAGGGTCTGTCTGCTGTCAGTTAATCTCCCTTCTGTTTTCATTGATCATGTACTCACCAGTAAATCACTCCACCATTTTTAAAGCTCCAGTTCTCATCTCCAGTCCATGTTTGCATAGCTGCAGTAGTGACATAGCTGGTTACCCCTAGTAACTGCTGCAGCCAATCGCTAGTATAAGCTGTCTCGTGCTCTGTACTGTTGAGGCCAGCGATTGGCTGCAGTGGTGGGTATACGGCACATCAGTCATGTGAACAAATCACAGCAGGGAGGACCCGAGCCGGGAGTGCTGGGAACTGCGGAGGATTAGGCGGGTATAGGGTCCTTTTCTCAGCAGACTGCCCCCCACAAATCTGACGGTTATCCTCTATCCTCTGGATAGGGCTTAAATTTAAAGAGGACACCTCTCATGACATGTCCATTTTGGTAACTACTTGCATTACCCCGTAATAACAATTCTGGAGCATCTATTCATGAATGAATTGCCAGCAGTCGTCAGTGAAGGTCCAGCTGGGTGTTACCAGTTGGGGGGGGGGGGGCCTGCACAGTCGAGACTTTCCAGTTAGTTCTGCCGGTGTCAGACTGTGCAGGGACGAGATAGGCGTATTCCTGTTTCATAAATGACCCTCCCCACCCCTATGTTTCTGGAAGATTGAGATACAATAGTCATCAGGATAGCAGATTTTATTTTTAGTTTCTCAGAATGTTAAAAGTTCAGATGCAAATGTGTTAAATAAAGTGTGTATCAAGTGATAGGAAATAATTATTATGAATCACTTTTATTACAGTATTGTTACAAAACCACAAAAGCTCTATGAAATGCCCAGATGTTTAAAGTCAGAGAAAATTGAAGATGGGATGCTGTGTGAGTGCCCATTGGTGAGTATGTCTCTAACAGGCTCTTTCTTCAGGGCAGGGTCCCCAAAGTGAAGGAGAGCACATTGTGCGGGTGCTCACCATTCACCACTATAGGAGTTGAGCGAGCATGCTTGGCTATTTTCGGAATTCCCATAGTGGTGAATGGAGAGCACACCGCGCATGCACGGCCACCTCTCCATTCATCTCTACGGGACTGCCGGAAATAGCCAAGCCAGTGTTCAGCTATTATTGGAACTCCCATAGTGGGGAATGGAGGGCGGCGCTCTTGCGCTCCTCGTCACTTCAGGGTAGCTGCACCTATCTGACATTCACAGCATATCCTAACAATATTCAGTGTCTTGGATGAGACAACCTCTTTAATATGGAAGTTGGGATTTCCAATTTGATCTTGCTCTTCAGGGAGAACCTCTTGCTCAGGCTTCTGACTATACTTCTTCACTCATTGCTGTGACTGGCCACAACTGGTTGCTTCGTATTGCTGCTGATACTGGGGAAACTCTACAGAAGGTCTACCTTGGATCGTACAGAAAATTCAGGTAACCGAGCAAAATATCTATAATAGGCAGCATTCACACATGGGTTTTAAGTGACGTTTTTCTGCACACTCAAGTTTTTTTGCAGCGTTTTTTGCACAGGCATTTTTATGATGCGTTATTTACCGTAAAAACGGAAGCTCCATGGATGAGACTTCCATTATCAATGGCTGGAAGAATAGACTTGATTAAGATGGCAGTTCTCCCAAGTATTCTATATGTATTGTTTTCATCTCCAGTAAAAGTATTGCAGAAGATCTTTAACACTATTAATAGGTTAATGCGAGAATTTATATGGAAAAATAAAAATCCCAGGATTAAGTTAGAAATTCCTCAACTGCCAGTTAAAGAGGGGGGAATGGCACTCCCAAATTTTTATATTTATTTTTTGGTGGCACAATTAAGTTATTTAGCAGTAAAAAATTATTCACCGGTTATTAAGAAGCACTTAAAAGAAATAGGATGGAAAGTTGATACGTTTAAAATACTAGAACTTTTGGAAACAGGAACACTAAATCGTACAGGAAGAGTCAATCACGTATTTCAATTAATGGATTTTGTTTGGTTGGAGATTAAAAGAATTATGGGTATTAAAGGTTACACAGAGTTCACCCCATATTAATTTGGATGAAATTCAAACAATTCAACAATATATAGATTGGGAACGTAAAGGAGTTATTTATGTGGCACAACTTCTTTGAAAAGGAGAATTAAAGGGTTTTGATTTACTTAAAAGAGAATTTGGGATACAGAATAGGGATTTCTTTAAATATCTCCAATTAAGAGAAGCAATTAACTCCTTTCCGATAAAACTATATAAATATAGGAAGGCCCAAACAACAAATTTAAAACACCTTATAGACAATAGTAGGTTAAAAGGGAAGGTCTCAAGCAGATATAAGATATTATTAAAAAACAAACAAACTAATATTAAATTGGTGGCAAAAGAGAAATGGAGGAGAGATATCGGCAATATATCAGATGAGCAATGGCAAGAACTACTCAAAAACAGTAACTTGGTCTCAATGAGGGCATCACATAGTGTCCCATTTCTTCTTGTTGCATAGATTATACCGATCTCCAGTTTTTCTAGTGCAGGCATCCTCAAACTTCGGCCCTCCAGCTGTTTCAAAACTACAACTCCCAGCATGCCTGAACAGCCTACAGGTATCAGCCTACAGCAGGGCATTGTGGGAGTTGTAGTTTTACAACAGCTGGAGGGCCGCAGTTTGAGGATGCCTGGTCTAGTGAATGGGCTAGTTAGTGACTATCACTATGAAAACGGAGAGGATAATACATATTAACAGAGGCAAGAAGGATACTTTTCAAAATACATGGAATCCTTGGTTGATTAGTGAACAACCCTTACTCCCTTATCAATGAATAATTTTAGTTTTTATTATAAACTAATATCTTATTTTTATTTAAAGCGAACCTGTCACCGGATTTTTACATCTAAAACGGCTCACAGTACCTTACAGATCTCGTTCTTGTACTTTCCAAGCTGGTGTCATATGTAATTATGCCCTTAGTATTCTTGAAAAAAGGACTTTATAAAGTGCTGGTTCCATGCGTCTGCAGTCACGGCAGAAGTCAAGGAGGCAGACCCTCTGTGACTGCAGACAGTGACTCCTCGCCATACCTCGCCTCTCATCTCTGTGATAGACATTTCTCCCCAACAGCCGGGACCGCGTTCTATCAGGGCGCATGCGCCTGCCCACTCGCAAGCGCGATCCTTCTCATCGCGCCTGCGCAGTCAGTCTCGACGCCGGCCGGCTTTTTTTTCTAATGTAGCTCTTGCGCGCGCGAGCGAAATTAGACAAAAAAAGCCGCCCGGCGTCGGGGGACTGGACTGCGCAGGCGCGATTAAGAAAGGGGATCGCGCTTCCCTCGGCGCGATGCTCGGGATCGTGCTTGCGAAGTGGGCAAGGGCGCATGCGCCCTGATAGAAGCGCGGTCCCGGCTGTTGGGGAGAACTGTCTATCACAGGGATGAGAGGCGGGGGAGTCACTGTCTGCAGTCACAGAGGGTCTGCCTCCTTGACTTCTGCCGTGACTGCAGACGCATGGAACCAGCACTTTATAAAGTCCTTTTTTCAAGAATACTAAGGGCATAATTACATATGACACCAGCTTGGAAAGTACAAGAACGAGATCTGTAAGGTACTGTGAGCCGTTTTAGATGTAAAAATCCGGTGACCGGTTCGCTTTAAAAAAAAAAAAAATTTTTCTCTGTCTCTCTTTAGTTTTTCAGGGGTGAGGGGTGGCTTTGGGGATATAAAGGAAAAAAAAGAAAAAGGTTGATTTTGTAATTGTTTGTATTATTGTAATTTTTGTAACTGAATAAATGTCATACTTTGGAAAAAAAACAAAAAACGGCAGCTCCAGAAAGTCTATGAGAAATATGAAACGTGTATGCTTTTTCTTTTTTTTTTGCTACTGAAGTTTTTGTTAGTTAAGCGGCGTTTTTGTATTTCTTGCTTCTTTTGAAAACTGGCATGCTGGAGCTTTTGGCTTTTTGAAAAGACCTCCTCGTGTGGAATAAACAAAAAACTACTGTTAAGCCACACTGAGTGCAAAAAAATGGCAGAAAGAAAACTCAAAAACACAGGTGGACAAAAAAAAGAAACAACATTTATTCTAGCTTTTTTTTTTTTGGGCAGGGGCCAAATTCATGTGTTTAAGGACACATAAAACTAGTTTAAAGGCTATGGGCAACTAGCGAGCCAATTGTTTTTATTATTGATTTATTTCTTATTGTATTATTATTATTGTATTTCAGAATAATAAACATTTTTGTAATAGTTTTTTTATTAAAAGTTTTTGCACAGTTTGGCTTCTGCAGCGTCTACGTTTCACACTATTTAGCAGCTGCGGAAAGACGTTCTGTGATAAATAAATAAGCCTTGATTTGTGCAAAAATCAGCTTAGTTAAAAATTTAGCCAGGTCTGATTGGTGCCAGAGAACAAGCTGTCGGATCGATGGTCTGATGGATTTATCACAGAACAGCTTACTGCAACTGCTATATAGTGTGAAAATAGCAGCTGTAAAAGCCAAACAGTGCAATATTTTAAATAAAAACCTATTACAAAAATGTTTAGTAATCCCAAATACATGTAAGTCAATAACAAAATGTGAACGTATCCTTTAAATGTCTGAGGCTCCGCAAGGAGTTTTGGAGGACTGTGCTATATTTTGACTTCAAAGTTCCTTTATTCCCCCCAGGTGTCAGTAATAGTTTACTCATATGTGCGGTTTATGTCTTGTGCTGTAGGACTTTGACTTTATTCACACGGAAACAATATTATTCTGTGGATTTTTTTTTTTAACAGGTATATTACATGGAACGTCCCCCAAGAGACATTAGTGGTAAAGTCAATTCAGAAGAATAGTGTTTCTGAAAATGAGGTATGTGATATTTGTAAGCACATGCATCTTTTATTGCATCCTTTGTCATGTTGCTGCCTGAGTTGTGCTTTTCTCACCTACATGTTTTATGGCAATTTGACCCTATTAAGGTACACTACCTGTTGGCAGAGTGCGACTGAGCAGTATGTTCAAAGAGGTTGTCACATTAAAGGGGTTGTGCAGCCAGTAATATTGATGACTTATCCTCAGTAGTGTTGAGCGAACTTGTTTTTTTTAAGTTCGGCGTCCAAAGTTCGGGTTCTCGAAGAATCCCGTTATGGATTCCAAATTCCGTTATGGTCCGTGGTAGCAGAATCCATAACGGGATTCTTCGAGAACCCGAACTTTGGACGCAGAACTTAAAACACAAATTCGCTCAACACTAATCCTCAGGATAGGTCATCAATATCTGATTAGTTGGGGGTCCGGGGTTTGAAGAGGAGGTGACATTCGTACGAGCGCTACATCCTCTTCAACATTACACTGCATGTCGTCTTGGCGGCGCCGCGTAATTACAGGTGCTCGTTGCATTAATTTGAATGGAACAAGCACTTGTAATTATACTCCTCCGCTGCTGCAAGCAGTGTAATCTGGAAGAGGAAGTAGCAATTGTACTAATGCCGGATGCTCTTTAAACCCCAGAACCCCAACCAATCAGATATTGATGACCTATCCTGTGGAAAAGTCATCAATATTACTGTCTACACAACCCCGTTAAGACAAATTATCCACAGGATAGACGATAAGTGTCTGATTGTCAGGGGTCTGCTAGGGCCCCGCTGATTGTGAGCGCAGGAGCCCGTGCTCCCTGTTTGAATGGGGTGGCAGGCATGCATTCCTGCTGCCGCGCTGTTCACCTCTGCCAGAGATAGTCGAGCGTTTGTACTCAGCTATCTCCAGCAGCCCCTTAGAGCTGAATGGAGCGGCAGCATGCATGTGTGTCCTCCGCTCAAACAGAAGAACAAGGGCCCACATTCTTGTGATTGGCGATCGGACCCTCGCCGATCAGACATTTATATCTACAGACAAATATATAATTATAGGTTGTCGTAATGAGACAACCCGTTACAGTTGGTTCTGCTCTTGTGTTAGTTCAAACAACACAAATAAAATCTTGTGCCATTTTATAAATATAAGCAAATCGGTACACTGAACATATAGCTGTAAGTCTGTTGTGTTTATGAGTGGAGTGCTCCCTTAGCTTCCTCCAGCCCTTCACACCAGTGTATCTGTATGTAAGTCGCTTCTGATAGGGGGGGGAGGAGGGAACAGATAGAAAGGAATAGGACTATAACCATGGAGATACTTACATAAAACAACTGAAGATTTTAAATTAAAACTATTTAAAATGTTGCTTCATTTTACAGTAAATGCATCAGATTTACTTTTCTGAATTTACTAATTCCTGTTTAATTTCTCTTTTAGCGGAATGTGATGTTCTACTTTGCAGTATTCAACGTGTTCCCGCTCTCACTAGTTGGAGTTCTGGAAATTGATAAAAAGGTAAATTTTTGGTCTACACAACAAGATTTCACCAGTTTCATGCAGCAGCTGTTGGCCGAATGATTGATTGACCCATCTACTCAACAGCTGAACCATGCTTGCATGTTATTTCATTAGAACAAAGGAGGTAAGTGGCTGCCATAAACCCCTGGCACCACTTATCTCAGAGGATACCAATTGATCCGACAAGTTAAAAACCAACAGAGGTCATCAGGGATTGCTGGGAATCTGTCAGCAGTTTTCTCAAAACAAAACTGCTGACATCTAAATGTAGGGGCAGAGGACAGGAGGTAATACATACTTCAGTGACTGCTTTTAATCCAAGTAATGATATAAAAATGAACTTTGATTGCCATTGGCACCCCTCAAGCAAGTGCACTGGGGGCGGACAGCATGCTCGCAGTCTATATGCCGCTCAAAAGCCCCCTCTGCTGAGTGACAGCTGTAGATTGGATGCTACAGCCATCACTCCCAGCAGAGGCAAGGGGCTGTGGAGAGGCTCATATACTTAACATAAAGCACTCCACCCCTGGTGCACTTACGGGAGCGGTGCCCATTGCAAAGTGAATTTTTACATCACTCCTTGCATTAAAAGCAGTGACAGAAGTATTGTTTAACTCCTGTCTGAATCTGTCAGCAGTTTTTCTTCTACACAACTGCTTAAAGACTTTCTTTAAAAATATGTTTGTTGGATCACTCCTGCTTGTGAAAGGAACAATTGTGGAATTGCTATTTGTGCAGTTTTCTAATATAATTTTCTGAGACTATCCTCTGGGTAGGTCATCAGTATTTGATCAGTGGGGGGGGGGTTCCAGGTGTCAGCTGTTTGAGTAGGCACTGGCCTTCTTGCAGCTTATCAAGCACAGCACCGTACATGCTCGGTATTGCAGCTCAGCCCCATTGTTTTGAATGACGTCACTGGCCTAGGAAAAGCAGAGAGAAGGAAGCAGTGATTATAGGAGCCCTGGTGCCTTCTCAAACAGCTGATTGGCGGGGGTCCCGGGTGTCTGACCCCCACCGATCAGATACTGGTGACCTATTCAGAGTATAGGTCATTAGTTAAAAAGTCTCGGGAAAACTCCTTTAATCAGGAGGCGACTCCTTGTCTTCCGGGTTCTGTGTTGAATCAGTGGTTGACCACAAGAGGGCGTGTCTGGCTCTGTATACTTCCTGCCGTTGACCACATAGTTATTAGAATCTTATGAAGGAATTTTGTGAATATTAAGTTCCAAAACCTACATCTAGTTTTACAAAATTGTGGTAGCCAACACTCCTTCTGTCCGTTATGTATCGCAAGACCATATCATCTAATTAGATTGGGGGGTCCTCATTTAATACTTTATTACACTGGCCTATATTTTGGCCGATAATCACTAACAAGCATCCGCATGAACGCTAGTTTACGATCATCTTGCAGTGTAATACTGTTGCCGATTACCCTATGAATGAGCAAACACTCGTTCATTTGGCAATTCTGATTTTTAAGCTTAAAAATCAGCGCTTGCTGACAGCAGATGATTCTGTCTAAGGGCTCATGCACACGACCAGTGTTGTTTTGCGGTCCATTTTTCACGGATCTGTTGTTCTGCATCTGAGGCTTTTTTTTCTCTGATTTAAGTCCTCTTCCGTTCCGTTATTTCATCTGTATGGTTTCCGTATGCGGTCCGTTTTTTGCGGATTGGAAACGGAAACAGTAATTTATTAATCACCAAACACATGAGCAATATGGGCTGGGCATAGCATTTCTACAGTATGGATCCACAAAATACGGATGAAATACGGATGTGTTCCTTGTGCGTTCCGTATTTTTTGCGAACCACTGACTTGAATGCGGCTTCAGACCGTGATTTGTGGACAATAATAGGACATGCACTACTTTTTTGCGGAACGGCCATGCGGACAAACGGAATGCACACGGAGTAACTTCCGTATTTTCTACAGCCCCATTAAAGTGAATGGTTTCGCATACGGGCCGCACAAACAACGGAACGGAAGCGGAAATAAAATACAGTTGTGTGTGTAAGCCGTAATAGTGATCTGCCATCGGCAAACCACTAAACAGCATGGGGACGAGTGATGGCATAGCGATTGCTCCTCCCCATGCTGCGGAGGCAATCGCTGCATGTAATAGCAACAGTCTCCTCCGCTAGCTAGCAAGTGATTGCTGGGAGGGAACTCTTCCTTCCTGACAATCACTTGCTGATCTGCCGGTCTAATACAGGCTTTAGTTCCAAACTGTTTATTGCACCTATACAAGGGTGATTGACTAATCCTGTCTAAAATGTAGACAAACGTAAGGTGGATTTACACGTTCTGAGGAGCAAACGATTATCAGCAAGGAAGCGTCCCTTCCCCACAACTGGCTGCTTGTTCGCTGTGGGATGAAACTCTGCATTTGCATGATGCGATCACCTCCACGGTATTAGGACGAGTGGTCGCTATTACGATCGCTCGTCCACATACAGCTGAATTGTTTCTGTGCCGCAGATCACTTTTTAAACAGCACAGTCTGCTGCCCAGAAACGATAATTTACTTGCCTGCCTAAACAACAGTTTCACCCTTCATCAGATGGTCGGCTGCACCTTTAGACGGGCAGATTGTAGGGAACGAGCAGTCGCAGTAATGTTCGTCCCCAATAATCTGGCCGACTGTCAGCGTGTGTAAATCTACCATTAGACAGGCAGCCTAAAGATGCACCAGATAGTAAAGGAGCCTACCCTATAATAAATAAATTAGTGCTCATGGAAGGGGTGCAATTTCGTAAAAAGCAGCAGTGGAGCTGTAGAAGAGTGTTCCCGAATGTCTTCTGCATGCAGGAGAGTGCAGCCAGGACATGCTCTTCTACAATGCCACTGAGGATCTCCTTTCACGCCCTCGATTAGAGCTCTAAGCAGAATTGGAGGGATGGCACTGTGTATTAGAAAACTACACCTTGTGCCAGTTACTTAAAAAATCGCTCCCCCCCCCCCCCCCCCATTAATTTTTATTACTGCTGCATGCATTCTCAGCCACCAATACATGCAGGTCCTCAGTGCGGCCATTGAGGAGGGGCTGGGTTGACCTGTGTGCAGATGACGGATGTTATTGGTGGGAAAACCCGACTCTGAAATATAAAGTATAAACCATGGAGGTAAGTTATAAAAGGCTACACGCTTTTGTAGCAAAAAAATCTATGATTTTTTTTTTTCTATTTTACACCTAAGGCCACTTTAGATTACGCCCCATGACAGCACCTTTGAGAGATCCTCCCCCATCCGGACAGGAAACAGGAACTTTCCAGATCTTTAAATTGGTCCACCTCCTTCCACCACTCAGTTCTTTCCTGTCCAGGGACAGGTGGCGTTTCTTTCCAGGTCTATCTTCGGGGCTGCAGGACCTCTAGGGTCATGGAGAAAACCTATTGGAGGTACCTGTGGGGGTAAGTCTCCACTAGGAGCCGCTGAGAAGCCCGGCTGTTCCCTTCTTCGGCGCCATGGGGGGATGCCTGTAGCCACCTCATTTTTCCCTGCCCAGGCCGGCGAAGTTCGGCGTGAGGGGGGAGGAGTTCCTCTTCTCTCATTCGCGGCAGGCCGGGCGCGTGTCGCGCCGGAAGTTGCGCCGTGCGTTTCACCGGCCGGAAGGGGAGGGGCCTAGGAACATGGCGGGCGCTGCGCGGCCTATTTGAAAAAGGGAACGCCGGCCAGCCAGGATGGAGGGAGCAGCGACAGCCAGATTCTTGACCGGACGGCCAGATCTTCCCTCCGTCGCCCCCTTAAAGTACCACTATGCAGGAGGAAGGGGAGACTCAACTGCGCACGGACAAACAGGAGCTGCATTCTGAGGCGAGCACGGTACTCCTGGGGGTAAAAGGGGTTAACCCCCACCATCTCCCTTTGGGGAGTTATTAATATGGTCAGATTTAGACTGATCGGGGCTATTTATTAAATGCAGGTGAAAGAAGCCCCAAGAAAAGCTACCCACAAAGCAAGAGCTAGAGAATGTGGAATTTGCAAGCGGAGGTTGAGCCCATCCTACCATAAGGCATGTTGCCAACCTTGTCTGGATAAGTTAGTGGCAGAGGAATCGCCATCTTTATTGCAGAACTTACAGGAGTTAGTTAAAAATGAGGTGCGTTCTTCTGTGGAACATCTTAAAAAGTCCCTACCTAGCTCATCCAGACATAAGAAGGCTCAGACGCTAGTGGAGAATGCTTCAGAATCTGAGTCTGAGGAAGAGGGCGCCATTACAAGCTCAGAATCCTCCTCTGAGGATTTGACCGGGAAACCGTTGTTCAAAGCTGAAGATACAGATCTACTACTGAAGGCGGTTAGGTCCACTATGGAGCTGGAGGAGGAAAAAGAATCCAGGTCTAGGCAAGAGCTTATGTTTGGAAGCCTGAAGCCAAAAAAGTCTAGGGTGTTCCCCATTCAAGATTGTATTAAAGACCTGATTAGACGTGAATGGGAAAAGCCTGATAAAAAATTCTTTATCCCTAGAGCTGTAAAAAGAAAATACCCCTTTGATGATGAAGAAGTATCAGCTTGGCAGGAGATACCCAGGGTAGATGCCCCCGTAGCAAAAATAAATAAAAGGTCTGCTCTCCCATTTGAGGATTTAGGTTCCCTTAAAGACCCTATGGACAAAAGGGCAGACACCTACTTAAGGAAAAATTGGGAGGCATCTACGTCGGCCTTCAAACCTAACATCGCAACTACTTCAGTGGCCAGGTCATTAAAAGTCTGGTTGGAGGAACTAGAGTCTCATATTGAGAACAAGACCCCTAGGGAACAGCTTTTGGAAGCTATCCCAACCATGTCCAGGGCGGTAGATTTTATCTCTGATGCCTCCGCCGACGCATTGAGACTATCTGCTAGAGCGGCTGCTCTGTCTAATTCAGCCAGAAGGTCCCAATGGTTAAAGGGATGGAAAGGTGACGTGGCATCAAAATCTTAACTATGTGCCCTCCCTTGCCAAGGAAATTTTTTGTTTGGGTCAGCCTTGGATGACATTTTAGACAAGGCAGCAGATAGGAAAAAAGGATTTCCAACGCCATCCTTTCCTAAACAAGGGAAGCCCTTTCGGAACATTGAAAGAAAGAGGGGTTTTGGAGATCAAAGGAAAAGAAGAGAGTGGAGGTCTGATAAATCAAAGAGCGTGCTGTTTAAATCTAGACCCCAAACTTCAGGTTTCTCTCAGCAATGACGCCAAGCTCCAGGTAGGCGGTCGTCTTTCTTTCTTTTCTCCTGCCTGGCAAAATATTACCGCAAGCGCCTGGGTAAGGACTATTCTAGAGGAAGGTTACCACCTAGACTTCAAAAAATTCCCACCAAGGAATCTAAAGATCACATCCATAAACCAGCGGTCTCCAAAGCAAGTGGCTCTTATGGAGGAAAAAAACAGTCTTCTGACCAAGGCAGTCCTTGTACCAGTACCAGAAAACGAGCAAGGGGAGGGTTTCTATTCAACCCTATTTTTGGTTCCCAAACCCAATGGTGCATTCCGATTGATAATAAACCTGAACGACCTAAACCAATACCTGACGTATCAGAAATTCAGGATGGAGTGAATATCCTCTACAGTTCTCCATCTGTTCCCCAATTGTGTGATGGCTTCAATAGACATAAAAGATGCCTACTATCATGTACCCATCCATCCATCATCTCAGAAATACCTCAGAATGGCAGTGAAGACGGAGGGGAGGATTATCCATCTACAGTTCAGAGCGCTTCCTTTCGGGATATCACAGGCACCGAGGCTCTTCACAAAGCTAATGGCAGAGGTAATGGCGGAAATAAGAAGATCGGACATCATTATAATCCCATACCTGGACGACCTTCTCCAGTTAGGGCAGTCTCAGGAGGCATTAGTGTCCCAAATACAGGAAGTGCTGGGGACCCTAGCAAGCCTCGGGTGGTTAATAAATTGGGACAGGTCGTCCCTCATTCCAGCTCCCAGCTGTGTGTTCCTGGGCATCCTGCTGGATTCCCGGACACAAAAATCCTTTCTTCCGGTAGAGAAAATGAGAATCTTTAAACAGAAAATCAGGGACAATGCCACAGTAGTAGCACATGTCAACAGACAAGGGGGCACAAGATCTGCTCAGCTAATGCAGCTAGCGTCCAAGATATTTTTTCTGATAAGGTAGAAAGCTCTCTCTCAGCGGTCCATCTAAAAGGCTCAGAAAATCACCAGGCAGACTTTCTCAGCAGACACAGATTCAGCCAGGCAAATTGGTGTCTGAACCAAGAAGTATTTCACCAAATCAAGGCCCTATGGGGATCTCCCACAATAGATCTTTTTGCCTCACAGGAGAACAAAAAATGCAAAAGATTCTTCTCCCTGAGCAGGGAAGATCAGTCCTTGGGCACAGATGCTTTTTCCCAACCATGGGGAGAGGACCTAACTTATGCGTTCCCTCCCATCAGCCTACTGCCAAGAGTAATTCAGAAGATTAGGAGGGAGAAGGCAACGGTGATTCTTATAGCGCCGTTCTGGCCGAGAAGAGTCTGGTTTGCCTGGTTGAGGAGACTATCAATAGCGGATCCCTGGATACTTCCAGAGAGGCAGGACCTACTGTATCAGGGCCCTCTACATCATCCAGAGGTGAAGAACCTGCACCTGACAGCCTGGATTTTGAGAGGCGATTCTTCAGGGCCAGAGGGTTGTCAGAACAAGTGATTGGGACTCTTCTAGCTAGCAGAAAAAAGGTCACCTCCGATATCTATCTGAGAGTATGGAAGATTTTCCTTCAACATCTGTTGGATAAAGGACCTGCCGTGATGTCACAGGATCACATGGGTCACATGGTCCACTCAAATACTTCTATGATTGGACCATGTGACCCTGTGACGTCACCACAGGTCCTCAAGCATCCAAACTATCAAGAGAGAAGACGTTCTGGGGCTCTGCGCGTACAATGGGAGAAGGTAAGTTAACTCTTTATTATTTTTAACCCTTTAAAGCCCGGGGAACATTGCATTCTGTAATTAGAATGCGATTATTTTCCCTTATAACTATGTTATAAAGGAAAATAATTACACATACAGAATACTCATCCCGAAACCGGACTTCAGGTCTGGGTACCAAGCATGCGGATTTTTTCACGCGCGTGCTCAACGCACTACAAACGTTAGCACACGCGCAGAAAAATCGCGGCGATTCCCGCAACGCACCCGCATCTTATCCGGGCGTCAAACATGACGCCCGTGTGCAAGAGGCCTAAGAGTAATTGAAGTATTTTGGGAAAGGTGGCCGATTTACTATAATTTCCCCCGGCGTACTGACGTAAATTATAGCACAAATCTCTTCCATCTCATAGCTGTTCTAGTGGCTTTTTGGGTACACATCCTGCCACCAAATTTATTAAGAGGCATATATGTTATGTTTTATCTACTTGGCAGAAGTATATGGGTCTGATCTGCTGTTTTAGCAAATGCTGCAGAAGTCTTTTATAAAGCAGATTCATCCAGTTGGTCAAATCGGGAATCAATTGTCTCCAGTAATCTCTGCATTCCGACTCCGCACAGACCGGGAGTGCAGGGAGCCATAACATTGTTTTCCATTTGTTTTCTTCCAATGCAGTCTGAGTTACAGCAATTAGTAATTGAAGTGCAGCGACTTCCTCCACAGTATAGGAAGGAGCGATCGCTATGCCATCGCTCATCCTCCTGCTGTCGAGTGGTTTGCTTGCAGCAGATCGTAATTAGACAGAGAGATCCGCCACCGGCAAACAATGATGTTAAGCGTGCTTAAAAATCACAATTGCCTGATAACGAACGCTTACTCGTTCATCGGGCAATCGGCGGCAGTATTACACTGCAGGATGAACCCTAATAAGCGATCATCGGGCAGAAAATCTGCCCACGTAATAACACCCCGAAGCCAAGTAAAGACAATTTAGTAACTCTAAATCCATCCTTATTGCTTTCTCTGGTCTTAAACAGGTTTTTGGATCTAATGTGAGTGACGCCATGATTTCTGATGGCATGTTAATTGTAATGCACAGTCCTGGTCTCGTTCGTATCTACAGTTTTGAGAAAATTGCTAAAGAGGTATGTGAAAAAATAAGTGCTTAATTATGACATATGAGGTGGCGTATGGCTGTATTGTAGCTTCCATGTCATATCTCAAACACCCCCCCCCCTTCCCCTACTAAACTAAACTTGTATCACCCCTATACCTTACTATAGTCTTAAAGGCCCTTTAAAGAGGACTGGTAACCTCTCCAGACATGTCTGTTTTAGTAACTACTTGCATTACCCATGTAATAATAATTGTGGACCGTCTACTTATGACTCTATGAAGTTCCATTCCTTTATTATTCCTACTAGAAGTTATGAATGAATGACTTTCAGGTGGCATTGAAAGGTCCAGATGGGTGTTACCAATTGGAAGTGTCAGTCTGACACTGGCAGCACATGATTTTATAGTGTCTGCCTGTGCAGACTGATAACACCCATCTGTGCGTTCATTGCAAAATACTTCTCTTTTATGTGGTCAGATGTTTTACTATTCTTCTCTGGTTAGAGTTGGACAAGCTTAAAGTTAAAGAGGGTCGGTTGTGGCAAGATTAAAAAACCACGCTATAGGTGATAGCAGTCTGATTAGTGTGGGTCCGACCCCCCCTAGCACCCTCTCCGATCAAAAGAATAAGGGGTTAACAGACTGCAGGATCAGACTACATAGGGTTTGTTTGTAGTCTGTTACCATGGAGGCGCCTAGGCTTTCATAGGAACATTTAAAAAAAAAAATTGGTTACAAAGGTGTATATAGCCTATAAGGGTCCAATCACACGGAGTGGTAATGGCTAGCTAGGCAGAGATATTGTTTTAGAGACTTTTTGGAGATTTTATCATAACTGGTCCAAAGGAAAATAGAGCACCAATCAAAAGGAGCATCTGCTCCACTTTTCATTTGCACCAGATTTTACAAGTTTTTGCCCCAAAGCGTTTGAAATAATCAGTCTTTATTACTTTCTCTAACATGTTTGTCCCTGGGACAAGGAATGGGATTATATTTCATAAAAAATAAATGCACACAAATGCCTTATATGTATCGGTAGTTTGTGTTTTTGGATACATATTTCCATGTGCACAAGCTCCAGTATTCAGTAACATGTCTCTCCATTCACTATTCCACTTCAGTCAATCATTTGTCCAGCGTCCCAGTCATATAAATGATCAGTTGTAGCTTTACGTCTTGCCATGCCAAGGTGCACTGTCCTCCCAGCAAATTATCTTTTCAGTGTATGCAGCAGGAGTGTGTCATAGGGGAGACCTGCAACTGGAGAGGTGAAACGGGGAGAGTAGGAGACTTTCCATTTGGAATCCCCTGCAACATCACTTTGACAGGTACTGAACTGTTTTTATTTTCTTTGCATCTTTTTGTTTATAGTGTGCTAATTGAAATCGCCTTACATCTTCTGATACGTCCCATAGACCTGACCGGAGATTCCACCTGGGACCCCTAACGATTCCTAAATCAAGTGATGGGGAGTTTGCAAACTTAGTAACTGAGATATCAAGTGGTGGAAGTATTCGGGAATTATGAATATTGAAGGGTCCAGGTGACCTCCTCTGAGGTTTCTAACGTTGTACTAAAGGGTCATTCCCATCTCAGCCAAATGAGATTGAAATAATCCTCGAGTGCCGCTGCCAGGGGTGGGCAAAGTTGTGGAAACCATTATGGAAAACTTTCGTGAAAGCTCAGTGAGCCTTCAAGACCAATGAGCTACTGAATATTATAAATTATCGTAAACGCCACAGTAATTTGCCTGGTGACATTTTTGGCTTTTAGAAAGACCCCCCGTCTTGTTTGAAGTGCCTTGTCTTGAAAATGCATTTCAAGTTGGTGGACATCCCTGGCATTATATCATTACACCCAATAAGAGAAAGGAGAGAGGAACCTATCAGATCCGCTGCATGGACGACCACCGCCTGGTAACTAACCTGCACATTTGAGAGCAATGTAATCAATGCCAGCGTTTGTCCTAGATATTATGCATGTTTTATTATGTGTTTAGGGATTTATTGTTGGAATTAGGGGGGGGATTTATTATCTCCCCTGTGCCTGAAAAGGGGTTTAAAAAATCGCAAACTATGGATTTGCAACGTTTTAAAAAATAGTCACATCGCTTAGTTTTTACACTTCCCTCTGCACTTTTCCTATAGGAAGCATGGAAAGGGCGGGAAGGGGGCACAACAAATTTCTTTTCATACGCGCCAGTTTTCTGGCACAAATTAAGCCAGAGCTCGGAGCTGCCGTAGATTTCTGTTTGGGCGCACGGTCTGCCCGAGGAAGGGCACACCTCATCATAAATTAGGCACATGCTCCTGCAGCGCTTGTCTTGATGACTCTCCCCCAATTTGCTTCTTATTGAGCAACCCTGCAGCCTCCAGCAAAGCTGGATAGTTCTTCCATGGGTGTTACTATAACCATAGCACTTGCTATGGGGCCAGAAGTTGGGGGGGGGCTTATCAAGTGCAAGAATATTAAACCTTTTTGTGGGGAATAACAATATGATGGCTTCTTGTTATAATGTGCTTTTTCAAGATCTTGTGCTCTTATAGATACCTTTAAGTATTGCTACTTATGCTGGTGTTTTAAGCTTCTTACACTAGGTGGTGGAGGCCCCATCTTATTTTGCTATGGGGCCCTATGAATTATAGTTGCACCCTTTTCCTTGCACATTGGCACGGTTATCCACCTGCTATGCATGGAACTGCAACACAGCTCCTGTCTAATGAACCGAGTGTGAGTGGGGGTCCCGGCAGTCAGAGCCCCTCTAAGCAGGAAGCTTACTTTAGGGGAATCCTTTTAATAAAAGCAGTTATATTGCTCATAGTTACTCAAATGACTGTAGGGGGACGATAGCACGGTACTACTTTCTGTACACAGCGCTGTGGTGTCACGTACGTTTGTTGCTCTGCCCTTGATCTCCTTGGATTACATTCAATTGTTTCAGGCGAAGAATGGAATACGTGACATGAAATACTGCTCTTTAGAACCAGACTGGATTCACTTTCACCCTGATTCTTCCGAAAGAATCATCCATGTTGGACCTGATCAGATCTGGTGAGTAGAATTTCGAATAGTCCTGTCACCAGTTCTGATGTGTAAGGCTAAGGCCCCTTTCACACGGGCGTGATTTCCGCGCGGGTGCAATGCGTGAGGTGAACGCATTGCACCCGCACTGAATCCGGACCCATTAATTTCTATGGGGCTGTGTACATGAGCTGTGATTTTCCCGCATCACTTTTGCGTTGCGTGAAAATCGTAGCATGTTCTATATTCTGCTTTTTTCACACAACTCAGGCCCCATAGAAGTGAATGGGGCTGCGGGAAAATCGCAAGCAAGTGCGGATGTGGTGCGATTTTCCTGCATGGTTGCTAGGAGACGATCGGGATGGGGCCCCGATCTTCATTATTTTCCCTTATAACATAGTTATAAAGGAAAATAATAGCATTCTCAATAGAAAATGCAAAGTAAAAAGGTCAATAGAGGGTTAAAAATAATAAAAGAACAAACTCACCTACTCCATTTGATCGCGTAGCTGCCGGTCTCCTGTTCTGTCTTCAGGTGGGGGGGAGAAGCTTCCATCATGGAAGCAGGTGATTGGACCATGTGACCCAGTGACGTCACTGAAGGTCCTTCACCCCCCGCCCAGCTGAAGACAGAACAGGAGACCGGACTTGAGTGATGAAGTTCGGGTCTGGGTACCAAACATGCCCATTTTTCACACGCGCGTGCAAAACTCGCGCAATTTCCCGCAACGCACCCACCTCTTATCCGGGCGTAAAACGTGACGCCCGTGTGAAAGAGCCCTAAGTACCTGTGTAAAACTTACCGTATTTTTCACCCTATAAGCTGCACCTGACCATAAGACGCACCTAGGTTTTAGAAAAGGACAATAAGAAAAAAATATTTTTCATTAGACCTCAGATCAGACCACCAATCAAACCCCGAATGTTAATAAGACAATCAGCCAGACCCCAATGTGAATAACCCTGCCCCCCCCCCCATCAGACCTCAGATAAGAGCCCCAATATAAATAAGGCCCCCCATGCCCCAGATTGAGGCCCCCATGCCACATTCACCGCTTCCCAGTCTTCTGGTACTAATTAGCACTTCCATAAAGGAAGTGCTTATTAGTATTTGTCCCATAAGACGCAGTGACATCTTTCTCCCACTTTGGCAGGAAAAAGTGCATCTTATGAGGCGAAAAATACGGTATCCCCTATCCACAGCAGAAGCGCAATTGCACGACTCATGACTTCATTCTGGGGATTCCTGCGCCTCATTCTTCTCATTGGTCGGACCCCCATGGATCAGATTCTTATCGCCTTTGCTGTGGTTAGGGGTAAGTTCTTGGTGGGACAAGCCCTTTAATTTTCGCTGCTATTCTGGTCCTGATCTTATTTTTTTTTTCTGGGCCTCCCACCATTCCTAAGATACAGGCTTTGCAAATTCTGTTGCCAATATGTAAATTATTCTGTGGTTTGCCAAAGGGGAGGGGCTAGGCATTTTTTTCCTCCAAAGGTGGAGTCGGCTTCATTGCTCTGATGCTTTCCAGTCAACGTGGTCCGCATCATAGCAGCCAGTCCAGCAGGTGCCCGTGAACCCGGCTGATGTGAGTACACAGCGTAGTCTTATGAAAGGTCACACTGAAGTGGACGCTCTGATGCCGTCTGCACTGACTAGACACCACAAGAGCGATGAAACTTACTCCATCTTCAGACTGGATAGCTGCCCCACTGACAAACGTCAGACCATTTACGTATCGGACATAAGGACAGACTCTGGGAAAAAAAAAAACTAAAGTGACCCCATGTTGTAGGGAGGTCCAAATTGACAGAAGTAGGTAGTGCCAGCAATACCTTAATGCAGCACAAAATACCACCCCAACAGAACAAAATACCACAGTGCAGCACAAAATGCTGCTTCCCCCAACACAGTATTCAACTGTATCACTGTCCTGAGGATGGAGATATGGTTGAATTCAGAAGGGGACCTATGGCCACCAGCCCGGTGCATAAGTACCGGATGCTTCTAGCATTATTAATGCTGAGAGCATCAGAACATAATGCACCCAGACAGCAGCTGTGTGGAGGGTTTGGGCGGCCCCCTAGTGAATCAGCCCACCAGGAAATTTCCCTGTAGGGTCTATAGCCAGTCCGCCCTGATTGGACGCCAGAACTTACTGGGCCAGTATCTTGGGACCTATTACCTATTGGTGCCAGGAAAAAAAAATACTGAAATAATCAGAGGAGCAGCAGTAATTTCCTGGGAGCACTAGTGAGTACTGAGGCCTTTTCTTAGGCCATCGTTCACATGGCCTATGTGCAGCTCAGCCCCATTCAAGTGAATTGACTGGGGCTGCAATACCAAGCGCAGCCACTATACAATGTGCGGTGCTGTGCTTGGTAAGCTTTGAGGGAGCCGCAGTACTCACCAGAGCGCCACGGCCTCTTCAAACAGCCGATCGGTTCCGTGTGTTGGATCCCCACTGATCAGATCTGCACCTATAGGTCATCAACATTGCACTCCCGAAACCCCTTTAAAGCAAGTACTTGGTTTTACACATGAGCTGCTCACAGGTTCTTTTTAACTTTTTTAGCCAATGATAGTACACATGGTGCTGCTTGTTTGCCATCTGATTGGTTTAAAAAGCTGCAAATGACAAGCAGAGTGGGTCTGCTGCATGTATAATACTGGCTGCAGGAAACATTATTAGATTTTTCAGGATACGTCTCTACATTATTGTGCAATTCATGTTAGGTAACATTACTGCAAGTTCACAAGGCAAATGTGTAACTAATAATTGTGTATGTTCTCCAGATGGAATTTTACAGCTGGAATGAGTGGGATTTTTTTCTTATGTAGTTACTGTTACTACTTTACTGTTTTAGTGTTTTAAAGCTAAAGGAACTAGAAGATGACGCATATAACTACGAGGTCACTGAGGATTTTGTGATTCTTGCAGTCAGAGACCCTAAGGTACGTAGATTATAGTAGCGATGAATGAATCGATTCATCTATTAGCAGGAGCTCTTCACCTGGGAGGGACTGTTCACACAGATGAAGAAGCACCCGTCTGCCTGTTGATTGACAGGGCTGGACACGTAGTACGACCCTGCGCCACTGCTTCGAGTAGCAGTGTCGGGCTCAGAAGGTCAAATTCAGCTTTGGGAACAATGACTGTTGATACGCTGGAAGTGCAAATATAAAACGACAAGTATATCCCACAACTACATAAAATTAATAAAATAATAATTATCTAAAATATAACTACCCATATTTTCCGGCGTATAAGACAACTGGGCATATAAGACGACCCCCTACTTTTCCTGTTTAAAATATGGGGATTGGTATCACAGAATATACTCCACTGTGGCGTAATCCAGTCATGTCTGATTTTGCAGCCCTCTCGGGGTTTGAGGAATGGCAGAGGAGAGGTGTGTCTAGGATTGGACATATTTTAGACAGCGGAGTATTTCGATCCTTTGCCAGTATACAAGAACTATATGGTATTCCACATAGACGATTTTACCAATACTTGCAGTTGCGACATGCATATGCCACTATGGTTAAAGGTGGGGTGGGGGTTTCTCAGAGAGATGTAGTGTTGCATCAAATTGTTTCAGGTAGTGCCAGTCGGAAACTGATTTCCTTGACATACAGGTTGTTGTTGGACAAATACCTTGAATCTTACCCAGTAAATAGAGTAAGTAAGTGGGAGGTGGATGTGGGTGACCTCACGAAGGAACAATGGGCCGACATCCTGGAAGCAGTGCCCTTATCCTCTCTGAGTGAGAGTGGGAAGCTATCACAGCTCTTTATAATCTATAGGGTGTATAAAACACCGGTTTTTCTGCATCGGGTGGGTTGCCGTTCGGATGCCAAATGTCCACGTTGCGATGCAGATCCTGCTGATCTTATTCACATGCTGTGGACGTGTGGGGAGCTAAATGCCTATTGGGAAGAGGTGACTGCACTCATACACAGGGCATATTTAGTATACATTCCACTCGATCCAAAAATATGTGTTTTGGGGTATGTGTCTGACCTGGACACTATACAAGTCTCTAAAATCGCTATTGGTAGAATACTGTATGTAGCTAGAAAATTGATAGCTCAGCACTGGATACAAAGAGAACCTCCCACAATGGGGGAATTTAAACGTAAGGTGAATACCATGGTCACATACGAGAAACTCCTCTTTCAGAAAAGGGGATGTCCTAGTAAATTTGAAAAATTGTGGGACCCCTGGATTACACAAATGTCTGTAGCAGCTCATGGAGATGTAGGTAGGTGAGACCGGAATACGGAGGGGGCTTTGGGTTTAAAGTGATCTGTTATTATAACTTGTCCCATTAATGTGCGAATGTATCTTTTCATCTGTATTATTTGATTTTCTGTTAAGAATCTGGAAATGTCATATACTACTTTATTGGGCACAGCTCAATATGTATTACATACAGTGATGTTTTCTTCTTGGATAAATAAAATTTATCTGATTAAAAAAAAAAAAAATACGGGGATTGGGCTATACTCGCCGTATAAGACTACCCCTCTTCCAACGCGCACCAAATAAAAATTAAACAGACGATCTGAGCATGAGAAAACCACTGAGAGCAGGGAGAGGGGGCTGCTTCAGGAGCGACTGGCCGGGATGCAGCGCACGGTGGCTCAGCTAGAGGGCGCCTGTCCCTGAAGCTGGAGAAGGACAGCGCCTCTAGTCCGGCTTGGAAGTAAAGAGGACCTTTCACTGGTCCAACAATTGTTAGATAATGATATATACCGTATGTGTAGAGCGGCGCCCAGGGATAATAGTAAGTGCAGGGAGATCCGCTCTACACATACATATCATTATCTAACAATCATTGGACCAGTGAAAGGTCCTCTAAGTTTCAGCATGCAGTATATTGGCGTATAAGACGACCCCTGGCTTTTGAGAAGATTTTTATGTGTTAAAAAGTAGTCTTATACGCCAGAAAATACAGTATAAAAAAAATAAATCTCTAAAAACTTGTGCACAAGTGATCATAAATAATGGAGGCGCTAGGATACTTGGGGTCCAGGAAGCTAATAGCTCATACAATGCAGGCCTGTGCGTGCTGCTGAATAAAAGCCATGTGATAAATATTACGGAACTTATTTTTCTTGTGATAAAACAAATATCGGAGTTAATGATGGCACATGTTGCTTCTACAGTCCAGGAGCCAATCTATTTGACGTCTATTTGCTTATAATGCATAGTGTTATTCATCCGTAATAAAGTTCACCGCTGATGCAGTACCTCCGCCTATTAGTCCTGTTATAAGTTATATTTTACTTTAATATGCTGACATGAGTGTATTTATAGGGGTGCAGAGGTAGCAGTCGCTACCAGGCCCAGGAGCCTGAGGGGGCCCAAAGACGCTTGTGCCGCATAAGAAGACACACAAAGCACTGAGGGAAGGGGGGCCCAAGCTGAACTCTTGCACCAGGGCCCATGAGCCATTAGCTACGCCCCTGTATGCTGAATAATTATAGCAAAGATACCTTGTATGTGAGATACCTTGGAAATAGGTTGGAGTAGGGGTTTTCGGAGACATTATAACTGATGACCTATTTCCAGGACGCCCGCCAATCAGCTGTTCTAGAAGGCAGCGGCGCTCACAGCACTATGGCCTTCTCACAGCTTGGTCACTTGGCCTAGGCACAGCCGCTATACAATGTACGGCGCCATGCTTGGTAAGCTGCGAGAAGACCACGGTACTAACAGGAGTGTCGGTGCCTTCTCAAACAGCTGATTGGCAGGGGGTCTTGGGTGTCGGACCCCACCGATCAGATACTGATGACATATCCAGAGGACAGGTCATCAGTTATAAAATCCTGGAAAACCCTTTTAAAGGGATCATGTCACAAAAAGTATTTGTCATCTATCGGCAGAATAGGTGATAAATATTGGATCACTGGGTTGTCTGACTGTTGGGACCCCCAGCGATCCCAAATATAAGGGGTCCCCTTCTCCATGTATGGACTGTAAAGAGGCTAACAGCCATTACATGCTAGAGATACTCTATGAAAACTAGTGAAAAGTTATGTTGCAATTGTTTCCCAAATCTTCTATATGCCATCGCTTACTATGAAGGGGAAACTCCTTTACTTGTTTTTACCTTTTTTAGGTAGATAAACTGGTGACGTTTACGACATCTGGGAGGATGGTAAAAAAACGCTATGCCAGACTAGATGATGATCCAGATCAAGAGGTAAGTGGGTTAAATATCCTTTACTTATAGAAAATTATAATGTTTTTTTTACAATAAATACAGAATTATAATGTAGAGAGTTGACTTTCCTGTCCGATGTTTTGTGAACTTGTGTTTGTCCCGTTCAGACGTTCAAGGCTGTGGTGTATGAAGATGAGCTGGACCTGCTGACCGTGGTGGCCGTGACGCAGAAGGACGTAGAGGGTAGAGCACACGTAGATCTATACTGCAACGACACAGGGAAGATTCTAAAGAAGATCACACTGCAGGAATCTTGGGATGTGGTAGGGAATATACATGTGTGTCTTGTACTAGGTTGTTTCCTATAACAGTACTCTACTCTGTCATCGCTAGGCTTATTCGCCCGGGGCAATGGTTCTGTTTTCTGCCCTTGCACGGTGTCTATATTCCCTACCTAGCAGAATAACTTATTGGTGCCTGTACTCCACTGGCACCGAGCACCCAAACCTTGTGATGGGGACTTTAATAGTCTTAAAGAGGTTATCCCATGACTTTTTTAATATAAAAAAATTAAAATCATACAGCACATGCTAACCTCTTTCTAACAAAACTAGAACCATTATCTCTCAGTGGTTTGCACTGGTGACTTGCAGCGCTGGGATCCTGGGTTCAAATCTGACCAAGGATGACATCTGCATAGAGTTTGTATGTTCTCCCTGTGTCTGCGTGGGTTTCCTCCGGGTACTCAGATTTCCTCCCACACTCCAAAGACATAGAGATAGGGAACTTAGATTGTGAGCTCCATTGGGGACAGTGTGATGCCAATGTCTGTAAAGCGCTGCAGAATATGTCAGCGCTATATAAGTGAGTATAATAAACCAGAACTGTACTTCACATGCATCCAGAGATCTCCCCATTAATTGCTTTATTAAATTTATTTCAAGCTGGCAGCACAGGGTCTGCCCTTTCTCACAGGGTGTGTCCTGTCTGCTGGTGCTGTTGAAGGATAGAACTGAGCTTGTGTGTCGATAGAGAAATTAGAAAAAGAACAAACAGCAGGTGGTGCTATACCGAAACATTTATCTTATAAGATACACTTTTTTCCCCCAGGAAGGAGGGAATGGCAGTGCGTGTTATAGTCCGAATGCTAATGACCGCTTCCATCAGATCTCAGATCAGACAATAAAATCAGACCCCTAGGCTCCATCAGCCTCAAATCAGACCCCCAATCTCCTGCATCATCAGACCCCCCAGCCCTTATCAGACCTCAGATCAGACGTTAAAAAAAAAACGACGTCACACAGTGTAAGGTCATAATGTGCACCTACATGCGCTACGTCCTGGCACTATTCGCGGTCCGGACATAGTGCACAGCGGGACCCTGAAGACGACCAGGGACGGTGAGGGCAACCAGCGCAGCACTGCCCCCACCTCCCCGTGCCTTCGATTAGTGGGAGGTCCTGCTGTGACAGAATCACAGCATAGAGTCCTGGAATCTACTGAATTACACTGACGTAATGCTGTCAGTGTCATACAATAGGTTCCAGGACCCTCCGGATCACACAGCATTATGAATCATTATAATGCTGTGCGATCCTGTCAGTGGAGCAGAGGTCAGAGCGGAATCACCTACTGCAAGTTCCTCGCATTGAACTCACTCGTGTGTGTCTGGCCTAACATCTTTTGTTTTTTGTTTCAAAACACCTGAAGACAAGTAGAAAAAATGGTTACAAAAGTTTGCAAAAATGACAGAAAAAGAATTGTGTATGAATCCACCCTTGCAGCGGTTTTGCGTCCGGTCACAAATTGGAATGCTACTGGGACGAAAGACATCCTGATGCATCCTGTACGGATCTCTTTCCATTCAGGATGCATGAGGACTAAACGGAAATATTTTTTTCCGATATGGAGATCCTCTGCTGCAAGAGTGAAAGTAGCCTAATACTTACAGAGGATCAGTTGACTTGTACATGGGACTAATATGCAGCCATTTTTTTTTTTCCAGACTCACAGCCATGCCTTAGTGTTTGATCGGGACACCTTGATCCATATAGAAGAGAGACCCAACCACAACTTCTCGTGTTACGTGTATAAAATGCACTGCGGTCCCGAGGAGTCCTAGTGAATATATGTTTCTATACTTAGTGAGGAAGTTCTTGTTTTGTAAAATCTGCTCTGAATCCTTGTTTTAAAGGTAATAAATGCGTATTTTTGAAGCGATGTCTGTTTATTTCAATTTAGGTTTAATATGTTAACACCAATTTCACAGTATTTTGTGTCTTCATAGTGGACTTTTTAGAGCATAAAAGGAATACACCGATAAAAGTTTAAAAGGGCATCTGTCTGCAGATTGGTATCTATGACAATGACTGACCTGTGACATGTGCACTTGGCAGCTGAAGGCATTTGTGTTGGCCCCATGTTCATATGTGTCCGCATTGCTGAGAAAAATGATGTTTTATTATATGCAAATGAGCCTCTAGGAGCAACGGGGGTGTTGTCATTACACCTAGAGGCTCTGCTCTCTCTGCAACTGCTGCGCCCTCTCCACTTTGATTGACAGGACCAGTTGTGACGACAGTTATACACCCGGCAGCAGTTGCAAAAATAGCAGAGTAGGTGTAATGACAACGCCCCCGTTGCTCCTAGAGGCTCATTTTCATATATTATGACTTCATTTTTCTCAGCAATGTGGGCACATAGGAACATGGGACCAACACAGATGCCTTCAGCTGCCAAGCGCACATGTAACAGGTCAGCCAGTGTCATAGGTACAAATCTGCTGACAGATGCCCTTTAAAGGGGTTGTCCAGGATTGGGAAGATTGGAGTATGTGTACAACAATGCCCTCAATGTTACAATTGCGCCTGTCCTATCTTTGCCCGACATTTCTAATGCCCAGTTTTCAAATCTCCAACTCTCAGCCGGAAGTGCTGTGTTTCCAAGACTCAATGACGTACCGGGTCCCTTTCTGCCGAGCGAAGCCCCTTCGTCCGATTCGCAGGGAGCCCGGTGACGTCACCCTCAGCCACATGAATTATTAAAAGTGCCTGGATGGGTGGCAACCAACCATGCTAAGCCACTCCCCTCTGGTCCGGTGACTTCACCGGGAAGGGCACTTTATTATGAATGAAGGAGGCACGGAAGAGGTGGCGATGTGCGGCAGGAGGCGGAATATTAATGAATGGGCAGAGTTACAGCGGAGACAAAACCACGTGATGCTGCGCTGCGCTGGGAACCGCAGTGCGGCAGGAAGTAGGTAAAAATAAACATAGATGTACACAATGCCTGGGGGACCATCTGAGCCATGTAGAAATGGTGGAAATACCTAAAAACATATGGGCGACCTTGATTCAGCTGTTAACGATGAATACACCCAATACAATTGAATACAATTAAAAAATAATAATTTGATTCTGGACAACCCCTTTAAGCTTCGAGAGAGAACAGAAACAAGAAAACTGTTATAAAAAGGGGAAACACCAGAACACGTAACATCAGCTGTGGTCTCCTCTGCTTCCTTGAGCAAGAGGGTAGTGGCTGACCCCCAACTGTGACCCACGTCTCATAGTTTCACTCTTTTGGCTCAGATTTACTAATCCTGTAGATGGTGTAAACTTAGACCGGCTGTCAAGACCTGCACCAGATTTATCACAGTGGCTCAGGTGGATGATGAATTTGGTGCAAGGATAGACTCTTTTCTCTGTTGGTTAGCTTACTTTGAGGGAAATTTTTATGCCAGAATTGTGGTGTAATTTTGGCACATCTTAAACCCCACCCATTGTCGAGCATGTTGGCAAAAAAGTGTACAAAGCCTATACGCCAATTTGCACCACCTTCTAGACCGATTTTTGCTGCAGACAGATTAGTGAATCTGGACCCTTGTCTCAGGTTTCAGAGCTCCTTATTAAAGGGGTTATCCTATGACGAATGTAAAAAATAAAAATCAGACATCGTATAGTATGTGACAATCTCTAACAAAGCAAGAACCAGCCCTGTACCTCAAATGGGTCCAGAGATCTCCCCATTCATTGCTCTACTACAGGCATGCTCAACCTGCGGCCCTCCAGCTGTTACAAAACTACAACTCCCAGCATTCCCAAACAGTCTACAGCTATTGGTCTGCAGCAGGGTATGGTGGGAGTTGTAGTTTTGCAACAGCTGGAGGGCCACAGGTTGAGCATCCCCACTCTACTAGATTTATATGAAGCTAGCGGCTCAATGGGAGTGTCCTTTCTGCTGCAGCTCAGGGGGCATGTTCATGCAGTCCCTATCGCAACTCAATCTATCATTCTCTCCTTATCACAAAGGGGAGGAGGGGGACATGTTGTAGTCTTTCTTCCTCAACCTGGGTGTCAGTGGAGTGGGAGCAGAAAGGAACCACATGTGGTTGGTGCACAGCAAATAGCACAACAAAAACCCACCCATTCAACAAGTGTGAAAAGAGAATACAAAGCAGAGGAATCAGCAGCTCCAAGCAATGATAGGGTAAAGAAATAACAAATCATGTGCCCTGACCTAGGCGCTCAGCCCAGATCTTTGAGCAGTCATCTCATATTTCTCTGGATTCTTAAAAATGTTTTTTTTTGTGTGTGCGATTATAAATAAATTGTGCAATAAAAACACTTCCCCCGGAGCCATACTCTTTGTCATACAGCTATACGTGTGCATAGCCAAATCAGATGTTTATTCTTTTGCGGCTAATCCGAGTCTTGTGCTGTCAGTTTGACTTGGAATGTAGTAGTAAATGCATTGATTGTCCAAGTTGGCAGAGGCGGTCTGTGAGTTCAGTGCGCACACGTAGCGCTGCTTCCTGCCTGGTTTTCAGTGCCAGCGCTGCCAGCCTCTATTTTTCTGCACATAATTTTCAGTTGTACTAGTATGGCAATCCGGCATAAATGGTAAAATTCCTATTAACCAGTTTATCCGTGGCAGGATAATCCAGAAAGGCAGTACTAAATGCAGGGATGGACTGGGAGCTTAAAGTGGCCCTGGACAAATACCACCACAGCAGTACCAAATACCCCAGTGCAGCACAAAATACTGCCCCAGCAGTACCAAATACCACAGTGCAGCACAAAATATCACCCCAGCAGAACCAGATATCAGTGCAGCACAAAATGCCGCCCCAGCAGCACCAAATATCACAGTGCAGCACAAAATATGAGGATCATTATGTATCCAGCTGGCAGCCATGAGGAGGACTTGGGCGGTCCCCTGAGGCATTGGCCCACCAGGAAATTTCCCTATAGGGTCTATGGCCAGTCCATCACTGACTAAATACTAAACGGGATGTTAATATTGATGACCTATCCCAGGGATCAACAACCTTCGGCACTCCAGCTGCTGTGAAACTACGACTCCCAGCATGCACACTTTCTTGGCTGCTCTTGTAACTCCCATAGAATTAAAAGGAGGATTTGGGGAGTTGTAGTTTCAGAACAGCTGGAGTGCCGAAGGTTGATGATCCCTGACCTATCAAATATCAGATCGGAGGGGGTCCGACACCCAGCACCCCCATCGATCAACTGTACGGGGAGACAGTGTGCACTTGCCTTCTCCTGTCTCTGCCATCTCCTCATACAGCTGATCGGCGGCAGTGCCAGGTGTCAGACCCCCGCCGATCTGATATTGATGACCTATCCTGAGGATAGGTCATCAATATTGGAGAGCCCAGACAACCCCTTTAAGCGGTGAAATCTCTTAATTTGTAACTCGATTTGCTGCCTGTGGTTTATTGAGATTCTAGTTGACCCTGTGGAGAACAAATGCTGGATTATATTTTTGTATGGCTTAAAGGGAACCTTTCACCGGTTCCGAGATTACAATATTAATACCTGGCACTGTAGGGTATGTTTACTAGATGTCATATCGCTAATTCTTTTTCAGATACGCTGCCCTATTGCAGCGCTGTGCCCCCCGTTCTGTTTTGGCACCCTGCTAATTAAGAGAATCGGTACATGGAGGAAGACACAGACGCGTTTCTCGGGGAGCGTCTCTTTCTCCCTGGCTGTGACGGAGTCCAATCACAGCGGACCCCATTGTTAGCACTGATTATATAGATATTGTTTAACCCCTTCCCAACCTCAGATGTACATGTACAGTGGAATTTGGGTCTTAAAACACGGTGCCCGCTCAGAAGCTGAGCGGGCGCCATAGCTGCCAGGTTTCTGCTGTTTTAAACAGCAGACATCTAGAACTAATGTCAGTCAGTTTAATTATGGCATCTGAGAGGCTTTTTCCTGAGAGACTGCACTCCCAGGGCACAAATGGCTTCCCAGCACCAAGATCGGGTAAGCCATTAATTTCTTGTGGTAGTCTCAAGCCTTCTAAAGTCTCCAAGACTTCCACAGCAAGAGTACCTATAGAGCACTGCCTGTGGCAGGGCTCTATAGGAACATACTGTATCTTCCATAGACTGCAATGGTAATTAATTGCAGTCTATGAGAGAAGCAATCTAACGGCTGTGTGTTCAAGTCCCCTATAGGGACCTTGTTATAAGTGTTAAAAAAGTTTAAAAAAATATATATAGAAAAATAATTAAAATGATGTTTTAATATATGCAAATAAGCCTCTAGGAGCAACGGGAGCGTTGCCGTTACACCTAGAGGCTCTGCTGTCTGCAACTGCTGCGCCCTCTCCTTGGTCATTGACAGGGCCTGCTGTGTTAACTTTTTCTTGGCACTGTCAATGAAAGTGCAGAGGGTGCGGCAGTTGCAGAGAGAGCAGACCCTCTAGGTGTAACGATAACGCCCCTGTTGCTCCTAGAGGCTCATTTGCATATATTAAAATTTCATTCTTCTCAGCAATGCAGGCACGTATGAACATAGAACCAACACAGATGTCTGTAAGGCCTCTTTCACACGAGCGGGTCCAGATTAGGTCCGGATGCGTTGCGGATGCGTTCAGTGAATAAAAAACGAGCGTGATAAAAAACTGAAGGTTTACAAACAACATCTCCTAGCAACCATCAGTGAAAAACGCAACGCACCCGCACTTGCTTGCGGATGCAATGCGTTTTTCACGCAGCCCCATTCACTTCTATGGGGCTAGGGCTGCGTGAAAAACGCAGAATATAGAACATGCTGCGATTTTCACGCAACGCATAAGAACGCTCATGTACACAGACCCATTCGAATTAATGGGTCAGGATTCAGTGCGGATGCTATGCATTCACGTCACGCATTGCACCCGTGCGGAAAACTTGCTAGTGTGAAAGGGGCCTAATGAGTCTTTAACCAGGCAGGTATAATACTTTTTGTCACGAACCCGCCCCGAGCTCCCAGACCACAGTACCTGATCAGACCGGGATCAGATGCCAGCAATCAATCGGGACAAGTTCTGACACTACACACTATCCAATTTGATCATCTTGCTTCTTACAATCCACCAGATTGCACAGGAGATCAAATTGTGACCGGTTCCTTTTTTGAAATGAAGGAACTTTACAGGGGCCTAGGCTTGGAAGAACTCCTCTCCCACCTACCAGCCCACACACTCATTCACACAGCAAACCCCCACCAATCTGATCTAACCAACCCGATCTGCCAGATCAGACTTGGTGGGACTTGGCGGACACAGAATCCCTCCTGCCACACACACAGGGCCTTCAAGGGAAACCTACAACCCGGACGCAGACCTCTCCTCTAAGAGGCTGCTGTCCTCACCTTGTCCGTGGGATCAATTACCCCACACACCTCGGTCTATTATATACCTGGTACTGAGACCGCACAGAGTCTCAGCAGTACACAGAGGATACCCCACTATCCACACTTCACACAGAAGCTATGGTCACAGACTTACAATCAGACATCCACAGTCACCTTCAGAGAAAGATTGGCATTTAAAGCAAACAGGTAGCTGAAAATTAGGAACTCTAATTGCCTCAAAAATATTGCCCGTGCTGGGTTAAGAAAAGAGGTTTTAATAAACATAAAGATATTACTGAAAAACAGAAGCATACAGATATATACAGAGAACAGTTTTAAAATAAAAGGGATAAATGAAGACTGACGCTTACGTTACTCACACAGAGACTGCAGCTATCAGGTCCTGAGGCAAGACAGAAACACGGATCCTCATTCAATCAGATTGACCTCAAAATGGGGAACACAGTACAATCTGCTCTGTCCAATTTATGAGGACTGGTCCAGGCAGTCTGTAAGCCGACCTGTAAGGCGGGACACATGGGTGGGCTGTGAGGTTTATGACCTGTCAGTCCCACTGAAATCTGGTGTGAAATAGATTTCTGCCCATAACTCGGCACAGGAGAACGCCCGTCCGATGATTGTGGGCTCATTTTTCAGCTCTCAGGGTTGGGGTCACAGAGGTACCAAACATGGGGTGTCCACGTGGCCCCAATCAGGAGAACCGATTTCCTGATCCAGGGTTATCACAAGTGGGTGGTTCTTGATATGAGCCTAACCAACATTTCTTGACTGTTACAATGGCATAGGTCAACAACCTCTATTGAGCGGTATATTCGAGTTATGACCAGAATATGATTTTGGATTCTTCTGGTGACAGGGAGAGCTGCTCGCCCCCTCCCTCCGGGATGCACTCAGCTTGCTCCTATCGTAAAGTAATAAACCTCCTTCAAGTGGTTCACTACCTGAGTCTGTTTATATAAAGTGTCCTGGAGGCCACCGACCGTTGTCACCTCTAGGTCAGAGGCCAGGAACTAAGGAGTTTATGGCTGTGGTCTGGTTTTGAATGTAGGGAGAGACCTTATAGGCCTGGGGTTGACATGAGGTAAATTCAGGAAACATGGCTGCCATGGAAAACCATAATCCATATCCCTCATACCTCACACCTCCCCCTTTTAGAAGGTGCCTGGGGAGGATGACTCACAGGTCATTCTCCATGGCACCTGTCACTGTGGGTTCAGCAGCCCGGGACAGTCCATCCGCATTCCCATGGTCACTCCCCTTCTTGTGCTGGATGGTGAAATCGTACTGCTGCAGAGCCAGACTCCATCGCAGCAGTTTTCCATTGTCACCGGCTACACGGTTCAGCCAGCTCAAGGGGTTATGGTCTGTGATCACCGTAAAGTTGCGCCCATAGAGGTATGGCTCTAGTTTCTTGAGAGCCCAAACTATGGCAAGACACTCCTTCTCGATGGTGGCATATGCCACCTCCCGGGCAGCAACTTTCGGCTAAGGTACAGAACCGGGTGCTCCTCCCCAGCCAGGTCCACCTGGCTGAGGACAGCTCCTAGGCCATAGGTAGAGGCATCCGTTTGTACCACAAACCTGCGGGTGAAGTCAGGGGCCTGAAGAACAGGAGAGTAGGAGAGAGCGTGTTTCAAGGCCTTGAAAGACGTCTCACAGTCAGGGGTCCAGGTGACCATTTTGGGGAGTTTTTCTTAGTGAGGTCTGTCAGGGGTTTTGCCAAGGCACTGTAATTCGGCACAAATTTCGGTAATACCCGCAAGTACCCAGAAAAGACATTATTTGCTTCTTGGTCTGCGGGGTGGGCCAGGTAGTAATAGCTTCCACCTTGCCAGTCTCAGGTTTAATGGTGCCTCCACCGACCAGGTGTCCCAGGTAGTGGACTTCAGTCATGCCCACCTGGCACTTTTCAGGTTTGATAGTCAGCCCTGCGAGCGGATTTTCTCGAGGACCTGTGACAGGTGGGTGAGATGCTCCTCCCACGTGTTGCTGAAGATAGCGATGTCATCGAGATAAGCCACCGCGCAATGTTCCAACCCTCCCAGCAAGTCATTCACCACTCGCTGAAAGGTGGCTGGGGCATTTTTCATGCCAAAGGGCATCACTAAAAACTCAAAAAGCCCAAAGGGAGTGATGAAGGCCGACCTTTCCCGAGCTTCCGGGGTCAGGGGTATCTGCCAGTATCCTCTACTCAGATCCATGACTGTTATGAACTGGGCTGCTGCCAGTTTGTCTAACAGTTCATCGATCCTGGGCATGGGATAGGCATCAAAGACCGTCACAGCATTTAGCTTCCGATAATCCACACAGAATCGGGTTGTCCGGTCCTTTTTTGGGACAAGGACGACAGGAGCAGCCCAGGCACTGTGGGATTTTCGGATTATCTTTAAGTCTAGCATCTCCCCACCTCTCGCTTCATATTCTCTAGAACCTCCAGGGTAACCCGGTAGGCCGACTGCCGGATCGGGCGGTGACTGCCGGTATCTACATGGTGCTCTGCCAAGTGGGTCCTACCTGGTTTCCCGGTAAAAGATCCTGCTGCCCAGAAAGGACTGCTGCAAGTTTACTTTGTTGCTCCCCGTGAGCTGCGGGTTAATTTGTAATGCTTGCATAGATCTACAGTCCTTGCTGACCGCCAGCAGATCAACCAGGAGGTCCTCTTCTCCATTCTCAGGTAGGCTACACACTGGCAGGGCCCATGTAGCCCTGTCCTGGTGGGCTTTAAGCATATTGACATGAAAGGTCCTCTCTCTCTTTCCCCCATCATCCAAGGCCACTACATAGGTCACTTCATTAACCCTTTTTGTAACGGTATATGGCCCTTCCCAGGCTGCCTGGAGTTTATTCTGGAGCATGGGTACCAGGGCCCACACCTTCTGCCCAATTTCATAAGCTCTCTGTCGGGCATGCCGGTCATACCATCTTTTCTGGTTGGCCTGGGCCTTGGTAAGATTCTCCCGGACCTGACCAACCAGAGTCTCCATTTTCTCACGGAGGTTTAACACATAATCCACCACGGAGATCCCGGCCCCCAGTCTCTCCCTCCCAGGCCTCACGAATGAGATCCAGGGGTCCACGGACCCGTCTCCCATACAGAAGCTCAAAGGGGAGAAGCCTGTGGATGCCTGGGGTACCTCCCGGTATGCGAACAACAGGTAAGGGAGATAGCGTTCCCAGTCCCGGCCTTGGGTCTCCACAAACATCTTAAGCATCTGCTTTAGGGTGCCGTTAAAGCGTTCACAGAGGCCATTTGTTTTGCGGATGGTAGGGGCTGGCAACGATATGCTCCACCTGCATTTTCTTGCACAAGCACTGCATCAAGTTGGACATGAATTGTCCACCATGATCAGTGAGCATCTCCTGTGGGAAACCTACACGAGAAAATATACCTAACAGAGCATCTGCCACTTTGTCTGCACGAATGGAAGACAAAGCAACAGCCTCTGGGTATCGGGTGGCATAATCTACCACAGTGAGTATAAACCGTTTGCCAGAAGAGCTGGGAATGGCCAAGGGTCCGATGATATCCACTGCCACCCTCTGGAAGGGCTCATCGATGATGGGCAGAGGGATCAGCGGAGCCTTACTTACATCCCCACATTTTCCGACTCGTTGGCAAGTAACACAGGAACGACAGTAGTTGGCAATGTCCGTTCCCATGTTAGGCCAATAGAACCGGTAGGCCAGCCTGGCCTTGGTTTTCTGTACTCCCAAATGCCCAGACCAGGGGACTTCATGAGCTACTCTGAGTAGCTGAGCCCGGTACTTTTGGGGTACAATCAACACCCTCTCAGCAACCGGTGATTGGCTGGGGTCAGGGAAACTGTCTCTCTATATAACTTCCCCTGTTCCCAGTAAACCTTTACTTTGTCAGACTCTCCAGGGGCCTGGCTGCAGAGGCCCTTAGATCTTCCAAAGTGGCATCTGTAGACAGGGCCTCCTCGAACTCCAAGTTCGCGGCAGGTGCCTGCTGCACCGCCCAGGTAATTTCAGGGAGAGGATGTGGGGAAGCTGTGTCACCCAGATGCTCCCCCTGTGCAATCAAGTCCCCCGCATCCTCCTCAGCAGTATTCTGGGCACTCTGCTGTCGAGTCACAACTGCTATGGAGGGTACGGGGGTGCCCTCGTCACGGGAACCTCTTAATGCAAATACATCACACTCATTATTCATATGGGAAGCCGGTGGGGGACAGACAGGTGTCTGCCCGGCGTTCCCCTCTGTGGAAAAAACATGATTAGGCAAGACACAATGGTTTACTCCCAGTCCTTGCCCAAAGTCCTCTTCTAAGGGTCCCTGGTTCACAGGCAGGGGGGGCGAGACAGGGTCGGAGGGGATAGAAGCAGGTTCATACTGGGACGTCATGCGGCCCAAGTCAGTGCCCAGCAGCACGTTAGTCGGAATGGAGTCTGACAACCCCACTTCTCTCATGCCGCACCCTGCACCCCAGTCTAGGTACACACGAGCCATGGGGACAGTAGGGCTAACTCCCCCAATCCCTGTCACAGTCATGGTCTTTCCAGGAAGGATGTCTTGGGGGTCCACCAGCTCGGGACGCACGAGGGTCAGCTGTGCGCCGGTATCCCGCAGACCAACGGTAACCTTTTCTCCGATTTTAACAGGTTGCAGGTTATCAGCATTGGAACTTGGCTGTGTGGCCACGCAGTACACACCAGAGGGTTTTCCGGCGGCCCGGATTTCTTCTTGTCTGGGCAGGTGAGGCTGATATGGCCGGTCTTGTTGCACACATAGCAGCGCCGGACATCTGCGGTTGCGGGTTTCCCTCCAGAGTGGTGGGTGTTTGCCCCAGCGGGCATTCGGTTGGCAACAAAAGGGGAGGAATGCTGGGCTTGGGGCTCTTCCAGCTAGGACTCGGTTTGCGGTGGTCGGGCACCCTGCTGGTCACATATAGGTCAGCAAGCTCTGCAGTTTCTTCTGCTGTTTTGGGCAGTCGCGTTAGGACAAATTGCTTGACTTCAGGGGGCATATGTGAAGTAGCTGGTCCTGGATGGTGAGGTCAGCAAGACCCTCGAAGGTAGTAATGTCCAGACCCTTGATCCACTGGTTAAAGGCATATCTCAGGCTACCCAGGACATCGGTGTAGCTGTCAGTGGGGCCACGCTGCAGAGTCCTGAACCGTTTCGGTACATGTCAGGGGTGAGGTTGTAGCTTTTGATGATGGCTGCCTTGATTTTAGCATAGTCCCCATCACAGTCCATAGGCAGGTCAGCAAAAACATCCAGTGCCTTCCCTCTCAGGCCTGGGGTGAGGTATTTTGCCCACTGGGTTTCGGGAGCCGATACTGGCGACACATCTTTCAAAGCTCCTGAAGAATCCATCAACCCCTGACCTCTCATCCATCACAGGGAACTTGTCAAAAGACGGCATTGGTTGACGTACCTCTCTGGTGTCTGTGGGGACAGGTGATGCAAGACCCCGGTCGAGCCGTGCCAATTCCAGCGTCAGCTGGCGCTCTGCGGCTTCCCTCTCAGCTTGGCGCTCAGCTTGGCAGCGTTCAGCGGCCCTCTGGTACTCCAGGATGAGTTGAAAACGAAGGTTGGCATCAGAGTCACCCAGGCAGGCCAGCGCAGCCTGTAGGGATGAGGGCAGTCCTTCTGAGGTGGTACTCTGCTCAGAGATCTCACCAGCAGGAGAGGCAGGCCTTGGGTTTACCTCACGGAGCAGCTGGGGAGGACTGCCATCTGACCCAGGTGTCATGCCTGTCCTCCCTTCATCATCCGTCTGCAGCGCCCGTACGAGGAAGTCCTTTGTCCGGTCTGAACCATCAATCCCTCTGAGCTGACAGAGACTGACTAGCGCTTCCTTGGTCATCTTCTGGTATGAGGCGGGCATGATGCTGCACTTCACCAAATAAAAGATAGAAAAGAAAAACAAGAGGGGGGGGGGAACTGTTCTGTATGTGTATGTTCTGCAGCACGGTCAGCTCACCTGTACACTGGCACCGCACTGCCAGCTGTTAGTGGAAGGTTTAATTGCTTAAACCCGGCACTAATGCTTTAAATGAAATCCCACACGCTGCCACCAATCTGTCACGAACCCGCCCCGAGCTCCCAGACCACAGTACCTGATCAGACCGGGATCAGATGCCAGCAATCAATCGGGACAAGTTCTGACACTACACACTATCCAATTTGATCATCTTGCTTCTTACAATCCACCAGATTGCACAGGAGATCAAATTGTGACCGGTTCCTTTTTTGAAATGAAGGAACTTTACAGGGGCCTAGGCTTGGAAGAACTCCTCTCCCACCTACCAGCCCACACACTCATTCACACAGCAAACCCCCACCAATCTGATCTAACCAACCCGATCTGCCAGATCAGACTTGGTGGGACTTAGCGGACACAGAATCCCTCCTGCCACACACACAGGGCCTTCAAGGGAAACCTACAACCCGGACGCAGACCTCTCCTCTAAGAGGCTGCTGTCCTCACCTTGTCCGTGGGATCAATTACCCCACACACCTCGGTCTATTATATACCTGATACTGAGACCGAACACAGAGTCTCAGCACGTACACAGAGGTTGGATACCCCACTATCCACACTTCACACAGAAGCTATGGTCACAGACTTACAATCAGACATCCACAGTCACCTTCAGAGAAAGATTCGCATTTAAAGCAAACAGGTAGCTGAAAATTAGGAACTCTAATTGCCTCAAAAATATTGCCCGTGCTGGGTTAAGAAAAGGTTTTAATAAACATAAAGATATTACTGAAAAACAGAAGCATACAGATATATACAGAGAACAGTTTTAAAATAAAAGGGATAAATGAAGACTGACGCTTACGTTACTCACACAGAGACTGCAGCTATCAGGTCCTGAGGCAAGACAGAAACACGGATCCTCATTCAATCAGATTGACCTCAAAATGGGGAACACAGTACAATCTGCTCTGTCCAATTTATGAGGACTGGTCCAGGCAGTCTGTAAGCCGACCTGTAAGGCGGGACACATGGGTGGGCTGTGAGGTTTATGACCTGTCAGTCCCACTGAAATCTGGTGTGAAATTGATTTCTGCCCATAACTCGGCACAGGAGAACGCCCGTCCGATGATTGTGGGCTCATTTTTCAGCTCTCAGGGTTGGGGTCACAGAGGTACCAAACATGGGGTGTCCACGTGGCCCCAATCAGGAGAACCGATTTCCTGATCCAGGGTTATCACAAGTGGGTGGTTCTTGATATGAGCCTAACCAACATTTCTTGACTGTTACAATGGCATAGGTCAACAACCTCTATTGAGCGGTATATTCGAGTTATGACCAGAATATGATTTTTGGATTCTTCTGGTGACAGGGAGAGCTGCTCGCCCCCCTCCCTCCGGGATGCACTCAGCTTGCTCCTATCGTAAAGTAATAAACCTCCTTCAAGTGGTTCACTACCTGAGTCTGTTTATATAAAGTGTCCTGGAGGCCACCGACCGTTGTCACCTCTAGGTCAGAGGCCAGGAACTAAGGAGTTTATGGCTGTGGTCTGGTTTTGAATGTAGGGAGAGACCTTATAGGCCTGGGGTTGACATGAGGTAAATTCAGGAAACATGGCTGCCATGGAAAACCATAATCCATATCCCTCATACCTCACACTTTTCATGTTTCCATTTTTCATAAGTTGCTCTGCACCGATGCCCTGTGTCATCCAGATGTTTATATTCTGGAGTTATTCCCTTCTTTCATAACCTGCAAGATGTGGATAAGGAATGCAAGACGGAATCTGTTTCTGATGACCCCTCTGTTACAAAAGTGCAATGATCTGCTCTGTGGGTAACACGTTGCAGATAGTTATAGCACTGACATTAAGAGAAACTTTGGCCCGCTGTGCCTCCCTACGTAAAATTTTCAATTTGTGATAAATTAGGCTTTACATTCCTGGAGAAACCTACAGCTTATGGGCCCCACTGAAATATTTATCTTTGTCAACTTCTTGGAAATTAACAAAAAAAAAATGCGTTTACGTATGCGTACAAAATAGATATCTGACAGCAGCGTGAGCACTTCTGGAAGCGGATAATTCTGTAATCAGATAATAGCCAGAACAATATATCATACCTCCCAAAATTAGAATCCTAAATTGTGGGGCAAATAACCCAGGACATTGATTGGTCCACAGTGGCGACATGTATTGATGGAACAGCAGGAACCAGGATAGAACCAGCTGCAGGTACTGGATAGAATTCACTGCCGTATTGGGAAACATTAAAAGCGAAAACAAAAAGGTTTTATTGTTTGTATATATTAAAAGAAAAACAGGGGTGGGGAACAAAGCCCCCCAAGGCAGTATGCAGGGAAACATAGTGTTTTTTTCTATCTAACCACTGTGTTAATGGCCAACACCTTAGGGCAGTGTTGGCTAACATCCGGCACTCCAGCTTGGTGAAACTACGACTCCCAGCATGCTCCATTCATTTCTATGGAGTTCTGAGAACAGCCAAGCAAGTGTACATTTTGGGAGTTGTAGTTTTACCACAGCTGGAGTGCCGAAGGTTAGCCAACACGGCCTTAGGAGGCTGCTCAACACAGTTAGGGCTCATGCACACGACCGTATGTATTTTGTGGTGCGCAAAAAATACGGATGGCGTCCGTGTGCATTTCGTATTTTGCGGAACGGAACAGTTGGCCCCTAATAGAACAGTCCTATCCTTGTCCATAATGTGGACAATAATAGGACATGTTCTATCTTTTTGCGGAAACAGAATGCACACTAAGTAACTTCCTTTTCTTTGTGGGCCCATTGAAATGAATTGTTCCGTATACGGTCCGCAAAAAAAACCACGAACGGACACGGAAAGAAAATACGTTCGTGTGCATGAGGCCTTAGGAGGAGTTCACATTAGCGTTTCACCTTACGTTTTAGCAATCTGTTCAAATGTGATAAAAAACTGAAAATAACGGAATTGTTAAAACAGAAAACTAAACAGAACACTTTAAAGGCATTCTGTTTTGATCCATCCACATAGAGTTCAACAGAGAAAAAAAAAAACGTAAAGCAGCATTCCGTCAGATTTCTGTTATTTTGGATGGAAAAAAAGTCCTGCAGACCAAATGCTGTGGATCTGCAGCTTTGTACAGTAGAAACAAAGTGGATGAGATTCTTAAAAATTCTCACCCACAGGCTGCAGAGTGTGTTCGCACTGTGTATCTGCACATGATTTGACATGTGCGGATTTTAAATCTGCGGCATGTCAATTTACATAGCGGATTTCGGCCACAGATTTCACCCTTTGCAATGCAGAGGGTGGAGTCTGGTGCAAATCCCCAGCTTTCCACATTGAAATCTGCAGCAAAATCCACATTACGGGGCATTCATATCCGTTCGCATTTTTGCTGATTGGATGCATACCCATTCATTTCAATGGAGCCATAAAGATGTGGACAGCTCATGCCGTAAGTCCGTTCCGTGGAACTTGTCTTATTTTTGACCGTTTTCTGGATAAGAATAGGCATTTCTAAGAAAGGACAGAACCTGCTGATCTGCAAAATGCGTAACGCCCTCGGCCAGTATCCGTGTTTTGTAGATCTGCAATTTGCAGACTGCAAAAACGATATGGTTGTGTGAACACTCCATAAGACCTCATGCACACAACCATGTGCCAACCATGCCTGTGATGCGGTCTGCAATGAACAAGCACCAATTGCGTGGCCGTCGTCTGCGGACTTAAATGGTGTCCGCAATCCGCACCGCAAAAGTAGTGCATGCAGTAGTTCAGGATTCTGACCGGTGCCTCCATTCTGCGCCGCACTATATCTTCTGGATTTCAGACCCATTTACTCATCCATTATACAGTGCACACACGGCCAGTGCCCATATATTTTGCAGGCCGCAACACGGACACGGCCATGTGCATGAGGCCTTAGTAAGAAGTTTGCACTGCAGATTGCAAACATATCTGCCGCAGATTTTCCACAGTGAACTTCTCAAGGGTTCGGCCACACGTCTGGTTTCCTGATGCAGTTTTGGAAGCCAAAATCAGGAGAGGATCATAAAAGAAAAGGAAGTTTAAAGAACGGACACAACTTCCAAAACTGCATCAGGAAACCTGACTGTGTCGTCGTACCCTAACCCTAGGTACACACCTAAGCGTTTTTCAGCGCGTTCAAACGCTCTGTAAAACGCACAACATGTGGAAAGCCATGCTTCCCTATGGGCATGGTTCACATTTGGGCGTTTTACAGCGCGTTTGAACGCGCTGAAAAACGCCAAACGCTGTCGCTTCAGCATGAGCTTCTTTTGGGCGTTTTAACGCGCCTATAGACCATGCTGAAATAGGGGAGAATCACTGAATCGCGCGTATGATGCGCGTTTCTTAGTTACAAAAACGCGCGTAAAACGCGCAACGCTTAGGTGTGTTCCCAGCCTTAGGGCTCATGCACACGACGTATATTCTGTCTGCATCCAATCCGCATTTATTGTGGACCCATTCATTTTAATCGAGCCACAAAACATGTGAACCACACACAGTGTGCTGTCCGCATCCGTATGTCCATTCCGTGGCACCACAAAGAATATAGAACATGTCCTATTCTTGTCCGTTTTGCAGACAAGGATATCACATTTCTACAGGAGTAAAAATAAAAATTTGTCGTCATGCACACGGCCGGGATCCTTGTTTTGCAGATCTGCAATTTGCAGACCAAAAATATGATTGTGTGCATGAGGCCTAATTGTTAGGGTACACGCACATGGCAGTGTAATGTATGGGTACTTCCATGCAGCTTCCGCACCAAAATCCTCTTGTGTTACTATGGAAGTTTGTATTGGATTTTGATGCGGTTTTGCCCCAGACCGCATTGCAAAAGGTGAAGTCTGAACTGAAAATCCACACAAACATTTGCCATGCTGAGGATCAAAATCTGCACCACAGGTCAATTCCTGCACCTTTTTCAAAATCTCATCTACTCAGATGGTGCTGTATCCAGCAGAACAACAGAAAAAGAAAGAAAAAAATAATCAGTTATGCACATTTGGCATCTGTTTTTGCTATTTCTCTGAGAGATCCGGTATTTTGGACAGGAAAAAGTATTAAATGCAGAACAGAACAACGGAAAAATAATGGTGATGTAAACTCACCCCTAAAAATGGCAAAGCTGTCCATATTTAACAGACTTTTTTCACTGATGCCTTTCTGAGAATTTAATTCAATTGTATGGGGGCTTTCGGTCAGTGAATACGGAAGAGATAGAACATGTTTTCGTTTTTGGCCTCCGTTATTCACTGGCTGGCAAAAAACTGCCATGTGAATAACCCCATAGACTGGCATTGTTTTTAAAACGAATGTGTGACGGCCATTAAAAAAAAGTTCCTTCACACGTCTGTTTTTCACTGTCATGTGAATGTGGTGTCATGCTGCAGATTTTCATCACGAAAATCCATGCTCAATATGCAGTATGTGCTTGTGCACCCTTAGGGCTCATGCACACGGACGTTGGCAGATCCGCAATATACGCCGTTTGTGGACCGCATCATGGATGTGGACCCATTCATTAAAAAATGTTTGCGGTGCGGAGAGATCACGGACCCATTCAAGTTGAATGAGTCTGCGCCAGCCACACGGGGGGTGCCCGTGCAATGGTGACTGCAATTTTTGGTCCCCAATGCACGGAACAGGTGGCACCCTTAGGCCTCATGCACACTGCCGTTGTTTTGGTCTGCGTCCGAGCCGCATATTTTGCGGCTCGGGCGCGGACCCATTTCATTCAATGGGGCCGCAAAAGATGCGGACAGCACTTCGTGTGCTGTCCGCATCCGTTGCTCCATTCCTTGGCCCTGCAAAAAATATAGAGCATGTCCTATTCTTGTCCGTTTTGCGGACAAGAATAGGCATTTCTACAATGGCCTGCGTTCCGTTCCGCAAATTGCAGAACGGAACGCGGAGCAGCTTCCGTGTTTTGCGGATCCACGGTATGCGGACTGCAAAACACATACGGTCGTGTGCATGGTGCATGAGGCCTTAGGGTAAGTTCAAAGATGAAAAATCCACTGCGGTAACAGCATATATTACATGCGGATGAAAATTCAGAAATTCTCATCCACTTTACTGATACAGTACAACCGTCACATGCAGAAAATCCGCAGCTATTCCGTCACGTGTTACCCTGGCCTTTAGGCCTCTTTTACACTAGCAAGTTTTCTGTCCGGATGCAATGCGTGTAGTGAACGCACAGCCTCCGGACTGAATCCTGACCCATATAATTCAAAGGGTCTGTGCACGTTTTTCACTCATCATCTCTGCGTTCAGGAAAAATCATTTTTTTTCATAGAAGTAAATGGAGCTTGCGTAAAAAACGGATTGCATCCGTTTACGTTGTTTTTCACTGATGTTTGCTATGAGATGCAGATTGTTATTCTTTTCTTCACACACGTGAAAAACACATAAAAAAATTGATTGCATCCACGTGAGTGCAAAACCTTCAAACAGTTTTTCCTTGAACAGATCCTGACACAGTCCGTATCTTGTGTGATAGCCTGTGTTTGGCCTACGTTTTCCGGTAGGAGCCAGGCAGTCTCCTGTATAGAAGGAGCTCAGTTCTCTGCTGATTGTATAATGAAGGGCTCCATACTTTGTTCTTATAAGTTCCTTGTGTGCACTGCTTACAACAAGGTAAGTGGCCCTCACGCTGAAACATAGATGCGCCTTGGGATTCCAGCCAGAACAAAGTTGCAAAACACGATCTAAGAGCTCTGTTACTTCACCACAGACCCACTGAGTGCACCCTCCTCCATCCTCTCTCCTCCTTCATTCCATCATTTGCGGGGCGGGGAGGAGGTGTGGGCCCTTTTGGCTGGCTGACTGCAAACATACAGCCCGTTTAGTAGCAGGGTATGTGCTGCAGAAGATGGAAGGTTACAAAAGTTTTCTGTTTTTCCTTGTGTCTTCCCTGGTCTTAGGATTCACGCTGGTCATTTTCGCTTTGGTCTGGGTTTTACACTACAGCGACGGACTGGCATGGGACGGAGGCAACGCTGAATTTAATTGGCATCCCGTATTAATCATCACAGGCTTCATCTTTATCGAAGGGATCGGTATGTGCTTCGTCCCCATTGTTACTAACCTGATGATATCCCAGATAAGAAATGTGATGGTTGGTACAGATGTAGCTGAGCTGAGTTTGTCAGTTGATAACTTGTTGTCTCGCGCAGTTGCAGCGCCCTGCTACAGTCTTACATTCTTCTACGTCGGTGGCAGGGTACAAAGTGACTCAGTATATGCTGGAACTTGTAGTTCTTCAAAAGTGATGGTGCCTCGTGATGTTGAATGCTAGAAAAGGTAGAAGTCAGTCATAGTAAACAAATGCCCGTTTCATAACCGTTCCCCACATGCACCATCTGGCAGGAAACCAGTGCTCCAGGGCGTCCTGCACCGTCAGTGTCTGCTGAGAAAAAGGATCAGGACACCTACAGAAGCTTTTACACATCCCGTTCTAAATCCGTAGTATTACTATGGAGTTTGTCGCCCCTTTATAGCTAAAGCAGCTTCCACTCTTCTGGAAAGACTTTCTACATGACTGGTGTACTGTCGAGTCGCTTAGGGTACTTTCACACTTGCGGCAGACGGATCCAGCAGGCTATTCAGCCTGCCGCAAGTGCCCGTGCACTGCCGTGCTGCCGCTCCGTCTCCATTGACTATAATGGGGCGGGGGGCGGTGCTACGGCGCAGCACGGCACTGCATCGCCGGACGAAAAGTACTGCATCTCCGACTTTTCGTCCGGCGATCTCCGGCCGTGCAGTGCCGTGCAGTGCCGTGCTCCGCCGTAGCTCCACCCCCCGCCCCATTATAGTTAATGGGGACGGAGCGGCAGCACGGCAGTGCACGGGCACTTGCGGCAGGACGGATGCGGCAGGCTGAATCCGTCTGCCGCAAGTGTGAAAGTACCCTAAGCGACTCGACAGTACACCAGTCATGTAGAAAGTCTTTCCAGAAGAGTGGAAGCTGCTTGCGGCAGGACGGATGTGGCAGGCTGAATAGCCTGTCGGATCTGTCCTGCCGCAAGTGTGAAAGTACCCTTACCCTCACCCTCCCTGTAATTTACGCTCCTAACCCAATAAAGACAGACTCGGCAAGTGGATTTTAAGGCCACAGCAGCCTTTTATTAATTAATATAAATACAAATAAATAACATAAATAATACAGAAAACCAGGACTTCCCACCTGAAGGCCACGCCCAAGAACCACAACACGGGGAGGGTCCTTGGAGCCCCATAAATGGCGGATAACAGCCCCACCCTCCGTTAAATTACCTCTAGCCGATGAACGCCAGCTCAGAGGCAGGAACCGGTAACCAAGGGCAACCAACGTGGGCCGCTACCTGCCATATCCCACCTTAAACCAATACCTGGGGAGTCCAGAGCCTCCTTTTGGCTCCCTCCCCACCACGCCAGAACCACCATAACCACCAACTCCAAGGAGGCCGCTATGACAAAAGCCCCCAGGCCGCTATGACAAAAGCCCCCTAACCAATCACTGCCGGACCAACAAAATCCACTCACAACCTCCCCAGGCTCCCACCCGTATTCTTAATCGTTCCAAGACCCTTACCTAACCCAAACCAAACCAACAGCAGTCCAAAAGGGTAGGGTGGTTGGCGGCTGCTGCCACACTGATGTCCCCACAAAATGGCCCCTTTTTGCGCCCTTCTACCCTTTTTAAGCCCCAAACCACACCTCTAACTACCCCGTCACCATTCCCCATCCTTAACCCTTCGTATCCCATGCCTAAGCTCTCTTCAAGCCCCAGTCATGCCAGGCTTGCAGCCCCAATTCCGGCCTGCACTTGATTTTGGAGGTGTCTGCAGGAATTTTTGCCCATTCATCTAGAAGAGCATTTGTTAGATCAGACACTGATGCTGGCGTATTGGGCCTGGCTCCCAGTCTCCATTCTAGTTCATCCCAAAGGTGTTGGATGGGGTTGAGGTCAGGGCTCTGTGTGGCCAGTCAGGTTCTTCCACACCAATCTCCCCCAACCATGCCTTTATGGAGCTTGCTTGCTGCACTGGGAACAGTTAGGCTGGAACACAAAAGGGCTCTCCCCAAACTGTTCCCACAAAATTGGATTTAAGGCCCCTTACAGACCAACAAGTGTCTCGCTGCGGACTCGCAGCGAGGCACCCAGCATGAGCTCCCAGCACTGCCGGGGTCACTTAGCATTGTATTGATTTATGATGCTATGTAACCCTTAGGCCTCTTTCACACGGGCGTCATGTTTGACGCCCGGATAAGAGGCGGGTGCGTTGCGGGAATATGCGCGTTTTTTCCGCACGGGTGCAAATGTTTGTAATGCGTTTTGCACGCGCGTGAGAAAAATCGCCATGTTTGGTACCCAACCCGAAGCTGGACTTCATCACTGAAGTCCGGTTTCGGGTCTTCTGGAGAATTTATTATTTTCCCTTATAACATGGTTATAAGGGGAAATAATAGCATTCTTAATAAAGAATGCCTAGTAAAATGAAGTGGAAGGGGTTAAAAATAATAAAAGTTAACTTACCTTAGCCATTTGATCGCGTAGTTGCGATCTGTCCTCTCTTTCCCAGCATCAGCTAAGAACTAAAGGACCTGTGATGACGTCACATGACATGGTCCAATCACATGGTCCATCACCATGGTAAGATGGACCATGTGATTGGACCATGTGATGTGACGTCATCACAGGTCCTTTAGTTCTTAGCTGATGCAGGAAAGAGAGGACAGATCGCGACTACGCGATCAAGTGGCTAAGGTAAGTTAACTTTATTATTTTAACCCTTCCTCTTCATTTTACTAAGCATTCTTTATTAAGAATGCTATTATTTCCCTTATAACCATGTTATAAGGAAAATAATAAAGATCGAGTCCCGTTGCTAAGCAACCATGCGGGAAAATCGCAGCGCATCCGCACTTGCTTGCGGATGCTTGCGATTTTCCCGCAGCCCCATTCACTTCTATGGGGCCTGCGTTGCGTGAAAAACGCACAATATAGAGCATGCTGCAATTTTCACGCAACGCAGAAGTGATGTGTGAAAATCACCGCTCATGTGCACAGCCCCATAGAAATGAATGGGTCCGGATTCAGTGCGGGTGCAATGCGTCCTCCTCACGCATTGCACCCGCGCGGAAAACTCGCCCGTGTGAAAGGGGCCTTACAGTTCTGGAATGCATTAGATGACACTGACATAATGCTGTCAGTGTTATCCTCTGGTCCTCTCGAGGTCAGAGTTAATGCAGCAGACCATTGTTGTTTTGTGGTCCGTTTTTTCACGGATCCGTTGCTCCACATCTGAGGGTTTTTTTCTCTGATTTAAGTCCTCTTCCATTCCGCTATTCCACAAAACATTTCCGTATGGTTTCCATATGCGATCTGTTTTTTACGGATCGGAAACAGTAACTTATTCATCACCAAATACATGAGCAATATGGGCTGGGCATAGCATTTCTACAGCATGGATCTGCAAAATATGGATGACATACAGATGTGTTCCGTATTTTTTACGGACCCATTGACTTGAATTGGGCCTTGGACCGTGATTTGCGGACAATAATAGGACATGCACTACTTTTTTGCAGAACGGCCATGTGGACAAACGGAAACGGAATGCACATGGAGTAACTTCTGTACTTTCTACAGCCCCATTGAAGTGAATGGTTCTGCATACGGGCCGCACAAAAAACGTAACGGAAGCGGAAAGAAAATATGGTCGTGTGCATGAGCCCTAAGGGTTACATAGCATCATAAATCAATAACTTGGTATGCAGAAGTATTAACATTTCCCTTTATGTGAATTAAAGGGGATAATGCTATCAGGTTGTTTTCCAGGGACTGGCCTAGGGATTGTGTAGGGGTTTTATATTGATGATCTATCCTCAGCATGGGTCATCAATGTCTGATCGGTGGGGGTCTGACAACTGGCACCCCCGCCGATCAGCTGTTTGAACAGGAGCGCATGTAGCTGATCGGATACTGATGACTAGGCTTGAGCGAATTGATCTTCGGATCATAGATCCCAAGTCGATTCGTTCAAAAACTTAGATTTCCATACAGCATTAAAATGTATTGGCTTTGTGGAGCCAAAGTTCTTCTCGCCTGAAGTCGAATAGCAATCTGAACTAGGCTTTGGAACTGAGGTATCGGTCAGTACCAAAGCCCAGTTCCGATTGCTATTTTAAATTATTTTTCAATACGCAGAGGTACAGGGAATTAACCAAAGCGTCGCACGACTTTGGCCAAAACTAACTTTGTCTTTAACCGCCAAGCTGTGTATCATAAGTTGTGATCTCCAACCCTTGCTCATCATCTGCAAGCTGTGCCCTATTTAGGGTACTTTTAGGCTACGTTCACACGACGACAATTGTCGCGCGACAAAAAGTCGCGCGACAATTTGGGAACCACTACACTGCAACATTTGTAGCGCGACATTGATGTCACATTAATGTCGCGCGACAATTTTTATAATGGGAGTCTATGGTGGTGTCGCACGTGCAACATGCAACATGTTGCGACTGCGACACAACAGTCGCAAAAAATCCATCCCGGATGGATTTTTGCCGACTGTCGTGTCGCAGTCGCAGCATGTCGCATGTCGCACTGCGACACCATAGACTCCCATTATAAAAATTGTCGCGTGACAATAGTGCGACTTTTTGTCGCGCGACAATTGTCGTCGTCTGAACATACCCTAACACTTGCGGCAGGACCGATCTGGCAGGCTATTCATCCTGCCGGATCCGTCCTGCCACAAGTACCCTAACACTGGTACCGCCAAACTTAGTGCCAGTGTTTGTAACTACTATGCTTTGTGCCCCAGTCGGAATAAAGTTATTTTCTTTACGGGCTCATGCCGATGGCCGTTGGATGTTTTGCGGTCCGCAAATTGCAGATCCGCAAAACACAGACACTGGCCGTGTGCATTCCGGATTTTGCGTAACAGAACCTCCTGCCCTCTATAGAACTGTTCTATATATTTTTTGCGTTGATTTAAATTGGTACGCATCCAACCCGCAAAATATGCGGCTCAGATTTGGTCCAAAAATACGTTCATGTGCATTAGCTCTAAAACTGTACCATGTCAGTCACACGTGAGTTGGGCTCTCTCCATTCATTTCTATAGCAGACAGATCAGGATGGATGATGTTCCAGAATGCCTGTGTGTTCCATATTTTGCGGAACACAACGTCCGGCACTCTATAGAACTGTCCTATCCTTGTCCGTAATACGGACAAGATTAGGATTAGGGCATGTTCTTTTTTTTGCGGGTGCCATGGAATGGACATATAGATGCAGACAGCGCACGGTGTTGGCTGTCCGATCTTTTCCGACCCCGTTGAAGTGAATGGGTCCACATCAGATCTAAAAAAAATGCGGATCAGAGACGGACAAAAACAACAGTCGTGTGCATGAGCCCTAAGGCTACTTTCACACAACCGTGGTTTCCGGTCCGCAAATTGTGGATGCTGCCCGTATGCATTACGCAATTTGCGGAACGAAACAGGCAGCCTTTTATAGAAATTCATGGAACGAAGCAACAGATGTCCGCATCTTTTGCAGCCCCATTGAAATGAATGGGTCCACATCCGAGCCGCAAAAAATACGGCTCGGATGCAGACCAAAACAATGGTCGCGTGAATCTAGCCTGAGGTTGCTTTCACATTCGGTACTTTTAAGACCTCTTGCACATCTCCGTTTCTGGCCAACCAAAACCCACATTTTCGCCGGAAATCAACCGGATCACCGCTGGACCCCACTGAAGTCAATGGGGATCCGGCAGTGAAGTAGAGGATCCGACAGGCTGCGCTGTGCCTAAACAGCCTAACGGATCCACAAACGGAGAAGGGAACAAGGCCTAAGTCAAAACCAGGAGAGAAACTTGCAGAGATAAAGTATAATGGAAAGATCTGTGCATGTTCTGTATTTTGGACCCACTCCTGGTTTTGGCTTACAAATACTGAATGCTGATCAAATACTGACTGTGTGGAATGGTTTTACTCTTGCTTCAAGAATCACATCCTGAAAGGGTTACTTTGGTATAGTTGTGGAACAATGAAAGTAGTTTCCAGAGCCAAGATGCAGGCACGTGAGCTCGTTCCGCTACTATGGTCCCTATTCCCATATGGGTGCAGTCCACTGTTTACTTTGCGCCGCTGATGTATTTGTCTCGCAGAGGATTGCCTAAATTTGATATGTTCTTGTGACTGCTAGAAATATCTAGGTTTGCACAGATTTAAGCCTTTGAAATAAATAAGGTTTCAATTCACCGACAGCAAGCAAAGTTCCGCCATGATTGCCTACGCTGTACCAAATTCTCAGCTGTGAGAAGTATTAGATCTTTACATGTTTTCAGAGTCTCAGTGTAACAGAAATATTCCCACTAACTGACAGCAAACAGAGATCTTGAGAAAGATAAGGGATTTATTGATTTTACGTGATTTCCGATTTATGTTTGTAACACATACAACTGCCATTAACTTTCACACCGGCCTAATATCCAGAACCTTTTCTATGCCAGGGTCTGTAGCGAGCAGATGGGTCGTTTACTTTTCCTTTTGACTATTTAAAGGGGCTATCCCATGATTGATGTAAAAAAAATTAAATTAGACATCATATGGTATATGACAATACTTTTCTAACAAAGCTAGAAACAGCCCTGTACCCCACATTTGCTATAATTGCTCTGCTACATTTATTTCAAGCCGACAGCTCAGGGGCGTGTCCTTTCTGATGCAGTTCTCTCCCTGTAACTACCACAGCTTCTAACAGAATATATGGCTGGTGCCAGTTGATGATTTAAACTGAGCACGTCCGACCAACTTGGTGAGATGGACAAAAAATAAGGAGAAGAACAAACAAAAGCATTTTATTTAATAGCTCACTGATTATAGAAAATTTTTAATTAGATGCAATTACAAAAGTATTCAGATCCAGGAGCTGGTTTAAAAGATGTAGAATATACTTTGTGACACAACCCCCTTAAGAAAGCCACAGTGCAAAAACATGTCCTAATCCTGGCCAAGTAGTAAGCCATGCTCATCTTACATTCTGATGTCTTTGGTGCAAATGGTTGAAAATTCCACTGCAAGTGGTTAATAAAGATGGGGCTACATTATCTAGGTCAAAAGGACATAGCACCACGATGCGGCTGTACTGCACATGCAACGTCCTTAGGGGCCAGTGTCTGGGGTATCCCTTACCCTTTAAGAGGTTTTTACGATATATGTTCCAATGTTTGAGCAAATTGTCGTGACGCCAGTTGCATTTCAGCAACAAGGACATGGAGTCCCCTTTAAGTATAGTGGTGTTGGTACCCAGGTGTAGGATTGTCAGAGGGGTGTAAGGACTGCCTAGAGTGTCCCTTATGTGTGGCTTTTGCACTTGTCACGGTGCTCCTACCTGGATATCCTTGGATCCCAGACGTAGTTGGACGAACCAGTGCAAAAAGGGTTAACAGTTGAGGGATTTTGTAGAATAACTTGAGTCCAAACTTGTATTAACGTTTAACACAGCTTTACTTGGCATAAACTTTAACAAGGAACAATCTTCCAACTTTATCTTGGTTATCAGCAGGTTTTGGCATGAAAAGGTAGGCAACAATCTCAGCTCTGCTATACTGTAGCTCTCTCAGCCCCGCTATGCTGGCTGGCTTAAATAGGAAACTTTTCCTCTTCTGCTGTACTTGGAACTTAGCTGTCTGTAGTCTGTCTCTTACTTCAACCCTAGGAACTTCTTCCTGGCTTCAAGCTTACCTGGCTGGGCTTTTAGGCAATCCAAGGCGCAGAGGGGACATGCAACCATGTAAAACTAACAGGCAGGACCTGTGGGCCCAGCAGAGCAGACAGTGCTCTGCTGGCCGACACACAGCCTTGCCCTGGGAAGGGGTAGACTGGAACTGACCTTCACTCGCTAAACTCCTGCCTGTCTAGAGAGGGCTGGCATGGAAAGAAGGCTCCATCCCAGAGAAACTATCACTGCCCAGATTTGCTGCCACCTGCTGGTAAACCAGGCATATTACACTTAAACAGTAAATACATACACTAGGTAGGACATGGTATTATAGGCAGAAGATGACGCAATATCCACCAATAAAGATAGTGAGGGTCCCAAAAGCGGTGGTAATGCCACTCTGGGGTATTACACACATCACAACATAATGAAAGTGGATGGGATCACATTGCAGCTCACTCGTTGCTATGACCAGGGGCGCACTGGGAACTTACAGTGGCCCTGGAAAAAAAAATACGAAAAGTGGTTTGTAGTTGGGTCCAAATTGATGGAAGCTAGGGCCAGCAATACCATATTGGGGCACATTATACCACACTAACAGGGCCAAATAAATAAAAAATCTCGGAAAACCCTTTGCACTTAGAAAATGCAGGGGGTATAATACTTGGGGGCACTATTATCCTGTGGGGGGTACAAAGGTACTTAGTAATTTGGGGCACAATGGGGAATTCTTACTATGGGAGATGTAAAGTGATTACTATTACTGTCCAGGGAAGTACTACTGTGGAGCATAATGAGGCCTCATTACTTTGTGAGTGGATAGAAGGAAATTGTTACTCTGTAACAGCAAAATGGGGTCAACTATATCTTTGAGGGAGCAAAAAGAAGGTTTTATTACTGTGTGTGGGCTCTATTATTTTGGGGGCCACAAAGGTGCCACTATTACTGTGTGGGGCACTGAAAGTAGTAATGGGGGTAGCAGCAGGGTGGGGAGTTTTTGTGGGCAGAGATAAACCATGGCTGGAAGAAGTGTTCATGGTGGTCTGGGCATGTATAGAGAAGAAAAGGGAAAGTGGACGACTGGAATTGAAAACACCACCTGTGATGTAACTGCAGTGTACTCGCTTATATCTGACAACCGGTGACTGCATTATTACTATGCTGCCATACAAAGGGCTGAGGGCGCCAATCTAAATTTTTGCACTATGGTTCATGAGCCTTTAACTACACCCCAGCTGGGAGTTATAGATCCGAACAGCTTGGAGGGGCCACTCCTCTAAAGAGTCCAATAATTCAGGTTTGCTTCATGTCTGTATTATACCGATCTGTGAAACATTACAAACAATATAATGTGGGGCTTGCTGGAATAGTGATTACATAACGCTGGACCTATCCCAGTGACATCAGTGATAAATCTGCCTCCCACTTGTTTTGCTAAGCAGTCATTTGGATCTTTATTGCTGCAGATCTGGAAAACAGGATGTGGAAAAACACGTGGAATAACAAAATCCTTTACTTCGCTCTCAAAAGTTTCAGCAGAAAAACCAGAGCGAGCGTCTCTAGCAGAAGGATTGTACACGTGACACAGGGAATACAAGTGAATTCGCTGTTTGGTATTTTTTTCCGACTGTCTGACGGGTTTCGGCCGCCCGCACATGGGTGCAGTTTTCTGTGCAGATTCCCCTGCAGAAAAAATGCAGCGCCATACAGTACCAGACAAGTGTATGAGATTATACAAATCTCATGGCTTCTTTCTTCCGTGCAGAAATTGACCTGCCGTGTGGATCTAGAAATCCGCAGCATGTCAATTATGTTTGTGATGCGGATTTAACCCTTTTCAAAAGCAGCAAAACCTCTTCAAATCTGCACCATCTGTAACACATGTGGATTTAGGTGCGGATTTGATGGACAGAATAGAATCAACGGCCGGGCGCGCGCGCGCGCGATAGAACTGGCCGGCGCATGCGCAGTCAGCCAATTGCAGGCGGGTGTGTTCGCGGGAGCCAGGATCGCGCTGTAACAGGCAGCGCACCGCGCATGCGCGAGAAGAGCGCATTCCCGGCAGGATGTCCATCAAATTGTAGAGAGGAGGGGTAAGGGGCAGGCTTAGCTTGACTTGAAGCAAGTAGGCTGCTGCCCCCTTGACTTCAAGCCTGACTCAGAAGACAGCGCCAACGGACATTAAAACTACGTTTTTAACAAGTATGCAGGAACAGAAGGAGGAAAGAAAAACATGATTAGGAACACACTGGGGGATACTGTAAGGTACTGTGGTCGGTTTAATATGTGTTTTGCAGGTGACAGGTTCCCTTTAAATCATACCCCATGTTCCGCTAAGTGGCACCTACTTGTCATTCGTGGGTGAAAACGTCTAAAACCCTAAATAAATGTGGTGTAAGGCATGTGTGCCAGAAGTCTGGCTCAGTTACAGTTTGTGGTCAGTTTGGGGGCGTCTTCTACTTTAATGCTGTCTGAATTGAAGACATTGTTAATAAATCTCCCTCGATGTCTGAAATAGATGAGGGCAGCAAGGTCTAAACAAACAGGATGACTCTTTAAGATTGTCATTTATATAATTATGGGCTCATGCACATGACGGAACGTCTGGGCCATAATAGAACAGTCTTATCCTTGTCCTTAATGCGGACAAGAATAGGACATGTTCTGTATTTTTGCTGATGCCACGGAATTGACATCCGTGTGTTGTCTGCATCTTTTTGGCCCCATTGAAGTGAATGGGTCCGCATCCAACCCGCAACAAACGAAGATCAGACGCGGACAAAAAAATACATTCGTGTTCATGAGTCCTAAGGCTAGTTTCACGCATGCGTCAAAGAAATCAAGCAGGCTGTTCCAGCAGAGAAGAGACTGCCAAATTTACCCCATTGACTATAATGGGATGCGGCAGGGATCTGGCCACTCCCAGGCATAAATGCCGGGATTCGGCCGGACTAAAACTTTTACAGCTGATATGGGTGGAGCTGCCAAATCCCCATCTCATCCCATTATAATCAATGGGCTCCCGGGGGCATGCGCCACTATCCTGCTATGGCGGATCCGGAGAGCTCCAGCACCCCTTCAACTCCATACCCTACATACATGCAGAGCATAAAGCTATTATTTCCACATTTGACTGAGAAACGGAAAAGTTCATTTTTTTTAGTTCGTTGGTACGTTATTCCTGGAAAAGCTTCAAGTTCGTCAGTGTGAGCAAATATTTTTCTAGCTCATATGAATTGGAGAGATAAGACATCTATGATGGGACGATGTGGTTGTGTTACCCAAGTTGTGGAGCAGACATGAGTCAGCTAATTCTAATCCTCGCTACCCACTTTCTGACTCCTATTAAGGGATATAAAAAGTGATCAAAAAGAGTTAAGTACCCCAAAATGCTACGAAAACTACGGATTGTCCCATTATATACAAGCCCTCACACAATTCTGAAGATAAAAATATGACGCTACAAAAATAAATTACTTTTTTTAGTGTACTACAAGCTTTTGTAGCTGTTTTTCATGTGTAGTACCACTTTTATCCAGAATAAACGTGTTATTTTTGCCTCATGGTGAACAGCATACAATTTAATAACTCAAACTGCTAAATTGCTGTTTTTTCCAATCCCTCCAGAAACCGTTAAAGTGTTGTCCCACAAAAATATTCAACATTTTTCAAACCAACAAATGGATCTGAATACTTTTGTAATTGTATGAAATTAAAAATATAGTATACCTACTGAGTTATTCACTGAAATCTATCTTTATAGCGCCACCTACTGTTCGTTCATTTCCTTAATTCTCTATACACCTTGCTAAGGTGGTTGCACAGGCTCAGTTCCATCCTTCAACTGCCACTAGCCCTATCTACTGTTTGAAGCTGTGACAGTTACCTAAGGGAGGGAGCTGAGGCAGAAAGGACATGCCCCATGAGAGGACATACCCTCTGAGCTGCCAGCTTGAAATAAATCTTGCAGAGCATTAATTGGGAAGATCTCTGGATCCATGTGAGGTACAGGGCTGGTTTCTAGCTTTGTTAGAAAGAGCTTGTCATGTACTATATGATGCTTGATTTTCATTTTTTACTGGGGTGTAACTACAGCCGGGACAGCAGCCAAGCAGTGCAGGAAGAGTATTCATTATTTACATACAGGGCCCGTCACCCTCGCCCTGCATACTACGGTCGAACTTATTGGTGGACTGGAAAAAAAAACTAAAAGTGACTCCATGTAGGCGGGTCCAAAATGACAGAAGGCGGGGCAACAGCAGTGGGCAGGGCCTGCAATACTGTAGTGCAGCACAAAAGACCGCCCTAGCAGAACCAAATATCACACTGCAGCAGAATATACCGCCTTAGCAGAAACAAATACCACTGTGCAGCACAAAATACCGCCGCCTTCGACCACAGTATTTAACTGTATTTCTGTCCTGAGGACGATGATACGTTTGAGTTCAGGAGGAGACCAGCGGCCATTGGCCACGTTTATAAGTTCCTGATGCTCCTAGCATTAATTAAAAGGGTCTCCTGAGACCTAAATACTAATTATCTATCCTCTGGACAGCCGACACCTCCACCAATCAGCTGTTTGAGAGAAGGCATTGGCGCTCCTGTGAGAGGCGTGGCCTCCTCGCAGCTCACCAAGCACAGCGCCGTACATTGTATAGTGGTTGTGCTTGGTATTGCAGCTCAGCCCTATTTACTTCAATAGGGCTGTGCTGCACCTATGCCATGTGACCAATGAACGTGTCGTCAGTGGCCTAGGCGAAGCTGGAGAAGGCTGGGGTATTACTGTGACCGGCGGGGGTCCCGGTCAGATGCTGATGACCTAGCTTTAATAATAGCAAATCCATAAGTTATAAGTACCCCAAAACTGAGCCACTGAAAATACAACTTATTCTACCCTTTTACTGTACTTGTATTTATGTTACCCACATAAACACGGGGAGAACATACAAAATCCATGCAGATGCTGTCCTTGGTCGGATTTGAACCCAGGGCCCCAGTGCTACAAGGCATCAGTGGTAACCACTGAGCCACCTATGCATTTCCTCTATGTAATCATTGGGTTCAGTAGGCATTACAGGACAGAAATAGAGTCCAAGGTATAGAGATCCGGTATTGTCGTTTTGGTTATGTCAGTTTTATACGACATTACCTCATTTTAATTTTTCCACATATTTCTTGTCACTGTGCAGATAAGGTTATTTTGACGGCATATAATTATGGATATTACTGTTTTATGCTGTTTACATTGGAAACAATAGAGTGCGTATGTTTAACTCATATTTCTTAATTGCTTACAGCTTGTTTTTACGGTCCCATATGGTTTGGATAGGCTTGTCATTGTGTTTGCTATAATGCATTTCTGAAAAACATTTCCAATTCTGAATTAATCAGAGAATTCTCAGAAGAAAAAAATTGCGTAATTATGCAGAGCTCTGTCCTTGAAAATTGGTTGCCTATATATTTGTCAAGTTTAAAGGGGTTGTGCAGGCAGTACATATTGATGACCTATCCTTCAAACAGCTGATTGGCAGGGGTGCCAAGAGCTGGACCCCCCCCCCCCCCCCACTGATCAGATATTGATGACCTATCCTGAGGTTAGGGTCATTAGTATGTACTGATCGCACAACCCCTTTAAAGGGCTATGTACACCTTCATGGGTCAAATTTTTTTTTTATTCAGCCGTTCTTTCACAAAGGGTTAATTGTTCGTCCAGCTGTGTGAATTGTGTTTTCACTTTGTCTGTGGTGGTGGGGAGTCATCTAATAAACCTTATCTCTAAATTACTAAAAGGTCAAACACTTATTTAAGCCACATTCTTATCAGTAAGATCAGAACTGAGCTATAATGAGTGTTTATAAGGTCAGAGATAAGGAGCCGTCAGCTGAACTGCTTGATGGAACAGAGTGATGATACAGATCCTGCTAAGAATCTCAATGCTGTGCAGAGAAAGGGGCTCAAAATGTTTCATAAAGACCAACTGGAAAAAAAAAATGTTTTTTAGCTCAAAATGAGTAAGTGCAAAAAACAAACAAAAAACAATTGCCTCCAAAGGTGTACATGGCCTTCGAAGGCTATGTATACCTTTTGGAGGAATTTTTTATGATTGCATTTTACTCATTTTTTGCTAAAAAAAAACAAACAAAAAAACAAAATTCAATTGGCCTTTTATTTAAAATATCGAGCCATTCTGACACAAAGGGTTAACCGTTTTTCTAGCTGTGTGACTAGTACTTTCACTTTGTGCTGTCTTAAGCCACATTCTTATCAGTAAGATACGAACTGAGCTATAAGAGTGTTTTATAATGTCAGAGAGCACAGATAAGGAGTCCATTTGCTCCTGGTCTGACGGAAAATACAGAAAATCCACAGGGTGCTGCTAGAGCATCTCAGCTCTGTACAGAAAAATGGACGCCATATTTTTAATAAAGACCAATTAAAAAAATGATTTTAGCTCAAAATGAGTACAAAGCAATGTGTACATTGCCTTTAAAGTGAATGTTTGCCCTTGTAAACCATTTTATTTTTAATTACTCTCAGTACGTCCAACCTTCTGTGTGTATCAGTTTCTTAAAAGAATTTTCCAGTTACAAGTTATCCCCATCCTATAGTTCTTTGTGTCCAACTGCCAGGATCTCCACCGATCTCACAAGAAAAGGTGTTCTGCCTCCCTTATTTGAATAGAGCGGCGGCTGAACATGCATACTTGTGCTTCATCCAAGCTCGGTGGGACAGCCGAAGATAGCCAAGTGCTGTAGTCGGCTTTGGAATGACCGAGTTCCCACGTGGCTGATCCGTGCAAAATATCTCCATAATACTGTGCCATATGGAGGCCCCGTACAGTGGTGCAATGCCTACAGCAGTACAAACCACCTGGACGCCTGGTGTTGCTACACATATCCTGTGCACAAATCTCTACAGATATTGTAGTGTTGCTAATTTTCGCTTTGTAATTTAGCCATATGGCAGTCTTGAAATTCTTCCAAACATGGCAGTGTTCTAAAATGGGAACCCACATCTTTTGCTTGTTTTGAGGAACATAGAGGTATCTTAGATCCCTGTATATGACCGTGAACTGTGGACAGCCTGAATGACAGGTTTTTTTTTTCTTTCTCTTTCCAGCCATTATAGTGTACAGGTTACCATGGACCTGGAAATGTAGCAAGCTGCTGATGAAATGCATCCACGCTGGCCTGCACCTTACAGCAACCGTTCTCGTGGTGGTGGCTCTGGTGGCTGTATGGGATTACCACAATGCCAGAAACATTCCTAACATGTACAGTCTGCACAGCTGGGTTGGACTCACTGTGGTCATACTTTTTTTCTTGCAGGTAAGATGGGTAAATGTAACGTAAAGTAAGAAATAACATTCTTTTTAGGTGATCCCTCTCTTTGCATCTACATTTTGGAGGTCGGATAAACTCATCATAGGCTTAATTCTTTACCATTTCTCTTGGTGCGGCGATCTGCTTCTTCAATACTGAGTACCAATAATTTTGAGTGAATACTGTAATGTCTAATTTTTAAGTCCACAATTTATGCTGATTAATTTATTCATATATCTTGATGGGGTTGAAGCCATCGGCTTGTCGTCATAGATTTAAAAGATACCATCCTGAGTGAATGCAGCCATCACTAGAGGGAACTTAAAGGGGTTGTCTCACTTCAGTAAATGCATTTGTCATGTAGACACAGTTAATACAAGGCACTTACTAATGTATTGTGATTGTCCAAATTGCCTCCTTTGCTGGCTGGATTCATTTTTCCATCACATTAAATACTGGCTCGTATCCAGGGGTTACGAGGGGTTATGATGACCATTCTGCAATGCAGCAGCAGTGGTCGTGCTTGCACAGTATAGGAAAAAGCACTGGCCTCTTTGGTAGCTGGGGCCATGGAAGCACGCATAGGCCGCACTTTAAACTCTATGTGACTAGAGTGAATGCTGGTCTGGGCCTTTAATACAGTAGTTTACAACATGGACAGCGGAAATCTTCCTGTTTGCTAGATGCATATCTTCTTGAATCCAATGAAAAAGTCAACTAAACAATGCCATGTTTACTTCTAATTATAAACCAAAAATTATATGATATTTTTTCTTAATAAAAGCATCATGACCACAAATGAACCAGATCGGTGCAATATGTTAACTGCATCACCAAAGAGCAAGTAATCTCATATTACAAGAGGTTGACTGACTAAATATTACTTGGGGGTACAAGAATTAGGGCTTCAACTCATTCTGATAAAAATCTTAATCCTTAAATGGTCACAAACTTTTCACACAACATTGCATAAATCAATAGTACAAGCAACCACAAGAAACTTTGTAATATATTTTTTTAATGAGAAATGTTTGGTTCTCATGTCATGAGCAGCCCCTCCACCTTGCTAATTGCTTTCCACTTTGAAAAATCTCTTACACCTGGCTAGATCGGATCAGCTCCATAATAGGATAATATTACACATATCAATACAAATCTATGTAGAGGGGAGGGGGAAGGAGTAAACAGGAGCTGAGGAGGCACACACACACAAGCAGACTGCACAGCTAGAAAATAAAAGAAGCTTTTATAAGGACAAGTGTTTTCACAAGTGTATTCACAACCATACAGGTCCTCCATGATTCTGGGGCTGCTTCTGAGTGAGTAAGAGAAGATTAGGAAGAAGATTCTCCTCTACTTTCTATGTGCTGTGGATGACAGCTAGTCTCCACCCACCATGTCTGAGAACTTCAAACTAGATCTTCAGAATGTACAGAGGAAAACTGCTACAAAATGCCACATACAAGTGACATAGTGGCCAGAGAGTGTTATTGCTCCAGTACGCACACTGTACTATTGATTAATGCAAGGTTTATTTCTCTCTTCTATGGCCTGTTGACACAAGACTCTGAATGGTGTAAATCGACCCCTCTGAAAAAATGGGAAACAGATTTGGGACACACCTTCTCAGACGCACAATGGTGCAATGCGTTCCAGACGGCCCGTTCGGCTTTTCGCTGCGTGGGCCATCAGGAAGCAGTCTTTAAAACGTACCTGAGATGGTACTTCACGCCATCCAGATTACATCTGATGTTTCCCGCGTCCAGTCCTGCTTGTTGGAGACAGTGTGGGGACAGAGGCTCCCTTCTCCACATCCTTTGGACTTGTCCAAAAATTAGTGGTCTTTGGAGGGATGTTCAAGCCCTTCTGAACACTATTCTCCCCAGTCCGTTGGCTATATCTCCGGAGATGGCTCTGTTGCTTATAGACGTTGATACCCTCCCATATGATTATAGGTTATTGACAGCCCATGTACTTATGGCCACTAAGTTGGTTATTACCAGACATTGGAAATCGCCAGATACTCCTCCTCTCAGGGAGGTTATAGACCTTGTTAACTCCACTTGTATGCATGAAAAGATGTGGTATGGCCATTTGTCCTCTATGATGAAGTTTACTAAGCTTTGGTCGCCATGGGTGTCTAGCCCTTGGTACGCATCATAGCTAGTGTGTGTGATCGGTGACGCCCCCTGTACTCCTCTGCCCGCTTTTGTGCACTCCACTGACCTCTAGTGATCTTAAGTGATCTTAATTGTTCTACTTATTATGTGCTACACCTTGACCGCCCTACACCCTGGTGCTACTCGTACCTCTGCTTGTGGTTAGTTTTGTTTGTGTTTTGGTTTAATTCTGTACTGACATACATGGTTATGCTCTCTCCATCTATATGTGGTATGAGTATGATTTTAAGATATATTACTACTGATTGTGGCTTTATGGAGATTTTTTTTAGCCTGATGTGTTAACGACATGTCCGCCCATCTATTTTCCTGATTCGGATTGTACCACTGATATTGGAATGTATGTCTCTCTTTGTCTTGAAATTTCAATAAAACTATACGTGAAAAGATTAATGCAAGCTTTGTTAGAAAGGTTAGGTACGCTTAAATGTACATCTGGCTTTTCAAAGACCTAAATTATCCTTATTTTGTTCTCATATGGACACATCTGTCTTAAAAATAAAAAAAAACTTTGGATACAAACCATGTCCCAAAGTCCTCATTGAACTCTTCATTTTATTTTCCAGCTTGTTAGCAGTATTGTTGTCTATCTGCTTCCGTTCACCCCCGTTTCCATCCGAGCAGCTCTCATGCCTATCCATGTCTATTCTGGTCTTCTTCTGTTTGGAGGTGTGATTGCAACATCACTTATGGGAATCACAGAAAAACTTATCTTTTCATTGTAAGTATCATCACAGCAAAAAAATGACTCTACTGATCATATATTGAATCTATCTATGATACGTTGCATGTATCCATAGGTTCTCCCATCCAACCAATGGAGGGAGGTATACATCAAGAAACGCTCTTGACGTATACGTCTGATAGACACTGCAAAAGACAAAGTGTACTGGCCTGGCCCACTTTGAAGATGAATGAAGCAAGTAGCAGTGTGTATTTGGCTGGTTTAGTCCTGAAACGCGTAACCCAATTCAGACAAAACACTGTGACTTCTTCATTTACCTCTTAAGTCACCATCTTCTTCAAAGGTTCAGGAACAACACCAGATATTATCCCATTCTCCATGGCTTTCACTTCGTTAGACTGCAGATTTTTTTTCATGCTTCTAAAACAGTCTTATAAAAATGTTGCTGCGAAATCAGGTTTTTAAAATATCACCTTGGCTTCATCAGGGCATGTTGGATAGTATACGAAGGTTGTATGTTTTAGATTTTCACTCCATCTTATTTATGTTCTTAGGAACTCTTCAGGAGTTGAATATTAATGACGTATTCTCAGGACAGGTCATCAATATCTGATCAGTGGGGGTCCAACTCTCGGCACCCTTGCTGATCAACTGTTTGAAGAGGCTACAGCGATCCTGTGAGTGCTGCGGCCCCTTCCTAGGCCAGTGACATCACTTTTTTATCGGTCACATGGACTATGTGTAGCATAAACCCATTCAAGTGAATAGGCCTGGGCTGCAATACACAGCTTATATACAATGTACGGCACTATTTCTGTAATGCTCCCTTAATAATTTTGGTGCATCTCAGGAGACTTGTGTGCTAAAAACTAAATCTGCGCCATCTAGGAGCTGGTGTAGATTTCAGCTGTAATTTACAACAGTTTTCTGACATTTATAATGTTAATTATGTCAGACAGTGCAGTACATCTCCTCCCTGTCCACTTTTAGAAAAAATGGCGGACGCAGTGTTAACACGCAGAAAGCGGACAATCTTTATTAAATACTTGCTTTGCCCATGAAACCACAATTCTGGATAATTTTTTTTCCCATTGCGCCATTCCTGTATTATTCTTTGAAATTTCTGAATAAATTGAAACGTTATTACCATTCCCATTGCCAAAGCAGTGTGTCCCTGCTGTATAGTTTGATGACTGAACAGGATCAGAATATGTAGGGACACTCCCCCAACTGGTAACACCCAGATGTTACTTTATTCATACATTTGAGGTTGAAATAACAGAACACTGAGTTGGGCCTCATGCACACGATCGTATGTTTGGTCCGCGTCCGAGCTGCATATTTTTCGGCTTGGGCGCGGACCCATTCACTTCAGTGGGGCCACAAAAGATGTGGACAGCACTCCGTTCTGTGGCCCCCCCCAAAAAAAATAGAACATGTCCTATTCTTTTCCGTTTTGCGGACAAGAATAGGCATTTCTACAATGGCTTCAGTGTTTTGGGGATCCGCAAAACACACACGATCGTGTGCGTGAGGCCGTATAAGAAAAGTTGTTTCTGAATTGTTACATTATGGAGAATACAATTACAAGCATGTCAGGAGTGGTTAGCGCCTCATTAACTAATCAAATCTACTGGTTGTTTTTTTTAAGGAAAAACCCACCCTACAGTAGCTTTCCACCACATGGAATCTTTGTGAACACTTTGGGGCTTCTAATTGTTGTTTTTGGTGGACTCATTTTATGGATAACCACACGACCAGGGTGGAAGAGGCCACCGGAGCATGTTGAGAAAGACCAGCATCCATTCGGTAGCTCTGCCGATGAGGATACAACCGACTACAGCAAAGAAAAGTCAGATGTGGAATTAAACAGTGAAGCCAGAAAAAGGAATCTGAAATTAGATGAGGCCGGGCAGAGGTCCACCATGTGATGATATTCCAAAGGAAATATGTAACGCTCTTGTTGGATACCATAAGAAATAACATTCTTACAGAGGGGAAATCAAACAAAATTTAAGTTATGACATACCATAGAGATGTGTCAGTGGAGCACATCATGGGGTAAGCTTTCACCTCTGTCGATTTCCAAAAGTAGAGAGCACCTAGACAGACCCGCATGGAACATTACTGAAAAGCAAACTAAAGTTTATATTAAATCCCTTTAAAAGTTCATGACGCATATGCTCAAAATCTCCATAGGACCCCATCTACCTGGGGTGTGCCAAAAGGGTGGCATATAATGGGCTGGCATACTTTTTTTGTATTGAATTGTAGTAGGGTACACTATTCCATCTAGAGGTGTACAGAAAAAACATAATCTAGTATGTTTGCCACGTATACAGTGGCGTAGGTTACTGGAATCCAAGTTATTAAGTGCTTTTGGAACAGCACAGTCCCTTTGTTCTGGTAGTAGTTCCAAGCTAATAGAATACATTGATGTTATCTTCTGACTCGTATCTGTGCCATGTCAATTTTGGATAGATTTCAGCGACACTGCAACTACACAGCTCACTTTAATGGGAGCAGCACTGCAGTAACCACCTCATTCTACTACACAGTGGATGGAGTGGGTCACTGCAGCGCTGCTCCTGTTGAAGTGAGCTGTGTAGTTTCAGTGCTGGCGCTACTGCAAAGCAGCTGATCGGAGGGGCTGCAAGTTGTCAGACTCCCATGATCAGACATATTCTAAGGGCAACCTCTTTAAGTGTATTTTGTGGATAAAATATATACTATAAATGACTTTATAAATATATCTTGATGATGTATAAAATAGCAATTGATCTACTGAATGTGCAAAAATTGATTTGCAATCCACTCACCATTAGTAAACATTAATTTGTAGTTTTCTTTTTTTTTACCTTTCACAAATCTGAAAATCAGTTTGCAAATTTATATAAGTGGTTCTATTTTATCCTAGAAACAGTGCCAACCTTGTCCAAGGGCTGTGGCTGGTATTGCAGCCAGCTCTATTCAAATGAATGTACTTATTATGGAGGTGCTGCTTTTGTTAAAAAAATAAAAATATTTTGTTTTGTCTAGTCTCAGAACAACCCCTTTAATGGTGAATGGACTGTGAAATGTATAGTGAATCAGATACATAAAATTCCTCATTTATTAAAACCTTTGTAGTACATTTTTCATTCCAAATGTTAGCTGCTAGTCTACCTGGACACATAGCTGGAGTTAAAGTTTTATTTTTTTATTTTCTTTAATAAAGTCATTTTTTGTGAGCTTTCTTACAGCATCTCCATTTTGAGTAGATGTATGTCAAAAAATATATTATTATTGAGCTAATAAAACAAGAGGAGTGTACTAAAGGGGCTTCAGAATATTGATGATCTAGCTTCATCATAGGTCATCAATATCAGATTAGTTAGCATCTGACTCCCGGCACCTCCACCAATAAGTTGTTTGTGGCAGAAACTATGCAGTGGACTGAGCCGGAAGCAGAAGGCTCCACCCACTGTGTACAGTCCATGCTGGGATACCGTAGCTCAGCTCCGGTTCTGTCCACTGTATAGTTTCTGCCACTCATGACTGCCAAAAACAGCTGATTGGTGGAGGTGCCGGGAGACAGACCCCCACTAATAATCTGATATTGATGACCTCTCTTGGGGCAAGGTCATCAATATCTAAGTCCTGGAAATCCCTTTTAAAGAGGACCTTTCACCGATTTAAAAACTAAAAACTAACTATACCTGTGGGCAGAGCGGCGCCCAGGGGTCCCCCTGCACTTACTTGTATGTCTGGGCGCCGCTCCGTTCACCCGGTATAGGCTCCGGTGTCCGAGCTCCCTCTGTTGTATGGGGCGGGGACTTTGTATCAGGCGTGTCCCTTGCTGCAGAGCTGGCCAATCACGGCGCACAGCTCATAGCCAGGCTATGAGCTGTGCGCTGTGATTGGCCAGCTCAGCAGCAGGGCACGCCTCATACAAAGTGCCCGCCCATCCAACCAAGAGCTTGACACGAGCCTATACGAGCGAACGGAGCGCGCCCAGGCATACTAGTAAGTGCAGGGGGACCCCTGGGCGCCGCTCTGCCCGCAGGTATAGGTAGATTTTAGTGTTAAGAGGTGAAAGGTCCTCTTTAAGTCTTTCCCGATAAATGTTATCCTTTAGGTTGAAAGTACAGGAACTTGCTGAAAACCTGTGCTATATTTTTATAGGATAGTAAAATGTTAGATCAGTTAATCTGCTTATAACAGACACCAGGACACAATGGTAGATCCGGCATCGGCACTCTTGGATGATCCCAATGGATTACAATGTCTTCTGTCAGGTTCTGCCAACATGTTCAAAAGTAGCATGGCATGCTCTGTCAACTATGACAGAATATGTAAATACCATGTTTTGTAAACTTTAATGAACATGGAGGGTCAGGAATGTGAGGTCTCATGAAAATTTGTTATACATAAATGCAATGAGGAATGATATCATTATTAAAAGTGGTGCCCTAGGTCATATGACCCTCATGGAAGGAGGTTCTCCACTTGGGACTTCCTCTAGGAACCACAGCTGACCACAGCTTTCCTGGACGCTGGACGTTCATTTCGGGCACCATTCAGTACTACATTACCTCTGCAGGAGCCAATAGCAACTGTGAGTCCATCTCCCAAGGCCCTGGCATTCATCTCGGTAGTAGGAAGAATCACATATCTAACAGCGTCCATTGAACATTGATACTTCAATCCAAAGAATCTGTGATTATTATTTTTTTTACCATTATGTGGATTTACATTAGTATTTTTTACCAATTTTGCCTAAACCTGTTATAAGATGGTTTAATTTTATAACTGCTGTCTTCTGCATATATAAATAATAAATATAATACTGCCTAAATAATGAAGTGACTTACGGCTGGAGACATCACCTATCTACACACAGAACACCCAGTTTTTTTTATTATGGATACAGAAGTAAAATTGAGTCCACAGGGATATTTATTCACATTGGAGGTAATTTTAGAGCATTAGATGCCATGCATTCAATCATGTCTTTGTGCAGGGGCCATATATTGTATTTATACAAATTACCAGATCAGATCCAGCCTCTTGTATTCACATCTAAACACCATCATAGTGTGAAAGGTCCAGGATGGGCTGTAGTGAAGCTACAGTGTGTGAATATTTTAGGTCATTCGGAAGCAAAAGAATAATGCATTTTTGCCAAGCTAACACAGCACTTTTATTGCACCACCTATAGCACATATCCTGATGTTTCTCCCCCCCCCCCCCTTCCTCCACAGATGTATGGTTGATAAGAAGGAGCAACCGGCATACAGCGTTGAACAGCATGGCAAGCTTGCTTCGTAGAAATACATGTGCATTGTGTTGATTGGTGGCACTATAGGTCTGTCCAGTTTAAATCTTATATCCTATACCCAAAACAGATTTTGGGATGGCAGCAATTTAATTTTTCTTACATATTAGTGGCTATAGTAATAGAGAGGATTGTTGATATAATGTAGTTTGCATGTAATTTTATTTTTACATTATTAAAGGGGTTGTGTCATCAATATTACTTACAATATTACTCCGTATCCACAGTATAGGGCATAAACATTTGATTGCTGGGACCCCCAGTGGTCACAAGATTGAGGGTTCATAAGTGCTGCCAAACTACCTCATGAGAATTGAGCAGTAGTGTGCATGCGTATTCACCTCTCCATTCATTTCTATGAGACTGCCGAGTACAATGCTCGCAGCAGTCTCATAGAGGTCATGTCACCGCTGGTTCTGGGAGACGGTCGGTCAGAGGTTCCTCCCTGTCTTGTGTATGACGTTCTTTGTTTTGGTTTCACTTTGCTCAGTTCCTTTCTCTCCCTCAGCTGCCTCTTATCATGATTAATTGGTTTGCTTTATATTCTCTCCCTTACCATGTGATGTGACGTCATCACAGGTCCTTTAGATTTTAGATGCTGCAGGGAAAGAGAGAAGAGATCGCGACTACCTGATCAAGTGGCTAAGGTAAGTTAACTTTTATTATTTTTAACCCCCTCCACTTCATTTTACTATGCATTCTTTATTAAGAATGCTTTTTTTTCCCCTTATAACCATGTTATAAGGGAAAATAATAGAGATTGGGTCCTGTTGCTAAGCAACAATGCGGGAAAATCGCAACGCAGCCACACTTGGTTGCGGATGCTTGCGATTTTTCCGCAGCCCCATTCACTTCTATAGGGCCTGCGTTGCGTGAAAAACACAGAATATAGAACATGCTGCGGTTTTCACGCAACGCAGAAGTGATGCGTGAAAATCACCGCTCATGTGCACAGCCCCATAGAAATGAATGGGTCCGGATTCAGTGCGGGTGCAATGCGTCCTCCTCACGCATTGCACCCGCGCGGAAAACTCGCCCGTGTGAAAGGGGCCTTACTGCTTCTCTGTGCGGTTTGTATTACTTCCTGGATGAAGTGTGTGCTGCTGGAGGCTGCAGTTCTTTTGCTTTAAGATAAGTGCATTCTGTTTACTTTGTGTTTTGTTTGCTGGCTTGATTCTAGGTGACCCTAACTCCCTCCATATTCTGTGCAGGGAGCCGGTGGCCGTTCCCCTCACTACTATAGGGAATTCAGGTGTCACTCAGTTATAGGTACGAGGGCATGTATTTGTTTACCACCGGGACTTGTACATGTGCACAGTAGTTTGGGAGAGTTCTTAGGGATTTATAGGGCCCTCCTATATTTTCCTTAGTTTGGGATCAAGCCAGTCTGTCGTTATTTATCAGTTCCTGCTAACTGTACTCCATCCATGACAGGTGAATGAAGTGATTGAGATGCATGAGCACCACTGCTCCATTCTCACGGGGCAGCACTTGAAGACCATCACCCCCGTGATAACTAGGGGGGCCCAGCGGACAGACCTCCAGCGATCAAACACTTATCCCCTGTCCCATGAATAGGGAATAAGTGTTATTACTGGCACAACCCCTTTAAAGAGGACCTGTCACCACTCCTGACAGGCATGTTTTAATAGCTACATGCATTCCCCCTGTAATTACAATTCTGGAACATCTATTCTTATGGCTCTATATTGTGCCATTCATAACTTCTAGTAGAAATAATAAAGGAATGGCACAACATGGAGTCATAAGAATAGATGCTCCAGAATTGTTATTACACGGGGAATGCATGAAGTTATTAAAACAGGCCTGTCAGGAGAGGTGAAAGGCCCTCTTTGTATGCCAATTGTGCATCTGAATTGTGGATAAATAAGATTTTCTGAAAATAAAGAGGTTTTGCAAATTCGTAACTAACAGCTCCAGTCATTTTCAAAACCAATTATCGTAATGCACCATTAGTGCTATGAGAAGGGTGACTTACAGTGCATAATTATATGGCCTTAGGATCAGCATAAATGAGTCTTATGGAAATCTAGCAAATATACTGTTGGCTTTATTTTGATTACACAACTTTGTTTATCAGGAAACTATAGAACTGTACATTCTTACCGTATATTTTTCGCTTTATAAGACATACTCCCTCCCCCCCCCCCAAAGTGTGTGTGTGTGGGGGGGGGGGGAATAAGAGTGCATCTTATAAAGCAAATGGTGCAATTTTTAAATGTCTGATACTGATACATACTATGCTGCACAGAGCGGCCTGTGATGTATCGGTTACAGTAAACCTCTTTCTTTCAAATTTCTTTTTATTAGGCAAGTTAGGATTGATGCACACATAGCCATTCATTCAGAGCACTGAATTAGGCCCAATACTGACATATTTATTATACAAGACTGAGAAGCCAAGATCAAACTTTCCAGCTTCCATAGATTAATATACTATATATATAGTAACATATCATATCCTATTCAAATTGTAACAATATGCGAAAGAACAAAGATCTAGAATAGGATTAAATGGGGGAGGGATAAGAAACAGATGGGGGGTTGGAAGGGGAAAAGCAAGAGGGAGGGGGTTTTTATACCCCTTGTCCCCTCCTCTGACTGGCACACTTGGTTTCCTGGTTATTCAAGCCGTTTTCAGGCTTTGTTCATGGCATAGTATCTTGTATTATAAAGCAGGACATATTGCAACTATTGTTGAGGATGACCTATTAGTACCTTGCTGTCAGGGCAGTTCCCATTCCAGAGGGCGCACACTTTCCCATGTTTTACCTCAAGGGAAATTATTAGGCTTGTATGTTCTCCAGGGGCTCCATATTTTTAGGAGTTTTTCCTGTTTCCTTTCCTCCCAACTGGCCAGCTCCTCCAATCGATACATCTGATCGACTTTGTCTCTCCATTGTTCCACAGTGGGTGGGTCTTCACTTAACCATTTCAGTGGGACTAAAAGTCTCGCTCCCTGGATCAGGTGGGTGATTAGGTTCCCTTTAGAGGGCTGCCAGTCTGGAGTTGAGGCTTTAAGGGTTGAGACTGTCACCCGAGAGGTCGAGACATTCATAGCTTCGGATTTGAAGTGGTCGACCTTAAAAGCTCCTGTAAAAGGTGAAATAACTCCAGCAAATGCGGGACGGCCTCGACAGCGTTTGTGACCATGATGAGAAGATCATCGGCAAAGGCCCCATTTACATATCTTGGCCCTTTATCCTTGATCTGGACTCCTTGTATGCCTGGATGGTCTCTAATGGCCTGAAGAAGGGTTTCCATAACAAGGGCACCCCTGCCTCTTACCATTCCTGATAAGGAAGGAGTTGGAAAATGTCCCATTGACTCTAGCTCTGGCGCTGGGTTCACTATATAAGGTCATAATTGCTTGTTAAAACTCTTCCGGTATTCCAAACCACAATAATGTTTTTTGTAAAAAGTCCCAATTCACCCTGTCAAAGGCCTTCCCCGCATCAATTCCTAATAGTACTAAAGGTTTGTTTGTCTTTTTGACCATCTGGATTATCGATACAAGCCTACAAGAATTGTGGCTCCCCTCCCTGCCCCCGACAAATCCCGCTTGCTCAGGGTGTAAAAAGGTGCTTAATCTCAAAGCCAGTGACTTTGCCCATATCTTCACGTCTACATTAAGGAGCCAAATGGGTCTGTATCTCCCATTGCTGAGGATCCTTCCCTTCTTTTGGAAGTATAGTGATTGTTGCTTCTAAGGATTGTTTGTGAAGACGTGAGCCTGACAGGGAGTTACACCAGTTAGTAAGCTGCGGTAGCAAGACAGGCATAAATTTCTTGAAGTATCCTACGGGGAAGCCATCCGGGCCAAGGCTCTTTCCCAGGGGCATTGATTGAATAACTTTTCCTACCTCCTCTGTAATTGGCCTGAGCAGGGTCTCTGCTTCCTCCCTAGTCAGACAGGATAGTTGCAGCTTATCTAAGAAATCCTCCATCTCTGAACCTGAACCCATTCCTGCTAAACCCCCCATATTTTTTGAGCCCATACAGGTCCTGGTAAAACTCCTGGAACGCCTCAGCTATGTCTTTTGTCCTTGAGACTATCCGGCCCCCTTTTGATTTGATTGTGGTAATGAATGTGGAATCCCTCCTTTGCTTTATGAGTCTAGTCATGAGTTTGGTACCTTTATCCCCATAAGCATAAAAACCGTACTTAGAGTACCGATAAGCCTTCGCATGATATACATTGAGATGATCTTTTAACTCCCCCTCATCAACTCTGCATGTGCCTGTATTGCCTTGGATCTTTTATCTAGGGATTCTATGGTTGCTATTTGAACTTCTGTCTGTCTTTTTTGATTCCCAAAGCAACCAGGTCCCCCCTCATTACGGCCTTATGTGTCTCCCAGACTGTCTCCACTGAAGTATCACCTGGCTTATTTTCCTGGAAGAACAATTGGAGCTTTCTGATTTTTCTGAGATGAAAATATAATATAATTGTTGAAAGGAATTATGCGGGGCTGAAAAGAATGTATAGTCTCGCACTGTTGGGTTAAGCAGTCGCCAGGTATCAACCAAGCATGACTCAGAAATCATTTTATTAATGCGTCCTAAGGAGGCTTGAGAATGCCCTGAGGAGCCTTCTTATGTATCCAGTGTCGGGGACAATGCCACGTTTAGTCTGCCACCTACTAGTCTGATCCCCTCAGCAGGGGTCTTCTCCACCCATCTTTGCTGTTCTCTATTAGGACCGTACAGGCTGGCCAGTGTTACCAAGTCTCCCCCTTTTTTCCCTTTCACAAAGACATAGCGGCCCTCAGGATCCGTCTGGGGGAGTATGTGTGTGAAGGGTATATGTTTGGAGATTGCAATCCCCAGCCCCCACAATGCCTTCACATAAGGGCTATTATACTAGGAATGAAAGTGAGCTCGGGGCAGGCGGGGAATACGTCCCTCTTTAAAATGTGTCTCCTGAAGGAAACAAATATCAAATCTGTTTTTTTTCAACATGCGTATTATTTGGGATCTTTTCTGTGGGGTTTGACCCCAAACATTAAATGATACACACTTAATAGATGTCATCATGGTGTGGTTGACAATCTGTTGTGCCCACAATTAGCACATAGTGTGCCACCCGGGGTAAAAGGGAGGGCATTTGGGAGAGGGTAGAAGAAATGTATAGGACAAATCAAACAGTTTAAAAGGAACAATAATAACATTACCTCTATATTCTGGTAAATTGGCATAGTGATGCACAGTAAGGATCTCGGGGAGAATCTCAGCATCAGCAGATGCTCATGCATTCCCCCTGTATTTGGGGGTGAGAGGTGGGTGAAATTTTATAACCTGACATGTAGTAACAGACTGGGCAGACATCTGATAATATTCAGTTATGTCAATGGCGCCACTTCACCTTATACATTTTATGTGGTATACTAAAAGGCTCATGGTTGTGCCAACTTTAACCCTTTCAACCCCGAGCCAGTTTTCACCTTTCTGCCAGGCCATTTTTAGCAAATCTGACGTGGTCACTTTATGTGGTAATAACTTTAAAACGCTTTTACTTTTCCAGGCCATTCTGAGATCGTTTTCTTGTCACATATTGTACTTCTTGACTGTGGTCAAATTGAGTCAAAACTATTATTTTTTATTTACCAATAAATACCAAATTTACCAAAAATTTGGGAAAATTAGCAAATTTCCAAGTTCCAATTTCTCTACTTTTATAATATATAGCAATAACTCCAAAAATAGTTATTACGTTACATTCCCCATATATCTACTTCATGTTTGGATCATTTTGTGAATGCCATTTTATTATTTGGGGACATTAGAAGGCTTAGAAGTTTAGAAGCAAGTCTTGAAATTTTTCAGAACATTTCCAAAACCCACTTTTTAAGGACAATTTAAGGTCTGAAGTCACTTTGTGAGGCTTACATAATAGAAACCACCCAAAAATGACCCTATTTTAAAAACTACACCCCTCAAGGTATCCAAAACTGATTTTACAAACTTTGTTAACCTTTTAGGTGTTCTACAAGAATTAAAAGAAAATGGAGATGAAATATCAGAATTTCACTTTTTTGGCAGATTTTCCATTTTAATCCACTTTTTCCAGTAACAAAGCAAGGGTTAACAGCCAAACAAAACTCCCATCCCATATGTGGTCGTAAATTGCTAGTATGGGCACACAGCAGGGCGCAGAAGGAAAGGAAGGAAAGGAACGCCATATGGGTTTTGGAAGGCAGATTTTGCTGGACTGGTTTTTTGACATCATGTCCAATTTGAAGCCCCCCCTGATGCACTCCTAGAGTAGAAAATCCCAGTTTTTTTGGTACTATTTTAGGGTAGATAAGATTTTTGGTTGCTTTATATTACACTTTTTGTGAGGCAAGGTAACAAAAAATAGCTGTTTTGGCACTGTTTTTTATTTTTTGTTATTTACAATGTTCATCTGACAGGTTAGATCATGTGGTATTTTTATAGAGCAGGTTGTTACAGACACGACAATACCAACTATGTCTACTTTTTTGGTTGTTTGTTTCAGTTTTATATAATAAAGCATTTTTGAAAAAAATCATGTCTTAGTGTCTGCATATTCTGAGAGCAATAGTTTTGTTATTTTTTGGGCGATTGTCTTAGGTAGGGTCTCATTTTTTGCGGTATGAGATGACTGTTTGAATGGTACTATTTTAGGTTGCATATGACTTTTTGATCGCTTGGTATTACACTTTTTGTGATGTAAGGTGACAAAAAAATGCCATTTTTGACACTTTTTATTTTATTTTTATGGTGTTCACATGTGATATAGGTCATGTGATATTTTTATACAGCAGGTTTGTACGGACGCGGCAATATCTAATATGTATAATTTTTTTTATTTATGTAATGATATCATTTCTGAAACAAAAAAAAATCATGTTTTAGTGTCTCCATATTCTGAGAGCCATAGTTTTTTTATTTTTTGGGCGATTGTCCTAGGTACTTTTTGTGATGTAAGGTGACAAAAAAATGTTTTTTTAGAAGTTTTATTTTTATTTTTTTGGACGGTGTTCATCTGAGAGGTTAGGTCATGTGATATTTTTATAGAGCCGGTTCATATGGACACGGCGATACTGAATATGTATACTTTTCTTTTTTTCCCTATTTTTTTTTTGCAATTTTTTTTTTTTAACTTTATTTTGGAAAAAGGACGTTGTTGTTTTTTTTTGTAAAACTTTATTTTTTTACTTATTTTTCACTTTATTTTTTGTCCCACTCTGGGACTTCAACTTTTGGGGGTCTGATCCCCTTTACAATGCTTTACAATACTGTATTGTAAAGCATTGGCTGTAAGTGTATTACTGAATATAATACATTTCAGCCTCCTTGCCTGTGAGATCCAGGGGGCTGACCGTGGCAGTGCAAGGGTTAATGCACCGGCATCAGTGATTTCACTGATGCCGGCGCATACAGCTCCTGCACCCGCCCGATCAGCAGCAGTTATAGTACGGCGCTGGGCAGCAAGTCAAGTCCCGCTGCGCCCTACTATTACGGCGCTGGGAGGGAAAGGGTTAAGAACCTCATAACCGACTAATAATAATAACACACATAAACAGGTTTTCGGTTAAAGTCCAGATCTGGAGTGTGCCATTGAATTACTGTCCCAGATGGTGATCGTTGTAACTAGAACGGGACTCTCACATAACACCTAGCTTAGTTATCTCTGGACTTAGTGTACGGGTGCAGGCCTTGCCTCCATCCTTATGACAGTCATTGCATAGGCTAAATAGCCTGATACTTAGCTATCAAGTGTCCCTGTTTCTGGGGTTTGGTTTCTTCCTCTGTATTACTTTCTCCCAGCGGCCTAAATCTGGTAGTTTTCGGCAATGGCACGCCGACGGTTGCTACTGGCAACCACGAAGGGATCTATACAGGAGGGGCCCGTAGGAGCGACCATGCCACTGGTAAATCTCCAGGAGTACAGACTGTACATATTTTGCTATTGGAGGTAAAGGTAAGTTGAAAAGGGAATAACCACTTGAAGGGTATCTGGTTGGACTTGAGGAGGTCTGTCACTGGGTGCAGTGCCCTCCGTTTGAGTGTTGATGGTGCCAAATCTTGAAACAAGAGGATCCTCTCTCCTTCAAGGAGTACTTCTTTCCTTTCCCTGGCAGCTTTGAGTAGAGCCGCAGTATCTATATAACTTAGAATTATAGTATTCCTAGAAAAGGATACAGAAGTATAGGATCATACAGTACAGCAGAGATAGTTCATCCCTCCTACCTGGAGAATTAAGAGAGAGAAAGACTGATTGTCACAGAGGACGTTTCCTTATGCAACTTCTGAGAACTAATAGGAATCCTTGTAAAAGCTGCCTTGATGTAAATGACTTTTGCATATATTGATGACCTGATCCGCTTCAGTAAAGTACTGGGAGTTTGTTAAAAGTTCTAGTCTTCTTATTCTATATCATCATTACCACTACCACCAACATTTGCAGGTGCAGGCGTCACAAACACAGGGGCCCAGCAACCAAAAGCACCAAGTACCATCAAGGGCACCTCAACCAACATCTGGCTGGCATTCCCTGTAACCGAGAGTGCCCCGGAAGATTTTGTGCTGTCTTCCCATCCACTGCACGCAGGCCTCAAGGGACAACTTAACCGTGAGTACTACTATCCTTGGCACCTCATCACTAGTACGCTCACGCACATCATTCCCTAGGGTGTCTGATCGCCTCATTATGAAATCTGCTCTTTTGGTATCTGAGATCTAATTAATTTTTTTGGTAGTGCTGTCTTCATAGCTCCCTCACTGCAGTAACCAGACATGGCCACTACATAGTGTATGGAGTTGTCACTGGTACCTAAGGAAAACCCCTCTAATGCAGATTGCTGGTGGTTAAGGAAGGAATGAAAGACTCGGGGCAGAGTAGAGACTGATAAAACCATGAGCTTTTTACTTCATGACTCACTTGCTGCTGAAGGTAGTCATGGTGGTGGGGGCATTTCAAGTTCGCTATAGGGCACCAAGGTTGCTTGTTACAACCCAGGAGTTCCTTTTTTTCAACTAAGGGCAAAACAAGGTAATTATTAAACATAATCCCACACACAGATTAGATTTAGCTCCAATGCCCACCCTTAAATACTTACTCAGAGCATATGGTGAAGGTCAGAGAAAAAGAAAAAACAGTTAGAAATCATTTTGGGATGATGCCAGTAATAGTCGTCACTCTCACAGTCCGAGAGATAAGGCAGTGAATTCTTCCAAAGTCAGATATCATGCCCATCCCCATACGGTCTTCTCGAAAGACCTAACTAATAATTCTGTCAAAGATGATTTGGTACAAGGCCATGAGAAAGGTTGCACTCATTGCAAACAGAAAATGTCTATTGCCCACCAGCTCCTAAAGGGAATCTGTCACCTCAAAAACGCATATAAAACCGCCAACATTACCTTATAGTAGCCCCCAGTCTGTTATTAATCATGTGTTTGATCTGGTAATCTGATGTTCTATACATGACAAAAACTATGTTTTCAGCACCATAAGCGCTATCTTGCCCATCAGCCTGAAGTCAAGGGGGCAGCGGCCTCCTTGCTTTAAGTCAAAATAAGCACGCCCCCTAACCGTCCCCTCTTGTGTGTGAATGACATCCTGCAGTGAGGCCTGGGATCGTGTAATACCCCAAAGTGGCATTACCACCTCTTTTGGACCCCCACTATCTCCTATAGTGAATCCTGTCATCCGTGCATATATTACCATGTCTTGCATAGTGTGCACATCTATTTCCTTGCAAATTACTGTTCAAGTGTAACGTGCCTGGTTTACCAGCAGATGGCGGCAATTCTGGCAGAGCTGTGTTAGATAGAATGGAATCCTTCTTCCATTCTATACCCCTCTCTGGAGAGGGAGGAGTTAGCTAGTAAAGGTCAGTCTAACCTTCCCCATCCTGGGAAGAGGTTGTGTCTAGTCTACCCCTTCCCAGGGGTAGGCTGTATGTCGGCCAGCAGAGCACCGTCTGCTCTGATGGGCCCGCAGGCCCTGCCTGTGAGTTCTACATGGTTGCATGTCCCCTCCTGAGCTTGGATTGCCTAAAAGCCAAGATAAGTAAGCTTGAAGCCAGAAAGAAGTTCCTAGGATTACAGTAAGAGACAGTCTACAGACAGCTAAGTTACAAGTTACAGCAGAAAAGGAAAAGTTTCCTATTTAATCCAGCCAACATAGCAGAGCTGAGAGTACAGATGTAGCAGAGCCGAGAGTGTTTGCCTGCCAGAACTTCATGCCAAAACCTGCTGATAACCAAGATAAAGTTGGAAGATTGTTCCTTGATGAAAGTTTATGCCAAGTAAAGCTGTGTTCAATGTGAATACAAGTCTGGACTCAAGTTATTCTACAAATCCCTCAACTGTTAACCCTTTTTTCACCGCTTCGTCTGACCACGTCTGGGATCCACGGATATCCAGGTAGGAGCACTGGGACAAGTGCTAAAGCCACACCCAAGGGACACTGTAGGCCCTTACACCACTCTGGCAATCCTACACCTGGGTACCAACACCACAACTTGCTCTAACAGAAGGAGATTTATCGCAAAAACTGCTTAAAGGATAAGGGATACCCCAGATGCTGGTAATAGGCCGTTGCAATCGCGTTAGACTCGCGCATGCACGGTGCGCTCCTTGTTACTGCACGATCCCATCTCCGGCTCCCGCAGTTAGCCGGGTTTCATCAGCACACCACGCATGTGTGAGACTAACATGATTCCAGGCCGCACTGCAGGATGTCAATCAAACACCAGAGGGGACCGTTAGGGGGCGTGCTTATCTTTACTTGACTTTAGGCTGACCGGCAAGATAGCGATGATGGCGCTTAAAACATCGTTTTTCTTTCATGTATGGAGCATCAGATTACATGATTAATAACAGACTGGGGGCTACTATAAGGTAAAGCTGGCGGTTTCATATGAGTTTTTGAGGTGACAGGTTCCCTTTAAGTCCAGTTAACTTTGTTAACTGCTTTGGGGAATTTCGGTCCACCACTCCATTCACTTCTATGGCCCTTTGCCGGTCCCATAGAAATGTAATGGGGGACTGACGTGCATACTACCACTCTATTTAGAGAGGGACCCTCTCCCTTCACAGTATTATACTGTGAATAGGCGACAAATACTTCTCATGGGAAAAGAGGTTTTCCCATCTCAACACATGTGGCATATCACTAGGACAAGCCACAAATGTTAGATTGGTGCGGGCCACACCTCTGGAGGGTACACACCTCTGGAGGGTACACAGCACATGAGTGTGGGTCTTATCCAGTCACTGCTGTAAGATTTCCGATAATAGACAAGCCAGCATGCTCGTCTATTTTCCAAAGTCCCATAGCTGAGAATGGACAGCAAGCCATTGCTATTTTCCCCTCACTTCGAGGACCTCCGTCTGGACATACTCGAATGGACCAGGGATGGCCAACCTGAGGCTCTCTAGCTGTTGCAAAACTCTAACTCCCATCATGCTCACACTGCCTACAGCTATCAGCCTACAGCAGGGCATAGTGGGAGTTGTAGTTTTACAGCAGCTGGAGAGCTCAGATTGGCCATCCCTGGCATGGACATAAGTATTCAGATCATTTGCTCTGGGGCCTCCAATTTCTTTTGATCATCTTTACAAAAACAAGATATAACAATTAACAGACAGCACACCAACCGATGTAGTCCAGTGAGCTCCACTAAGAAAAGGAAATGTCACAATACAGGATTTAAAAAAAAAACATAAGACACCGTTTTAAGGAAATAATAGCAGAGCTCTAGGCATTATATATATAAAGTATTTTAAACCCAAATGATCAATCATCAAACACACATGTTAGGGTGTACTTTCCTAGTATATTGCTATCAACAATGACAAAGTACAAAAAATCCCTTAAAACATCAGCAATCTTTATTAATTTTCCTTATAAAATCCAATAAATACTATAAGTGGGGGAAACAAAGGCACCATAATTCATCTGCACTTCATATAAAATGCTATCATATTTCTGACCTATCCCTAAAAGTCCAATGAGTAGTCCACTGACTGTTGTAAACATAACAATTTCCCAATGCATGTGCACAAAAAGCTTCCTACAGACTAGTAGTGAGGGAAGGCCGACTGCTCGTCAGGCCTGACGTCACCCATGCGGCTGCACATAAAGGAGGAGTGCGGAAGTCAGCCAGATGCCCTGATCGCGATGCGCTCAGAGCGCTGATAATGTGTGGGGAAGATATCCCTAAAAACCTCATCACACTACATATTAAAGGGGAGATATTGATCTATTTGTAAATATACCATTATTATAATTTTCTAATGTGTACAATAGGTGCTATACTGGTATTTAAAGTGCAAGTGCAATAATTTTAATTATAAAAGGGCAATATAATATATAATGATTATATATACCTAAACATAAAGTGCCACTATTAAATATAAATATGTTCAACCGCTATGGTTGCTATAAATTAATTAGTGAAACTCAACTACCATGATTAATGCAAATAATAAAAAGGGATCTTATCTTCGTGTCCCACTGGTGTAATTCATAAATTCTCACTACCGTAAAAATCAATCCCACATGAGTGTTAAAAATGCACCACAACAACAATTATAAAGTGCCATATACTATAACAGTGACGGGTAAACTGCGGCTCTTCAGCTGTTGCAAAACTACAACTCCCAGCATGCAAAGACTGCTTCCAGCTATCAGCCTACAGCAGGGCCTGGTGGGAATTGTAGTTTTGCAACAACTGGAGAGCCGCAGTTTGCCCATCCTATGCTAATAACTTATGGTATTTATTGGATTTTATAAGGAAAATTAATAAAGATTGCTGATGTTTTAAGGGATTTTTTGTACTTTGTCATTGTTGATAATTATATATATAGTGTGCCAAACATACAAACGACAACCATTCGCAACCCCCCCTTCCCCCCCAGGACCTGAGAAGTATATCCTACCCATTAAGGTATTACTATTTGAGCGTTAATAAAAGGATCCCAGATTTTAAGGAATTGGTCAGGGGTCCGCCTATGTTCATAGACAAGCTTGTAAAGTTCTAAATCAGAGTTCATTAATTGTATCCAATGTTGTTTAGTAGGGATTTTGGGAGTCTTCCAATTCAGCAGAATGGTTTTCCTTGCATAGTATAGAAGTGGTCGATATCGGTGAGCAAACATCTGGAAAACCAAGTTTAGTATTTATATAAGCATGAACCTCCGCTCAGAAATGAACCTCCGCTCAGAACCTGCCACACCATGTTAAAGAAACAGCCTCTGTCGTGCCCACATTGCGTGCATTGGGGAGTGGGCAGTTTACGCATCTTAAACAGTCTATTAGGTGTATTGTATACCCTATGTAGCCATTTCAATTGTATAAGTTGGTCTCTGGCACTAACAACTGTGGATCTCCAAGTGTGGCATAGTTCCTTCACATGAGAGGCCTCTAAATCCTCCATATCATATTTCCATTTGGCAAAGGACTTAACGAGTGGAGAGTCTTGCTCAGCCATTAGTACCGCATATAAAGTGGACACCGGTTAACTAATTGAGCGCTTCTCACCACCGCCTCTATAGGGCCGTACTCCAATCTCAGCAGACCCCTACCAAATTGAGTAGAACAGATATGTCTAAGCTGAAAATATCTATATGGGCAGTGCTCTGGCAAGTTAAATTCCTCTTTTAGACTGTTAAAAGACCTGAACCAACCCCTGTCATAAAGCTGTGTGAGATACATCAGGCCTTTATGGGGCCAAAAATCAAAATCTGCTAGAGAGAAAAGTTCAGACAGTTCTTTATTCCTTCATATTGGCATATATGGTGACCATCTCTTCCCATCATCTCCAACCTCATGTACCCTTACCCACTTATCCCAGATCGCCACTGTAGCAGCCATAGCCTGGCTATAATGGCACGCCGCATAAGCTTCCCTTCTATATACAAGTTTCGTGAGGGCCTCATAGGAACCTTCTAGAGCAGCTTCCAGCGCCATTGCTGGGTTGCTTGCATCAGCTCTAATCCACCACACTGCATAGCTCAGCTGTACTGCCACATAGTAGAGAGATTCGGCAGTGTTAGGCCTCCCCGTACATCAGAAGAAATGAGAAGGGGAGAGAGAGGGCATCCCTGTCTGGTGCCCCTGCCAAGGGGGAACGAGTCAGAGATATATCCATTTACCTTGATCCTAGCTGTCGGGGACCTATAAAGTAATTGCAACCAAAGAAGAAAGTTCTGAGGGAAGCGCATCCGTTTGAGTGTCGCCCACATAAAATCCCATTCTACCGAGTCTAATGCTTTTTTATTACCCAGGGGAGCTAAGACCCTCATACCTTTATTATCATGTTGGACCTGGAAATTGGAATACAAGCAACTCAGGTTTATGTCAATCGTTTTCCCCGGCATAAAACCTGACTGATCAGCCCCCACTACAGAGAGGATCCTTTTGATCCTCTTTGAGATATTTCTACACCTTGATTGAAGTCACCTGTGGTAAATTCAGTTGACTGGATTTGATTTGGAAAGACACAGTCCTGTCTATATAAGGTCTCACAACTGACAATGCATATCAGAGCAAATACCAAGCCATGAGGAGAAAAGAACTGCCTGTAGAGTTCAGACGCACGACTGTGTGGATGCACAGATCTAGAGAAAAATACAAAAAATATTAGCTGCACTGAAAGCTCACAAGAGCACAATTCTTACATGGAAGAAGTTTGGAACAACCAGGACTCCTGGGACTGTTTTCCCCATCAAAGTAATCAAGGGAGAAGGACCTTGGTAAGAGAGGTGATCGATAATCCAATGGTCACTCTGGCTGAGCTCCAAGGATCCAAAGTTGTGCATGGGAGAAACTTCCAGCAGGTCAACCACGACTGCAGCACTCCACCAATCTGGGCTTTATGGCAGAGTAGCCAGAAAAGGCCTCTTCTCAGTCAAACACATGGAGTTAGCAAAAAAGTACCTAAAGAGCTCTCAGACTGTCAGAAAGAAGATTCTCTGGTCTGAAGAAAGCAAGATTTTACTTCTAAGCATCACGTCTGGAGAAAAGCCTGACCAAGCTTGATAGGATCTGCAGATAAGAATGGCAGTAAGTCCCCAAATCCAGCTGTGCAAATCTTGTGGCATCATCCCCACAAAGACTGAAGGCTGTAAGTCCTGAATAAAAAGGGTCTGAATAGTTAAATGCAAGGTTTTAGTTTATTTCTTTTTTTTTTTTTTTTTTATAAATTTTTATTGTTGTCAATTATTGCAAGATATTCACATACAGTGCACAGTATATATAATGTATCACGTACAAATTTTTCATCTTCCTTGCGAAAATAATGTAACATGACAACATCAGTTTTTTCCAAAACAATTTCCCCCCCCCCCCCCACTCTCCCCGTACCCCAACCGTCCCACAGTCCCCCAACAGCACCATCCAGAACGCCATGTAGTTCGTGGTTAAGTCCAATTTGACGCAATAAAGTAATCAAACACCTCTTTCAAATCCCACTCCCTCCTCCCTCCTCATTAACTCCCTTCTCGCCCCCACCCCCCCCCACCCCTCCCATCCCCCCCCACCCCTCCCATCCCCCCCCCCCATCCTCTCTGTGTGTCTCCGACTACTACATTATCACTTAATAGTGAAAAATCCGTACAAACCAAAGTACGTAGCTGCATTACACCTTCAGGGCTCCTAACTGGTTTTTTTAAATCTTCTAGCAAGTACCAAGAGGTAAGTTTGAAAGGGGTCAGCCAGACTCCATATTCCGATCTTTGAACATAATACAGTAAAAATTTCTTCCATGTTTTAAAGAACTTTTTCCCCAGTACTTCCTTCCTATTGATAGCTTCTCGCCATTCCATCTTAAATATATGTTTAACACGCCCCAACAACATTTCTATGGTAGGTACATTAGGCGACAACCACTGTGACAGGATACTGCGCTTTGCCTCTAGTAATATCTTGTGGGCAAGTATAGACAGATCAGATCCCCTCTTACCCCCTCTGTCGTCCTCAACCTGTTGTGTAGCAACTTGAAACACTACCATCATAGGCGTTAGCTCGGTTTTGAGATTACTGACCTTTGCCAAAATGCTAGATACCTGGGCCCAAAAGTCTCTCACTTCAGCACAGTCCCAAAGACCATGTAAGAGGTCTGTGCCAGGGGAATTACATTTAGGGCAGGCTGTAAGCCTATCAAGTCTAGTAGGTGACAAAGGTAAATTAAAGCCATAGATTGCCCGATGAAGAATCTTGAAGTGAGTTTCTCTCATCCTCTCATTAGAGATCGCCTTATACACCGCTAGTAAACCTGTACGGGCCACCTGATCAATTTCACCTACCCCTAATTGTTTTTCCCACTGTTTGTACAAGTTTGCAGCAACAGTTTTCTCCCATGTTCCTCTAAGTATATTGTAAAATACCGGGATAGACAGTTTACTCCCATGTCCCAACAAAGAATCAAATTTGTTGGAGTTCCATTCCAAGGATATATCTTGTTTGAATCCCCTAATGTAACTATGTACCTGTAGGTATGGGAACCGCGCCGGTGTACGTATCCCCCATCTCTCCTCCAATTCATTCAATGTCGCCCAACGATTTTCGTTTTCACGCATCAGATCACCTAGCTTAGTCACCCCCTTCGTCGCCCACTCCTGAAAGGATTTCTCTGTGACCCCAGGTATAAAATTCGGATTTCCTTGCAATGGTAAATGTTTGGAGAACTGATAGGGAAGGCCATAAAGCTTTCTCACATTTTTCCACGCCACGATTGTATCACGGAGAATCAATGCCTTCCTCGCTATGGCAGGTAATTTAGAAACTGCAGTGTGTAGTAAGGCCATCAAGTTCCAGGGCGATGCTAATTGGCTTTCCACCCTATAGTTAGAATAATAGGACTTCGAATGTGCCCAATCCAAGATGTGCCTGCTGAGACACGCCAAATTGTAGCCCCTTAAATCCGGGAAGTTCAGTCCTCCCTGATCTTTTTTAAGTTTCAACTTCTTCAGTGCAATTCTTGCTCTCCTGCCACTCCAAAGGAAATGTATAAATTTTTTTTCCAAATCCCTGATATCTGCGTGGCGTAATAGCAGAGGAATAGTTTGTAGAGGGTACATTAACCTTGCTGCCCCCATCATTTTAATCAAGTGACAACGTCCCATCAATGAGAGGGGAAGATTGTGCCATCTGTCTAGATCCTTCTTAATTTTGGAAAATAGTGGTGGGTAGTTTAATCTGTATACGGAATGTGGTGATTTTCCTATATTAATCCCCAAGTATCTAATTTCCTTCGAAGCTTTAGCTATTCCAAGTCCCATTGAGTGTAAATACGCTCCATCATCTCCCTGCGCTAAAGGAAGTAGTTCACATTTTGACCAATTCACCGTGTATCCTGAATATCGTCCAAAATCCTGCAACCGTTCCATCACTCCCTTCAGGTGTAGGTTAGGCTGTGACAAAAATAGGATTATGTCATCCGCAAACAGGGCCGCTTTCACCTGCACACTCCCTACTCTAATCCCGTCATATACACTGGTCTCACATAATTCCCTTGCTAAGGGTTCCAAAGAGAGGTTAAACAACAGGGGCGATATGATCTATATATGATCTATCCTTGACCAAGAGGATTGTGAGGCCGAATAAAATGTAAAACTCCGATCATCTGGATGGAGCTGGCGCCAAGGATCTAACAAACCGGCCCCGTGTAGCAGAGGCTGCAGTACCTTATCCTGAGGTCCATCCGACCCTACTCTGTCACCCAACCTCTTTCTGTCCTCCACCCCTCTCACTACCGAATTAAAGTCACCTCCTACAATTTTGAATTGGCAAACATCTCTCAGAATTGTTGATTCCAAGTCTCTAAAAAATGCCCCATTATTAGTATTCGGACCATACACATTATAGATACTATACTGCGTGTCCTGGATTTGAATAAGCGTCTGCGTCCACCTTCCCTAGTATCTGCCACATGTTGCACTACAGTGTAGGTAAGCTGCTTGTTAATCAAAATCATTACGCCAGCTTTCCTTTCAATAGCAGGAGAACCCAGCACGGTACCTACCCACAGCCGTTTCATTCTGTCATAATCATTTACCCCTAGGTGGGTTTCCTGTAGGAGGACAATATCCGGCTTCAATTTCTTAAGATGACGGAGAACCATCCACCTTTTATGGGGTGACTTTAGGCCCTTTACGTTCCACGATAAGATTTTCATGGTTACTCTCCCCTCAACCGACCCTTAGCAGCCAAAAGTCTAGGAGACACACAGAGAGAACAAATCTACAAGTAACTATCCCCTTCACGCCCTTCAATGAACCCTTCCCACCCGCCTGCTACCCCTTTCCCCTCACAGTCAGAGCAGCTACCAACTGTAACAAATATTCGCGGGACTTCCTTTTTTCTGGGTTGCGACACCCGCCCGTCTTCATGCACTCTAAATCTTCTCACCCAAACAACCTATAACAGTTATAATCAACTAAGCAGTAGCGACATTCAATCAGCAAAACACATCGCCTTTGAACAAATTCAACAGTGAAACCTCCCCTCCTTTCCGTCATAGAGGGGTACCATCGTTTTGTAGGCCTACGAGCACCCACTTTCAGTCCGGCGGACTTTTAAAAAGGATACACAAGTTCTCCAACAAACAGTCACCGTTTAAGGTAGGATGTTTCACCCCTCCTGGGAGATCTTTTGCGACTGGATCCAGTACCCCTATCTCTACCTCGGCGTTCGTGTCCTGGGGACTGTGCGTCGACTCCACTCCTCTCTTCTTGCATCTTCTCCAGATGTGACGACCCGGAACTGTTATTGCTATCGCGCTCAAGATCTCTTCCCCGTTGTCTGATCTGCCAAGCGTCCAACATTTCCTCTGCCGCCGCCGGGTCATGAAACATTATGGTGGACCCATCTGAGTGCGTTACACGCAGTTTGGCAGGATATAAAAGTTGAAATCTGACCTGTCGTCTGTAAAGCTTAGAACAAACCTGACTGAACTCTCTTCTTTTCTTTGCCACCGCCGCCGAATAGTCCCCAAATAATAGTATATTGTGACCCAACAGCTTAAGTGGGCCGCTTCTCATCCTGAAAGCCTTAAGAATGGCGTCTTTGTCGCAGTAGTCCAGGTATTTCATTATCACTGGGCGCGGCCTGAGTGGATTATGTGGCGCCCCATCTGGTCTCTGTAGATTTGAATCACCTGGTGGGCCAATTCTATGGGCCCGCTCCACTTTATGACATCCCTCCAAACCCAGTGCTCTAGGCAGGTCAATCTCACATATTCCTTTTAATGCCTGTGGCTTAACAGTCTCTGGCAGACCAATCAGTTGTAAATTACTCCTCCTGGACCTGTTTTCCAAGTCTTCCACCCGGTCCAATAGTATGGAGTTCTGCTTAGTCATGTCATTTAGGACACGTACATATTTAGCATTTTCTGCTTCCAGAAATTGTGTTCTATGATCCAGCTCCCCCAACTTCTCATCATGTTGGTGAATAGCCTCATGGATCTGCTGCAGTGACGTTGACAACGTTGTAGTTAGGGTTTCTCTTATATCTGGAGCTAAATAAGTGGCCACCTCTATTGCCAGGGATTTATAGTCAATGGCAGGAGTTACCAATGAGGATGCAGGTGGGGCTGGCAACTCACCCCCGTCTTGTGTCTCAGGCACTATCTCTGGTGAGGAGGAACACGCCTCCGCCATCTTGTTCTGCAGGTCTCTCACGCTGTCTCCCGGAACGGACTTCAGACTGCCGCTTCTGAGCAGGTATCGCTCCATAAAAAAAACTTCTGCCGCTGTATAAGGGCTACAGGCACCAGGTGTACAATCTCCCCGCACCTGTATTAGCGCCAGGGAGTAGATTTTCAGTCGGGCGGGTGCCGGAGCTCCTTCACTCCGCTGCTAACATCCCAGCGCCGGAACCGGAAGTCCCTAGTTTATTTCTTTTTAATAAATAAAGATTTTGAACATTTCACTTTATGGTGTATTGAGCGCTGAATGATGGAGAAACATATTTTTTATTTTATTTTAGCACAAGGCTTCAAAATAACAAAAAAGTGAAAGGATCTGAAGACGTTCTGAATACACTGTATGATTATACTGCTATTATTGCATATATTACCCTTTTTTCACGTGTACAGTGCACTGGCATTTCATTCAGTTACGATGAGTATGATTGTTGCATACATTTCTCTGTCATCATGCTTGCATACCTGCAGCGTAACACTTTGTAATCTATTAGATGAGCTGATGTGACCTGCCAAGGTTATATGCTGTTTAGCCGCCGCCGTACAATGGTAGCTCTGCACACACTGATAGCCTTGGAACGCTAAAACATACGTCTGGTTTAACGAGAAAGCATTTTACAGAATACGTACTTCTAGACTTACTGGACAGCCTTGAGAGGTAGGTAGCAGTATACAGTATGTTTATATCCTTAAAGCCATTTTATTGTTTTGCATAATGACGCTTTTCTTTAATACGCTTGGTAGTAAAACCTTATAGATCACAATAAATATTTACTGAATTGTGGTTAAACGGGTTGTTTGCGTTTGACAGTCCCTTTTTTTGCTAGAAAGGTCCCCTGAAAATATGCTGATCATAGAGTCCAACTGATGAAATATCCCAAATTAGCTATAATCTGCAGAGGAACCTATCGACAAGTGTTCAGTCCCCCTGCAGCACCACCAGAGAGGCTGTGGAATGCATGCACATTTCATTTCGTGGACCCTGTGTCACAAGTATAGGGGAGGGGAAAACACCAGAACACACACAGAAGGAAAAAGACAGGAGTCTAGTACTCAAAGCTAAGGGAGAGGGATGGTGACCTCCTAGGGATCCCTAGACCTCTCCCTGACTCCTGACAATATGAGTAAACCCTGAAGGTGTGAATACTTATACACCGAAACCTATGCCCTGGAGAGCCTGGAAATCCCTAGGAGTGGTGGCAGGGAATGAGACTACTGGTTCCTTCCCAGATGAACAACAAAATGCAAAACAAAATGCAGTTAGCGTAAAGCAGAATGGAGGAGCAGGAGATCCAAAGGAACAACACACCAACTCAACCAACTCCAGCAGGAAATATCAACCGCATGGTAAGCAGTGTGAGTCAGAACTAAATAGGGCCTCAGTAATGACTACAAGCACTTGGCAAGAGGTGTGGTCATTACCAAACAACAACACTGAAAGGAGAAAACAGAGAGACTGTCAGATACCTTCACGTGCCGCCAGTCTCTCCGATCTTCTCACCTGTCATGGGAGGGACCGTGGCACCCTGGCAGGTGGTGAGATTAGCAGTGTCACCTTGTCAGTGGCCAAATAAGAGGTATTAATCGTCAGTAACACTCTCTACAGTCACTCTGTGCTCCAGATTATTGATGGAAATCCTGAATTTAGGGGCTCCCTGCTATAAACTTAAAACTCCCTAATAGGGTATCTGTATCCTCCGTCTTAGTGGCAGTTGATATATATATATATAGCCGTAAAATGAATCTCCACCCTTTATCACCATGTCGTTTTAAGTCCAGAATATTGAGCTGATTAATTTCCTAATATATCTTTCTAGGAGTTTAAAGTCCATTCTTCTGTTAGAGGGTTCTCCAAAGACAAGGATTTGAAAAAGGACATTGCCACCACTAGAGGGAGCCAGAGTGTTTCCTGCAGACTGTCTTTATGACGGATGTCTGTATATAACAGTATGCAGTAAGCTCCTAGATTTAAAGCATTTTTCCAGGAGTTGGATATTTGTGACCTACCATCTGGATAGGTCATCAATGTCAGATCAGTGGGTGCCCCCCCAACCACAACCACCTGACTACAGTATACCTTGCACAGCACCATACACTGTACAATGGCTTTGCTTGATTTTGCAGCTCAATCCCATTTATTTAAAAGGAACTGAGCAGCAGGAAGGACATGTGACCGACTGACATCACAGGCCGAGGAGAAGGTCGCAGGGTGCTGGCTCAAGCACAGCACCCACTTCCAACAGCTTACAGGCAGGGAAGGTGGGAGTCGGACCCTCACCAATCTGATAATTATGATCTATCCTGAGAATTGGTCATGAATATTTAACTTGCAGAAAACCCCTTTAAAAAATGTTATATTTTAAATGTAGGTCTGTTATGCAGAGGAAAAAAACAAAGCTCTGACTGCTAGAAAGGTTAACCAGTATACAATTTTGGATCTTTTTGGATAAAAAAAAAATTATAATCACATAAAGGGTTTGTTCCTATATGGAGTATATACTGTGGATTTCTCATAGCAGATTTTCAGGCGGAAAATACAATGCTAGCACATTACATTTACCAAATCCCATCCACATGCTGCAGAAAAAAATCCACAGCAGAAAGTGACGAATACATTCTGCTGCAAAATCACCTTAAAGGCCATGAACACCTTTGGGAGAATTTTATAATTTTTTTTAGTTGATCCTTATTAAAAAATGTTTAGCCCTTTTCTCTGCACAACTTTGAATTTCTCCAGTAGCAGGATCTGAATTTTAACTCTATTACATCAGGCAACTCCGCTGACGGCTCTTTATCTCTGAGGTTATAAACACTCATTATAGCTCAAGTCAATTCTTATCTTACTGATAAGAATGTGGCTTAAAGGGAACCTGTCACCGGGATTTTGTGTACAGAGCTGAGAACATGGGTTGCTAGATGGCCACTAGCACATCCGCAATATCCAGTCCCCATATCTCTGTGTGCTTTTATGGTTAAAAAAAACCCGATTTGATACATATGCAAATGAACCTGAGATGAGTCCTGTCCCTGGACTCATCTTAGGGACAGGACTCATCTCGGGTTCATTTGCATATGTATCAAATCGTTTTTTTACACAATAAAAGCACACAGAGCTATGGGGACTGGATATTGTGGATGTGCTAGCGGCCATCTAGCAACCCATGTCCTCAGCTCTGTACACAAAATCCCAGTGACAGGTTCCCTTTAAATAAGTGTTTATGACCTTTTAGTAATTTGGAGGTAAGGTTTATTAGATGACAGGAACAAAGTGAAAATAAAAAATACATTCCACACAGATAGACAAACAGTTAACCCTTTGTGAAAGAACGGCTCAATATTTTTAATAAAGACTAATTGAAAAAATTATTCTTAGCCCAAAATAAGTCAAATAGAATCATAGAAAAAAAATCGCCCCCGAACGTATACGAAGCCTTTAATTCTGAATGCTTTACACATTTTTGTGATCATCTACGAATTATAATAATCTACACAATTTCAGGCTATTAAAAAAAGTCTACAAAATAAAATGTTAATATAATACAAAATAATAATAATTCATAATTTAATATGAATAATTTCGAATGTAATATGAACAGTAATAAAAACTGGTAGCTTTCCTATTAATATTTTAGTTAGCGGCTAGCTATATTAAATTTTTGGACATCAGCGGTGAAGCTTATTTCCTGCCCATCAATGGTTCTTTTATACCCGGGGAACAAAGAGTCACATTCACAGCACGTCTTACATTCCTCCTCGAGTAAAGCAAATTCCCCCTTTACAGCTACACGGTTTAAGCAGGAGATTCTAATCAAGTTTTTCTGACCCCACTGCCCCTACTATGGAGAAAGACACAGCTATCTGGCTCGGACAAGTAGCCGGGCATGCAACCAGTGACATCTGTGATCTTTTTATTTTTAATTTAATGCCCTTGTATAGCAGCAGTTACAGAAGACATTGCATTGTGGTGACTTTATAATTCCTATATATATATATTTTAGATATTTAGAATTTCTAGCTGACATACATGGATGGTTCACACAGCAGACATTATGGAATGGGGCTGACTCGCTGATACTTGACAAGAAGACACATGGGGCAGCATGCTGTTTGGGGCTCCTTCATGTAAACCAGGGATGCTCAACCTGCGGCCCTCCAGCTGTTGTAAAACTACAACTCCCTGCATGCCTGGACAGCCTACAGCTATTAGGGCATGCTGGGAGTTGTAGTTTTGCAACAGCTGGACAGATGCAGGTTGAACATCTTTTAGTCACCTTTGCCTAAGGGCTCATGCACACGACACGGGCACCGGTTGTGTGCATCCAGCATCACCCACCCATTTACTTGAATGGGTCCGCGATCCGGGAGATGCGGTGCGGAAGGACGGAGTGGAACCACACGGAAGCACTACAGAGTGCTTCCGTGGTGTTTCTGGCCATGCCTTCCCCCTGCAAAAACATAGTGCATGCACTACTTTTTGGTGGAACGGACGGATCACGGACCAATTTAAGTTGAATGGGTCTGGATCCATCTGCGGCAGCCGCAAGGATGTTGCCCGTGCATTGGGAACCGCACTTGCGGTCCCCAATGCACGTAACTGCCGGCACACGTTCGTGTGCATGAGCCCTGAGGGCTCGTTTACACGACCATATGGTTATGCAGTCCGTTTTTAACGGATCTGTTTTTCAGTTTTTCCAGTTTCAGTAGTGTTTCCGTCTTCGTTTCGCTCCATTCCGTATGGTTTCCGTTTGTGATCCTTTTTTTGCGGATCGGAAACGGAAGCCTATAATAATGTTTTAACAGTAAGTACATTGAAAAATTAGGCTGGGCATAACATTTTCAATAGATGCTTCCGCAAAAATGGAACGCTTACGGAAGACATGCATTCCGTATGCATTCCGTTTTTTTTACAGCCCCATTGACTTGAATGGAGCCTCGGAACGTGATTTGCGGGCAATAATAGGACATGACTCAAAATGTAGCGAAACAGAAAAACAGAAATACGGAAACAGAATGCATGTGGAGTACATTCCGTTTTTGTTTTTGTGTTGTATGGTTCCATATACGGACGGTATTCTGAACGCAAAAAACAGCCCGTATACGGAACGCAAAAAAGTTCGTGTGAACGAGCCCTAACCCACGGGATATTCTATTAAACACCATTACATACATGACTCACCTGATGCGAGACAAGCAAAACATGCCTGGGACTGAGAGTGCAAAAAAAAAAGTGTATACTTTGGAGAATATACTCCTATTGGAATCCGGGACTGGCCTCTTCATGATGTGGAGACTTGTCTAGGACACAGATAGTAATTAGGGATGAGCGAATCGACTTCGGATGAAACATCCAAAGTCATTTTGCATAAAACTTTGTTAGAATACTGTACAGAGCGAGCGCTCCGTACAGTATTAGAATGTATTGGCTCTGATGTGCCAAAGTTATTACTTTGCGAAGTCTAGAGAGACTTCGCATAATAACTTCAGAAATTGATTTATACTGTAAAAACCATTTTCCGAACTCCCGAATAGTAGTGGAAATGAGTTGCCCTCTGCTGGACAAATTAAGAAATGCTTTTTAAAACATTCAGGCTTTAGTTTGTATGAGAATCTACATGTATGTCACCTCTGTATATGTGATTTAACATTACTATAATAATAATAATATTTATATTGCGCCACCATATACCACAGCGCTTTACAAATTCAGAGGGTTTACGTATAAAACAAAAGACATCACAACAGGGCCAGACTGGGAACTTAAAGTGGCCCTGAAAAAATACTAAAAGTGGCCCCGTTTTGCAATCGGGTCCAAATTGATGGAAGGCAGGGCCAACACAAGTAGGCGGGGCCAACAATACCATACTGCGGCACATTATACCACGCCAACAGAGCCAAATACCGCAGTCCATCACAAAATACTGCCGCCAGCAGCACAAAATACACTGGCCGGCCGTGAGAAGGACTCAGGCAGCGCCCTGGGCATTGACCCACTGGGAAATTTCCCTGTAAGGTCTATGGCCAATCCGCTCCTGCATCACAACGTAACCAGCTAATATACAACTGAAACAGTAGAAGCTCCTATGTGGTATAAAAAGTGGCGTAAGTCTGATGTTAATTAGTGTAAATCCTTATGGCGCACTGCCTTGAAAATAGGTTTATTTGTGGCGCATTGTGTTGCTGTAAAAATAGGAAAATCTCTAGCACTTTCCCTATTTATACTGAACCACAAGTCTGCCTGTGCCTGACCCAGGACTTCCCTGCACTTTGTAAGTATGGTGACCATGCATCTTAGAGTCCATTCACACGACCGTAATTGTTTTGAGGTCCGCAAATTACGGATCCACAAAACATGGGTACCGCCCGTGTGCGTTCCACATTTTGCAGAACGCACATGGCCGGCAATATGATAGAAATGCCTATTCTTGTCCGCAAGAATAGAACACGCTCTATCTTTTTTGCTGTTTGCATCTTGAAATTACTGTGTCCACACCTGTTCTGCAAAATTGCGGAACGGACGTGGACCCAGAAATACAGTCGTGTGAATGGACCCTTATTCTGCATTTACGGTGAGCATACCACATCTCTCTGTTCTTTTTACTTTTTGACTTTCTAAAACCACAGATATAGACACATTTAGAAATCAAAATTATAAAATTTGGCGCAAACTATAAATAACGCAAACTAAAACTAAAAAAAAAAATCTTAATATATCTGCCCCAAATTATAGCTATAACACTTTCTAGTATACCACTTTCAAGTTAGGACAGGGCCTTCTTAAACTTGAGGGGCTACTGTTCACCTATTTAACTCGGTTTTTGTTAAAGGGTCCCCTCCAATTCCTCTGATTTGTTACTTAGAGGGGTTGTCCGGGCAGCAGCTGTTAAAAGGCCTAAAGGTCTTTGCCGCTTCCAGCGCTGAGCTGCAGTCCTCCCTGGTGCTTACACCTTCCTGGCTGCAACAGTAACGTTCCATCGCCACAGGTCATTGTACAATCAGTCACTGGCTTCAGCAGTATACATGTGCAACGGGCGGCCGTGCCCCAGGGCCCTTTATATCGCATCCCAGGTGTAGGAAATGCAGAGTAGTATAGTGCAGCCTAAAATGTCTCTTTATGTGTGTCACGGTGCTCCTACCTGGATACGGCTGGATCCCAGGCTTTAACTCCGAAGCAATAAATAGGGGGAATAATTGAGGGATTTGAAGAAATAACTTGAGTTCAGACCTTGAGATGAAGTTCAATGCCAGCTTTACTTTGCATAAACATTCTCCAGAACTCTTTACAGGCTTTGGTCTTGGTTCCAGCAGGCTTTAGCATGAAAATGGCAGGCAAACTCCACTCTAAAATATCTGTTTCTCTCTGACCCTGCTGTACTGACAGTCTAACTTGGTGTCTTTGTTTCCTCTTTATGCTGCACTTGACTCTTGTAGATGGATTTATGTTGAGCCAAAAAGTAGGTTAGAAAACTGGCAGCTCATGGAGTCTCAAACAGAACAAACCAGAACTGCCTCACCTCCTTCTGGTAGCAAACAGAACTGGCCACTTCTCTCCAGAGGGGGGTTAGAATGGAATGGAGAGTTCCATTCTATCTAAGGCTAGCGATGCCATTTACGCTGCCACCTGCTGGTGAACCAGGCACATTACATGTAATAAACAGTTATGTAACATGATTATGAATGCACATTGAAGAGGACATGAAAAGACATACATAAGATGACATTATATTAGCCCATTAAAGATAGTAGCAGGGTGCAGTAGTGGTAACACCACTCTGGGGTGTTACACATGTCATCACAGCGATTGGTTGCAGTGGAGACATGGGGTGCACAGGACATCACCACTGCAGCCAGGAAAACAAACAATGGCGGGGAGGAGCGGAGCTACGGCGCAGGAAGCAACAGGAGGTGAATAGTCATCAGAGCACTGCTGTAGCTGGCTGGTCTGTAGCCCTTACCTGTAATTTCCTAACAGCTTATAAACACGCATTATAGCCTAACACCTATCAGATTGATAAGTATTTGGCTTGAATGAGTGTTTATGAGATGTCAGCAGTTCAGAGATAAGGGCTGCAGACAGGGGCGTAACTATAGGGGAAGCAGGGAAAGCGGCTGCTTTGGGGCCCTGACCCAGAAGGGGCCCATCCAAGAGGAGGAGAAGTACTAAAAGATTTTGTCAGGGCCCCTCAACAGTATTACACAATGAAATGATATACAGTGGCAGTATAGACAGTGTAGAAAGCGGATGGAACAGCTGCCGGGCCTGGTCTGAGAGAGCGATCTTTACTAGCCACAGGAACGGGGGCGGCATGAAAGGAAGGGGTTGTGAAAAAATTACTGGGGAGGGGCCCCATTCAAAAATTTGCTGTGGGGCCCAGTCATTTCTAGTTACGCCACTGGCTGCAGATCAAGCCGTCAGAGCAGCCCCTGGGGTTAGCGGGGTCAGTCCGCTTCCTTCAGGGCAATTCACTACCGCCTGCACCTGGGCAAATGGCTTTCCTAGCCGGTGCTGTGGATGACTACATCATCCAAGTAGGCCGAGGCGCACCGACGATGTGGTCGCAGCACTATGTCCATTAACCTTTGGAAAGTGGCGGGCGCCATGCAGGCCAAAGGGTAACACCTGTAGTGATACAGGCCCTGCGTGGGCAACAAATGCGGTTTTTTCCTTAGCCGACTCCGTTAAGGGTACCTGCCAGTACCCTTTAGTGAGGTCCAGCACAGAAAAATAACGGGCTTGTCCTAAACTTTCAACCAGCTCTGTCTACTCGGGCATGGGATACGCGTCAAACTTGGATACTTCATTTAACTTGCGAAAGTCGTTGCAGAACCGCAACGTCCCATCCGGCTTGGGTATTAGGACTATGGGACTGGCCCACTCACTTTTCGACTCCTCAATGACCTCGAGCTTCAACATTAACTGTACTTCCTCCGCGATGGCCCGTCGCCGAGCCTCGGGTACCCGGTATGGTTTTAACCGGATCTTGGCCTGAGGCTCAGTGACGATGTCATGTTGGATGAGAGACGTGCGGCCAGGAGGTCCGAGAACACATCCGTGTTCCGACTGATGAACTCCCTGACTTCCTGAACTTGTTTGGAAGACAGGCTGTCTGCAATTTTACCGTGGTTACTGCTTCACAGGCCTCGAACTGTGGGGCTGGACCCTTTTCACCTAGAAGCCCTGGCCGGGGCTGTGGTCGTCGGCTGTGTCCCTATCTTTCCACGGCTTAAGTAAATTCACGTGGTACACCTGCTCCGGCTTGCGCCGCCCTGGCTGGTGTACTTTGTAATTTACTTCCTACCTTCTCGATCACCTCATAGGGGCCCTGCCACCTAGCTAGGAATTTGCTGTCAAGGGTGGGTACCAGAACCAAAACCCGATCTCCCGGATTGAAGTCCCGTACTCGAGCCTGACGATTGTACACCCTACTCTGGGCTTGTTGCGCTGCCTCCATATGCTCCCGGACCAAGGGCAACACCCTTTCCATCCGGTCCTGCATTTGGGCGACATACTCAATGACACTTTTGTGGGAGGACAGGCTGTTGTTCCCACGCTTCCTGGCGATATCCAACAGGCCCCGAGGGTGTCTGCCATAAAGCAGTTCGAAGGGCGAGAACCCAGTAGAGGCCTGGGGCACCTCTCGCACTGCGAACATGAGATAGGGCAGAAGCAGATCCCAGTCCTTCCCATCTCTAGACACCACCCTCTTTAACATATTTTTTAGAGTTTGGTTAAACCTCTCCACAAGACCGTCTGTTTGCGGATGGTAAACGGACGTCCGTAACTGCTTTATACGCAACAATTTACACAGTTCCCTCATTACTTTGGACATAAAAGGGGTCCCTTGGTCTGTCAGAACCTCTTTGGCAGGCCCACACGGGAAAACATCTCCATTAACTCTTTGGCAATGAGCTTAGCTGAGGTATGTCGCAGAGGCACCGCCTCCGGATACCGAGTGGCATAGTCGAGAACTACCAGAATGTGTTGGTGGCCCTGGCAGACTTTGGTACAGGCCCAATTAAATCCATCGCGATTCGCTCAAACGGTACTTCAATAATTGGCAGAGGTACCAGGGGACTACGGAAATGTGGCTGGGGGCTAGTTATCTGACAGGTCGGACAGGACTTACAATAATTCTCTACCTCCTTGAACACACTGGGCCAATAAAATCGCTGCAGTATGCGGTCCTGGGTTTTCTGCCACCCCAGGTGTCCCCCAAGAACATGTTGGTGGGCAAGCTCCATGACAAGCTTGCGATACGCTGTGGGCACCACCAACTGTTCAACAGGTTCGCCTCGGATTTGGTTCACCCGATACAACATATCCTGCAGAACAATAAACCGTGGGAACATTAATTCAGCCCCTGGTTTCTGGGGTTTCCCATCAATTTCCAGCACATTCTCCCAGGCCCTGGTTAGGGTTTGGTCCCGGTGTTGTGCGGTCCCAAAATTTTCCCCGGAGACATTGAGGTCTGCCAACTCAGGTCCCGGTGGCAAGTCCTCCGTGTCTCCCACCATTACACTCAGTGGGGTTGTCTCCCCTCTACCGCTGGAGCAGTGGTCACCCCTACCGCCGGCCCTTCAGACTCGGGCTCCCAGGGTTCTGGCCTTCCAGCGGTATCAGGCCACTCTACTAGGGTCACCCCTGTCTCGGGTCCCTCAGATACCTTTATTGCCGGCCACAGCGCCGGAAAACCGGGAAGTCCCTCCCAAGTATTAGTTCGTGTGGGAGTTTAGTAGCGACAGCCACCTCGTGGGTCCACCTACCAGCCGCTGTGGACAAAGTCACTAGTGCAGTGGGATAGTCTTTCAGGTCTCCGTGGATGCACAGGACCCGACTTTACGGCCAGTATACTCCGCAGGCCGTACAAGTGCAGCCCTTACCAGGGAGACTAAACTCCCGGAGTCCAGCAGAGCCACCGCCAGAGAGTCTCCCACCTCTACCTGACACAGGTGGTTATGGTCCTGCACCTCACGGGTGCCAGTTGCGCACAGCTTCCGTGCATACAGGGAGTGACGACCCCCGTAGTTCATATCCATCGGCTCATCCCGATGCGGACAGTCGGCCCTGATGTGGCCTGGCTCCTGACACCTCCAGCATACCACGGGAGGCGGACTCGCAGGGGGTATATTCGGGCAGGCCGCTCTGTCGCCGGACGTCGGAACTGGGGCAGAGGCCTCCGGGGTTTGACTGACCCCTTCCCGCAAGAGTCCCCTGCAGGTTTCTGGTGGCCTCGTAGCGCTCCACCAGGTCGACCATCTCCAGGGCATTGGTGGGCGATACCTGGCCGATCCAGTGCTGGAGGGGATAAGGCAGGGCCCTCCAAAAGATGTCCGCCAACAGTCGATCCAGCATGGCAGTGGGACTTAGTAGATCGGGCTGCAGCCACTTTTGCAGCCTGTGCAGCAGATCGTAGAACTGCGGCCTAGCGGGTTCAGTCGCTTTAAAGTCCCACTGGTGGACTCTTTGGGCGCGGACCAGCACGTTCACGCCCAGTCTGGCTAGGACCTCTCCTTTCACAGTGTCATAATCTGCCGCTTGGTCATCCGACAAGTCGAAAAACACCTGCTGGGGTCCGGAAGCCAGGAACGGAGCGACCACCTCAGCCCACTGGTCACGGGGTAACTTTTCCCTCACGGCGACCTTCTCAAAAACCGCCAGGTACGTCTCAACGTCGTCTGCGGGGGTCATTTTGGGATCGCCGCACGGACCGCTTCCGGGCATCTTGGACGTGGTGGGACGCTCCTGCCGCCTGTAACGCCATCACATGTTGTAGCAGTAGTTGGTTGGTCTCCCGCTGCTGCACGTTAGCCTCTATGAGAGCCTTCACAGCAGCCTCCATGTTGCCAGAAACTCCTGCTTGCAGCTTTGCTGGCTTAATATATTCCATACACTTTAGAAAAACAAAACTTCGGCGTTCACGCCAGCCTCACTGCGCATGCCCGCATCCGACACCAAATGTGGGGAGTCGCTCTGGTAGACAGCGGTGCGGGTGCAGTTTAGAGGCAAAACAAGGAGTCCAGATTGTGCAACAAACAGTGTTTTATTCACACTTGCACACAAAATGAAAAACAGTCTCTTGGTGACAGTTCACACACAACGGAAATAACGTAGCCAAACAAAAACAGTCCAACACAGGTTCAGTCACCTGGGAGGTGTAGGTGCAGGTTCGCACCACGCTGTCGGCCCAGCCGCAGGAGAATCCAGCTTCAGGTAGCCAGGAACAAAATACCTCCTTGCTGAGCTCTTTCCTCCTGGACAGAGAACTCCCAGCCCTGTTAGCAGCTCCAGGATAATCACACTCCCCAGACACAGCTGCTGGCTGCGTTTTATATCCAGCCCAAAACATGGACTGGACCGTGGGGAGCAGCCACCCACCCTACTCTTTAGCTGCTCCCAGTAAGAGCCGGCCCGGATCGGCTTTGCAGCCATGCTATTTAACAAAGCCAAACAGCACTAGCTGCTGCAGACAAAAACCCGGCTCTCACCTCACCGAGGCCAGCAACCTCGGTGACACGTACCTGCCATCACATATGACACCTTGCACCTTACCACAAGGGCCAGACTGGGAACTTAAAGTGGCCCTGAAAAAATACTAAAAGTGGCCCCGTTTTGCAATCGGGTCCAAATTGATGGAAGGCAGGGCCAGCACAAGTAGGCGGGGCCAGCAATACCATATCACGGTACATTATACCACGCCAACAGAGCCAAATACCGCAGTCCATCACAAAATACTGCCGCCAGCAGCACAAAATACACTGGCCGGCCGTGAGGAGGACTCATGCAGCCCCCTGGGCATCGACCCACTGGGAAATTTCCCTGTAAGGTCAATGGCCAATCCGCTCCTGCATCACAACGTAACCAGCTAATATACAACTGAAACAGTAGGAGCTCCTATGTGGTATAAAAAGTGGCGTAAGTCTGATGTTAATTAGTGTAAATCCTTATGGCGCACTGCCTTGAAAATAGGTTTATTTGTGGCGCATTGTGTTGCTGTAAAAATAGTAAAATCTAGCAAAATAGCACTTTCCCTATTTATACTGAACCACAAGTCTGCCTGTGCCTGACCCAGGACTTCCCTGCACTTTGTAAGTATGGTGACCATGCATCTGAGAGTCCATTCACACAACCGTAATTGTTTTGAGGTCCACAAATTACGGATCCACAAAACATGGGTACCGCCCGTGTGCGTTCCACATTTTGCAGAACGCACATGGTCGGCAATATGATAGAAATGCCTATTCTTGTCCGCAAGAATAGAACACGCTCTATTTTCTTTGCTGTTTGCATCTTGAAATTACTCCACACCCGTTCTGCAAAATTGCGGAACGGACGTGGACCCAGAAATACAGTCGTGTGAATGGACCCTTATTCTGCATTTACGGTGAGCATACCACATCTCTCTGTTCTTTTTACTTTTTGACTTTCTAAAACCACAGATATAGACACATTTAAAAATCTAAATTATAAAATTTGGCGCAAACTAAAAATAAGGCAAACTAAAACTTAAAAAAAATCTTAATATATCTGCCCCAAATTATAACTATACCACTTTCAAGTTAGGACAGGGCCTTCTTAAACTTGAGGGGCTACTGTTCACCTATTTAACTCGGTTTTTTGTTAAAGGGTCCCCTCCAATTCCTCTGATTTGTTACTTAGAGAGGTTGTCCGGGCAGCAGCTGTTAAAAGGCCTAAAGGTCTTTGCCGCTTCCAGCGCTGAGCTGCAGTCCTCCCTGGTGCTTACACCTTCCTGGCTGCAACAGTAACGTTCCATCGCCACAGGTCATTGTACAATCAGTCACTGGCTTCAGCAGTATACATGTGCAACGGGCGGCCGTGCCCCAGGGCCCTCTATATCGCATCCCAGGTGTAGGAAATGCAGAGTAGTATAGTGCAGCCTAAAATGTCTCTTTATGTGTGTCACGGTGCTCCTACCTGGATACGGCTGGATCCCAGGCTTTAACTCCGAAGCAATAAATAGTGGGAATAATTGAGGGATTTGAAGAAATAACTTGAGTTCAGACCTTGAGATGAAGTTCAATGCCAGCTTTACTTTGCATAAACATTCTCCAGAACTCTTTACAGGCTTTGGTCTTGGTTCCAGCAGGCTTTAGCATGAAAATGGCAGGCAAACTCCACTCTAAAATATCTGTTTCTCTCTGACCCTGCTGTACTGACAGTCTAACTTGGTGTCTTTGTTTCCTCTTTATGCTGCACTTGACTCTTGTAGATGGATTTATGTTGAGCCAAAAAGTAGTTTACAATCCTGGCAGCTCCAACATGGAGTCCCAACCAGAACAAACCAGAACTGCCTCACCTGCTTCTGGTAGCAAGCAGGACTGGCCCACTTCTGCCCAAAAGGAGGAGAATGGAATGGTAAGTTCCATTCTCTCTAAGGATAGCTCTGCCATTTGCACTGCCACCTGCTGGTGAACCAGGCACATTACATGTAATAAACAGTTACATAACAAGATTATGAATGCACATTGTGGAGGACCTGGAAAGACATAGATAAGATGACATTATATTAGCCCATTAGAGATAGTAGCAGGGTGTAGTATAGGTAACACCACTCTGGGGTGTTACACATGTCATCGCAGCGATTGGTTGCAGTGGAGACATGGGGTGGGGACATCACCACTGCAGCCAGGAAAACAAACAATGGCGGGGAGGAGCGGAGCACGGCGCAGGAAGCAACAGGAGGTGAATAGTCATCAGAGCACTGCTGTGTTGGCTGGGTCTGTAGCCCTTACCTGTAATTTCCTAACAGCTTATAAACACGCATTATAGCCTAACACCTATCAGATTGATAAGTATTTGGCTTGAATGAGTGTTTATGAGATGTCAGCAGTTCAGAGATAAGGGCTGCAGACAGGGGCGTAACTATAGGGGAAGCAGGGGAAGCGGCTGCTTTGGGGCCCTGACCCAGAAGGGGCCCATCCAAGAGGAGGAGAAGTACTAAAAGATTTTGTCAGGGCCCCTCAACAGTATTACACAATGGAATGATATACAGTGGCAGTATAGACAGTGTAGAAAACGGATGGAACAGCTGCCGGGCCTGGTCTGAGAGAGCGATCCTTACTAGCCACAGGAACGGGAGCGGCATGAAAGGAAGGGGTTGTGAAAAAATTACTGGGGGAGGGGGCCCCATTCAAAAATTTGCTGTGGGGCCCAGTCCTTTCTAGTTACGCCACTGGCTGCAGATCAAGCCGTCAGAGCAGCTCCCTGACAGATTCAGTAGGAAGCAGAAAGCCTGCTAGTCTGCAAATGCACTAAAAGTGACAATTGTAGAAGAAAGAAATTATAATTTTTTAAAAAAAAATCTATAGAAATGAGTAGAATGCAATAATACAAATAAATTGCCCACAAAGGTTTCCATTGCCTTTAAAGGGAATCTGTCACCACAACGACAATTCTGGACTATTAATTTTTTACTGACATGCGGCATGTCGGGTCTTTAAAGATGGCTCCCGCTCAGGAGCTAAGTGGGCGCCACAGAACCAGGGTGCCTCCTGTTTTACACGTCCGGTTGCCCACAGCACTTTGATTGGCAGAACCAGGCAATAAAAAGGCCATAATGCTTGCCTGGTCCTGTTAATCAAAGTGCAGAGGGTGCGGCAGTTGCAGAGAGAGCGGATCCTCTAGGTGTAATGGCAACGCCCCCGTTGCTCCTAGAGGCTCATTTGCATATATTAAAACATCATTTTTCTCAGCAATGCGGGCACATAGGAACATGGGACCAACACAGATGCCTTCAGCTGCCAAGCGCAGATGTAACAGCCAGTGTCATAGGTACAAATCTGCTGACAGATGCCGTTTAAATATTACTGCAGAGAATAGTTCAAGATGGTGATGACAGACTCAATTTAAATAATAGATGCAAGTATTTACTATATGAAAAACATGGATGTGATAAAGTAACCCTGTACTGTGAGACGTAGAGCTGGAGGCAGAAGTAATAGGCCAACAGCCCCTCATAGTATTTTTGCTTCCGAGAAACTGCTAATAATGTCGCTCACTTTTTTTGCCTCTCCAGAGCAGCACTTCGTCCTTTGCTATAACATCTTTAAAAAATATGAAGCCTTCGCCGTCCAACCTGTAAGTCTAGCACGGCACTTAGCGATTAGGGTGAAGTACCAGCCGTCCACAACCATTTTAAAGGATAGAAATTAGGTGCAAGCTGCCACCTCGACCATTCTAAGCCCTATCATCAAAAATATTATCTAAAATGCCAGCAATAAGGTAAGAGAAAAATCTAACTTGACATTTACCATTCTCCGAGTTCACCACTAGATGACACGCTAATTCTAGACATACGATAAGTACATAACCACATAGGCGGAGCAGCCGCTTGTATCTGCTGACTCTTCTCATTTGTAGGGATTTTTTTTTTTACGTTGGAAATACAGCAGTAAATTCTGGATGCAGAATAAGACAAACAGATAATAAGGCAATAAGCGTCCCGGGGTGAATAACAGGAAACTCGATTCTAGGTTTTGCAGAATTTGAATTCTATCGGATCTAAAGTCTTGATCCCGAGGAGTGCCGTCTTTCCAATACTGTATCATGGGCCACTGTGGCTAAAAATTACACATATTACCTAATTTTAGGAATCAATTTACGGGAGAAATATTTTCTTGCCCAAAGTGCAAGCTATACCCTCAAAATGGCAGCCAGAGCACTTCCATTAACAGCACTAACAGAATGTCTAGCAAACTGCTCCCAACAGATTTCCTTACGTGACATTGGGTGTGGAGAGATGCAGCTGTGTGCTGGGTGGTCCGGTTGCATCCCCTTTCATATGCCTCCATGATGAGCTTTCCAAAGAGACATAGTTATACAGTTCTTAAAGGGGTTGTCTCTCACTTCAGCAAATGACATTTATCATGTAGACAGAGTTAATACCAGACATTTACTAATGTATTGTGATTCTCCATATTGGCTCCTTTGCTGGCTGGATTCATTTTTCCATCACATTATACACGGCTCGTATCCAGGGGTTATGACCACCCTGCAATCCATCAGCTCATTGACTTTTTAAAAATGAGTCAATGAGATCAATAGAAATACATGTGTAACAGCTGCCCCTGGTGGGAACTGCCATCAACCTTTGTAGGAGACCTGCCTGCTCCATCAGGTGTCCAGGAAACTCCCAAGCTTAGGGCACTTTCACACTAGCGGTAATATTTTCCGACATTGAGTTCCGTCCTAGAGGCTCAATACCAAAAAAGAACCGATCAGTATTATCCCTATGCATTCTGAATGGAGAACAATCTGTTCAGGATGCATCAGGATATCTTCAGTTCAGTCACTGCACATTTTTTGGATGGAGAAAATACTGCAGCATGCTGCGGTATTATCTCTGTCCAAAACTCCGGAACACCAGCATCAATTTACATTGAATTGTATTAGTGCCGGCATTAAAAATACAGCATTGACAGATCCGTTCTTCCGGTCTGCGCATGCGCAGATCTTTACAAATGTAAAAAAATAAATAACGGATCCGTTTTTCCGGATGACAACCAGAGAGACGGATCTGTTATTGCAATGCATTTGTGAGACGGATCCACATCCGGATCCTGTCTACAATTGCTGTCTGTTTGAATACAGATTGCCGGATCCTCATAACGCAAGTGTGAAAGTACCCTTAGGCCTTGTTCACATTTCCATGTCAGTGTCACGTCCATGAAAAAAAGCATACATGTTTCATCCGTGAAGGATCTGTGGTTGGTCCGTGTGTCATCTGTAATTCACTGACATTGCTCAGCAGAAAATTAATTTCCAAAGAATCTCCTATTAGTCATCAGTGGAAAACAGACGCAACACGGACACAACACGGATGTCTTATAGAGATCGCCTTGACGTTTGGCAGACGGGCCCAAATAATTTTGTACAAAATGTATTTGCCAAGAATCTAAAATTTTCTAAATAAGCGTAGCATTAGCACCAGATTGTTTTCTATAATTATGGCATTATTGTACATTATTTGTGTCTGCAGAGTGCTGCTGCATTCTCTTTTTTTCCTGTATATTTCTAGACATGGCAGCGTGCACCTGCGCTTTGGGATGTGCTGACTGACCCCCTTTTTTTGCAACAACACGGATGTGTGTCAGTGATTTTCACGGACCCATAGACTTTAGTGGGCATGCTTGGTCCACATCACGGATCAAAGTAGTGCATGTCCCCGTGATTTTTATACTGACCCACTTTGCGATACAGGCACATTAAATTTCTTACACTAGATGCACCAAATTGCAAGTCCCGAGAGTTGTAGGTCACGTGAAGAGGTCATCGATCTGACTCTGAGATAGGTGCGGGAAAGTAGCATTTATGTACAGTAAGTCATTTGTTTTCGGGGCTGAGGTATTCTGTGTGGTCTCTTGTGTGTTAGGATTAACCACTTAATGCTATATGATGTACCTGTACATCATATGCATTAAACGGTTGAATGGAGTCGGCTCATATGCTGAGCTCACACCATACACAGTGGTTGCCAGCTGTATAATACAGAAGACACCAGCTGGCAGTGACTGGGATTGGAGATGATTCTGATTCCGGTCATTTAACCCTTTTCCACAGCATATGTAGGGTTAGAGAGAGGGAGCTTCCTGTCCTCTGATCGAAACCCACGCAAAGAAATTGCAGGGCTCCCATCAGTTCTTATGACAGCTGTGGGCCTTGTGAAGGTTCCCATGCTTGTCAAAGTGAGCTGCCTGCAAAGCCGTGCCTTGGGCATGGCTTAAAGGGGTTGTACCATCTCAGACATTGGGGACATATCACTAGGATATGCCCCCAATGTCTGATAGGTAAGGGTCCCACCTCTGGGACCCGCACCTATACTCAGAACGGAGCTTGCAAAGCATTCGTAGTCTCTTTTCAATGATTACTATGGGAGAGCCGAAAATAGCTGAGAGGCCTGCTCGGCTATTTTCAGAAGTCCCATTGAAATTAATGGATGCACCGCACAAGCACGGGCGCCTCTCCATTCACTTCTATGGGGCTGACGGAAACAGCCGAACGTGAAGCTCGTCTATTTTCGGTGCTCAAGTAGGAATGAATGGAGGGCGGCCACACATGCGCGGGCGCCTCCAGGACTTTGCGAGCTCTTTTCTAAATATTGGTGCAGGTCCCAGAGGTGGGACCCGCACTTATCAGACATTGGGGGCATATCCTAGCGATATGCCTCCATTGTCTGAGATGGTACAACCCCTTTAAGCCGTGCCCAAGGCACAGCTTTGTAGGCAGCTTACTTTGACAAGCCTGGGAACCTTCACAAGGCCTGAAGCTGTCATAACAACCGATGGGAGCCCCGCAATTTCAATGCCGTTTTTGCGGTCTGCAAATTTCGGAATATTCTGCCTTCTGTAGAAATGTCCTATTCTTGTCTGCAAAACAGACAAGAATAGGACATATTCAATTTTTTTGCAGGGTAGTGGAACGGATATATGGATGAGCATGGCAAACAGTGTGCTGTCCGCATTTTTGTAGCTCCATTGAAGTGAATTGGTCCGCAGCCGATCCTCAAAAAATGCAGATGGGATTCGGACAAAAATCACAGTCGCATGCATGAGCCCTAACAGGAAGCTAGTGAAAAACCTATAGAATGCAACAGTATTCTATTGCAGTCTACGGTACAGAAGATCACATGTACGAGTCTTCTATCTAGGGGACTAAAAAACGCAAAAAGTAATAAAAAAGTTTTTAAAAATATAATAATAATAATAACACTAAAATAAAACAATAATAAAAATATAACAACAATAGAAATAAACATAATAGGTATCGCTACTTCTGAAAATATCTGAACTAATAAAATATTTTAAAATTGGCCAAAAAAAATAAATGAGTGATCAAAAGGTTGTATGTACCCCAAAACTACAGTTCACCCCATGAAAAATGAGTCTTTACACATCTCTGTAGATGAAAAATTAAAAAGTTATGGCAGTCAGAATACGGCAATGCAAAGAAAATATATTAAAGGTTATCTTTTTAACGTAGTGAAACATAATGGAAACTATATGAATTTAGTATCACTGCAATCATACCGACCCCCAGAATAAGGTTGGTATGTCATTTTTAGTGCACAATGAATACTGTAAAAACAAGACCCCCAAAAAATACTGTGGCTCTTGGAAAGCTGGGAATAAGGACGAAAATACAAAAACTGGCTGCGTCCTCAAGGGGTTAAATAGGCAGGAAAATAAGTGGCTTTGACTATGTCTGTTATACCGGTCCCCTAACTGCATAATACTGTAATGACTTTCCCGGAGACCAGTGCCCCCTTTTGGCTAACGCTCGTGTCCACAGGGAAATGGCTCCTGTACTGGAGACATACAGGAAGCATTCTACTTCCGCCCTCTAGTGTTTAGGTTCCCGCTCTCCTGTCAGCTCGTGAGGGTGACGTCATTGCAGTTGGTGTTTTGGCCTCCGCCGCTCTCCGTAGAGCATCAGTCATTGGCAGTGTATGTGGCCGGTGTCGGGCGGGGTGCGCAGGGAGACAGGGCGGTGACGCGATTGGAAGCCAGTGGGGAGAAGTGAGGTTGGCGATTCGGTGGGTATGACTATGGTGTCGGTAACGTGAGGGCTTCAGGCCGATAACGGCGAGGCCTAGTGCTTGCTATTGTCCCAGCCAATGAGCGGGCTGCTGGAGGCAGGGGAGCCGGGTGTAGCAGCCGTGCTGTGGACCGGGCATCTGTGTGACCACACCTGTTATCTTCACCTGCACTACAAGTCCCAGCATGGCCTGGCAGCTGTAGTCAGTGCAGAGGTGCCACATTGCCTGAGGCTTTCCGCTACTCCTTCCTTGCTGATCTATATTGGTGTCAAGTATGTTTCTGGGAAAGCTGGGTGACAACCAGTATGACTGCCGCCATTGCTCCCTAGCTTTCCACAGCTGCCTAGTTATGTAATACATCCCTCATCTTTGTATTGCTGCTGCGCTGGATATTCCGGAATACTGGAAAGCTGAATAATGTGATATCGCTGCTCTTACACTTCCTGCAGAGGTCACGCAGCTTACCCAATCTTGAAGTAGTCAAGTTTCATAGGAGTATGGGAATCCAATGTGTGATCCAATATGGTCGCTGTTACACTACCTGCAGAAGGCACACAGCTTTCCCACTCTTGAAGTAGGCTGGGTTGACATTCAGGATTATGGGAAAGCTGTGTGATCTAATAGGGCCACTGTTACCCTACTACATAGCTTTCTCATCCTTGAATTTGCATCAGTAGGTAGGTTTGATATTCAGGAGTATGGGAAAGCTGTGTCATTTCCAGTTTTGCCACTGTTACGCTACATGCAGAGGTCATTTCTCAACCTTGAAGTAGGCAGGTTTGATATGCAAGAGTATGGGGAAAGCTGTGTCCAATCCAGTCTGGTCACTGTTACACTTCTCACAGGGGTCATACAGCTTTCTCACTCTTGAAGTAGGCAGGTTTGATATTCAGGAGTATGGGAAAGCTGTGTCAAATCTGGTCTGGTCACTGTTACCCTCCCCGCAGAGGTCACACAGCTTTCTCACTCTTGGATATTCAGGAGTACGGGAAAGCTGAGTAATGAGCTCTGCAGGAGGTATATGGTTACTTAGTGGCCATATCTCCTGATTTCGTCACGACTGACCGCCCCTCTGACTTGAATGGTGGTGTCCGGTCTCCCCCCTGATGGCAGATGTTGGGAGAAAGAAAGGTCTGAACATGCCCTAAGGGTAGGAATATCCACAGTGTGTACAGTACCAGTGAGGGGAATGAGATTTGCCGGATCTCATGTACACGGTGCGCCTATTGTACGCATGGAAATAGACTTGGTGTGCGGCTCTTAAAATCTGCAGATACACAGAAAATCAGCACCTAAAAACCGCCATAATGTGCATTTTTTTATTGTGATTTTCATTTACATTTTTTGCATACAAATCCACACTGTGTGCAGGTGCCGTAAGTTCTGGCTTGGTGGTCGGCGAGGTTCCATTCACGTAGTGTCACCACTCAATGCAATGTTTTTGCCAAGTGGTTTTTAGTTGTGCAATATTTCCTGCGAAAAACAGTAAAAAAAAACTGCGTGCCAAAAAATCACGGTGCGTTGTCATGTACAACCGCAACGCGTTGTTCTGAAAATATGTTAAAACCCTGCATAGTTCTACTGCGGATAGGCGTGTGTAAGAGTACGTTCACGCATGGTCCATGCCATGGATTTTCGTGCAGTGCAATGTGGATGAGAGTTTGAGAAATCCTATCCGCACACTGCATAAAAACTGCATAAAAAATCCACAGCGTAAACTGACCTGCAGTGTGTATCTGAGGTCTGCAGCATGGGAGCTAGTACTGCAGATTTCACTCTTTGCAATGGAGAGGATGAAGGCCGTAGCCGGGAATCACGTGGTTTCTGCCGTGTATCAGTGGACTTTTCTGATGTACTTTACGTACACTACCCTAAAGCCCTGTGGGAGGTATTTTAACGTGTGTTGGATTAATATTGGAGCATTAGTGATAGGGTAGGTCAGTGATGGCTAACCTCCGGCACTCCAGTTGGGGTGAAACTACGACTCCCAGCATGCTCCCTTCATTTTCATGGAGTTCTGAGAACAGCCAAGCAAGTGTGCATCTTGGGAGTTGTAGTTTTCACAGCCGGAGTGCCGGAGGTGAGCCATCACAGGGGTAGGTTCACACATGGCAGATTTCTTAATACAGGAATGTCTCATTTATCTGACTGGTGTACGGAGTTACTATAGATGAAGGATCGGCACTCGAGATTTGTAGTAAATAGAGTTGAGCGAACTTGTGTTTTAAGTTCGGCGTCCAAAGTTCGGGTTCGGGTTATCCAAGCATCCCGTTATGGATTCCGCTACCACGGACCATAACGGCATTTGGAACACGGGGTGAAGGACCTGGGGTGACGTCACTGTCATGTGATCAGTGCAGGGGGCGTGGCTCAGTACTGGATTGGATAAGAGGTGGTAGGCTACCACCTCTTATCTAATCCAGTACTGAGCCACGCCCCCTGCACAGATCACATGACGTGACGTCACCCCGGGTCCTCCGTGTTGTCCAAGGTTCGGGTTCATTGAAGAATCCCCTTATAGATTCCAAATGCCGTTATGGTCCGTGGTAGCGGAATCCATAACGGGACGCTTGGATAACCCGAACCCGAACTTTGGACGCCAAACTTAAACCACAAGTTCGCTCAACTCTAGTAGTAAATCAATTGTTTATTGTTACATAATATATACTGCGACGCGTTTTGGCAAAAGGTATGCCTTTTGCAAACAGTTTGACTGTTTGACAAAGGCATACCTTTTGCCAAAACGCGTCACAGTGTATATTATGTGACAATAAACTAGCAATTGATTTACTACAAATCTCAAGTGCCGATCCTTCATCTATAGTACGGACTAGGGAGGAATGCCGGATCAACACGCAGTGCCGACCAATCACTATCACTGATGTAAGGAGTTGTCAGGCCTAGGAGCAGACGCCCCAATCCTTGGAACCAGTGCCCAGTTAAGAACAAATACTTACCTGTCTGCAGTTCCCACGCCTCTGCCCTTTTTCCAGCCATTACAGGTTCCCCCTGGAACATCACGTCACTGCTGCAGCCAGTATCTGGACTCAGCAGTCACTGTACCAGAAGATCATTTTCATTTGGAATCTAGTCCCCATTAGGGACCAGTGGAATATTTCAGTGACATGTGGTTTAATAAAATAGTATAAAAATCTATAAAACCTCCGAAGATTTTACAGTAATGATGTGAGTGATGCCAATTTGAAGGAATACATACGTTTGTTCTGTTCACTTGCACTTTCTGACCAGGTTTATCTTTTCAGATCAAAGCTTGAAGTCCTTCCATTGCTTTCTGGAGGATTGAAAGGTAAGTCTTTGTTACGTATGACGTTTTCTATGAGCCCTGCTTTCAGCCTTTGTCTATTATTGTGATTTTTAATTTTTTTTTTTGCATCTCGAGACGATCTGCTACCAGTAGGGCAAAAGATTGTAGATTTATATGGCCTGCTCCTGGAGGAAAGGGCAGTACTATCTTATGGAAGCCCTCTCATTGGATCCATTGTTGGTACGAAGAATTGATAGACCGCCTTACTGTATAAGGATACTTGGTCCCCCTGGCAGACATTTTTCGCTTTCTCGTTATTTACTGATGAAGGGGTCCTCTGGCCTAATAAAAAAAAAAAAAATGACCAAAATTGAAACTAACACCTTTCAGAGCACCCTCTGTTTCAGCACCGTGGTGGCCATTAGACTGGAGATGACAGAGGCCTGTTCTTGGCAGGGCTGTGGAGTCGGTAGATAAATTGTCCGACTCCGACTCCTCAGATTTTGAAACTTCCGACTCCGACTCCTCGACTCCGACTCCTCTGTATTTAATATGCAAATATGAAGCTGTTCCACCAAGTTCTTCTAATCTTCTCTAGCACAGAGAGGTAGTTGAGCAGAAGCTGCTGCCTTCTCCTTTGTGTGCTGATCTTCTGCTGAAGATAGAGCAGTGGGAGGATCCAGGAAGGGGCAGGGGAAGGGGCATTTATTTTAAAACATGATTTTCCTAGTAGAATCCCATAGTCATGTTTAAAATTTAAGCTAACAATCTGACTTTACATGTTTTATAGCCTTAGCTGAATGATAGCAGTTTTTCAAATGGTTTACAGCTTCAGTCTTGAACTATTGACCATCCATTCCCTTCACTTATACAAGTGTCTCCAGTCCTTAATCAGTTATCAGTGAGAGGCGAGGATAACCATGGGTTCCTGTAACAGCAGACCACAAGACAATGGAAAGTGTAAGTATTGCCGCTCCTTAAAGGGACACTGACAGGCTGATTTTCCAGCTAAAGATATATATATATATATATACTGGTATTAATCAGAGAATTAGGAATAAAACTATACTAATGTTACCCCCAGTTAAGCTGTACTTGTGTTTAAAAAACATTTTAATCTGTATGCAAATTCACTATCTTTGTGCCCAATGGGGCAGCGTCTCCTGCGGCTTTGTGCCCAGCCGCGTCCGAGTTCAGCTTCCCAGCGCTGTTCCCTCGTTATTATTCACTGCACTGGCCTTTTTTTCAGGCTAGCCGAACGCTGAATTCCTGCGCAGGCGCACGTGTAGAGTGCTGGCAGCAGCCTCGTCTGGCTATGCTGAGGCTGTGCCAGCTTTCTCTCTTCCTCCTCGCTACCTAGTCCTGTCTAGTGCTGCCAGTACTCTACATGTGCGCCTGCCCCTTGGGCACAAAGGTAGAGAATTTGCATATTGATTAAAACTTTTTTAAACACAAGTAAACCTCAGCTGGGGGTAACAGTCGTCTAGTTGTATTCCTAATCCTCTGATGAATACCAGCAGATATATCAGCCTGTCAGTGTCCCTTTAACTGCATAGTAAAGCATATGAAAAGCTTCTTCACGGTCACTTAACGTCTGTGTTTAGCGGTAACGTGACGCACTGCATGCATTGGCCTTTATTCTTACAGTAGAGAAGTATTTAATTATAACTTTATCTGAATTGGGACATTTAAACTTGCTTTTTTTTTATTCCAATTTTTTTTTTATTCCAATTTAAATCTAGTAGGAGTCGGAGTCGGTCCATTTTTTGCCGACTCCGACTCCAGGTACCCAAAATTGCCTCCGACTCCTCGACTCCGACTCCGACTCCACAGCCCTGGTTCTTGGTCATGAGACCGCTGCTGCCAGTCAGTGGCCTCATTGCTGTCAGGTGCAAGAATGGCACATCACTGCTAGTGCACTGTCCGGCGGTGCACCAATTTCGTCCCCGATGCAGCATCTGTCTGCAATATTCTTAAACAGGCTGCACACCCCTATGAATAATATGATGCGGTTTTAAAGTGGTTATCCGGATATGGATACACTACCTCCCAACATTAATCAGGGTATGTATCTACATTTTATGGCTACAAACATAAAAAAAGAAGAAAGCCTTAGGCCTCTTTAAGACGAGTGTCGCGGGTGAGGGCCGGATGCGATTCGGGTGCATGGCGGGAAACCTGTGCGAGTAGGGACGTAATTTCAGTCAGTTTTGACTGCGATTGCCCTCCGTTGTTCATTTTTTTTCGCGCGAGTGCAATGCGTTTTGCACGGCCGTGAGAAAAAAATGAGTGCGGTACCCAGACCCAAACTTTTTCAATGAAGTTCGGTGTTGTGCAGATTTTATTATTTTCTCTTATAACATGGTTATAAGGGAAAATAATAGCATTCTCAATAAGGAATGCTTACCTAAATGTGGCTTAAGGGGTTAAAAAAATAAAAATCAACTTAAGAATGCTATTATTTTCCTTCATAACCATGTTATAAGGGAAAAAATAGAGTAAATTGACTTTAATCAATTTACCTACATCATCTTCTAGCAACCATGCGTGACAATCGCATTGCATCCGCACTTGCTTGCAGAATATAGAACATGCTGGGATTTTCACCCAACGCACAAGTGATGCGTGAAAATCACCGCCCATCTGCACAGCCCCATTGAAGTGAATGGGTCCGTATTCAGTGCAGGTGCAATGCGTTCACGTCACGCATTGCACCCGCACAGAATTCTCGCCTGTGTGAAAGGGGCCTTAGGGGTGCATCCACATGGGACGGAAAAGAATATTTGCAGGTTTCACCCTATGCATTGCAATGGGTGAAATCCATGGAGAAAACGGCCAAGAATTGGCACACCTCTTGTCCATTGATTCCATTGTAAGAGTGGAGTTAATTTCCATGGCGCACCCGCTGCTCTAACTGGTTCTCTCTCCAATGAAGTCTGATTTTGTGTTGATCTTTTTTTCTATCTCATCATGGGTGATCATGAGATTTCATGACAAGTCTACAGTAGTCTACAAGAGCGGCTTTGTTAGGAGCTCAATGCTCTCCTTTGTGTTTGGGGCGTACAGCTGTAAGTGGATACAGGGTGCCATGTAAGGTAATTCAGGGTAGAAATTCACGAACTTTTCCGCGTTCTTCACAGTTCTGTTTGGACAGAAGAGAACATTTTACAGAACTTTGCTCCTCCCCAAGACTGTGCCGTCTGTGGGCAGATTGTGTTCCTCCAGTACGCTAGCGCTGACATCACATGCCTAAACGGGGTTCTCCTGGACTGTCTGTAGGATATAGGTGATGAATATCTGATCAGTGGGGGTCCCACTCCTGGCACCCTGCCAATCAACTGGTTGCAGGCAGGGCCCGGTTACTGCAGCGCTGCTCACATTTAAGTGAATGGAAGCAGAGATGCAGTAACAAAGCACGTCACAAGTAACTAGAAGCGCTGTAGTAACCAGGTACAACCTTGTTACTAGTGGCCGTTCCTGGGTAATAATGGCTGAAGAGCTGCAGTAACCAAGTATGGGTACTAGTAACCAGGGGATAAACTGCAGTAACCTGGTATGGCCACTAGTAACTAGGGGAAGAGCTGCAGTAACCAGGTATGGCCACTAGTAACTAGGGGAAGAGCTGCAGTAACCAGGTATGGCCACTAATAACTAGGGGAAGAGCTGCAGTAACCAGGTACGGCCACTAGTAACTAGGGGAAGAGCTGCAGTAACCAAGTATGGCTACTAGTATCCAGTAGAAGAGCTGCAGTAACCTGGTATGGCCACTAGTGTCCAGTAGAAGAGCTGCAGTAACCTGGTATGGCCACTAGTAACTAGGGGAAGAGCTGCAGTAACCAGGTATGTCCACTAATAACTAGGGGAAGAGCTGCAGTAACCAGGTATGGCTACTAGTAACTAGGGGAAGAGCTGCAGTAACCAGGTATGTCCACTAATAACTAGGGGAAGAGCTGCAGTAACCTGGTATGTCCACTAATAACTAGGGGAAAAGCTGCAGTAACCAAGTATGTCCTCTAATAACTAGGGGAAGAGCTGCAGTAACCAGGTATGGCCACTAGTAACTAGGGGAAGAGCTGCAGTAACCAGGTATGGCTACTAGTAACTAGGGGAAGAGCTGCAGTAACCAGGTATGGCTACTAGTAATTAGGGGAAGAGCTGCAGTAACCTGGTATGGCCACTAGTAACTAGGGGAAGAGCTGCAGTAACCAAGTATGGGTACTAGTAACTAGGGGAAGAGCTGCAGTAACCAGGTATGTCCACTAGTAACTAGGGGAAGAGCTGCAGTAAGCAGGTATGGCCACTAGTAACTAGGGGAAGAGCTGCAGTAACCAGCTTTTGCCACTAATAACCGGGGTAAGAGCGGCAGTATCCAGGTATGTCCACTAGTAACTAGGGGAAGAGCTGCAGTATCCAGGTATGGCCACTAGTAACCAGGGGAAGAGCTGCAGTAACCAGGTATGTCCACTAGTAACTAGGGGAAGAGCTGCAGTAACCAGGTATGGCCACTAGTAACTAGGGGAAGAGCTGCAGTAACCAGCTTTGGCCACTAATAACCAGGGGAAGAGCTGCAGTATCTAGGTATGTCCACTAGTAACTAGGGGAAGAGCTGCAGTATCCAGGTATGGCCACTAGTAACCAGGGGAAGAGCTGCAGTAACCAGGTATGTCCACTAGTAACTAGGGGAAGAGCTGCAGTAACCAGGTATGGCCACTAGTAACTAGGGGAAGAGCTGCAGTAACCAGCTTTGGCCACTAATAACCAGGGGAAGAGCTGCAGTATCTAGGTATGGCCACTAGTAACTAGGGGAAGAGCTGCAGTAACCAGGTATTGCCACTAGTAACCAGGGGAAGAGCTGCAGTAACCAGGTATGGCCACTAGTAACCAGGGGAAGAGCTGCAGTAACCAGGTATGGCCACTAGTAACTAGGGGAAGAGCTGCAGTAACCAGTTATGGCCACTAGTAACTAGGGGAAGAGCTGCAGTAACCAGGTATGGCCACTAGTAACTAGGGGAAGAGCTGCAATAACCAGGTATGGCCACTAATAACTAGGGGAAGAGCTGCAGTAACCAGGTATGGCCACTAGTAACTAGGGGAAGAGCTGCAGTAACCAGGTATGGCCACTAGTAACTAGGGGAAGAGCTGCAGTAACCAGGTATGTCCACTAATAACTAGGGGAAGAGCTGCAGTAACCAGGTATGTCCTCTAATAACTAGGGGAAGAGCTGCAGTAACCAGGTATGTCCACTAATAACTAGGGGAAGAGCTGCAGTAACCAGGTATGTCCACTAGTAACTAGGGGAAGAGCTGCAGTAACCAGGTATGACCACTAGTAACTAGGGGAAGAGCTGCAGTAACCAGGTATGGCTACTAGTAACTAGGGGAAGAGCTGCAGTAACCAGGTATGTCCACTAATAACTAGGGGAAGAGCTGCAGTAACCAGGTATGGCCACTAGTAACTAGGGGAAGAGCTGCAGTAACCAGGTATGTCCACTAATAACTAGGGGAAGAGCTGCAGTAACCAGGTATGGCCACTAGTAACCAGGGGAAAAGCTGCAGTAACCAGGTATGGCCACTAGTAACTAGGGGAAGAGCTGCAGTAACCAGGTATGGCCACTAGTAACCAGGATCAGAGCTGCAGTAACCAGGTATGGCCACTAGTGTCCAGGAAGAGCTGAAGTAACCAGGTATGGCCACTAGTAACTAGGGGAAGAGCTGCAGTAACCAGGTATGGCCACTAGTGTCCAGGATCAGAGCTGCAGTAACCATTAGCAGAGAACCACTTTAATGTGCCTCCCTAATAAAAGCAACCTTCAACACTTTAAAGATTTTTTTCTTAAGTAGTGACCCTTGTCACCGTATTACAGCATCAGTTGTACTGGAGGGCCTCCTGTCTGTGACCACCCCCATGGAGCAGCATCCAATGTTACGTACACGAAGTGGCCATGTATTACACGGTCAGCATTAATTTGAATGGTTGGGTCCTCATTTAGAAACGGTCGGACAATCACTTTTAACATAGAAGCCGTAGACGGATGCCTGCCGGTGGGTTTCACCGATTCTCATGAGATCCAGTAACCATGATTGCTTTTCAGGTTTTTCTCATTTGGTCATATAACAGTTCTGCTCCCTTCATCACTAGTTTTACTTCTACATTAGAGCACCTAGTGTGAACGTCACTCTGTATGTTCCCAAAAAAAGAAAGGCATCGGTCTTTGCTCTGCATTTCCTAACATTTGGTTGGTGCACCAAGTCAATCATGCCTTTTACTTTCTTGTGTGCTGTATTTATTGTGTAATGCATATTTTGCTTGCACTTTGTGTATTATTTCTTTTCCACTTCATTTTGCATGTTATGGTGCAGTATGTGTAGCTCTATTGCACTTTATTGTGTAGTTTATATTATTTTGCTTGCACTTTATTGTGTACTGTGGACAGAAATGTGGACCAACATGTGTTGCTTGTTTCTTTAAGAGCAAGGTATCTCTTCCCTTTCCTATTAAGTGCTTTGTGGCCTTGTCTGTGTCTGCGTAGAAAAGCCGATGTGTCCTGACAGGTTCCAGGGTAGCATGCTTGGGAGTGAGCCGCTGCGTGCTTTAATAGGCTTGTGTGTTGCTGTGATCTCAATTAGCCAAATAACCTGGCAGCTCATTTTTTGGGCTCCACCGTGGACTGCGTGTGCAGTGACATCTCCAGCCTTGTCCAAGAGCGTCTGTTCCTTTTGTGCTGCGGTGACTCCTGTTTCTTTTACAGATGCTTAAAGGGGTTAGCTACTTTTTACTTAAATCAGTAAATAGACCATGGACAGTAATCATTCATACACGCAGGCATGTGTTAGTACTGAACTCGCTGTCGCAGTATCGGAGATGAAGGCACAGCAAGCTCCATGTCTTATGACTTGTCTTCCTCTGACTGCTCCTGGCTTCCTTCACTTTGGTGCAGGCATTGAACAGTAATTGGAAGTGTCCAGCGCATGCGCAGATACAGGCAGCACAATTCCCTGTACCTGTGCTATAATTCTGTGTGTGCTCGGGCATACCATTAGATTATCCGACATGTTGTCCGAATTCTTATTCTAAGGCCTAATAAGCGGTTTTATTTTTTATTTTTTTGATTATGGCTCAGAAAAGGTCGGGGGCCTCACTACAGATGCATTTGCCGGACATGTACCTAACAAATATCTTTTTTCCCCACACATTCATTCAGGTTCCTCAACATGTCTGACAAAAGTGAACTGAAGGCGGAGTTGGAGAGAAAGAAGCAGCGTTTGGCTCAAATAAGAGAAGAGAAAAAAAGGAAAGAAGAAGAAAAGAAAAAGAAGGAGGTAACGGATTGAAACAACGTGTTTTCTCATCATCTTAAAGAAATAAATTACTTGTCCTTATTTGATTATGTTAAAGAGGACCCGTCTACACTCCTGACGTGTTATGGGGAATAATTCTATTTCCCATGAAATAACAATACTTTCTTGTTTATTCCTCCTGGAAAAGTATGAATAAATGACAGTATGGGAACCTTATAGGGTTTCCATATTGTCCACTGTGAGTGGATTGTTAATGTGTTAAGACGCACTCCATTGTCGAGAGGAATGGTAGCACTCTGTTATCTAAATATTCATACATTTACAGGAGTAATAACAGAGAAACAGCACTATGAGTTCAAAGAAAAAACTCTTGATAGGGGATACAAATATATATTTAAAGGGGTTGTCCACTTTTTTTATATTGATGACCTATCCTCAGGATAGAGCAATATAGAGAAATCCGCAGCACTCATCTAATTTATTCAATGGTGTTTTATTTAGTAGTTAGGGAGCGTACATAGCGATGTTTCGACCCTCAGGTCTTTATAAAGCTTGATAGAAACCTGAGGGTCGAAATGTTGCTAAGTACGCTGCCTAACTACTAAATAAAACACCATTGAGTTCTGCAGATTTCTCTATATTGCTATTTTTACTGGGATCCCGCGCCAGGACCCCTCACCGCGTGCACCGCATTGCCTGGATGCATACCAGGGGCTTGAAGGGGCTAGGAGTCCTGCTTATCTTTCTTTTCTATCCTCAGGATAGGTCAACGATATCAGATGGGCGGGGGTCCGACTCCCAGCACCCTCTGTGATCAGCTGTTTGAAGAGTAAGCAGCGCTCGTATTAGAGCTGCCTTCTCTTCATTGTTTACCTGCTCGCCATCACAACTACAGCGGCGAGCAGGTGTAATTACAGCTCAGCCGACCCATTCACTTCAGTGGGATGGCTCCGTCCTATTCACTTCAGTGGGATGGCTCCGTGCTATTCACTTCAGTGAGATGGCTCCGTCCTATTCACTTCAGTGGGATGGCTCCGTCCTAATCACTTCAGTGGGATGGCTCCGTCCCATTCACTTCAGTGGGATGGCTCCGTCCCAATCACTTCAGTGGGATGGCTCCGTCCTAATCACTTCAGTGGGATGGCTCCGTCCTATTCACTTCAGTGGGATGGCTCCGTCCTATTCACTTCAGTGGGATGGCTCCGTCCTATTCACTTCAGTGGGATGGCTCCGTCCTAATCACTTCAGTGGGATGGCTCCGTCCTACTAATCACTTCAGTGGGATGGCTCCGTCCTACTAATCACTTCAGTGGGATGGCTCCGTCCTACTAATCACTTCAGTGGGATGGCTCCGTCCTACTAATCACTTCAGTGGGATGGCTCCGTCCTAATCACTTCAGTGGGATGGCTCCGTCCTATTCACTTCAGTGGGATGGCTCCGTCCTAGTCACTTTAGTGGGATGGCTCCGTCCTAGTCACTTTAGTGGGATGGCTCCGTCCTAGTCACTTTAGTGGGATGGCTCCGTCCTAATCACTTCACAGGTAAACAGAGAAGAGAAGGTAGCACTCGTACGAGCGCTGCTTTCTCTTCAAACAACTGATCGGTGGGGGTACTGGGAGTTGTACCCCCGCCATTCTGATGTTGGTGACCTATCCTGAGAATAGGTCATCAATATAAAATAAACCAGACAACCCCTTTTAAGGCCCTCTTCTTATATATTAGTTTTGTCAGGCCAGTTGTTTTATGCCAGGAGCCAGACACAAATGATATACTGTATGTGAACTACACTTTAGTGCACGGATCTGGCAGACATAAAAACTGAGCGTGCAGCGCATTTCTGTCCAGAGCTATTTGACTTCCGCATCTCGACTGATACACCTGATGTATGAGAACTACCCCATAAAAACAATGGGATCAGTTCTGGCTTCAGTTCCCCTTCGTATTTTCTACTTCACGCTGAACTGGATCGCCGGATATATGTGAAGGGGCCCCACGTCGGTGGAAGTCACAGGCTAAGTTTTCAGGCTTAGTTGTCATTTTCTGCATTACATGTTGGTGCTCCACTTAAAGGGGTTGTCCCAGCCTTTACATGTCATGTTGATTTTATAGAATATGAAGCTTGTTTCTCATCTACAAGATCACGTTAAGCGTTATGATATTTTCTTACACAGTAATATAGTGTATAGCAGTGTGCAGATGGAATGGAAATGTCGAATTCATGAACCCATGAAACCCTTAAATGGATAATTCTGATGCTCGCAATAAAATACAGCACAAAGTTGGATTGGGAAGGGGGGGGGGGGAGTCGGGGAGGAGCAGGGTGGATGGCTCATGGACCGCACTGGCTCCTGGGCCACCAGTCACCCACTGCTGGTTCAGACGGTAATGTAGATTGATATTGGTCTGACGGTGGGTGGCGACGTTGTTTTAAATCACTCTGAGGTTACATTTACTCACTTTACTCAAATTTGTCTTACATCGCTGTCATTACTTCAGTGGTAGTGTGTAAACGTTGAACTGATAGAGGATCCAAGATTTTTTTTTTTTTAAAAGCACCCTTTTACTACTGTTTTTTTTTTTTTTTTTTTTTTTTTACTTAGCTTCACAAAAGTAATTAGTTGCAGCATTTCCTCAAGGAAGATCATGCCTGGAAAATGACGATGTAGGAGTAGGTGGTGAGAGGAATAGCCTTAGCACAAAAAAAATACCGTTATACCAAGCGAAAGCCTGTTCAAATATATGCACATGGGTATAGCTTTCAGCCTTTTATATTGCACAGTTTTTGCAAAAAATTTTTTTTAAAGTAATATTTGCATATTATAAAGTGATTCCATATCTCTAGTATGTGCCATGGGTGTCCCACCTCAGGGATCTCTACTGATTCTAAGAATGATTAGGAGGAGGGTCTGGCTAAATACTTTGTTCACGTCACTGTTTTCTTCTGCTCAGTGCCCCCCAGGTACCCGCCGTGCAGAGAACCACTGCAGCACTGTCCTGTTTAAGAACATAGGGGCTGACTCCAGTCGTACAGTCCGGTGTGTAGCTGCGCAGGAAAAACTTGGGCTGCAGCAGTAAAACTTTAAATCTTCAATATGGTTGCATCTTTACATCTCATGTCCAGATTTATTCTCATAGGCGGAGATTTATCTTCTCTCCATGTCATTTTTCAGACAAAAACAAACTGTAAACCTCATGCAACTTTTCAAACATTGCTGCATCTAAATGTAGTGGCGATTCTATGCCAGCCTTCGCCACTTTCGGAATAGGGGGCATGGCCATTTTCTGGCCTAAATGAAGACTTAAAGGGGTTTTCCATCTCGGACAATGGGGGCATATCGCTAGGATATGCCTCCATTGTCTGATAGATGCGGGTCCCACCACTGGGTCCCGCACCTACAATGAGAACGGAGCGGGGAAATAAACGGAGGGCGCACAGCGCATGTGCAGCTGCCCTCCATTCAGTTTTATTGTAGCAGTGGGACCCGCACCTATCGGACAATGGGGGCATATCCTAGTGATATTCCCCCATTGTCTGAGATGGGAATACCCCTTTAAAGCTAAGGTAGAGCTGCTGCAGAATTCAGTTGAGGCGCACGGACTGCTGGGAGATGAGCCTAATATGTGACGCCATGAATTAAGCGTACCCTCCAGCAGCGCAGGGGAACGACATCCCACGTGTGGGGTTTTAAATCTCCCCCAAAGTTTGCACTGCTAGATGTGGAACCTGTTGTTTAATAGAGAGAGGGGTAGAAAACTGTCGGAGCAGAAATAAATATCTGAAATGTGATCTTTGCCCATGGAAACGTATAGACAAAAGAAAGCCATGCAACCAGAAAACTAGTTTTTATTGTATGCTGTTTTATTCGGACCTTTGCTCTTTTAAACATTTGATTAAGTTTTATGGTTTCACTAACCGAAACTGAAATATGTCCTGATAGGTGGAAACATTGTTCAATGCAAAGATAAAACCGTATGAATTACATAATATTTAGAATAACTAGTTATAAATGCCGTAAGACAATAACTAATATTAATAATAGGCAGATAAAAATAAACAAAAATGAGGTGATAAATATAGAGGGGAGAGAGAAAAGGGAGGAGGGGGACAAGGAGAAGTGGGATTTGTCACTGGTTGTACTGGTTATAGAGTGTCATGGAAATGGTCTCAACTGTGGTTAACGTTGGTCGGGTTCTGTTCTTTCTGTCTTTCATATGATGCATTGCTAAATAACTCTAACCATGAGAACGTTGTCAGTGATGCATCTGTGATCTGTTTTTTGCTTACCGTGTGCCATCCGTGTTTCACTGACACTGAACAGATGAAAAATAATTTTCAAAGCATCTCTTCCTAATGATCCGTGAAACAAGGATGGCTTCCGTGGATTTCACGGACCCATAGACTAGACAGTGGACGTGATGGATCCACGAACACGGACAAAATAGAGCATGCATCCGTACTAAAAACACTGATGTCTGAATACACATATTAAAGAGGACCGGTCACCGCTCCTGACATGTCTGTTGTAATAGCTTCATGCGTTCCCCATGTAATAACAATTCTGGAGCATCTATTCTTATGGCTCTTTGTTGTGCCATTCCTTTATTATTCCTACTAGAGGTTATGAATGAATTGCTAGCAGTCTGCAGTAAGGGTACAGAGGGGTGGTAACCAGTTGGAGGTGTGTATCTGCCCAGACTCACTCTATCCAATCAGTGCTGACATTGTCAGACTGTGCAGGTACAGCCCCAACTGGTTACCTCCCCTCTGTGCCCTTACTGCAGACTGCTAGCAATTCATTCATAACTTCTAGTAGAAATAATACAGGAATGGCACAACACAGAGCCATAAGAAGAGGTTCTCCAGAATTGTTATTACATGGGGAATGCGTGAAGCTATTAAAACAGACATGTCAGGAGCGGTGACAGGTCCTCTTTAAAAAGAATGGGGACGCGTGCTGTCTGTGGAGAACACGAACAGCAGGCATATGTGGAACACTGAGGTGTGAATGAGGCCAGTGTCTGTATGCTTTGATAATAAAGGTGGGAATCCGCTTGTGACCACAGCTAGACCGGGTCTTGTGTGTTTTTCTTCCGAGTTCGTATATTCTTTTATCTAATCAGGAGCCATGCTGGGAAGGCAGAAGAGAGCGGGTTGCGCTCACATAGTTACCCAAATGAGAAGCAGGTAGTCGACTGTGGTAGATGGGCATAGGCGATCCACGAGCCACAGGTCTTGAAGAACTGAGAGTACTAGTAAGCTGTTCGTTAATCTGAAATTCCGGATATGGAATATATGATTTCTCCCAGGCATGAGCAATCGTTTGCTTGGCTCCTAAAAAGATAAAGATGAGCATTGTATACCAAGTTTGAGGTATAGTAAAGGATTGGCGATGTAACAAGACCATCCATGGGTCTCTTTTAAAAGAGGTATTAAAAATGGTACAGATTAAGCCATATACACGAGACCAGAAGTTTACTACATGTAGACAACCGGACACAAAGCATCTCTCTATTAGACGCACAGCCCCTAAAGCAGTAGGAATCATGGACCAGGGCATGAGGACCTTATAGACAGACTCCATTATTCCGGTTACTTATGGAGCAGGATGCTGTGTCCCGTGTACTCGCCAGATCAGCTTCCCATTTCTTAGAATAATCATGAATGGAATGAGGGGCTTCGCTGTTCAGTGAGGAGTAGATGAGGGAGAGGAGACCCTGGGAATGTGAGGATATTTAGCAGGCACTTTTGGAAGAGGTATAGAGGGTCATTGGCTGGAAAAAAACTATTAAATGGACTACAACCAGTCACTAATTGCATCATTGCTACTACTTAGTTGTAATGATTGATGCCTCCAGCAGGGGGTGCCAAGCTCTTAGGTTTGTATAATGGCCCTGACAATGGTGTTTGTCATACTATTCATATCTATCATGAAAGGACATAAAAGCGACAATACCTTCTCACTGAAGTCACCTCTTTAAAGAGCGACCATGAGAAATGGATGGGTTGAGAAAACATATTTTTCATGGAAAAAACATTAAAGACCTAAAAGTTCTTTTACTAGTGGGTGGACTGTGCAGACCAAATGTCGACTTATCTATTGTTAGTGATCCAGCCTACTTTCAGGAGAAGAAATCTAATGCTTTATGTATAGAACCTGTTACCTTGTCTGACCTTCTCCCTCTTTTCATGGTAGTCTGATCAGAAGAAGGATGCTCCCCCTCCGCAGGAAGAGTCTGATTTGGAGAAGAAGAGGCGAGAAGCTGAAGCCTTACTCCAGAGCATGGGTATCACCCCTGAGCCCTCGCTGGGTAAGGACCCCGAAGCTTACGTTTGATTGCATGCTAACTTGCATGCTTGCTTGCTTCATGGTAATGCTGCCTGCACAATCCTCATACAACACCCTGCTCTCCTCCATTAAAAGATAAAATATTCAATAAAACGTTCCGATGCAGTGTATAGAGCCGATCTATTGGGTGCCCTAAGATTTATTGTAAAACACATTGCTTAAAACTCTATGTAGCTAGGAATTAAAGAGGTTTGTCCGGACTACATATATGGTTGAGCTATCCTCCGGATAGGTCATTGGTATCAGGTCGGCGGGGGTCCGACTCCTGCTATCCACACGATAAGCTGTTTTGTTCTGCAGTGGCGCCAGAAGCTAACCGTGTACGGAGCGGAAGCAGAAGGCCCCCTACGCTGTGTTGTTTCTGGCATATAGAAGCCCTGCTCCCATTCACTTGCTGGGTGTAGTTTAGAGAACCCCTTTAAAGGTAAAAGATGTCAGGCAAGGATGCAAAGTATAGCTTTACTAAATATTAAAACGACTGTCCCACAAATAAATGCTAATGTAATCTGTTGTATCAGGCAAAACATAGTTTATCACTTGGAATAATTTTTTAGTAATACTGCTATTACGTACTTGTCATGACTTGGTATTCTTTCGGTTCCCCATAAGAACGTCCACCCAACGTGTCCAGTATCGGTGGTCACACATGCTTAATATGTTAGTCCTGCCTTCCAGATCCTTTTTTTTTTTTTTTTTTTTTTTACATAGGCCGTGGTGTGATTGCTGCTACTTTTACGGGCCAGCCAACAAGAATCCTAGCACTAGGAGAGGCTTCTACACACCAGCACCAAACACACAAGGTGGCTGTTCTGTGGGGGGGCGCTATAACAAGTTTGCAATAGTAAAAGCACTAGCTTTCCTAAATGGATTGCTGTTTCCCATTCTGTTTTACTGATTGTTTTTTTTTTGGGGGGGTCAGACCCACTTTGATCACTCAATAACTTATTAGACCCGTTAGACTGAATCTAGACTTTTGCTCACACTAAAAAAATCTAAAATCGCAGTGACATTTGGTCTGACATTGCTGTCCTGCTGTCCCTAGGGAATACATTGAGTAGCTTCAATATTACTTCCAAACCACTGCAGTCAGGTAAGTATTCCTAGAGCGATTCAATGGCTAGAGATAAAATCGCCGTGAAATGGCTGCAGACTACACATTTTTAATCATTGCAGGCTGGCATTTTTTGGAGCGATTTTCCAAACCACTTTCTACTCCATAGAGTAACATGAAAATCTCTTGGCAATAAAATCGGCATGAAATTGCTGCTTAATCCTTAATTGATTAAATTGCTCCAGCAAATGACTTGGCTGCCACGATCTGGAAGTGTTTTTCAAGTTGCACTTGCTGTGGACATAGGTTTCACAGTGATTTTTTAGGCCTCTTTCACACGGGCGAGTTTTCCGCGCGGGTGCAATGCGTGATGTGAACGCATTGCACCCGCACTGAATCCTGACCCATTCATTTCAATGGGTCTGTGTACATGAGCGTTTTTTTTCACGCATCACTTGTGCGTTGCGTGAAAATCGCAGCATGTTCTATATTCTGTGTTTTTCACGCAGCCCTAGCCCCATAGAAGTGAATGGGGCTGCGTGAAAAACGCATTGCATCCGCAAGCAGGTGCGGGTGCGTTGCGTTTTTCACTGATGGTTGCTAGGAGATGTTTGTAAACCTTCAGTTTTTTATCACGCGCGTGAAAAACGCATCAAAACGCATTGCACCCGCGCGGAAAAAACTAAACAACTGAACGCAATCGCAGGCAAAACTGAATGGCTTTGCCTGTGAAATCGCACAGTTTTCCCTGAACGCATCCGCAACGCATCCGGACCTAATCCGGACACGCTCGTGTGAAAGAGGCCTTATTTTATTTTTAAACAATCGATAACTTAGATATTTTTAAATCCTGGTAATTTTTTGCCTTAGTTTAGTGAAGATGATGTTAGATTTGACCACCTATTTATTAAATACGCTTTAGAAAGCGTTATAAAATCTCGTTTTCTCCTTTTAGCGGTCTATCGGTTGAGGAATAAGTCACTTTTGGCCAGGTGTCTGCGTCCTAACCGGCATTAATTGGTTTGTTAGTGGTGTCCTATTAGTGAATGGATTGAGGCTGAACGGAGCTCTGCAGGTGGCCCACTAGGGATTAAAAGGCAAGTCACTGGGAACAGGCTAGCTCTTGTGAACCAGCCACACTTCATTTCCCCACACTGCTTATCTGTCCCTTCTTCAGATGACCTAAATACACTGTCAATGTGGCCGGGCATTCTCCGAACAATGGAACAGTTGGGAAGTGCAGTAATATATGGTGCTCGCTCACAGCAACTGCTCTTATGTTTTCATATCTCGCCATTTCTGGCAGCCAAGTTCACACAGTCAGGATTAGTTGTTTAATCATTTAAAGTGTACCTAACCTTTTGAAGAAGTGTATTAAAAAACTATTCTAAATGTGATATAATACATTTTTGTAATATGCTTTAGTTTTTTTTTTTTTTTTCATTTTACTTACAAAATAGGCACCTGAAGTTCAGTTGCCTATGCTTCGGAATCGGTACACTCAGCAGTATACTGGTGTACAGGTTGTACCCTGGGACCACAATGAGCAATATACAGGCAGGAGCACACATCGCTGCTCCTGCCGGTACCAAATCCGCTCTGCTAAAGCCTGGCATAACACATCCGTGTGCTGTCCCATGCCTCAGAGGAGCAGGCACAGGCAAGAGCATGGATGTGCGATGCAGAGCGCTTGCTTGCTCCAGCTCCGCTCCGTTAATAGCTCAGCATAGCACATCTATGCAGGAGAGCCTATACCGATGTGCTATGCAGAACTTTTAGTAGAGCGGAGTTATAACAGGCAGGAGCTCTGTATAGCACATTGCTGCCCCTGCCCGTGCCTGCTTCACTAAACTGACATAGAACATCAATGTACTATGCCAGGCTCGGGCAGAGCTGGCACAGGCAGGAGCAGCGATGTGTGCGCCTGCCTGTACATCGCTCACTGCGGTCCGACAGCAATTTATGGATTCCGAAGCGCTAAAGACACCTGAACTTTGGGTACCCATTTTGTAACTAAATTGGCGAAAAAAATCTAAAGTATTTTACAAAACTTTATTTCAAAAGATTAGGTACACTTTAATGCATGTGCAGTAATTATCAGTTTTCATTAGCACCGTACATGTGAATGATATCCAAGGGGTACATTCCCTGCACTATTTGAGCTTGCAGTCTAATTTCCTAGCTGCATTGACGTGAAATATGAAGAGAAAACCTGTTAATTGCCAAATATAAGGTTATATAGAGATAGAGCGATAGATATAGTCCTGCTCCAAGTCGACAGTAAATCTTTATGAAACAAAACTTTTTTCATTTAGATCCAACCTTTTGCTATATTTTTTTGTTCCTTGCCGCATTTTTATGTACAATATACTTTCTGTACATTAATTTTTAGGGGTGCTCTCCCCCCGTGCTCTGAGGTGGTGAACTTGGAGGTCACGTCTCCAGAGACACTGTCTTGTATTATTATGTAGACCTGCGGTGGGGAACTAATCTTCTCATGCCTCATTATGCCTCCACTAGGCGTTTTCTCTTGTTCGGATTACAAGGGAGGAGGAAAGGGGATTGAAATGATTTGTAAATCCTGTGTAACCTGTCAGCACTTCTGAAAGAATATGGAAAGTCTTATTGGTGCAGGCGGCGCCTCCTTTCCTTCAGTGGGGGGATTCTTGAACATAAAGGTGATTCTGCCTCTTTGTATTCCTCCATGTAAACCGCATCCAAACGCTGTGCTAGACAGGACTTTGGTTAAAAGGGGACAAGGCCTTTAATGGAGTCCATCTTTATTTAGCTTCATAAAAATCAGATTGTTGAAGTGCTGCAATTGACTGACTACTGCCAAGCCTGTAATTATAGAGGCTTCGGATAGTTCAATTGCATACGGAGTAGCTACAAATAGTTTATTAGAAAAAACTGCCCCATTATTAAAGGGTTAATCATTTATATATCTGTCTCCAAATGACTCGTAGATTATATTCTATTGGATATTATTCCAGAGTAGCATGCGTCATAATATGTTGTGGTCTTAACACCTTGACCGGCACCCATCTACTGTTCTTCTGCCCAGAAAACCGCCCTCATGGTCAAACTTTGCAGCCACTTAAAAGATTTCATTGTGGAATTGCAGAAATGGTAGCACCCCAATATGAAGCACCACTGTACTCTGTCATGGGCTGTGGCTACAGAGTCACTTATAGCCACAGCCCATGGCAGAGGACAAAGGACCACGTTCATCCGCAAAGCCCCTTCTAGGGCCACGAGTCTTTTAGGGTATGTCCACAAGGGACGTAAATAGTGGCAGGAAAATGCTCAACAAAATCTACGAGTGCAGCCTGCAGATTTGCAGCAGATTTTTCTGGTCGCTGGATTTTTTTGTACAATTTTACATTTGTTCACATGTGGCAGCAGATATTGTGGGCGAAAAGTCTGCAGCTATTTACAGTACTAGCAATGTGCATGAGATTTAATCCACAAGGTGCGGATAATCCACAGCAGAAATTGATCAGAAACGCAGATTTTTAACATCAACAGCGTGTCCGTTTATAGCCGGTTTCTACTGTGGGTTTCAGCCTTTGCAGAGTTTGCCGCAAATCATTGCCAAAATTTGCATGGAACGTATGCAGATTTTGCTTTGGATGTGTCATGGATTTTGCCACAGAGTGGCATCAAAATCTCCCGGATGTAGCTGTATGGATCAATCCAACTGCAGCAGAATATTTAGTTCCATTTGTGTGAAGGGGTTAAACCGGTTTCTGCTACTTGAGTATACCTTTAGGGCTCATGCACACGTACGTGTGTCGGCCGCGCCCATATTGTGGCCCGCAAACAGCGGGTCCGAAATGTACAGGCACCGGCCATGTGCGCACTGTATCACGGATGCGAATCCATTCACTTGAAGCAGAAGGCCACGGAAGCATTATGGAGCGCCAACGTGGCCTCCAGACCGCTAAAAAAAAAATAGAACTTGCTCTGTTTTTTGGCAATGCGGACAGATCGCGGACCCATGCAAGTTGAATGGGTCTGCAATCGGGACAGACCACACGGACGGTGCCCGTGCATTGGGGACTGCAGTTGGCAGCATGAGCCCTTAGGATGGATGTCGCTGAAAATGCAGATGTTTTACATAACATTTTGCTGCAGATTGTGCTGTAAAATCAAGGCAGACTCAACCTCTGCTGCACTGAAACTGTTAAAATTTGATGTGAAAATCTATGACCAATCTGCACAAAATTACCATGCTATAGATTTGAAAATTCGCAGTGTGCCCCACGTGGAAACTGCCTGCTGCTTGTGGATGAGTATGCAATTCTGTCCCGTCTGAATTCACCCTTTTGGGAAAGTTGCATGGCTGCAAAAGTCACCTGGGACTCGCATGGGATTTTTATGCCACAGGTATTCTTATACACAGTGTACATACGGTATATCAAATCCTTTATCCGTGCCACTCCCTGGCCTTTTGTCAAGTCAGGGTATGTTCACATGCAGCCATTTTTGCAGCTCTCATTCATCTGAATGCAGAGATCCATGCACACTCTGCAGCCAGGTGCATGGAGCAGATTTGCAGTATGAACCAAGCCTTAGCAGGGAGAATCTAGTTTTTATACAGCGTGTGGTTCCTGTCATCCAAGGGATCTGTAATTCAGTGGCTGCTAGCATTACCCCCTTATGTAAATGGGTTTCTTGTATCGCGGATCCTCTTGTCATGCGAGGGGCTCATTTTACCACAAGATGGCAGTACGAGTCTAAATGTATTGACCGATGATTTGGCCAAAAGTCACTTAAAGAAATAAATTTAAAAAAATTATAAAAATAATCCTTAATCCACAAACTCTAAAATCATTGAGGGGTGGAAATAGTTTGCAAACATTCAAATTAAAGTACGCGCACATCTATTTTCTAACGGCTTAAACTTATATTTTAATAGCAAGATCTGATTCCAGTGGGAGGGGAATACATATTATACTAATAGGGTAAATGACTTTCTATGAAATTTCCTCTAGTGGATGGTGAAGAGGGAAAATATATTGGGGATGCCACAGGGACTGACGTAAGCAATGGAAAGTAAAAAGGTAGCTATACACAGTCGCACTCAGATCTATATATTGAACATGCAGTATAATGCTGTAATTAAACATAATCTATTCCCACGGGTGACTTTTCGGGAAGTTAGAGGGGAGGGTAAAGTGCGGAATAGATTTCCTCTGAGCTCTTGAAGTAGCGTAACGCTCAAAGCCATTAGCATACAGATGGTATAAAACCAGTGTATTAGCCCTCCCAGCACACTGAATTTGGGGGCTTTAAATGAATCCTGGACCGAAAATAGTGCACAAAAAGTGTACATCTCCAAAATGTCGTGTCCTAGTAAATTCCAAAGCATCTGATATCTCTAACTGTTTCTATACATAGTGCAAGTGTATAATAATGATAATCTTTATATAGTGCCAACATACAGATGTAGCAGGGGTAACACTCAAACCCTTAACTCAAATTTCTTAACTCATCGCGTTATTTTGAAACAAATGCCATTGAAAAGCAATTGCTTAACGCGTTTAGTTGCATTTAGTTTAGATAACACGTCTCCTAAAGCATGAGTGTTAACTCTACTACATCCGTATTCTGCAGCGATTTACAATTCAGAGGGAACACGTACGATGAGAGTGGACATCACAGATTGAAAAGTCAACAATTCAGACAATAGGACTGAGGGTCCTGCTTGTGAGAGCGTACAGTCTATGAGGCTTTGTTTTGCAGTTCTAGCCATTGGGTTACACTTTAGTTTTCTAACTAAGCCTCTTTATGTTATGTGCAACGCATTTCAGACGTCGTTCAGATCTGCAGTCTGTGAATTAGCATTTGCTTTGTGGCGGCAGAAGTAGTTCCATTAATGAGTCCATCGAAATAAAGCACTGGGAGAAATATGGACAGCGGCTATCTAGAAGAGGTGCCGTATTAATGAGCTGCAGCGAATGAAGTCTCTGTTTATAGAGGTGCAGGACTGTATGGGGTCATTGTCCTGATACCGATAGTAAAAATGGTTGGGGATTAGTAATAAATATGTATTCTGTATCTGGTTTTGAAAATAACTGTAAATGTGGAGCTCCCCTCTAAGTTGTCATTCTCCTGAGACGCTATCAGCATGGACATTTATTAGATGCCCTCACAAGGTGAAGCCAGCAGGGATGCAGTGCACCCTCTACACCCCCCTCCAGGTAAACTTCAGGGATGCTCTACACCACTTCTGCCATTCTCCTGAATTAGGCAAGCAGACAAAAAATACTGAAAAGAGGACTGACAGTAGTTATTCTCTTTGGAGGAAGATTGCTGACGGACAGCTCTGCTCCCCTGTTCTATTCTCCTTAATGGTAGAAGCGGTGTACTGTACAGCTTACTGTTAATGGGAGTCTGTCAGCAGTTTTGATCGTGCAAAACTGCTGACAGCACTAGATAAGAGGTACGGAGAGCACTTCTAGTGAAGATTTTGTCATCAGGAGTAGTGTGAATATAAAGTTTTGTTCTGCCAGGTTCTGCTTTTGTAGGTTCCGGAGGTATAGCATCCATGTGAAGGGCTTTCTGCTTGGAGCTGCTTCACAGCCCCTCCCCAATGCAGAAAGCACTTCACTGTAAAGCTCCACTTGCAGGAGCAGAATCTTATGGAAATCTTCTTTGAGCATTTTAAACGGAAGAGCTCCTTCGAGCCTCTTTACCCATCGTATTGGTTAAAAGGGTTTCCAAGATATTTTTACAGATGACCTATCGTCTGCATAGGTCATCATTGTCTGATCTTTCGGACCCCCACAGATAGGCTATTTGAGAAGGCACCCGTGCTTGCTGTAGACCACTGTTAGCTTGCCAAGCACAGCGTCGTACATTGTATAGCGGTTGTGCTTTGTATCGCACCTCAGCGCCATTCACTTCAATGGGGTTGGGCTGCACCTAGGCCATGTGCCCAATGAGCGTGGCGTCACATGGCCTAGGGAAAGCGGCAGCGCGACTGCGAGCGCTAGTGCCTTGTCAAACAGCTGATCAGCGGCGGTCCTGGGTGTCAGAGCCCCACAATCAGATACTGATGAACTATCCAGACGCTAGGTCATCAGTACACATATCTAGGGAAACTCCTTTAAGGGTATGTACAGTAATTTCATAGTTTAATATTGTTGCATTCAATAAAGGGGTTGTCTGAATAAAATATTCGCAATGACTGACCCTTAGTAAATAGCTAATGTGAGGAAATTGTAGAATAAAACGTCATCCTTTCAAATGAATGGGTCACGGTGTAAAACTGCACGTCTATGATGCATGGTAGCAATGTCCGAAACCTTCCTCATCACTTCTCATTCTTTCCTCCCCTCTTTGTCACCAACATGTTATGTACAAATGCATGAATAAGCCAGCATGTGATTGGTAACGCTCTCTCTTCCCTTCTTTTTCCCCCATTCTCCATCTCCATCCACGTATGTTTTGGTTTGCCATCCTTCTGGTTTTGTTACCCGTTTCTGTTTCTTTACCAACCCTTCATGTTAACTTGCTTTGGAAACATCTTAAGCGGTCCAACCCCTGCGAATAGTAACAGAGGATACGTGTCTGTTTCACTATTTAGTCCCTCCACCAACGTCGCCTTCCTCTAAGTCTGTGAGCACCCCAAGCGAAGCTGGAAGTCAGGACTCTGGTGACGGGACGACTGGGGGTCGGTAAGTTGTCATGCTGTGTTTCCCATTTTTTAAGAGTGGTTTTACTATATTTCTTTCTTTTTGGCTTATTGACTAAAACTGATTTATCCATAAACTGTAATAATCAATTATTTTAGCACTATTGCCTTCAGATTCTAGAATGCCAATTGCAGAAACAGTGTGGTTATTGCTCTCTCGTAAAGGGTTTTTCTGGAACCTAAATGTTGATGAACTTTACCCAGGATCCGCCTTCCCTGTCAAAGTGGAGAGGATGCGGTAGCTGAAGAGAAAGCAGAGTCTCTAGGTGTAATGGCGACACCCCCGTTGCTCCTAGAGGCTCATTTGCATATAATAAAACATTATTTTTCTCAGCAATGCGGGCACATATGAACATGGGACCAACACAGATGTCTTCAGCTGCCAAGTGCACATGTAACGGGTCAGCCAGGTTCATAGGGAAAAATCTATGCCTATTAAGGCTATTGTATGGTTTTGCCTTTTTGTCTTCCTTACAATTCCATTTGCTACATATACTTATGTCATTTCTCACCTCCTATATGGCAATGTGTAATTTTGCACATTGCCCTTCAGTACATCTTTCAAACATAGATCAGCCACAGGAGCACAACTCCAGTTATACCCTACCTTAGGCTGCCTACACACGATGAGGATTACATGCGGTGTTTTTCCTCGCGGATTCTTGTGCTAAAAAAAATAACGTACTACAGTACTAGCTAGATTTATAAAATTAGACAAATCTCATGTACTTTTTGCTTTTTTTTTCTTCCACGGGGAAATTGACCTGCTGTGTGGATTTCAAAATCCACAGCATCTGATTTGTTTGTGTGGTTCTTTTCTTCAAATTTTACCCTTTTCAAGGAAACGTTGAGAACAGCAGCAAAATGGCATAAAATTTGCACCAAAGAACGCAAGTAATACATCTGGTTTTTGGTGCAGAAACGCACACAAAACGTGCAGAATTTATTTTTTGAAAGCTGTACTCTTGTGCAGGTACCCTTAGGCTCCTGTACCGGAGGTTGTGACTTCTTTGACTCATTGGTGGCATCAACCATATTCTATGGTGTGGTCTGTTGGGGGAGCAGCTTATCTGTGGCTGAGAGACAGAGATTAGATAAGCTCATTAAGAAGGCCAGCTCTGTCCTAGGTGGTCCCCTTGATACAGTGCAGGAGGTGGGTGACAGAAGAACTCTAGCAAAATTAACATCACTGTTAGACAATGTCTCCCACCCCATGCCTGAAGCTGTTGTGGAGCTGGAGAGCTCCTTCACTGACAGACTGCTTCATCCTAGGTGCACGAAGGAACGTTATCGTAGGTCCTTCCTCCCAGCAGCGGTTAGGATTTATAACCACCACTGTTCCCAGAAACCCAGTAGTGAAATTTTTAAGTAAATTTTGTGCTATGTTTTTCTTGTATTTTTACTCTTTAATTTCTAATTACTCTTCTTTTGGCTCCTGTTGTGAACGTGATTGCTGCTGTTATGCCAAAATTTCCCCACTGAGGGACAATAAAGCATTTTTCTACTTTGGACTTTTTTATATGGTCTATGCAAATGGACGACACATTATATCTGTGTTGTCAGCTTTGCAAATGCTTACAATGTAGGAAAATAACCAAAGTCATGAAGAACTGTTTTTTTTGAAGGTACTGGTTCTCTTTGCAGAGATCCAGCTGGTGTAGGGAACCTTATAGGCAATGCCCCCTTGGAAAATGAATGCGGGTTAGCTCTCCTCCAAAAAGACTGTCTCTCTACTGCCCATTATAGGTTGATACTCTGTAAACCAGGCATGCTCAACCTGCGGCCCTCCAGCTGTTGCAAAACAACAACTCCCAGCATGCCTAAACAGCCTACAGCTATCAGCCTACTGCAGGGCATGGTGGAAGTTGTAGTTTAACAACAGCTGGACGGCCGCAGGTTGAGCATCACTGCTGTAAACCAACGTCTGACCAATAAAGAAAGAGCCTTGAAACCTAACTAGACATCAGCAAAAACAGAGAGACCCATATGACGCCTTCCTCATAAGTACAGACTAGGGTTCTGGTCAGGAGGGTGAGATGCCTTTGAAGCAGATCTTGGAAGGTACCAGTTTTCAAGAAATGGTATAAGAGGTAATACATATTATAGACCTGGGATCAGCAGCCTCAGGCACTCCAGCTGTTCATAAACTACAACTCCCAGAGGGCTTCATGCACTTCTGAGGCAGTTAGAAGAACAGCCGAGCATGTTTGCACTCTGAGAGTTGTGGTTTTACAGCAGCTGGACTGCCAAAGGTTGCTGATCCCTGTTATATACTCTGGAAGTAGGACTGGATTCCCGAACCAGCTCAATATCAGTATCTTCAACCAGTCCCCATGACATCTCTTTTATAACTATATATAGTGCCTATATATATACATACCACTTGAACTTTTCCACATTTTTCACCTTACACCCACAAATTTAAAGGTATTTTTTGGGGGGGATTTAATGTGATAGGCCAACACAAGTATGTATAGTAAGTTTGTGTAAAGTGAAAATAAAATACAAGGTTTTGAAAATGTTTAATAAATAAAATTAAAAAAGTGTGGCGTGCATTTGTATTCAGCCCCTTAGACTCTGATACCTCTAAATAAAATCCAGTGTGACTGCCTTCAGAAGTCACCTAATTAATAGAGTGCAGATGTTCTGTGAAGGCCTCAGAGGTTTGTTTGAGATCATTAGTGATCAAACAGCATTATGAAAACCAAGAAGCACATCAGACAGGTCAGGGATAAAACTGTGGTGAAGTGTAAATCTGGGTTAGGTTATAACAAAGTTTCCCAAGCTCTAAACACCTCACGAAGCACTGTTCAATCCATCATCTGAAAATGGAAGGAGTATGGCAGAACTGGAAACCTACCAAGATATGGCTGTCCACCTAAACTGACAGCCCAGGCAAGGAGAGCACTAATTAGAGAAGCAGCCAAGAGGCCCATGGGCACTCTGATGGAGCTGCAGAGATCAACAGTTGGGAGAATCTGTCCACAGGAGAACTATTAGTTGTGTACTCCACAAATCTGTTCTTTATGGAAGAGTGGCAAGAAGAAAGCTATTTTTGAAAGCAAGCCCTAAGAAGTCATGTTCGCTGTTTGCCACAAGCCTTGTAGGTGACACAGCAAACATGTGGAAGAAGGTGCTGTGGTCAGATAAAACCAAAGTTGAACTTTTTGGCCTATCTTCGAAATGCTTTGTGTGATGGAAAATTAACACTGCACATGACCCTGAACACACCATCCCCACTCTAAAACATGGTGGTGGCAGCATCATGCTGTGGGGATGCTTTTCTTCAGCAAGGACATAGAAGCTGGTCAGAGATGATGGGAAGATGGATGGAGCTAAATACAGGACAATCGTAGAGGAAAACCTGGTAGAGCCTGCAAAAGACTTAGAACTGGGGCGGAGGTTCACCTTCCAGCAGGACAACGAACCTAAACACAGAGGCAGAGCTACAATGTAATGGTTTAGCTCAAAGCATATTCATGTGTTAGAATGGCCCAGTCACAGTCCAGGCCTAAATCCCATTGACAATCTGTGGCAAGACTTGAAGATTGCTGTTCACAGATGCTCTCCACCCAATCTGACTGAACTTAGTTATTTTGCAAAGAAGAATGGGCAAAAATTTCAGCCTCTAGATGTGCAAAGCTGGTAGAGACCTACCCTAAAAGACTTATAGCTGTAATTGCAGCGAAAGGTGGTGCTACAATGTATTGACTCGGGGGTGGGGGTGAATACAAATGCACGCCACACTTCCCAGATTTTTATTTTTTTAACATTTTCTTTTCACCACACATTCTTGCTAATTTATGTTGGTCACAAAAACCCAATAAAATACATTTAAATTTGTGGGGGTAATGTAAAAAAATGTGGAAAAGTTCAAGGGTTAGGAATACTTTCTTCCTATTTCTCTTTCTGTTAGCCGTATTCTGTGATGACAGTGACCTTTGATGATAGAAACTAAAGCTACCTTTTATTGCGGTCCTGTGCTAATAGTCTGGTAAAAGTAAACTTGTACTGTGCCTATATATATATATATATTTTTGCATTGAACACTTAGATGAGTCAGTCTTGCTTTGGATCTCAATCTTACATTTAGACCCTTTTAAGCCTACTAACCTCCTGCATGTGCTTGCTTTTCAGTTCCAGACCTGCAATTACCAAGAAGTAAAGCATATTCCTTTTTGTTTCATGTTTTTCCATTTAATTATTGTGTTTTTTATTAGTAAATGTTTTTACCATAGACACAAAGGGGGAGATCTTAGTTGCCCATAGTAACTAATCAGATTCCACCTTTAATTTTCTAAAGAAGCTGTGAAATATGAAAGGTGGAATCTGGTTGGTTTCTATGGGTAACTAAGCCACTTCTACTTTACACCAGTTTGATAAATCTCCCCCAAAGTTTTGATAAGACCTGTGATGCCTCGTTCCCACCAAGAAGGCAGGTTTTCTGTATTTATTCTGTATTTATTTGCATGACTTCATGGGATTTTTATACTGATGACCAATGATCAATGAGGATCCTACACCTGGGACCCCCGCCCATCAGTTGTTCTTGAAGGCATCGCCACGGCCTTCTCTCAGCTCACCAAGCACAGCGCCGTACATTGTATAGTGGCTGTGCTTGGTATCACAGCTCAGCCCTATTCACTTCTAAGGGGCTGAGCTGTGCCTACGCCATGTAACGGATAAACATGTCATCACTTGGCCCAGGTAAAGCAAGAGAAGGCTGCAGCGCTACTTCGAGAGCCTCTACCTTCTCAAACAACTGATTGGTGGCGTCCCGGGTGTCAGACCCCAACCGATCATATACTGATGACCTATAGGTCATCAGTTATAAAGTCTTGGAAAACACCTTTAAATAGTTTGTCCAACCCATAATAAAAAAAAAACCCGAAAAGGCTAAAACAAATTTAATACCCATCTGATCCCCACCCTAAACAAACACGTAGCGATGCTTCCTGAGTCCCTCACCAGTCGTTTCTTCCTGGTCCATCTTGACTCGGAAATGTGACCACTTAGCCAATCGCTCCGTAGGGATCGGGAAATTGCAGGATCCCGGGAAGCAGGTGGCTTATATACTGTAACCCCCCCCCCCCCCACCCCTAGAAGAGAGCAATATGTGGTAATGCACACTAAAGCCGTGGTGTGAACCTAGCTATGACGGGGATATGGAATGGCCTAGTGACCAGCTGGAGGTAGAGTTTTGTTGAATTCCTAAATTCTCTATGCAACGGCGAGATCGGTATTGAAACATGTATAGAGTATCAGCTCGGTTCAAAGGGCTTATGTTTAATGTCACCCCTCACCCCACGGAGGACTTTAAAGGAAGCAACCACCAGCTTCCACCACAGATCAGGAGGGTTAAGCAGTTTTGCTCAGTCCTGCGGGCCCACTGAATTTATATTAGACGTATGCTGGTTTTCACATGGATTGACACATCTGAGCCTAGGGCTGTGGTTAACCTATAATTACAGCTATGTCACATCTTGGAAACCCTATCAGTCCCACATCCCAGTGGAAATGTAGATTGTTTCCTTACCAAAGAGCCGATGTGTTAGCCGTCTTCCTGTAGCAATAGTACCACTTCCTGCACATGTTTTCTGCTGTGGGCAATGTTACAAGATACCCATCATTCACACCCAGCATGTACATGTTCTGCTCAGGCTCATGAGCCGTCAAGGGTTCACATCACAAAGTGGATGGGAAACAGATTAACAGATTCCGTGTGCGGCAGACATGACTACTCCAGAGGAGTGGAGCACCCTCACGAGCTACTGCGTGTGGTTTCCGGGCTACTGAGGTGCAGTTTTTGTACCTGTTCAAAGCTGCAAAGTTATACATTTTACACGTTGACGTAGAGATAAGCGGACTATTTTATACTAATCCTGAGGGATGCCCAGCCTGCAGCCCTCCAGCTGTTGCAAAACTGCAACTCCCAGCATGCTCTGATAGCTGTAGGCATCCCTAGCCTAAAATAACAAATGAATATTCTCCTGATTTCTTCCCTGTTTCTTCGAGTGCTGCGCTCTGGTCCTTCCGCTGCTGATGACATCTTCTCGGCTGAAGCAGTGACATTCCATGCACAGGTCATCTCTGCTGAGACCACTGATTGACTGGTCCCATGGTCATATGCGCCCACCTTGCTGAGAAAAATTATGTTTAATATATGAAAATGAGCCTCTCGGAGCAACGGGGGCGTTGCCGTTACACTTAGAGGCTCAGTTCTCTCTGCAACTGCCGCACCCTCTGCACTTTGCCTGACCCCATCAATCAAAGTGCAGAGGGTGCGGCAGTTGCAGAGAGAGCTGAGCCTCTAAGTGTAACGGCAACGCCCCCGTTGCTCCGAGAGGCTCATTTTCATATAATAAAGCATCGCTTTTCTCAGCAATGCGGGCACATATGAACATGGTTAACCAACAATGATTCCCACTGGTACAAGACCCAATATCTGAAACATAGAGATCCAAAAGAATGATATCAGAGTCAAAAAATGAAGGAATATAAATAACAATGCGTCTTTATTAGAACAATTTATGAAACATGATTGGTACAAAAAGTGTTAAAAAACAAGTAAAAACAATTACACAAAGAGCGACACACCACATAGCATAATCAGAGTATAACTGGTGAAAATTGATAACAACTATGCGCAAATATCCTCAGTCAGTGCACACACCAAATAGATAATGGGACCCAACAAAACAGACAGTTGCTAGTTTGGGCTAAGTAGCCGGTCACCATAGATGTTTTAACCACAGTAAACACGAGGATAGTCGCACAAGATAAACAACATGGTAATATACACACCAGCAATCGCCCCTTGATCGCCCCTTGAGAAAGCTGACGGCGAAACGCGCGTCGGGGCGCGTTTGTTTGGCGACACTGCTGTGACCCATTGCTGGTGTGTATATTACTATGTTGTTTATCTTGTGCGACTATCCTCGTGTTTACTGTGGTTAAAACATCTATGGTGACCGGCTACTTAGCCCAAACTAGCAACTGTCTGTTTTGTTGGGTCCCATTATCTATTTGGTGTGTGCACTGACTGAGGATATTTGCGCATAGTTGTTAAATCAATTTTCACCAGCTATACTCTGATTATGCTATGTGGTGTGTCGCTCTTTGTGTAATTGTTTTTACTTGTTTTTTAACACTTTTTGTACCAATCATGTTTCATAAATTGTTCTAATAAAGACGCATTGTTATTTATATTCCTTCATTTTTTGACTCTGATATCATTCTTTTGGATCACATATGAACATGGGACCAACACAGACGTCTTCAGCTACCAAACGCACATGTAACAGGTCAGCCAGTGTCAGGTACAAAACTGCTGACAGATGCCCTTCAATAACTCTCACCATTGTATGTTTATCCAGAGTTTTGCCATATAGGACCTTTCTGCACATTATACTTCTTTCTTCTGATCCAATTTAGCATGAACTGCCGTGTACACTTTAGTAAAGGTTGGTCCGTTCGAAATATAAATCACTCGAAAACATATGACAAAAAAAAAAAAAATCCCTGCCTTCCCTTATATTGCGGTTATTGTAGATATGTTCCCAACAAGCTGAATGCTTTATAAGATAGCTATAGTTTCTTATACCCGGCGGACGTGTGAGGATGCACATTTACTTGTGAATACTGTTCACCAGTAAAATTAAAAACTGAAATGCATAAACACCATTATTACGTTATATCTTCTCAAAGGGGCTGCCACACGGCTTCTCCAGATTCCAGAATAGCATGTCTGTATGCCGCCGCCACCTGCGTATCGCTATATAACTGAGCAGATATGCCATTTCAGACTTTATGAAAGTTCCTGAACTTATACGAGAGGTGTCTTCATATTGATTTATTCATCATACTTCCAGTTAGTGCATGTTCACATTTTTTCCGGTGGGAGTTAGCTGTGAAAGAAAAGGTCAAATCCAGTAGAATATGTAATACTCTTAAAGCGAACCTGTCACCTGCATTTCACTTAATAAACTATCAAAAGTACCTTATAGATCCTCCTCATTGTGTTATTATACAGTCTTGTCCCGCTTTTCTGCCATGTATATGCATGAAAAAATCGCCTTATAAAGTTCTCTTCTCCAGCTCCACAAGTCACGATAGAAGTCAAGGGGGCGGCCCTTCCCTCACTCCAGGCTGTAACTCCTCTGCCCTAACCCCGCCTCTATGCAGTCTAATTGACACCCGGCTCAGTCGCCGGGACCGCGCTTGTACAGGCGGCGCATGCACCGTCGGCCTCAGTAGCAGCGCGATCCCGTCTATCGCGCGGACTCAAGCGCGATCCTGTAACTGCAGTGTCTATTAATGGATAAGCTGTTGCATTAAAAAAAAATATAATAATAAAATAAATCTGGGCCGTGGTAATACATTAGTGCTGATATACATAGCAACTCTCTGGGAATAAAGACTTTTTATTAAATGCTCACAGCCTGCCTCTGTAAATAGAAGATTCATGCTTACCTGCTCTCCGCCGTTCCGATTCTCTGTGCCGACTCCTTGATGTTCCAGTCCACAGACTGTTTACATCCAGTCGTGCATGGTCATGGTCACATGCTCCGCTGCAGCCATTACTTGGCTTCAGTGCTAATTTTCCACTTGTGGACATGTCACTGCTGAAGCCAGTTATGGGCCGTAGCAGAGCATGTGACCCTGCCCACACACCGCCAGATGTAAAAAGTCCGGGGACCGCAACATGGAAATGTGCGAGCCAGCCCCATTGGAGGTATAGGACCTCTTTGGGGACCTCACCGACCTCTGATGTATCTGGTACAAATGTTGTCCTGCTCCATTTAGCAGGACAACCAATGAGAGTATTTCTAGTGGAAATGCAAAGTAGATGTGTTGGATGTTGAGCGATCACATTCTCTTACATCAAGATGCGTTGTTTATGTAGTGTTTGTTAAATTGCATTCATACTCTTGTACATACTTACCTGGGATGTGGTTAGTATTGCTAGTATTAATACGTTTTAGAAGTGTCTATTAGAGTGAATTATTATCGTGATGAGCTGCATGATCGAATGTTCTCATCTTACTTGCACTAACTGCTATGTAATACCAGTCTTCAGTACTTTTAACCACTTTGTTGTGTTTGCTTAACTAACCTATGACCTCTTCTGCTAACGCTGCGTGGTTGTGTGGCAACCAATCAGGACTCTGCACTGGGACACAGATCCGTCAGTTCTTCAGCTCCACTCTGACTCCGATCTGGGGTACTGCAACCATTTATTATTACGTTGTGCCGTGTTGTGTACTTTTTATACTAGTCTTACTGTATTTTAATATGGTTATTCCTTAGATGCTAGTTATTTAAGGGTGCATTCACACTGGAATGTACTGGTATGGGACGCTTTTCCCCGACATGACACATATGTCCAATGGATGTCTCCTATATATACCTCTGTATAGTCATGCAGGGGAATCTGTCTCCATTATGTTAAAAGATAGATAGATAGATAGATAGATACTCTTTTGGCGACCGTCAGGTGTGCGGGTGTCAAATGAATGTTATACTGTACATACACACACCTGGTAAGCAAGCTGAAAATAAAATTATTTCCAAATGGCATAAAGTTAGAGGAAACAAAAAAAAAAAAAAAAGGGGGAACAGAGTACCTTTCAAAAGTGTCGGAACCCAAGGAGATTTGAGTGCTCAAATAGCTTTGACCGAGGTCTGAGACCTTAAATAGCCTGTTAGGGATATGGCTTGTACGCAATCATCGTTGGAAAAGGCCATGTGATGCAATTTTTTAAAGCTTTATAAATAATTAGACGTCTCTCACCTTGTCCCAAAAATCAGCAGCCATGGGTTCTTCTAAGCAGCTGCTCAACACTCTGAAAGTGGTTGAAGCCCACAAAGCAGGAGAAGGCTATAAAAGATAAAAAAATAAAAAAAAAAACATTTTTAGGTTGCCATTTCCTCAGTTGGAAATGTAATTAAGAAATGACAGTTAACAGGAACAATGGAGGTCTAGAGAAAGTCTGGAAGACCAAGAAAAATTTCAGAGACAGATGCTCATAGGATTGCTAGAAAAGCAAATCAGAACTCCCGCTTGACTGCAAAAGATCTTCAGGAAGGTTTAACAGACTCTGGAGGTGTGGTACATTGTTATACTGTTTAGTGACACATGCACAAATATGTCCCTTATGGAAGAGTTCATCAGAATAAAACCTTTCCTGCATCCTCACCACAAAATTCAGCTTTAGAAATTTGCAAAAGAACATCTAAGCAAGCCTAATGCATTTTGGAAACAAGTCCTGTTAAGATAACAAGTCCTGTTAAGTTAAGAACTCTTTGACCACAATAAGCAACAGTATGTTTGGAGAAAAAAGGGCACAGAATTTCATGAAATGAACAACCCTCCAACCATTAAGCATGGGGTTGGATCAATCATGCCTTGGGGTTGGGTTGCAGCCAATGGCACGGGGAACATTTTATGGGTAGAAGGAAGAATTGATGAAATGAAATTACAGCAAATTCTGGAAGCAAACATAACGCAAACTATAGAAAAGCTGAAGTTGAAAAGAGGATGGCTTCTACAAATGGATAATGATCCTAAAAACACCTCAAAATCCACAATAGACTACCTCAAAAGGTACACGCTGAAGGTTTTACCAGTCACCTGATCTGTACATCATAGAAAATATGTGAATAGACCTCAAAACAGCAATGCATTCAAGACGACCCAGGAATCTCACAGAACTGGAAGAATGGATAAAAATCCCTCAAACAAGATTTGAAAGACTCTTGGCTGGCTACAAAAAGCTTTCACAAGCTGTGATACTTGCCAAAGGAGGTTATACTAGGTACTAACCATGCAGGGTTCCCAGAGTTTTGCTTCGGGCCGCTTTCCTTTTTTGTTATTTTGAAAATGTAAAAGATGAAAACAAAAAATAGTTTTTTCTTAAAATACAAAGGGAATGTGTCATCTTTAACTTTATGCCTTTTGGAGGTCATTTCATCTTCAACTTGCTTAACTATTCACAGTAAGGGCTCATGCACACGACCGTTGTTGTTTTGCGGTCCGTTTTTCACGGACATGTTGTTCCGCATCTGAGTTTTTTTTCTTTCTCTGATTTAAGTGCTCTTCCGTTCCGTTATTGCACAAAACATATCCGTATGGTTTCCGTATTTGATCCGTTTTTTGCAGATCAGAAACGGTAACTTATTAGTCAACAAACACATGAGCAATATGGGCTGGGCATAGCACTTCTACAGTATGGATCCGCAAAATACGGATGACATACAGATGTGTTCCATGTGCGTTACGTATTTTTTGCGGACCCATTGACTTGAATGGGGCCTCGTACCGTGATTTACGGACAGTAATAGGACATGCAGTCCTTTTTTGCGGAATGGAAATACGGAAACGGAATGCACACAGAGTACCTTCTGTTGTTTTTGCAGACCCATTGAAGTAAATTGTTCCGCATACGGTCCGCAAAAAAAACGTAACCGAAGCAGAAAGAAAATACGTTTGTTTGCATGAGCCCTAACAGTAATTTTATCCAGGAGTGGCCAAACTTTTGTGTATGTATAGACCAGACATTGCAACATTTCAGTCCTCACATACAGTATGGGTTGGGGTCTTTCACTGCAGTCTGAATGCACCCTAAGTAATGTGACTGTTGGCTGTGCAAACAATTTTATGAATATTTCACCGTCATGGCACGCTCGGCTCTTGGTGCGCCAACTGTTGCTGAACTTTATTATTCTAATTCTGTACATATTTTATAGACGTGGTCCGTTGAAGTTGGGCATGGCCAAAATTACCCAAGTCGATTTTCCTCCTCGAGAAACTGTCACGTATACAAAGGAGACACAGACCCCGACCGTCACCCAGGAAAATGAAGGTAAACATCTTTTTACTTATATTTCTATGCACAATTTAATATGTAGATTCGATGTATTTATGATACATTATGAAGTTTTTATTGCTCTGCCTTTGATCATATGGGTTGCATTGTGTTTAAGCTGTTACCAGTACAGACCCTGAATCTCTACCAATACTGTGGATGGAAAACTAAATAAATGCACACTGGGGCAGATTTACTAATCCTGTAGACAGTGTAAAACTAGACTAGATGGTCTAAAGATGTGCCAGATTTATCATGTTATCATTTCACAGAGCTCCGACAACACAGTAGCGTGGTGACCAGCATAAGCCCTTTCTTCTTCTATCCGGTGAACTGATTGTATTTGGGCGAACTGATTGTATTTGGGCAGTTACTTTTATTTCAAATGGCATCTGAGAGAGCCTCTCTCTTATTTTCACAGAAGGTTCCGCACCTATAATGCAAACGTTTGTATCCGTTCAGAACGGATCCGTTTGCATTAGCTTGAAAGAAAAATGTCAGTCAAAACGGATCCGTATTGCACCATATTGTGTTATTGAAAACGGATCCGTCCCCATTGACTTACATTGTAAGTGAGGACGGATCCGTTTGGCTCCTCATTGTCAGACGGACACCAAAATGCTGCAAGCTGCATTTTGGTGTCCGCCTCCAGAACGGAATAGAGGCGGAACGGAGCCGAACTGATTCATTCTGAACAGATCCTTATCCATTCAGAATGCATTGGGGCTGAAATGATCCGTTTTGGACCGTTTGTGAGAGCCCTGAAACGGATCTCACAAACGGAATCCAAAACGCCAGTGTGAAAGTACCCCAAGTCTGTGAGTGAGTTAACACACTCCTTACAGCCTCGGTTTAGATTGCCATACAGTATTGTAATTAAGGGGATGGGACCCCTTTGGACTGTCAGATGTGGTTGGATGGGTACACTGGGTGTCTTAGATGCTGTAACAAGCAAGGCTTTGTCTGGTCACAATTGGCCTTTTAATTTTGTAAACACTCTTAAAGCTGCATTTAAAGGGGTTATCACATGATTAAAGTGTAACTGTCATACTTTTTTATTTGCTAGTTTATTAGAGCTAGGCATGTATACCTGAGTAAGTCTGTCAAAAGATCTTTAGTTACCTTATAATAACAGCTTTCATTAATGTCCCCTGTCCCTTTCCACTGCTCCCTTAAAAGACAGTTGCTAGGGCTTGTCTGTCTCTGGCTCATTGTAAACAGAAGGGGCGGTCCTTCACACTGCATGGCTGCATTAGGCTTCAGAGTGAGGAGGCGTGTCTCTCAGTAATCCAATCTGATTGGCTGGCAGGGAGCTGCTGGCTACAGCAAGTGTGTATGGGAACTGAGGGAAAGCAGTTTTGGCCTCAGAGAACTGGCAGAGGAGCCATCTTGAGAAGGTCCTCATATTGTAGAGGTTAAAACAGTCGTAACTAAGGGAAAAAAGTTATATGTGAAGAAACTAAAGATTGCTTTATGCATAATGCTGCCGCAGCAGTAACATATGCTAAAATAGATTTTTTGATGAAAACATGACATCATGCAGTACATGACCATCTCCTTCTAACAAAGCTAAAGTGGAGTGTCCTTTCTGCTGTTGCTCAGGGGGCAGATAAATGGATGAAACTGAGCATGTGCGGCCATCTCAGTGAGACGGACAAAGAAGTAAGAAAAAGGACAAAGAGCAGGTGGCGCTATACAGATACATTTTAGTGATTATGGCTATACAAAATATTTAATTACATGCCATTACAAAAGTATTCAGATCCAGGTGCTTGTTTGAACCCTTTAAGGGGTTTTCCATTTGTATTAGGCTCCATTCACACGACCGTATGTTGTCCGCAAAAAAACGGATCCGTGTCCGCAAAAAAACGGATTGCATTCCGTTTTTTTGCTGATCCATAGACTTCAATAGGACATGGCCCTATTGAAGTCTATGGATCAGCAAAAACGGACACGGATCCGTTTTTTTGCGGACACGGATCCGTTTTTTTGCGGACAACATACGGTCGTGTGAATGGAGCCTTATATTCTGACATGGAAGAGAGGGGCGTGGTTCAAGGTCGGATCATAGAAGTACTTGACCACACCTTAGTTTAGATCCCCTTAAAATGGTCAAACTCCTGCTTTTCACCAATTAGGCTGTGATCGCACATGCTTTGTAGAGACCTGTCACCTCACACACATCATTGGTGGTCATCAGACCCCATTGACTTGAAATGGGGTGTGTGGTGGTCTCAACCTTTTGACAGGAAGGATAGTGCTGTGTGCTGCGCTGCTCTTCACATCAGATATGGCTGAATCTATAATGGGGGCTACTGACGAATGCAGACGTGCACGTAGACTTGCCAGGCCTCCCTCTGTGGGACATTGGTTGTCATTCAGCACAGCTTCTAATATTGCAGTGTTATGTCGTTTTACATGGGACTGCAGGTAAATGTAGTAATTAACCTTAACAAGGTTTTCTAACCCTTTAGCAAACGCAATAGAAATTTTAGCAAACGTTCTAATGTATTTCTTTAACTCTACATAGTCCTGCTGTCCTAGTCCTGGGGTACCATTCTTCGTATATTGGGAAAATGACATTTTGCATGTAGACCACCATAGCGGCGCGTGGTCCATTTGTTTGGCACGTGTACATACGTGTATATGTGAAGTCTTCAAATGTACACGAGTTCCCTGCAGTAAGATTCATCCACCAGCCTCATGCCTGGAAATGCTCCTGGTAAATGTATTACTGTTGATGGTGGGGGGCATGAAATAGTCATGGCATAATCTCTGTGCTTCAAGAAGCTATGCACCGCTCTGCAGGATATAGGAAAACAGGCTGTGAAGTAAATTTTAATGTCACGTGTGACGGGATTCACACATTATATATGTATGTATTCATTTGCTTTTAAAAGCTGTTAAGATAAAATGATCGGATGCCAGGGTTCAGGGACGGCTCTTAGGAACGGGGCTCTGGTGAACGTACCTTTTATTCCTGGACGAATCCGTGAATAACGGATTGACAGACACCTGAAATTGTCCTCACCGTAATTGGCTCCAATGTTGAGATTAGTCCAAGCGCTGTACAAATGTGTATCCTCCATGCTACGTGCTTAAGTCTGCCGCGGGTTACGCCGCTGCTGGGAGCTACGGTATAGAGCCGGTCACAAAATCCCTCATTTATTCACCGTCTGAGCGCAATAATAGTAATGTTTATTTGTATAATGCGCGTCTCCCGGTGGGAAGAGAAAATGATTCACAGTTCCGAGTAAAAATCCTCGTACTGTAAAAAGAACGCAGCCAATATCAAGAAGATAAAAGCACACCACGTGGCGTCCGGAAGAAATTCATCGTCTACGAGGTTCCAGGTTAGCGTTTTCATACATCTTCGAAGACCGAAGTGAGGCGGAAAAAATACCCCGTACCTAAATTATGGTCTCTGCGCGCCAATCATTCAAGGAGCTGAAGGGATGCTGCACCTTGAGACTATGTTCTCTGCATAGAACGCAGTCTATAGTTCACTGTTATCAGCCATTTCAGGCTGGGGCGACTAGTGCGATTATGGTCCAGGGACTAGTGCGATTATGGTCCAGGGTTGTGCCCTCTTGATCTTTACTTTGTTGCTAGAGAACCTTAAGGTTTTCAGGCTCTACTTTTATTATCTTACACCACCGCTAAAACCATGGCTGCTTCCATAGGCTTCTTCAATGCTGGAACGGCCTGCCGAATCCGGGATGTTCCAGATGTGAACGTACCCTTAGAGAGGTGCGAGGTTTTTGCACACGTGGAGATGTCTGACTGGGAAGGAAGGGGGGGGGGGTGCAACCTGCAGCAAAGCCGTAATGTAGTAGATCAGAGGTAAATCTACGCTTTTTTACACTGCGCTAAATCTTAGCATGGAAGATGTTGCAGAGCTGAAATAGTCATATTAAAGAAGTTGCTCCACCCTTGAATATCATATTCATCATATAGATTGTAAAAATGAAGCATATTTGCCTTTTACATGCTGTTAAAAATGATCCTGTGAAGAGTTTCCTTAAACAGTATCGCTCCACCTGGTGTTCAAATTGTATAGCAATGTGCATGTGCACCTAATGAGCCGAGGGCCGGTGGACACTCATGCTCAGTCACTCCTCCCACAAACAGGTCTCAACATAAGCATCCTCTGCAGTCAGCCGGTAGAAATGGCTTCCTGCCCTACTTGTCAGGGAAGGAGCAGTAGCATGGCAGTATAGCGGAGAAGACTCCTTCCACAGGGGAAGTAAGGAGGGATTATATTGTTAGCTGTCAGAAGGGGAAGGAGACCGATTCTGTGCTGAGGCTGCCCCCAGCCACAGGGGACACATGGAAGCAAAAAAGTTTTAGGCTACATGCACACGACAGTTGTTTTTCTCGGCTTCCGTTTCAGTTTTTTTTGCGGATAGGATAGGAACCCATTCATTTCAATGGGTCAGCAAAAAAATGCTGACAGTTCATCCGTTTGTGTTCCGTGTCCTTTGTCCGTGTTTGCCTTCAGCAAAAAAAGTAGTGCATGTCGAGGATAGGCATTTATTACAAGGGATCTGTGAAATCAAAGGAATCCACCCCAAAAAACTGATGGATTTTTTTTTTTTTGCGGATCCCGATTTGCAGACAGCAAAAACCAACTGTAGTGTGCATGTAGCCTTATGCTGAGAACTCTGCACTACAATTGTTGAGAGCCTTTCAGGACTTAGACCACAAGAATGATTCATGGGATAAGACAAATGGGGTTGCCCAGGATTAGAAAAACATGGCTGCTTTCTTCCAAACATGGCACCACCTTGCCCATGGGTTGTCTGGTATTGCAGCTCTGCTCCTTTGGCATCAGTGTGGCAGAGCTGCAATACCACACACAACCTGTGGACAGGTGTGATGCTGTTTTTTGGAAGACTGCAGCCATGTTTTTCTAATCCTGGACAACCCCTTTCATTACTTCTGAGTTAGATTTACACTGATATTGGGAAAGCAAAAAAAGAAGATAACAACATGTTATGATGAATTGTGCCAAAATACCAACTCGTCTCAGCTACATCTGTATTTTACTTGCTCTATAGGATACTATTGTAGCCAACAGATCATCTTGTGATTTGTAGAAATATCGTGCCCTTGTTTAAATGCCGGTAAAAAGAAGTAATGAAAGGCACAGTACAGTGTAAGGCTGCAAGGACATAATATAGGTGACCCGTACTAAATACGACATTTATTATGTAGCCTTCACTTGGTAGAGTTGCTTATTGTATTTGATCTTTTCCAAACCTGATGAGAAGAACTTGAATGAATGGTGACCATATAGATGCTGACAGAGCGCCCCTGAGGAGATCAGCATGGGCCCCGCGACTACAATATCATGTAGAGATGGTGATTTGCTCTGCTGTTCACCTGAATAGATGCGTTGTATTAGCTCCTACTGCTGATGGGTGTGTTACAGCCAATGCAATGTAAGAGAAACCCAGCGTTATAATACCTGCGCCCCATGAAAGCGCCAGCTTCCTGCCCATTCAGAATAATTATTGCTTTGCCACCGCTACTCAGAGATGATAGTGTTAAAGTAACTGCTGCCATCAGATTAGGCTCCATTCACACGTCTGCAATTCTGTTCTGCATTTTGCGGAACGGAATTGCGGACCCATTCATTTCTATGGGGGGACACTATGTCCCGCCCGGATCTGGATTTGCGGATCCGCACTTCCCGGTCCGCAAAAAAATAGAACATGTCCTATTCTTGATTGCAATTGCATTTTCTGTGAGAGTGCTAGCGATGTGCGGTCCGCAAAATGTGTTTTGTGGATCCGTGTGTGTTTTGTGGATCCGCAAAACACACACGGATGTGTGAATGGACCCTTATTGTACATGTCCCATACTGCCATTCTGTACCAATATGATACTGAGGACCCCTGTCCATGAGAGCCGCTCTGTTCATTTGGATAAAGTTGGCATGTAATGGTATGATGCTACTAGATAGATATGATGGATAGATCTGATAGATAGGATAGATATGACAGATAGAATGGATAGATATGAGATAAATGTATGCTAGATATTAGATAGATAGATATGAGATAGCACTCCGGATAAAGTGAAAGGGTGGTGGACCTGTTTATTCCCCTAGCAACGTTTCAGCCCAGCACAATGAGGCCTTTGTCAAGGCTTGACGTATCTATGGTACCTTGCCTGGGATCCAGGAGGATATGCACCCAAATTTCACCTCTGACTGCTGCTGCCTCTTTTTTGGTTCATAGGTAGATAGGTAGAGAGGTAGAGAGATAGATATCAGAGAGAGGTAGAGAGATATAGATATTTTATATTCGGACAACACCTTCAAATGGAATGCATTACAGGGGTCCCCCAAGTTTTAACTGGTTTCAAGACGACCATTGTATGTTGAAACCATTGTACGCTTAAGTAATCGGTTCCAAAGCCCCAAAATGTCATCCAAGATAAGAGAAAGTGATGATTTAAGAAAAATAAGCAGATAACTAAGGCCTCATGCACACGGCCATTGTTTGGGTCCGCCTCCGAGCCGCATATTTCGCGGCTCGGCCGCGGACCCATTCATTTCAATGGGGCCGCAAAAGATGCGGACAGCACTCCGTGTGCTGTCCGCATCCGTTGCTCCGTTCCGTGCCCCCGCAAAAAAAATAGAGCATGTCCTATTCTTGTCCGTTATGCGGACAAGAATAGGCATCTCTATAATGGGTCGCGTTCCGTTCCGCAAATTGCGGAACGGAACGCGGAGCAGCTTCCATGTTTTGCGGACCGCAAAACACCCACGGCCGTGTGCATGAGGCCTAAGACATATAAAACATATCCTTATCTATAACAGTCAAGAGTAGCTTCTAACTAGCAACTAATACAGCTATTTTACCAGATAAGTGGCATTGATTAGGGATGAGTGAACTTATGTTTTATTAGTTTGAGGTACCGCAGAATTGCGTTATTGATCCCGTTACCACGGACAACACAATTCAAGGACGGAATGCGTAATGGAATGCCTTTAGAGGCATTCCGCTTTGCTCCGTCATAAAACAAGTCTATGGCCAGCATAACGATCAGTCCAGTTTCCGTTATGCAGGAGAAGACTTCTGTTTTCTCTCAAATCAGCTTTATCATAGAATTCAGAGAGGAGGTTAGGAAGTTTAGGAAAAGGGGAACTGCTGATAACTGGAGAAAAAGGCATTTTTCTTTGATAAGATATATTCCAAAGTTACTTATAGTCACTAGTACTATGGATTTCTACTACATTGTGTAACATGACAGTGACCACTTAATAAACTAAAAAAGCAAGTGAAAACGACTATGCAGTTTCTTCATGTTTTTTTATTTTTAAAACATTATTTTTAACCAGGTTTATATCAGGATTGGCAGGTATCCAATCTAAAGTTTACCTGTTAGGCCTGCTTTGAGATGGTCACATTATGTAAGATTGAAAGCCGTAAATACCGTAGATGCTTCCATTTGAATGTCTCCTAATACTACACGGTATTTGCCCAGCTAGTTTTGGTCAGAGGCAGAGAACCTGCTGCTGCACCCATTAGACAGATTATTCGCCTCATGGAAAGAGATTGGTCCTCGCTCCCCACCTTCGTAATAGTAAAAATTTGGAAAGTCATATGTGGCATTAGACCTAACGTGGCTCAATTTTTTTCTGTACCCTCAGAGCACACTTACACCCGCGATCAACTGCGTCTACTTTTTAGGTATTGTCTTCATTGATGCTCCTATGTGACAAATTGAAACCAGACTGAACCCACTGTTAAAATGTTATTTGTGCTGTGTTCGTTTGGTCCGTTCTGTGTGCCGTAAGGTACTTTTTTTATTTACTTTTTAAAACACGTAAAAAAAAATATAAAACATGTACAATCCCTGCTGCTTTCAGCAAACAGGTGTGGTCCAACCATCTAAACTAGAATTCCATGAACTAATAGCGGATGTAATTACTCACCTTACCACTCCCCTGCTCCCGTTCCAGCACTTCCCAGGTCTCCCACCAGTCTCCGTATCTGGGCATCCTGCAGTGATGACCGCGGCAGACAATCACTGGTTGTAGGAGAGGGCTGCCAATACTCATCGCATGATGGGAATGCTGAAGGTCAAGATACAGAGAGCGATGGAGGTTCCCAAAGCATTTTAATTGGAGCAGTGCGGAATAGTTATTTTTATGATTTTTCTGGCATTTATAATTTTTTTAATTATTTTTTTTAATTTTAAATTTAAGTTTCAAAGGTTACCCCTTTAAAAATTTACAAAACTCTACCCTTAATGTATAGTTTAAGATGCAAACTCTGCAAGTCGTCATTGATCTGTCTCGTAGTATGGTCTTATATCTCCTCCTGAGATAATAACCCAAGGATCCGTGTGCCGCAGACACCCCAGCGATAGCCCATTAGCTCCCCTGAATGACATTATCTTTGTATTCCCCCTTTTCCTGTCATTTATTCCTTATTTTAATAGAAGGCTCTTGTTAATTGAGCTCAATTTTCCCATTTAGCTTTTGTTTTACGGAATTAATCTAAATTCCGACTCCGAACATGCAAAGCGGCAGTGCTTGACACGCATAAAGAGTAGATTATGGCAGGGGATGCCTGCATGCAGATTTTATTTTTTTTACATGCAAGACACGAGGTAAATATACATATTTTAATGCCCCGGCTTGTGCGCACTTGCTGTTTCTTCCGCTTCCCTCCTTCACGGGGCATGCCCAAAATCTTAAATGAAATCCTGCTCGAAAATCTTTTGAGATGAAGACACCTTGAGCTTAACAAAAGGCACCCATTTCACAGATGATTTAACTTTGATTAACCTGCTCCGCGGCAAAAGATTATTCAGACAACTGGAATTTTACTCTATAGTGTTATTGCCGGTTGCAGCCTAATTTCCAGAGCTGTTTTTCTTTCCGTCTCACCAAAATACATCACAATTTTGATGTTACCTCCCAAGTAAAAATTCACCGGCTCATTAAACCGGGCTTTAGCATCTATTGACAAGAGGTTTGTCATCGCTTAAGGCAACCGCTACTTTTCTGCCATTTTTACTATACCGTGCGTAACCTTAGCTCTCCTGTCAGGAAAAGCATGGAGTTAACCACTTAGGAGACGGCAATGAATATTCATTGATCCGTTGACGTGACATCCAGGGTCTTAACAGCTTTGGAAGTTCAAGCAAAGTTTTTTTTTTTTTTTTTCCCTTTGTTTTTCTGTTTTCCGTTAGGCGCTGCACTTTAACAGCTGTAAATGAATGAAAAATAACTAGAGGGGGAATACATCATTTTTTTTTTTTTAAAAGGTAGGACAAAATGGTCATGCATAAATGCATTACGAGTCTGTGAGATGCATTCTTATACTATCAGAGACAGATCATGGAATAATTACTCACTTTGCCAGTTTGAGTAGTTTTTTTTTTTTTTTTTCTTCTTCTTGGCTGTAGAAGATTTTTCTGCGCTTCAGAGGGTTTGACATGGATGTGTATAAGGTTCTAGATCACCATTGTATAGTCCAGGTGGCGCAGACTGAATCGTTTCCCAAGGGCCTGCACAGGATTAGAAAAACATGTCTGATTTTATCCACAAAGGGCGCCATAGTTTTGCACTTCTGATGAAGTGCTGGCGCATGCGCAGTTCAGTTAGTCCGATCAATACAGGCCAAGCGGGAGAACAAATAAAGAGATGGTGAGCATGCGCTAGATTTTACACCGCAGCTAAGAGAAGTGGAGGAGTGGGGCTCCACAGCAGTTATGTTTAAGCTAATTTGCATATTAAACAGATTTCTTTTTTCGGGGTGGGGGCACAGAGAACTTAGCGCTGAACATACAGGTATATTTAGAAATGACTTTAGCTGAGCGACATCTTTGCAGTCACAGCTCATTTTATTTTTATTTTTTTTATAGGGATGTCCAGATACAGTACCTTGCACAGACAGAGGGTGCCAGCAGCAACCACTAGGGGCAACTTATTATTGAGTGGTACAGTATACGTTAGCTCCCTCTAGTGGTGGCTGCAGGTTGCCAGGCTGTTATCTTTTAAGTTAGTTATTAAGAAATGTGCGTTTTCAAGAATGAACTTATTTTTTAATTGGAAAATCATTTCTATCCTTAGAATAAGTCATCAATATCAGATCGACGGGGGTCCGACACCCGGCATCCCCGCCCATCAGCGGATCGGTGACCTATCCTCAGGATAGGTCATGAATATCAGATCGGCAGCGGTCCTACACCCGGGACCCCAGCCGATCAGCTGTATGAGGATCCAGTGCACGCAGTGTGCATGTGTCTTCTCCCTTCTCTCTTCCTGCTCAACGCTGATGTCCATGGCAAAGCAGCAGCGAACAGCAGGAGAGACGGGAGACGGCACGTGCTCACTCTGGTCGCCGTCTCCTCATACAGCTGACTGGCGGGGGTTTCGGACCCCGCCGATCTGATATTGATGACCGATCTTGAGCCCGGAGAACTCCTTTAATGGGGTTATACGTTTATCGAAAGAAGGCAACATTTTTTTGCCTTCCTAAGGCTGTTTTCACACGGCCTTTTATAGTTTGTCGGAGGTATGCGTCATGTAATCCTCCCGACCGATGTCTGGACTGCATGGTATACCCTGTATAGAATAGTGCAGCAGACTGTGCTGTTCCAGAATAAAAGATATACTGAAGGAACCCAAAAGGAGACTTTTGGCCTGGAGTCAGGTGAGTGTTGGCCTACGGATATGTTTTACATATACACTGGATGCTTTCCCAGCGTATTTGGTGAACTGTCACAGCAAAATGCTCCATTAAAGCCGTTTAAGTTTGCATACCACGTTTATATTACATGTCTTTCTCTTGGCCTCTCCGCTATGGTCGCTTGAGTATATTTGCCACCTAGAGTTGAAGTTACCGGGTAAGTGATATTCAGAACTACACCTCAATATTGAAATTGAAACACCAAGAAGGACAAGTGATAAAGTTATACAGATTGAGGAAGTAGCAGGTGTCACTAAGATCTGCAGATAATTACATTTTCAAGCACCTAGCTTGAAAACGTGGGAGGGTATAAAAGCCAGATTGATCATTTTTTGAAAAAAATTTTTTAGCCACATGAAACCTCAAAAATCAGATCAAGTCATGTGGGATGATTATGCGAAGCCTCCTGTTCATCGACGTGCCAGTTCTCACTACTTGTCAGAAACTGAGAGGGACAGAATCCTTGAACCTAGCGACCTTGGTTTATCAGTCCCGCAGATCACTTCATCCCTAGGCCGAGATGTCAGCACTGTGTGTCCGGGTGGTTGGGAGAACAACAACGAACTGGAGTGACAGTAAGAGGAGCACAGAAGCAAACTTTCACGCGAACGGATCGTCTGATTAGAAGAATGACGTGTAGCGATCCATTCTGTACTGCAAGTAAAATTGGACGTCACATCCCAAGCCTAGGGCAGTAGACTGCGTCTGCACAAGGTGTTTGACATGGCACTAGGAGTCCGACATCCAGTCTCGGGTGTTCTATTGACCTCACGCCACAGCTGTTAAAGGCTATCAAGGTGCACAGCAAGGCTGGATTGGAGGTCTATACTTCTCAGAGATGAGTCGCGCTTTTGTCCTGACGCAATGGTAGCCAGAGATTGGTCTAGAGACCACATGAGCAGCGCCGTGAAAAGGCGGTTCTGGCGCTCATGCTTGATTCTGAATAAATTGAGATGTTTTAAATATTTTGTAACCATTTTTTTTAAATCATTTGCATATCATCATTATGGTGTCTATTGATCTTGGAATTTCCGTAATTTCATGACTTTTCCTTCTTGGTGTTGAAAATTCTAAGGCCGCTTGACCTTCTGTACTGATCAGGAGCATTCATTGGGTTCTGTGCATACCCCATAAAAGTATTTGATTCCCTACTAGAGTTGAGCGAACTTCTGTTTTGAGTTCGTTTTCCAAAGTTCGGGTTCGGGTTATCCAAGCATCCCGTTATGGATTCCGCTACCACGGACCATAACGGCATTTGGAATCCATAAGGGGATTCTTCAATGAACCCGAACCTTGGACAACAGGAGGACCTGGGGTGACGTCACCATCATGTGATCAGTGCAGGGGGCGGGGCTCAGTACTGGATTAGATAAGAGGTGGTAGCCTACGCCCTCTTATCCAATCCAGTACTGAGCCACGCCCCCTGCACTGATCATTTGACGGTGATGTCACCCCAGGTCCTTCACCCCGTGTTCCAAATGCCGTTATGATGAAAAATTGGTACGTGTTTTGGCATTTGTCTCATACAGTGTTAAAGAAAAACCACCTTCAACGGGTATCTGGTCAGCGACTTTATTTTTATCAGTGGATGCATTGTCCAGATCAGCCATAAATGGGAACTTGATTAACTTCTCATCGTTTCTGTTATCTGTATCCTATGGAATACACGTCATAGTTGTAGTATTGTTTTGTGATGGCAAATTGATTTAGTGTCTTTGTTCAGTCTAATTCCACTGAAAACTACAATTAACCCTAGTCCACCAAAGCATCACAAGGGACCAGGGTGCTAAAATACTGAGAATTGTTTGAGGAGGTCTTCGTGAAGATCTGTTGGTCTCCGGTTATTTTCTTCCAAGCTCTGTAGGGTCAAAAGTTGGTTATTAGTTGTAGAATGTTTTATTTTCCTTTACAGCGTTTTGGCCGACACTCTAATGTGTATGGAGAGCTCCCAATTCTGTCGGACCAAGTGAAAATTTTTGGCAGATCCTTTTGTTCTCCCAGTACATAAGATGTCTCCAGAAGTGCCTTTCAGCTGCTTTTTTTGCTCTCTGTAGGATACCTGTACGTGTTCAGCCGAGCTGACCATGTATGTGTATGATAGAGTTGGAAGAGATAGCTGTCGTCCGAGCATCATTCACCTATTGTCAATGATGGATCCTGTATTATCTATGTAGGTGGTATCTGTCATTCTAATCATGTCTCTAGCGATAAGCAGATAACTACAGTAATGTGATCTGTACAAAACAAAAAGTGGTGCCTATTTTTAGGCTTAGTGGCCAATGCGAAAACTGGAGAATATTACGTTTTTTGTTTAAATATAGATATTGACATGGGAAATTAAACATAACCACCAACAATTCTTTAGATATGTTTAACATGATTTAAACAATAGTTTATTTTCTCATGATACATTCCCTTTAAAGTTGTTGTCAAGCCTTAGTCTAGTCGCACATCAGCCTGTGTACTTGGCATTGCCGGAGATTTGTAAGGCTCCGTCTGGTCCCATTCACTATAATAGGGACCGGCAGAGATCCGTCCACATTTGGCAAATTTGCAGAGAATCGGCCAGATGAAATCTGCTGCGTGCGCAGAGGTCCAGCCTGCTGGATCTCTGACTCTAGTGTGCAACTAGCCTTAGGAAAATATGTCTGCGTTTTTGTATAACCGAGCCACGCCTGTCCTTGGGTTGTGTCTGGTATAGCAGCTGAACTCTATTGTAGTGAGTGATCGCTGCTGGGACAGATTCAGCGCTTGTCAGTAGCAGATCCCGATTTTCCAGAGGGTAATCTGCTGCTCATAAATAGTTTTTTTTATATGCAGCGTAAATGTCAGATCACCCAACAAACAAGCTTTTTGTAAAAACATTAATTTCTGATAATGGATCCTTGGCCCAGGTAAAAAGCCCTAAAGGTCCATTCACACGTCTGCAAGTGTTTTGTGGTCCGCAAAACACAGACACCGGCCATGTGCGTTCCGCATTTTGCGGACAGCACATGGCCGGCACTTTAAATAGAAATGACTTTTCTTGTTCGTGTCTGCGGACAAGAATAGGGCATGTTCTATTTTTTTGCGGAACAGAAGTGCGTGCGGACAGCACACTGTGAAATGAAAATGAATGGCTCCGGATGCGTTGCGCAACGTTGCACAACTGATCCGGACCCATTTTGCGGATGTGTGAATGGACCCTAAAAGTGATGGGTTGTTGTTCCTTGCCTAGAGGATGTGGTGATTGATTGATTGATTGATTGATTACTTTTTCTGGTGGACACTGGTGGTTTTGGCACATTACCCCCCTTCCATATCTCCACTGTGGACACCTACATACTGGTTGACCCATAAAAAAGGAGGACTTTTTTGAGGCAGGGCAAAAAAAAGGAATGATGGGGTGTATATTGGGAATTTTTTATTGTGTACGTCGTGTTTTAATAGGATTTAAGTGAGACTCTACTACTGTAATGATATATATATATATATATATATATATATATATTTGCAGAGCCTAGAGATGTGTGCATCTGTTAACTACATTGCGGGCCCCTGCACATGGTTATTCTAGCCCTTGTCCTTATCATTCACCTCCTCATGAGCAGCTTATTTCAGCCACCACCTCCTCCCCGCCGCCACCATCTCCTTTCCATTTCGTGATTATTTTGCCCCCAAAAAGCTTTCTCTCTCTCTCTCCTTTCCAAGAAGCACAAAAAGCCCTAACTGGCATGCTTTGTAAAAAAAAGTGTCAGTGTGTTAGTGAGTGCAGATCAGTAAGATTTCTTTGAAGCGCTCTTTCCCCTTTGCACCACCGCCTCCTCAGCAGGGTCACTGAGATCACTAGCTTTTCTTGAAATGGCCATTTTCACTGGCAGGTGCATTATACCCTGTATTTTCAGATTGTTTTTCCATTCTGAATGCTTGGCAGGTTGATTGCTCGGGCTGCATTGACGGAGAAAGAGCTGACAAATGCGGTTGGGCCGGCTGAAAAGACAGTGATTACTGTTTTCCTTTGTGGCTGATTGAGGCCCTTGAAAGGAAAGATTTTAACCTTCACCATTTGGTTCAAAAGTATGAGCATATATTGAAATCATTCATGCCATTTATCCGAGTTCTGTAAACTTGTCAGAACGTGCAAATCACTCAATTTCAAGTAATGTCGGACCGGCGTGTGTCATTACCATTTGGATTAAAGCACCCATCCTTCTTTAAAAAAATAAATAAATAAATAAAATCTTTTTAAACCTAAAACATGGATCCAGGCTCTTATTCGAATGGTGCCCTTGTGCATGTGCTGACGCGCTTCATGCATTCAGATTTTTAACTTGACCTTTGTTTATGGATCTGCCGGCAGACATTTTTTTTCAGGACGAACCTCACCGGCTGGGCTGGTCATGGTGTCATGTCTTTGGATTATTCCTTGGCACTTTTTTTTTTTTTTTTTTAGGGGTTTTCGGCCTCAGGGTTTGTTTAAAAAAAAAAAAACTCCTAAGAGCATACTAGAGGGTTTTCGGCCACAGGGTTTGTTTAAAAAAAACAAAAAAAACTCCTAAGAGCATACTAGATTAAAAAAAAAAAAAAAAAGGTTTTTATGTGTACTGGCCCCTGGAATCTGAAATGACCACCATTCCTTGTCGATCGGTCCTATGTATTCCACATCCCTGTCCCCTCCCCCTCTTTTATAGGCGTGGTCTTGTCAAAAGAGGTGGCCATTGCTTCTATGGGAGAGTTTTCTGGGCATGCTCTGTGACCCGTGCAGAGGTCATTGTACAAGGAAGAAATAGAGGAGCTCTGACAATCGCCTATTGTGAATGGTGGATCCTGTCTTATCTGTACACAGAGGTGATATCACTAGAGGCAGGATTAAAATGACAGATAAGCCGATAACTGCGGTAAAGTGATCTGTCCTGACCAAGAAGTGGCACCGATAAATTAGGCTTAGTGGCCAGTGGGAAAACTGAATGATTTTATGTTAAGGAACATTAAAATTGAAAATAACATCAAAAATTCTTAAAAAATCTCAAACATAAAATATGATTTAAACAATAGGTCAATCCTAAAATAGCCCTTTAATTCTATTAAAAAATACAAAAACATTTTAGGGTTTCTGCTCGGTGAAAGCAGGTGATGTGCGATTTGCTGACAATCTAACATGTTTGTGAGCTGACTATACCTTATCCAAAGATGGGGCAGAAATAGTATGAAAATGCGTTAGCTCTGAAACAGAAATCAGAGGAGACTGATCTTGCTTTGGCTTTTCACACATGGCCGAGCCATACACCGGGAGCCTGGTCAGAAGAAGTGGTGCCTATTATTGGGCGTAGTGGCAAGTGCGAAAATTGCAGGATTTTATGTTTTTTGTTTAACTACAGATATGTAAAAAAGCATAAAAAAATTATTTCAAAATGTTAAACATAAAAATTATGATTTAAACAGTAGGTCATTTTCTGATGGCACATTCCCTGTAATGGATGTAGAGTGGATAAGTTATGATGGATGGTTGGGTAGACGTCTAGGTTGGGTGCTATATTAGTGTGTATGCCTTTACATTTTATTGCTGTGCATTGTGTCCTTATCTTTGTTTTTAGTTCTTCTTAAGCATGTCTGTAATAGAGGGCAACTACAGCATAAAGCTAAATACTTAATCGCGTCAGCAGCCATATTACATTGGCATTTACACACCTGAACGGAGTAAGTATACGTCTCCGCCTAACCCACAGAAAGCTAATGACCTGTGCGCTGTGTCCAAGCTCCCGTCTATGTGTGTGGTTTGGCAGCTGGTCATTGAATCCTGCAAGCTGTATTATTTTTGCATTGCACGGGTGCATTCTCTCCTGTGGGACCGCCTGCAGTGCTGGTAATTGCACATTCTTGCCATTGGGGTAAGCCATGATTGGAAGCAGCCAAGCAGAAAAATGCTATGCCATCCCATCGCCACCTCCGTAGCAGCGAGAGACAATCCCCGGCAGTACCATCTGGTTGCTGCTATCTTGTCAGCTGGCTAAGCTGGCTGTGACTTGTCTTTGCAGCTGTTCGCTGTCCCTTTACCATTTTTTTTTTATTTATTTTTGGTTTTATGCAATGCTTTAGATAACTTTGAACATGGGTCAGAGTCATTATACAGACGCAGAAGTTTGAGCTCCCGTTGAATGGCTGCTCATTACCAGAAATAAAGCAGGTCCCAGTCCCCTGCTGCCATTTCTTCATAGACAGATGACATAGCTGTTTGACCAGTAGTGTTTACCGTGGGAGGCAGCAAAAAAAAAAAAAGACCCCCAGATAGGAAATGCCTGCTTCGTCTGCTTTTAACCAAGTCGTTAAGGTTATTTTCTGATCCCCCATTTTCAGTAGTAGGATATATAGTGATTATGCAAAGCAGTTGTCACACACCGTTCTGCCAGGCAGTGCCTCTCCGCATGCCGCACGAGGCTCCTGCATTATTCATGGAAATTAGGAAAAATACATTTTGGTTTCAAATTCTCATTGTCAAACATGATACTGTGTGGCAAATGAGTCTTGCATCCGGGAAGACAGGAGAAGGGAATGCAGCGGAGACTATTATGTTTTTGTAAGAATTTGTCTACAGCAGCAATCTGAAAGCTAATGAAAGACATCTTTATGCCAGCAGGCCCAGGGCCCATTAAGCCGATGATCACAAGCCCCACTTCGGAAGATGGTCTTTATTCACCGGTATTAATATGTCACTGTGTTGCATACAGCTATACAGGAAGCATTGTTTTGTTTGACTGCATTGATTTGCAAGTGATTTCCATTGAGGTTTCCAATAAATTTTCGTCGCGGCTCTATGACACTGTTTTTATCGTGAAATCTCTCTTTTTTGTATTTAATCTGATGCAATGCATCGTACCCTTCTAATGGGACGGCCATTTACTAGTGCGTGTTTCCTTCTTAGGTTGTGTTATATGATTTTATGAATACCCGTCATAGAAATGGTCCATGATTTGCGGATATGTGTTCAGTTTGCATATACCAGGGCAGAGTGGGTGGGTTTTTCTTATTTTTTTCTTTTGCAGGAAATCAAATTTTTTTTAAAGAAGAGAACTGATTAATGCCTAAAGGTGGCCATGCACGTTAGATAGAAATGGGTTGATGGTTGAACAATCAATCATCAGGTGAACGATCATTTCGCAGACGCGGCCATAGACCTTTTAGTTCATATTGACCGTTAAGGTTGTTCAATGAAAACCGGCAACGGACAAAAAGATCTTTTTGGGAACGTTTTTTAAAGAAAGATCTTTCGTCCATAAATGTATCTTTGTTTGAGCAAGAATTTCAAACATGGCCGACTTATTTTCAGGCGATGACTGGGCAGGAACGATCATTTGTTGTTACATTTCACCCGACAAGCGATTATTTTGGCTGAAATTGACAGTTTTGATTAACTTAGACTAATGTGTATGATCGACTTAAAATTTAGTGATATAGATAGGGTAGGTGTTGCATACAGGGACTCTATGGACACAGCATAGCCTGTATAAAGCACACCTACGCTCTTCCATAGAGTCTGGCCCCTAAAATGTTTGTGCCTTAATTGCTGCTGGATGTTTGAAAGTAAAGTTTAAAATATAACTTGCTATGAAAACGTACGGGGAGATCTATCATCTCCCTCGCTCCAGAAATGTGTCCATCTTTATAAATCTCCCCCATACTTTTTTTTTTTTTATCAGATACATTTTTAGCTTTTAGTTTTTTGCTTTACATAACAAACAAAAGGAAACCCCAACTATTTCCTCACTCCTATTCACCCTCTGTGCATATATAGTCTCTAAGAGAGACATTTATAATTAAAGGGCTGAACCTACCTCCATTTTCACCCAGGCAGCCCCCCTGACTTGAGCATCGGAGCAGTTCATGTTCCGATGCTCTCCTTCCTCCGCTAAATCGCGCAGGGCAAAGGCATTTTCAGGAGTTCCAGTGACGAACTGGGCTCTCCATGGGGCTACCAGGAAGCCCGGTGATGTCATCTGCACTGATGGGCGGGCTTAACACTGCCCTAGCCAGTAAAATATCTAGGGCAGCGCTAAAGCACGCCCATCAGAGCTTCCGCTCGGCAGTGTGTTATTATAAACAAAAGTGCCCTTGCCCTGCGCGAGCTAGCGCAGGGCAAAGGAGCGCATCGGAGCATGAACTGCTCCGATGCTCAAGTCAGGGGGGCTGCCTGGATGATAATGGGTATATCCGGATGTGTATGTACTAAAAATTCCTGTCTCTTCAGTTTCCTTAGTGCTTTTTTGAATGCTAATTAGTATTGATTGAAAAGTTTGTGTCTGCTCTTATTTATATCTATAAATTGTTTTTATGGTAATTGCTTAAACAGGTTGTATAGGATTAGAGAAACACTGGGGCTGTTTTTGGAAGAGAGCAGCCATGTTTCTATAATCCTGGACATTGCCTTTTAAAATAGATTTAACAAAAGTGACACTTTGAGGGACGTACGCCAGTCTTGATTCCTCTACGCCATAGTGAGATGTGTCTAGAGGCATCTCTGGAACTCCCTACGCCAGAAACTAAAGTCTGTGCCAGCCAGAAACTGGCGTAAATCTGGCAGGCCGCACGATTCCCCGCCCCTACCGATAAGACCACCCCCTTTTTGTGCTACTTTTCTAATTATGGCACTGATATGGCATGCACCATAATTGGCGACTTTACTTGTCTCCACTTGTCTGTATAACTTTTGTTAAAGGGACCATGTTATTTAGACAGCCCTTTTAATATGAGTCTGCCAGTTAAACACAATCACTATAGATGCAGCATTCATGAGGCCAAGTATAACCCAGCAAGGACGGCTACGCTCAGCAGGTGACAAGATCATCAAATGTAACAATAAAAAAATAAATATAAACTGTTCCAAAATGCTAAGTTTAAAGCATTTTTTTTAGAGGTCTTTGGGTAAAATATAAAAGAGAAAAATGTTCTGCTACATTCACCAATATGAGTGCACCTAGATTTTGGTGTAAATTGCTCCAAAACGTGGTTGTCGTGTGGCTTTCTGAAAAAGGGGCACGGCCTAAGATGGAATGTTTTGTGCCATATTCCATAGTAAAATTCTTTCGCTTGCTACACCAACCAATAGTTGGTGTACGGTTAAACTAAAGCATCTATCCCTGCACCGCATTTATCACCCAGCCTGGGCCCCTGTAAGAAATACGGCGTAGGTTGAGACTGCATGTCTAAGTTTATGCCATCTACAGAATTAGTAAATCTATTGCAAGTTTTTTTGTTTTGTTAGTGCTTGGAAATGTTTGTTTTCTGTTTTTTTGTTTTTTTTCTGAGACCTGCTTTTATCTCCAGAACGCGCGCGGGGGGGCCCCCCCCCCCCCCCAAAAAAAAAGGTAAGGCGTGCGCATTGTACACACACGGTCACCCTTTAATTTCAAAAACTGCAGAGCGCCAGCGCAGTGTGCTCTCCTTCACTTTAGGGGCACCGTTCTGGAGATGGGAGCAGGTCCCACCTCTGACATAGTGATATGCCATCAATGGATGAGATGAGATAAAACCTTTAGTTCTCATGCACACGACCGTTGTTTGTTTCCGCGTCCGTTCCGTCCGCAAATTTTGCGTCCCTCAAAAAAAAAACGGATGACGGATCGTTTTTTTTGGCGGATCTGTTTTTATGGAAGATCCACTGTAATAATGCCTATCCTTGTCCGCAAACGTGAAAAAAATAGGACATGCTTTATTTTTTTGACGGAATGTAAACACGGACTACGGATGCGGAACAAAAATGGTTGACCATCCGCATTTTTTTGATGGACCCATTGAAATGAATGGGGAAGCATCCTATCCGTGAAAAAAAAACAGAACGGATGCGGAAACAGACAACGGTCGTGTGCATGAGGCCTTAAGCAGGGCACATACCGATACTGCCAGATCTCAGATCAGTTTGCAGGAACCTATTTGGATTGATGTTCTGATCGGAGACCAAACTTGGTTTGTGAGGACCCAATGTACTACATGACCATCTGTAGTTTCATACATGATCTGCAATGTGGTCATTTTGAAAGGTAACCACAAAAGGTAGCAACAGTTGAGATTGGATGGAGTAGAATGGAGGTCGGGCCCTAACAGGGCCTGTTGTGGGTCCAATGACAATTTCCACAAGCCAAATTAAATTAAGGTGGATGAGGTCATGAATACTGACTGCCAAAAACTGCAGTATCAGATTTAGGTGCAGTTCATCTTTTCCATGTTGTGCGGCTTGTAAGTCAACAGATCGGCTTGTAAAGGAACAGGAATGACTCATGGAGACTTAAATTTAATATAGTACATTATACACGAGCTGAAGAGGCAGGAAAAAAAATGCAACAAATTGATGGAACATCTAATTATCATACCCCCTTCTGTAAAGACCTCCTCCAACAAGCGTACAGCAGTCATTTATTGTAAATAGATATTTGACCAAACCTGAAACTCAATAGGTTGCTGGATGTCATTCAGCTAAATGGGACTGATTAGAATTTGTAAGATAATCATGATAATGGAGAGGAATCTTCCTTGGGCCTCTCAGAGCAGATGAAAGCGCAGGAATGCTTCGCTTTTTCGGGATGAACATCAGGATAAAATAAAAGCTTGAGGTTTTCCTTCTGGTTCTGCGTCTCCACCCTCCCCAAGCAAACAAAGGCACAAAAATACTAGCGTACAACAACGAAGAAGAGCCGTTATGTGATCTGCACAAGTATCGCATGGGATGCACCCGGACAACAGAGATCTATTCATTTAAAGCAAATGTTTAATGCATCCTATAATGGTTACGATTATATATCCCACAAAGAGAGAGCCCATATTGGCTTTCCACCAGGGCCTCGTAATTAGAGACAAATACCACAGGAGCCGCAAACCAGTTGGAAATCCTGGCCATTGTTTTACATTGTAAGGACTGGTATACACAGGCATATTGCAACCAGAGTTAGGGCTCATGCACACGACCATATGTATTTTGTGGTCCGCAAAACACGGATCCGCCCCCCAAAAAACGGATGACATCTGTGTGACGTCCATGTTGCATCTTTTTTTTTTTTTGTGTGGATCCATTGTAACAATGCCCGTCCTTGTCCACAAAACGGAAAAGAATAGGACATGTTCTATTTTTTGGCGGAACAGACAGGAAATGCACATGCAGGCATTTCCGTTTTTTTTTTCAAGTCCCATTGAAATGAATGGTTCCTTATACGGACCTGTAAAAAAAAAAAAACGGAATGGAAACCTAAGAAAAACACGTTTGTGTGCATGAGCTCTTATAAAGAGGCATTATGCAATGCACCCCTGATTTCATAGGAAGGTTTTTTTCTTTTTACTGTTGGACTCTGTATGGATCCATTGCCTCTGACCAGGCTCCCGGTGAATGGCTCGGCCATGTGTGAAAAGCCAAAACAAGATCACTCTCATCTGATTTCTGTTTCAGAGCTAACGCATTTTCATACTAATTCTGCCCCATCGTCAGAGGTCAGATTAGGTATGGTGCTCTCAAAAATGTTAGATTGTCAGCAAATCGCACCTCACCTGTTTTCACCGAGCAGAAGCCCTAAAATGTTTATTTTTTAATAGAATTAAAGGGCTAATTTAGGATTGACTTGTGTTTTTTAAGGGAATGTGTCATTAGAAAATGTCCTGTTTGTTTAAATCATGTTTACGTTGTTAAAGAATTATTTATGTTATCAATTTTTATGGCCCTAAAAATAAAATCCTTCAGTTTTTCCACTGGCCACGAAGCCTAATCATTGGTGCCTTTTCTTGGTCTGTACAGATCACTTTACTGCAGTTATCTGCTTATCCCTATAGGCAGAATTAGATTGACATCTATATTTAGGTGATAACACAGGATCGACCATTCACAGTAGGTGATTGTCAGAGCTTATCTATTCTGTCCTTGTACATTGACCTCTGCACAGGTCACAGAGCAGGCCTACAAAACTCTCTATAGAAGTCACTGAGGTCCGCTCCTGACCATTGTGGCCCATGGTGGCTACTGTAAAGCAGATCTCTAAATTCTGTTAAGGGTACTTTCACACTTGCGTTGGAGCGGATCTGTCTATTTGCACAGACGGATCCGCACCTCTAATGCAAACGTTTGTATCCGTTCAGAACGGATCCGTTTGCATTAGCTTTAAAGAAAAATGACAAAGTCCAAAACGGATCCGTTTTGACTTACATTGAAAGTCAATAGGGAACGGATCCGTTTTCAAATGCACCATATTGTGTCACTGACAACGGATCCGTCCCCATTGACTTACATTGTAAAAAAAAACGGATCCGTTAGGCTCCGCCTCTTCAGACGGACACCAAAATGCTGCATGCTGCGTTTTGGTGTCCGCCTCCAAAACGTAATAGAGGCGGAACGGAGCCTAACTGATGCATTCTGAACGGATCCTTATCCATTCAGAATGCATTGGGGCTTAACTGATCCGTTTTGGACCGTTTGTGAGAGCCCTGAAACGGATCTCACAAACGGAATCCAAAACGCTAGTGTGAAAGTACCCTAAGAGCTCAGGCAAGATGGCCGCCCCCATAATTACAGTATGTGCTAAACTTAGATTGAGAACATCTGCAATCAGAAAATGAAAACAAGTAAGAAAAAAAAGGATGTGTGTTGCTATCTGGTTTTAACTGCCAGAAAAAAACTTTCAATGATTCATTACCGTAAAATTCCTCCCCACCGTGCCAGATCTGTGAAGGAAAGCATACTTACCAATTCCCCAATGCTTGGTTTTGGCTCCGTGGGTCCTCGGCTCTCTTCACTGCACTTTGGTCCCCACATGTTGGCTTCTGGCTCAAGCAGGGTCACGTGCATCACTGGCCAAGTGGCATGTGTGACCCAGCAGTTATGTGCCACCTGGGCACATGTCACCACTGAGCCTATCCTTTGGCTGCAGCAGTGCATGTGACCCCCATCCATGTCAGAAGTTTACATGTGGGGACCAAAGTGCAGTGAAGACAGCCGAGGTCCTGGCAGGGACCAGGTAAGTATGCCTCGGGTGGCAACAAAAAGATCAGGCATATCAAAATAGGGTTGTTTCGGGTATCGAAGTTTCGATACCCAATCGATACTTTTCTCTGGTATCGAGCTCGATACCAGGATTAGTATTTTATCGATACTGGGCTGCGCTGCCGCACAGCCCAGTATCAGAGAACGTGGCTGTGCCGCTCTCAGCGCGGCCATGTTCTCCTCGGCAGCACGGGGAGAAGGAGGCAGTCTCTCCCTCATTGCCGGCACCTGCCTGTGACCCAGCACTGTGATCCGCGGCAATTAACCCCTCAGGTGCATTTATAGTATAGTAAAAGTCACTCCTCATTGGTGGCCAGTGCGCCGCCCCCCCCTCCCCAGTATTAAAGACATTGGCCAATGTCCCCCCCCCCCTTTCCCTATTATTAAATACATTGGTGGCCAGTGCGCCCCCTTATCCCCCATTCCTCCCTCCCCCCAGTATTAAAATCATTGGTGGCAGTGGCCACAGGGTCCCCTCACCTCCTCCTCATCGGTGGCAGTGGCAGTGATCGGAGCCTCAGCAGTGTAATGCTGGGGCTCTGATCGGTTACCATGGCAACCAGGACGCTACTGAAGCCCTGGCTGCCATAGTCAGCTCCCTGCTGCTGTGTGCACAAAGCACAGGGCAGCAGGGAGAGTGTGAGATCCTATTCACCCTAATAGAGCTGTATCAGGGTGAATAGGATGAAAAGATCCCAGGTTCTAGCCCCTAAGGGGGAAATAGGTAATAAAAAAAACTGTAAAAAAAAAAAAGTTAAAAAAGTACACCAAAATATTAAGTATAAATCACCCCCTTTCCCAATTTTACATATAAAATATATAAACAATAAATAAAATATTACATATCGCTACGGCTCAAGTCCAAACTATTAAAAAAATCCTCTTAAGCGGTGAACGCCCATAAAAGGAAAAAAAAAGAAAAGAAAAACTGCACAATTCACCATTTTATTTTAGTCGCCTTGTCCCCCCAAAAAATAGGATCGGACTGTTGTATTATTGGCCGGACGTTCCATAAAATGCGGAATGCACGCGGCTTTTTTGGCATTTTTTTTTTTTGCGTGGTGTCGAGTATCGCAATACTTTTTATGGTATCAATACCGAATCAAAATTTTGCTACCGAAACAACTCTATATCAAAACCAACGTGTCCAATACTACTTTTTCCATCTGCCATTGGAATAGTGTCAGGACACCCTCCTACACATAAGATAGTAGACAAACTTACCTCTAATGGTGTATGTTTAGACTGATCGCACTTGTACACAGCTCTCTACAGCTTTCTAGACTTCCGGGGGGGCCACACAGTACCTCTTTATTCTTCTGTCTTCATATGAAGACATGCTACACTGGACGGTGGTGTATAGAGCTACCATACAACAACACAAGGTACTACAGGGTTGTAGGAACTCCATGGGGCTTTACTGCCATAGAGAAGTAAGGCTACTTTCACACTTGCGTTTTTCTTTTCCAGCATAGAGTTCCGTCCTAGGATCTCTATACCGGAAAAAAACTGATCAGGATTATCCCAATGCATTCTGAATGGAGAGAAATCCGTTCAGGATGCATCAGGATGTCTTCAGTTCAGTCTTTTTGACATTTCAGGACGGAGATAATACTGCGGCATGCTGCGGTTTTATCTCCAGCCAAAATTCTGGAACACATTCCGGATCCAGCATTTTTTCCCATTGGAATGTATACCACAATACCGGAACTGCTTGCCGGATCACTCTGCCGCAAGTGTGAAAGTACCCTTAGAATATGTACATTGTTGTGCAGATTTTTTTACTGAAAGATGGCACCATAACTGTTAGTAAAGTTGGCATCTTCACAACTACAACAACATTTTTCCTAATTGTGCCTAAGTGTGCTCTCGGTTTTTATATTAGTACACTGACCCATTCCATATATACAAGTCAGTGGGAATATTGAAACATAATTTTTTTTTACCGATCCATGGTGCCCAATCCTAGAATCTCACTGCTGTTCCTATTGTTGCCCTTTTTTTGCAGATCAGAACTACCCATCTTTTATGAACTGTTCTATCTTGGGGCCGAACCGGTGCTGAATCTCCCATTGAAATGAATGGGAAGCATTAAAAACATGTTCATACGTGGCCATGCAGTTTTCTGCACAATTTTTTTTTTATGTGGATCCCCACCCTAAAATGACAAGCTGAAAATGCAGTTTTTTATTGAAGTCTAAAGCCATTGGTTTAAATAAAAGCAGCGTATAAAAAAAAAAAAAAAAACGCGTAAAAAAAGTCAAAAACTGCATAAAAAAAAACACGCATGGATTCCACTCAGAAATCTTGTAGGCAGATTATTAAAATCCGTCATGTGAACATACCCTTAGAGGAAAAAAAAAATATTGATATATTAAGAACTTCTCCTCTTCTAAAGATAGTCCCTTTTCCTTTCGAAGCAATAGTCTCCACAGTCACATCGATGCTTGACTCTGCCACCACTTTACGTGACTATAACATCTGCCTATCTGAAAATAATATTTACGCTGGCAGATAATGGAGGTATTATTTTGCTTGTGCGTTGTTGTTTTTTTACGTTCTTGCATGTTTTTACAAACCTCTGCTTATTAAAACAAGAATTGAAAAGTCAGACATGGAAAACATAGTGCAGATGATTTGGGAGCCAAGGCGACAATTGAGCTTTTATTTGTGGATATTTATGAGCTGCTCGGCCCCGCTCCTCGGTCATGAATATTTCAGTGTGTTTACCAAGCGGCGTAACCCGAATGTTTCATATTCATGCCATATGTGCAAAAAACGCTGAGATCATTTCTTTGATCAAGTATTCGCTACTCTTATTAGGAGGCCCTCCCATGACTGCTCGTTTCCTTACCGAGCCCTTCATTCTTATTAAAGACATTGGCCAATGTCCCCCCTTTCCCTATTATTAAATACATTGGTGGCCAGTGCGCCCCTTATCCCCCATTCCTCCCTCCCCCAGTATTAAAATCATTGGTGGCAGTGGCCACAGGGTCCCCTCACCTCCTCCTCATCGGTGGCAGTGGCAGTGATCGGAGCCTCAGCAGTGTAATGCTGGGGCTCTGATCGGTTACCATGGCAACCAGGACGCTACTGAAGCCCTGGCTGCCATAGTCAGCTCCCTGCTGCTGTGTGCACAAAGCACAGGGCAGCAGGGAGAGTGTGAGATCCTATTCACCCTAATAGAGCTGTATCAGGGTGAATAGGATGAAAAGATCCCAGGTTCTAGCCCCTAAGGGGGAAATAGGTAATAAAAAAAACTGTAAAAAAAAAAAAGTTAAAAAAGTACACCAAAATATTAAGTATAAATCACCCCTTTCCCAATTTTACATATAAAATATATAAACAATAAATAAAATATTACATATCGCTACGGCTCAAGTCCAAACTATTAAAAAATCCTCTTAAGCGGTGAACGCCCATAAAAGGAAAAAAAAGAAAAGAAAAACTGCACAATTCACCATTTTATTTTAGTCGCCTTGTCCCCCCAAAAATAGGATCGGACTGTTGTATTATTGGCCGGACGTTCCATAAAATGCGGAATGCACGCGGCTTTTTGGCATTTTTTTTTTTGCGTGGTGTCGAGTATCGCAATACTTTTTATGGTATCAATACCGAATCAAAATTTTGCTACCGAAACAACTCTATATCAAAACCAACGTGTCCAATACTACTTTTTCCATCTGCCATTGGAATAGTGTCAGGACACCCTCCTACACATAAGATAGTAGACAAACTTACCTCTAATGGTGTATGTTTAGACTGATCGCACTTGTACACAGCTCTCTACAGCTTTCTAGACTTCCGGGGGGGCCACACAGTACCTCTGTATTCTTCTGTCTTCATATGAAGACATGCTACACTGGACGGTGGTGTATAGAGCTACCATACAACAACACAAGGTACTACTGGGTTGTAAGAACTCCATGGGGCTTTACTGCCATAGAGAAGTAAGGCTACTTTCACACTTTGCGTTTTCTTTTCCAGCATAGAGTTCCGTCCTAGGATCTCTATACCGGAAAAAAACTGATCAGGATTATCCCAATGCATTCTGAATGGAGAGAAATCCGTTCAGGATGCATCAGGATGTCTTCAGTTCAGTCTTTTTGACATTTCAGGACGGAGATAATACTGCGGCATGCTGCGGTTTTATCTCCAGCCAAAATTCTGGAACACATTCCGGATCCAGCATTTTTTCCCATTGGAATGTATACCACAATACCGGAACTGCTTGCCGGATCACTCTGCCGCAAGTGTGAAAGTACCCTTAGAATATGTACATTGTTGTGCAGATTTTTTTACTGAAAGATGGCACCATAACTGTTAGTAAAGTTGGCATCTTCACAACTACAACAACATTTTTCCTAATTGTGCCTAAGTGTGCTCTCGGTTTTTATATTAGTACACTGACCCATTCCATATATACAAGTCAGTGGGAATATTGAAACATAATTTTTTACCGATCCATGGTGCCCAATCCTAGAATCTCACTGCTGTTCCTATTGTTGCCCTTTTTTGCAGATCAGAACTACCCATCTTTTATGAACTGTTCTATCTTGGGGCCGAACCGGTGCTGAATCTCCCATTGAAATGAATGGGAAGCATTAAAAACATGTTCATACGTGGCCATGCAGTTTTCTGCACAATTTTTTTTATGTGGATCCCCACCCTAAAATGACAAGCTGAAAATGCAGTTTTTATTGAAGTCTAAAGCCATTGGTTTAAATAAAAGCAGCGTATAAAAAAAAAAAAAACGCGTAAAAAAGTCAAAAACTGCATAAAAAAAAACACGCATGGATTCCACTCAGAAATCTTGTAGGCAGATTATTAAAATCCGTCATGTGAACATACCCTTAGAGGAAAAAAAAATATTGATATATTAAGAACTTCTCCTCTTCTAAAGATAGTCCCTTTTCCTTTCGAAGCAATAGTCTCCACAGTCACATCGATGCTTGACTCTGCCACCACTTTACGTGACTATAACATCTGCCTATCTGAAAATAATATTTACGCTGGCAGATAATGGAGGTATTATTTTGCTTGTGCGTTGTTGTTTTTTTACGTTCTTGCATGTTTTTACAAACCTCTGCTTATTAAAACAAGAATTGAAAAGTCAGACATGGAAAACATAGTGCAGATGATTTGGGAGCCAAGGCGACAATTGAGCTTTTATTTGTGGATATTTATGAGCTGCTCGGCCCCGCTCCTCGGTCATGAATATTTCAGTGTGTTTACCAAGCGGCGTAACCCGAATGTTTCATATTCATGCCATATGTGCAAAAAACGCTGAGATCATTTCTTTGATCAAGTATTCGCTACTCTTATTAGGAGGCCCTCCCATGACTGCTCGTTTCCTTACCGAGCCCTTCATTCTTATTTAAAACTTCTTGAGTAGCTCCATTGTCTTTTGATTGCCGCAACATTTGTGCAGCTGTTTTCACTGATTAGAACTGGCAGGAAAACATCTTTTTTTCCTTATAATATTTCAATCTGCTGAATATATTTACATCAGAGTTACGAGGATGCTTGGCAGCGATCATGTGTATTTACATATTTCAGCCCGCTGCACTGGTTGGGCTCTATGGTTGTCACCTTTAAATCAAGTGTTTTAGCTGTATAGGTTCCTTGTTATTGTCTGCATAGCCTGAAAATGAGTCTGTGTGTGTATGCGGTTTATTTCTTCTGTTGCTTGTTTTTTACTATTACCCTGGGTTCAGACCTGAGCGTTCTTTAAACGCGCGTTTTAGTCGCACGTATTACAGCGCGTTTTTGCAAATAGGAAACGCGCGTCGTACGCGCGTTCTTGTGATTGACTACTGTGGTGTCAATCACAATACGCGCGACAAACGCCCCCAAAAAAGCTTAAGTACTTGTTTATGCGTAGGGCGTTTTACAGCGCGTTCGAACGCGCTGTAAAACGCGAAAATGTAAACCAGTCCCATAGGGTAGCATTGGTTTGCATGTGTTGAGCGTTTTACAGCGCGTTCGAACGCGCTGTAAAACGCGCAAGTGTGAACTTAGGGTTAGAGGCCTGGCCTCAATCATCTGCAGGACTAAAAAATACGTTTTTGGATTTTTTTTTTTTTATCAATTTCAATGGGGGTCAATTATGACCAGATATACACCACTTTTGTGGCGTATATCTGGCAGAGATTCTGTTGCACGCAATTGTGCGGCAAAATCTGAGACTTCTTCCCCCGCCACGCCAGTTCTTAAAAATGAGTGGGCGGGGAAGGGGATGGGACAGAAGGCTCGTCTCCGTTATCATTGCCTACTCCTGGTTTAGGCATAGAAAATGGTCTAAATGTAAGACAGAAAGGAAGTGGTCTTACATGTAGACGTGGCGGCCCACGCCTCTTCATAACTCCAGTGGATTCACCGTCAGGTATAGGGTTTTTACTAAGACCGATGTCTAAAATGGCTGTTTTAATAAATGTGCCCCAATGTCTTTTGTAAAGGGGTTCACACATTGTTTTTCGTTCTTTTTTTATTCTGGTGTTTTTCTGCCTGATTTTTTTTTTTTTTTATTATTATTTTTAATTTATTTTTTGCAGCATTTTTTTGCTGAGGGTCTAAGAGAAATATGAAACGCGGGCCACACAAGTGTTATATTTTTTTGTTTGTTTTCTTTTTGATTCTGGCGTTTTTGTTATTTTTTCTTCCCGAGACTCTGCATAGATAATCAGTATCTAATCAATGTGGGTCCAAATTCTGGTATCCCCACGGATCAGCTTGAAGAGGATGCGGCGTCCTAACAGTTTACCAAGCACTGCAACATACATTGTGTACCGGCTGTGCTTGGTATTGCAGTCTCTGTGACTGATAAGTGTGACGTCTCTGGCCCAGCAGAGCGCTGCGTCCTCTTTAAATAGCTGATCAGTGGGAGTGTTGCGAGTAGCGCCCCCACAAATCACATATTGAACACCTATCCTTAGTATAGGTAGACTCTATCATACTCCCAAAAAAAACCTTAAATTAGTTGCCATTTTTTGCCTTGCTATTTTTATTTCCCAAAAACAAGGCTTTATTTGGCCTTATTTTTAGTGTTAAAAAGCCAGATAAATTTCATGTGTGTAGGGAGCCTTATGTTGGTAATTATTAGGGATGGGCGAATCGACTTAGGATGAAATATCCGAAGTCGATTCGCTCATCCCTAGTAATTAGCATTAGAGCTAATAGAAGAAGAAAATCCAGCTCTGTGTCATAGCAGGAAAAACTTTATTCATGCCGTTAAAATCTTCAGATACAGGATAGTTTAGTCAACGCGTTTCAGACCATATAACAATTCAGGTCCTTCCTCATGACATATATTTGCATTTATTAGTAATTAGCATTAGTATCAAATTAAAGTAATTGGAATAAAAAAAATTACAACCACCATGGATCCACTTTTTTTATCTAAATATATGACCCAAAACTTGATCCTAATAGATGAGGGTTAAAACTGATGCCACCATTTGCTAAAACATTATGGTATATCCCATAGTAAAAGTATAAAGCGTGGGTATGAATGTAGAGGTGACGATTGCCTTCGAGGTTTTGAAGAAAAGTTAAGAAATAAATACTAAAGCATAATAAATATTCTATTAAAGGGGTTGTCTAACTTCAGCAAGTGGCATTTATAATGTAGAGAACGTTAATACGAGGCACTTACTAATATACTGTGTGGAAATATAAATCCAGCCAGCAAAGGAGGCAATATGGACAATCACAATACATTAGTAAGCGCCTTGTATTAAACGCCTCTGCATAAGAAATGCTATTTGCTAAAGTGAGACGATCCCTTTAAAGACATGTGGTCCGGCGGGAAGACGGCAGTATCCGGCAATGCCGAATCTGGTAGAGAAAAGCCTTGTGTATTGCAACAAGTGTGAAACTATCCTGCAACACTTCCATTTTCGCTTTAGGCATCTTTTACACATGCGATGCGATATGTTCAGGGAAAAACTGATGCACACAATGTTTTTTCTGCAATTGCTTTTAGTGTCTGCGTTTTTTCCATCTGGATTGTATTCGGATTGCATGCGTTTTTCACATGCCTGAAGAAAAACTGACTAACAGTCTACATCTTCTAGCCACCATCCGTGAAAAACGCACTGCATCTGGATGGCTTCTAGTTTTCACACAACTCCCATTCACTTTGGAGCCAGAGCTGTGTGAAAAGCGCACAATATATAACATGCTGTGATTTTTCCTGAAAGCAGAGATGATTGGTGAAAACCTCATGTGCACAGATCCATTGAGAAGAATGGGTCGGGACCTCCTTCCAAATGGCACTGGAATTGCTCATCTACTGGCACTTTGCAACATTGATGTGGCCCGCTAAAATCAATACCCATCTGATGATTTTGGTGGATGTCAGTGCTTCTTGAGAGCCATGCAGGACAGTGGTTCTCGTCTGTAACGGCAGAATTCTAATGGTAGAATAGCAAGATACTACAAAAACTGGAATCGGAATGGGTGAAGCTTCTACATGTGTGACTGGGCAGAGATCACAGCTCCTGTGGGGTATTTTATGACAGATGCAGTGTTGCGTGCCGCCTTATGTTGTATCCTGACCTTCTGCTCCAGTTATCGAAGTGCAGCCTTAGTACAGAAAATCAGACGTGATTGTGAAATATAACTCAGAAGGAATCTATAGGAAGCTCGTCTATCACAGAAAATTAAAGGATCCTGTACAGCCATAATGTATAATCTTAAGGGTGCCTTCACACGCTGCAGAGTTTTCGAGAGACTGAAAATCGGTTCCATTCGTTTGAACAGGACGGCAAGCACATGGATTTCTGCAGGCCCCAGTCCAGTGAATGGAACTGATTTTCAGATGCAGAATTTTCTGCAAGAAAATCGCCCGCATGTGAAGACATCCTAAATGTAAAATGTCAGTTTACATTTCTGCCTTGTTAAAGTGTTTCATAAAATAAGTTAAAACTAGAAAAGTGTAAATTTACCGTAGGTTTTGAGCACCGATTCATACGGTTAATTGTTTGTAAAACACCAATACAATGGCAGCTCTCACCTTGCAGAGTTGGGGTCCATTCACACGTCCGTTGTTTTTCTATAATCCGAAAATAGGACCGTTTTTTGCAGATCCTATTTTCCAAGAATTCTTTCCGTTTGTCATCCGTTTTTTGCGGATCCGCAAAAAACGGATAGAAGAATAAAATTGCATTGCACAACGGACCGCAATTTTCGGATTAGAATAGGACATGTTTTATTCTTTTACGGACACTATGTACTGAGAAAATTATGCGGACAACACTCTTTGTGCTGTCTGCATATTTTATAGACCCATTGAAAGTCAATGGGTCCGAATTCTGTCCGCAACTATTCCGTGACTAGTCCGAAAAATCGGGATCAGATGCGGAACTAAACAACGGACGTGTGAATGGACCCTTAAAGGGGTTGTCTGATTTTCCCATATTGATGACCTACCCTCCGCATTGGTCATCAATTTCAGTCAGACCCCCGCATATCTGATGATGATGCATGCAACGCTCTCCGTCCGGCTGATTCTCAGCATATTTGCCGGGTAGTGGCTGGATCTCCACTGGTGCCTATTATATAATATAAGGGGCCGGACAGCATCGTGGTAGATTCTGGCAATGCCGGAATCCAGAAGCTGGACCAGCGTGCCGGGTCTAAACTTGCTAGTGTGAAACTAGCCAAGCTAGAACCAGCCCTGTACCTAACATGGATCCAGGAATCTCCCCCTCCATTGCTCCTGTGTTTGCTAGATTTATTTCAGGCTGGCAGCTCAGGGGTGTGTCCTTTCTAACGGGGTGTGTCCTTTCTAATGGGGTGTATCCTTTCTCAGGGGGCTGCAGTTTTTTCCCTGTAACTGTCACAGCTTCTACTTAGAAAATATGGCAGGTAACAGTTGAAGACTTCAACTGAGTGTGTGCGAACCAGAGGTGGATGTAGAAATAAGGAAAACAACAAACAGCAGGTGGCGCTATACAGATACATTTTATTAAACAGCTCCGTGGCTATGCTACATTTTTTATGACACGCAATTACAAAATGATTCAGATCCAGGTACTGGTTTGAAAAATGTAGACGACTTCGATTTCTCCTTTGATAGCGCTGCAGGGGATATGATTACAGCTGGACGACCTTATAACAAAAAGGGGGTTTAAAAAAACAGACTTTTTTATATATTTGACCGAAAATTCTGGGGATATTCCACTTATAAAAAGTAAACTGGATAGGGCATAACTTTTAGATCGGCTTGGTCTGACCCCTGAAACCCCTTAACCACTACCTGTGGGGGTCAAAGAACTCGGAACCTGACCAATCTAACAGTGATCTCCAATCCAGTGGATGGGAGAGAACATTTTGTTACTGTAATACCCTTTAGGTACAGACCCACAATGCTCGGCAACCTGGTCGTGTTTGCCATACCATTTGATTCTCATTAGGAATACCTTGTGGTGATACACGGGGAGAACATAAACGCCTGTTTTCTTACATTCTAGGAGATGAAGAAGAGGAGGAGACGGTAACTCCAAAGCCAACAGCTGCACCTGAAGAGGAAAAGCCTGCAAAGAAAGAAGAGAAGAATGACGGTAATTGTTAATTGTGCTTATACTTTCTTGGCTTTCCAAGGAAGGTTTTATCTTAAAACCTATCACCTACTGACAGCCTCAAGCATCTGTTATTTTTGGGATTCGCCTCCTTGATTTATATAGTTTGTACCAACTGCACAGAACCTGCAAGTACATTTACCCATATAAATGAGATGTCTGATCATTAAGAACCCATAGGAGACTGGCCAGCTATACGTTACCCCTGTAGCAATAAATGTCGAGAGCAGAGGCTCCACACTAGGATGTCCATTTAAGATTTCTTTTTTTTCCCATGGATGGAAGGTGCTTATGTTCGGCTGCTTCGAGGCACAGTTTATAAGATTATGTTCAGTTTAGGAAGATCCGAACATATCCATAGGGTCACATTGATCCGAGTGATGCCAAAAGATTATCTGATAAGCATTTTTTACAACAGAATCGTATGGCTGAGGTATTCTTGTCCATTGGCACAGGTCAGAGCATTCAGTGAGATGTGTACTTCAGGAAATACTCCTACCACCTGGATAGACATGGACATCCAGGTTACATTGGCCATACACCTTAACGAGGTTATCCCTAACCCCTTATCCCATGACTAATGTAAAGAATGAAAATCAGGCATCACAAAGTACATGACAATCTTTCTAACAAAGCTAGAACCAGCCCTGTACTTAGTATGGATCCGGAGATCCCCACATTCATTGCTCTACTAGATTTTTCACGCTAACAGCTCATGGCGAACATCTTTTCTGCTGCATCTCAGGGGGCGTGTCTCAGCGCTCCCTATCACAGCTTGGGGGGGCGTGTCTCAGCCCTCCCTATCACAGCTTGGGGGGGCGTGTCTCAGCTCTCCCGATCACAGCTCAGGAGGCGTGTCTCAGCTCTCCCTATCACAGCTCAGGAGGCGTGTCTCAGCTCTCCCTATCACAGCTCAGGAGGCATGTCTCAGCTCTCCCTATCACAGCTCGGGGGGCGTGTCTCAGCTCTCCCTATCACAGCTCGGGAGGCGTGTCTCAGCTCTCCCTATCACAGCTCGGGAGGCGTGTCTCAGCTCTCCCTATCACAGCTCGGGAGGCGTGTCTCAGCTCTCCCTATCACAGCTCGGGAGGCGTGTCTCAGCTCTCCCTATCACAGCTTGGGGGAGCGTGTCTCAGCTCTCCCTATCACAGCTTGGGGGGCGTGTCTCAGCTCTCCCGATCACAGCTCAGGAGGCGTGTCTCAGCTCTCCCAATCACAGCTCAGGAGGCAGTTGAAGGATGGAACTGAGCATGTGCGGCCATCTCAGTGAGCCGGACAAAGAAATAAGAAAAAAACAAACAGCAGATGGCGCTATACACATACATTTTATTGAATGACTCAGTGGCTATGCTAAATTTTTGATTACATGCAATTACAAAAGAATTCAGATCCAGGTGCTGGGTTGAATGTTTTTCATTGGACAACCCCTGTAGGCCGACAGCTATTACTTCTGCTCTCCATACACATCCACACTCAATCAAGTGTGGATGTATTCTCAGCAGGAAGTGGGGAATAGGCTGCTGCCAGACATCTTCCTTAAGAACAAAATGATCGGCCATGCTGAAATGCTGACATCTGCCTTTAGAGACACCCTTACGCGTTGGTCGCCCAGTCCTGCCAGCATGACATTCATCTAATAAGTTTGGCCGCCTTCAGTCTACGTGTAGCCGGCAGGGTCTTAGCCATTTTGAAAAGCAGCATTGCCGAGGATGATTATTATGACCACTGATTGGTATGTATAAGGAAGGCACCATGATCTTTTATATGGAAACTAATAATCCTATACAATACTTCCACAGCCCCACCACATGAGCTGACCGAAGAGGAGAAACAGCAGATTGTCCACAGCGAAGAATTTATAAGTTTCATTGACCACAGCACAAGAATTGTTGAGCGTGCCCTGTCTGAGCAAGTCAACATTTTCTTTGATTACAGTGGCCGAGACTTGGAAGAAAAAGAAGGGTAATTATGGAAAACATCATTTATAATCTTCTCATGCAGAATTTTTGCACTTTTTCAAATTTGACCTAATCGCTGTTGGTGCTTTTTCCATATCACAGGGAAATACAAGCCGGCGCAAAGTTATCTCTGAATAGACAGTTTTTTGATGAACGTTGGTCAAAGCATCGTGTGGTCAGCTGCTTGGACTGGTCTTCTCAGGTACGAAGAAGATGCTACTGTATTTAGATTGTCATTTTTCTTAAAGGGAAGATCAACCATAATTGTATAGACATATCCAGTTTAGTAGGATCATTTTAGGGACTGGGATGCTCTATAAATCAGTCAGTGGACCATCGAAGTTTTCCAGGACTTTGATATTGAAGGACTATCCTTAGGCACCCCCATGATCAGGTGACTGCAGGTGTCATGTCACAGTAAATGTACAGTGCCTTGCTTCCTAGACAATGAAGGGGATGCGCTGCTCGCTGACACGCCACAACCCCTGCAGTCAGCAGATCATGAGCGTGTCAGGAGTTGGACACCATGGATAGTCCATCAGCATCAAAGCCCAGGCAGTAACTTTTTATTAAAGTTTTCCAATGAGTGATGCTACCTTTTTACAGTTTTAGGCTTCATGCACAGAGCCATGTCCATTTTGTGGTCCGCAAAATATGGATGCAGTCCGTGTGCTGTCCACTTTTTTTTTTCTCGCTTACCCACTGACTTCAATAGGTCCGTGGTCTGCATTTTGTGGACATCTTCTTTCCTTTTTGCGGAACAGGCCTATGAATGCGAAAAAAACACACGGATGGTCCATTTGCTTTCTGCATCAATGTGTCCATTATGCAAAAAGATAGAATATGCCCTATACTTGGCCAGAAATGTAAAAAATCTGGATGCTACATGGACGGTATATGTATTGTGCGTATCCGCAATTTGTAGACCACAAAATAAATATGGTCGTGTGCGTGAAGCCGTAGAATTAGCATCACCAGTGACATCTGTAGACAGTCCAGTTTGTCATGTCAGATGATGCATGAAAGTGAATTTCCATGCTGAATATTGATATGTCACTTCCACAGCCATGCCATCCCTGTTAATCGTCTTCTTCATTGCACTGTCCGATTCAGCAGTTTATTCGATGTCAATGGATGAAGAACTTTTTTATGACCACATAGTTTCCCCCAATTTTTTTGCTATATACTGAATTAGCAGAAATTTGGGTCTACCAGCTGTCCAATGATGTCTACGGTAACTGACACGGACATAGATGTAATGCTAGCCCTTGCATGTAGATTGGTTTTGTAATCTGCCGTTCACTGCTGTCATCTCCAGTCACCTATTAGGTAACTTTAAGTTATTGTGAAGTTAGTAGAAGCATTTTAAGGGTCAATTATGGGGTCAAGTTATGGGGATTCCTTTCATTACCATTATCTTGAACCACACTGATTGCTCCATGTTATTACATCACGGTTAATAATAGATCACAACAAATTAATATTGAGCTTTTTCCCTTTTTTTTGTAAACTGAGAACACCAGCGTTTAGGTCGACGAAGCTTCTAATGAAATCGCCTTAGGCCGTGTAGTGACTGAACGGTTCTGCATCTTCTAATTGCTCCAAAGTTGTACTTGACTTTGCAGCTTGCCAATATTTCTACTGTGAACATAACTTTTAAAAAAAGGGTAAAAAAAAAAGGCAAATTGCATCAAAGGCTTTGAATGGCTGGCCAGAATTCTGCCAGAAGTAGCCAGTCCCTCATTTTTTAAATTATTCACCAAACCTGCTTTTGCATCTTGTGCCACAATAAGTTTGGTCTGAGCTCATCTGTACGTGCCAGCATGCTGTACCGTTGTGCACTCTATGGAAGTTTGAATTGGGCATTGTTTCATCCCGTCAGGTGATGTACGTAGCTCTTATTTAGCTCTGCTGTATGGTTTAGCCCCGTCATTCAGTTAAAAACTAAATTATATGTCACCGGATTTGCTTTAAGAGGTGCACCTGAGGGATGAGCGTTTAAAGGGCATCTGTCAGCAGATTTGTCCCTATGACACTGGCTGACCTGTGACGTGCACTTGGCAGCTGAAGACATCTGTGTAGGTCTCATGTTCATATGTGTCCACATTGCTGAGAAAAATTAGGTTTTAATATATGCAAATGAACCTCTAGGAGCAACGGGGGCGTTGCCGTTACCCCTAGAGGATAAGATCTCTCTGCATTTTGTAAGGGCCAGGCAGTGTGCCCCTAATGTCTCGCTCTGCACCATGTGCTTCAGTATCTGATGCAGTATCAATCCTTTCTGTACTGAAACGCACAACGCGAAGCGAGACTTTATAAGTCAAGGCCAGGTGTGATCACGTTTGCATTGCCTGCCCCTGTCAAAGTGCAGAGACATCTGAGCCTCTAGGTGTAACGGCGACGCCCCTGTTGCTCCTAGAGGCTCATTTGCATATATCAAAGCTTCACTTTTATCAGCCATGCGGACACATGGGAACATGGGACCAACACAGATGCCCTCAGCTGGCAAGCGCATATGTAACAGGTCAGCCAGTGTCATAGGTACAGATCTGGCCTTTGAAGAAGTATCAATCCTTAGACAGTATAGTCCATCAATGTCCAGTAGATGCGCTTGCATCCAGATGTGAAAAAATTGGAGAAGCAGTCGTGCAAATCTGTGGCTCATTTCATTCACTTCCCAGCAGCCATGCTTGGCTGTTTCTGTAATTCCCATTGAATTCAATAGGAGGAGACGGGTAAATGTGAGGCCACCTTTCCATTCATTCTTCTGCCCCTGTTCTGCGGGTCCCAGAGGTGTGACCTACATCTATCAGAGGTTTATGGTGTATCTTGTGGATAGGTTATAAATGTCCAGTGTGGGAGTGCCCCTTTAGGCTAGGGCTACACTGCGACAGTTGTTATGATAGTCAATGGTGTCTCACTACGACATGTGACATACTGCGACGTGACAAATAAAAGTTGGACTTTTGTGCAACGGTCGCAGTCGACACTATTGTGACCATCATTGCAAAAACTGTTGCGCGACGTGAATGACACATTTCGCCATGTAGCCCTAGCCTTAAAACGGACAGATCTGCTGCAGAATTATATCATATGTATATATAACTCACTGGATGACTGCATGTTATGATCTCTCTGACAGTACCCAGAGCTGCTCGTTGCATCATACAACAACAACGAGGACGCCCCCCATGAACCAGATGGCGTGGCCCTTGTGTGGAACATGAAATATAAGAAGACAACCCCGGAGTATGTGTTTCACTGCCAGGTATGAAACCAGACATTTTATGCTAATCATTTGGATACATGCTCTGCTATGCCCCAGGTACTAGCTAGCATAATTATTTCATTGCCCCTATCTAAACCACATGCATTTGCAAACATGTGGTGATTGAGCTCTTCATCAGTTAAATAAAAAATAAAAAAAAGCCTTTTTTTTTCTTCTTCTGGACGTGCGGACATCATTCACATGGTTGAGGAATGCGAAAAAAACCCTGCATTCTACATCCACTCTGATTTATGTTAATTCAAGCTTTCCCGGTCCCAAAGAAAGATTCTAGCTGCTTTCTCATGCCAGACAATACGTTTTGGGCCATTAGATGAGAAGAACATGGCCCGAGGAGATGGAAACAGACTTGTTTAAGTGGAAACACATGCTCCGAATGTGATCGAAATTTCAAGCAAAGAGAATAGCTTAAATGTGTTTGCCAACAAGTGAGCGGCTTCTATTTTCTGGATGTCAAAATTTGCTGAGTTTATTGTGATGGATTAAATGTAGCGTGTAATCCGGAGCTGTCAGATTACTGTCAGAGCGCGCTGGAGATGACTGACAAATGTTAATTTTGCCGAAACTGATATGAGAGAACCTTTAAACATCTCTGAGTTTGTAACTGTATTTTGGTTCTGCGACTGTTTTTTTTTTTTTTTTCGTGCCGCTTTTGAAAACTTCCAGCGCCATTACTTGTTAATGTTAAGGAACTGCTACAAGATGTGATGTTCCAGTCATTCATCAGCAGCAGTACAGGGTGAGGAATATCTTATAGCCCAGCTGGATCTTATAGCCCAGCTGGATAGTCATGGCCCCACACAACCAAGAGTGACAACACCGGAGAGCCACACCGTTATGATGCTCAGAGGTTGTCGCTCATTTTTTTTAGTGATTTTATGTTTTTTTTTAGTTGTCCTGAATGGAGATGGCGAGTGGCACCTGCTCCTAACTTATGTCCCCCCCCCAGTTTTTGCTCACAGAGATGTTCCTATTGAGAAAGACATTGTGGGACTGTACGTTGCGCTGCAGATCCTTTTTTCCCCCTTGATTAGCATCTGTGAGGGAAAAAAAAGCCGTAGAGCAGGCTTATTGCAGTCAAAAATACCCATGGCATACGCTAGAAGCATTGCTTCCGCATTTTAAAATCCTTTTAACACCACGTTTTTAACAATAGAAAAGGGGATTGGCACTCTATGTCTGGATTGGTATAGAGAAAAGAATATATAGATATAGATAAGAATAATATAAATGTATTAGGATGAGTAAAATGTATATCATGAGCAAATATCAAATCAATTATATGTCACACTGATATCCCTACACCTATGTTGATTGGTAGAAATTATAGATAAGTAAATAAAAATTATAAAAAATTAATACTGTAGCGAATATCAGTCCAATTGTATGTCACATTGATATCCCCTACACAATATTTGATATATAAAAAGGATAAAAACGAATGTTGAGGATAACTCCACTGATATTAATGGGTCCATCAAGGAGATCTTATTGTGGTTCATATAATCCTCTCAGTAAGAAAAAATCAATAGAAAATGGAGCCAATAGTGCAAAGGTAAAGTCTTTAAGGCACTAATAGTCTGTATAGCCCATGGAACCGATATTCACAGCAATGATCCAGATTATACCATGTCCACTTAGAGCTTCCTTGTATAGTGATCCACAGGGGAGGAAAAAACAAGAGGTATAGAAGCGGTACCCACAAATTTTATTTTAGCAGTATCAGTCTCTTGGTATTAATATTAATGCTGATAACAATAGGAGGGTAGCGGCATATAATCGAGATGAGCAATAACAGTTCCGTCTCGTACACACCAGCAGCGTTAACTGTAAGTATCTTAGCTGAGGGATCCACCTCTGCAACCGGCCGCGGCGTCCCACGTGTCAGAGATAGTTCGGGGGGATCTTACCTCAAGTAGTATTTCCTGCTTGGTCCCGTGTACTCGGATGTGTGCTGAGCTCTATTTTCTCATTGGCGGCAGTTACCGGTCCCTCTGTAGCAATGTTTGATGGGGTCCGCGTCTGAATTTAATCCTATAGATGGAGCGCTCCAAATCCTTTATCGGTTCACGGTCTTGCTCTGCAAACTGTAATGGCGGGGGTCTCTCCAAAGCCACCGCATTTTTGCCTTACTGTTGTCCATAGCTGCAAAGAAGTGTATACTGCTGCAACAGCATGCAACTCTCTACAGAGCCATGGTCCATAGACTTCGATGAGCTCTACTCTACACCCATATGCCTCCAATTTCATAGAGAGCTAAATAGAGGGTTTTTTCTGTGGGATTTCATATGCATCTGGCATATGTCTTATTATTCCAAGTATTTACTAAATGACCGGCTTATTCTAAAGCAAGACACTTTATTATATTAATATTACATATATATTGCCCCTAAAAAAAATCATAAAAACTTATACTATTAAAATGCATAAATAAAACCATCAAAACATATTACATATACATAGATGTATGTTCACACACGGTCTCGGTCCCTCTGCCTTACTGCAGTGCGGAGCTCATGCACTGCTAAATTATAGTAAAAAAAAAACTTCCTTAGCGATATCTTGATGTATACATACATGTAGTGCGTCTTCCTGGTATTCACACCCGCAGGTGTCCGTAGTTTGGCAGGCGTCGCTGCTCCGTCCTGCGCTAGTGCCGGCACTCTCTGAATTATAGCGCTAATGAACCATTGATGCTTATTGGAGATATTGTAAATAGTCCATTATCGTGGATAATGTGCTTGAAACTCTGTAGTGATCTTTTCCGTTTTTTTTTTTTTTTTTAAATGTGTAAGTTATCGCAAGGGAGTATTCACCAGACGCGTTTCGAATCCTGGAGAGGTTTCATCCTCATTGGTGTTAGTTGTGATCAGCGAGAGGGACAGAACCACCTTTTATGCTATGGTGATTCCCAAAACTGGACGGGATTTGGTTTCGCCGGTGTGGTTACTAAAATCTGGCACTGGACCATGTGAGGATAGTGTATTGTTCAGATGTCACGTTTTTTAAATACAAAAATACATTACATTTAACATATTTAAGATAGGATATATATTACATATGTACTAAGTCTGCTGGGGCACGTGCTTTCCATATCGCATCTCTCTATTGGAACATTACGTAGATGCGTTATCTGTATGTCGGGCAAACAACATAAAGAGCTTTTAGCTAGTTAATGCCTTGCGGGAGTAGTTTCTATGTTAAATTCCCTACCCCATATCTAACATTCAGGTGTTCCATGTATCTTGGTTCATTCAGCCGTTTTACTTGCCCTTATTTCCAAGTATATAATATTATTGTGTCTTATAGTTTCCCTATTAGGGCACATATCAATTTCTCCAATCTAGCTAAATAATAGAATATATTTCTGATATAGATTATACAATATATTTATTCAACAGTGTGAGTATATGTCTTAGATCTTTATTTTCACTGCCCAGATTGAGCCATATAAAGGTATACACCCTAGTGAGGAACTTTCCTCAATGAACTATCCCCCCACTTATTTAATATAATAACTGGAAAAATAGGGAAAAAAAAAAAAACACATAAAAATGAAAATACAAACAAAAATGGGAAGAAGGCTGTGTAGGAGATTCCGTCGTCTAGGGGGCCGGTGGAGGTAGATGCGGCCTGACGAAGCGCAAGTCCAGCATGAAGCGGCCATTGCCGCGAGTCTTTACTTTGAGGAGGTGCGTCCGCCCCCAGCCCGGCTGTTTGAACCCTAGATGGGAGAATAAAGGATTAACTTGCTTTACATTGTGGTGAGTGCCGCTTTTTCACCAACCTTATTTGAGAGATATTTGATCGTCTGATTACCTGCTGAGCACCACCGAAGCTGATGTGAAACATTGTGACTAGTGAGTAGTGCCGCCCCTTGTACTTTCTCTTTCTATGGTATGAACAATACACTATCCTCACATGGTCCAGTCCCAGATTTTAGTAACCACATCGGCAAAACCGAATCCGGTCCAGTTTTCTAAATCACCATAGCATAAAAGGTGGTTCTGTCCCTCTCGCTGATCACAACTAACACCACTGAGGAAGGAACCGCTCCAGGTTTTGAAACTCTTCTGGTGAATACTCCCTTGCGATATCAACTTATACATAAAAAAAAAAAAAGCGGAAAAGATCACTACAGAGTAACAAGCACATTATCTACTATCTACAGTATCTCCAATAAGTATCAAAGGTTTATTAGCGCTATAATTCAGAGAGTGCCGGCACTAGCGCAGGAGGGAGCAGCCAAACCTGCAAAACTACGGACACCTGCGGGTGTAAATACCAGGAACTGGAAGCCGCACTACATGTACGTATACATCAAGATATCGATGCATCCAAGGTGCGGTAAGAGCCTGATACCTTTTTATATAAACATGAGACGTTGTATTTATATTTCAAATTGGAAAAATCATCGGAGATTGTTTGTAGTAACACGTGGATCACCATACTGCTACAAGCAACAAGTGTCTTCTCCGGGGCCATTAATTATACCGACATCACTTATGAACTTTTTTTTTTTACTATACTTTAGCAGTGCGTGAGCTCCGCACTGCAGTAAGGCAGAGGGACCGAGACCGTGTGTGAACATACATCTATGTATATGTAATATGTTTTGATCATTTTATTTATGCATTTTAATAGTATACGTTTTTAGTTTTTTTTAGGGGCAATATATATGTAATACTAATATAATAAAGTGTCTTGCTTTATAATAAGCTGGTTAGTACATACTTGGTATATATATGCTAGGTGGATTAGCAGACCGAGCTATACTTCGGTGGGCACTCCATTTCACATATTGTTATCTTTACATGTCTTATTATGAAGCACTGCTTTTTGGGGAGAATATCTCCGACATACGGTATTGCACTCAGAACCACACAGGTTACGTCTTTCCATTGCCTAGAGCCTAAATAGTCATTATTGTCGGGGGTGTACCCGACCACAAACCTCTCCAGACCATGAGAAAATGTCTAGCGCTGAGTTCTCACGCCTGCGCACTCGTTCGCAAACACTGCGTGTGCACAACTGGTTGTCTTCTGCTATCCGAGCAGCGATGAAGTCATTCCACCCGGAAGTGGAGGCGCCATCAGCTTCATCTGCAGTCGTGGTCACTTCCGGGTGGAATGACATCAATGGCGCGTGCGCACTAATCATCTTTGCTGCTTGGCCGTGTTTGCGAACAAGTGCACAGGCGCGAGAACTCAGTGCTAGAGGTGAAGTTTAGAGCTGTCAGTCTAAGTTGAGGGGGATGTGTTTGGAGCACTGGAGACGTTTGTACGCAGCACCAGGGGCGTCGCTGGAGTGGTGCTCAAACCGAGTAAGCCCGCCTCTTGGTGCTCCGATGACTTATTTGCATACGAATAAAAGTCTTCATTTCTCCACAACGCCGTCACCCAAAAAGAAAAGACTGGTATAGTTTTACTCGGCTAGATCAACCCTACCAGGCCACATGCCTTGTTTAATAGGGTTGATCATGGTGACAGAGCCTCTTTAAGATAATTGTACTACATATGAACCTGTGAGCGTTAGCTACTGTTGTTTTAATGCATTTGTTTGTGTATTTCTTTTATTAGTCTGCGGTTATGTCTGCTGCTTTTGCAAAGTTTCACCCAAACCTGGTAGTCGGTGGGACGTATTCAGGCCAAATTGTCTTATGGGACAATCGAAGTAACAAGAGGACACCAGTCCAGAGGACTCCGCTATCAGCAGCTGCTCACACGGTGAGGGATAAATTGTTAAGGGTGAAGCCTTGTATTTGAGATAAAATTAACACTTTTATTCTAATTCACATTTGTATGGGGTCTTTTGGATGAATAGGAATCTGAATAGTTTACAGTTTGCGCAAAGTGACAACCCCCAAAATGGCCACCATGTAGGTTTTTGTATTGCTTCCGTACATAAGGGGAGTATTGGAAAAGAGATGTGTGTGTATATATGTGCATCTGTGATATTCATACATACAGTTGTTCTTGAAAGTTTGTGATCCCTTCAGAATTCTTTATATTTCTGCCTTAATTTGAACTGAAACTAAATCAGATTATTACACAATTTCTAAAAGTAGATAAAAATAACCAGAACAAATGAGTCAAAAATGTTAGGCTTGGTCATTTATTGCAGAAAATGATCTAATATCACATGTCTGTGAGTGGGAAAAGTATGTGAACCTTTAAGATTAGCTAATTTGAAGGTGAAATTAGTCAGGTGTTTTCAATCAATGGGATGACAGGGGTGAGTGGGCAACCCATTTTATGTAAGGAACAGGGGTCTATTAAGGTCTGATCTTCGCAACATGTTTGTGGAAGTGTATCATGAACAAATGAGATTTCTGAGGACCTCAGAAGAAGAGTTGTTAATGCTCATTAGACTCATTGCAAAACCATCTCTAAAAAGTTTGGTTTTACATTCAGACTGATTGTGTACAAATGGAGGAAATTCAAGACCGTTTTCACCTCCCTAGGAGTGGTTCATCAACAAAAATTACGCCAAGAGCAAGGTGTGTAATAGTCCATGAGGTAATAAAGGATCCCAAGGTAACCCGTAAGCAACTAAATGTTTTATGGATGGATGAGACCAAAATAGAACTTGTTGGGTTAAATGAGAAGCGTTATTTTTGGAGAAAGGAAAACACTGCATTCCAGCATAAAAACCTGATACCATCTGGTTACGGTAGTATCATGGTTTGGGCCTGTTTTGCTGCATGTGGGCCAGGACAGGTTGCCATAATTGATGAAGCAATGAACTCTTAATTATACTAGCAAATTCTAAAGGAAAATGTCAGGGCAACTTTGCGTGAGGTGAATCTCAAGCACACAAGTCATCCTTCCAAAGAATGTTTAAAGAAGTATAAAATGTTTTGGAATGGCTAAGTCAAAGTCCTGACCTTACTCCAATACAAATGTTGTGGAAGGACCTGAAGCGAGCAGTTCATAGGAGTAAACCCACCAACTTAACAGAGTTGAAGCTGTTTTGTGTGGAGAAATGGACTATCATTCCTCTAGCCGATGTGCAGGACTAATCAACAGTTACTGGAAATGTTTAGTTGCAGTTATTGCTGCACTAGGGGGGTCACACTAGATCCTAAAAGGTTTTAAGGGTACTTTCACACTAGCAACAAGGAACTCCGGCAGGCTGTTCCGGCGGGTGAACAGCCCGTCGGTCCGTGCTGCCGCTAGTGCATGAGTGCCCCCCCGACTACCACTTTGGCCCCATTAACTATAATGGGGGCGGGCCGGAGTTCCAACGGCAGCACAGCAAACATGCCGAGAGGCGGCCGGAATAAAAGTATGACATGTTGTGCACTAGCGGCAGCACGGATCCGACAGGCTGTTCACCTGCCGGAACAACCTGCTGGAGTTCCTTGCCGCTAGTGTGAAACACCCACAGACATGCGATATTGTATCACTTTCCTCAATAAATAATGGGGTTCACAAATGTTCAAACATCAATATATATTAGATAGATGGACTGATAGATACGTATATAGATATATATATATATGAGAGAGATTCATAGATAGATAAATTTTTTATATAGTACTATATATATTTCAGTTGAAGTTAAAGGGGTTGTTAATTAAGACAATTTCCACAGGATAAGTGATAGGTGTCTGATCAGCGGGCGCCCAACCGTTGGGGCCCACACTGATGTCGAGAACATGCCCATGCTCCCCCATTTAAATGGAGCAGCTGTCCCACGTGCATGTTGCTGCTCTGTTCAGCTCTCTGGCGCTGCCAGATATGTCCAAGCACTTATAATTGGTTATCTCCAGCAGTCCCATAGAGTTGATTAGAGCAGCGGGCACACGGGTATGTCTGCTGCTTCATACTGCCAGGGAGCACAGGCCTCTATTCTTGCAATTAGCCGGGGCCTCTCATGCCCTGTCCTGTGGATACAGGATAAATTGTTTCTATGGAACAGACCCTTTAGGTGGGTGACTTAATAAATGCACAGCGTTAACTATGAACTATGTTTTGTCTTTTAGCACCCTGTGTACTGTGTTAATGTGGTTGGCACACAGAATGCCCACAATCTGATCAGTATATCAACAGATGGCAAGATCTGTTCATGGAGCCTTGATATGCTGTCTCAGCCACAAGTAAGTTGAAAGTGAAAAATCAGTTTTTACTATGTGAATGAAACAAGTAAATTGTACAATTTAACCCCATCCCCACCAACCTTATATAAATAATGGGCTAATTTACACCTTTATTTCTATAGGGCGTTCTCTTCATGGCCACTGGTCCAGCTTTTCTTAACCCAGTAATTACCTGCTATTCCCATAGGTAACGGCATCTGGCCATGTTGCCTGGAGTCGTTGCTTTTAGAATGGCCTAATTTCTAATGTATGGAAAGGCCTAGTCCACCAGATCGGATTCCTCTCTTTCCATTCTGCATTCATAGACTGAGCAGGGGGAACGCCCAAATGAACAGGGGTTATCTTCATGTGCCGACCCTTCTAGGCAGTTCCCTGATACTTCTCAACTCTAGATAGAAGCCTTAAAAACATTTTCCATTTTTATGAGGGTGTATTGTGTGTAACATCTGCAGCTAATAGTGAACTTTCCCCTACTGTGATAAATAACGGTCAGTCCTCTGGGGAGCAGATTGCTGATTGAACAGCCCCGTGTTACTGATACACTTGATACTCATCCGTGAGCTCATGGTGAGGTCACTGGGACGATGAACCTCCTGGTAAAGCTTGGATGAACACAGCGCCATTTGTGAGGGTAGGGACACTGGAGCGATTTGATCACAATTGGAGGATCGTTGATTTTATTAATAACAGTACTATGGACCAGTTTCCCATTAGAGGTATCTGTGTCTCTCTACTGGTAAATCGGTTTATTAAAACCAGGAAAATATCTACTATCCCAAGTCTTATTGCACATATCTTCACCAGTCCAAGACTGATCACAGAATCGTTCTCCTATAAAAATAAATAGCTGGAAAAAAAACGGTAGCCAGTCAGTATCGTACCTCCTGACTGTCTGACCATAAAGAGGTGCGTGTCCAGGTTTGTGTTAGAGACCCCTCTCCTGACATGTCGGTTTTAGTGAATCATTGTATTCCACATGAAACCTCAATTCTAAAACATTTCTTCTTATGACTATATTTTGCCTTTCTTTTTCTTCTGTTCTTGCTAGAAGTTTATGGATAAAGGTACAGATGGGAGTTACCAGTTGGGGGGTGTCCCTGCACAGTCTAGCCCTGTCCAACCAGTGCTGCCAGTAGCAGACTGTGCAGGGATACCTCTAACTGGTAACACCCATCTGTACCTTTATCCATAAACTTCTAGCAGGAGTAAGAGAAGAACAGCACAACATAGTCATAAGAATCAATTCGTCCAGAACTGTTACTACACAGGGAATGCAAGTCTCTACTAAAACAGACATGTCAGGAGGGGGGGGGGGGGGTAACAGGTCCCCTTTAAAAGTGGACAAGAGGCAAAGCTTTCAATATCAGCTGTTCGGAAGTATGCGAGTACAGCTTCTGTCACAACCTCAACCATATCCATCCCCTGATGTTTGAATGGACAAAAATTGCCAGTTATCCAGCAGTAATGGAGTAAGGAATATCTTACTACATAACTGGGAAGGTTCCGTTAGCAGCCCTACCATATTAGAGGATACTGGGAATGTACTGGGGGTCTTGTTATAGCATCAGGTGGGGGCATCTTACCAATTGTCGGGTAATTGTTATTCATAGGAACAATCATTTTAAAGGGGTTGCCTGAGTGTTTAATACTGATGACCCGTCCTAAGGCTAGGTCATCAGAATGTGATCGCTGGAGATCTGACAGCTAGCACCCTTGTTTGAAGAGGCAGCGTTCCCTGCACCGCACCGTCTATCGGATAGTGGCCCATTTACTTGAATGAGACTGAACTGTGCCTAGGTCATATTACCAATGAACATCACATCACAGCCTAAGAAAAGGTGCAGCTGATCAGTGGGGGTGCTGGGAGTCGGACCCCCACTGATCAGATACTGATCACCTATACTGAGAATAGGTCATCAGTATTAAATACTGGACAACCCCTTTAAGGCCAGACTCACAAGTCTGTATTAAAGATCGTCCATGTTGGCTACAACAAACATACAATTTTAAAACCCCATTGTAGCTTCTGACCTGGAGACCATTGTCTCTAATAGTGTCCAGGTCCGTGTCCTGCGAGACACAGACCACAATGGTGCATGCTCTCAGTTTTTTGGAAAAACAGACATGTGAATTGCACTACTCAATGTTTTGGGTCTGTTACGCACCCAGGTAGTACAGAGACGTGATTTTATGTTCATGTGAATCAATTAAAGGGGTATTCCGGTTGTTTGAAGTTATCCCCTATCCCCACACCGAGTACAGTGATTGGCCCTCTCCGGAATTCCCATAGAAATGAATGGAGCCGCCGCACCCTGCCCAACCAGTTGCTCCATTCATTTCAGGGGGGCTGCAGAGGGGGTACAGGGCCCCCATTCTCGTGACTGGTGAGGGTCCCAGCGGTAGGACCCCCAGCAATCTAATAGTTAAGCCCTATACACAGGATAGGGAATAACTTCAAACAACCGGAATGCCCCTTTAATCTCCTGTCCTTACTGCATGTTTCACACTTGTGACATGCGCATGACAGTATATCACTTGACCTTACCCTGTGACATTTATTTTTGATATTGAAGTGTTTTTGGTGCAATGACAGCAATCGGTCTTGAATCTCAGATTTTTGCGATATATTCGTGTCACTATTCCTTTATGGCTTTTATGTAATGTTTGTAAAGCAGTGGGCTGCAGTCACCATGTGGCAAGGAGAATACATTACACAGAGCCTGAGAATATATTTTTTGCCCCCTACTTCTTTCTAGGACAGCATGGAGTTAGTTCACAAGCAATCGAAGGCCGTAGCTGTCACCTGTATGTCCTTCCCAGTGGGAGATGTCAACAACTTTGTGGTGGGAAGTGAAGAAGGTTCTGTCTACACAGCATGCCGTCATGGAAGGTAGAATAAAAACTTCAATCCTTTCTTCATGCAGTGCATAGAGCTGACAAGGAAGAGGCCTCCGTAATGCCTCTCTTAGAGTGACACGTCGTCAAGAAGACATTTCTCGTTAAATAAAGGCACCACATGAAGAGCTCTGCTTCATTCTGTATAGCTGCTTTTTTTTCCCAAGAAGCGGTCAAAATCAAACACAAAAAATATTGTGGAAAGACCCCAACCTTGCAAATCATTTAAAGGCCTTGATGAGCACAAAGCATTTTTATACTGTATATGAATGTGCGGTCACACGAAACAGTATTAGGACATTTTGAAAAGATTTGCTGCGTCCCGAACATCTAAATTGTAAATTTGTAAACTCTTACTGCTGCAACACAAATACCGTCCCCCACTGCCCAATTTGCAAATATTAACTTTTTACCCCAGGAGGGACATGATAGTTAAAGGGAATGTGTTATCAGAAAATGACTGATTTTGTTTTAATCGGGTTTGTTTTCTTGTTTCTTATGTTAAACATTTTTCTAGAATTTTCTGTGGTTTTAATGCCCATGTTACTTCGTATATTGCAAAAATGCAAAGAGGTAACTTCCAAGGAACCATCTCGCTAACACCACCTTGTGGAATGGGCTCCCTTTACCAAACCTTGGGACATGAGGGAAAATAGCCAAGCCAGATATCCATTCGTAGACAGACTTTTCTGGGGCGCTTGGCTTCTGGCTGGCTGAGTGCAATGCCATGGGTGCAGCTGAGGTAGGGTATTGGCTCTTTTTAAAGAGAGATAAAAAGGATAAAAAAGAGGTTTATGGTACAAAATTACTAAACCCGGGTGATTCACCCAGATCAGAAGGAAGTACCACAAAAGCGTTTTCAGACGCCAAGAGGGTAGGGTTGATTGTATTAAAACCAGTGAGTTAATCTATGAATTGTGGTGGAAAGGCAGCACAGGTGTTTATTGGGAGTGGAATCCAGTCCGCACCCAACTGAAGTAAATGGTAAGAAGGGGAGAGACGGTACAAGTGGGATAGAGTAAGGTAAAAAAGGATCCCGTGAGCCGTCACAAAAAGGAAACACACAGTGAGGCGACACTCCCTAGTTAGCCATTAGAATAGTCCCGGACGGTGTATATCATCGGGTAGATAGATTGAGGAGAGTAATGAAAGAAAATTTTGGTAAAATTCAATTAAAAATTTGGTGGAACCAGAAATTTTGGTGAAAACACCAAACAACACTCACTTCACCGGGGGGTAGTCAATAGGATAAGCTCAAGACACCTGAGACTTTGAACCCCCCTGGCCAGAATCGCATGTACAAGTATCAGAAATTGATTGCAGCCCACGCCTGGAGGCTTTTGGTCAATCACTTTATTTACAATAATATGTGGCCCAACGCGTTTCAGGGGGTCTGAAAGCCCCCTTCTTCAGGAGTAGTACATAAGATGACAAGACCATAGTCTCCAGACTATAAGTTTGTATGGTCCACGTGGCTGCTATAAAGCATACCTCTAGATGCTTTCAGCAGCAGATCAGGCAAGATGGCCACCCCATAATCCTGTTCAGGAAATAGTTTAAAAAAAATTAAATTAAAATATATAAAATTAGAAAAAATTAGAAAAAAGGAATATGTATCAGCATCAGATTTTATTTAGTGAAAACACTCGGAGAGCCATTTCCCTTTACAGCTTCTAGCCCAGTTTTTATACTTTGTGCATTGTGTTGTCATTGCAGTAAAGCCGGTATCAGTGAAATGTTTGAAGGACATCAAGGACCAATTACAGGGATCCATTGTCACTCCGCTGTGGGAGCCGTGGACGTCTCCCACCTCTTTATCACCTCCTCTTTCGACTGGACAGTAAAACTGTGGACAACAAAGGTAATGTAGGACTTCTCTCATTTGAAACAATAAACCCCTTAAAGCTGCATGTTATATATGAATATACACTGAGAACCTGTTGTGAGAGCGTGGTCGTCCTATACTGATCTGCAGTTACAGCCTGTATTCTGGTTAACAGCAGTCATGTATCTGCACGTTGTCATTGGAACAGATTACACCTTTAACAGTTTATCAGATCTGTAGTATGAAATGTGTGCTGAAAGAAATATTCCCTACATCCGATTACTGTACATTACCTAGTACAGGCATGCCCAACCTGCTGCCCTCCAGCTGTTGCAAAACTACAACTCCCAGCATGCCTAGATAGCCTACAGCTATTAGGGCATGCTGGAAGTTGTAGTTTTGCAACAACTAGAGGGCCACAGGTTGAGCATCCCTGACCCTAGTATGAAGCAAGCCTTTCCAGATTACATATCTGCATAGGGTTTGTATGTTCTTCTGTATGTACATTATGGGTTTTCTCTAGGTACTTTGGTTTTATCTTAAACCCCAAAAAAATACACACGGGTTTATTGACCTATGATAACTGATTTGTATCTGCGATAGGAAAATTAGACTGTGCTCCCATTGCGGACTGGGACTGGCAGTCTCTGTATAGCACTGCAGGATGTAGGGAAGAAATAAGCAATGTGAAATTTCACCTAAGCTAGCTTTCTACAGACACTGATCAGGCAGGGGGTGCTGCTGTTATCAGCTCAAAAGCCAATATCATTGTAAAGCAGCTCTGAGCTATAAAGGTCCTTGACATGGCCCAATGTAGCAAGCGTCTGACAGTCGCTTACTCATCAGTGGAGGAAAAAGCTGCATTTACATGCAGCGATCTCCTCCACCACTGGGAACTTAGTGGCCCTGATAAAAAAAAAAAAAACTAAAAACTTAAAGTGGCCTCCAGTTGTAGGAGGGTTCAAATTGACAGAAGGCGGGACAACAGAAGTAAGTGGGGTCAGCAATACCATAGCGCAGGACAAAATACTGCCCTAGCAGAACCAAATACCACAGTGTAGAACACTATACCGCCCCAGCAGAACCAGATACCACAGTGTAGAACAATATACTGCCCTAGCAGAACCAAATACCACAGTGCAGCGCAATATACTGCCCCAGCAGAACCAAATACCACAGTGCAGAACACTATACTGCCCCAGCAGAACCAGATACCACAGTGTAGCACAATATACTGCCCTAGGAGAACCAGATACCACAGTGTAGCACAATATACTGCCCTAGCAGAACCAGATACCACAGTGTAGCACAACATACTGCCCCAGCAGAACCAAATACCACAGTGTAGAACACTATACCGCCCCAGCAGAACCAGATACCACAGTGTAGAACACTATACTGCCCCAGCAGAACCAGATACCATAGTGTAGCACAATATACTGCCCTAGCAGAACCAGATACCACAGTGTAGCACAATATACTGCCCCAGCAGAACCAAATACCACAGTGTAGAACACTATACCGCCCCAGCAGAACCAGATACCACAGTGTAGAACAATATACTGCCCTAGCAGAACCAAATACCACGGTGCAGCACAATATACTGCCCCAGCAGAACCAAATACCACAGTGCAGAGCACTATACTGCCCCAGCAGAACCAGATACCACAGTGTAGCACAATATACTGCCCTAGCAGAACCAGATACCACCGTGTAGCACAATATACTGCCCTAGCAGAACCAGATACCACAGTGTAGTACGATATACTGTCATACCAGAACCAGATACCACAGTGTAGCGCAATATACCATCTTAGCAGAAACAAATACCACAGTGCAGCACAATATACTGCCCCAGCAGAACCAAATACCACAGTGCAGAACACTATACCGCCCCAGCAGTACCAAATACCACAGTGCAGAACACTATACCGCCCCAGCAGAACCAGATACCACAGTACAGCACAATATATTGCCCCAGCAGAACCAGATACCACAGTGTAGCACGATGTACTGTCCTACCAGAATCAGATACCACAGTGTAGCACGATGTACTGTCCTACCAGAATCAGATACCACAGTGTAGCACAATACACCGGCCCAGCAGAACCAGATACCACAGTGTAGCACAATATACTGCCCCAGCAGAACCAGATACCACAGTGTAGCACAATATACTGCCCCAGCAGAACCAGATACCACAGTGCAGCACAATATACTGTCCTACCAGAACCAGATACCACAGTGCAGCACAATATACCGGCCCAGCAGAACCAAATACCACAGTGCAGCACGATATACTGCTGTAGCAGAACCAGTTACCACAATACAATACAAAATACTGCCTCTGGGAAACCAAATACCACAGTGCAGCACAATGCACACCACTGGCCAGGTGCATAAGTGCCTGATGCTCCTACATTATTAATGCTGAGAGCATCAGATCTTTATGTACCTTGCTGACGGCCCAGAGGAGGCATCAGAAAATTTCCCTGTAGGGTCTATGGGCAATCCGCCCACCGCTGGCAGCAAAGTGCAGTTTAGACGGTATGATTTTCTGCCAGTAAATAGTGATGAACGAGCGTTTCACTCGTTCACCGGGTAATCGGCAGCACCTTTAGGGTACGTTCACACGACGACAATTGTCGCGCGACAAAAAGTCGCACTATTGTCGCGTGACAATTTTTAAATGGGAGTCTATGGTGTCGCAGTGCGACATGCGACATGCTGCGACACGAAAGTCGGAGAAAATCCATTCAAGATGGGTTTTTCTGCGACTGTCGCAGTCACAGCATGTCGCATGTCGCAATGCGACACCATAGACTCCCATTATAAAAATTGTCGCGCGACAATAGTGCGACAAAATGTCGCGCGACAAATGTTGCAGTGAAGTTGTGCCCTATTTGTCGCGCGACAATTGTCGTCGTGTGAACGTACCCTTACACAGACATCTTATTGATAACGAGCGTCTGTGCAAACCCTCATTAGCAATAATCTGCCTGAACATCGAGCCGTGTAAAGGGGCCTTAATACACGCTGTAGTATTGAGAAAAAGGATAGCACTTCATAGGGCTACATACCTCAGACATAACGTGTAACCATGCTTGCGCTTTGAAACTAACCAATTGTAGTAAAAGCTGCTGCCAAAGTGTCACCCGCCCAGGATCCCATCCAGGAGCCAGTAGAAGCATACAAATTTGGAGGATGAAAGCAGGGAGTGTCTGGGGTTGGTGCTGCTCATTGGACTGATGGATTCTGACAATCCCCGTCTTCATTTATCTATAGTGCAAGCTGTATCTCAGGATCAGCAGGAGCTAAGAAAGGCAGTGTACTTATGTAGGTGGTGAAACCATCTCCTTTACAAATGGCAGTCCACTTGACTCCGCAGGTAACATTCGGCCCCAGTAACTTTCTGTCCTATTTGAATTTCGTTCTACATAATACAAAAGTCGGGTCGCCTCCTTTGATTAGAGGAATTTCTTTTTCACTCCACAAGTTATTCAGCACAAATAAAAAAAAATGTAAAATGTTCTTGCCTAATGCAGGATTGTTGGTAGCACCGGGGGTTGCTGTTCCCATTTATCCATTAATTAAGAATACTGTAGGTGGTTATAAATGAAATAATTCAATTTACCGGCGGAAGAGAAAAAGAGAATTCGGCAGAGAAGGAAAAGATTTCAAGTTGTTAAATGCAACGTATAAATAAATGGTAAGAATCCGTGAAGTGCAAGCTAATACAAATGATCGTAATTATGGTTTTGTAAATGTAAGCGTTGTTAATTGTAAATTGCTCGTTGTATTCGCAGGCATGAGTCTCTCTGAATATTCCCTCACTGGGATCTGATTGTGACCCCCCCTTCCCACATATTGTACTTCTCGCTTTCCTGTCAAGCGCACGAGAAAATAATTTTGCCGAAAGATGACATTCAAAAATGTTTAGTGTGTGCATAAAAGATATTTATCTACAATCATTATGAAAAAAGTGCATTTTAGACAGAATAATACCACCAGCTTGCTTCCATGATGCTCACCTGTCACTCATGGCGGCAATTCCTTCAATAAATTGTTTGTAAGTGTAGCGATATCACTACTTTGTGAAGGAGGTAATTAGGCAGAAAAACGGAGGAAGGTAGCAATCTTCAAATGTAAGTATTAGCGCTGCTTTGGATAGTAAAATAACCTATGTCGTACACACACATTGCACTCAAACCGCTATTCCCGTACTCTGCGGATAGGAAACCAATAATCATGCTTTGAGATAACATTGCATGTGCACCAAAATAAGGTTTTACGACCAAAATGAAACCCCTCTCTGATAGTTGTGCCTGGTCTCTTACCACACTTTTAAAAGGGAATCATCTCTCCGTATCATAACATTAGCAGGTAGTTACATTGCGGCGTCTAGCATTTCTTAAGATATTACCAATTACAAACCAAATGGTTGCCGTGTTCTTCCGTGTCCGATCATATGATTGAAATGAAAACAAGCGTTGACACCTGCTACGTTTAAGCATTTCAGTTGTCTTATTGCCTTTCCCATTGTGTTTGTTGCATCTAATATGGCCACCATTAGAGCCCAGATAAGACTAGTTTCACATTAGCGTTAAAACTATCCGACTAGTTCATTGCACCCTGCATAGCCAGATCCTGCGTATTCCCGCCGGAGCCCATTGACTATAATGGGACCTGGTGGGGATCAGACATGAGTGTCGGGATTTGGCCAGACAAAAACCAGTTCAAGCAAAGGTTTTTGTCCGGCCTAATGCTGGAAACAAGCGGGATCCCTGCCGGGTCCTGTTATAGTCAGTGGGGTCTGGGGGTGCTCCTGCCCTGTCCAGCTATGCCGGCAGAGGTAGTTTTTACCAGTCTAAGGCCTCTTTCCAGTTTTTCCTGCCTAATTATATATTATACATTGGCAATTCTGGAGTCTGGGACAGATGGATAAATGCTGTTGTGCAAGATCTACTGGGGACATATTGTTAGTCATGTCAGTTAAAGGGGTTATCCGGTAATTGTACATTGATAACCTATCCTCAGGATAGGTTATGAACATCAGACCAGCGGGGGTCGGATACCTGGAACCCCTGCCAATTAGCTTTGAATCCGAAGTCCTCACCATACATTGCTATAGATGAAGGATCGGCACTCGAGATTTGTAGTGAATCAATTGCTAGTTTATTGTCACATAATATACACTGTAACGCGTTTCGGCAAAATATATGCCTGAGGATAGGCCATCATTATCTTTACCTGGATAACCCCTTTAAAACAGATATAAATAAAGCCTTCCTCCACCCTTAGACTACCATGTGAAAAAAAAAAATTATTAAATTTCCATTATTCCATACCATTTTTTGTGGTATACCAATGTACCCAGCCTGACAGAGGTGAAAAGGATGCTCTTTTGACGTCAGTCAGCTTAATGGTTGCTTAGCGTGAACATCGGAAGCTTTTCCCTTGCATACATACCAAGTGGAGGCCAAAAGCATGATGTGAACTGTGCCCGAGTAATAGAAAAAAAAAAAAATTTACAAATAACTTGACAGAAGAGGACGTCTTAATTAGTTATATTTTCAAGTCAACTTTTTGATCTGGTTCAAGTGATCAGGAGCAGTGTAAGGAGGTTGTGTACAAAGAGCTTTCCCAAAAATGGTTTCCATTTTTTCGATATGGGCTAACTAGGAGACCTCTCACCATGTACATCTCTGGAGTTCGTAAATGAAACTCAACCTTCTGGTCAACCAGTAAAAGTGACAAAAACTGTTTTCAAAGCCGAAAACAAGGGCAGCCCATAGCAATTTACAACTGTTATAAAATTAGATTTTATTGATGTTGCATCCAAGTCTGCTCTGTGCCGTGTGTGGTCTTTAATTCTTTCCCCCCTATAGAATCTGCTTGAAAATAATTTTCCCCTTTTTTTTAGGCATTTGATTCGCACACTTTAGACACTCTTCATCAGGTGAATGGGGGGAGGGGGCTATGGATACAATTAACGAACTGCAGTGTGAACACACCCCAAGACGCTTTAGATACTGCCTTCATGAAAAGTTTTGAAGATTTCTTACTTCATTATATTCTGCTTTTCTCTCCCAGAATAACAAGCCCTTGTATTCGTTCGAGGACAACGCTGACTACGTTTATGACGTCATGTGGTCTCCCACTCATCCAGCCCTATTCGCTTGTGTGGATGGAGTAGGACGATTGGATTTGTGGAACCTCAACAACGATACAGAGGTAAGCCGGTGGCTACATAAAGAACATTGCTCGAAGACACAGTCATTCAACAAATTGAAAATTTTTTCCTAAATTGCATTACAGCTCCTCTAACAACGTCCTGTTGTGAGGGGGCATATAGAATTAATGTAAGTGTGAGTGCGTCTACAAATCAGATTACAGCGTATGTGTCATTAATGACCTGTTTAAATTATGTTTATATGTTAAGCTTAATTTTTTTAATTTCTTAAAAAAATGTTTCCATGTCATTGTCTATACTAATGAAATCTTGCAGCTTTTCACATTAGTCACAGATCTTAATAATAGATTGACACTTTCTATTCTGTAGAGATCACTTCTCAGCTGTCATCTCTTTATCATCATAGGCAGGATTACAATGACAGATAACTGAGTAGCTAACACAAGATCCACCATTCACAATTTGTGATAGTCACAGCTTGTCTACCCCCCCTCCCTGCACAATGACCGATGCACAGAGCATGCCTGGAAACTCCCCATAAAGGTCAATGGCCACCTCCTGTCCGTTGTGCCTATTGGTCCTTGTGTCTGCTGTAAAGCATTTCTGTAAATACTATTAAAAGCTGCTCAGGCAAGATGGCTGTCCTCATAATAATGTACCGAAAATAGAATACAAAAATCTATAATCCAAACCTAAAAAACATTAGAAAACAGAATGTGTGTCACTGACTGGTTTTAATGAGTAAAACAAAATATAGGCAACACATTTTTTAAAAGGCTTTGGTCGGATTAGTATACTATAAATTTTAATTGATGGGAGGTCGAGCCCACAAATCCAAAAATAATAATTGTGACCATGCTTTATTTTGACATAATTGAGTGTCATCAGTATGTTAATTAAATTACATAATCGTGGCTAAGTGAGAATTGTGAAAAGTATATTCAATTTCTTGTATTTGCCCAAATTAGACTTTATATTGGAGAAACTGGTATAAGACCCACTTTGTGTGCTGGGAAATTAAGTAATTAGCCCATTTAAACCTGCATAGGAAGATGGGTCTGATCATGCTTTTATTTTTGCACCTCAAGTGGTTAACAAGCAGTTTTCTAAGAGACCCTTAAAGACTCATTAACACTTATCATTTTGTAATTGTGTTTGACTGATATAACAGCTATGAATGGAATCAAAGATAATTATAGAATTAATATTGGTCTAAAGTATGTAATTTGCCATGGCGCTGATATTCGTCCGTTTAGATTAGAAAACAGTCATAAATGAACGAGCGACCCTGTGACAGAACGTATATATTGCATATATTCATATGGATAAATGTGGCTCTTGGGGAACAAAACACTGTTGTAATAAAAAAAAAAATTATATATATATAGATATCATCTTAAAGTCGTATTTCCCTTTTCAGTGCCATTAAAGGGGTTTTCCGATACTTTTATACTGAAGATCTATTGTCTGGATAGGTCATCAGTAGTGTTAAGTGAATCGAGCTTCGGATTTTAGATCCAAAGTCGATTCGCTCAATACTTCATTTTAACAGGTCTCTGTGCAAAATGGGAAAAGTATGGGCTCCGGCGAGGTGAACAGAGTTATCACCGAAGTCCCCAAGACTTCGGCCATCGATTTTAAACTTTAAAACCATTTTATAGCATGAATCCGAACTCGGTACCGAAGCCGACTTCAGATCTATGTTTTAAAATGGCTTTAAAGTTGAACAATCAAATCCCAAAGTTATTCATCGAAGTCCCGCAAGACTTCGGTAATAACGAATTTCCCTCGCCAGAGCCCATACATTTGGATGCTGTAAGGAGCACAGAATTCAAACGCAGTTTTGAACGAATTGACTTTGGGTCAAGGATCTGAAGCTCAATTCGTTCAACACTAGTTATCAGTAGATGTGGTAGAGATAGGGGAACCCTGATTCACATGATTTGGAGCTGTCCGGTTATAACTGAATACTGGTCAAAGTACATGGTTTTCTCAATGATAAACTGGGATTACCACCAGTTTGCTTCCCAGAAAGTAGCTTGCTAGGGTTGATAAATGATTTAACCCAAACTAAATATTCTAGGATACTCTATCGACTCCTCATGTTTTATGCAAGGAAATCCATTCTATTAAACTGGAAACCTCCGGCAGTCCCATCAGTCCAACACTGGACTCAGATTATAGATGCGGCTCTGCAAATGTACAAACTGACTTTGTTAGCGAGGGGCAATCCGGAGAGATTTGAGAGAATTTGGGGGCCCTGGCTGATGGCTAGGTCACTGGTCATTTAACAACGGGAAAGGGTATGAGATGCTGTGAAGGGTATAGGTGTGTGAGTCATTGTTAGCTAAACACGTCCAGCACTGGGAATAAGGCTACTTTCACACTAGCGTTTTAGTTTTCTGGTATTAAGATCCGTCATAGGGTCTTAATACCGGAAAAAAACGTTTCAGTTTTGTCCCCATTCATTGTCAATAGGGATAAAACTGAACTGAACGGAGTGATCCAAAATGTATTCTGTTTAGTTTAGTTGCGTTACCATACCGGAGAGCAAACCGCAACATGTTGTAGTATGCTTTCTGTCCTGGGGTGCGGAGCAAGACCGATCCGGCATGACCCCCAATGCAAGTCAATGGGGACGTATCCGTTTTCTCTGCCACAATAGCAAATGGATCTGTCCCACATTTACTTTCAGTGGAGTTCATGACGGATCCTTCGAGGCAATGTTAAAGATAATACAACCGGATCCTTTCATAACGGATGCAGATGGTTGTATTATTAGTAACGGAAGCATTTTTGCTGAACCCTGACTGATCCAGTAAAAACGCTAGTGTGAAAGTAGACTTACCTGCTGATCTACAAACTAAATTCATCAGCAAAGGAAAGGCTGGAGAGAACGGAGAAATTTAGACTAACTAGTCGATGACCAAACGTACTATTCAGTGGTGAAAAGGGTGACCGTAGCTCTGTGGTGGGAGTGAATGGTAGTTACACTTCTTGAGTCAATGGAAATGGATTGTAGTGAATGAGTCAGCATGTACTGACATTACTGAATAACCGTATGAGATAATCTGCCATCATGATACACACTAACATTGTTTATGTACTACTGATACCAGGGACTTTGGTTTTGAGATCTTTGTTGTTAGTCTGTTTTCTTTTTTGTCCTTGTAAATTAAAATAAAGACATAAAAAAAAAACACTAGTTATCAGTATCTGATCGTGCGTGTCGAATACCCTGCTGATCGATCAGCTGTTTGAGAAGGTACTGGCGCACGCTGTAGTACCGCGGCCTTCTCTTAATTTAGCCTAGGCCAGTGATGGGCAAAGTTCGGCTCTCCAGCTGTTGCAGAACTACAACTCCCAGCATGCAAAGACTGTCTACAGCTATCAGCCTACTGCAGAGCATGGTGGGAATTGTAGTTTTGCAACAGCTGGAGAGCTGCACTTTGCCCATCACTGGCCTAGGCCATGTGAAGTCGCATTCATCGGTCACATGGCCTAGGCACACCATTGAAGTGAATGGTGCTGAGCTGCGATACCAAGCACAGCCGCTGTACAGTGCGCTGTGCTTGGGGACCTGAGAGCTGCGAGTGGCAGTGCCTTCTCAAACATCTGATCGGCGGAGGGGCTGCCATGTAATACTCCCTGCAGTGTCCAAACCCGCTGCGATCGGATAAACCTTATAGAAGGGGTTCTCTGAGCCTTATGTTGTAAATTTGCCTTTTTGTGAACTTGTGTAGTGATCACATGTCAATAGTTCTCTAACCCTAGAAGTCGCCATCTCTTATAGATCTTTTCCAATTTATCTGCCTCTGAAAAACAGAGAAAGCAGAGTAATTATGGGAATGCAACTCGGTGTTGAGCATGTGGATTGACAGTATATTGCTAGAATAGGGAACCCTGAATATTCAGATGCCATATTCTCATATGTGTTGATGTGCCCTGTCTTGTGAACAGGTCCCTACAGCCAGCATTACAGTTGAGGGAAATCCAGCTCTCAATCGGGTCAGGTGGACTCATTCTGGTAGAGAGATTGCCGTGGGAGACTCTGAAGGAGAAATCTTCATCTATGATGTGGGAGAGGTATGTTGTATTCTTCCATCTTATTGGTGTGAGTAAAGCAAGAGATGGAACTGTGACTTCAAATGTACTGCTACAATTCTGTGTAAAATTCTTCAGTTTTTAGCCTTTGTGTCGATTTTGACATCTAAAACGATATTTCTTTATAGTGGTCAATGTTCTATTCTTGTGGAGCTCCAAATATCCTGCATGTCCAGAGTTTCATTTTAATATTTCTACAGCCACCACTGGGGAGGAACTAAATGTAATATTGTTGTATTATTCCTTTCATCTACAAACTGTATACAGTAAGCTCCCCCTAGTGGTGGCAAAGGACAGCCAAAACTTATTATTACTAATAATTACTATTATTTAACTCTGTTTAGGCAGGGGATTTGGATCAGAAACATTGAGCTCCAACTGCTATAAAGTTATGTTAAGAAACAAGTCGCTGCAAAATTTTTGGTGTATTTAGATAAAAAGTTTTCAGGGTGGCACATTGAGCCGATTTGCTAAACTAAATAAAATAAAAATTGGAGACATTTTCCAAAGATCCTTCTGCATTGTGCATTTCATGTTACTTCAGAAGTGGTGGCTGGAGTGTTATTCAGTCCTGATGAGTAATCTGGTGGGCAACTATTTTGCCAGTTTATATATGACCCACAATGTGGACCAAGGGGGTTATTTAGTAAAAAAAAAAATGCATGTGTCTTTTTTGAAGGTCTGTGTGCCCATATTTACGCACACGCAGTGTTTTTACGTTGTCCTCACCTCTGGGGTGTGGCGGGGCATTTGACCTCATCATATTCACAAATATGTATGCCTGTTTCCAGGTGTAAATGATTGAAATCTTCTCCAGTCAGGGGCTGGAGTAGATTTCACTCTAGGACCACGGACTAGCGGAAAATGTGACTCCTCATCAATTAGGCAGATCCTTCAGCAGTGCAGGCGGTATCCTAGACCGGCATAAAGTGCCGATCTCTGATAAGTGACCCGCTGAATGTTTTATGATTTTGATTTTATTCTTCCTTTAACTTCACAGCAGATTGCCGTGCCTCGCAATGATGAATGGACCCGCTTTGCAAGAACACTCGCAGAAATCAATGCCAACAGGGCTGACGCAGAAGAGGAGGCAGCTAACCGCATTCCTGGCTAAATGCTTTTTAGGACATGTGACGTAAAGAGAGCCGCACTGACCTGATATACCCTCCAGAGCTCTAGCATGTGTCTGTTCAAAGGATAATTTAAGAAGCCCTATGTGGATAGGATCTGTGGACTACAATGTTTTATAAACTTCATTGCAACCAATTGCAGTGTCCCTTTTTATTTGTACCTTCACGTCTGTTGTCCCTTCTCTGTGTGTAATAATAGTCCACCTCTGTCTGACCAGTGGCTGGTGGAACTTTACTGTCAGACCAGCTGCTCAATTTAACTCCACTTTAAAACAAAAAAAAAAATTAAAATCCATTTACCTTACTAATGCAATTCTTACTGCAAGTCTAACCCCTCAGGATATCACTATTATTAGGGCTGTATGTGTGCCATGGTTGCAGCACTCGGAAAACTACTGCATGCAGTGGACTCTTTTATGTTAATACCGTTACTTAGTCTGCCATTTTATTAAAGGAAAATGTTTCTAACTTGATATTTCCAATGACTGTCTCATGTTTTGTCTGGTAATTAAGTAAAGACCAATAGATTTCTGTAAAAGTATGTGATTGGTACTTTCTTACTGGTGATCCTTTGGTAATAAGTCTTACTGTACAACACATGGTATAAAACAATGATATAATTCATAGAATAGCCATATATTCAGCACTGTACATGGAAGATATCACTCATGCACACAACCTTATTTTTTTCTGCATTTGACCTGGATTTTTTGCAGATCGGATGCAGACCCATTCATTTCAATGGGGCCACAAAAGATGTGGACAGCTCTCTGTGTGCTGTCCGTTCTGCAAAAAGGATAGAACAGGTCCTACTCTTGTCTGTTTAAGACCACAAAACTGAGACAGTTATATGCATGAGGCCGAATCCGCAAAACACCTTGCCACCAGCCCTATAGAGATGCCTATACTTGTCCGCAATTGCAGGCAAGAATAGGACATGCTCTATATTTTTGCGGAGCCGCTGTCCGGAAGATCGGCGGCGCGCTCCGCAAATTCAGATGCAGTGTGTGCTCTCCATATCCATCACGCCCCCATTTAAAATGATTGGGTCCGCACCCGTTCCGCAAATTTGCAGAACGGTGCGGACGTGTGAATTAGGCCTTAGTCCACTTTTTAGTTTCCTCTACTCCTCACCACCTGCTGCACTGATCACCTTATATTCAGTGGTTAAATCCATCAGTAGTGAGACAAGGACAGATTATCAGCTGACAGATCAGGTTCCAGCAGCTGCTTATAGAAGACTATGGGGGGCAGGAGGCGGAATCAGCTACAGAGACAGTACTGCTTTTAATAAATGTCTTAGTGTCTCACCCCAGTGGGGGATTCACAGCAACACTGCTGAGTACTGCTGTATAATGTCCACCATACTGCTTTTCAGTGTGTGTAGACCAGAATCCCCTCCTCTTTGCATGTACCATGTTTAGAGGACATTATACCAGCTAGATCTGTGTGTAATTGGCCATCTGACCAATGATTGGTCAGAAAATCTGTTCATGTAAAAAAGCCCTCATGTACACACCCATTGTACTGCTTGAGATGTGTGGGTACTGGGGGTACCCACACATCTCAAGCAGTACAATGGGTGTGTACATGAGGGCTGTATTACATCAACAGATTTTCTCCACTTGAATGGAGCGAGTACTTGTAAGGACAAGACACAGTGTAATGAAGAAGAATCGGCGCTCGCATGGAGCACCACCTACTCTCTAAACAGCTGATCAGCGGGGGTGCCAGTTATCGGACCTCCACTAATCAGATATTGATGGCCTATCCTGAGGATAGGTCATCAATATATACTGCCAGCATAACTCATTTTAGGGCTCTTTCTAAAGAATATCACTGACAGCTTTTATGTCGGTATAATTCTGTAACAGAAAGATCACGCAGAGGCTCACAGCATTATCAATCATGATAATGCCCAGTGCTTCTGTAAGTCCAGAACACAGGATCCCTCTCACACGGTGCGTATTTCCTGCAAGGAACAAGGTCATGTGAAAGAGCCCTAACTCTGTCAGGGCATCACTCTGGCCAGAGAAAGGTGGTGATTCAATTGGTGCACCACATATTACACCAATTAATGTGAAACTCTTCTGTGGTTATTTTTATAATGGAACTGTCATAGCAGTATCCAAATTCTATAGCTAATATGTGGATTGCTTTTCAGATAATACCTACTCTACCCAGCAGTGAAAAACTGACAATAGAGTCTCTCTTTAGGAGGTTTTATCATTTGTGTTGACTGCCACACAATGACAATTTTTTGTGTTTAAGCTCTTCCAGCACCTGGAAATACAGCTGCGCCCAATGTGGGGTGTTTAAAGATGGCTCCTGCTCAGAAGCTGAGCTGGTGCCATAGCACCCGGGTGCCTGCTGTTTCTCAATGTCAATGATCAGTGGTAACGGTGGCTCAGTGGTTAGCACTGGTGCCTTGTAGCCCTAGGTTCAAATCTGATCATGGACAACATCTGTGTGAAGTTTGCATGCTCTCCATGTGTTTGAGTGGGGTTTCACACTCCAACGGCATACTAATACGGAACTTAGTTTATAAGCCCCATTGGGGTGATTATAATGTCTCTAAAGAACTGCGAAATATGTCAGCGCTATATAAGGGAATAAAATAATAATAAAACAAACACCTATCCCTTAGATGCCATGGTCTGTTGTGACCACGGCATCTCAGAGGCTTTTTCCTGGGAGCGCTGTGCTCCTGGGACCTGAATGGCTCTCCCACATAACAATCGGGGAAGCAGTTTGTTCTCTGTGATAGCCTCAAGCCTTGGGAAAGCTAGCGTTTTGCTCTTTCATCAAGTGATCGGCGGCACATTTACATGGCAAGATTGTCCGGAACCACAGTTTGCGGTCTGTGTAAATGCACCTTTAATCTATTGACACTTTTCTGATGTATTCCTATTTATTGACGCTGCCATAAGGCACACAGCTCTATATATTTACCATACAATAGGTTGTCTTCAATATAGCCAACCCCAAACAAAATAGCTACAATCTTAAAGGGGTTGTTCTGAGCTGAACCCGGACATATCCCCTTCTTCACCTAGGCTCTCCCTTGCCCTACACTGAATTGCGTAGGGCAACGGCTTTTTCTGCTGATCTGGTGACGTACCTGGTCTCTGCTATGCAGAGAGTTCCGCATAGCAGTGTTCCTAGTCACGTCACTGGCACTAATGGGCAGGCTTTAGCGCTGCTGTAGCCTGTAAAACAGGCTAGGGCAGACATAAAGCCCGCCCATTAGTCCCGGAAACACTGCTAGGTGGAATCCTCCACCTAGCAGTGTAAAACTGTAAACAAGAAAGCCCTTGCCATGCACGATACAGCACAAGGCAAGGGAGAGCATCGAAGCATGAAATGCTCATCTCAGATGGGCTGCCTAGGTGAAAAAAGAGATATGGAAACAAAAAGGATGTAGAGAGGGCACTCCTATATCTATGAGTCGGCGCTCCAATATCTGAAAAATCAAAGCCGCCTCCTTAAATTAAAATAATTGAAATATTTAATATATATACCATAAAATTCAATTCACAACCAAAGACATACTGTATGCGGATCCACTGTACATAAATAAATGAGTGTATAAATAGTTGGTTAAACAGCTGCTGTTAAAGAGTATATGAAAAATATATAAAAAATAAAAAATGTGAAAAGATAAAAATAAGATAAATATCTTAGGAAAAAATGAATAAAAAAATCCTCTTTGTGAGGTTGGAAACTTGTTCAAAAGGTTAGAAATGTTACTTTTCGAAGTTCATAGGTATATATGTAGTTCAAAAAGCCTGATAACGATATTAAGAAGTATGTTTCATTCATAAAATCCAGGGAAATGCTTCCACATTAGTAACAATGTTTTTTAGAATGTATAGTCCTGTCACGGTTATACAATGTTGCCCAGACGTAAGTCTGATCACTTGATGTATATGCCGGGAGGGCCCTATGATAGATCTGAATGGCTCACTGCCCGTATAGTCCTTATCTGTTTCTGCAGTAGGATGTCGGGTACTTGTCACTTAAATTGGCGGTGTATAAGGTGATGTATTTAAAAATGAGGACAAGGCAATAAAGTTTTTGAAACAGTGATTCAATGTTCTGGGTTACGTTACCCTTCCGATGACAGTGGTAAGCCGGCTGTGTGCTCCGTCTCAGCCGCGATCTGTATCCAGCGCGGGCTGATTACTTACAGAGCCCTGTGGCGCGTGTCTCGATGAGGATGTTCTCAGCGTTCGCCGTGGCATCCCACGTGCAAACTGGTTGTAGTCTCCGAGCGCTCGAATATAGGACCAGAATTGTGGCTATTTCGATCCGGATCCTTAATGGGTATGTGGTGCCTATTATGCTGATGTCCTCCAAGCGCGTTTGGGACTATATTGTCCCTTCTTCAGTGGTGCACCACTGAAGAAGGGACAGTATAGTCCCGAAACGCGCTTGGGAGGACATCAGCATAATAGGCACCACATACCCATTAAGGATCCGGATCGAAATAGCCACAATTCTGGTCCTATATTCGAGCGCTCGGAGACTACAACCAGTTTGCACGTGGGACGCCACGGCGAACGCTGAGAACATCCTCATCGAGACACGCGCCACAGGGCTCTGTGGTAATCAGCCCGCGCGGGATACAGATCGCGGCTGAGACGGAGCACACAGCCGGCTTACCACTGTCATCGGAAGGGTAACGTAACCCAGAACATTGAATCACTGTTTCAAAAACTTTATTACCTTGTCCTCATTTTTAAATACATCACCTTATACACCGCTAATTTAAGTGACAAGTACCCGACATCCTATTGCAGAAACAGATAAGGACTATACGGGCAGTGAGCCATTCAGATCTATCATAGGGCCCTCCCGGCATATACATCAAGTGATCAGACTTACGTCTGGGCAACATTGTATAACCGTGACAGGACTATACATTCTAAAAAACTTTGTTACTAATGTAGAAGAATTTCCCTGGATTTTATGAATGAAACATACTTCTTAATATCGTTATCAGGCTTTTTGAACTACATATATACCTATGAACTTCGAAAAGTAACATTTCTAAACTTTTGAACAAGTTTCCAACCTCACAAAGAGGATTTTTTTATTCATTTTTCCTAAGATATTTATCTTATTTTTATCTTTTCACATTTTTTATTTTTTATATATTTTTCATATACTCTTTAACAGCAGCTGTTTAACCAACTATTTATACACTCATTTATTTATTTATGTACAGTGGATCCGCATATGTCTTTGGTTGTGAATTGAATTTTATGGTATATATATTAAATATTTCAATTATTTTAATTTAAGGAAGCGGCTTTGATTTTTCAGATATTGGAGCGCCGACTCATAGATATAGGAGTGCCCTCTCTACATCCTTTTTGTTTTCACTCGACTTATTTGGACAGGGGTGTTGTCCCTAGAGAGTAAGCACCCATTCCATAATCCTCAGAAGGGTGAGCCGGTTACCTTTATTATCCGAAAAAAGAGATATGTCCGGGTTTATCTTTTTAAAAGCTATTGAACTTTGGGGCAATTTTTTTACAGATTTGGGGCTAAAATCATCTTTTTCAATTGGTCTTTATTAAAATTTTTCAGCAGTTTTTGTCAGAGGGTTAACTCTGCCTAGTTGTGAGCATCTTAGGCTTCATTCACATCACCATTCAGCCTTTCCGTTGTCCTGCTCCGTTTAGGACCAGGACAATGAAAAGGACGGATTCGGCACATAACTGAGCTGAACGGAACCTAAGGACCCCATAGACTATAAGCCCGCCCATCAGAGCCAGTGATACCAGTGGGAATACTGCTGAGCGTAAGCCTCCGCCTAGCAGTGTGCCAATGTAAACAAAAAAGTCCTTGTCCTGCGCTATACAGCGCAGGGCAAGGGAGAGCATCGGAGCATGAAATGCTCCGATGCTCATATCAGGGGGGCCGTTGGGGTGAAGATGGGGATATGTCCTGGTTCAGCTCTGAACCTGGACAACCCCATTAAGTCATTCTTATCAGTAAAAAAAAAAAAACTGAGCTATAACGAGTGTTTATAAGCTGGGATCAGAGATGATGAGCTTTCATCCTAGCTGTCTGACAGAAACAGTATAAGCACAGATCCATATACTAGAGAATCTCAAGACTGTACAGAGAAAGAGGCTGATTTTTTTTTTTTTTATACATAATAAATAATTTTTAGCTGAATGCAATAATTTTTAAAAAAATTGCCTCTGAAGGTGTTTATAGCGTTTAAAGCAGGGGTGCACAACCTGCGGCCCCCAGAGCCAAGGTTTGCAGCCCCCATCCTGCTGGGCAGAAACACAGCTAATCGTGCGATCAGCTGTGTTTCGGCCCAGAGCGCCGCACAAGTGCAGGATTACAGCTCCTGCTCCTGCACTGTAGCAGGATGGCAGAAGCAGTGCATCAGCGCTTCTGCCTTCTCCTCACACAGGTGAGCGGCATGCTGTGCAGTTTAGATGTCAGGGGCAGACGACTGCAGAGCCTCACCAGCTCTGCCCTGTACAAAGCCTCGCCAGGAGGCTTGTTTTCCCTGTAATCGGGGCTCCTTTGGATGCTTTAGTTATAGTGGAAATAGTGCAAAAAAAAAAAGTCTGTGTCCCCAAAGGTTTTTTATGGACCTTTTGGGGACAAATTATGTGTCAAATATATAAATTAAAAGAAAAAAAAATTTAAGACACAATGAAAATAAAACAAATAAAAGTAAAAAAAAGGGCAAAAAAAAAAAAGTCAGTGCTGCAAAAATATATTAAAAAGAAAATTTTGGCAAAAAGATGTAAAATAAATAAATAAAATACAAGTAAAAAAAACTATAAAAAGGAAAAAGTGCAAAATAAAATTGTTCACTGTCATATTATGTGGCAAAAATATATTTTAAAAATAAATAATAAAGTGATGATAAAAAAATGTGCAAAATAAAAAAGTCAGGGGCCCCCAAAGGTCTTTTTGTAGCAGAAATATATATAAAAAAAATAAGTTAGAAAAAATAGTAATATACATAAAAGAAAAAAACGCCCACATAAACCAAAACCATTACAATTATCACCCCATTCATGTGAAACTATACATGTTTTATAATAAAACAATCCAACACATATAGGGAGCTAATTATAATAATTTGCATATTTAAAGGGATTCTGTCACCTCTGATAACACAAATTTAGCTTTTAAACCAGTCATGCTCCACAGATTACCTTGAATCGGCTTTGCTTTTCTGTAATGTAATCCGTCCAGTAGTTTTGCTGAAAAACTACTTTTATAAATATGCTAATTAATCCTGAAGGTGCCCAGAGGGGCGTTATCTTCTACTTTGTGTGCCCAGTAACGCCCCCCTGCAGTGCCCAAAACCGGCTCCTTACTCACTAAAAAATGCCTTCCTCCTGAATCCCTAACCGCCCACAGCGCCTCATCCCTCTCCTCCCCCTCCCTGATGGCCGAGCGAAGTCTCGCGCAGACGCAGTACCCACTGAGGGCTGCGCCAGTGCGATGAGTAGGAGACTGAGGGCAGGAGCTTCATCATCGTCACTGGGCATGCGCCGAGCCCAGTGACGTCCGATGCTTGCTCTTCCCACAGTCTCCAGCACATCTCACTGGCGCAGCCCTTTCGCTCGGCCATCAGGGAGGGGGAGGAGAGGGATGAGGCGCTGTGGGCGGTTAGGGATTCAGGAGGAAGGCGTTTTTTAGTGAGTAAGGAGTCTGTTTTGGGCACTGCAGGGGGGCGTTACTGGGCACACAAAGTAGAAGATAACGCCCCTCTGGGCACCTTCAGGATTAATTAGCATATTTATAAAAGTCATTTTTCAGCAAAACTACTGGACGGATTACAGTATAGAAAAGCAAAGCCGATTCAAGGTAATCTGTGGAGCATGACTGGTTTAAAAGCTAAATTTGTGTTATCAGAGGTGACAGAATCCCTTTAAATAATGAGCTATAGTTTGAATAAAAATGACAGTTTCCCCCTAATAAAACAAAAAAATATATATTAAAAAGCCCTGTGTTATGTAATAAAAAGCTGCAAAACTCATTTTGGTAGTCAAACCACATGCGCTAAATCACAAAAAAGTGACTGGTCATTAAGGCCTTTTCACCGTGACAACTTTAATCACCGTGACAACCTTTTCTCACTGTGATTTTGGAATAAAAAGGTCACAGGGAGGCACGGAGCAGTATCTATCATGTTACTGCTTCGTGCCTCTGATGTCCACCGCGCAGCTTAGCTCTCATTCTCCCTGCAGATAACATGGAGTGCATCCGCTCATCTGCAAGGGCCCTTAACCAATAATTGCTTTTCTGGCTAGTAAGGCCTCATACACACGACCGTACCTTTTCTTTTCATCCGCAGGACACCAGCGATGTGTGTTCTGCATTTTCCAGAAAAGAGTAACGGATGCGTCAGCACATGGAGTGCTGTCCGCATCTTTTGCGGCCCCGTTGAAGTGAGTGGGTCCGCATCCATGCCACATAAAAAAATGCAGGTCAGATGCGGACTAAAACAATGGCCGAGTGCGTGAGCCTTCAAGCAAATGCTTACTGGTTATTGCAGGGCATCTACAGTATATTTGGGGGTCAATGGCATAGCTAAAGGCTCATGGGCCCCCCTTCCCTCAGTGCTTTGTGGCCAGGGGCAGGGGAGCAAATAGACTTCCTGCTACCTGAGGCAAAAATTGAAATGGCACCTCCCCCATCCATACCAAATTCTTGACCTAACCCCTTTCCTCCAGCCAGAGGTGTAACTTGAAGATTCTGGGCCCCAGTGCAAAATCTATGACAGAGCATGCACTTTCTGTAATACCAGTGTCTTCTTGTGCGGCACAAAGGTCTTTGGGCCCCCTCAGACTCCTGGGCCCGGTAGCGACTTCTACCTCTGCACTCCCTATAGCTACGCCGCTGCTGGGGGTGCAGAAAGTGGTAATAACCAGTGAGCGCTGTCCTCTGCAGTGAAGTAAAGCGCTCATTTGTGAATAGGAGGCAGGAAGGAACTGTCGCCACTTAAAGGTGTTTCCTAGTTAAAATGATTTTTAACCAGTTCCTGCAGCATGGCCCCTGACACAGAAGATTCCTACTTTCCTGCTCCGTGTTGCTCTTGCTGTCTCCATCTTCTTCTCCCGGAGCACCTCTCCAGCAAATGACTGGCTTTATCGGTGAAACGCTGCTTGTGGCCACGTCACCACTGAAGCCAGTCATTGGCTGGAGTGGTACAAGTAACTATGCCCATATCCAACGGGATGTAAACAGTGCCGGAACCAGACAATGGAGACAGCGGGAGTGGCGGGGAGCAGGAAAGTATGAATCTTCAGTTTCAGGCCCATGCCTCAGGAACGTGTTAAAAATTCTGTTTTTACCAGGAAATCTCTAAGCCCGTTACACGGCACGATATGCAGGACAATTACTGAGAACATGTGTTCATAGGAACGCTCATTCCTGATATCTGGCCGGTATAATTGTACCGCTGATGAGCTGATAAACAAGGAATCACTCGTTTGTCGGCTGATTTGCATATTTTATCAGGATGTACAATTATCATCAGCACATCTCACCGCGTAATCAGGAATGTGCTGCCGATAATCCATAGAAGTGAATGAGGGAGGAATGACTGTGGTAGCGATCATTCCTCCCCAGTCACTTTGCATTAGCCTGTGTAAGCTGATGCAAACAAGCGCTGATTAACTTTTCTTTTTTTTTGTGGCCCCTTGAAATGTGACAATGCGGCCCCTAGACCAAAAAAGGTTGTGCACCCCTGCTTTAAAGGGATTATCCTTAGGCCTCTATCACACGGGCGTCACGTTTGACGCCCGGATAAGAGGCGGGTGCGTTGCGGGAAAATGCGCAATTATTCCGCGCTAGTGCAAAGCGTTTTAATGCGTTTTGCACGCGCGTGGGAAAAATCGGCATGTTTGGTACCCGGACCCGAATCCGAACTTCATCACTGAAGTTCGGGTTTGGGTTGAGTATTCTGTAGATTTTATTATTTGCCCTTATAACATGGTTATAAGGGAAAATAATAGTATTCTCAATACAGAATACTTAGTAAAATGTGGATGGAGGGGTTAAAAATAAAAAAAATTAACTCACCTTTTCCACTTGATCGCGTAGTTGCCGATCTCTCCTCTCTTCTTCATTAATTAGCTGTCGGCTAAAGGACCTGTGATGAGGTCACTGAGCTCATCACATGGTCCATCACCATGGTGATGGACCATGTGATGTGACGTCATCACAGGTCCTTTAGCTGGTAGCTAATGCTTGAAGAAGAGAGGAGAGATCGGCAAGTACGCGATCAAGTGGATAAGGTGAGTTTATTTTTTTTATTTTGAACCCCCTTAATCTACATTTTACTAAGCATTCTGTAGTGAGAATGCTATTACTTTCCCTTCTAACCATGTTATAAGGGAAAATAATAAAGATCGGGTCCCGTCTCTTAGCAACCTTGCGGGAAAATCGCACTGCATCCGCACTTGATTGCGTATGCTTGCGATTTTCCCGCAGCCCCATTCCCTTCTATGGGGCCTGCGTTGCGTGAAAAACCCAGAATATAGAGCATGCTGCGATTTTCACGCAACAAAGAAGTGATGCGTGAAAATCACCGCTCATGTGCATAGCCCCATAGAAATGAATGGGTCAGGATTCAGTGCGGGTGCAATGCGTTCACGTCACGCATTGCACCCGCTCGGAAATCATGCCCGTGTGAAAGGGGCCTTAGGATGGCTCATCAATATCAGATCAGCGGGGTCTGACTGCCGACGCCCATTGAGCGGCTCTTGAGCACTGCAGCCTCTTCTTAGGCCAGTTATGTTGCTTTCAAATAAATGGGGTGAGCTGCAGTACCAAGCACGGCCGCTATCCGATGGATGCTACTGTGCCTAGTAAGCTGTGAGTAGGCCCCAGGGCTCACAGGAGCTCTTTGGCCTTCTCAAACAGCTGCTTGGCGGGGGTAGGTCATCAATATTGAACTCCCAGAAAGCCCCTTTAAAAAAAGAAAAAAATCTATATGTTTTACATTCCCTTTATGTAACAACTACAAGGCAAGTTTACATGAATCCTCAAAGTAACATTTTCTGATTGCTTTGAATGATTCATATTTTTTCCCCTCTTTCTTTTGACAGATGCTAAGAATTAAGTCCAACTTCTAGAAAACATTACAGAATGCTTCATAGACCTGTCACACGTAACATTAAAACGTATGTAAAATACAACGATACGAAATGAAGGTCATGTACCCGGCTTGTTTATGCAGCACCGCCAGTCTGTTTGCGATGTGATGCGTTGGCGGCAGCCAATGTTGGTTGAACACCAAGCATTTAAAGTCTTGTCAACTTTTCTATGCTGTTCAGTTGTGTTTGATGAGGCTTCAACTCCCAGCCTGTTGTATAGCTGAATACTCTTTGTGTTCCCGCTGGCGTCTCGGAGCAGAAAGAAACCTGTTCTGTGCTGTAATCACCAGTTTACGCAGAGATTAGGCGGTTTGGTAGCACATCTGCTAGCTTGCGTCGTTTCTCCAATATATTGGTAGTGAGAATAGTGCGAGACCCTCCAAGATTGACTGAAGTATATCAAGTAAAAATTGCTCCAAAAAAAGATTCAAGAAATTGTTCCAAAAATATTTCCTGTGGAGAGAGAGAGAGAGAAAGAGAAGACTTGCCCGTATCCGTATCAGTTTTGACCATCACAGTGAACGCTTATTGGCATTTAATATGTAACTGGTTGTGTCTTAATTCCACATCTATATGTAAGGGGGCACACATATATATCAGTGCAAACAGTGGTCAGAAAAACTGAGTACACTATAAAAAGACCTAAAGAAAGTCAAGACAACCACAATCAGAATGCACATCCACCAAGATCATATATATATAAAATCAAAATTTATGATGCAAAAACACTGACTCATAAACACATTAAAAATTGTATACAATAAGACAGAGTGCTGGTAACAAATAAACCAACACAATAGCCGGGTCTACACTTGTCCCAAATATATGGACCTCAAATGTCGCCGCCAGCTATATCACAAAGTGCAATCAAAACATACAGCAGCATATACATGTGCAAAATGGCAACAACAATGTAAACAGGACCCAATGTGGTCAATGCAGTAACGCCATAACCTGTATCCTCGCTGGCACGTGGACCCCCGCTATATGAAAGAGCACCCTACGCGTTTCGCCGGTAACGTTTGGCTTCGTCAGGGGTACGAAGGGGTTGTGTCTTAATTCCTGTGATGTAAAATTCCCCGGTTTACCAAGCAGCTCTTCTATTGGCTAATGAAAAGTAGAAAAATTTTGTTTCTCTTTAATTGAAGGATTAAAAAACCATGTTAGGTTGCATTCACATCACTATTTAGCTTTCCGTTCTTCTGATTCGTCAGGAGAAGAGAGGGAAAAAAAAAGGATCCTGTTGCATCAGTTGTCATCCTTTTGAGCCATTTCCATCTGAGATCCATTTTTTACACAGAAAAAAAATGCATGCAGTACTTTTGTTTCCATCTAAAAAAAACAGATCTCAGATAGAAATGGCTCAAACCGATGACAACTGATGCAACACGATCCGTTTTTTTTACTGGATCCTGTAAAAAAATTAATCCAATGCAATCCTATGCATAAGGCCTCTTTCACACGAACGTTTTTTTTTTTTTCGAGTGTACGGGCCTTTTTTGCGTTCCGTATACGGTCCGTATACGGAACCATTCATTTCAATGGGTCCGCAAAAAAAACAGAAGGTACTCCGTATGCATTCCGTTTCCGTATTTCCATTTTTCCGTTCAAAGATAGAACATGTCCTATTATTGTCCGTATCACAGACAAGGATAGTACTGTTCTATTAGGGGCGAGATGTTCTGTTCCGCAAAAAATCGGAATGCACACGGATGTCATCCGTTTTTTTTGCGGACTGCAAACCCATACGGTCGTGTGCAATAGGCCTAACTGATGCAACAGGATCCATTTTTTTTACAGGATCCAGTTTTTTTTTCCCTCTCTCTCTTCTTCTGACGAATCAGAAGAACGGAAATCTCACCCTTATAGGTGCAAAAAAAAAAAAAAAAAACACATGAAATACACATGAGATCCATACAATAAGAGAAATTCAGAAAGGAAAACATACCAGAAGTTTGGCACAAATTGTACAAAAAAAGTTGAGTATGTGCCAGATTTGTGTTTAACCCTTTCAAGACTAAGCCCATTTTCATTTTCGCATTTTCGTTTTGAGCTCCCTGCCTTCCCAGAGGCAAAACTTTTTTTATTTGTTTGTTCACATAGCCATATGAGCGCTTGATTTCTACGGGACAAGTTGTACTTTCCAACGCCACCATTTAATATTGCATATGATGTAGTGGGAAGCGGGAAAAAAATTCCAAATGAGGTAAAATTGCCAAAAAAAGCAATTCCATCAGTTTTAGTTTTTTTTTATTTACAACGTTTGATGTACGATAAAACTGACCAGTTACTTTTATTCTACAGGTCAGTACAAATCCGGCGATACCTTATATGTATAGTTCTTCTTGCGTTTTGATTAAAAATTAAAAAGTGGGAAAAAAAATGTTTTATTTTTTTTCACCATATTTTGACCCCTATAACTTTTTGTAATTATGTGTACGGAGCTGTATGGGGGCTCATTTTTGGCGGGGTGATCTGATATTTTCATTGACACCATTCTGGGGTGTGTATGACTTTCTGTCATATATTTTTATACTATGGGCGTTTTCCCACATGGTGACACCAATAATGTGTATTTTTTTTTTTTTAGTTCTTTTATTTTTATTTTGGGAAAAGGGGGGTGACTTAAATTTTTATTATTATATTGCTATTCTTATAGACTCCAATGCACTAGCATTGGAGTTTATGAGAAAATAGCTTGTTTCCTATGGAGCCCTATTACAGGTAAGGGCCCCATAGGAAATACTATGCAGCAGCCTCCTGTCATTCACACGGGGGCTTCTCCGATCGCCGCACGGGGGAGCCGGAGCACCACCGGAAGTGTGCGCTGTCAGTTTTCAGCGCGCTCAAATGCCTTGGTCAGGATTGACCACGGTATCTGAGGGGTTAAAAGTCCGAGATCGGCATTACTGCCGGTTGCAGACATGAGCCGCAGGTGTTTGCTATAAGAAGCAGGCGGCCACCTGCGGCTATGGCACCCGCAGCTCTCAGGAGCGGGCACCATCTTTAAAGACCCTGCCAGCACCGTACTATTACGGCGTTGGTCGGGAAGGGGTTAATGGCATCATTTAATTTACCATGTCTTGTATTGGAAAGCGGGGGGGGGGGAATTATTGTGGGGTGAATTTGAAGAAATTCACAATTCCGCCAAGGTTTCTTTGGGATTTTAGCGCATTCACTGCACACTAAAAATTATGTCTGTATTCTGGGGGTCAATATGATTATGGCGAGACCAGATTTGTGTATTTTTGTTTTACTACTTTCAAAAGAATAAAGAAAAAAAAATTCTTTGCATCACAATTTTCTGACAGATAACTTTTTTATTTTAATAGGCTTTATTTTCATTTTCAGTGACAGATAACTTTTTTAAATTTCCCTCCACAATACTATATGTGGCTTGTTGTTGGCAGTACGAACTGGTTTCTATCGGTACCATTTTTGGGGTTACATACAAAATTTTTGATCACTATAATTATTTAATTTTTTGGGGGGACAAGGTGACTACAAATGGTAAATTACATATTTAAAATTGGGAAACATGGATGATTTGAATTGATTTTGACTCTCTGCCTGCTGAGCCTTGCCTCATGAACAGATTTGCTGTCAGTTTACTATGACAGGCCTGGGAACCTTCAGAAGGCCCCAGCCTGCCTTGGTAACCAATCGGAGCCCCGCGATTTGACTGCGGGGGCTCCAATTGGAAGGCAGAGGAAGCATGTTCTCTGCGTCACTCCACAAATGCCGCAATCACTATTGACTGTTGCATCTGAGGGATTAAAGCAACAACAAGGAATATAGCTTGGTAGGGTGGATGAAGCTAGAGATGCCTACTGCATATGTGGCGTCACGTCACTGAACTCGAAAGTGGCTGTGCGGTCGGCTTCAGCTGAAGAGGAGGAGCTTGGTTGCGGGGAGGATCGAAATTTGAGTATTCGAGCCTCCACTGCCACCATTGAGAACAGGTTGAATTACATTTTGTTTTACCATAGTACAGTAGCAACATCATTTATTAGGATCGCAATGCATGATGTTGCTATTGCACACTTCCACCAATGTGCAATGTGCATTAGCAATATCATGCATGCACCTCTGGTCCAGCACTGTCAATCTAGGGGGAGAGGGGCGTGTTTTAAAGGAAAGGGGTGTCACTGGAGTGGTATTCAAACCACATAAGCCCGCCTCCTGGTGCCCCAGTAGCTCGTGTGCATATTAATAAAAGTCAAATTACTGAAGAACGTAGTTTCCTACAGAGAAAAGAAAAGGTATCCTTTTAATTGGCTTCATCAACTCTACCAGGTTATATGCCTGGTTGTATAGGGTTGATCCAGGTGACAGAACTGCTTTAAATGATGGGGTTTGGTATCATAACCTATCCTAGTCATTGTGGTATTATTCAGCTGGCACCCGCTATGTATGGAGCGAGCTCAGCACAGCAACCCACTCCATACAACCCCTTACACATTGTCATGTAACTGTACATGATACTGCCTGAAGGGGTTATAGGTGGAATCACCCATAGGTTTTTAGTGGCGTTTTCCAGTGTTTGTCCTTTTTTTAACAAATAACACCAGTTCCAAATGTTATGGAATGTGTATGGGAAATAGGAAATGCAGGCGTTTTTTTTGTCTCTGGCATGCTTTCTTGATGCTGTCTAACCAATAAACCATGGCGCATGAAGGGCAGCGTCGCCTCCTATTGGAAATAATGGGAGGTGACTCATGAGCTGCCTCCCAGCTTTTTTGATGCAGAATAAGCACCATATTCTGTGCTGACTGCATGGATCTCCCTTTCTAAAAATGGCCACTGATGGAGGGGGCATGTGTTTTGACCCAGTCTTCAGCACCTCCCAAAATACCCCATGTACCTCAGTCAATTGCTGCGTCCTCGGTGCCCTTTTCTACTGCATGCAGGTTACAGGTGCTCCTCAACATAACCCCTTCTGTAAAATGTTAGAAAATTTCAGATTTGCAGATAATTAATACGCCGTTTACCACTCACCGCTAGAAGTTCTTAGTTCCGTAAATCAGCAATTATGTGGAATTATTAAAATTAACAAATTCTATGGAAAGAGCCCCGTTCAGGCTGCTGATTTTTGATTCAACAACAGACAAAGTAATGATTTATTAGCTGCTTTCCCGGAGCACGTTGCAGTAGTAGCTGTGCACTAGATGTATCATTTTAATCATAGGGCATTATTGATATTTATTCCTTGGTATATTTGTGATTGTAGTGTGGCTTTCATCGTAATTAGAAAATTTTATATTTTAGCTTGAAAATTGCTTATTTCAATCTAACTATGCTGTATCCCTGGTAACCAGACAGAGGGGTTAAATGCAAAAACCTCAGGTTATTAACACACAGTACAAAGTACATGGCAGACGCAGATATCCCATTCCCCATCAAGCCTTTCCACATCTTTCCTCATAGCTGGCTATTAAACAGATCTTAGTGATACCCAGATCCACAAAGTACAGATGCTCAGTGTTGAATCTAGATTTTGTGGACAAGTATAGGACATGTTCAATTTCTTTGCGGAACGGACGTGTGGATGCAGAAAACACACGGATCATCCCGGAGTTTTTCACATCCATATGTCTGTTCTGCAAAAAGATAGACTGTGTCCGCAAAATGTGGACCACAGACCCATTGAAAACAATGGGTCCCAGGGGAGGACCTACCGCCTCTGCAGCCGATTCAGCTCAGGATATTTTTGTAACGGCACAATAGGGACATTATTACTATTGGGGGCACTGTTAACACTGAGTGCACTCTGGCAGATAATTAATTCTATTGGTGGGACTTTGGGGAGCAGCCTGGCACAGTATCAGCTTAGCGCAATTATTTTTGGGGAACATTATGGATACACTATTAGTGTCAGAAATACTATTTCATGGGCGCAGTTATTTTTATTTTGTTAGTTTGTTATTGTTATTTTATTTATTTGTCATCTTTTTGTTAAACTCTGCAGAGACAAGAGATGGCTGAAAGAAATATTTAAAGTGGTCTGCACTGAATGGAGAAGATGAGGAACGAGAACGTGTACATCAGAGAAGACGTCACTGGACGTAAGAAGTATGGGCGCTGACTGCGCTGTATTCTCCTGTATGTTTTGTAGCGCTGTATGTAATGGTTTACAAGTATGTCTCTAACAGTAGGGCTGAAGGGAAGGGGTTAGTTTGAGAATTTGGCAACCGAAAGAATAGGTACACCCCTGCCCCTTGCCACAAAGCACTGAGGGAATGGGACGGGTGGGGGTGGGCAGACACATTCTTTGCACAGGGGCCCTATGCTGTCTGTTTCCGTCCCTGATGGGTCCGCAAATAAAATGTGGACGGCACATGACGTCAGGAGGAAAAATAGGAGAGGAGAAGGTACAGGAGTCTCCACATGTTGCTGTAGAAAACTATGGGAAGGGTCAGCTTTTAGGTTTTTGGAACCTGAAGTGACAGTAATGACAAAATCAAATCTACAGAAAAACAAAGCCCATCTAGCCATCTCTCCTAGGGTTAAAGGGTTTCTGTCACCAGTTTTAACCCTATGAAGTTAGCTGACATTAGCGATGTGCTAATGTCAGCTAAACCTAACTAGCCTATTCTTACTTTTCTCAGTGCCCGCATAAACCTAAAAATCGAACTTTATAATATGCTAATGAGGCTCTAGGAGCAGGGCGCTGTTCCTGCCCTAGAGCCTCCATTCTCCACCTGTCTTCCTCCTCAGGTCTGACAGGCCAGGCAGCGCTGCACCTGTCTGCCAGCCCTGTGCTCGGATGAAATCTCGCGCCGTTCTGAACTCAGCGCAGGCGCGGTGAGGGAAAGACGCTCGTCGGCTGCCAGGTTCCTCACCGCGCCTGCGCTGAGTTCGTAACGGCGCGAGACTACATCCGAGCACAGGGCTGGCAGACAGACGCAAGCGCTGCCTGGCCCTGTCAATCAAGACCTGGAGGGAGGAGACCAAGGTGGGAGAATGGAGGCTCTAGGAGCAGGAACAACGCCCCCCCTGCTCCTAGAGCCTCATTAGCATATTATAAAAGTTCGATTTTTAGGTTTATGCGGGCACTGAGAAAAGTAGGAATAGGCTAGTTAGGTTTAGCTGACATTAGCACATCGCTAATGTCAGCTAACTTCATAGGGTTAAAACTGGTGACAGAAACCCTTTAAGCATCTTAGAAGACTTAATATACAAGAGGTTCTTATGATTTTGAAAATTGGCCCCCTCCAACCAGTGCCTCCATTCTTCTTTATTTCCAACAACTCCTGATTACCCACATCATAGTTTAATTCTGCAGTACAAAAAGTTCTAGAGAAAAAGGCAAATGGATTCAACCAGGGATCCCAAGCATGCTTCTGTGAAAGCACTCCCCCTGGACAATGAATTGGAAGTCAACATCTGGATGTCTCAATATGGGGCCTGAATTAAAATAATGTCTTGAGAGTAGAAAGTGCTTTACTGGGGTACTCTGGTTACAGAGACAAAAAAATAACACAGGATTATATGTCAGATGATGAAGTTTTGAGTGCATTTTGACTCCTCCAGCTTAATTGTGATCTATGACCCGCACCCTGTTTTTACATCCTGGTGCAAAACTCACTCAGAATGTCTGTAGCATCAAGTCTCTGCCTCTACTTCCCCCTTCCAGCTCAAATATCACAGATCCAAGCCTGCTTGAAGCCCTGCTGGCAAACCCCGCTCTAAGACACAGCATCATTGCTGACATCAACGCGAAAAAACGGAACGGACACAGACAAAAAATACATTCGACACAGACAAAAAATACATTCGTGTGCATGAGCCCGAAGTGTTGTTTCCTGTTTAATTGATGATGAAAATTGCAAAGCTATAATGCCCCTTTAAGGGCGTTAGGAGACCAATCAGCTGGATTAACTCCTTCCTTAGGCCTTATTCACACATCCGCAATGTAGTCCGCATGTATTCCGCAATTTTGCGGAATACATGCGGACCCATTGACTGTGAATGGGGCCGGGAACGATGCGGAGAGCACACACTGTGCTCTCCGCATCCGATTTTGCGGAGCGCGCCGCCGATTTTCCGGTCCGCGGCTCCGCAAAAAAAATAGAGCATGTCCTATTCTTGTCCACAATTGCGGACAAGAAGAGGCATTTTCTATGGAGTTCGGGCAATGTGCGGTCCGCAAAAATGCGGAATGCACATTGCCGGTGTGTCCGTGTTTTGCGGATCCGCGGCTCCGTGGATCCGCAAAACACAACGGATGTGTGAATAAGGCCTTAGTTGAAGCTATAATTAAAACTGTTATAGAAGAAATATATCTGCACAGCCAAAGATTAGTAGGAAGTGCCTATTCCTGGGTGGCCTGCACCTTGGCTGGATGGAAAATTCATTAGAGGATATTATTTACCCCAAAAAGGGAGACCTCGAACATTTCTCCATCTTATCAACAAAACGAATCTCGCTCAACTTAACCACTTGAAGACCACAGGTTTATACCCCCCTAGTGACCAGGCCCTTTTTTACAAATCCGCACTACACTACTTTCACCGTTTATTGCTCGGTCATACAACTTACCACCCAAATGAATTTTACCTCCTTTTCTTCTCACTAATAGAGCTTTGATTTGGTGCTATTTCATTCTTGCTGACATTTTTACTTTTTTTGATATTTTACTTTTTTTGGCGAAATTTTTTCAAAAAAATGTCATTTTTCACTTTCTGTTGGAAAATTTGCCAAATAAAACTACATTTCTCTATACATTTTTCACTAAATGTATTGTTCTACATGTCTTTGATAAAAAAATTCTATAAGTGTATATTTATTGGTTTGGGTAAAAGTTATAGCGTTTACAAACTATGGTGCAAAAAGTGAATTTCCGCAATTTGACTTTCTGAGCGCCTGTCCTGTTTCCTGACGTGCTACAATGCCCAGACAGTAGAAACACCCCATAAATGACCTCATTTCGGAAAGTAGACACCCTAAGGTATTTACTGAGGGGCATAGTGAGTTCATGGAAGTTTTTATTTTTGTCACAAGTTAGCGGAAATTGTTTTTTGTTTTTTTCAAAAAATTTAATTTTTCGCTAACTTGTGACAAAAATAAAACTTCCATGAACTCACTATGCCCATCAGCGAATACCTTAGGGTGTCTACTTTCGAATGGGGTCACTTGTGGGTATTTTTACTGCCCTGGCATTTTAGGGCCCCTAAACGTCAGAAGCAGTTTGGAATCAAATGCGTAAAATGTCCTTTGAAATCCTAAAGGTACTCATTGGATTTAGGGCCCCTATGCGATCTTGATGCAAAGTGGCACACATGTGGTCGCCGCACTCAGAAAAGTAGAGCAATGTGTTTGGGGTGTATTTTACATATACTCATGCTGGGTGTGAAAATATCTCTGTAAATGACAACTTTTCCATTTTTTTATACAAAGTTGTCCATTTACAGAGATATTTCTCTCACCCAGCATGGGTATATGTAAAAATACACCCTAAAACACATTGCCCTACTTCTCCTGAGTACGGCGATACCACATGTGTGACACTTTTTGCAGCCAAGGTGCACAAGGGGCCCTAAATCCAATGAATACCATTAGGATTTCACAGGACATTTTTACGCATTTGGATTCCAAACTACTTCTCTCGCTTTAAGGGCCCCTAAAATGCCAGGGCAGTATAAATACCACACAAGTGACCCCATTTCGGAAAGTAGACACCCTAAGGTATTCGCTGAGGGGCATAGTGAGTTCATGGAAGTTTTTATTTTTGGCACAAGTTAGCGGAAATTGATTTTTTTTTTTTTTACAAAGTCTCATATTTCACTAACTTGTGACAAAAATAAACTTTACATGAACTCACCATACCCTCACGGAATACCTTGGGGTGTCTTCTTTCTAAAATGGGGTCACTTGTGGGGTATTTATACTGTCCTGGCATATTAGGGCCCCTAACGTCAGAAGCAGTTTGGAATCCAAATGCGTAAAAATGTCCTGTGAAATCCTAAAGGTACTCATTGGATTTAGGGCCCCTTGCGATCTTGGCTGCAAAAAGTGGCACACATGTGGTATCGCCGTACTCAGGAGAAGTAGGGCAATGTGTTTGTGGTGTATTTTACATATACCCATGCTGGGTGTAAAAATATCTCTGCAAATGACAACTTTTTCCATTTTTTATACAAAGTTGTCCATTTACAGAGATTTTTCTCTCACCCAGCATGGCTACATGTAAAAATACACCCCAAAACACATTGCCCTACTTCTCCTGAGTACGGCAATACCACATGTGTGCCACTTTTTTGCAGTCAAGGTGCGCAAAGGGGCCCAAATTCCAATGAGTTCCTTTAGGATTTCACAGGACATTTTTTACGCATTTGGATTCCAAACTGCTTCTGACGTTTAGGGGCCCCTAATATGCCAGGACAGTATAAATGCCACACAAGTGACCCCATTTCGGAAAGTAGACACCCTAAGGTATTCGCTGAGTGGCATAGTGAGTTCATGGAAGTTTTTATTTTTTGGCACAAGTTAGCGGAAATGGTTTTTTTTTTTTTTTTTTTACAAAGTCTTATATTCCACTAACTTGTGACAAAAATAAACTTTTACATGAACTCACCATACCCCTCACAGAATACCTTGGGGTGTCTTCTTTCTAAAATGGGGTCACTTGTGGGGTATTTATACTGTCCTGGCATATTAGGGGCCCCTAAACGTCAGAAGCAGTTTGGAATCCAAATGCGTAAAAATGTCCTGTGAAATCTAAAGGTACTCATTGAATTTAGGCCCTTTGCATGTTGGATGCAAAAGTGTCACACATGTGGTATCGCCGTACTCAGGAGAAGTAGGGCAATGTGTTTGAGGTGTATTTTACATATACCCATACTGGGTGTGAAAAATATCTCTTTAAATGACAACTTTTTCCATTTTTTTATACAAAGTTGTCCATTTACAGAGATATTTGTCTCACCCAGCATGGGTATATGTAAAATACACCCCAAAACACATTGCCCTACTTCTCCTGAGTACGGCGATACCACATGTGTGCCACTTTTTGCAGCCAAGGTGCGCAAAGGGGCCCTAAATCCAATGAGTACCTTTTAGGAGGGCATTTTTATGCATTTTTCTTCTCTCGCTTTAGGGCCCCTAAAATGCCAGGTCAGTATAAATACCCCACATGTGACCCCATTTTAGAAAGAGGACACCCCAAGGTATTCTGTGAGGGGCATGGCGAGTTCATATTTTTTTTTTTTTTCGCACAAGTCAGCGGAATTTGATTTTTTTTTGTTTTTTCTCACAAAGTCTCCCTTTCCGCTAACTTGTGACAAAAAGTTCAATCTTTCATGGACTCAATATGCTCCTCAGCAAATACCTTGGGGTGTCTTCTTTCCAAAATGGGGTCACATGTGGGGTTTTTGTACTGCCCTGGCATTTGAGGGTCTCCGCAATCATTACACGTATGGCCAGCATTAGGAGTTTCTGCGATTCTCCTTATATTGAGCATACAGGTAATGAGATTTTTTTTCCGTTCAGCCTCTGGGCTGAAAGAAAAAATGAACGGCACAGATTTCCTCATTCGCATCGATTGATGTGGATGAAAAAATCTCTGCCAAAAAATATGCAAGAAGAAAAGGGGCCTGGCGATTGCCAGGACATAGGGGCTCCGCCCAAACATCCATACCCACTTCAGCTCCTATGTCCTGGCAAACGTGATTTCTCCATTCACATCGATCAATCGATCGGTGTGGAGGAAGACATCTTTGCCAGATTTTTGATACAAAGTGTTTGCCAAAGCATATGAACTCCAACACCTCTCCTCAGCTCATATGCCTGGGCAAACGTACCTGTACTGCAGAGGAGAAATCTCGTCTTGCAGCGCCGCAAACACCGACTTCACGTGTCTTCTGACAGCAGCGCAATGCTTCTCTCAGAATGCACATCAGTGCTGCAGCTGGCTCTTTGCTTGATCCACCTAGAAGGTAAAAAAAAAAAAGAAAGAAAAACCAGGCAGCAACGCAATAATTTTATTAACATTAACTTTATAGAACATTAGAAACCGAACGTTAACTTAAACATTTGAAACATAACTTGAACTTTTTGCTTACCTGTGGATTTTTTTTTTACCTTAAGGCCTCATGCACACGGCCGTGAAACTTGGCCGTGCATGGACCGTTAGTATCTCGGCCTGGCAGCCATCTGACAGCAGGAGTGCACGGCGTCACTGGTTGCTATGACGCCGTGCGCTCCTGCTGTCAGATGGATGCCAGGCCAGGATACCACGGTCCATGCACGGCGTGTTCCACGGCCGTGTGCATGAGGCCTTAGAGGATAAACCTCTCCTTCCCCGTGGGACAATGTGCAAAGCACAAATCACCCAGAGCTGTGGCGAAGTACATTATGCACTTTGTCCCAGGTGAAAGGAGAGGTTTGCAGCAGCTCTGTGTGAAAGGGCCCTTGCACACGAGCGTTGCTCACGCATGGTGATCGCAGAGGAGCGCCTGGCCTGACTTCTCCCGCACAGACGGGTCGCATAGCATCATATTGATTTATGATGCTATGTAATCCTTACAGTTCTGGAATGCATTGGATAGCACTGGCAGCAGCAGTATGCCAGTGCTATCCAATGCATTCCAGAACTGTAAGGCTACATAGCATCATAAATCAATATGATGCTATGCGACCCCGTCTGTTTTTGGGAAGTCAGGACGGGCGCTCCTTTGCGATCACCATGCGTGAGCAATGCTCGTGTGCAAGGACCCTAAGACTCTTGTGTGCCTGGCCTGTGTCTTGCAATCCCTATGCTAATAATGTACCTGGGTGTGATACTTATGGAAGCACTCCCTATGCATAGGGCAGGCTGGTCAGGACAGTCAGGACAAAAAACGGTGGTGTCACGCCTTAGTCCACTCCTGCTACAGACACGACATCTTTTTCTTGGGGAACGGTGGCTTGGGGTACCAGGGAAGACACTGGGGAAGTGTCTCTCATGTAGCCGGCTCACTACATCGGGGACTTGGGGCACAGAACCTCCTGGATACAGGAGTTCCGAAATGATCTCTTCCTGGAATTTAAGGAAGGATCCAGGCGCGTACATACAGGGGTCGCAGCATTAGCAGTTGCGACCGGGCCCGGCACTCCAGGGGGCCCGGCCGCCTGTGGACCCCTGCAGTAGCGCTGTACCGGGGCCCTCACTGGGGTGCTAGAATAAGCGCTGACACCATACTGCTGCGGGGCAAGGGAGCGCATAGTTCCCTGCCCTGCCGCCGCTCACCGCTATAGGCTTCAGGCCTAATAGGCCTGAGGCCTATGCGGTAGTGAAATCCCGGCACAGGCGTGCGCGATGACGTCATCACGCACGACCGGGGCCGGGACGCAGCAGCACAGAGAAGTGTGAGCGTCTTCTCTGCAAGCAAGCGCAGGTAAGTATTTAGCTTTTAGGTTTTTTTTATCTCTTTTTTTATTAATTTTTATGTGACAACTTTGGGGGACATGTGGGGGAAAAATTATTATGGAGATAATGGAGGAATTACTTTGTGGGGGCAAATGATTGTGGGGGCAAATTACTATACGGCAGTGGGGGGAACTACAGAGTGAAGGAAACTACAGAGTGGGGAAACTACAGTGTGGGGGCAATGTGGGGAAACTACTGTGTGAGGGGAAGTGTGGGGGCAAATTACTATAGGGGCAGTGTGGGAGAAACTACAGGGTGAAGGAAACTACAGAGTGGGGGAAACTACTGTGTGAGGGGCAATGTGGGGAAACTACTGTGTGAGGGGCAATGTGGGGAAACTACTGTGTGGGGGCAGTGTGGGAGAAACTACTGTGTGGGGGCGGTGTGGGGAAACTACTGTGTGGGGGGCAGTGTGGGGAAACTACTGTGTGGGGAAACTACGGTGTGGGGGCAGTGTTGGGGAAACTACGGTGTGGGGGGACATGTGGGGGCAAATGATTATGGGGGCAAATTACTATATGGGGCAATGTGGGGAAACTACAGTGTGGGGGACATTACTATATGGGGTCAGTGTGGGGGAAACTACTGTGTGGGGGAAATTAGTGTATGGGGGCAGTGTGGGGGAAATGACTGTGTGTGTGTGTGTGGGGGCAAATTACTATGGGGGGCAGTGTGGGGGAAATTACTATATGGAGGCAGCATGGGGGGCGTTGCTATTGGGGAAGCACTGTAGGGGCAATTCTATTATTTTTGGGGACACTATACAGGGATTACTGCCTGGAGCACAATATAGGATGTTTTTAGCGTACAGGGGGTGAAGGCAGGTTAGGGGTGGGGGGCGGCGATGGGGAGGGGGCCCCATGGATCAGTTTCGCACCGGGGCCCCATGGATTGTGTGTACGCCACTGGAAGGATCCCGTTCTCCCAGCCTTACTGTAGAGAACGTAACTGTTATATATGGCCAATTGAATCAAATATACAGACACCTTTTTATACCAGCGTCTGGTGCGTCGGGAAACTAAATATGGAGCCAACATTTGGTCATTGAAGTCCACCCCTCCCATGTGGAGATTATAATCGTGGACTGAGAGGGGCTTTTCAATGACTCCTGTCGCCCGTTCTATTTGGACAGTCGTGTCTGCGTGAATGGTGGACAGAAGGTAAACGTCCCTCTTGTCCCGCCACTTCACCGCGAGCAGTTCTTGGTCACACAAGGCAGCCCTCTCCCCCGTGCAAGTCGGGTATTAATGAGCCGTTGGGGAAGCCCCGCGACTAGGCCAGCGGTGCCACAGCATTGGATTCCGACTAGATGTAAGTGCCGAAAGAGGGCCACACTTGTGTAAAAATTGTCCACGTATAAGTGGTACCCTTGCAGACTAAGGGTGACACCAAGTCCCAGACAATCTTGCCACTGCACCCCAGGTAGTCAGGGCATCCGACCGGCTCCAGTTTTGAGTCTTTTCCCTCATAGACCCTAAAACGATATGTATAGCCTGTGGCCCTTTCACAGAGCTTATACATTTTGACCCCGTACCGGCGCGCTTGCTGGGGATGTACTGTTTGATGCCAAGGCGCCCGGTGAATTGTACGAGGGACTCGTCTATGCAGATGTTCTGACTGGGGGTATACGCATCTGCAAATTTAGATGACAAATGGTCTATGAGGGGCCGAATTTTATGGAGCCGGTCATAAGCAGGGTGGCCTCTTGGATGACAGGTTTCATTGTCGGTGAAATGCATAAAGCGCATGATGACCTCAAACCGTGCCCTGGACATTGCAGCAGAGTACATGGGCATGTAATGTATTGGGTCTTTAGACCAATATGACCGCAATACATTTTTTTAGTTATGCCCATGCTGAGGGTAAGGCCCAAAAATGTTTTAAATTCGGAAACGGTGACTGGTTTCCACCGGAAAGGCTGGGCATAGAAGCTTTCCGGATTGGCGGTTGATATATTGTGTGGCGTATCGGTTGGTTTCTGCCACAACTAAGTCGTAGAGATCCGCGGTGAAGAACAGCTCAAAAATTCAAGGGCCGATCTGAAATTGGCTGTCTCCATGCGAACTCCTGACTGGGCGGTGAAAGGGGGCAATACGGGTGCGGCGGAAGGAGGGATTGCCAATTAGGGTTTGCCAGCACCTCTGGGAGACTAAGGGGTCTACGGGCCTGAGAACGCGGTGGCTGCGACGGGGAGTTAGTGCACGTGCCACCGTACCAGCAACTGCCCTTCTGGTGCTCGCCACTTCACCAGGGAATACGGCAGTGCTGGTAGAAGGTCCAGGATGTGCTGCGCTGCCGGTGTATGCCGCACCATCAAAAAGGTCAGCGCTAGCACCACTCTGCTGCATATGAGGCTCATCACGCGGGATATGCGAAACACTGACATGGGGTCGGGTACGCCTGACCGTAGCAGGGACCTCAACCTCGTCATCTTCGCTAGCGGTTAGAGTGCCACTGCTGTCTACAGGTTCATATTCTGAACCACTGGATTCAGCGGGTGAAGCGTCCCCATCGCTTTCATCCATCACGGCCAGAATCCTGTAGGCCTCTTCAGCGGAATACCCCTTTTTTCCCATTTTGGATTAACTAAATTTAGGGGGTATTCCTCTGAGACTACCCAGGAAAAAGAGCACACCTACCTAGTAAAAGGGAGTGCTTGCGAAGTAACGCTGCGATCGCTAATAAAGATCCAATAACTCAAAAGTGATCTTTTATAGCGGTGCAGCGATTTTACTGTATTTTTGCAGTGATCAGAAAAAAAAAATTCTGTGACTGCGGTGGGCGGACTGAACGCAAGTGTGCGCACAAGATCAGGCCTGATCAGGCGAACAATGCGTTTTTTATAGAGCCTAAAGTGACCCTACTGATATAGATCTGATTGCGATCAGTCTTGATCACTTACAGATACTATATTAGTATTAGTGCTGATAAGCTGACAGTGATGACGCTAATCAGCGACTAATAAGTGACTGTGCGGTGCGGTGGGCTGGGCGCTAACTACCTAACAAGTAGCTAACTACCTGACGGTGATTAGGGACCCTTATAGGGGGTGATCTATGACAGGGGGTGACAGAGGGTGATCAGGGGTTTATATGGGTAATCAGTGGCTACTAAGGGGCTACTAAGGGGTTAATAACTGACAAAGGGGGTATGTAATGTATGTGTGGTGATTTGGTGTACTTACTGAGCTGCTTGTGTCCTCTGGTGGTGGATCCAGCAAAAGGGATCACCAGAGGACCAAGCAGGACTTATATCAGACGCTATTTTGTAAATAGCGTCTGATATCTGATTTTAATAGGTCGATTTAAAAAATTACAGCCTGCCAGCCAATGATCGCGGCTGGCAGGCTGTAGTTTCACTTCTCCTCTGTGCGTCACAGTGAACGCGCGCGCGCGCGTTCATGTGAAATCTCGGGTCTCACGAGATGACGCCGATAGGCGGCAGTGAGACCTGAGAGAGCCGCCGCGCTGACGCCCATCGGCGTTAGCGTGGCGGCAAGTGGTTAAAGGGGATCAGCTGTTTCAGAAGGCAGCAGGCTCCAGTATAGCATCAGAAAGAAAAAAAATGCAGAACCTCTTTAAGCAGGACTTTCAGGCGGTTCAGGCGCCAAGTCTTGCCCAAGGACGTGATGTCATTGTGACTTCTTGTGTCATTACACTGCCTCAGGCTTCAGGGCTAGCGGCCTGAGGCCTATGAGACTGAACAGGCCCAATTGTGGCTGTGATTGCACCCCCATTATGGGTAGCAAGGTGGCGCCCTAGGCGGGCACCTAACCCGTCATCCCAGCCATGCCATTTAGATTTCCGTTCTTATGATCCGTCAGAAGAACAGAAAAATAAAGGAAAAAACGGATCCTGAATTTTGAGCATCAGCTTTTATGAGCTGATTAAATAATTGTGAGATGAGGGATGTATCATAAGCTCATCTTGTCCTCTGTAGAGACAGGGACAAAGATCTCCAACTTTCTTGGCCAAGAAAAAAAGAAGATTAATCTAGTTGAGAAGAGGGGGGGGGGGGTTGGTTTGGGGGATTGGGTTTGGTGATGTACCTGGAAGGACAAATAAATCTCTTCTCCTTGATAAACAGGAGCATCTCAATAAATTGGAATATCATTGAAAAATTAATTTATTGCAGTAATTCAATATAAAAAGCGAAACTCATATTCCACAGGTTTTTTACACACAAAGTAATCTATTTCAAGCATTTATTTATTTTAATGTGGATTATTATGGTTTATAGCTAATGAAAACCCAAAAGTCAGTATCTCAGAAAATTAGAATATTGTGAAAAAGTTAAATATTGTACTCATCATGATGTCACACACGTAATCAGCTAATAAACACAAAACACATGCAAAGATTTCCTAAGCCTTTAAATGGTCCCTCAATCTGGTTCAGTAGCCTACACAATCATGGGGGGAAGACTGGTGACTTGACAGTTGTCCAGAAGACAGGCATTTCTAAAGAAGAGTGCTGTATCCAAGCATATCAATGGAAAGTTGAGTGGAAAAAAAAAGTGTATAAGACAAAGGCGCAACAGGGATACCCTTGAAAGAATTATCAAGAAAAGGCCATTCAAGAATTTGGGGCAGATTCACAATGAGTGGACTGTGGCTGGAGTCAGTGCTTCAAGAGCCAACGCACCCAGACTTATCCAGGACATGGGCTGTAACTGTCGCATTCCTTGTTTCAGGCCGCTCGGGACCCAGAGAGGACATCTGAAGCGTCTTACCTGTGCTAAGGAGACAAAGGACTGGACTGTTGCTCTGTGGTCCAAAGGCCTGTTTTCAGATGAAAGTAAATTCTGCATTTCATTTGAAAATCAAGTTCCCAGAGTCCGAAGGCACCTAAATCAAGTTGCTTGAGGTCCAGTGAGAAGTTTCCACAGTCAGTGATGGTTTGGGGAGCCATGTCATCTGCTGCTGTTGGTCCACTGTGTTATGTCAAGTCCAAAGTCAGCGCAGCCATCTATCAGGAAATTTTATAGCACTTCATGTTTTCCTCTGCTGACAAGCTTTATGGAGATGCGGATTTCATTTTGCAGCAGGACTTGGCACCTGGCCACACTGCCAAAAGTACCAATACCAGTATCACTGTGCCTGACCTAAACCTCATAGAGAACCTATGGGGTACTGTCAAGAGGAAGATATGAGACACCAGACACAACAATGCAGATGAGCTGAAGGCCGCTATTACCCTGGGAACACACCTGAGTGTTTTTCAGCGTGTTCATACGCGCTGAAAAACGCTCAACATGTGAAAAGCCATACATCCCTATGTGCATGGTTCACATGTCGGCGTTTTACAGCGCGGACGACCGCGCTGTAAAACGCCCTACGCGATCGCGTCGGCTGCCGTGACTATTGCGCGGCAGCACGCGCGATCCAACCCATATTCTATTATGGGAGCGCGCATATGATGCGCGCTTCCATAAAACAGCCACTTCGCGGCAGAAGCGCGCGTCATATGCGCGCCCTGGGAACACGCGAAGTGTGTTCCCAGGGTCAAAGCAACCTGGTCTCCCATAACACCTCAGCAGTGCCACAGACTGATCGTCTCTGTGTCACACTTCAGCACTGAGGCAGTAATTCATGCAAAAGAACCCCCGGCCAAGTATTGAGTGCTCTACATACTTTTCAGTAGGCCAACATTTCTGTATTACATTTTTTTTAAATTGGAGCCACGAAGCAGGTAAGTATGCTCCCCTTTACAGGTCCAGGGGGGTTGCCAACCCCCTTCCCATGCACAACCCCTTTATCTCTGACAACTTCCTAATTCACGACCACCTTTTTAACACCGGGAGAAGATTTATCAAACTGGTTTAAAAGAAAACTGGCTTAGTTGCCCATAGCAACCAATCAAATTCCATCTTTCATTTCAAAAGGAGCTGTGAAAAATGAAAGGTGGAACCTGATTGGTTGCTAGGGGCAACTAAGCCAGTTTTCCTTTAAACCAGTTTGATAAATCTCCGTCATTAACCCTTAGATTACTAAGGTCTTTTAGGTATGGAACCACGTTTCTTCATCTCATCATTGGCTGGTATTATACCTTTATAGAGCCAGTGGTCTTTTATTTCAAGTTATTTTCCATTTTATTCCAAGGTGACATTTACTTCTATTAATAAGAAAAAATCTTGTGGCCTTTTCTGGCCACCATCCTGACAAGAAGGGGAAAAAAAAGAATTGTGAGAGAAAAAAAAAACAAATTATAAAAGAAATACCCTCAGAAATTCCATTAGAAGAAGCTCATGCGGTGTCCTTCTCCAGCAATCAGAGCCGTGTCTTCAGGTGGTTAGCCCTGCTGAATAGGTTTGAAGAGGCCTAGCTCCAGGCTTTCCAACAGGTTACTCTATCATAACTATCCCCTCTATTTCCAATCCAAAACCACCGCTGTTCAATTTGACATTTGCCCTGTGTGTTTTCATCACCTTTCTCTCTCTTTTTTTTTCCCCCCCTCCACCAGCAGTTCTGAAAGTCAGTCACTTGGAAGAGACAGGCCCGCTCCACCTGCTCCTCTGACCTCATAATTTGCATGTAATTGCCGTCCAGCAGAGACGCAAATTAACCCTTTCCCGTCGCTCGTAACAAAGCCGCTTTCCGTTGTATATGGCGATGTTTTGATTTGCACAAGTGTCGCCCCTATGTGGAGTGATCGCTCTTTGTTATTTCCAATACAAAGGCTCAAAAAAAACTGTGGCGCCCGGCTTGTACTAACAGCACCATGGCAAATGTCCAAACGAAATGTGGAATTTCATGGTAATTCACTTGTTTACCGTGGTAATTAAGGTCTTTTTTTTTTTTTTTTCTAACCAAAGGAACGCCGGCTGCTGTGGAAAAATCAAGGCTGACAAAGGCATGCTGGGATTTGTAGTGGGAAACCTAGCAATCTTTTATAAAAGATGTTTGTTTTATGTTCTTACTGTTCTATTCGGTGAATTAATCGGTGTTCATTTCTGCATCTTTAAAAACATTTAAAATTAGGAATCCGAAATTGGGTTTTAAATTTTTACTTTTACGCCTGAAAGCAAGTGTAAGAGGAGTAAAAACTACTCTAGTCATCAGGGATGCCCCCCATGCCAAATTCTCAACCTAACCTTCTCCCTCCTAACATTCCATAGAGTACCACATACCTCTTACATCCAGTGACGTCTCCTCTGATGTAGATGTTCTCTTTCCTCGTCTTCTCCTTTCACACAAGACCACCATTATGATTTCTTTCAGCCATGTCTCATCTCTCCAGAGCTTGACAAACAGACTTCTTAGTTTCCTACTTTTCCATCATCCTCCCACCTCCTGCACACCCCATCCTGCCACCCCCCAGTATTGTGTCCGCTGTGCTCCCCAACACTATACTGCAGAAACAGTCCACCTGGAAAAACTAGTACCACACAGATAGTGTCCCCTTCAATAATTATTGGCACACAGTGCCCTAAAAAATAACCGCCCAGCAAATAGTGTTCCTGACACTAATAGTGTAAACATAGAGTCCCCCCCAAAAAAATTGTGTTAATCTGATACTGCTCCCCACAGTAATAGTGCTCCCCAAAGTCCCACCAATAGTAATAATTCTCTTGTCAGAGTGCACTTAATAGTAATAGTGCCCCCAACAGTACTTATGTCCCCACTGTACCCCAGAAGTAATAATACCCCCACGGTGCCCATACTATAGTAATAATGTTCCCCATAGGCCCCCAGTAGTAATAATTCTCCTCATAACGTGTGACAGTTCAAAAATGCTCCTTATAATGTGCACTAGTACATAAAATGCCCCTTATCATGTGCGTCAATACAAAAATTGCTCCTTAGGGCCGTTTCACACGAGCGTGTGCAGTCCGGAAATCACACTTCGTGTGGGACCATGATCCTCAGTTCTGGACACTGCTCGTCTTGCAGGAATGCACAGCATTAGGCTACATGTACACAAACGTTGTTTGTTTCCGCGTCCGTTCCGTTTTATTTTCAGATAGGATGCGGACCCATTCATTTCAATGGGTCCGCAAAAAATGCTGTCCGCATCAGTAGTTTCGTTCTGTAGCCCTGCAAAAAAAATAGATCATGTCCTATTCTTGTCCGTTTTAGGCATTGTTACAATGGATCCACGAAAAAAAACAAAAAAAACGGATGGCATACAGATGTCAACCAATTTTTTTTGCGGATCCGCAATTTGCGGACCCCAAAACACATACAGTGGTGTGCATGTAGCCTTAGGGTACTTTCACACTAGCGGCATAGCTATCCGGCAGGCTGTTCCGGCGGGTGAACAGCCTGCCGGATCCGCCATGCCGCAAGTACCCGTGTGCTGCCGTGCTGCCGCTCCGTCCCCATTGACTATAATGGGGCGGGGGGCGGAGTTACGGCGCAGAACGGCAGTGCACGGCCGGAGATCGCCGGACTAAAAGTACTGCAGGTCAGACTTTTTAGTCCGGCGATCTTTGGCGTACACAGACATGCTGCGCTGTAGCTCCGCCCCCTGCACATTATAGTCAATGGGGACGGAGCGGCAGCACGGTAGCACACGGGTACTTGCGGCATGGCGGATCCAGCAGGCTGTTCACCCGCTGGAACAGCCTGCCGGATAGCTATGCCGCAAATGTGAAAGTACCCTTACACTGATTTATAATGCTATGTGTCTCTGCATGACCTTCCTTCTACAGAATCATACGGACATAAAGCTTTCACTATGATTCTGCAGCAAAATGTAATTACAGAGGCACACAGCATTATAAATCAGTATAATGCCGTGCATTCCTGCCAAACGAGCTGTGTTCAGAGCGGAGGATCAAACTCCCACATGGACCGTGATTTCTGGACTGCACACATTTGTGTGAAAGAGCCCTTATAATGTGTGCCAGTGCAAAAAATGCCAGCTTATAATGTGCGCCAGTACAAAAAAATGCCCCTTATAATTTGTGCCAGTGCAGAAAATGCCCTTTATGTGTGCCAGTACAAAAATAATGACCCCATAATGTGTGCCAGTACAAAAAATGCCCCCGTTGTGTGCCAGTACAAAGAACACCTCCTCTGTGCCCCCAGTAAAAGCAATGTCCCCATAGTGCCCCACAATGTGTGCCAATGCCACTACTGTGTGCCAGTACAAAAAATACCCCCTCTTACTGCCCCCAGTACAGCTAATGTCCCCATAGTGCCCCTACAAAGTGTGCCGGTATAAAATACATCTATATAGTGCCCCCAGTAGATGCCCCCATAGTTCCCCTTTCCCCATAGTGACCCCCATAATCTGGTTCAGAATAAAATTCCCTTATTTAGTTCCCCCAGTAGATGCCCCCATAATTCTCCTTTCCCTCCTTCTCCATTTTGACCAAACATTGTGTGAAATAAAAAACGAAATAAACACATATACTTAGCTCCATGGCGCTTTCAGCGATGCGGTGCACACCTCTACCGGCCTGTGTCCCACACTGTATGCTGCCCGGCTTAGGCAGTGCGATGATAATGACGTCATCACGCCACCTGAGCTGGCCTATGATAGGCTTCAGGCACTAGGCCTGAAGCCTATCAGAAGGAACGGGTCAGGAAGACGTTGCTCCAGTGCCCCGCTGCAGGATTCAGCTGTATCACTGTCCTGGGTCTTTGTAAATGACCCCCAATGATTTTCTGTTCTGGCAGAATCACCCGATGGGGTGTTTGCTCCTTTTACACAGGCCAATTACCGGGAATAAGTGTTTATACAAACCCTCCTACACAGACTGGTGATTTGGCAGATTATCTGGTATAAGGATCTCTAGTTGGGCGAGTGCAGTTTCACTCCTCCAGAGTAACTGCGATCTGTGACCTGCACCGTTTTTACATCCCAGCACAAGACTCACAGGGAGTGTCTGTAGCATCAGGTCTCTGCTTCTCTTTCCCCTCCCAGCTCAAATATCACAGATCCAAGCCTGCTTGAAGCCCTGCTGGGAAACCCCACCCTAAGAAACAGCATTATTGCTGACATCACGTCTATAGGGGAGGGTCCAGGTAAATAAGCAGAACACCACCCTCAGGGTTATTGATGATGTTGTGTTGACAGGACAGAGCCTTACAAGCTATGCCACGTCTCAGATGTAGACGTGATGTCATCAGGACAAAGAACCAAAACAGTGGAAAATGTCATGTGAGCACAATGGAGTGCAGGAAAGTAGAGCATTACAGATAAACCATCACTATTAGTGAGTCATAACGTGTTGTTTTCTGTCAATTGATACTGAAAATTGCAAATCTGAAGGACATCCACAAGAGACCGAAAGCTTGTGGTCATTTACTTTCCCCTGAGGGCCTGCACTACACATAGCATGTAAAATATGGCTGCAGTGTTCCTTACAGGGGTTGTCTCAAAGCTAAAACATATGTGGATAGGTTACAAATATCTGAATGGTATGTGTCTGGTAGAGGTCCCAGCAGTCAATCACAAGAACGGGGGTCCTGTGTGTCCCCCCTAAAAATGGAGCAACGTTCTAGCATGTGTCTGCCGCTCCATTTTTCTACAGAGCGTGGCTATCTCCAATAGTCCCATAGTTAAAAATGGAACGGCAGGGCTCATGCTCAATCACCGTTTCACTCATCAGGATGGGCTCAGGACTCCTATATACAAGACACTTATTTTGAGGATAAAGCTGAGTTCACATCACAGTTTAGCTTTTTATTCTTCTGATCCGTCAGAAGAACTGCAAAAAATGGATCAGTTATTTTAAGCATCAGTTATTTTTGACAAAACAAAATGTCCTGCATGCACTGGTTTTGGTCTGGCTGAAGCTGGCACTTATGCCGGAAAGTGGTCAAATTACCACCGGATCCCATTAGTCAATGGATTCCGGCAGTGCACAGCTGTGTCTGGCTATGCTGGATTTGGTGAACTACTTTCCCCGAATGGCCGGCTGGGTCAGGTAAACACAGATATGAATTAGCCCTCAGGTCCCTTTCGCATATAACCAGTGATCCAGCTCAGTTTCCCTCCAGCGTGGTACTGAAAACACTGAAGCTAGAACTGATCACATGATTTTCTCTGGGATGGCTTATATCCACCCGGTGCAGCAGCGGTGATGCCATATGTCAATTGGTGCCGGATATCAAAATGTGTCAAGCTCTGTTTTTCCGTCTGATGCCATCAGTCCAGGGGCGTAACTATAGGGGGTGTAGAGGTAGCAGTCACTACAGGGACCAGGAGCCTGAGGGGGCCCAAAAAAGAAGACACTAGGGGGGTCGGTGCCATTTCAATTTTTGCTTCAGGCAGCACAAAGGCTATGTGTTTCCCTGCCCCTGGCCACAAAGCACTGAAGGAACGGGGGCCTACGCTGAACTCTTGCACCAGGGCCCATTAACTTTTAACTACGCACCTGTATCAGTCCATGGGCGCCAGACCTGGCACTAAAGTGAACTACACATATACCAATTACGCTCGGCTCTGCACCTGACATTCAGCATGTGCATCCTGCCTTAGTATTGAATGGAATGTCTGAGCTATTTTCAAAGAACACAAATGAAAAATACCAGTAGAAATGACGATATTGAGTTCATCACTGGTAAAAAAAAGAAAAGTGGAGATTTCAAGGGATCAGCATTTTGCATGGACAAACCCTTGAAATGAGCAGACGGTTGACCATTAGAATTAATTAGCCCAATCCTGGATTATCTATATGATGCAGCGTCTGAGAGTGGCCAGGTAGTTACCTGGGGATTGAGTTCTCCAGTTTCCAGGAGGAGTTCTCGCAATGTTACAGCTCTGAGACGGTTGAGTGAATTCCTCTGAAGCAGAAATATAATGTACTTTGGAATTAGAAGGCGCTACAGACACACAAGTTATTATATTACTTCTGCAAGTACTGGCATCCCAGCAGGAATTCATTTGTTGCTGGTGTTGACACGATGCACAATGCTTGTAACATCACACGACTTAGATCAAATCGGTCACTGGAAGCTTAAACCTAGACACGGCCGTGGCAGACATCCCCCGACTGTTGAATGAGTGTTTGCCGCAAGTGAAATAGAGATTTTGGAAATGGACAGAAAATGTAGAGTATAAAATAATATTTAGAAATATTGTGGGCCAAGACTTTGTGTGAACAGGTCTCGACTTAGGCCATTACATTTATACATAATGTCAAATATAATTACTTTCAGCCAGAAGGCCCAGCATGACATTGTTCAGTGCAAATGGAGCTGATGTAATAGATTGGACATCTCTGTTATTGCCTTGTAAAAACCCTTAATTTGTTAAATAAGGAATAAATAGAACCACAATATACGAATAATGAGTCCATCGTGAAAATCACTAGTCAGTGATACCAGTGTGATGTAATCTGCTATGACTGTTCAATGTAATCAATTAGCCACGCTTATTATAAAGATTGATGGACAACATAATTCCGATATCACAGATATCAGGCGCTTTTACATGCATCTTAGGTTTGTCATCTGTCTGCTTGTACAGTAAGAGACGCTATCTCACATACTGCTGTTCCGTTTCCTGCTGCCGAGTTCATATACATCTCAAAAATACTAATACCTACAGAAAAAAACTACATTTGCAAATTCAAATTAAAAAACAAAAAATCTCGTCCCAAAAAATTATAAATAAAATGCAATAATGAATACTACTTTCTTCTTTTTTTTTTTACTCTAGAGTAATGAAAAATACTCTCAAGTTTTTGCTAAACATTTTCCGCACTTTTGAATTTTAGAGCTTTTTAGGTGTTCTTTATGCTGTTAAAATGCCAGTTCCAGATGTTTACTGCTTTTCAAATTTCTCATAGATCTTCAGCACACAGGCATTTTTTGCTTCTGACATTTTTGTTAATTAGGTGGTTTTTGTCCTTCTGACTTATTTTCAAAAAAAACTTTTGGTGTGTTTTTTTTTGGTTTTCATATTACCTCTATAAAGGGAAAAAGGCTAGTGGGCAAACACAGTTTTCAAGTGCCAGAAAAATCCCCACAAATAAACAGTACAAATGCTGGTGGGCAAAAAAAATGTATGTGGTTATTGTGACTTTTTTAGTAATTTTAGTAATTAAAAAGAACCGAATAAAATTTGTGTGAGCAGTGACCCTAAAGGGTTTGTATGGGATTAAAAATCAGGGCTACTTTCTACCAGAAACGGCACAGTCGTTGGGCTGTGCATGGTATTGCAACCCAACCGCATTTTGTCACAAGTTTTATTGCTGCCCTAATTAAGGATATCATATGCTAGTGATTGGTACTCTTAGTAGAACGCTGGAGCTGTTCAATACATGATTTTAGCAAAACGGCTGGATTAATTTAACTTGTTTAAGGTCACTGCCAATTTTGGTACTTAAAGTGTACCTGAGTTTTCACAAAAAAAATATTTGCATAATGGTTGTTCTTTGTACAATCATAACTGTAAAGGAATGTCTTTTTTTAAAGTTTTATTGTTCAGCCATATTAATCCCCGTTTCAGCTGCACAGCGAGATGCATTTCACTAAGAAGGAGGGGGTGTCTCCCTTCTGTTAAATCTGCTAGCACTGTACTGTTGTGACATCCTTTCCCTTACTTCGCTCGATGTTTGTTTTCAGCTCCGAAGCTCACAAAACTTAAAAGGAGGGGAAAATCACACTCAAATACACAGAGGACGCTGCTATAATCTTCAAAAGCAGCGTAGAAGCAGTTCTTTTATCAGGCTTAGGATCACAGCTACCTCTGACACGCCCCCATTTCCTGTGAGCCAGATTGATCTTGAGGTGGACTAGTGGCCATGACTTTTTTTTAGGTGGATGCTGGCAGATTTTTAAATGAAGTGAGTTAGAAAATTGCCATTTACAGCATTCTTCATTAAATGAAATGGTGTGAAAGTACAGTGACTCTTAAGGCCCCTTTCACACGGGCGTGATTTCTGCGCGGGTGCAATGTGTGAGGTGGACGCATTGCACCCGCACTGAATACGGACCCATTCATTTCTATGGGGCTGTGCACATGAGCGGTGATTTTCACGGATCACTTTTGCGTTGCGTGAAAATCGCAGCATGCTCTATATTTTGAATTTTTTTACGCAACGCAGGCCCCATAGAAGTGAATAGGGCTGCGGGAAAATTGCAAGCATACGCAATCAAGTGCGGATGCAGTGCAATTTTCCCGCATGGTTGCTAAGAGACGGGACCCGATCTTTGCTATTATTTTCCCTTATAACATGGTTATAAGGGAAAATAATAGCATTCTCAATAAAGAATGCTTTGTAAAATGTGAATTAAGGGGTTAAAAATAAAAAACTTAACTCACCTTATCCACTTGATCGCGTAGTTGCCGATCTCTTCTGTCTTCTTCAAGCATTAGCTGCCATCTAAAGGACCTGCGGTGATGTCACATCACATGGTCCAATTACATGGTCCATCCACATTTTACTAAGCATTCTGTAGTGAGAATGCTATTATTTTCCCTTATAACCATGTTATAAGGGAAAATAGTAAAATCTAAAGTCCAGGTTTGGGTCTGGGTACCAAACATGCCGATTTTTCCCACGCGCGTGTAAAACGCATTAAAACGCTTTGCACTCGCGCGGGAAATTTGCGCATTTTTCCGCAACGCACCAGCCTCTTATCCGGGCGTCAAACGTGACGCCTGTGTGAAAGAGGCCTAAGGGCTTTTTGTTTTTTTTGCTCTCTGCATTTCAAAAGCGATGCTTTTTTTGTTTTTCCATTGACATAGCCTTATGAGGGCTTGTTTTAACTAATATATCGAGGGCGAAAGTATGAAAAAAAAAACTCCGTAATTCCACCATTGTTTTTTGGAGTTTTGTTTTAATGTTTTTCACTTTGTGGTAATAATAACATTTTTTCCTTTAGGGCAGGTCATCAAAATCAGATCGGTGTGGGGTTCGGCAAAGTGAATAGGGGCTGCGCTGCAGTAACCAGGTGTGGACTCTACACAGTATACAGAGCTGTATAGATCTAGGGCCTGGTTCCAGCAAACTGCTGATCGGCGGGGGCGTTGGAAGCACCATCGCCATCCTACGGATAGGTGATTAATAAATTAAGTGTTAGAGAATCCCTTTAAGTATTGCCTTTTTTTTAGGAAAGATCAACAATATCACATCGTCAAGGGTCCACCACCCCGCACCCCCACCAATCAGCTGTTCAGGAGTAGCTCTGTGGCACTGTTTACTGGACTGAGCTGGTTACTGCAGAGCAGCGGCCATGACATGTATGCAGTGCAGTAACCAGATCCGTCCACTACAAAGAGGAAGGAGCTGTGTGTTCTGGCACCTGTTGGACTCCCCACTGATATAATATTGATGACCTGTCCTAGGCATAGGTCATTAATTGTTAAATCCTGGAGAACCCTTTTAAGTCTTGGAAATACTTTAAAGCTATGTATACCTTCAGGGGGGGCAGTTTTTAGGATTGAATTTTACAAATTTTGGGCTAAAAATAATGTCTTCACTTAGTCTATATTCAAAATATTGAGCAGTTTTATTACAAAGGGTTAACTGTGAATGTACTACACCTTATTTCTACATGACTAAAAGGTCATAAACACTTATGTAAGGCCTCATGCACACGACCGTTGGCGTTTTGCGGTCTGCAAACCACGGATCTGCAAAACACGAAAGCTGCTCCGCGTTCCGCAATTTACGGAACGCGGCCCATTGTAGAAATGCCTATTCTTGTCTGCAAAACGGACAAGAATAGCACATGCTCTATATTTTTTGCGGGGGCACAGAACGGAGCAACGGATGCGGACCGCACACAGAGTGCTGTCCGCATCTTTTGTGGCCCCATTGAAGTGAATGGGTCCGTACCCGAGCAGAAAAATATGCGGCTCGGACGCAGACCACAACAACGGTCGTGTGCATGAGGCCTAAGCCACATTCTTATCAGTAAGACAAGAACTGAGCTATAATGAGTGTTTAGGAGCAGAGATATGGAGCAGTCAGTTGATCTGCCCGACAGAATAAAGTAAAAATTCTAAGCCTGCTACTAGAGAATCTCAAGGCTGTACAGAGAAAGGGGCTCCAAATTTTTAATAAAGACCAATTGAAACATTATTTTTAGATCAAAATGATAAAACGCAATAATAAAAAAAATTGCCTGCCCCAGGTGTACATAACCTAAGTCTTAGAAAGCTCCAGACAACATTGCTGCAACTGCTTACCAAGAGAACAATGTCAGTACTCAGCAAGCAAACAAATATAAGACAATCTTCAAACATTAATGGTTTATTTTCCTTAAAATACATTGAAATGAGTAAATGATGAAATCATAATAGATGATAACATTCCACCTCCAATATGTTCTATACATTCTTCGCCACTGTACAAAGAGTAACAGATGTCCTATGTGCTGCTGTGTCTGTACAGATGTACAATATGTACAGTAACAGTAAGTGTAAAGCTATGTAAAGCAGTCTATTAAAAAAACAAAACAAAACAAAAAAAAAAAGCAAAAACACAAGCCCTCTTTCTGGAAACAAAGATACATTCTATGTGCTGAAACGAAGCAGGTAACCCCCTTCTGTGCAGACAGGTGATTCACCTCTCAGTAAATGAATATATCATAGAAAATGGGACAAGCAGCTCAGATAAACTCACATGCAACTGACCACAGAGATACTGTACTGTACTGTGCTGCACCTTTAAATACTGTGTTGTGTGGCACCCCTTAATCTGCCTGTATTATACGGAGGGTGCGGCTTTGGCTTGAGCAGGAGCCACACCAGGAGATCTAAACTTTGGCAGGTAAAGACCAAATTTGTTCTCTATTCCAGCAAAGGTTGCGGTTGCCAGTCTGTAGCCTCCTATATGATCTGGATGGGCAGGTGGCAGGTTGGAGATTCTCGTCTTTGGAGATGGTTCCGTCCCAGAAGGTTTTCTGCAGGGGGGGAAAAAGGCAAAACTTGTATCAATACACAAGTTGGTAGTGTGCCATCTTATTACAACACTAGAAAAAGAGAGAGGGAGTGTGCAAAAGGAAGGAAGGTGTAAAGAGTCGGCTAGTACGCCGCTAAACAGTCTGCTGAGGCTTGTACGAAGGTGCCGTTCTTGATCCCCACCAGGCCTGATGCTGGATGAATGCAAGGTTTCGGAAGAGAAGAATGACTACTTCAGTTTGCAGCGCTACCTCCAAGATGCAGTCAGGATACAGTATAGACACAGGAAATGTTTTTATTAGTTAATTTGCAACACGTTTCAGGCCCAAATCGGACCCTTCATCAGTCGATTCGGACCAGAAACGCGTTGCAAATTAATAAAAGCATTCCCTGTAACCGTACTGTATCCTGACTGCATCTTGAAGGTAGCGCTGTGAAATGAAGTCGTTCTTCTCTTCTGAACGACTTATCTTATGACAACACTAGACACTGACATACGGCCACCAGTGAGCCATGGGTTACACTACTGTTTATTTTACTGAACGGACTAAGCTCACAAGCCTTATTATGTGGCTCTGAGAGAGGCCGGAGCATGGAACATTTACACATCAGACTTGCTGATTTACTTGGACAGTTCTCAAGGATATTGTGGCCCCGCAGACAACAAGCTTTATCCTTCTTTGGAATACACCATTCATCCACACACAAACACGATCCCAGATTTATGTTCACGGACGTAAGCACCTACAGAAAGTACAAAATATGTTGATTTCACTATGGATGACGTGGGACCGTTAAAGTAGCACTTAATAGGTCATCTTGTTAGACTTTATATTGTTATAGTAGCTACAGGGTTGCAGAACTTACTTAAAGGCTATGGACACATGGAGGCAATTCTTTTATGATTGCACTCTACTAGTTTTGGGCTTAATTATAGATGAACGTTTATGAGCTGTTAGGGGTTCGGAGTTAAAGGGACACTGTCACCTGGATTTCACTTACTGTGCTATTAACATCACCACATCAGTCTCCACGATTTATATTAAAATATACTATTATTTACAGCCCTTTGTCTTTTCATTTGTCTAGAAAATAGCTTTTAAGCATATGCTAATTACCCTGATAAGGAGCCCAAGGGGCTGTACCTCTGGCCGTTTGAGCCCCTGCCGCGCCCAATATCTCGGAGCCCAGCACCGCCCCACTTCTAATTTATTCACTGCTCATCGCCAACTTAATGTGTTTGTTGAGCCGAAATCTCGCGCATTTCCGGGTCGAGCGAAGCTGGCGCATGCGCACTTCGTTCTGTGAGGCCAATGCCAGGACACTGCCCGGGCACTGACATGAGTATCCACGGCGCATGTGGGAGATTTCGGGCACAAAAAACACATTACGCCGGCAATGAGTAGTGAATAAATTAGCAGTGGTTTTAATCTGAGATTTGCTCAGTCAAATTATGTCTTTTTTTCAGACTATGAATTGATATCATTCTGTACAGAAATCCAGACTTGCACAGAGACATGTCTCTCGTCTCATACGTCTAGAGTGAAATCACCCAAGGGCCGGAAAAAGATTCTATATTAAGCACAGACAGGCAGGCGATGTTAGCACTTCAGAGATCGGACTTCTGTCCAGTTATACATAAAAAGCATCATGTATACAAAAGCCCTATAATACTTACATCCCGCCAAAGTCAACATACAGCCATCTCTGCAGAAGTTCATAGGTTACCAGCGTCACACCAAACTGTGGGGAGGATCGAAACACTCGAGCTGCGGAAAGATCACACACAATTCCTCAATATAACAAGGATATAAACCAGTTTATGGACAGGCTGGTCTAGATCTACTCTATTATACAGCACCAGTCTTGTCCATGGGCTGCATCCACTGAAGTCAATCAGACTGAGACGTGACCCATGGACAGGAGTGGCACTATTTCTGGAAACAGAAAAAAAAAGGGACTCTTTTTTATCCAAGAAAGCCTTTTAGTCCTTTCAGTGTCAAATGGTTCATAAAGTCCAACCTCCATCTGCACAGAATATGTGGACACCATCAATATGCAGATATATCAGTTTGGTCTAACCAATCAATAAAAAAAATGGATCCTGGAAGAGAGATTGGCTTCCAAGTGTACTTAACATGGGGTTGTCCTCTACTAGACTGTTGGGTCGAATTATATAAAGGGCTCATTTCTATGTAAGAGCCTAAGCCAGACGCCCAAATTCTTTTGAAGAGCTTTCTCTAAAACTCCCCCAACAGGTCCATGAGTTCTTTCCTTTTATCAAGTCATTCATTTTCCAATTCAGCCATCACTTAGTCATATGTGTTAAGTCAGAAATGGTATATGCACTCCCATATACTTGGGAGAGTTGGGGTACTGTTGTGGGGGCTGTAATGACAGCTCTTATGATTGTCACCCATTTTTTTTCCCAAAATAGTTTGTTAAAAATTAGATTCAGCCATTTCTTGGTTATATGCAACAGATAGGTTAGAAACAAGGTCTAAGTTTTAAAAACTCTGATTTTCAGGGGGGCAATCTCTTAAGTATTGTACCGTACATGACATCAGCATCTATGCAATGCACAGGATTATTCCACAGGCCTTCAACTTCTGACTTTACCCTGGTACTGCAATCTAATACAATATATGCCTTAGGCTACATTCACATGACAGTGAAAGACGGCCGTGTCTAGAACTAATTAAAGTCTACGGGGCTATTCACATGGACATTTTTATTTTTTAGCGGGCAGTGAATAGCAGCTGCCCAAAAAATAGGAAAAGTCCTATTTTTGGCTGTTTTCACAGCCAGACAGACCCCATTGAAATCTATCGGACAGGTTTTAACGGCCGTTAGACAGGAGTGCAGTCGTCTAAAGACTATTAAAAATTGGTACACTAGTGAAAAATAGCCTTTTAGGGGATAATTTTTTTTTTTACTCAACTCATCTACTTACACGCTTCAGTCCTTTCTTGATGCTGAAGGACCTGTGCTTCAAGTCTGATGATATCCCCATGCGCTCCCAGCGATCATGGGTGAAATTAATACTGCTGGGGGGCACTATGGGGGACAATATGTGAGGGCACTGCAAGGGTTGGGATTTAAATTAAAAAAGCCAATGAAAATCATCCATTTGAATGGCCCTTAAAAAACGGATGAAAAACGGCCATTAAAAATGACTAAATGGCCACAACTTGGATGCAAGAGTGGTTGAAGAATGGCCATAAAAAAAACTGACCATTTTTTTTCACTGTCGTGTGAATGTAGCCTTACTGCAAAGAGCTGAAATCTAATTCACCAGACTATTTTTCAGCTGTGATACAAACCTCCGGCTCCTTTCCAGAACGCTCTTGCTCCTTCTTCTTGGAGGACTTTTCTAAAGCAGTCGATAACACCGTCGTATGTCGTTTGACCGGCACGAGCTGCCACTTGCAGTCTCGTCTTGATGACATCAGCAGGGGTTACTAAAGAAGCCGCAGGTACGCCTAACCAAAGTGGAAAGAGAGAAGATTCACTTTAACATTAGAGGATCTCCGATGCCCATCAGACTGAAGAATATTCTACAATATATACGGTATTCTATAAGGACGTTACATGGTACTTGATGGTGAAAAATGCCCAACCGCTGACGAGTCTACAGATCTATGGCACGCTCTTCTGTGACACGATCCATGTGTCTTGAGAGGTTATTCCTTGGATACCAAATTACATGCTTGTTAGGACTGCTCCACACACCAGGCATTAAACAAAGTGTGCTTAATGAATACACAAATTGATTACCACGCTTGTGTCACACACAGAGGAGCTGTGAATAGCTTATCTATAGCAAATCCGTAAGAAGAGAATCCTGATGATGGATCAGTCTATAACGCTTGCCGGGTTTTCTGTTACCTGAATCATGTTCTTCCTTGGAGCATGGGCTGAGTGCCCTCGCTGTACTCACATCTACAGAGGGGGGGTTATTCAGTGCCACTCGGTGGAGCCGGGGAATGCTGCATGGCTAACAGGCAGATGAATAGATTGCTTTACAGAAAAAAGATTTACAATGCCACCTCTATGACTGGTCGACAGGAAGCAGAGCTGCCGCATCCTGCCACCAGCTTGGCCCCGAGCACGAGGTGGCTTTTGCCCCGCTTTGCCTGGAAGTCAGGATGTTGCAGCACTTGAACACAATGTGGTTTATATGAGAGGACAGACCCTTGTCTGCGCCACCTATTTCCCTCGAGTGTCTTCAAACATGTCACATAGACTCCTGGGAAACAGAATGTGACATATGGAAGGGGTATGAGAGGAATGATTTAATTTTCCATGAACTAGCCGAAGAATGAAGGGGGTTACTTTTTATTGGAGAGGAAGAGGAAATTGATATTGGCCTTATGTAATGAAGATACAGGCTGAGCAGTCTATGGTCTTTTAACTATTCTAGGGTATGGCGGAATTCATGTGTTACTGTGTAGCAAAGTGGACCTCCAGCATGTGGCTCCCTAGGGGTTGACAACATTTTACTGAAATTTAGAGTCATGGACCAGCACTGAAACGTGGCCTCTCAATAAACTCTGCACTTTTCATAAAGAAATGTTAATGGATGTTGAAAGTGTTAGATTTGGATAATTTAAATAAATAAGGATTTTAATATGTTAATAAATTATAATGAATTACAATAATGCTAATAAGATAATAAATGACAATAAGGATAATAAAGGATAAGATGTTTTCATAGACTTCTTCCTCCGACTGACATAAGCAGTTTACAAAATTAAAGAAAAATGTGTTACCAAATTTTTTTTATGCCAGTTAAAGCCAGATAGCAGCACATCTCGTTTTTTTCTAATCTATTTCGATTTTCTGGTTGCAGATTTTTTTTAATTCTATTTCCTCAATACGATTATGGGTGCAGCCGACTTGCCTGATCTGTTCTTAACAGCATTTAGAAAGCATTAAGAAAAATTGTTTTACGGCAGCCCCATGGGCCAGAGACACAATGGTCAGGAGCGGACCTCATTGATTTCTATGGGAGAGTTTTCTAGGCATGCTCTGTGACCCGTGCAGAGGTCATCGTACAAGGAAAGAATAGATAAGATTTGACAATCACCTATTGTGAATCTTGTCTTATCTATACACAGAGGTGATATCATTACAGGCAGGACTAGAATGACAGATAAGAAGATAACTGCAGTAAAGTGATCTGTACAGACCAAGAGGTGGCGCCTATTATTAGGCTTAGTGGCCAGTGCAAAAACTGCAGAATTTTATGTTTTTTATTTTTTAAACATCACCAAAAATTCTTTAAAAATATGTTAAACATGAAAATGGTATTTAAACCATAGGTCATTTTCTCATGACATTCTCTTTAATTTAATCCAAAGAAGGAAAAAAGTTCACTGTTCATAGGTTGACTTAAGTGTGACAATTTGAACGTTCAGCCCTAGATCAGGTAATCAGCCGCCTTGTTTTCCCTACCAAAATATTTTCCACCGACCTGAACATCTCAAAAGCTGCTTTTGACAGAAGCGTTGCTACAGATGGACACCCATAATGCTGCGCCAAATCGCAGAACGACATTAAGCTGTTTACACCAGTTATGCTAATGTAATTAGCGCTCATTAAAACAACGACATCATCCGCGGTGAGCATATATTTACTGCTCCTTGGTGGTGACTGATACTGCTTTTGTATAAACGGGCTGATGAGGACAATTTTCATGTTCCTATTAACAAAAACAGAGTTATCTTGCGAAGGGAGGAAAATAAATCTAAAAATAAGGTCTTACCTGCGATAGCACCAGCTGTCAGAAGAGATAACGCTCCTATGTGTCCCTCTTCATCAGTAAATTGAGATTTGCAGTGTGCGTAGACAGGGAAGTAGATGGCAGAGAACGGGATGTCACGCAGGAAGCAGGCTTTGGCACCCTGCAACAAGCATTCAAATCACTTACTTTGGTGGTTTTTTGGTGACTTACATCAATGCCCCAATTTTCCCACAGAAGCCCCATAAATACACTTGAGCATATCTAAAAGTTGGAACAAAAGTTAGGAAACAGCAGCAGATTCACTGCGCTTGGTCCAATACTCCGACGGACGGCACAGGTGAGATGTCTGGCCCTGTCAATCAAGGGGAAGGGGAGAGTGTCTTTAGCAGTGGGTGTTCACGAACAGGTTCTCCGAGGGCCTAAAGGGTTTGTCTCACTTCAGCAAGTGCCATTTATCATGTAGAGAAAGTTTATACAAGACACTTACTAATGTATTGTGATTGCCATATTTCTTCCTTTGCTGGCTACATTAATTTTCCCATCACATTATGCACCGCTTGTTTCCATGATTACGACCATCCTGTAATCCAGCAGTGGTGGCCGTGCTTGAATAATATAGGAAAAAGTGACGGCCACTCTGGTGGCTGGGACCATGGAAGTGCGGATTGTTCATCACTTTTTCCAACATAGTGCAAGCATGACCAACACTGATGGATTGCAGGGAGGTCGTAACAATGAAAACAAGCCGTGTATAATGTGATGGAAAAATGAATGCAGCCAGCAAAGGAGGCAATATGGACAATCACAATACATCAATTTACACCAGCCCCTTGGTTCTCCAGAAGCCTAGTAATTTGTATATTACACAAAACAGATATTTCTCCTGAACTGTGCAATGTAGAAGAATAAACATTGGAATCAGCTGCGTGGACCCTACCCTGCAGTATGGTTTAATAGGGTTGATGATGCTGACAGATACTCTTCAACTATTAACCATGTAGCGATCCTTATCTTGACTCTTAACATTTTCTTGCCATTGTTTACTTAACTCGTTAATTTACTTTTTCAATGGCTCTCATAGGCTTTTGTCACAAGAAATGTGCGTTGTGAACTCCAGCACTGCAATCCGGCGTACATGCTGGCTTTCAGCGAAAGTCGGAATATATGCCGGAAAATGGCTGGATTACCGCTGGATCCCATTCCAGTGAATGTGGATCCGGTGGTATCCGGCTATGCCAGTGCAAATGTGAACCCATCCTTATCACAGCCAAGTTTAGATCTGCTACAACTGTACTGGGGCATTGATGACTGTATTGGGGCATTGATGACCCAATCTATAGTACAGATATGGACATCAAAACTACCCAAGAAAGACCTCGGCTACTTCTTCAAGCAACTCAACTGGCCTTTTTGGCATTGAGTGAGTGCAACTGTGTCCACTTTAAGTTAGACACTGTACAAATGACATCATCTTGGTGACACAATGCCTTTAAAAAGGCGTTTTTATCTTCCCAAAACATACGGATAAAAAGTGGCCTGAGAGAGGACAATTAATTTTAATTCTTCTTTACAGTCTGTTGCATGGATAAACAATCACATAATATATTCTCAATTTTATATCTTTCACGCATCAAAACATAAAAATTTTGGAAATTTTGCAAACAGATTTCATCAAAAATATCCTGATGTTCTGAGTTGACATCTCCTATTCAGATCTATGTGTCTCCATAGTAACAGACAACAAACACACCTTGTGTAGTCTAATCCTGCATTCAAACTCCCTTCAGCATGTGCCCCGTTTCTTCCTCACGTACATACGGTAAATTAACAAAAAGGAGACATATCAAAGAGAATGGCAGGACCGGACTACGCCAGTTTGTAGTCTGTTACCATAGGAGCTGTAGAAACACAATTGTAGTTTTGCTGAAGACTATTTGCCAAGTTGCTTCATTTTAAAAATGAATTTGTGCATCAACAAACGGCTGTAAAGGCTTCTTGTTGGATCTGCTCCTGGCTTTGGCTAAAAAAAAAAAAAATGAATGCAAAACTGCGCTAAAACCTACATGTGTGAATTCAGACAATCCCAGACATAAATCAATCTGCGTTTTTACCCATAAAAAGGTAAAGTAGGAAGCGTCAGGAACTTTTGAGGAACGCTCATATTGTTACATACATGGGTGAATACACAACCACTGCTTTGGCTGCTACATCACTCCTGAAATCTCTCTATAACCTACCGCAGCACAGACGTTCTTCCGCCAAATTATATACATTATTTTGTGACCAAAATTGAGGTCTGGGCATGGGTGATTAACAACCTATACATAGTCATACAATACATCATATATAGGACTCACCTTATAAAGGCCTAAGAAGCCCAGGTCTCTCATTACACTGAGAGCACTGACTCTGGGGCCCGTAGTAATTTCTCCTGCGACCTGTAAGCGAATCTTGACAATCTCCAGCGGGTTTGTGAAAATGACTTGGGAGCCTCCTGCCTGCACACAAATAGACAATTCCGTCAGGTCTTTTACCAGCCGTTGTGGGAGCGGATCTTGGTGTAAGGCGAATGCTGGGATAAACTGATTCCCTCGCCTCCCGTGCCCTCTATAAAGTAGCGAGATAACTAATGACATTACTGAGACCTGTATCATACATTGTGTGCGGATACAGATCCCTTGACTGAGCTCCAGATAAGAATGAAGAAGGATTAATACTCAGTGACTTGAGAAAATTCATAACAATACCCAATGTCTGACTATGTAAGATGAAAAAGGGAAAGTAGCAAGTAGAGAGGTTCGTTTTTAGATTTAATAATCTAGAAAATCTGACCGCCCGGCGCCCATTGTGTCGGAAGTATTAGCTACCAGTACTGTGCAAGGATCATTAATAGACACAGATACAATTGCACAGGCTAGGACACGTTAGAAGGCATCACTGCCAATTGCTGTCTTTTTATACAGTGGCCTATATTTACTAATGTGATTGTGCCCAATTTTGTCGTAAAATGCAACAAAATCTAGCACATTTTTGGAATATAATGTTGCATACCTGCCAACTTTTGAAAATCCCAAAGAGGGACCATACGTGCTATTTTTTTCAGACTAGACTACGTCTCCAACTCCGCCCAAAGCATAATTATGACTCTGTCACAACTGCAGCAATCTGGGGATCGGTTAGCTGAGTATAAGCTTATAGATATTTTAAGGTCCAAATGGCACCAAATAATGAAGTTATGGTCTTTTATATGCTCATTGCTGAGAAAAATGAGCGCCGCCTCTAGGTGTAATGGCAACGCCCCGTTGCTCCTAGAGGCTCATTTGCATATAATAAAACATCATTTTTCTCAGCAGTGCGGGCACATAGGAACATGAGACCAACTCCGATGTCTTCAGCTGCCAAGCGCACATGTAACTGGTCAGCTGGTGTCATAGGGACACATCTGCTGACAGATGCCCTTTAATAGTACAACACCACAGAAAAGATGCCCAGGAGATGCATGAGGCACGCATAACCAGTTCCCGAGCCCCAGACTACTGTGAGCATCACACCAAGCATACACCTAAGATCTATTCACCATCCCTGATTTTTATAAAAGACACTAACATCCAATAATGATGGTATCTGAGCAGATACCGAATGCCAACAGTTTTCCCAGCAATTCCCTAAAAAAGGTTTGCATGCATTTTTCTCAATAGTGGCCCCAAAGCAATAAAAAAATAAATAAAAACAAATCATAATAATAAAAAACCCTGCAAAACCACAGTATGGACATCTGGACTTTATGATAATCACCCGCATTGCTGCATATTGAAATAGAGAATTTTACAAATCAGAGCAGTTCAAAAGTTCATTTCATCTGAAGGACCTTTGGATGCTGCGGCCACCACTACAGAGAAAGAGCTCAATGAAATTAATGACTTTCTGCTTTTTGAAGTCTCATTTCTAGGACAGCTTCCAAGCCGTTACAGTAAGGCAAGATCATAGCTCAACTCAATGCATGGCAGCTTAATATATGAAAAAAATTAAAGACAAAAAAGAAAACCTAAAATAGCACAAAAAATGAAATAAAAAATTAACATGACATTAATAAATCTAAATGCTGTAATGAATATAATTCGAACAGGATAAAATGCACAGAAGTCCACTAAGTCAGTCATCAGTATGCCCTGAGCAGATGAGTAGACCTGTTGTGACCCTTGACCCTCTGGGGTCAGCACGTTGTCCGCAGGTTACTTCTATACACAAGACAGTGATTGTTCTTTGTTTATCTAGATTTTAATTTGACACAACATATATTAAATCCTGAGCACTGCAGTCTCCTGCCTGAACTAAAGTGATGGATTTCATAATGGCAGAACTTTTCAAGGTTGATTTCAAAATTCAATAATATCTTCATACGGTTTCCTTCAGAAGAGCTTTAACTACCAGAAGAGATGCATTTCCTCAGCAATTTTCCTAACTGGTATCCCACCCAACTCTCCAGATTCGCTCAATTTATGAAGTCTAAAGCATTGAAAGGGGATTTAAAAAAGGGAGGGGCTTCGTATGACATCATCTCAATTACATGGAATTATGAGTGATGTCATCCCAGGATAAGGACTTAGAAGCGATGTCATCCCTGGATAAGTCATTCACAATTATGGCTTAAAGTGACCTAGTGACTTAAAGTGGTCCGATATCCAAAACAAGTCTTTACAGGAACATATAATTCTTCATGAGATACAGAGCTACAAGAAGAGATCCTTATGCATTTGAAGTCTGAAGTAGCATCCAGAATATATCTCATATACTGGGGCTAAAGCCTGTGTTACGTCAAATGCAATACAACCCTTACTTTCTGTATGTTTACCAATAAGACAATTCAGATGCTTTCTTAAACCTTTGCATGTATTATAAAATGCAAAGAGGTATCTCCCAGGGAGAGAGAACCATCTCACTAGCGCCACCTTTCGTTACTGGCTCCCTATAAGTAAAAGTCTGACTTTTTGACAAGCCTTCAACATGACGAGAAAACATCAAGCCAAAATCCATCTGCAGACAGCTGTTTCGGGGCTCTTGCCCCTCTCTTTCCCTGGGAGATTCCTCTTTGCATAATATTTTCCCATAGAGCATTGCCATCAAGTCTTTATACTCAACTGGCCTCTTTAAGGAAAGCCAGCACCCTGCCTAAGCTGCATCCATTATAAAATTATTCAAAGCAAAAATATTTTAAAAAAATCACCTGAAATATAAGCCATTAAAGGGGTTTTCCTTGATTTTTTTAAACTGATTATCTATCCTCTGGATAGGTTATTAGTAGTGTTGAGGGAATCGAGCTTCGAATGTTACATCCGAAGTCGCTTCATTCAAAACTTCGGATTAATAATGTACGGAGATTCGTCTCCTAAAATGTATGGCATCCGATGAGCCCAAGTTATTTATTTGAGAAGCACCACGTGACTTTGTTGATTAAGTTCGGTATTTGATTTTTAAAGTGTAAAATCACTTCAAAACTTGAAACAGAATTCTGCTTTGGGTCCTAGGTACCAGTCAGACCCGAAGCAGAGTCCGGTTTCAAGTTTTGAAGTGATTTTACACTTTAAAAATCAAATACCGAACTTATTCAACAAAGTCACGTGGGGCTTCTCAAATAAATAACTTCGGCTCATCGGATGCCATACATTGTAATACCATGCTCATGCACACGTCCGCAAAACACGAATCTGCAAAAAATACGAATGACCTCCATAGTGCATTCCATATTTTGCGGAACGGAACAGCTGGCCCCTAATAGAACAGTCCTAGCCTTGTCCATAATGCGGACAATAATAGGACATGTTCTATTTTTTTGTGGAACGGATATATGCACACGGAATAACTTCCTTTTTTTTGCGGACCTATTGATGAATGGTTCCGCATACGGTCTGCAAAAAAAATAAAAATGAACGGACACGGAAAGAAAATACATGTGCAAAATTCTTTAATCTGAAGTTTTGAACGAAGCAAATTCACTCAACACTAGTCATGAGTATCTGATTGGTGGGGGGGGTCTGACACCCAGGACCCCCGCTGATCAGCTGTTTGAGAAGGCACCGGTGCTTGCAGTATCACTGCGGCCTTCTCAAGCTTTCCCTAGGCCGTGTGGTGTCACTTTTATCGGTCACATGGCGTAAGCGCAGCTTAGCCCCATAAAAGTGAATAGGGCTGAGCTACGATACCAAGCACATCCGCCATACAATGTACAGTGCTGGGGTAAGCTACAAAAAGGCAAGTGCTGGTTTCTTCTCAAACAGCTGATCGGCAGGGGTCCCGGGTATCAGACCCTCACCGATCAGATACTGATGACCTCGGAAAAACCTTTTAATTTGATTTGTTACCCTAATATGTCTCATCTGTGAAGGTGACAACCAATATGACAACCGTCATATCTCCCATAAGGCTGATCACCCAGCTTTCCTATACACCTGAATGACAAACCTGCCATGTTGTGCAGTCACACTTGACTGGACGATGTGGCATAACTAGACTGAAGCTTGGGAAAGTTGGATAAGGAGCTGTATTATTGGTTTATATTAGGTCACCCAGCTTTCCTAGAATCGGATAAAATGCTGTAAAGCTATACATTAAGACTATGGGAGTATTTTTAGCATTTCCCAATCATTGGTAACACACCTTCAGAGGAGTTGACAAATTACACTGTAAACAGTCATTATCCAGAGCATCAATGTGAATAGCAGGAGTCATCTGTTTAACCTCTGTGTCAACTCAATGGGGCAAAACGCCCACAATGAACAATTAAGCAAAGAGAAAAAATAAAAAATAAAAGAATCAGGCACACAAAAAATATGCACACTGATATCCGGCACACCGCACCCTCCGCCACTTTATTGCTGCGGGGTGTATACATCTGACCCTACACATTAGACCTATTGCCCTTTTCAATTTTACCCAAGGCAAATCCTCTAAACATTAGGATGTCCGAAAGCAAGTCAATCTGAGCCTCCTACTTCCAACCCACACATCCCTGTCAATTAACGAGTTTCATTGTTTTGTTTAGCAAAGGTGTCATTCATGATTCTGCCAACAGGGGCAGCAGTGCTACATCCTGGAGGAACTTGTATTACCACTCGCAGTCTCTTCTCCCCAACGTCTGACACGCTTTATTTTTTGCTGAAATGTTTTCATTAATGATTGACATTCAAATTATATATTGACTGTAAAAAAACATAAAAGTTCTTAGAAAGAATAATAATAAACTTTATAGATCCCCAATATATTCAAAAACACTTATATAGTAAGAGTGAACTAATCCGGGATACATTACTCTACAAATTATGTAAATTACCTGTTTACCTAATGGGTGCTGGGCAGTGGGATTTGTGCGGATGGCAGAAAGATGCATTATGCTTTTTTCTATTTCATTTCGGCTCAGTGGGAAGTCAAAAACTATCTAGATAATGCATACGTTACCCACACAACCACTAAACACCTCTTGCCCAATATTAAAAAGCAGATGCACGTGTAAGGTCTCAATTTTACCACCCTGATAGTCCCAAAAGTATCAGAATTTTATTGTGTATGCATTATACATGTATTAGGTATATATTAGTTTCCATATACTACAAGCACTGCTGCTGAACACGTCTCATCTTGTTGATCAAGATGGCATATAACGCAACGCATTTCAGGGCAGTACTACCCACGTATTTATTGCCAAAAGGGCCGTTAAGTAACTGCAGTCCTGAAACGCACTGCTTCTTTTATTGCTAAAGAAGGCATGCAATGCAACGTGTTTCAGGGCTGTGCTACCCACGCGTATATAGCCTAACAAAACGTCTAGTAACACCAGAAACATTGCTTCTTTGAGCACATTCAATGTAATGTGTTTCAGGGCAGTGCTAGCCACATGTGTATATATGTAGCCTAACAAAATGTCCAGTAAGTATAATCCTGAAACGCATCTTTTATCACTAAACTAGTCGATACAATGCAACGCGTTTCAGTGCTGTGCTAGCCACATTTGGATATAGCCTAACAAAATGTCCAGCAAGTACAGTCCTAAAACACATCACTTCTTTTATCACTGAACAAGTTTCGGAGCTGTTCTAGTGCTTTCAGCAGGCAATACACATATGTGGCTAGCACAGCACTGAAACGCGTTGCTTTTTCTTTTTTTTTTTTAAATTCGTAAGGCAGGTATACAATGGATCTCCAGCTTTAGAAACCCAAGTGATACTAGATGGATCAATCAATTATTGGGAGTAAAACTAAACTTCCAATAAATTGATGTATTCTGTACAGGCCACATCTTACTTTAACGATCATTACGTAGGAAAAATATTCTTTACAGATAACATACTACAGCTTTCCTGCTCCCTGAATCCTCGCCTACAGCTTTGTGAGACATTGCTGTGGAGAATTAAATAAGGGAAATGCAGACATAACCCATAAGTGATATACATGTTATGTCTGTACAGTGTTCCTATCTGATAATTCAATTGGGTCTCGGTCACAAGCACAAGAAATCAGATTACAGGGCACCACTTATTTTCTATATATTCTCTGCTAATAATATCAGGACAGATGTCACCATGATGATCTCAAGAACAAAGAGTTGATCAAATCTGTAGAGCTCAATCAACATCACTTCCAGCAATGAATTACATGCACTGTGTGGGTGAAGGGACTTCGTCTGAAGGGGGAAAAAAAAAAAAAATTAAGTGTCTGCAATCCTGAATCCTTCATCATTTTATTACTTAACAGCTTGGATGTGTCAGTTTTTTGAAAGATCCTTAATTTTTAATTCAGGTAAACTAGGAGGCACTCATTTGGTAGACATTTTGCATAATTAATCCAACTACTGAAGATTTGTGTAATTGTTTTTCCTTTTAATCACTCTAACCATTCTCAACAGATAGAAATTATGATTTAACAATCCGTGTGTCATCTCAAATTCTGTATAATAAAAAAAAAACACATAATTAGTGTCTAGGAATAAAAAGGGATTACAGAAGTCAAAGCCAAACATTTTTGTAGCATACACCACAGAAAAATTCTATGCCCCTTCATTGTGTGCTAAATGTGACATGCCGACCTTATTATGTGGGTCAGTACGATCACCGGGATACAAAATTTGTATACTTTTCATTAAGATTTAGTATTAAAAAAAAAAAACTTTGAAAGAAGTAAAACATTTCTTTACCATTTTCTGACACCTATAACTTTATTTTATATGTCTGTTTACAAAGCTGTGAGGGTGTGTTTTTGGCGTGGCGAACTATACTGTTTATTAGAACCATTATTGGGTACTTATGACTTTTTGATCAGTTTTTATTTTAAAAAAAAATAATTTTTTGGGGGGGCGGCAAGGTGACAAAAAAATGGTGAATCACACATTTTTTTCCTGTGTGCAGGAAAAATATTTTAACATTTTAATAGTTTGGAAATGTTCATATGTGTCGATACCTGTTATTTTTATTGTTTATTTTTATGTAAAATTGGAAAAGAGGGGATATTACATTTTTAATATTTTATCTTTAGTTTTTTTATTTATTTTTTACTTTTAAAAGATTTTTAACTATAATTTTTTACCTTTAGGGGACTTGTAAATATGATAGTCTGAAGCTATTGCAGTCTATGAGATTTTGACAGGCTGCCTGCTGAGCTGTGCCTCAGACACAGCTTCACAGGGAGTTTCAGGCCTGGGAACCTTCACAAGGCCCCAGCCTGTCATAGCAACCTATCAGAGCTCTGTAATTTTGCCTCGGGAGCTCCAATCAGAAGACAGAGGGAGCCCTCTCACTGTCTTACCCCACATATGCTGTGGTTACTATTGATAGAAGCATCTGAGGGTTTAAATGATGAGAACGCCAATCGCCATTACTGCTGGCAGGTCTCAGCTGTATTATACAGCTGGTTCCCTCCACGTATGGAGAGAGATCAGCCTGTGAAACTGCAATATACAGCCGCTTAATGCTGATCAGGTACATGGAGGGTTAAAGTTAACCAATCACATTGAACATGTAGTCCAATCTACAGGCAGCATGTTATAGAACAGGATAAGCAGACCGATATATTGTTTTGTGGGAAGAGATCCAGTACAGGTTGTACTATATTCACTCGCACTTCTACTCATTCTTTGTTTAGGAGTCCACTGGGCGGTCCTACTCAGCGATTTACAGCTAGGTCTGTGTGCACTCTTCTCACTCATTGATAGGACCACCCACTAAACTGCTAAGCCCATAATGAGCAGAAATTTGTATGAATAAATTAATAGTTCTCCTGACTCTCTTTAAAGAGACAGGTCCGGTATGGAGACTTACTGGATGTACTCCACGGGAAACGAATATGCCAAGAGGTATCTTTTTACCAAAGCCACTTCCAAGGCATTGCACTAAGCCAGCTAGAATCCTGCTCTGTACTGATGAAGGAAAACCACCACAAAACAGCTGTCTGTCTACGGATGGATATCTGGTTTGGCTATATTCTTTGGTGAAATCCCAAGGCTTGTTGGAAAGCTGGACCTTGACTCATAGGGAGCCACTTCCAATAGGTTTTTGTGAAATGGTTCTCTTTCTTGGTAGATACCTCTTTCCATAGTTCTACTGAATGATTCCCACAAAACGATATATCCATCTGCTCAGCTCCTCTTGCTGTATAACATGCTGGTTGCTGACTCGATTGTATTTCCAAGGTGAAAAGAAAATAGCATGGCAGTCCATACACAGTATTTTTCTACAATAAGTTAATAATAAGAGCAATTATTGTTGTGCTCACCTTACGAGATTGTGCAGTCCATGCTCAATCCTGCTGTAGGCTTGATATCACAACAGACCTAGTTCCACCACGGTTCGGCTCATTCACCGGCGTGGTAATACATTTTTGAAGTCCTTTATTGGATACTACGCCTTACAGTGCCAAACTGGCACCTTCATCAGGTATCAACCCCATACCACGTAGTATCCGATAAAGGATCTCAATACTTTATCTTCATGCACTTTCCTGCACTCAAAGATTCCTGGATTTTTGATGCATTGACTTCATACAATGCATTTCCAACAGGATGGGTTTCTTTGAAAGCTCAAGCCAGATTTGGCTTTAGCATAACTACTGCAGATACCACAGTCCATAAAAACCACTACAGAACTAATATTTATTACCACATACTACAACATACATTTGCTGCTAGGTAATATATTATCTCATGATAATCATTACGAAAAATGGAAATGCCATTTTAAGGTGAAGTATGTGAATTACAGAAAGTCTACCTCTAATTCCTTCTATTCAACCTTTAAAGTGTCTGCAGAGATAACCCTAAGTGTGTGGAAAACACAGTCCTTTCTGTAAATGTCCACAGTACTTTTTTTCCTGATTGCCCCCATGTTCTACACAACAGTATCTCTCATATGGCACTGAATGCAAACCTTGTGCAGTGACAGGTGAAGGCCTAGGTATGCACCAGGCTGCCAGATCCAATCAGAGGAGACTAGAAGCAGCCTCCTTCAGGGACCCTCTAGGGATATGTCTCTGAATTAAAAACCAGTAGGGGTCATTAACCCCAATGCCCTAAGTTCTGGGAGTGGATGGCATTTTTTGTATGTAATCCTAGCTTGTCAGCTTCACTCAAATGGAAGTCATTAGAAATCAAAAGCTTGAAAAAAATGACATCTCTGGGATATTACCAACAACAACAAAAAAAAAGGTAACAAACAAGCAGTGCATTTTTTTTTTTCCTTTTTAGGTACAGGCCTGTACTTCCAAATACCTTAGGCCGCATTGTAAGTGTCAAAATGTTACTTTGCCCAGTAACAGTGTTTCAGGATCTTGTGTTTGAAGATTAAATACAGTAGATATATACAGTATATATATATATATATATATACACACACACACACACACAGACACACATACATATATATAAAAATAAACAAAAAAAATAAAAATCTGTATGTAAACATTAAAATGGAACTCCGTCTTTAATCTAAATCCACACTGCATAAAACATTAGAAAAAAAAATCCTTGGGTGGTGTATGTTTTGTAGAGGTTCAGAAAATGTTCAGAGGTTAACAAAGTGTATTATGTCTACCCACGGTTCATGATCCCCAAGCTAACCACCAGTCAGTTCATATATACCATCAGCAGAAGCACTTATATGGGTTATCCAGGAATTTATATTGATGACCTACACTCAGGATAGGTGGGTCTGTCACCCGGGGATTCCCACCAATCAGCTGTTAGAAGAGGCTGGGTGCAATGTGAGCACTGTGGCCTCTTCCAAGGCCATGTGATGTCACTGTACACATCAATTTAAGTCAATGGGTCTGAACTGCAATACCAAGCACAGCCCCTATACAATATATAACCTGTGCTTGGTAAGCGTTGGAGAGCTCCAGTGAGCGTTGCAACTTCTCAAAACAGCTTAAATGGACCCCTACCGATGGATACGTCAGCAATATATTTTTCACGGATAACCCCTTTAAAGGGGTTGGCCAATATGGAACACTCGCTAGGATACGGTATCAATGTCACCTCGGAGCGGGTTCAAGAGATGGGATCCACACCTATAACCCATCTCCAGAAGTGAAGGAGAGCACACCGCACAAGCGCAACCACCTCTCCTTTCCCCACTATGGGACTGCCAGTAATAGCGGTGTCGTTGCTTGGCTAATTTTGAAACTCCCATGGTGGATAATGGAGAGTGGCCACGCATGCGCAGTGTGCTCTCCTTCACTTCGGGGACTCCGTTCTGGAGATAGGCCTGGATCCCATCTCTTGAACCTGCTCCTAGGTGACATTGATGGCATCTCCTAGCAATATACCATCTGTGTCCTAGATGGGCCATCCCCTTTAATATTTTTCTCCTCTCAATGGTTAAAATGTACATTCATTCTTAATTTCTTTGGATAGGTCATCAATAACAAATCGTGAGGGTCCGACACCTCTACCGAACAGCTGTTTTCAAAAGCAGAAGCTATACAATACATGGAACTGAAAGCCCAAGGTTTCCTACGCTGGCACCTGAAACTACATAGCGGACAGAGCCTTCTGGTCACTGCTTTAAACTGCTGATCAGTGGGTGGGTCGGGCCCTAAGCGATCCTGAGGATAGGTCAGCAATTTCGAAGACCCGGAAAAAAACCACTCTTTGGGCGTTTGCGCACTGAAGTTAAATATTACAAAATAAGCTGTAAACCTATTTATGAATAGACCCATAAAAAAAACAAAAAAAAACAAAAACAAATGTGGTCTGGAAAATAAAATGTTGTATGCATCTATAACATGGTGCCCGTAGATGGCTAAGGTCCCATACTGTATCTCTGCTTCTGATGATTTACGGAGGCATGCAGAAGTTTTTTTTTATCGGGGGGGAATCATGGTATGCTCCGAAGCCTTGCAGAGGCACCATATGGTTGTGCATGCAGAGTGTCTATGGCTCATAGGACTCTGTGTGTAAAAGAAAAAGGAGACGGGAGGCAGTGCCTCATGTGTGGTGCTGTATAGTATTGAGATAGGGTCTTCAAAATAGTTGCGCTTACCCTCTGCTGTTGTGAGGAGTAACAACAGCTATATTTTACTTCGCTGGTATTATCCGACCAGCCTATGGAGTGCCTGCGCTGCTGTCCAGGTTCCTACCCATGCCAGGGATGTGGATGTCGGAATGAAGCGGTCAGTGAGAAGAATAAAAGAAAAGTTAGAACCTCTGTATCGGCGCTGCCGGCAGGGATGGTGACACTGCCGATACAGAGCTTCCAACTTTTCTTTTATTCTTCTCATATGACTGTGCGCCACTGCACAGGGCCCATGCGTGTACCTTTCCGTGTGCTTGAGTTCTGATTGTGGACACAACCACATGCTTCATCATTTATTTATTTTTTCACAGAACCCAACACAATTGCATCACTAAACTAGATACTCACACAGCCGCCAGCCAAAACTTCAGCCAGGAACGGAATTGAACCATCTCGCTGAGTAAACTTATCTCGAACAAAATCATTAACCTACATAAAAAAGAAAAAAAGGGAAATTGTAACATAAGTAAACAACACGATTACATGCACTGAGCACCTCCCGGGCTGCGCTTTCTTCCAGCAGATTATTGGCAGCGCCGCTCCTTTATACAAACAGACATAACAATTTATAATGCCATCTATAAACAAGAGCCACTACCTGATGCAATCTGCCTTTCACACTACTGTAATGGGCTCCGCAGGCCCATCTCGTAGCCAAAGAAATGACGAAACGCCCGACTGGTTTCTTTTTTTTTTTTTTTTGCTTTATATAACAAATGACAGCCAATAAGCAAGCGAATTTAGAGAAATGGGCAAAATTATAGACTGTGGGACACCAAAACTTTGAAGATATATGTCTGCTATTGTCAACTTCAGAGGGATAGCGGAGCCGAAACGCAATTTTGTGATTACATGAACAATGATCCAAGACAAAGAAAGATAGGGTGTTTTATTACAGGATGATTCATGGTCTTAAGGTGCTATTACACCAGCGGATGTCCTACAGATCACGAGAAACGATCCAAGATGTAGCGACTCATTAATGATTAAAATATTGCTTATTATACACAGATAATCGTTCATACTACGGGCGTAACTCGTTCGCTTTTAAATCGTTCCTTGTTATTACATGTAAAGATGGTGGACACATGCTTGGTCAAAAGGCATGTATGAGATTGTTAGCGAGTAGACGACGCCATATTATACGAACGGATCTATTAACGAGCAGCGATTATTTTTTAGCATGCTAAAAGATCACGATGGGCGAGAAACAAGCGTTTTTTTTGCTAGTCTTTGAATCGTTCATGCTTATTACATCACATGATTCTCGTTCACTTTCGCTCGCATGCACGAGAACCTGTACGATATTCGCTCCATGTAATAGGGCCTTTAGTTTGGAATAATTTGACCTTCTTCCAAGTGTAAAATAATGAAGATAAGTAGTCATTGACTACTAAAAGCACATAGTACACCAGCATTTCAAAAGATTTAGTGGCCAAGATTGGATCTGTACATGGAACACATGTCCAGTGGATAAACTATTTTTACTACAAGACGTTCATGATCTTCAGGATTCAAGAGATAGGGGATTTATCAAGACTTGTGTTGTGTATGCGGGTCTTCATTTTTATAGTGCTGGCGAGGGCCAGGAGGTGGAGTAGATTTCTGATATAGTATGCACCAGTTTTCTGGTGCACATTGTGGATTAACCTGGGCTGTGGAGGTCCTGTCCACACTCAATTTTTTTGAAAAGTGTCAAGGGTGTCTATAAAAATTAAAACGTCACAAATTTTATTGCATAATGGGAGTTGTGCAAAAGTTTGAGACATTTCTATGCCTAAAATTAGCATAGAAATGTGATGACTCCCCTTTAGTGTCGTTTCTAAGCTGGTTTAAAATAGGCGGCCCACAGTATGTGGCACTGGAACATGCTCTGCAAATGTCTATACTGTAGATATGTTGGCAACAATAATACTGGGAGATCACTAAAGGATAAGCTTTATCATACTGTACAATCCATTAAAGGAGTTATTCACCCCCAGAGGTCTTTCTGGCAGACCCCTCATAGTGTTAGGACCTGAAGAAGGAATCATACTTACCTGATCCGGCTTCTTTGCTCCCCCGCTACCACTGCAGATCGTTGGTCTCTCAGCGTCAACATCCAGTTTGATGCGGATCATGTGGCCCCTGCAGCTATTGACTGGCCACAATGGTGACGTGTTCCTCATGCATCATGCGACCCAGTGATATGACGCATGGGGGACACATCAACGCTTAGGTCAGTCATTGGCCACAGCTGCCAAGTCACCCTTGTCAAACTGGTCCAGCCATGTTGGGGAGTCTGCTAGAAATGACCCGGGGGGGATGAGATTTTCAAAATCTCGCGTACACAGTGCAGAAAATTTCCATGTACAAATTGACCTGCGCTGTGGTACAGATTTTGGAATTCGCAGTATGTCAATTGTTTGCACAATGCAAATAGTGAGATCTGGGGCAAATCTGCGTCAAAATCTGCAACAAAACCCGCAAGTAACATATGCAGATGTGGTGCAGAAAACTGCATGAAAATCCAGGAGGAAAATCCGCATAAACTATACTGCCGAGTGCATGTACCAAAAGGGTCTCTATGCATGAATGCCCATAACTAGTGCCGATCAACAATATAGGAGCTTGGTTAAAGCGGTTGGCGAGTTTACATTACTAGCTGCACATGTGCTGGAAACAGAATTGCATGCAGCCAGTAATATGCACTATTAAACTATCGGCGCTGATGTCTAATAGCTTAAGATGAATGATTCATATTTACATAAAAACATGGCCGCTGATGGAGGGTCACGTGCATCAGCAGAATCCGTTCACTTAAACAGGGGGTCGACGGTGAACTAGTGCATATGCAATCTGTCCACAGTGTAAGTGAATGTGAACAGTGAAAGTGAACCTGTATTTAAATTATCGGACAACAGCGCCAATAGTTTAAGAAATAGTAAAATAATTGCTTGTTTGTGCCATTCCCAGTAGACATAAAAGCTAGTAATGTAATGTAAACTGGTCAACCCCTTTAACTTTCATTCTTAGGCCCCTTTCACTTGAGCAAGTCTCACGCATCGGACTCACAAGGTGTGTCAGGGAGAGAACCCGTCCTGATCTCCGGAGCACTGCTGGGGTCACATAGCATTATATTGATTTATGATGCTATGTAACCCTTACAGCTCTGGAATGTATTAGATGACACTAAAAGCATTATGTCAGTGTTATCCAATACACGCCAAACCTCTAAGAGTTACATAGCATCATAAACCAACATAATGCTATGCGACCCCGGCAGTGCTCCGGAGGTCAGGACGGGAGCTGCCGCATACTCGCTGCGAGTCCAGAGCGTGACACTCGCTCGTCTGAAAGGGGTCTTACTCGGCAATTTTTGGGAGGCTTTTGAACGAATGATTGTTCTTGTGATTGTTCATTTAAACCGCTCCTCTCATACAGTATATTGTTTGTCTACAGCACACGGGGGATAAGCGGATAACAAATGATCATGCATAAAAATACCATTAACACATCTTCTGTTGGTTGACATGTTTATGGGCAATGGAGTGGATTTCCGGTAAAGAACGTCACGAGTCACCTACCGTCAGTTTAATAGCCTTTTCAGGTGCGACTCCTACAAGCTGTGGTAGCAGACCTGGACAAGAAGTAGAAGAGAAAACATTTTAGCATTGTACATACATAATTGTACATACATAACCGTATACATTTTACTTTTTGATTTCCACAAATTTCCAGCCGCGATACCTTAGATTTCAGGCTTACAGCACAGACCTCTACAGTCATAGATTTGGCTCATTAGAACATAAAGACTGACTTTCACAACATCTATTATCAGAATCCTTCCCTTTCTTAGAGAACATGATGAGTAACATGGGCTATTTGGGGCAAAATACTGGAAGATACAATTCTCTAATATGGAAGAGCCGGTTCACTTGCTGTAAATTCCATAAAGCATCCAATACGTCACTGCAATAATCATTCTGTTTGTGCTGCCAGTGAGAGGCAATTAATCCACTACATAATGCTTCCATGCTGTCGTTCCATAAAATGTAAATATTCACATTCATAGAATATTACAGGCATTGCTCCCCAATACAAAGGAAGCACAATATAAATATAAAAGATGTATTCAAACTGCAAGAAATGTGTTTTTGAATTATGCACAGAGAAAAAGGCAACAACGCTCCATGGATTAATTAACGTGAATAATATTCAATCACAGCTCGATAATATTCAGTCATTTTAGGTTTCAGAAAGGCAAGAAACAGGGAAAATTGTATGTTTTTTTCAGATCGTTGAACAATGCACAAGTCATTAATAGTATCGACAAACTTATTTTCCTAATAAACAGGCTATATTCTACCTAATGAAAATTTAAAGAGACACTCATGGACTCCGGTATCTCAACTGCGCAGTATAATTCTAAACTTTTAAAGGGGGTTTCCTAGACTGGTTAACTGATGACCTATCTTCGTAATAGGTCATCAGTATCTGATCAGTGGGGGTCCGATATCTGGGAATCAGCTGACTTGAGAAGGCACCGGCGCTCCTGTAAGCGCCGCAACCTCCTCGCAGCTTACCAAGCACAGCGCCATATATTGTACAGTAGCTATGCTTGGTATGGCAGCTCATCCAACTCATTTGAATGGGGCCGAGCTGTGACTAGGCCATGTGACCAATGAACGGGATGTCACTGGCCTAGGAAAAGCTGCAAGAAAGCCATGGCGTTTACAGAAGCAACTGATCGTGGGGGTCCAGGGTGTCGGACCTCCACCGATCGATCAGACACGGATGACCTATCCAGAGGATAACAATAATAATCCAGTTTAAATTCCTCACTGCACAAATCCCTTTGAAATTCTGCTATGCCTTACTTTTTTTCTCTAGTTCACAGATACCATCTCACAAGAAACCCCTGCTCTGCCAGGACAAAGTCCTCTCTATCACTCTAATCGCCTTTTCTCTCACACACACACACACACAACTTTTCTTGTGCGACCCCTCTGTTCTTGAACCCTATCTTATATTCTATACGATACCCCCCAGGCGCACACTAAAAACTTATTTCTTCTGACAAGCATAGAACCTGACCTAAGGAGTCCCACAACTGGTATTCCAATATTACCTCCAGCCAAATAGGTCTTGGGGTGTTTACCCTAAACTCTGACCATGTATCTACTCCAAATCCCTTAAGGTAAGTGAGCACTGCTAGGTAAAGCTGGCCGTAAGTATTTAATAGTTATCTATCCAGACTCCCTACTGACTCATTCTTACATGTTCGGTTCAGCCAAGCATGTATGTGTTATTAATGGGGAGAAAGGAGAAAGCTAGGAGGAGAACAAAAGGATTGGGTGAACAAAAAAGTCAGTTTGCCAAATCGGGAGTTCCCCATAACCATTAGATCTGTCAATCATCCACTGACCCTCTTAGTTCAGTGGTCTGTCACTTCTGAGCTGGGAGTCAGTACATGCAAAGTACAAATATGCCAACCCCAACACCTTGTAGCGAAGGAGAGGAGTCTCATGAGGCTTTCTGTCCCCAACCTCTCTTGCCTCCAGATGATGACTGATGGGTTTCTTTTTGGTTGTGCGTAGGAGAGAACCCCGCCAATCATAGTCCGGAGGCGAGCCTTATCGGACCCCTCTCCCTAGCAGCGCGCGCGGGGTTCGGCATGTCAGTACTCTAAACGTACTGACTGCCAGCTCAGAAGTGACATACTGTTGAACTCAGCGGGTCTGTCACTACACTCTGTTGCCATCAGTAAGTACAGGTGACAGGTTCCCTTTAAAATTTGACACCAAAACCCTTCAACAGTTTGAAATACTTAAAAAATGTCTACCAGCGCAGCAAATTCCTAGGTGGCTTATGACAGCACTGCTGCATCTGTCATACCTGGAAAAGACTTTAGTTGTGAGCTAGCTGTAGACAGTACTTCCAAGACCAGCAAAACTTTGGGGCATACACAGCTCTATTACTCTAGCCAAAAGTTACATTTTCTGTTCTTGCCTAGTGGTACAATTTGGCCAATTAGTTAAAAATTTCAATTTTCTTACACACAAAAAAAACAAACCACGTTCCAAAAATTAAGTGATTGGAAAACCACAACCAAGTTCTGCCCAGCATGTAAAATGCAATTCCTTTAATCAAGTCATCGAAACCTGGTAGGTGCAGAACTATTAGACAGTCATGGAAAATAAAACTTACTTGAAAAAGAAGATAACCTACCAAATGACCGAGACAAAATGTAGAAGAAACACTTATTTGTTTTCTATTCAGATAAGAAATTTATAAAATTGCAAAATTTCCCAATTCTCTTTAATCTGTATTTTGCTTCTTATTTTAAGGAAATTTAGGGAAAATTCAAAAGGTAATTTATGTCAAATTGTGCAACAAGATATACTTCTAAATTACACACAATGATCTATATTCATATCTTGATTAAAATGCACATAAATTATAAATATTTCAAGAACACATGTTGGCTCAAAACTTTTTTTTTTTCCCTTAAAGCAAACTTGAAAAATAGTCAGGATGAACTACTCTGGGACCCGACCGATTTCATAGCATGTGTGTTCTAACCTCAGTCTCAACCCCACTGCAGATGTGTGTTAAATAGAAACATTCCTGATGTTGTACCACATGGAGAGCAGTGATTTTCTGCCCAGAGAGCTCCCCTGATTGCTGGTTGTCTTTAAAAGATGCAATTTAAAGTGACAATTATGTAGAATAGCATTGTGTGTACAGCACAGCCATAGGTGGGTGATAAATGATGGCTAATAAATAAGACTAGTAACACAAAGACATCTAACACATACACTTTATCATACAGTTGATCCAGAGCCATGGCTAGGATTTTCTTCACCAGAGACAAATATTCAGTTTGGGGCCCAAGTCCTGTATCCAAGTAGTCTGGTCATGGCAGAATGGCTTGTCGAAACCTCACTCCCCAACCCCAAAAGACATTGAGGACCTAGGCAGGCCATACAAATGACATTCCTTCTGACCCCATTAAATATGGAGCATGCATGTGTTCTCAATAGAGAAAGGGGAGTAAGTATTTGTCAGACCCCCTCTGGTGGCCGCTTATCCCCTTTGGAAACAAAAGCATTGGCATGTGGGGGAAAAAGCTGAGTGGCAAATATACATTGGCTGGCCTACTGGTCTTTCTGAAATCAGTGGATGCTGCCAACCTACATCTGATGTGTTTGGCAACCATTAGGACACATGGCCCACCATTCTTACTCCAAGCTATGACCATGAATAATCAGTCAGGGCAGGAATAAGGAGTTGGCAGGCAAGACGTTTGCCAAAAGCACCAACAGAACTGCCAAGGATATGAGAGTACATCAGACAAATGCATTGTTTACTGCATGCAGCAATCAACTCACCTCTGACCAGCTCTTGGCAATTGTGTATGTGTATCATGCTGTCTCTTTTATTGGAGGATAGCTTTTTTAACTTTTAATGTAGACTTATAAAGATATCTGAATAATAGTGGTAAGAACCTAATCCTGGACAATCCCTTCTCCCAGTGAATTTATATGAAAAAGCTGAGCACTTCCTAAATCTGAAGCCACTGTATCTGTTTTTTTACAACACAAGGGAAACCAAGCAGATGATGGCACGATTGACTGTCCATCAGTAGTGGTAAGGTTTAGGTTTGTAACATCCAACATGTACATGGTGAGACTCTCTTACCTAGAGATATCAAATTTTGGAATACACCACTGAAACCCTACCCTCCCTGAAATACCAGATCCTACATTTCTCCAACTAGAGGACATGTATTTACTTGACCAATTCACAAATTTTGAGCCAACACCCATTACTTGGAATGGGAACTGATCCTCCTATTAAATTCTCCTATAAGGCTTTTTAGTGAAGCAAATAGGTACCCATGGGCTATCCCCATCTCATCCCCTGTATGTTTTAGACCAGTGTTTCTCAAGCTAAGAGACACAAGAGTCCCCTCATTGTTTGTGAGGACCAGGTATGGGGGGAGCATTTATACAAAAGTGCTCATAACCTATACAGTACTTTCTCTGGCTGCATCAGTCTCTGATTTAGCAACATTTCTAGGGCTTTCTAGGGTCAGGATATTGATGGCCTATCTTCAGGATACTGATGGTCTATCCTCATACTAAGTAAGTGGCATGCATGTAGACAGACTGAGAAACAATGAAGGGGCTGCAGCGAGTCTGAGAGTCCCTGCCTATATCCTCCAAGCTTGGTTACTAGGTGGAATTATTTAAAATGTCTTGTCAAATGCCAATCACTGCCTGGGTATATTGCATCTTATTACATTTCATAAGCCATCACCCTCTTAGGGGAACTAATGAATTTTCTCTTTTAGACTATATTTACATTTCTGCAACCATCCAGTGTATCTGAAGGGGCATGCAGAAATCCATAAGCTTGATGCCTGAAGGAGCTCATAGAAATTTCTGCAAGAATTTGTCATATTTATGAAAATACCCTAAAGGGGTTGTGCAAAGTTTCGAAATTTTCCCCTATCCTACTCCCACCAATCCCAAAAATGGAGGGGGGGGGGGGGGCCTGCCCCATCCAGATGGAGTGGCATGTCTAGCATTCATTCTCTATGGGACAGCTGTAAATACGTTAGGGTGTACTGGAAGAGAAAGTCTGAAAGAGAATGAATGGAGAGGCAGGGAATGAATAGATCCCTGGATCCATGTAAGGTACAGGGCTGGTTCTAGCTTTGTTGGAAAGAGATTGTCAAATGCTATATGATGTCTTATATTTACTTTTTACAATAACTATCCAATAACACCTTTAAGGTTGCCACCTTCTTGATATCAACACCCCCCTAACCAATGGACTTGAAGTCATTACTTGAAGGTCATTTTTCAACAAATGATAATACACAATAGTAGACAATTGGATATGGACTGTTCAACTGATATGATGTCCATGCAACCTCAATAAGCTCTTGGCCGAACGCCCATTTCGGCCAACAGTGAGGATGTTCTAACACAGGGGCATTGGACTACTGAAGCCATTCGCCGGCTGTAGCAGTGACCTGCTACAGATGATGACTGGCTCCCAGTGTCAGAACATTATAGCTGGATCACGAAGCAGAGAGAGAGGATACTGGGCAGCATTTGTACAGGAGCGGCGGAGGATCCATGAGACGAGCACTCCTTTTTCATCTTTAAACTGCACCCTCAAACACAGTCCTACATAATTTCTTTACAGTCGAATAGCCCTTTAAAGTTCAGAATATGTGCACTGATATACAATCTTTTTACATTTTAATGAAACTTAGATGTTTCTTAAAGGCTTACTGAATGTAAAGGAATTGCATCCATCTTGTCTGCGGCACAAGAGCATTGCATGGGTCAGGAGAAGATCAGTAAAACTGCCCTTTATGTTAAATACCTAACTTCCCCCCTTAACCCCAGTGATGATTTTTTTTGGGTTCATGCTTTCCCAGGTTTGCAGCCGTAGATACTGTTATTTCCTTCTGATGCTCACATACCTACTGTACGTGGTATCTGTAATATTAAACACCATAAATTATAATAAGCATATACACATCCTCCAGCTGTGCTGCATATGTCTTTCACATAGCATAAAATAAATCATTGACACATTCACAGCCACACAATCATTTCAACTCAAATCATAAAACACCTACAATCTTTGTTAACGAGAATTAAAAAGAATTCTTTTCATAGCAATGAAAATCTTAAGGAACCTCATGTGTACTTGTCACCTACACACTGGGGGGGGGGGGGGAGGTGGGAAATTCAATGGCATTACTTAAGTTGGCCGCAGACAATTGTAGTTGATTGATGAGATCCCACAAGAACATAAAGTTGTTCCCTTGGCCTTAAATGGACATGTTTCTTGTTCTCATCGATCGTTCCTCAATAACCGATTTGATCATGGGATTATCAAACCAGAAGAACATGCATAGTGATGGACAAACAATAGATATCTAGCAATCTATGTCCTTTTAAAGGGTGTTGTGTCACCAAAAGAACTTATCCCCTATCACAGGATAGGTGTTATATCTGATTGGTGAGGGTGCAACCGCTGGGGCCCACATCAATGAGCTACTGGACCGGAGTGAATGCAGCAGCCGTTATGCATGCATACTGCCGCTCCAATGACTCCTATGGGACTGCTGGAGATAGTCAAGCTATGTACCCGGCTTCTCTTTGACAGCCCCATAAAACAGACTGGAGCGTCAGCGCAAATTTATGACCACATCACACTTGTTATTGGTAGGGGTCCCAACGGTTGGACCCCCCACTGAACAGATACATAAGTTCTTATCGTGGGACAACCCCTTTAACAGCAGAAAATATAGAAAGGGGAAAATTGACGTGTTTATTGTCCAGCTTCAAAGAGTTACGCAGTACAACCTTAAAAATGTCTCAACTAAGCCTTTCGAATTAAAGGGGTTGTCCAAGCTATAGATCTTAAAGGACTTTCCTCAGGATAGGTCATCAATATTACTTCAATGGGGGCCCCGACACCCAGCACTCCCACCGATCAGCTACAACGTGTACTGGGCACAGCTCCATTCACAGTGTAGTGGCCGTGCCGGGGTGCTGCAGCTCGGATCCCTTCAAGTGTATAAAGGCAAAGCTGCAGTATGCCGGCACCAGAAACTACACAATGTGTGTGAATGTAGCTGATCTTTATTGCCAGTAACTAAGAGGTACATAGCACAACCTGAAATATGCCTCAACAATTTTAAGATCCCTTTTAAATTAAAGGGCTTCTCCGGGCTATAGATACTGATGACATATCCTCAGGATAGGTCATCAATATCAGACTGTTGGGGTTCTGACATTAATGATCTATCCTGAGGATATGCCATCAATATCTAAAGTCAGGATAAGCTCTTGAAGTATTAAATATGTAAACTCCCATTGGTTTAAAAAAAAAAAAAAAAAAAAGCCAAAAAAATAAGCTGGGGGAAAAAACAAAGCAAAAACATGTGCAGATTCTGTGCCAAACATTGTAGGCATGCTCCTCAGCAAGCAGCACTGTCGGCATTCAGTTGTCAGGACGACGGGGCCAGGAAGCACCAGCCAATCGGAAGTGGCGCTGACATGCTGACATCATCAGTCATGTGACGCCAGACGTGTCATATGACCAAGAAGTGAGAGTGAGACCTATTTAAACAGGCAACCCACTGGCCACAGGTTTCCTGTGATCGGTGTCTTCTTTCAGGGATTTCTCACTAGAGTTTCATCTAATGCTGACTCTCCTGGTATTCTGACCCTGTTTGGACCATGACCTTTGATTCTTGGCTGACCACTTGGATCCTGACGTGTCTTCCGGTTTCCAACTTCTGGCTTGGTATCAATTTTTAATGGTTCTGAGTCGGCTTATATTGTTCTCTCCTGGTTTGACCCAGCTAGTTTGTTCCGCTTATAACTGCACATTGTTGTTGTCACTAGGTTCTTTCTTCTTTACAGGCCCCCGAACTAATTTTGGAAGGGACTGTTGACCAGTTGTGGGATCGTACAAGTAGGTAGGGACAATGGGATGGGTAGTTCAGGGTTCACCGCTCCCTACCATGACAGCTATATTTGTAGGACAAAAAAAAGGCTGTTAAAATGTTCGTTTTACATCGATACTTTTCTGAAAAACGGCTATTAAAAATCGCCTCCTTGACTTGACAGACATTAAAAGGGTTTTCTGATATTTTGATACTGTATCTGATCAGTGCGAGTCCAACACCCAGGACCCCCACTGATCAGCTGTTCGAGAAGGCAATGGCACATAAAAGTGAACGGGGCCGAGCGCGATAACAAGCACAGCCGCTATACAATGTACGGCACTGTGCTAGGTAAGCTTTGAGAAGATCACGGCGCTCACAGGTACGCCGGTGCCTTCTCGGTCCCAGGTGTCAGAATCCCACTGATCAGAGGATAGGTCATCAGTATCAAAATCTCGGAAAACCCCTTTAAGAGAATGGCTGTGCCATAGAAGTTTTTTGTGTGAAAAAAAAAGCCTAAATTAGGTTTCTTAAAAAGAAATAATACAATTGGAAAGTCTATTATACACACATAGGTCGAGCAAAGCTATTAGAGTACTCAGAGTGTAAAATCTGACATAATCTCTCCTTTGAAGAATAGAAGATCAAGGTTTTGAACAATTTACAAACATTTCTCATAAACATTCTCAACAGCTTCAAGACAATTAAATATGTTTGGAGGAGGGGGGGAAGGCTGACAATAACTTCCAGAATACAGATTCTGGATTATGTATAGAAGTCCTGTCTGACTACCTGGGGATTTTAAACCTCCCTCCCTTCGGGTTATCAAATGATGGACAGGGCGTGAGTAGGAGGATGCATTTTGTCATTGTAGCAGGAAAAGCATAAGCCGGATTAGTACTAATGTGGAAGCAGACAATATAGGGTTCAGCAGGGACGGTTATAACCCTTAAATGGTTGTAGTGATTAGAACAAAAATATATAAAGTTACAGTTTCTTTAGGGAGTGAGAACAAAGCTGCCAACAAATAGCGATAGAAAACAGGTTCAGGACGGAACTACTGGACGCTCCATTCAATTCACCACTTCAATAACAAGAGTGTCCTCCAGTCATCAATTCACATGTGTGGCGGTGCTCAGCTGCATAGGTCACAGTCCACATGTATGCATTATATCGAAGAGATGAAACCAGCGGCACTCACCCATGTAGCAAATATCCAAACGTTTATTGTAGAACTTCAAAATACATAAAGCGGGCTTGAAGCGGACAATTCCTCCTCACAGAGATTAGCGGTGACGGCCGTTTCATGCAAGTATTGCACTTCCTCTGGCCACAAGCATGTATTTTTTATGTATTTTGTTTTACAATAAAAGTTTGGATATTTGCTACATGGGCGAGTGCCGCTGGTTTCATCTCTTCGATAAAATGCCAAGCTGCAACCAAAGCAGACAAGTGGCTGGACATGATAGATTGAATACACTCATTTAATGTTTTTATAGATGACAGGGCTGGCGTTACTTGAAAGGAGTGTCCTGCCAGAGGCAAAGAACACTTGCTTCTTACACAGTCAACATGTCCTCGCCACTGAATAGTGTCACGTCACCTAGAGCCTATGCATGCAGATATATTACATATTAACGTTGCCTAGGTCTGTGCTATAATGTCCAAACCCTGATTATCTGGTTGCAATGCCACCTAGCAAGGGTTGGGCTATGTTAAGCAGCAAGTGAACGGTCAGCTCTTGAAGTTGATGTGTTGGTAAGTAAGCAAAACGGGCACGTGTAAAGATAGAATTAACTTTTACAAAGGACATATTGTGAATGCTAGAAGACCGGGTCAGAACATCTCCAAAATGGCAGTTCTTGTGTGGCGGTCCTGGTATACATTGGTTAATACCTACCAAAAGCGGTCAAAGGAAGGATAAACAGTGAACTAGCAACAAGATCAGAGGCGGCCAAGGCTTATTTCGACTGGCGCTGGATGTGCAGAGTTATGTAGAGGTCAGCGCCTCTACATAACTTTGGTGGATACACCTCCAACTATCGGAGTTATTAAGACTGGCATCTAAAACGATGATCTTAGATCTTAAAAAAATGACCCCCATTATGTTTTACATGGTCCTGATTGAAGCTACTGTTTAGAATAGTTTAAATGGTGCCAATGCTATGGAAAGCAATAGTGAGCTTTCTTATTGTATATGAAGAACAGTGGACTCCCACCATGCCTCCCCATTATCACTTTTTTAATAAAAATATCATATGCAAGAATACGTGGCGTTAGCACAGATAATTATCATATTGAGGAGTAGATATAGGTGGTGCTGGTGCCAAATGCTTCTCCTTAAGAAGTCGACATTAATACAAATGGAAAATGAAGTAGTCTGTGCACTGGGTCCCAGGAGCCACCCGCCCCTCTACTATGTACAAATGTGGATAAGGAGACGCCACCCTCCTCAAGGGAAAAAAAAAAAAAAAAAGACACCCTTTAGAGATAAGTTTTCATTAAAGGGCATCTGTCAGCAGATTTGTACCTATCAAACTGGCTGACCAGTTACATGTGCCCTTTTCAGCTGAAGGCATCTGTGTTGGTCCCATGTTAATATGTGCCCGCATTGTTGACAAAAATTATGTTTTAATATATGCAAATGAGCCTCTAGGAGCAAAGGGGGCGTTACCATTACACCTAGAGGATCTGCTCTTTGTGCAACTGCTGCGCCCTCTGCACCTTGATAGGGCCAGGTGTGATGACGTTTTCACTGGCCCTGTCAAAGTACAGAGGATGCAGCAGTTGCACAAAGAGCAGAGCCTCTAGGTGTAATGGTAACGCCCCCGCTGATCCTAGAGGCTCATTTGCATACATAAAAAGATCATTTTTCTCAGCAATGCTGGCACATATGAACATGGGACCAACACAGATGTCTTCAGCAGCCAAGCGCACATGTAACAGGTCAGACAGTTTCATAGGGACAGATCTGCTGACAGATGCCCTTTCAAGATGTAAGATGACCCAATGCATACAGCCGACAGCAAAAATATCAGCGTACATGTATGGCAAGGTCATCAATACTAAAGTGGTGGCATCACACTTCATGTAAAATATTATTGCTTCTATCATGATCAAAGAGAAAGGAAAAAAAAGACCCTTCTCGCACCCTGAAAAAGTCAACTTAAATCAGAGGAAATCAATCTCTCCTGAAAATTGAGCAAGCAACTCAGTGACCCACAGCATTGCACTTTTGCAGCGAAACCTATAGATACATCCATTACATCCTCAGAACCAGGAATCCACAATGAGTAAGTGAAATTGACTTTGTCTAACGGTGAATACTGATTTCCTGGCTTCCATTCACGGAGCATATAAATAACAAATCACTGATATACCAAGGACAGGAGAGGGATGAGCCTTTTTCTTTTTAACATTTACCAAGAGAAAAGCAGCCAATAGATAATGAATTTGCCTCGATTTCCGTCCCCATGTCAGTAATTTAACAGACTTCTGTGTAGGAGAAAGGTACTTATTAGATGCAAGGGGAGTTGAAGAGAATACAAAGAAAGCGATCCTCCCTCCACGGTCTGTGAATCGTTAGAAGAGAACACCCACTGAATATTATGAGGGAGACAAGTCACAAAAAGTGCTATCACACCCCTTCTCATCTCCTGTATGGCAACGTACCCCCTTCCGTACCAGAAGTCTGGAAAGGACAAATCAGAACTTCATTACTGCACCCAATGAATGCTGAAAGGGGCAATGAGAGCAGATATCGTAGGTGGCCATATCTTCAAATGAATGCACTTAATGCCAGGATAATTAGCTTTCTCAATAAACGACTGGCGTTTGCATCCTTCAGATAGTATTCACACCTTTTGAATATAATCCTACAATTCAGGGTGATCCAAAAGTCTACATACAATATATAGAAAAGAAAAGGGTCTCTTTGTTGATGCACTACAACTATGGAGCCCCAACGATATTACCACAGGGAAACCATAAAAAATGTTTCCACTCTTGGAGAACCCCATATATCATTCCTGTTTCCAGAGCGGTGGCTTCAAGAAACCAAACTTTTCACTTGGACTCGATTTTTCCCTGCTCCAACCACCAAAAACGGACTCCGAAGTCCTCCTAGATATCATTGTTTCTGGGGCCTTTGACTGATAGAAAGTAAAATGTATGAGTGAAATTTCTTTACTTTACTAAATTCATGTTAAAGTAAATTTTGTATAAATTATGCAATTTTTTTTTACTTTTAAGAGTTGGAGTCGTTACTTTTCTACAGAATGTGACTCCACCTAACATTGGCATCCTTATAATTCTCATCCAATGCTATGACTTGGCTCAGATACTTTTACTGCCTTGCAAATGATCTATGAGCAGTCTGCTTAGCCTTAACGATCAGAGAATTGACTTTACGCGTTCGAAATTCATCCCGAATTTCCCAAAAAGTTCTGATACAAACCCAATTTTTTGTGATTCGTTCCGGGCGGAGAGAGAGAGATAGAGACAGACAGACAGAGATGTTCTCTCTCTTACAGTGACAGGTCTTGATGTTGTTGTGTTCTGGAAACCCTAGATTGGGGTCCAAGAAACTCTATGGTTCCTGTGAACCCTGGTTTGGAAACACTACTCTACATGGCAGCCACTGTTTTGTAAAATAATGGCACGATCATAATTGCAAATTTGCTGTTTTAGGCAATTTCCTTTTTGATCTTTCCTGGTACATCACAACCTTCAAGTGCCTGCCCAAGTAGATCTCAAGAAGTTAAGATCTATGGATTGGAGGCCTTCCCATGTCTTACTTTGCAGAGAGAAATTTGAACTGGCTGTTCATTTCTTCTACGGCAGTCCCTTGAGTTGTATATTGTAGGATTATATATTTGGGCCAGTGTAAAGATACAGTATATACAGAATTCCTGCAATTGTCTTATTCTTCTGGATGGGACCTGTAGAACCCATTGTGTGTCCTGCCAAAACAACCCTACTGAAATTTGTGGAATGGAGTTTCAGTAACAAGTCCGATGCGTGTCAATGTCCACCTATACTGTTTGTTATGTCCAGATGTCCTATTGGACCAACAGAAACGAGAGGAGGCAATTTACTCAACGTATATGATGAAATAGATGTACCTATATAGAATTTTTTATTTTACTTAGATTGCATTACAGTACCCCATTAACCTGGTATAATATATTCACATATGTTTAATTTTATAGCAACCCGAATATAAAAATAGCTTAATAAAACAACAACAAAAAACACTTAAAAGTAAAGCGCTTACAATGGAGATTTAAAGTCAATGCCAATTATTACCATTGTCACTAATATTATCCAACAGTATTAAAGCTTATGAAACTAAATGAGACCTTCTATTCATCATCCCCAATTTCACCCAATACATTCAGATCTGAATGCACGAGGTTACATAGAGCTCTGCAGCTTTTCAATCCTCCCACGCCATCCATTACCGCTGCTCTGTGGAACACAGCCGGTGTAGTCTGCCCTCTTTTGTCATCCCCACAACAGCCAATGATGCAGGGAGTAATAATGAATGTTTCCTTTAAAATGCACCTCAAGAGATATGCGCTCTACACTCCAATCATTTCTATATATAGTGAATATTATACAACATTTCAAAAGGCAGTTTCATGCATTTGTGAAGAACACTGACCTTAAAAAGGGCAACTTTCAGGAGAATCACTTCAACGACATAAAAAGATGTTGCGCCTTGCCAAGTTTTAGCTGCCATTAAAGGGGTTGTCCAGCCTTTACTAAACGATGGCCTATCTACATCCCCTAATGGGGGGTACCAACAGCCAAAATGTTATCCTTTATAGTGGCTTCTCTCCAATTCAGCTGAATGGGATGAACAGCTCTAATTACACTGCACGACCACTACAAAGTAGACAGTGTGCAGGTAAACTCTGAGCAGGATGTAGCGCTCACACGGTGCTGCAGCCCCTTGAAATATCTGATCGACGGTGGTGCCGAGATTTGTACCCCCACTGATCGGACATTGATGACCTATCCTGAGGATAGGTCATTAATATCATGAAACTTGACAACCCCTTAAAGCAGGGAATTTGGAGCTATGCAATAAGTAACTCCAACCCTGATACAGATACATTATGCCATTATTCAGCACTGAATTTTGGTCCTATATACAGTACATAAAGTGTGCCTTTAACATGATATGGACACTGCCACAGAATGACTGTAGTGGAGGTATAGATGCCTAAAAAAAAAAAAATTAACATTAGACTGTGGATTGACTATACAAGACATACCTCTATAAAGTCCAAAAAAGCCCTCAAAGCGCAATACTTTCTTGAAGCAGTCAAAACTGTTTTTATACATCAGTTCTCCAACAAAGGAGGATCGTTGGTTCTGCATCCGAGTCTTCACAAGGTCAATAGGGTAGACCGCTGTCGCTCCCACCGCTGGAAATATGATGAAAAAAAAATACGTTATATTCAATGGCGATATGCGTAGGTAGCAATTCCGTATACTGTTATAGCAACTGAAGAACTATGATAATGATCTGCAGGGCACAGGCAAATTTAATATGGGTATATTAATGCTTTCTACAATCTACAACAAAGCAGTCTATAGAACCATAGCGAACATCTGTATGCGTATGCTTTCATTGAAGGAGTTGTCCCACGAAAAATATTCTATATTTTTTAAACCAGTACCTGATCTGAATACATGGACACTGAAATTACATGCAATTAAAAAGTTACTATAGTCAATAGGCTATTTAATAAAATGAATCCCTATCGCGCCACCTGCTGTTTGTTCTTTTCCTTATTTCTCTGTCCGCCTTGCTAAGGTGGTCGCACATGCTCAGTTCCATCCTTCAAGTATCACCAGCTGATCCTTCTGTTAGAAGCTCTGACCGGTACAGGTAGAGAGCTACAGCAGAAAGGACATGCCTTGTGAAAGAACACACCTGACACAGACGTTCCTGTGACAAGTGGAAGGCGATCGGTGAGACTGGGAACACGTGGTTTGATCTGACATGTTTTCCATTTGGATCAAACGACGTCTGTGTTGTTTCCGGTGCTTGCCTCACCTTCTTTCCCCAGGTGTGGCTATTATTGTCATTTAACTTTCTCCATTTATTGTTATTTCTCCCACTATGCTATGTGGTTTATAGCTTCAGTTTTGGATAGCTGGTGTGTGGATCTCAGCTGAGTTTCTGGTGCTGCCATAGCCACTTGAAGTTAAGTGTTTTCTTTCTCTTTTGTATTTTGTTTGGGTTAATTTGTGTGTTGATTTCCCGGTCATTAAGGCCTGTTTGTCCTTCCTTTTGGAGGAACAGGTTGTCCAGGGTCCTATAGGGTGAGTTAGGACATTAGGTATTCCTGTGTATGAACTCACCTACCCCTGGGGTCTGTTCATACTGATAGTTAGTCAGGACTTTGATTAGGGTTTTACTAGGAGGTGTCCATCTCCTTTCCCTAGTTTCCAGGCCTTATTCCCTCACCCCTTTCCCTCCTATGTTGAGTGTGTCGTTTCCCTCCCACACCCGAATGTAATAACACCCCTACAAAAGGACATGCTTTCCCCTGAAAAAGGACACACCCCTGAACTTCCAGCTTCAAATAAATCTAGCAAATAAAAAAATGAATGTGGGGGATCTCTGGATCCATGTGAGGTACGGGGCTGGTTCTAGGTTTGTTAGAAAGAGATCGTCATGTACTATATGATCTTCATTCTTTACATTAAGCATGGGATAACCCATTTAAGGCCTTGTCCCGTTAACGAGAAAAAAAAAAAAGTGGCATAATACAGTGGATGCTGTGTTATGCTTCTTACTCCCCAAAAATCAATGATCTGTATACTTCTGAACATGATACCTTAGAGTATGGGCACACATTGCAGCATCTGCCCACTCATGCAATGATTTTGAAGGTAATATCTCACTTTTATTTGCCTTTGCAAATGATAATAGAGTATTTTACATTATCTAAAATAATACAGGTCCATTTATGGATAGTCTCCAGTGAAAGGTGAAGATACAATGTGCCACAAGACTGAAATAATGTAATAGTCTATTATAGGGCCTTTAAGAAGAAGCCTCACTTTACTTTGCTCACAGACTATGGCAATTATCACCCCACTGTCATACTGTTTTCATAAGCTTGTGTATTAAAACAAGTTTATGGAATTTAGATGGTATATTTAATAGGAAACAACTTCTTTCATTCATTTTCACGAGACAGGATAATATAAAATTTAATTTTTAATTCACATTTAATTAAATTTCATTTAATTTTGCCTTCCTTTTAATTGTCTAAAGTTTCCATGTTCCTCTCCTCTTTCATCTATGGTTTTTATTTGCTTCTACGTCTGCCTTTGCACATAATTAAACTGAGCGAAGGGTACAGTATCCGGAAGTACTATGTTATTATGGAAGTCCTACTCTCAAGACTGTCTGGAGCCGGAGGTGGCACTGCCCGTACTGACGGGGGCCGTGTGATCATGGCAAAAAAACAAACAAAAAAACATCCCGTTTGTGCTCTATTGAACAATGCAAGGCACCTTCGCAGATCTGTGCTTCTCCGCAGAGATTATGTTACATTAACCCAAGCATGCAGACATATCACTCACCTCCAGCAATTGAGCCCAATGTGAATCTGTAGGCAGACTCGGCAACCTGGAGCCAGATGGGCCTACCTATGTCACTGTAGGATTGCTATGGGAGAGAAAATGGATGAGTTTATGGAAAAATGCACAAAATTCAACATTTTCTGGTGCAGAAAATCACGTGAGCAGTGAATTTAGTTACAGTTTAGTCTTAATATGCAAGGAGGACTTTTGCAGAAAATTATTATCTGCTGCCTGGTAACATGGTACATAGTGAGAAATTAAAGGTGTATTCCGCTTGTGTCAAGTCTTTCCCTATAAACAGTATAGTGTATAATTATTAGATCAGTAGGGGTTCTACTGCTGGGACCCCCACTGATCCCACTATACACCTCGGGGGGACCCTGAAATAAACAGACAGTTTGCACATGCACAATGCACTCCATTCATTTCTATGGACAGCCGGGAACCAGGGGTGCACCACCTATGAGACCAGGTGAGGCGATCGTCTAAGGCAGCACCAGGTAGGGGCAGCGGAAGGGCCACAGGCAATGAGCGCTTTCATTGTGAAAACGCTTATCTCTACATATTCAACTGTATTGCTGTACTCAGGACAGCAATACAGTTGAATGCTGTGACAGCAGTGATGTCTCCCTGGTCCACTGTTTCCTCTAATAGGCTTTAGTCCAAGTTTCTGTAGCCTATCAGAGGCCGGCGTCATCATTATCGCGCTGTCTGAGACGGGCGTTTCAGTTTTCACTTAAGGCAGCAGAAAGGCTCGGTGCACCCCTGCCGTGAACTGCCGTACACATTACCTGGTGTCCACTGAAATCAATGATGCATGGACGAGATAAATTATTTTTACTTAGTACTAATTCTATTAATTCTCTACCTCGGCTGATTGGTGGAGTCTTATTGGTGGTGCCTATTTTGCCAGTAAAACCAATAAATAAATTACAGAAATTAGTTTTAGGACATTTAGAATATTTTCAAATGAAGTTGTATAAAACGTTATTGATCCTTTAATGCAATAAAGGTTTAGTATAAGAATTCTCAAAGGGCGGGGAGGGGGAACGGTTGTCCATTTCCAAAATAACTGAAAAAACATCCGCCCCCTTGTTTTATACAGGTCCGTCATTGTTCATTGACAAATACTTGCAGAGGAATGCATATTAAAAGGAGGGGACGGAATTTCAGAATATATTAATATATCCTTATTAATTCTCACATCAAACATGAAGTATAGAAAGCGAAGGGTAACGGCTGCGCTTTAAATCAATGTGATCTGAGCGATGACAGCTCCTTTACATGTGCCCCAGTAGTTTTATCGGTCCGAGTCAAGCCTGAAGAGTTCAGCTGTAAGGGAGTTCACCCAATACGGACATGCTGCCATCAGCAGAGCTCTACCCTGGCAAAGCTCGCCCCAGCACTTGCTAACTAACAAAGATAATTGCAAAAGTTCAAAAGGCCATGTCTAATTATGTTTTCAGAGAGGGATTAAAACCTGCCCTCCTGATGATAGCTGCAGAGTAGCAGTGTCACTAGCCCTTTGTTGCACGTTTTTCGTAATATGTTTAACCTCTCACTATACGCACAAGAACACCCGCTAGAAAAGCCACCAAGATCTATATCTAGATGGTTTATCCGTGTAATTGAGGCTTCTAGCATCAGCACGCAACATATAATCCGAAGGAGAATTTTAACAAAAAGTGGAGTCAACGTTATGAATATTGGCTGGGTATTTGCACAGGGGGCCACTTTTTGCTAACAGGTTCACATGAGACAGATACATTATAGGGGTAATTTATTAAACGGAATATTAGGCGTATTTTAGGTGGAGATGGTGGCGCAAATGGTGGGCACGGCAAAGGCGGGCCGGCAGGCCCGTCTGATTTACCATTTTCTACATCTACACATTTTTAGGAGTAGAACAGGGTCTAAATGTAAGACAGCTAGGAGGCTGTCTTACATTTAGAACTGGCAGGGAATCTGCCGAAGTTATGAAGAGACCGGCGCCTCTTTATAACTTCGGTGGAACCACCGCCAGCTTAGGGTTTTATTAAGTCTAAAACACTGGTCTTAATAATGGTGCCCCTATGGGTTTTATGTCTGGATTTTGTGAGCGGAAAGTCTGCAGCATATTACAATAGTAGCAAAGCGGGTGAAATTTTACCAAATCAAGTCATTGCCAGAAAAATTTCCAGGGGAATCGGTGAGGAAATGGTCTTGTAGTGTAGCATCTGCATCCACAGCATGTCAATTTATGTTGCGGATTTTGCAATCCATAGGGTGAAATTTGCGCTGTGTATTTTTTTTAACTCAATTGGATGTACCCTAAAGGGCAAATTCACATGAAGCAGATTTGTTGCAACAATTTCTGAGGCTGAAAATCAGTCCCATTCATTCAAGCTAAAATTCAGACAAATGGGATGGTCAGAGACATTTCTGCAACAAATCTACCATGCGTGAATTCACCTTTATGCTAGCTTAAGTTTTTTTGGGATGTTTTTAGAGGAGTTTGTTTTGCACCTTCTCTTTTTATACAGTCTGCAGCGAAGTCTGAAATTTACTACAAAGCATTCTTTTTGTGTTGCATTTGTGTTTTTAGCATTTTTGACAAAACACTGCATGTTCTAGGTATCGGGCTTTTTGAACTGTTTTCCCCTCAGGAATCTCTATAGGAGTTGAAAAAAATTTATTTTTAAAGTGTGGACAATGGGATGGCATGTGTGAAACTTCACGAAATTCATGAAATTAAAAAAATTGTTGTAAAAAAAAAAGTTAAAAATTTTGGCCACTCCGAATTAAACTGCAACTTTTCTCCCCTTTCTGACACTGATGCTGTTTTTGTACAAAAAAAAAAAAAAAATTGGGCACAGCATGGATGGGAGAGTGCTTTTTCCTCCATGGCCCAACACATTTACCCATCTGTGCACTGGGCACTAATGCAAACATTTGTAAATGGGACCCTCCATCTTTCATAGGCCACCAATTCTGAATGACAATCTAATGTGTTTGGGGCTATGCTACTGTCCCGCCCCCATGCCAGATGTTGGTGGAAAGAAGGACTTGGGATGGGCATTTGGCCAACAATCTACCCATAAATATATGGAGGTACTACTCTTTTCAGCAACCCACTCTTTATTACGTCTGCTTCTTTCTCATTTGGGCTATAGTATTCCTTGTAGTATTTTTTAAGAGGAGAGGAGCTAAAGCCAGCCATCCTATGCTAGGCAAGACTGCCTCCTGAGTCATGGCTGCCCAGCAGAGGTGATCCGAGAAGGCAGACATGCCGGCTTCTTTATCTCCAAGGAGGATTCCCAGTCTTAGGCACACCTGTATCTATATCCCTTCCAAAGACAATTCCCTTCCCTTGTAAGCTTCTTCCAGTCGCACAGAAACCGGAGGATTATGCCCTGCCTTGTCTGAAATCATTTTCTTGGCTAAAACATCTAGGCTGGTAAATACTCTAATTTTCTTTGAAGGATATGTCTCCTGTTCATTTTAATAGTAGCAGATAAGACACAATATTTAGTTTGCCGAATTTTGGATGTAGATCCGTGGAGCCTGGGGACTTCTAAAAACAGCAAAAAATCATAATGGAAAGCATCTGTAAAGAGGTCACATAAGGAAATACATAAAGATGGCAGGTGACTTACATCAATGAAGAAATTGCAGAAATTTATCTCTCTTGATTACAAACCAGTCATCTTTGATATAGTGCTGGCTGTATGAAGTCAAATCTTGACATCTGATCAAAATAACCCACCACGATGATGCACCTATTTATTAATTAAAGGGGTTGACTGAGATCAGTAAAACTTATTTATTCCAGAAACAGTGCCACTCTCGTTTATGGTTTTTTTTTTTCAGGTTTTTTTGTATTGCATCTCAGCCCTAATGACCTACAAGAAAACCTTTCCTACGAGCAATAGTTGATTTTGCACCATCCACCTACTGGTTCAGGCTGTCCCCTATCATCCAATATAGCTGAGCATGGCTACCCTTGGCTGCTGTGCTATGTTTATAATGTAGCAGGCGCATTTACAGATAGTGAGAAGGCCATTACTGTATGCATCACACCCATTCACTGTGTAGACTAATGCTGGCCATATTTATGGAGCCTAGATGGACGGTTAGGTGCCATGACTCCTTCATTTAGGCCATGTTCACACTTGCACTGTGGTTTCAGAACACCCAAAGGTTTAATCAACTACATCATAGGATGATTACGGACGTCACCCTACAGATGCCCTTGAGTTCTAATGGGATACAATAAGCTCTGCTGCTTTGCCAAGAAGAATATCACTGCATTATAGTTCTAGTGAAATCGGAAATTTTCAGTGCCGCCTCTAGCCTAAAAGTAAACAGAGCCTAATGTGAATGCTGAGATCAGGCAGGCAGCTGTATAAGAACTACCGGACACCTTTGAAAGAAATGGGGCTCAAGCACACAACTGTATGTATTTTGCAGTCCGCAAAAAAGGCATAAGCAAAAAATACGGATGACATCCGTGTGCCTTCCGTATTTTGCGAAACAGAACCGCTCACCCCTAATAGAACAGTCCTATTCTTGTCCGTAATGCGGACAATAATAGGAAATGTTCTATTTTTTTGCGGAACGGACACAGGGACCCATAGAAACGGAATGCACATGGAGTAACTTCTGTTTTTTTGCGGACCCATTGAAATGAATAGTTCCACATACAGTCCGCGAAAAAATACGGACACGTAAAGAAAATACGTTCCTGTGCATGAGCCCTTAGACTGATGGTAGGACCCTAAAGAAATCATCAGAATCTGCCAGACAGCTCAAGAGATGGGAGGATCTTACCGAAACTGTCTTACTGCTGGAACCAGGGGTGGATTTAAAATGGCCCAGGAAAAAAACTAAAATTGGCCCCATGTTATAGGTGGGTCCAAGTTGATAGAAGGCGGGGTAACACAAGTAGCCAGGGTCAGCAATACTGTGGCGTAAAATACTGTCCCATCTGAACTTTATACCACAGTGCAGAACAATATATTGCCCCAAAAATCTCTCTGTGGTGCCCACCAATAGATACCATTTTCTGTCCACCTCCAGTTCTCTCTGATTAAAGTATGGAGCAGGGAGCATAGGAGCTGCGGTCGCTGGCCGGGTGAATCCGTACCCGATTTTCAAAGCATTTATTACCTCTGGGGGCTCATTATGTACCCAGCCAGCGGCAGACAGGAGGGCTCAGTTGGCCCCCTGGGCATTGGCCCACTGGGAAATTTCCCTATAATGTTTTTGGCCAACCCGCCCCTGGAACCCAATTTTATTTTTAGAAAGCGAATTATTACTTCCAATAGCTAATACAGCGCCAACATATTCAGTAACACTGTACACTCCACTCAAATCACTGACTGCCTTTCCCCAGTAGGGCTAAGTTTTGGCTTACATCTCATCTCGCGTCCGAGGTTGCAGGGGAGTACATATAAAGCTGAGTGAGACAGCCACCCAGCCAGTAACTGTGTATGATTGATATCAAGGGTATGGAGTGTGTTTTTTTGGGGGGGGATGGGGAGGGGGGGGGGGTTGATTGTGGATGAAGTGATCCTGTTCTAGGGAATAATGCAGAAAGGTGTAAATGAAGAAGAGAATGTGACAGAATGATACATTGCTAGGGCACGCTAACGACCGTGGACGTTGCCAACTGATTATTTGGAATAGTGCATCCCAGAGAACCGATGCAGTATGAGAAAAGTCTTGGAGACGGGAGTGTGCCCTTATGCCTCTTCATGAGACCATTACCCGTCTGCTTACTAGGCCCCTACTGTAGCTCACTATCATCAACCATACAGGAAAGGGGGGGGGGGGGGATTAGGATTCTGCTGCTTGAATACAGTAATTAGGTTTGATTAATCACCGCTGTGACATTAATCAGGCTGAATTCTCTCCCAGGCTTTGCTCAGACACCTAATTTTTCTGCCCCAACAGGTGTCTCATAAATGGCTTTCAGAGGAGCAATATATAGAAAGCAGCAGAAGACGTGGTTCTGTCAGTCTCCCTACATGTCAAAACAGCACATCGAGGTGAACCCTCCGCCGGCACGAACAAATGCCATTTACACGTGTAGACTCCAAACAGGAGAAAAAAAAAATCACTATAGGTGCAAAGTGTTGTATTAATGCCTCCATCCGCATTTAATATTTATAGATAATAGGAACCAAAATCACTGAATGTCAAAGTATCCGCTCAGACTGCGGCCTGGACATCACAATGCACAACAGAACCAATTTTCATATATGAGAGTGTTCAGGCTAGGGAAACACGCTCCGTATGACGACAGAACACGGCTTCTCTGACTCAAACTCCCAGCACCATAATGAGCGCCTTCCCGACCATGGCTCTGCTGTACTCACAGCACCTCAAGTCATTATGATTCTGTGAGCTCGGGTCGGAGGAGCAGTGTTCGGTCTGGGAAATGCAGCTATCACACGCTGCGTTTTTCCTGGACGGATTACGCCCGTGTGAAACTGGCCTAAGGGTACATGTGCATGGCTATGTTTCCGTACCAAGTTCGCACCAGATTCCACATGTGCTGTATTACTTGCAGATTTTGGTGCAGATTTTGAGCTGGATTGGCATAGCAAAGGGTAAAATCTGTACTATAGATCTGAATGCACAAGGAGGCCGGGGAGAGGTGAATGCAATGCTCCCTGTGTTGGTTCTGTTCTCACCACTCCCTGGTCTTCTCCTGCAGGTTCCCCACCCTGTGCTGTGACATGCCCACCACATGAAGACGTCGGCACGCTCTGCGACCTGACAGCATAGTGCGGCAGGAAGAGTGCTGGATCTCATGAGAGGCGATTGTGTCCGAAACACGAGTAGATTTTTTTTTTTTTTGATCTGAGGTCTGATCTGAAGTCTGATTGGGAGTCTTATAAACACTTGGGGCCTGATCTGAGGTCTAAATGGGGGTCTTATTAACATTGGGAGGGTCTGATCTGTGGTCTTATAAACATTAGGGGTCTGAGCTGAGGTCTCACTGGGGGTCATATTAACACTTGGGGGTCTGATGAAAAAAATCAGACTGCACTGTATTTCATGGGGACAGGCTCTCTTTAATCCCTAATTTGGACTACAGGACGTGGTGATTTTTTTTTATCTTTTCATCCCCACATTTCAAAAGCCACACCTTTTTTTAATTCTTTGCGGGACAAGTTGTATTTTTAAATGGCACCATTTTGGGTAACACATAATGCATTTTATAATTTTTGGTGGGTGACAGCATGAAAAACATAGCAAGTGCACCATTATGTCTTACTTACTTCTCTCCTAGCAGTGAAGGCAGTGTGCTGGCTGTTTAAGGATATGTTCATACTAAAGATTTTGAATATCTGCCTACAAAATTGAGTGCAGAGCTTTCTTTTTAACACACAAAACCACATGGTCACTTTATGCTTCCCATCCATTTCAATGGGAGATTCAACATGGATTCCGCCACAAGATACGGAATGCTGCTTCTTTTTTCTACATGTACATGGAAAAAAAGCAACTGCTGCCCCCCACTGAAATGAATGGGTGGCTGTTTTGAGGTGTTTTTGGAGCAGAATTTGGTTTTTGGTGTGAACTGGCCCTAATACGACTGGGATCCACAAGCAATTGTATTGCGGCTTCTAACCAGCTGCTTGCCGCAATGTACTAATGGAGTGCAGGGCGGGAAGGGGTTAATGGTTCATTTAATTCTCCAGAGAAAAATAAAATAGTAAATATTATTTTGTGCTTCTAAAATATCCAAATTGTGGCTTCCATTAACCCTGCTGGCTGATTCAAAGTCTCCTTGGAAAGAATGGGGTATTTAGTATTATGTCACTGTAGATCTCCCTGCGCCCAGATGATATAAGCGTTGCTGCACTCACTCGGCGTTGCTTGATTTTCTACACCGGCTTCCTCAAATAACTTTTGCCTTCTCCAATAAAATCTGTTTGTAAAATGTAAGGAAAGAAAGGAGCGGGAAAGAATAAGATTACGTTCGGGTGTCATTTGTCTCTGTTGGTGGGCCAGCCAAGCTCAGTGTTGTGACATTCACCAGCCCGGAGCGACAGGTTGTGAGCAATTTCAAAATAAGCTAGAACCCGACTTCCTGCACATCTGTTCTTAACACTTCTGCAGCACCCAGCAGGCCTGGCAGGTATGCACTGCCTTTGGGAGGGGGCCTAGCTAGCAAGAGGTTTTCTGGAAGTTCAAAACCAAATTATGGAAAAAACCAAAAAACTAAATTAATAAATAAAAACTTGAAAATTGTAAAAATAAATGTCAATGTGGGCTCTGCAGCAATTAATTAAGGGCGGTTTCACACTACCAATTTTTTTTTTTTTTTTTCAAAAATGTTTTTTGTTGGCTTTTTTGGAGCAAAGACGTTTCAGCCAGATGTTACATGCTGGCCGATAGGAAATTATAAAACACCCTACAACAAGGGTGGACTGTAAGCTTAAAGTGACCCTGGAAGAAAACCTAAAAGAGGCCCCATGTTGTAGGCAGATCCAAAGTGACAGAGGATGGGGCAACACAAGTAGTCGGGGATAACAGAAGTAATCGATGCCAGCAATACCATAGTATAAATTAAAATACTGCTGTCCTCACTACAGTATTCAACTGTATCACCATCCTGAGGATGGCAATACAGTTCAATTCAGGGGGGCGCCTGCAGCCACTGGCCAGAAGTATAAGTACTGGATGCCCCTAGCTTTAGTTACTACTGAGAGCATCAGAAGTTAGGTATCCAGCCGGCAGCCATGAGGAGGGCTCAGGCATCCCCCGGGGATCAGCCCACCTGGAGGGTCTATGGCCAGCTGCCTGCTACAAACTTTTTTTTATTTTTATTTCCGTAGTGGTGTTTTAAGACCGTTTCTTTGTTTTTTCTGCTCCTTTGACTTTTTCAGAAATCACAGAATGCTCTGGTTGTTTTTTTCCTTCATTTTCCTGCATACTTGTTTATTGAAAAAACAAGTCTTAAAAATGCAGTTAAACTATTGCATAAGTAATAAAGGAGTAAAAAATGCTACACCCAAAAACAAGGTTTTAAAAAAATGGATATAATTAATAGCACTTTTTACAAGTGAAAACGCCCCAAAAAAAAAAAAAAAGAAAAAAATGGCAGCAACCTAGGAAACGCTATGGTGACAGCCTAACCATTGCTAAATCTACACAAGCACTTTGTGTTAAAAAGCTATATGCAATCTAATATCTTATCTAGAGTACAAGGGTTTTCTGAGATTTTGTTACCCGGGACCCCCACCGATCAGCTGTTTTAAGAAGGCACCAGCACTCCTGTGAGCACCGCGGCCTTCTCCGTGCATTTTAAAGCGGCTGTGCCTGGTATCGCGCTGAGCCCCATTCACTTCTATACAATGTACGGCGCTGTGTTTGGTGAGCTGAGAGAAGGTAGCGGTGCTCGCAGGAGCGCTGTTGCCTTCCCAAAACAGCTGATCGGCAAGGTTCATCAGTATCAAAATCTCGAAAAACTCCATTAAAACCCCCCCCACCAAAATTCTATCACGGAATCCAGAATTAATAGAGGCGTCTCATCTTTTATTAGACAGAAAGCAGACTGGCTACATACAGTATGTCTTGCTCTGGAGGATTAATCAACCCATTAATTTCACTAGAAACCATGTAATGTTTTAGTTGCCCTACGGTGGCGCTGCAGGGAACCTTAACACCTACTACCAGATTTCCACACAGATTAAAGCTGATCAATGGGGGCTCCAGTAATGGGATCACCTTTATCTTTGAGGGACCATTCTCACTAAAGGTAAAGGGGGGGTGTGATCTATATGCATTAATCTAAGGCCTAAGGGCTCATGCACACAACTGTAATTTCAGTCCTCATTTGATCCGCATTTTTTGTGGATCAGATGCGGACCCATTCATTTCAATGGGGCCGCAAAAAACGTGGACAGCAAAGCGCGTTCCCCGCAGAAAAAAAAAAAAAAAAGAATATATGTCCTATTCTTGTCCATTTTGTGGACAAGAAAAGGCATTTCTATCATAGTGCCGGACGTTCCAATCTGCAAAATGCGGAGTGCATACGGCAGGTCTCCATGTTTTGAGGATCCGCAATTTGCGGTCCGCAGAAACAGATACACTCATGAGCGTGTAGTATAGATAGAAAATGACAGGGAGACTGGATGTGCATCTGTTTTGATCCTAGCATGAAAACTGATATTTTCCTAATTTAAAAGATTTTAATTGATTGCATCTGATCATTATAGTACCATCGACCTAAGAACGCGGTGGGATAAAGTCCATGTTATGATTCAGCTCAAATACTTTCCAGACCAAAAGAAATACAATGTTCTCCAAGAACACTCAGTTTTTTTGTTGGAAAATGTAATTTTTTTCCAATATTGTTTGTCACATACTGAATTAAATATAACAAATGTTTTTTTCTACAAACTGAAATTTCACATTTATTTCTACTATTTGGGCTTATTCACACCTGCATTGGAGGCGCCGTTGGGGGCCTCAGTCAAAGACGGCAGAGAAAAAAGTCCTGCACGACTTTCTTCTGCTAAAATAGGGGATCCTGAATGACCTTTATGATAATCAAGGGGATCTGTTTGTCTTCTTTCAGGTCAGTTATATGCTGAATTCAGCACTTCAATTATTTTCGTTGTTCTGCTCCTCTAATGGGAAAGTAAAATACTTGTATCCTGTCATTGAAATGTTTTAGTTTTTTTTATGTACAATCTGAGCATTATTTGTGCATATAGGGGGTCATTTATTATACTAGGCATATTTCAGGTGCAGATGGTGCCACAACGGTTAGTTGCTCAGCAATCTGCGACTTCTCCCCGCTCACGCCAAGTCTATAAAAAGTTGGCATGGTGTGCGCGGGGAAGGGGATGGGTCAGCAGGCCCATCTCATTTATAATTTTTTTTACAATGGTTTTAGGCGTATAAAATGGTCTGAATGCAAGACAGCTTGGAAGCTGGCTTACATTTCAACTGGCGCTGGTTACACCAAGATTATGTAGAGCCAGCACCTCTTCATAACTTAAGCGGATCCACTGCCACTGATCTTAAAGAGGTTATCCAATTTCACAAACAGCCCTCCCATGTGCTGAGCCCCTCACAGGTAATATAGCGGCGCAGGGAGCAGGGTAAGTATATTACCTGTGAGCATGGGATTAGGAAGCTGGGGGGACGGATCCCCCCCAGGAAATAATGCGGGGGGGACAGCCTATGTTAAATTCCCCTCAAGGCCCCATCGGGGCAATGTGTGCGGAGAGACTGCGGTCTGCGGCGGAATATGGAGCAGGGCACTGGCCGCACTGTGTGTGGCCGGCGGCGGCGATACAGGATCCGAGGAGCAGGGGAGAGGAGGTGTGTCACTTTCCTGATAGGACGGCGTAGGCGGTGCGATGACGTCATCACGCTGCCTACGCTGGAGGCTGCCGGCCTATCAGGAAAGGAACACACCTCTCCCCTGCTCCAGCCTGGGACACAGCCAGAGGAGCCGGCGGTGGCGGGAGCTGGAAGGAGAAGGGGCCGGCTCCACCATGTATGAAGAGAGCAGGATGGGCAGCCGGCGTGGAGCTAAAGAGGAGAAGAGGAATGGAGTCCTGGTGTTCAGTGCAGGGGAGCCCAGACATCCAGTGTGTGTGACAAGGTGAAAGTGCACCAATCATGTATCCATATGTGTAATGTATGTAGTGCAGTGTGTGATCTACACACTGCAGTACATTTATCACACATCTCACACGGATGTATGTGCTGCAGAGTGTAGTAAATGCACAGGTGGCTATTATAGCCAAGAGATAATGTCCAGGGAAGATCCGCCATATTGGACTGTGCATTTACTACACACTGCACCACATACATCACACACTGATATATGTAGTACACTGTGTGTGATGTATATGGTGCAGTGTGTAGTATATGCACAGGTGGTCATTATAGCCAAGAGATAATGTCCAGGGAAGATCCGCCATATTGGACTGGACATTATGCCTTGGCTATAATAACCACCTGTGCATTTACTACACTCTGCACCATATACATCACTGTATTACATACATCAGTGTGAGATGTGTGTGATGTATATGGTGCAGTGTGTAGTAAATGCACAGGTGGTTATTATAGCCAAGAGATAAAGTCCAGTCCAATATAGCTATAATAACCACCTGTACATTTTCTACACACTGCACCATATCACACATAGTGAACTACATACATCAGTGTGAGATGTGTGTGATGCATATGGCGCAGAGTGTAGTAAATGCACAGGTGGTCATTATAGCCAAGGCATAATGTCCAGTCCAATATGGCGGATCTTCCCTGGACATTATCTCTTGGATATAATAATTACCTGTGCATATACTACACACTGCACCATATACATCACACACATCTCACACTGATGTATGTAATACAGTGATGTATATGTGCAGTGATGCAAATGCGTATGATGGTGGGGAAAATTATTAGTGCCCCCCCATTTTGACTGTGCTATCTTATGTGCCCCTCCTCTAGAGTCGCCACTGCCTAGAACCATTTATTATTTTTTGTGTGTGTGTGTATATAGTCAGTGTGTGTGATTTTTTGGGGGTTCCTACACCCATGCCTGTGAGGTGCAGTTTGTGAAATTGGATAACCTCGTTAATAAATTACCCCACGGTTTTTACTGTTTTGGTGTTTCTGAGCTTCCACCTACCTGTCTCTGCAGCTCTGCCAAGTTGTAAGGTAGTGCCCCTTCCTCTAGTGGTGATATTCTTTCAATATCTGTAAGTGTTAGGCGTCTGCAAACAATAAGATGGAAAATTACACTACGAGCCCCACTAGAGAAAGGAACTGATGTAAAGGACAACAATCTCTCTGTATGTCGCTGCAGAATATAAAGGGGGGGAAAAAAAAGTATTAAAGGGGTTGTCTCACTTCAGCTAATGACATTTATCATGTAGAGAAAGTTAATACAAGGCACTTACTAATGTATTGTTATTTTTCCATCACATTATACACTTCTCGTTTCCATGATTATGACCACCTTTCTATCCAGCAGCGGTGGCCGTGCTTGCAGACTATAGGAAAAAGCACCGGCCTATGTGCGCTCCTATGATCCCGGCCACCATAGAGGCTGGCTCTTTTTCTATAGTGTGCAAGCGCGGCCACCGATGCTGGATTGCAGGGTGGTCATAATCACGGAAACGAGAAGTGTATAATGTGATAGAAAAATAAATCCAGCCAGCAAAATGAGGAAGATGGATAATAACAATACATTAGTAAGTGGATTGTATTAACTTTATCTACATGATAAATGCCACTTGCTGAAGTGATACAACCCCATTCATTTTTCTGCTTTCCTGGTATGTTTTGTCCACTTCATTATGCCTGGAGACCACCTTTGAACACCTATTTATTTTTGGGCTCACAATGTGGTGCTAATTAAAGTCTCTCCAGGACTGAAGTACTGATGACCTATCCTTAGGATAGGCCAGGGATGGGCAAACTGTGGCTCTCCAGGTGTTGCAAAACTACAAGTCCCAGCATGCCTAGACTGCCTACAGCTATCAGCCTACAGCAGGGCATGGTGGGAGTTGTAGTTTTGCAACAGCTGGAGAGCTACAGTTTGCCCATCCCTGGGATAGGCCACCAATATCAGATGGATGTGATCTGATTACCAGCATCCCCACCGATCAGCTATTTGCATGAGATCTGCTGCCGGCAATCAGCTGATCAGTGCTGGGAGTCGGACCCCAGCGGATCGGACATTGATGACTATATCCAAAAGGACAGGTCAAAAATACTTCAGTCCCATAACTCCATTCATTTCATAATAATATCTTTACGGGTCAGAACTCCGTTTTATCAGAATTGACAACTCATAAATCCAAGCCGAACGACTGTCTGCCAGTAGACTGGCTCAGGAAAAGCATTACAATTCACATGTTTTGTTTATAGCAAACTGCAAAAAAAAAAAAAAAATATATATATATATATATATATATATATATATATATATGTATAAACTGAAAACTGGGTATCTGTTCAGACGTCAGTAAGATCATGCAGTCATCTAGATAGGGTCTGATAGGGCTCATGCACACGAACGTATGTATTTTGCGGTCCGTCAGTAAGATCATGCAGTCATCTAGATAGGGTCTGATAGGGCTCATGCACACGAACGTATGTATTTTGCGGTCCGCGAAACACGGAGCCGCAAAAAAATACGGATGATGTCCCGTGTGACATCCGTATTGCATCAGTTTTTTTTGCGGATCCATTGTAACAATGCCTATTGGGGCATTCGGGAATACAGAACGGACATACGGATGCGAACGGCACACAGTGAAATCAATGAATACGTTCGCATCCCATTGGCAAAGAAGAAAAAAAAAAAAAACACGTAACGGACACGGAAACAAAATACGTCCTTGTGCAAGAGACCTTAGCAAGAGGTGCCTCAGGGAGAGAGTGACAGGGCAGAATCCTCATCCTCTTGTGAATATCTAACATGCTCGACTTCCACGAGAACAAGATGGCCAACACACCTCAGCCCTATGCTTAGATTTCTATACATTTTTTACATTAGGAGGGGAAGGAAATGCATCATCTACAGATTACATTTCTTAGGAATAATCTATGATCGAATACTTGCTTTTCATTTTTTCAGGACAATTCACCTACACATCTCCATGGTAACAGACTGCAAACCAACCCAATGTAGTCTAATCCTACAGTCATTGCCATACCAAGCAAGAAGTAGGGGACAGGTGGAAGGCAGTATGACTACAGGATCAGACTACACAAGGTTTATCTTCAGTCTGTTACCATGGAAACAGATAGATCTGCAAATTTACTAATAATTAAGACTATTTGCAAAGCGGTTTCATTTTAGGTGCATTGCAACAGTTAGAAAAAAAACGGTTGCAAAGGTGGACCACGACATTTGATTTTTATAATTTTTTTCTAAAAAAGATCTAGTACTTACCCAGTGGCATTGAATAAATCTGATAGTTGGTACAGAATGTCAATTTCCAGTGGAGTGATCTGCCCAAATTTGTTTGCAGCATTTGCAAATTCCTCTGTAAAATACAACAGAATTTTTTAAATGGTCATAATTTTTGGATCCCTTAACTTACAATATACATTTATCCTGTGTCACTTGACTTAAAACAAAAACATTGTAGGTCTATGTACTGAAAGGATATGCCATAAATTCTTGATAAGTGCAGGTCCCATATATCTTTCTATAACTCCCATAGACTTCAGAGAAAGTGGCCCTTGTCCGGAAAGGTCAGGACCCAAGAAGTGGGACCTGCACCTATGAGCCTTTTTTGCCATAAAGTGTTGATACGCTATAAATGGATCAAATGGAAATACCCTTTAAATGTTATTCATACCACTAACCGGAGTGCTTTATGTAGGTGACAGGCCTATTGCCAATAGACTGAAAATCATTCTGGTCCTCTTCCAACCACAGTAATACGCCAATAGACAGGGGCGGATTGGCCATAGACCCTACAGGGAATTTTTCCATAGGGCCGATGTCCAAGGGGCCACGAGAGCCCTCCTCACTGCTACATACTACTGGGGAACCTATAAGGGTCATTATTAGAATAAGTCCAGGCTGCATGCTGAACTTAGGACTGACTTGGTGTTGTGGCCTACTTATCACCTCCTAAGCCCCCTGCTCCCTATCCATATTAGAAACAATTGGAGGAGGAAGAGGAGGACAGAACGTGGCAGCTTTTGATGGCCACTACAGAGGGACAGCTTCTGGGGAAATATTTTGTGCTGCACTGTGTGATATTAGGTTCTGTGATATGGTATTCTGTGCTGCACTATGGTATTACTGACCCTCCAACTTGAAGTGGCCCATCTACTTGTGTTGCCCTACCTTCTGTCAATTTTGCGCCACCTATAACATTGGGGCCACTTTTATTTTTAAATTTTTTTTTTTTTTTACAGGGCCACTTTAAGTTCCCAGTCTACCCCTGCTCATAGGAAACCATACAATATTAATCTTAGGACTCATACACACAACAGTATTATGGTGGTTGCCATAGAGGTGCACCATAGTTGCCAACATTTCCCAGGATACTTAAGCTGCACTCAGCCAGAGAATGTCCACCCCTGCCTCCATTACCACCCCAGAACACCCAGAAAATTCCCATAAAGTGCCCACTTTCGGTTAAATTTGCACAAACTCAGTCCCTTCCAACCATCCCGTTTGTGGTTGGCTCAGCTCTTTTCTTGGGACTGTTGACAACTATGGTGAACATGTCCTTCACTAAATCTTCATATGTCTCTGTCTTCATTAAAAGAAGTGCTAGGTTCCACCAGGCTCGATATGCAATCAATATAGAGGAGAATATCTCCACACACATGAAGTCTGTCGGCATCTACACAGCTCCTTTAGTACGGGGTCTTACAGCCTTCCTGCACTGGCATATAGGCTCCAAGCCAGTATGCATGAGTCTTAAGTGGCCAAGTCCCATTCAGTTTCTACCCCTTTGTACCTAAATATACTATTCAACTCTTTGGAAGAAATCCAGATGGTGGACCTTGGATCATTTATGGTATTTCGCTGACTCTTCAACACAGACTTAAACCCTGATCCACTAGACACTCAGTTGTGAATAACGTTAGGCTCCCAAACTATGATGAGGGCAGAAATTCAACACTTAAAAAAATATTTCCATTGGGAAAGGTCCCAGCAAACTGCTGCTTGCATTCACTACTACTTCAAAATCTCAATAATACACAACACAGAAGATCTAAATGGGAAAAAATGATACCTTTGGTGACCTCCAAGTCTTTTCTTGTGCCTGCTAAAGTGCTGTATATCTTGCGTACAAGCTCCATGTTATTAAGCAAAGAGTTGAAAGCATTGAAGTAGGAGAAGCTCACTTGGTGGGAGATGGTCCCCCCTGCAGCCTACAAAAAAAGGAATCACTGATGATTAAAATCGTGAAGGTATTGCTATGGTTACTTGGGCCAATCAGATCTACGAGACTACACATTTCGCCTTTTTTCTTTGTACGGAAGTTCATTGACTGACCACATAAAGTTGAGTTACCCGAAATGTCTTACTTTTGGAGTGTTCGGCTGATAAACCTCTGTAGATAATCTTGATTTCCAAAATAAAGATTTGTCCAAACATTTTAAAATAATTTTTGATTGCTTGTTGGCAATGTTAATTTACTACCATAAAGATATACTATCAACGGCAAAAATGGCCAAGAAAGGAGCGTTACCATCACAAGGAGATTCTAAGAGAAACCCTTACAATTATTTAGGCGACCCCTTTCTATGTCATCCATATTCCCTAAATGGGTGTATGGGCAGTGGTTGTCTTCGTGGTATAACCCCTTTAAGGGGGTTATGCCATGATTGGTGTTAAAAAAAAAAAATTTATAATCTTGATTCCATACAGTGCATGACAATCTCTTTCTAAAAAGGCTAGAACCAGCTGTATACCTCACAGGGATCCACAGATCCTTAGATTCATTGCTATAATTGCTCTACTAGATTCTATTCAGGCTGGCAGCTCTGGGGGTGTGTCCTTACTGTTGCAGCTCTCCCTATCGCAGCTCAGGGGCTGTGTCCTTTCTTATGGGGCATATCCTTTCTGCTGCAGCTCTCTCTATAATTGTCACAGCATCTAACAGCAGATATGGCTGCTAGCAGGATGGAAGTGAGCATGTGCGACCTCCTCAGTAGATAGATGTGCACATTACTATACAGATTAAATACCAGGGAGCGCCTCTATAATGCATTAAAGTGAATATCTCACAAATGGAGCATTTTGTATACAAAAGTAACTAGTTCTCATGCTGCATTATCATTTAAAAAAAAAAAAAAAACAATTTAAAAAGAACAGTCTCAAATCAAAAAGGCTGACACTTTTTATGCTATAAATATATGGGTTGCACAAGGTCCATGCAGGAACTAGGGAAAAGAAGAGACCTGTATAATATAATGGTAATGGGCGTGACGAGAAAATAAGGACAAGGGATATAGTAGCAAAAGTGTAACATTTTAGGCAAGAGGCAAGTGATGGAATCTGACTTTTTTTTTTTAAGAAAGCATAAAAGTAAAGACCTTAGAGCAGGCATCCTCAAACTGCGGCCCCACGGCTGTTGTCAAACTACAACAGAATGCCTTAGAGTGTCGTACAAGGACTAAAAAACTATTGTTACTTTGTGCCACTGTTCAAATAGAGTAATTGTAAAATGTTCAGTTTTGACATAAGTAGTCTACTAGCACTCTAGTGCACCTGGCTCCTTACCGAGACAAGATTTTCTTCTACAAACGATGTAAGCATATGTGACCGTATAGTAGCCATAATGTCGCTGAAGTCCAAAGCCGTTATCATCCCAGATTTGTTTTTGTCCTTTAGAGCAAATGCTTGTCGTGCATGTTCTAACTGCAGCTCCTACAAATCAGAGAATATGAAGTTATCATTTACTTATTAGCCACAGTTCACAAAGTCCCTAAAACCACCTTCAAATCCTGCATTCCAGGACCCCTTTGATAAGATGGGAGATGCATTTGTTAAATTAAGCAGTCACTCTAAATTCCAATTATAAGCTAAAATAAGGCATGCTATATACAAATAAGGCACTTTCCAAGTCTATGGGGTACTGTAGGAACAATCTCAAAGCATGGCATTTTATGCAGCCTTATTGTACCTGTATGTCTCTGTATCTCCTAGTATTTCCTACAGGCAAAAATCAGTGCTGTCTTACAAAGAATTTCTACCATCAAATAGTTTCTACAGAAGAATATCTAAAAAAAAAAAAAATACAGAGCACCATATGGCAGCACACAGAGTACTTACTGTACATCTCAACAGCATGGAACCTCAGGGACTCTGTGTGTCTCTATATATTCTCCTGTGTGCATTTCATGCCATGTGTACGAGGCCTAGGAGTGATTCTTTAAGGACTCACAATTGGGACTTTAGAAGCCAGAAATAATACTAATGCAACTTTATATGGCGGATACAGGGGCATAGCTATAGGGAGTGCAGAGGTAGCAGTCGCCACCGAGCCCAGGAGTCTGAAGGGGCCCAAAGACACTTGTGCCGCATAAGAAGACACACAAAGCACTAAGGGAAGGGTGGCCCAAGCTGAACTCTTGCACCAGGGCCTATGAGCCTTTAGCTTCGCCCCTGGGAGGATACTATAATCATTTCAATGAAAATGTGAATATGATCTATGTTTTATTCTGATCAGTAAAGATCTCTAAGACTTGTATTTTAAAGGGAATCTGTCAGCTGTTTTGCTGACAGTATTAGGTAGGGGCGCAGAGAGCAGTACAAACATTCCTTTTGTGAAGCTTCTCTCATCAGGGGTATTGTAAATATAAAGTTTTATTCTGAAAGATTTTTCTCTTCCAAGTGGCCACGAGGTGGAGCTTCACTGTGACGTGCTCTGAATATGAACCTGACAGAATAAAGTTTCATATTCTCACTACTCCTGATAAGAAAAGCTCCACACAAGGTATGTTTGTACTGTTCTCCGTGCAATTAGCTAGTGCTGACAACAGTTTAGCATGGTCAAAAGTGCTGACAGAACAATAAAAATCAAGGAATTTAAATTAAAAGAGCTCCAATAAAAATACCATGGGAAAAAGCTCTTGATGTATTCAGAATAGTTTGTATATAACATTTTTTTTATACAGTTCATCTTTCATTTAGATACAGTTTATGTTTCTCAGGTGTTTTAGGATCAGTTATTAAGATGTACATTGGTATACCGATATATATGCAATAATTCACATACACAACATATGGAAGCTAAATTAGAAAGAGGTGTATAGTAATTACACAGTTGAATCGCATTAATATGACTGCTTCCTACTTCCGACGTCAGCAGCGTGTAGCTCATAAAGATAGTCACATGTGGTGAGCTGGCTTGGTAGGTACATAAGGTGTGCGATAGGCTGCCTGCACACATATCCCTCGGTGGGTACATAAGGTGTGCGATAGGCTGCCTGCACACATATTCCTCGGTGGGAATATAAGGTGTGCAATAGCCTGCACACATATCCCTCGGTGGGAATATAAGGTGTGCGATAGCCTGCACACACATCCCTCGGTGGGAATATAAGGTGTGCGATAGGCTGTCTGCACACATATCCCTCGGTGTCCGATATTGGGTGAATCAGCATGACCAGAGGTGGATTGGTTAAAGACTTTAAAGGGAAATTTCCCGGTTGGCTGATGCCCAGGGGGGCCGCCCAAGCCCTTCTCTCTGCCGCTGGCCAGGTACATAATGAGCTCCCAGGGAAAATTAAAGCTGTGAGAATCAGGTACTCATGTACAGTATATAGCCAGCTATCGCACATGTCCTCCTGGATTCAACTGCTTAGGCCTGCATCTCAGCTAAGCCCCCTGCTCAATATGCTAATCAGACAACTGGAGGAGGACAGAAAATGGCATCTATTGATGGCCACCACCGAGGGACAACTTTTGGGGCAACATATTGTGCTACACTATGGGATTTGGTTCTGATGGGACAGTATTTTGCGCTATGGTATTGCTCACGGCGCCTACTTGTGTTGCCCCGCCTTCTGTCAGTTTGGACCCACCTATAACATGGGGTCACTTATTTATTTATTTTTTTCAGGGGCACTTTTAGTTCCCAGTCATCCCCAGACCAAGACTTCCAAGTACTACCCTGGCCCCATAATTCTCCAGATTTTAACCCAACTGAGCATCTGTGGGACCACCTTGATCGTCGTGTTTGCTCTATGGATCTGCCCCGCCGGCCCTCCAGCCGTTATGGGATGCACTGCAGTCAGTATGGTTCCAGATACCTGTGACAACCTACCTGGACCTTATAGAGTCACTCTAGCTGCTCTCCATGATGCATACAGAAGTTACTCTGGATATTATCTGGTGGTCATAATAATGTGACTCGACTGAGTATTTGTGGTTTTCAATGAAATTTTACATAAATCATCTATAGTAAATCACAGCTATTATTTCATATAGAGATAATTTCTCTATGCGCTTTATTGCTGCTGAAAAAGAAGAAACAGTCGGATCCACTAAACTCCCAGATATTGGAGTTAAATATGCTAATGATCGTATGTGGTAGTCCCCATCTTCTCAGCAGCAATGAGATGGCTCATGTTTCAAGCTCCCACGCCACCATGGAGGTGAAGGGGCAGCTGACATTCATGGACCCTCTCATAGCTGCAAGTCACAGCTCTCTGCAGCACAAAATAACATTTTCTGCAATGATCAATTGGCCTAGGCTCAGAAATGGCGTTTCCAGTGTTGTCCCCTACTACATCAGAATCTCATTGGCCAAAACATTGATTCTCACCCATAGAAATACATGCAAATGAGCTCAATACATTTCTTAATAATACTACTACTAAGACTTGAAATGATCTTTAAAGTAATTAAATGCAACCCAGCAACTTTGTTGCTATAAAAACAAAGTTGTCAGTTTATTACCACATTACCAAAAAGAATAATAGAAGAACAGTACAATGCTGACTTATGAGAAAAGATCCTCCAGAAATACAAGTACTTATTAAAATAAATCCGTTAGGAGTGGAGACAGGTCCTGTAAGTGGGACGGTTGCTTATTTATTAGCTCTATTAAATGATTCCAGTTGGGAAATATCTTACCTGTAAAAATTCTGTGAATTCCAAGTAGGAAAGATGTTTTTTCCGGTTGTGGCCAAAATGAAGTCTGATGAACTCGCAGTCCCAGTTAAATGGGATATGGTGATGGATGATGGTTTGTCCAAATATTTCCTTAACATTTTCTTTAAAAAAAATAATTTTCAAATCAGATTCAGTCTTCACAGACATGAACAGATTGCATTGTAGAAAGCATTAACAGAATTAGGCCTCATGCACACGACCATTGGCGTTTTGCTCAGTGTTCCGTTCCGCAAGCCCATTGTAGAAATGCCTATTCTTGTCCGCAAAACGGACAAGAATAGGACATACTTAATTTTTTTGTGGGGCCACTTAACGGAGCAAAGGAGGCGGACAGCACACGGAGTGCTGTCCGCATCTTTTGCGGCCCCATTGAAGTGAATGGGTCCGCGCCCGAGCCACAAAATATGCGGCTCGGACACGAACCCAAAATACGTTCGTGTGCATGAGGCCTTACATATGACCTCAAGTAATTATTTATGCAACTCACCACGTATAGGTATTAAAGTGGTTTCCACTCTTTAGATATTGATGACCTATCAGACAGGTGGGAATTTGACACCCGGCGTCCCTACTGATCAACTGTTTTGGGCAGCCTCCGGCACTGGAGACATAATAGTGTACTGTGTCCGAAGCAGAAGGCTCCATCCACTGTTCAGTGGCCGTGCCAGTGTACTCCAACTCAGCTCCTAATCTAGGAGGATGGATGATCAATAGCTAAAAAGGTGGAAAACCCCTTTAATGACAACAAGGGATTTGTGCCCAGCAGCCTTATTTTATGAATTTACAATGCCAACCTTTATGATACATCAATAATTCATAATATTATTCAGATTACAGACGATTGGAAGAGTGTAAAGCCCAAACTGTATTAATCAAATCATGATTGCCAAGTTTAAAGGGACCGGTGATTATAGGGTCTCTAAAACACCTTTTAGGCAATTTATGCTTTCTTCATTTTAATATGCCCATGCTGGTGGTCTGTATTTGGGGGTGGGGTGGGAGTAGTCGAATCGGATGGTGGCTGAGCAGATGTGAAAACACAGAGTCAGCATTCTAACAATCATGGGGTACCGTTGGTAGAGCCCCCACTGATCTAACATTTTTTCATCTGTAGTATAGTGCAGAAATTTTAGGCGGATGTGGAAAAAAATGCTACAAAGTAATAATGCTTTAAAAAATAGAAGTGTTAATTGTATATCTTTATCAATTTACAAAATGAAGTGACTGAACAAAAGAAAAATCTAAATCAAATCAATATTTGGTGTGGCCAAACTTTGCCCTTAGAATCAGATGTTCTAGGAACACTTGCACACAGTTTTTGAAGGAACTCGGCAGGGAGGTTGTTCTAAACATCTGGAAGAACTAGCCACAGATCTTCTGTGGGTGTAGGCTTGCTCAAATACGTCTGTCTCTTCATGTAATCCCAAAGGATGACGAGATCAGGGCTCTGAGGTGGCCATATCGTCACTTCCAGGAATCTCTGTTCTACTTTAAGCTGAAGTTAGTTCTTAATGACATTGACTGTATGTTTGGTCTCGTTGTCCTGCTTCAGAATACATTTGGAGCCAATCAGGTGCCTTCCTGATGTCACTGCATGATGGATAAGTATCTGCCTGTACATCTCAGCATTAGGACACCATTAATCCTGACCAAATCCCAAACTCTATTTCTAGAAATGCTTCCCCAAACTTGCAAGGAACCTCCACCATGCTTTACTATTGCATGCAGAAATTCACCATTGTACCGCTCTCCAGACCTCCCTAGAACAAACTTCTAAACAAAAAAATGCAACAGCACTCTGCAACCAGAACTCTGCCCAAGATACAAGCTATAAGAGGACATAGTGTACTAATCCACGCCTACAAACAGTGGAGACATTAGTTTACATTTTGATCAAAAGGCAGTAAGCCCACTCACCCCTTCACGGTTGCCTCCTAGAGTGGGTACTAACGCTAAATCTGACCTGCAATGGGCCAAGCCAGTCACATAAAATCCTCATAGCGCTGAATATTACCTGTTATGGGCCACGACAGCCACATAAAATCCAGGGAGTGTGGGTCCAGCATGCATGCTGGAACAAACCTTACTTATTAACCCCTTCTGGTGCTGTAACAGCCTCCATTAGATCCAGGGATGCAGGTACCAACATGCATGCTGAGCCCACTATGCACTCCTCCTGGAGCCAGAAGGCTACTAGCAGGTAATGTGAGTACGCATTCAGCTATATACTCACTCTGATTAAAAACCCACACTCCCTGGATTTTATGTGGCTGTCGTGGCCCATAACAGGTAATATTCAGCGCTATGAGGATTTTATGTGACTGGCTTGGCCCATTGCAGGTCAGATTTAGCGTTAGTACCCACTCTAGGAGGCAACCGTGAAGGGGTGAGTGGGCTTACTGCCTTTTGATCAAAATGTAAACTAATGTCTCCACTGTTTGTAGGCGTGGATTAGTACACTATGTCCTCTTATAGCTTGTATCTTGGGCAGAGTTCTGGTTGCAGAGTGCTGTTGCATTTTTTTGTTTGTATGTATACCTGCCATTGGCTACGTGCACCTGCATACAGGGAGTGCTGACTGAAACCCCCCCTTGTGTTCCTAGAACAAACTTCTGTTACTGCCAAATTTTGACTCATCGTTTCAGAGCACCTGATGTTATTTTTCTGCACCCCAGTTCCTAAGTTTTTGTGCATAGTAGAGTCGGTTTGCCTTATTTTCATGTGGAAGGTTTGTTTTTTTGGCCACAATTCTTCCATGAAGACCACTTCTGGCCAGAATTTTCTGAACAGTAGATGGCTGTACATAGGTCCCACTGGTTCCTGCCAGTTCTGAGGGGATACTTAATATCTTCTGATTACCAAGGGAAGTAAGCATGATGCGTCTTGTCTTTCATCTGCTGCGCTAAGTTTTCAGCAAGTAAAGATGGGAATTTGGTCAGGATTAATGGTGTCCTAATGAAAAATACTTTTCTATCCGATTGGCTCCAAATTTATTCTGCAGCAGGACATCGACCCAAAACATACAGGTAATGGCAGTAAAGGGGATCTCCAGGCTTTTAAGATTTGATAGGTCATCAATATTTGATCGGCGAGCTTCTGACAATGGCTACCCCCGCCGATCAGCTATATGAAGGGAAGGCGCGAGCCGTGCATGCCTGCCATCGCTCTTCCTGCTCGCCATAGTCATAGCAACAGTAAGCAGAGAGAAGACAGCAAGCACGCACGGCGCATGTTTTCCCATCATACAGCTGATCGGCAGGGGTGCTGGGTGTCAGATGCCCGCCGATCTGATATTGATGACCTATCCTGAGGATAGGTCATCAATATTAAAAGCCCAGAGAACCCCTTTAAGAACTATATTCAATGTAAAGAAAAACAAGCAGTTCCCGGGAGTGATGTTAGGGCCCCCAGAGCCCTGATCTCAACATCATCCAGTCTGTCTGGGATTAGAGACAAAAGGATTTGAGGAAGCCTACATCCACAGAAGATCTGTAGTTAGTTGTCCAAGACGTTTGGAACAACTTACCTGCCAATTTCATTCAAAATCTGTGTGCAGTGTGCCTAGAAGTACTGATGCTGAAGGCAAAGGGTGGTCACACCAAATATTGATTTGATTTAGATTTCTCTGGTTCCATTCACTTTGAATTTTGTAAATCGATAAAAATAAATGAACACTTCAATTTTTCAAAGCATTCTTACATTTTTTTTTCCACACCTGCCTAAACTTTTGCACAGTACTGTATGTTGTGGATAGATGGTAAACGTAAGTAATCATACAGCATTGAATGAATGCAGTTGCTTAAAAAAATAAAGATCTCGGCTCAGAGTCTTGAATTTGAATCTTGGTTTTTACGCTCTAAATCTTTGAAGTTAAACTGGCCCTTTAAAAACCAAAGGTGATCAGTACTATCATGTAATTGACAATTACAGTTAGGCCTCCATCACACACAGTCTTTTTTCTGCTTAAAAAATGCCATGAATTTAAAGCAATTAGTTATTGAGTTTTTACAAGTGGGTTTTTTGTAACATTTTTATGCATGATATTTTAACCTGCATTTTTTTCTGGCGTTTTTCAAGTTATATAAAGAAGGTTTTAGGTAAAATATCAGGCGAACATACCATACACAAGAATCCTGGAGTTTAAAAAAACAAAAAACACACCAAAAGGCCAGATAAACATCACAAAAAAGCATTATCATATCTAATATTTCACCACAGACATTCAGCTAACATTGGGCTGCAGTGTTTCTGGCCAAAAAGAGCAAAAAATATTCTGTGTGTGAAGCCACCTTTACACAGTTTACAAATTAATATTTATTATTCTCATCCAAGCCAAAAATTAAGTGCTAAGTTAAATTGAACAGAAGTAATTGGATATTCTTTAGGTTTTAGGTTTTCCATACCACACTCCGTCACAACTATAGGTCAGTGTATAAGATGGAGTAGTCATCATGTGAGAGCCCGGGGTTGGGTGCAGTTTGGATGGTCTGAGCCGGACAAACAAATAAAACAACAATACAATGACAATGTTTCAGCAGGATAAATAATAAACATATGATCAGCACCGCCATAAAGAAGGCAGACACAGGTCACCTGACAACCCCTGACCTTATCAGGTCAAATGGTGAGACCCTTATTATGGACAGCAGAGATTAGCTGACATTCCGGGGTTCTTGAACTGGCGGATCCAGCCTGTCCAGTGACACCAGCAGTGGGAGGCCAGCTTCTCCAGCGACAACAGTCAGACTTTTTTTTTTCGAATATATAAAAGGGTGGTTATGGTAAAGCAATCCCCGTAAACTGCATTAAATACTACCTCTGGGGTCCATGATCTTGAACCCATCTCAATACCAGTGGCCATAACAGCAAGTGATGATGTGGCTATACGAATGAATGAGACTACAATCCCCAGATTAATCAAAACTGGTGAAAAGGAAAAGTGGCTTTGTCACACATGACAACCAATCAGATTCCACCTTTTATTTTTTTAAAGCTCCTTCAGAAAATGAATGGTGGAATCTGATTGGTTGCTAGGCGCAAGTAAACCAGTTTTCCTTTGCACAAGTTCTGTGGCAAAACCAGAAGAACATTTTAAAGTGTACCTGTGATATTTTTTTTATTTGCTAGTTTATTAGAGCTAGTCATGTATACCTGAGTAAGTCTGTCAATGATTGCCAAAAGATCTGTAATTACCTTATAATAACAGCTTTCATTAAAGAGGACCTGTCACCGCTCCGGACATGTCTGTTTTAATAGCTCCATGGATTCCTCATGTAATAACAATTCTGGAACATCTATTCTTATGGCTCTATGATGTGCCATTCATTTTATATTTCTAATAGAACTTATGACTGAATTGCTATTAGCCTTCAGTAAGGGTACAGAGGGGAGGTAACCAGTTGGGGGGTGTAACTGCACAGTCTCACTCTAGCCAATCATTTTCAGACGGTGCAGTTACACCCCCCCAACCGGTTACCTCCCCTCTGTACCCTTACTGAAGGCTAATAGCAATTCAGTCATAACTTCTAGTGGAAATAATAAAGGAACGGCACAACATAGAACCATAAGAATAGATGCTCCAGAATTGTTATTACATGGGGAATGCATGAAACTATTAAAATAGGCATGTCAGGAGAGGTGAAAGGTCGTTTTTAATGTCTCCTGTCCCTTTCCACTAGTCCCTTAAAAGACAGCTTCTATGGCTTGTCTGTCTCTGGCTAAGAAGACAGGAAGGGGCGGTCCTTCACACTGCATGGCTGCATTAGGCTTCAGAGTGAGGAGGCGTGTCTCTCAGTAATCCAATCTGATTGGCTGGCAGGAAGCTGCTGGCTACAGCAAGTGTGTGTGGGAAGTGAGGGAAAGCAGTTTTGGCCTCAGAGAACTGGCAGAGGAGCCATCCTGAGCAGATACTCATAATGTAGGATTCAAAACAGCCGTAACTAAGGGGAAAACTAAAGGAAAACAGTGGTATGTGAAGAAACTAAAGATTGCTTTATGCATAATGCTGCTGCAGCATTAACATATGCTAAAGTCGATTTTTTTGATGAAAACATGACAGTTACCCTTTAAGTATAACTGCTCGTGCAATGCCGGGTGCTTAAATTCTATGAATTATATTTGCCATACCGATTACCTGCAGATCAGAACTATTTGGTAAAAAACAGAAAAATACTTAAAAAAACCCCCCCAAAAACTAAGGACTTTGTTTATGGGTGGTTCTTAAATGACAGATGTAGCAACATTTAGCTTAACACTAAATGTGATCGGGTGGGTTCACATCACTTTTTTCCATCCTCTTAAAGTATCCAAAAAATGTACACATTAAAACGGATGCCTCAGACTGATGTCATACAGTTCCATTGTAAAAAAAAAAAAAAAAAAACAGTTGTGAACCCAGTTTTAAACAGTTGCGGTAAATTTTACCTTGACCTTGTTCAATGGTTTATGGTAACTGCACACGGTGCAGTTTGTATGCAGAAAAAACGCATGAAATCTGCACCAAAGCTGCATAAAAATTGCACATAGATCTGCACTATTTATTATGGTTTTGGTGTGTTTTTTGGGCGGTTTTCATCTGGATTTTGGTGCGGATTTTCTGTTTCTGTTTTTTTCTGCATGAGAATCTGCGTGGAAAAACTACAAGTAATCCACATTGTATGCAGGTAGCCTTAAGAGGAACCTGTCAGATCCCTTATGCTGGGTATAGTGACAGACAAGGGTCACTGTACAGCCAGCAGCATCAAGGAGTCCGCAATGTAATTAGGATATGCGGGCTTAAAAGCAGTTTCCGACATTTTAATACTAATGTACCTGATCGTAGGGGGCTAACACTCGGGACCAGCACCGATCAGCTCTTTGCGAAGGAAGCGGCGTTCCAGTGAGTGTCGCTACCGTTTTCACCGAGTACAGCGCCTGTGCTTGGTATCGCGCTCAGCCCCATTCACTTCAGTATTACAATCTCGGAAAACCCCTTTAACCCTGCTGATTAAAAGGTTTCTCTGAATTATATGGAGAAAACGTCATTCAGTGGCTGGAGGAAGGTGGGGCCAAGTCTGCATATCATGAATACATTGGACTCCTTCCTTCACACCGGACTCCTTGATGGACGAGTTCTGCAAACTTTAAACTTTTGAGTACTGAAAAGCTACTTTTAACGCCTAAATGACTGATTGCTGAAATCAGAAGGTCTGTCACTATACTACACTATGCTGTCCCTAGAGAGGGCAGCACAAGGGACCTGACAGGTTTCTCTTCAAGCATCAATGGAAAGTTTGCAGACAGGGCCGGCGCGTCCTATAAGCGGACTAGGCCGCCGCGTAGAGCGCCCCTTGGCAAGGGGCGCTGCTAGGAGCGCCGGCCCTGCCTCATGCTGCAGCCGCCCGAGCGCTCTGAATTGAGCCTCAGGCGGCTGCAGCACTGCCTGGGCTGGCGCGTCCATGAGGACGCACCGCCCGGGCTCAGCATGAAGAGAGGAGCTGACAGGAGGGAAGCGCTCAGCGCTCCCTCCTGTCAGTCCGATAGTGCGGCCGAGCTCTTTATGGCCGCGGGTACAGGAGCATGTGTCTCCTGTACCCGGCCGGACTGACATGAAGTGCGCACACAGTGTGCACTTCCTGTCAGTCCGTCAGGCTACAGGAATCTAAAGCTCCTGTACCCGTGGACCATAAAGCGCTCGGCCACGCTACATTACAGGCAGGGGAGGGAGGGGGAGAATGACAAGAGTGGGGGAAGAATGACAAGAGGGGGGAAGAATGACAAGAGGGGGGAGAATGACAAGAGGGGGAAGAATGACAAGAGGGGGGAGAAGAATGACAAGAGGGGAGGAAGAATGACAAGGGGGGAGGAAGAATGACAAGGGGGGGAGGAAGAATGACAAGGGGGGGGGGGGAAGAAGAATGACAAGAGGGGGGAAGGAAGAATGACAAGAGGGGGGGAGAAGAATGACAAGAGGGGAGGAAGAATGACAAGGGGGGGGGGATGACAAAGGAGGAGGGGTGAAGAATGATGGGGGGGGGGAATGACAAAGAAGGAGGGGTGAAGAATGACGGGGGAGAATGACAAAGGAGGGGGGGTGAAGAATGATAAGGGTGGGGGGCGGCAAACTTTTCTTTTGCCTAGGGCGGCAAAAATCCTTGCACCGGCCCTGTTTGCAGAAACAGAATATTTAATTTAGGTGTCAAGTTAAAGTTTGCTACATCTTTATATTATCTGAATATATGTGTGTATAATGTTCAAAAACATAGAAGGCAAGTAGAAGCGTCCTCTTGCTCAGCAGGACATTATGCAGAGAGAAAAGTCTCGGTCTATATTTAGCTGCATCTCACTAGGTCCTTCTAGGATGCGGAGTAGATGGTACTTCAATTTCACACATTAGCGTCAGGTGGTATAGAAAGTGGCACTGGCTGTAAAACCCACAGCGCAAAATCATTGGGTTGGCAGAGATGAGCCCATGGGCACTCCTTGTTCGGCCTACAGCTCTATGTTATTACCCAGCACCCAGTCAGATGCACATGCTGCTCCTGGTAGAGACAGATCTCATGTGAAGATGTTTCTCCCTGGCTTCACCTCCTTCAAATAAATAAATCATTGACCCATAATGCCCCTCAGAGTCTACATGTCTTACTCTGGAAAAAAAATACAGATAAAGCAGAGCTGAACTTGTCTTTTAACTCTTTGGGCCTCCAATACTTTTGCATATGGCTAAAGGTCCCTTTACACAGTCCGATGCAATTGTCGGGAAGGAATTCTCTGCTCGTCAGTGGAGGAAAAAGCTGCATTTACATGCAGTGCGCTCCTCCACAGTATGGGGAAGAACGATCACTAATGCCATCGCTCGTCCCCATACAGAATTATTGTTTGCCGGAAGCAAAGGCCGTTTAGATGGCATGATCTGCTGGCGGCAAACAATGATTTTAGTGTCTGCACCAAAGTTACTACTCGCGTTCATCAGGTAATCAGTGACACCTTTACACAGGCGAGTGTCCATATGAATGCTCATTAGCAATAATCTGCCCAAACATCAGGCAGTGTAAAAGATCCTTTACTCTCCACATCATAATTACGAGCAGCCTTGTCTGCAGTCCTGTGTAAAAGCACAGATAACACATCATGATATCACCACTGTGCCGTTGCCTCTGCAGAACTCAGCTCTGCTGCATCTGTGTAAGCCCATTTCCTTCCCTATGTGAAACGCACTTTCCCGAATACACTTAAAAACCAGTTTCTTTGTGTTGGTTGACTTCACCGTTGATGTATTCTTACCGAATGTTACCTCTCCAGAGCCGCTCTTATCAAATAACTGATAAGCCACAATGAACATAGCATCAGGGGCACACAACACCGACTCAAATGCCAGAAACTCTTGGAAAGAGATCAACCTATGGATAAAAAAATAAATGCACTTTGTCAGAGTAGCGGGAGCAGGCAGCAGAGTTCTCGAGTTAACAAAGTGGTACATTCTGTAAACATTTACTGTGTTATTATCTCGCTGGCAATCGCTGCACTTGTTCACTTTTTACTTAATGCATACTGCAGCGTGTTATCTTGTGTCAAACCCTGCGCGTGTTGACAGAGATTTAAGCAGATGGGAGTTCTGAGCACGGGAAGCAGACGGGCTGAAAGGCTAATGTACCGCTCAGGTAACACAGTCCTTCTATTTCCGATTTACATTTTGGTAGTGAGCCTATCTGATGGCAATGACCGCAGCTTGGAACACTGATGGCTTTGTGACGGCCCTTCAAAAGAACGGACTGATTTGAGGTTTGTCAATAGTGGGAAATAAGAAAGAACAAACAGATTTGGTTAAATTTCTATAATCAGGGCACGTTTTAGCAACTACAATTTCAGTTTGAAAGAGGACCTAAAATCTCTCCTCCCATGTAATAACAATTCTGGAGCATCTATTCCTATGACTCTGTGTTGTACTATTCCTTTATTATTCCTGCTAGAAGCTATGAATTCATTACTAACAGTTTTCAATGAAGGTCCAAGGAGTGTTACCATTTGGGGATGTGTCCTTGCACAGACTGACATTATCCAATCAGTAAATCAAGAAAATGGCTGGCTCAGCATATGTTTTTACTAATTTATCATACATACACCCAATAATAATCATATAATCACGATCCATTTAAACGCGGAGCTCTCGCATAGACGAAATTTATTATATATATATATATATATATATATATATATATATATATATATATATATATGTTCATCTAATAAACCAGTCCGTTCCAAAACGAGTCTGGTGGCGGTTTTCAGAAGTAACGAAGGTGTGCACTGACATCTAAAAGCATTGCAGCGCAGGCAGTATTCAAATCCTCCTTGGCGTCCCGCTGCCTCTAGAATGCATGCGCGAGTCGAAGCCGGCGTACACCCAAGCAGGTATGCAGCAGAGAGCGAGGCTGGTCGGTAAAGAAAAAAAACTGTCTGCTACGGCAAGATCTGTGAGTAACAAGTCTCCTAGTCATTACTAGGATCATCTGCGGACTTAAGGTATATGAGAACACCTACCATATGCGCATAACTCACAGTAGTTGACAACGTAGCTAACTATGAAGAAACATTGTAAGCCGTTCATCAACAAGGGAACGCCAGATACAGATTATTATAAAACATTGTGAGTTTGCTATTGATCAAGAAAACACATGATATATAATACTATTGACACTAAATTGAGATATAATCGGCAACTATGAATTTATTGCAATAGATGCAGACCAAAGTGATAAACTAAAACAAAAGGAAACCGGTTTTTTTTATTACACGACCTTTATATATACATTTTTCTATGCGAGAGCTCTGCATTTAAATGGACCGTGATATGATTATTATTGTGTGTATGAAGTTTGGGGGTTTTTATTTGTATTTTATTGTTATATATCGGTATGTATGATAAATTAGTAAAAATATATGCAAATTTCAGTGAGCCAGCCATTTACTTGATTTACGTTTGTATATACCATATTTTCCGCCCTATAAGACGCACCTGCCCATAGGTTTTTGTGGAGGAAAATAAGAAAAAAAATATTTTGAAAAAATGGTGTGCTTTTGGTGGGTTTTTAACTAACAGTGGTCTGCGGATGACACTGTTATGGAGGGTATCTGCGGATGACACACTGTTATGGAGGGTATCTGCGGATGACACACTGTTATGGAGGGGATCTGCGGATGACACACTGTTATGAAGGGGATCTGCGGATGACACACTGTTATGGAGGGGATCTGCGGATGACACACTGTTATGGAGGGGATCTGCGGATGACACACTGTTATGGAGGGGATCTGCGGATGACACACTGTTATGGAGGGATCTGCGGATGACACACTGTTATGGAGGGATCTACGGATGACACACTGTTATGGAGGGATCTGCGGATGACACACTGTTATGGAGGGGATCTATGGATGACACACTGTTATGGAGGGATCTATGGATGACACACTGTTATGGAGGGATCTATGATGACACACTGTTATGGAGGGATCTGCGGATGACACACTGTTATGGAGGGATCTGCGGATGACACACTGTTATGGAGGGATCTGCGGATGACACACTGTTATGGAGGGGATCTGCGGATGACACACTGTTATGGAGGATCTGCGGATGACACACTGTTATGGAGGGATCTGCGGATGACACACTGTTATGGAGGGGATCTGCGGATGACACACTGTTATGCAGGGGATCTGCGGATGACACACTGTTATGGAGGGGATCTGCGGATGACACACTGTTATGGAGGGTATCTGCGGATGACACTGTTATGGAGGGTATCTGCGGATGACACACTGTTATGGAGGGTATCTGCGGATGACACTGTTATGCAGGGGATCTGCGGATGACACACTGTTATGGAGGGGATCTGCGGATGACACACTGTTATGGAGGGGATCTGCGGATGACACACTGTTATGGAGGGGATCTGCGGATGACACACTGTTATGGAGGGGATCTGTGGAGGACACACTGTTATGGAGGGGATCTGTGGATGACACACTGGTATGGAGGGGATCTGTGGAGGACACACTGGTATGGAGGGGATCTGTGGAGGACACACTGGTATAGAGGGGATCTGTGGAGGACACACTGGTATAGAGGGGATCTGTGAATGACGCACTGTTATGGGGGGATCTGTGGATGATACACTGTTATGGAGGGGATCTGTGGATGACACACTGGTATAGAGGGGATCTGCGGATGACACACTGTTATGGAGGGGATCTGCGGATGACACACTGTTATGGAGGGGATCTGTGGAGGACACACTGTTATGGAGGGGATCTGCGGATGACACACTGTTATGGAGGGGATCTGCGGATGACACACTGTTATGGAGGGGATCTGTGGAGGACACACTGTTATGGAGGGGATCTGCGGATGACACACTGTTATGGAGGGCATCTGTGGATGACACACTGGTATGGAGGGGATCTGTGGATGACACACTGGTATGGAGGGGATCTGTGGATGACACACTGGTATGAAGGGGATCTGTGGAGGACACACTGTTATGGAGGGCATCTGTGGATGATATACTGGTATGGAGGGGATCTGTGGATGACACTGGTATGGAGGGGATCTGTGGATGACACACTGGTATGAAGGGGATCTGTGGAGGACACACTGTTATGGAGGGCATCTGTGGATGATATACTGGTATGGAGGGGATCTGTGGATGACACTGGTATGGAGGGGATCTGTGGATGACACACTGTTATGGAGGGGATCTGTGGATAACACTGTTATGGAGGGGATCCCCCCCCCCCCCCAATAACAGTGTCCCCAATACACCGGGCCCCCGCCGCTCACAGCAGTCTTCATATGTAAACTGTAATCCTTAACCTCTTAACTTTAGTTAAGGTTAGCGCTATCCCATATACTACTACTTACTATCAAGCTCCAGGACCGTAGCAGGCAGAGCAGTCGGAAGCTGTAACGTCACTCACTGATGTCACGCGCCTGCTCCGCCTGCTTCAGGCGGAGTAGGGCTAGTGCTACTTTAACTAGCATCCTTGACTTTTGTTAATTATCCAAATCAGTGTTGCCAGTGCAGGGACACACCCCCAACTGGTAACACCCATCTGGACCTTCATTGCAGACAGCTAATAATTCATTGCTAACTTTCTAGAAGGAATAATAAATGAATGGCACATCATAGGGTAATAAAAATAGATGCTTTAGAATTGTTCCTTGGGGGAAGCAAGTAGTTACTAAACTGGACATGTCAGGAGAAGCTACAGGTCCTCTTTAAAGGTGGATTTCACAGAACGTGCTCTCTTCATACACCAACCTTTCTTAGTCAGAGCAATTGCAAATATGTAAAACTGCATGAACAGTCCAGTGCCCAGGGATTACGCCCCAATAATTTTTCATTTTTTAAATGCAGAACAGACAAATGGAAACCGGAGCAAAAAAAACATTTGGAAAATTTGCAGCTTTTGATTATTGTATCAGCAATTGTCTGATGTATATGAATGAACTTACCCATTGATTAGATAAGGAAGCAATTACCGTAATGTTGTTTATTATCTCTTGCTTATATAGCACCAACATATGCCATAGCATTGTGCAGAAATCACGTCAATCCCTGTCACCAGTAGGGCTCACAATTTAATCTCTAAAGGCCCCTTTACATGGCAATTCATTTTTGTAAGAAAGCGTTTCTTCCTGACAATCGCTCGTCACTGGAGGTGACCTCTCCTATTACATGCAACGATCTCCTCGACAGTATAGGCAGCAGTGATCGCTAATGCCATTGCTCCCATACAGAATCACTGTTCGGCGGCAGCAGAGGCTGTTTTGATGGCGTGATATGCTGGCGGCAAACAATGCTTTAGATGTCCGTACGAACTATGCGGTACCTTTATACAGGCAGAATATCACCAACATGATATGACGGAACATCGAGCAGTGTTAAAGGGTTCACAGCAGCACTTTAATTTCCATTGTTCTGCTCCATTTTAGGGAGCTGTCAAATGATGGTAACAAATGGCACTCAGTAGACCCTATTGACTACAATGGAATCCGTTGGGTTTTCATTAAAAAACCCGGAATTTTAGCGGACAAAACCAGCACAGCACGCTGCTCTATTTTTGATGGAATCTGCGATGGAGGCCTCTAACAGAGCTTCCAATGCAGATGTAAACATAGCGTTAGATGCACATAAGAGCACAATTAACCTGCCGCGTCTGAAGGTGCTCTTACTTTTTGGGAGTGTTTGAGGAAACTCACACAAACATGAGAAGAACATACAATTCCCACGTAGATATTGTCCTTGGTTAGAAGTGAACCCTGTGTTGCCCATTTGTAGTTGATCGGGTCAGACTGTCGGACCCAAGGCATTCATTACAACAAAACACAGATAGACCTATCTGTACAGGTCTGTGAGCAGAAGGAACAAGAGACTATGGATGGGATGCTTAAAGGGGTTGTTTCACATCAGCAAATGCAATTTATCATTTAGAGAAATTTAAAGGGGTTATCCAAGACTATAAAATGCTCCCCCATATGCCGGGCCACTCACGCTGAACCTACATACCTGGCTTCCTGCGACGTTCCTGGTCCCAACACCGCCGATGCTGCTTTTCTCCAGCGCGGATGAAAACATCCGGAGTCCGGAGGGGGGGAGCAGCCAATGGCAGGTGGTGACGGGGACGAGCCTCCTTAGCGTCCGTGATGCTAGGGAGGCTCATCCCTGTCCCTGCCTGCTCTCCCTCTTCCTTTTTAATTAAGTAATTTTTATTGTGCTCTCCCTCTTCCGACACCAGATGTTTTCATCCGTGCACAGGGAGAAGCAGCAGCGGCGGTGCGGGGACCAGTAGCGGCGCAGGGAGTGGGGTAAGTATATTACCTTTAAAAAGACCGGCATGTGGGGGAGTGGGGCATTTTATAGTATTAGATAACCCCTTTAATACAAGGCACATATCAACATATTGTGATTGTCTATATTGCTTCCTTCGCTGGCTTGATTCATTTTTCTATCACATTAGACACTGCTCCTTTCCATGGTTATTACGACCACACTACAATCCATCAGCGGTGGTCGTGCTTGCACACTATAGGAAAAAGTGCTGGCCCGTACAGCGGGAAGTTTACATAAGCCGATGCTTTTTCCAAAGTGTCCTAGCATGACCAACGCTGCTGAATTGTAGGGTGGTGGAAACCCCTGGATACGAGCAGTGTATAATGTAATGGGAAAATGAATCCAGCCAGCACAGGAGGCAACATGGACAATCACAATACATTAGTAAGTGCCTTGTATTAACTTTCTCTACATGATAAATGCCATTTGCTGAAGTGAAACAACCCCTTTAATATAGTCTGCGCCATAGATTAAATTTTTGGGTGATAAAACGGCACATTTACCAATGACTGGCATTTCATACACCAGTCTTAGTAAAAAGGCTACCAGAGTAAGATGTGGCAATGCCTCTGAGATAGATTTGGTATAATTTCCGCCGCTCCGGTGTCTATCTGCCATGTGCGTCCCTGTACACTAAGGAATGCTCACAGGATTGCTATGGATGCTATGCATGGATTCTGTAGAGTTCTTCTGTTGGGTGGAAAGACTGACATTTTGTGAACATCTATTTCACAACAGAAGACTTTGTACATGATAATGTGTTTCTGTCACTACTAAAATACTGTATCGTATAAGCAACATAAATCTGAAATTAAAAAGCAACATAATATAGACATAAATATATCTCAAGCTCACCCATCTTTGGTCTGATCAGCAACACCTCCTAACAGCTCCACCGTCTTGGGATTGAAGTGTAGCTCCGTGTGCAGTCCAAGGTATCTCTGCACAAAGTCAGGTGAAGTCATGTAATGCTCCCCATCTTTCTCCACGCTGGCATACTGAGAACAATAGTAAAACACACATGAATAATACATTACTGAAAGGGTCAGATTTCTCTGCAACGTGTGGATAAAATATTTCAGAAAGCTTCATGCATCCAACTACATGTATGAAAGAAGCACAAGAAGAAATGGAAAGAAAGATGCACAAGTTCCGATTTCGTACTGGCATCATATAGCCTGTGTTTAACAGTCTGTATTCCAGATGTAACGCCTGGATCCCCCACGGATGGACTGGAACCGGCTTACAGCACCACAGATTCTAATGGTGCTGTAGACCAAGTAGACGTGAATGGAGTCCAGTTGTCACATCCAGAATAAAGACTGTCAAATGCAGGAAACTGTGCCATGCTCCATTGGACATTGTATTATGGAGGTATTGTTTATCTCTGTAGGGCTTTGTTCACATCTGTGATGTGGCATCGAGCACTATTCTTCCCTTCAAAACAGACACCATCTGAGATGGAGCCTCCAACAAAGATGTGAATATAGCCTGATCTCTGTACATCCTCTGTGAGACCTTACTAAGAACTATGATAATAGTTTTTCAGTACTTGTAATATTGTTATATAAAAAAGTTTTTTTTCCAAGAACTTAAAGGATTTTTCCGGTTTGCATCCACATCCTTTAAAATAATCATTTAGGAAGGTAACTATGATTTTTTTTATGTATTTCTTTTACCTTTATTGCTCCTATATTCTGTTCAGGGCTGTGGTCACATGACCATGTCCATGCTGCTCTCCTTTATTTCTTGTGATGTTATGTCCAGGGGTGGGGCAGTGATAGGGGAGTGTCTATGTAACTAGCTAGGTGGGAGGAGCTATAAACTAGCTGGGTGTTGTTAGGGGCAGTGATAGGGAAGTGTCTATGTAACTAGCTGGGTGGGAGGAGCTATAAACTAGCTGGGTGTTAGGGGCGATGCTGGAGGTGTGACAGAGAAAGGAGAAGTGCATCATGGGTTTGGTTGGATACAGGAACAGGAAGTGCAACATACAGGATGGAAACACACCAGAGGGATTTATCTACATGGTAAAAACAGGTCAGAAGAGGTCAAATTGAAAGAAAAGGAAAAAAAAAAAAAAAAAAAGCAAGCATGTTAAGGACCATAGTAATCCAGAAAAACCACATTTTCTTCAGCTGAACCATCATTTATAATATATTAAGTTAATATCTCACAAAATGGATGCCTACATACTAGTAAATAATCATCAAGAAAATATAATGTGGGTCTTAAAATAAAAAAAGCAATTTTCTGGCGTGTTCTATTTCTGAGGACTATGTGTCACAGATGGTGCCTGCTCCGGTACCAGTCAGAATGACTCAGTTTTCAGCCTCCATGATACATTATGTACCTGCTATAAACGAGGAGTGCCATCTGGGAATGACAGAAATTTGGATGCGGTGACGTTCGACCTGTAAACTTTCTGTCAAAACAAAAGGCGCACGTGCCCGGTGATATTCTGCTTGGTGTGTCCATGTACACCCACCACGCATTCTTTTGTAGCACTTAAACATGTCAGGTCCTCTGAGGACACCTGAAAATACTCACTTTTACTCCCTTCTAAAGGCTCTCAGACTTTTTATAAAGAGCATGAACGCCCCTTTAACAGGCCCATAAAATTCCAACACACACCAAGGGTAAATGGAGAAGCAACTAGGCCTGGACACTGGGAAAAGGGAGCAGGTCACCTTCTAATGCCACCCTAATCCTGGCCCTGACTCCCTTTTCCGAATGTCCAGGCCTAGTTGCTTCTCCGTTTACCCTTGGTGTACCGTAACAGTATGTCTAACTAGGTGGCTCTCAAACTGGACAGATGGGATATCTAGGACAGGAGCATAGCTCCAGCACCAACAGAAGCTGGAGTACCCCTCACCTCAGGCTCACAGCACCAGATAAAGTATAGCTACGAGGCCACACCCAGAACACACCTAGCCAAGAAGTTAACCCCTCCAGCACCAGACAGAGAAAGAACCAGGAGAAGGAGAAAAGCACAAACATGCTGCAATAATAACGCATTGCCCTGGCAACCAGCATGCACGGCAAACGTGTCACGGCGCACAACAACAAGACCGCGACACTTCTCCCTCCCAAAGCTCTCCCAAACTGAAAAGGGGAAGCTAGGTGGAACACCCACAAACAAGGGAGAAAGAAAAAAAAAAAGTGAAAGATCAGCGTCAGCGCAAACAAGTCACCCCAAAACTGCCACCAGCACGCCCGAACCACCAACTAGGAAACAGGCAGCCAGCCAACAAACAGCCAGGAGAAACCGCACTGAACACTGCGTCCAAACTCAGATCCAGACACAACCAGCAGAACACAAGCCAGCAAACCTCCCCGAACCAGCATACACCACAGCCAGTACCAGGGCTGTGGAGTCGGTAGATAAATTGTCCGACTCCGACTCCGACTCCTCAGATTTTGAAACTTCCGACTCCGACTCCTCGACTCCGACTCCTCTGTATTTAATATGCAAATACGAAGCTGTTCCACCAAGTTCTTCTAATCTCCTCTAGCACAGAGAGGTAGTTTAGCAGACGCTGCTGCCTTCTCCTTTGTGTGCTAATCTTCTGCTGAAGATAGAGCAGTGGGAGGATCCAGGAAGGGGCAGGGGAAGGGGCATTTATTTTAAAACATGATTTTCCTAGTAGAATCCCATAGTCATGTTTAAAATTTAAGCTAACAATCTGAGTTTACATGTTTTATAGCCTTAGCTGAATGATAGCAGTTTTTCAAATGGTTTACAGCTTCAGTCTTGAACTATTGACCATCCATTCCCTTCACTTATACAAGTGTCTCCAGTCCTTAATCAGTTATCAGTGAGAGGCGAGGATAACCATGGGTTCCCTGTAACAGCAGACCACAAGACAATGGAAAGTGTAAGTATTGCCGCTCCTTAAAGGGACACTGACAGGCTGATTTTCCAGCTAAAGATATATATATATACTGGTATTCATCAGAGAATTAGGAATAAAACTATACTAATGTTACCCCCAGTTAAGCTGTACTTGTGTTTAAGAAACATTTTAATCTGTATGCAAATTCACTATCTTGTGCCCAATGGGGCAGCGTCTCCTGCAGCTTTGTGCCCAGCCGCGCCCGAGTACAGCTTCCCAGCGCTGTTCCCTCGTTATTATTCACTGCACTGGCCTTTTTTTCAGGCTAGCCGAACGCTGAATTCCTGCGCAGGCGCACGTGTAGAGTGCTGGCAGCAGCCTCGTCTGGCTATGCTGAGGCTGTGCCAGCTTCTCTCTTCCTCCTCGCTACCTAGTCCTGTCTAGTGCTGCCAGTACTCTACATGTGTGCCTGCCCCCTTGGGCACAAAGGTAGAGAATTTGCATATTGATTAAAACGTTTTTAAACACAAGTAAACCTCAACTGGGGGTAACAGTCGTCTAGTTGTATTCCTAATCCTCTGATGAATACCAGCAGATATATCAGCCTGTCAGTGTCCCTTTAACTGCATAGTAAAGCATATGAAAAGCTTCTTCACGGTCACTTAACGTCTTTGTTTAGCGGTAAAGTGACGCACTGCATGCATTGGCCTTTATTCTTACAGTAGAGAAGTAATTAATTATAACTTTATCTGAATTAGGACATTTAAACTTGCTTTTTTTTTATTTCAATTTTTTTTTATTCCAATTTAAATCTAGTAGGAGTCGGAGTCGGAGTCGGTCCATTTTTTGCCGACTCCGACTCCAGGTACCCAAAATTGCCTCCGACTCCGACTCCTCGACTCCGACTCCACAGCCCTGGCCAGTACGACAGGAATGCAGCCAGCGTACGTGACACAAGAATCATGAACCACTGAGAAATGAACGAGGGGAGGTTCAAACACAAGTAACGGTCCACACTAAAACTGCAACTACTGTCACAGAGAACCGCACTGTTAACAGAATCACCCCTTCATCCTCCCTTCAGAGGACTAGCATGCACGCCAGGAAACAGCAGGCGAAACATGCTGACACCCTCTTCCGAAAGCAACATAGAGTGGCCTTAGTTAGACATCAATGTCTCTCTTTAAACGTTTCTCCTATTTCTTTTTTTTGTTTCTATTTCCTTTACCCATCCCCACCTGTTGTGTTTGGTGTAGGTTATGTTCAGGGTGTGTTATGTATAGTTTGGTGTTCCATGTCTGGTCTGTTGGTGTTTGTAGTCCAGCATGGATGCTAGACATTCCCCTGTCTGTCTGTGCCCTCAGTGAGAAGGCCCCTGGGTTCACCGGAGGGGGAACCATAAGTCAGTGAGCAGCTCTGCCTGGGGCCACTACGCATCCTTTCCGCATGGGGGTTCAGGCAGTCCTGGTGTGCTGGATTCCTGTGTATGTTGTTTGTACTGTGTCCTGGTTGGTGTGTGGGTTCCAGTACATTGGCACGGATTCCAGTAATTTTCTCTGTGGCAGGTAAGTTCTAGTGGTTCTGGTTCTTGCCTTCCGACGCAGCTGCGGCTCACTGTCTCCCCCTTCCTTTGCATCTAGGCCGGTGGTTGACTCCTGTTCTTCCGTGTCTTGTAGGAACAGGATGTCTCCGTGACATTATCCCTAGGGCTATTCAGGGATTCCAGTGTCTGAGGTTCCTGGATATGAGCCGTCCTACCATCTGGGTCCGCTCATACGGGTAGGAGTAAAGGCCAGGATGAGGGTGGCATTAGGAGGTGACCTGCTCCCTTTTCCCGGTGTCCAGGCCTAGTTGCTTCTCCATTTATCCTTGCTGTATGGTGGGGTGTATGCCCCCCTGTCCCCACCCTGACGGTGACTAGCTGAGCTGGCACCTCCAGGCATTTCCTGCCTAGTTGGAAATTGGAGACCAGCGGAGACCTGCCAAGTGTCAGAACGCCAATGGCAGGGGGATCGGTAATACTTTTTTTTTTTTTTAACCAATTCTGCCCCCCTATATGTTTACAGAATGCTACCATGCCTTACTTCCCTTTGATTATAACTATGCAAACCTGTGCATTCATCTTACCCTGCAGGATGTACTGACCGATTCGGCTTCTATTCTGCATCTCCCAAACGCAAAAAAAAAAAATTGAAAAAAAAAATAAAAATAAAAAATATTATATATATATATATATATATATATATATATATATATATATATATATATATATAATATTATTGCATTAACTCCCTTAAGGACCGGGGGTTTTGGGATTTTTGTTTTGCGCTCCCTGCCTTCCAAAAGCCATAACATTTTTATATTTCCGCTCACATAGCCATATGACGGCTTATTTTTTGCGGGACAAGTTGTACTTTTTAACGCTACCATTTATTTTTGCATGTGATGTAGTGGGAAACGGGAAAAAATTCCAAATGGGGTGAAATTGCAAAAAAGCAATTTCACCACAGTTTTACGGGTTTTTAAATTACAACGTTCGATTTGCAATAAAACTGACTGGTTAATTTTATTCTTCAGGTCAGTACGAATCCGGCAATACCTAATATGTATAGTTTTTCTTATGCTTTTGATAGTGAAAAAAATTAAAAGTGGGAATTTTTTTATTTTATTTTTTTGTCGCCATGTTTTGACCCCTATAACTTTTTTGTAATTATGCGTACGGAGCAGTGTAGGGGCTCATTTTTTATGGGCAATCTGAACTTTTAATTGATACCATTATGGGGTGCGTATGATGTTTTGATCACTTTTTATTCATTTTTTTAGGAATTAGCCATTTGGACGCTTTCTTTCCGCTTTTATGTTTACCGTATGGTGAATATTTTTAATATTATTATAGTATGGGAGTTTTCGCACATTGCGACACCCATTATGTGTAATTTTTTTATTTATTTTATTTTCATTTTGGGGAAAGGGGGTGATTTGAATTTTTATATTTTTTTATTTTTAAACTTTTTTTTTTTTTTACTACTTTCTTATAGTTCCCATAGGGAACTATAAGATGCAATCATCAGATTGTTATTCTCATATATTCCAATGCAATAGCATTGGAATATATGAGAAAATGCATATTTCTATGGAGCCTATTACAGTCATAGGCTCCATAGGAATACTTGTAGTAACCTAGGTTTCATTCACAGAAACCTAGGGTACTACATGCATGCTCCGGCTCCCCTTGTGGCCATCAGGGAGCCGGAGCAAAACCGAAAGTGAAACTTTCGGTTTTTGCGCGATCAGATGCCGTGGTCAGGATTGATCACGGCATCTGAGGGGTTAAATGTCCGCGATCGGCATCGCTGCCGGTCGCGGACATGAGCTGCGGGTGTCAGCTTGATGAATCAAGCGGTTATCCGCAGCTCATGCGCCCGCTCCATGCGGGAGCGGGCGCCATCTTTAAAGTGCGGACGAAGGGCGTACATGTACGCCCTTCGTCCTTAAGGGGTTAAAGGGCATCTGTCGTCCTATGCTGACAAACTACGGGAAAGATATAGTGGCTTTGATCAATAACGTATATAGTGCTCACTTTGAGCCAAATCCTAAAATGTGTTTTATGGATTTTTAGACAATGTATGCCATTTGTTATGTATATCCAGAAGAGAGGGTCTACTACTTATCACTCTTCTAGGACTTTGATACTGATGTTGATACTGATGACTATTACTGATTGTTTTACAGTTGTTTATTTGTGTAAAACACTCAATAAAAGTAATATCCGATTTAAAAAAAAAGGGCATCTGTCAGCAGATTTGTCCCTATGACACTGGCTGACCTGTTACATGTGCACTTGGCAGCTGAAGGCATCTGTGTTGGTCCCATGTTCCTATGTGCCCGCATTGCTGAGAAAAATTATGTTTTAAGATATGCAAATGAGCCTCTTGGAGCAATGGGGGCGTTTCTGTTACACCTAGAGGCTCTGCTCTCTCTGCAACTGTTGTGTCCTCTGCCAGGCAGTGAACATGTCATCATGCTTGCGTGGCCCTGTCAATTAAAGTGAAGAGGGTGTGGTAGTGCACCGCCTCTACAAAAATCGCACAGACACAGATGTCTTCAGCTGCCAAGTGCACATGCAACAGGTCAGCCGGTGTCATAGGGACAAATCTGCTGACAGATGCCCTTTAAGGAAAAGTGAATTAATTATCTTGTCTTGAAGAGTAACTTCACTTTAGAATAACGTCTGATATGTCATAGTGACATATCAAAGGTTTTGATCGCTGGGGGTCCAGGTACTGAGACTCCTGCTGATCTCCGTAGTGCGACAGAGCTCAACTGAGCGCTTCCAACGCCTTATTTTAGAAAATTGTGAAAGGTCTGATCGCTGGGACCCTCACTGATCAAAACCTTTGTGTCACTCTGAGGTAATGAAGAAGTTTTCTAAACTGCAGTTACTCTTCATTGTTAAAATTCCGTTCAAAGTTCCTGGGAAGCAACCTAATGCTGTGTCAGTTTGTACTGTTAATAATAAAGTAGCCGTTTACAGTCTGCTCTCCTTTTCCAGGATTAGCGCCTCTCCATGGGCTGTGTCTGGTATTACATATCAAGTCCATTGGAGTGAAAAATAAAGCCCCTTTCCTCAGTTTTGAGAATTTCTTTTTAAAAAGGAGTATTTCACCAGCAACGGAAAGGAGCAGAGCTTTGGGTGCAGTGGGAGCAACGGCGAGGCCCTAATTGCACTAATGCCTATTTTTTCATAACAGGAAAAAGTACCATAACTTGAAAAACAGCATTTTAATCAGGTGAACCATAGCAATGTGTGTATGCAAACAGATGGACAGGGAGGTTGCTGGTGATAGATTCCCTTTAAAGGGGTATCTCCATCTGCGACACTGATGGCACATCGTTAGGATATGCGACCAGTGTCACACAGGTGTGGGTCTCACCTCTAGGACCTTCTCACATCTTCAGAACGGGGTCCCTGAAGTGAAGGGAGAGCACCCGTACATGCGTAGCCACAGCTATGAGACTTTCGAAAACAGATGATTGAACGCACACGGCTATTTCCAGCAGTCCCATAGCGATGAATGCAGAGGTGGCTGCGCTTTCGTGACTTTCTCACCATTCACTTCTATAGGACTTCTGAAAATAGCCGACTGCGCTCAATCATCTATTTTCAGAAGTTCCACAGCAGTGAATAGAGAGCAAGCTCCACATGCACGGTGTGCTCTCCTTCACTTTGGGGGCCCTGTCTTAGAGATGGGAGAGTGTGCCATCAACGTCACATATAAAAATACCCCTTTAAAAATGGGTTATCCCATAATTGATGTAAAAACTGAAAAATCAGATGTCATATAGTACATAGCAATACCTTTCTAACAAAGCTAGAACCAGCTCTGTATGGATTTTTCATTCATTGCTTCAGTTACCCTGCTAGATTTATTTCAAGCTGGGAGCTCAGAGGGCGTGCCCCTCTCAGCGTTGAAGGAAGGAACAGAGCATGTGTGTCCACCTCGCTGAGATGGACAGAGAAAATCAGAAAAACAGCAAACAGCAGGTGGCGCTATACAGATAGATTTAATTGAGCAACTCAGTAACTATAATATGTTTTTAATCACATGCAATTACAAAAGTATTCAGATCCAGGTTCTGCTTTGAAAAATGTAGATTATTTTTTCGTGGGACGACCCCTTTAAGGAGCAAATATCCTAAGTTTTAATGTTATATGGCATATGTCAATGTAAGATTATCTTTCCTTCAAATAGACGGATGTTCATGAATGCGAGTAGTTTTTATATAGTAAGAAGATGACGGATATTATTTATCATTAGCAGATAATCCCCAAATATATTAAATATGAATATAAAAGGATTCACAGCTGATCAGAGTTTAACTTGTTGATTTCTTTTGCACTGAAGAAACACAACTTTTTTCTCTGAAAGCGTCTTCTGTTACACAGAGCAGGCTGCTGACATCCATCAAAGTGATCCCGAGTCACAAGACTCCGCGAATGAGCAAAAGAAAACTTTTCTCCTTCCTGCACTGAAACAACTTCTGTCTCCAGAGGTCATTGCTTTGCACCGTCATGAGATGCAATGTGATCGGTTCTGATCCGCCTCTGCTTTATATAAAGCTCGCTGTACAACCCGGGTATGAATTATTCATCTCCTCCTCACTCCTGAGAAGAGAATCTTTGTAAGTCTCCAGCCTGGGATTGCTATAGGTGCAGCCGAACCTCGTAGTCACCTTTTTGCTGACTGTTTGCAGGGTATTGACAATACACAGGGGAAACTCAAGTTACGTGCGGATTTCAAGCACAAACATATTGCTTTACATGTTCAGGAAAGTGACAGGGCCGACCTCAGAAATAATAGAAGTGGTCGCAACACAAGGGACCGTGGAAAAGAGCACCAAACAGTGTGTGTGTTATAGAAGAGATGCCATCACGGAATATAGAAAAATCTAATGTCTCATATTTAGCAAAATTATTTATTTACTTTACTCATTTATATAGCGCTGACATATTCCGCAGCGCTAATATGGCATCTGTCAGCAGATTTGTCCCTATGACACCGGCTGACCTGTTACATGTGCACTTAGCAGCTGAAGACGTATGTGTTGGTCCCATGTTCATATGTGTCCGCATTACTGAGAAAAATGATGGTTTGATATATACAAATAAGCTTAGTCCAAAAAAAAAAAAAAACAATAACTTGTGGTCCAGCTTCCCATAAAAACTTGCAGCTTTAGTAATAACAATAAAAAGCCATTATCCAAACACAAATCTCATACAAGATCCACAATGTCTACGCGTTTCGGACTCCACAATCCCAGTCCTTACTCATGACATACCGAAAAGTGAATGTTCACCTCTCTAAACATATGGTGCACCAGGTAATCAAGACTTCGGCATCACATTCTCAAAAGAGGAGGAGAACTAATCAGACACCAAAAAGCAACATTCAATGCATCAAAAAGACAATATATATATATATATATATATATATATATATATATATATATATATATATATATACACATACAATACTGAAAAACTATAAAAATAGTTATTTTAATGATATTGTAAAATAAAATCGTGTTTTCTGTTCAGAAAAGCAACTTCTTAATTCAAACATCCAATATGCCTCACGGCTGAGGAGTTTTCGTTTGTGATCTCCTCCTCTAATGGGAAGAGTAACCCTTTCCACTCCCTGAACAGAAAACGCTCTTGCATCTCCTTTGTGCACAGTGGCAAAGTGAAAACTAGCTGCAGATACATTGCGAGTTTCATAATGTGGTATATCTGATAAATGTTTGCTTATGCTACTTTTTATTTGTTTTGTAGTGCAACCTACATATTGTAGAAGACAATCAATAAATGGCATAACCTGTGTTACAGTTCAAATATTGTTTTATGGTGTAATTCTAAAGGGTTTTTCAGTATACATATATTGTCTTTTCTTTCTGATGCATTGGGTGTGGGTTTTTGGTGTCTGATTAGTTCTCCTCCTCTTTTGAGCATGTGATGCCGAAGCCTTGATTACCTGGTGCACCACATGTTTAAAGAGGTGAACATTCACTTTTCTTTATGTCATGAGTAAGGACTGAGATTGTGGAGACCGAAATAGGTAGACATTGTGGATCTTTTTTTTACGGTTATTAATAAAGCTGCAAGTTTTTATGGGAAGCTGGACCACAAGTTTTTTCTTTGGATTACGTTTGTATACAATCAAGTCCGAACTGGGCCCATGCTTCCGTGAACGCAACAAAAGTGAGAGCTGTCATATATACTTGATACAAATGAGCTTCTACTACGGGGGTGCTGTCGTTACAACTACGCCTATAGACTTTTAGTGTAGGAAGCAGCTAGCAAGATTTTAAGTTTTTAGATCAGTTGGAAAAATCCAATAAAGTATTTTCTCCCGTCTTGACTGAACTTGCATCTAACAGGATGTATAATACAAGTATGTACACTTCGATAGTAAGGCTAGCTTCACAGGAAACAATGTTTTTAGAGTAGGAAACAATCTGGAATACCAGAAAGAGCCTATACAGATGGCCATAACCTCCTGTACCTAGGCACAGTGCTGCCCATCTGTCTGATATCTGGATATACTGAATTTCTCCTTGGAAGGAAGCATTTTACTATTTGCCTGTCAAGCAAGAAAAGGATAAAGTCATATGAATGTAGCACTTGATGGAATAAAGCAATGCTCTGTACATAGGAGAAGTTGTAGGACGGTAGGCCGAGAAACAATAAAAGTCGTCTGAAGAAGCAACCCCTTGCAAATGACTTTTCTGTAGTAGTTGAGTTCCACCTACAAACCAAGGTCACTGGGACCAGGTCATCGAGGTTCTTGCTCTCATATATCCTATGTTTAAATAAAACTACACTGCACGGTCAGACATATCACTTACCTATGTTCTCACACTCTTATATTTACAAGCGGTGAGAATGAAAGAGACATTTTGCACAACTCTTATAGACCAGACATGGAGACTCAAGAGGTGAACATTTGAAAGGCGTTTCGTGATTTCAGGAAGATTTCTGTACATATCATTCAGCCAATGCGGCATAGATTTTGTTTTGAATCCAGAATGCCAGCTATAAAAAGGACACAATGTGCCAGTCAGGGGAAGGCAAGGCTTCTCTCTGAACAGCTCCTTCAGGAAGGGGAGCCAAAATTAGGGCCGGAATGTGTGGCCTTTAAGAGCACGAACATAAAATGTCCTAGACTCAAGCTCATGTGACCTTCCGTGCTGCCATATCTCCAAAATTATGTATACAGATTTTTTTTTTTTTTTTTTATTTCTGCCAAAAATAAAATGGATTTCAGTTGAAACTCTTTATTATGTAGGAGGCCTCACACACATTTCATTTTCACAAGCAATATTACAATGGAAATTACAGCTTCAATACATTTTAGATTCTTCTATTTACTTGAAAATCTGAATTATGTGCAAAAGCCATATGTCTAGCTTCACTAAAAAAATAATAAAAAGTCCAGTTCTATTGAAAAATGCTAAACTGAACTATGGTTTGTGAACAAAAGAAGCCTAGACCAACCCCAATTCAACCCTACTGCTACAATTATGCCTCAAACGTACAATACATAATAAGACTCTGTTCAAACTGCATTCATAGCTTACAATTGGAGTGCACTCATTAAAGGGGTTGTCCGGGCTTTTACTATTGATGACCTATCCTCAGGAAAGATCATCAATATCAGATCGGTGGAGGTCCGACACCTGGCACACCCCACTGATCAGCTGTAACACACCGGTCTCCCTTCTCTCTTCCTGTTCACCGCTGTCATCTTTGGCAAAGATCATAGACAGCAGCAACTGACAGGAAGAGAGATGGCACTTGCGCGCCATCTCCTCATACAGCTGATCGGCGGGGGTGCTCGGTGTCGGACCCCACCGATCTGATATTGGTGACCTTTCCAGAAGATAGGTCCTCAATAGTAAAAGCCCGGACAACCCCTTTAAGAGTTTCACAGAAATCATACCAGAGATACATGCAACCATATTCCCATGTAGTTACATACTGTATATCTGCCATTTGTTTACCCCCCCCCCCCCCAAAAAAAATAAAATACGTATACAGCACAGTATAAAACGGACTGCATGCAGATCGGTTGTGTGAAATGACATACTGGAATTTGAAGCAGATCCGCTGCACAAACCTTGCACTTTTTTGCCATCGAAAAGTCTAAGTTTTGCCACGGACAAGCATAAATTGACATGCTGCAGATTTCAGTCCAGCGCTGCGGGTCAATTTACTCTGAAGATTTATTAGGCAGCGTCTGGATGGGATTTCTTAAAGTCTTATCCACTCTGCTGGTATTGTAAAACTGTGCAGGTTTGCCTCACGAAAATTTTACGTTGACAAATCTTCACGTGTGTGAACCAAGCCTAAGGCTTATTTTACACAAGCGGGGTTTCCATCCAGGCACGATCCATTTGTGGACTGAACACTGACCTATTCCTTTCAATGGGTATGTAAACAGGAGTATTGTTTTTCACTGACCACAAGTGACAAGCCTGAGAAAGTTATAACGGTTGTGTGTATAGGTCGTCACCAATCTTGGGCCTCGTTCACATCTCCTTTAGGAGATCAGGCAGGTTGTTCCGGCACAGAGCAGCCTACCCGATCCTCTACTTCACCATTGGATTCCCATTGACTGCAATGAGGTCCAGTGGTGATCTGGCTGCTTTCTGGCATACATGCCGGCAGGGGTGGACTGGCCATTTCCCAGTGGGCCGATGCCCAGGCGGTTGTCTGAGCCCCCTGACGGCTGCTGGCTGAGTGCATGATGATCTAATGCTCTCAATATTAATACTAGGAGCATCAAGTACTTAGGCACCTGGTTGGCATCCACAGGTGCCCTCCTGAATTCAGCTGTATCACCTTCCCCAGGACTGTTATACAGTTGAATACTCTGCGATGCGGGCAGCAGTACTTTGTGCTGCACTGTGATATATGGTTCTTCTGGGGCTGTATTTTGTGCTGCACTAAGATACTGCTGGCCCCTGCCTACTTGTGTTGCACTGCCTTCTGTAAATCTGGATCTGACTACAACTTTAGGTTTTTTTCCAGGGCGGCATTAAGTTCCCAGTCCACCTATGCATGCTGGGTTTCGGCTGAACAAAAACCATTGCATGCAACACTTATTTTTTTGTCTGTCAGTCAAACAGCTGGCATTTGTGCCGTATCGGGCAGCCAGAACGGAGATGTGAACATAGCCTTATTTAGAACCAGACATAACCATTAGGCCTGGATTAAGTAATTTCAATGCAGATTTTTCATTTTTGGTAAACATTTTAAAAGAAGCTGTATAAAGTGCGTTACCAAAATGATGGGTTTGTGTGTGAGCATCATGTTCAGTACAGGGAATGTTACACCAAGTCTAAGAAACTAAAAAGGAGCATCGTCTTCTGGTTTACCCAGTGCCTAGCCTTCCACCATGTGCAATGAAACAAAGCTGCGGCACGTGATTCTGAATCCCTTCATTTCGAACATTACTGCTTCTATCTTTAGAACTGAGTCACCGACCTTTGACGGGTGCTGACCTCAAGGAGCAGTGACCTAGAGATCCATAATACAATAGTGAACAAGAAAACTAGACCTTTCCCACTGCCGTCACTTTCCTGATGAATGTAGAATAGCCGCAGTCTTCAGAAAAGCAGAGACAAAAATAGCTACATTGAAATCTTTTCACAGTTTCCATTTTGGAGTGGTTGTATGCAGTTCCATAACAACGTTTCTAGGATTCCAGAATTACTATTGATGGCCCATCCTCAGGATAGGCCATTGATATCCGATCAGTGGGGATCTGATACCCCACCACTCCATCCATTGAGAAGGAGGATGAGCCATCAATAGTAAAATCCGGGACAACCCCTTCAAAGAAAGGATTCAAAAAGACAAAAACAAAGATTTGAGCTGTTCCTCTCCTCTCGGGAGATAAATTGGTCTGCATAGTAGCTATAGACAAAAAACTGTAGATTTTTTTTTATAAAGACCATTTGTAAAATGTTCTCATATTTTTATTTTACATTTATTTAAGCAACAGAACAAAAAATGAGCACATAGCCTTCAAGCTGAGCCATGAAGGGGACAGCACCAAGCCCTGCAGACAAGCAGAAGTGTGCCCCATTGCTCAGATGCTGACCCGCCTTGGCCAGTGCTGAAAGGAGTTGTCTCAACTGATTCATTGCTAGAATATTGCTGGGATATGCCACCAATGTCATATAGGTGTGGGTCCCAGAGGTGGGATTTGCACCTAGTTCCAGAAATGGCCCCCGAAAGTGAAGGAGAGCGCATTGCCGGAGATAGCCAAGCAGGCACTCGGCTATTTTCAGCAATCATATAGAAAGGAATAGAGGGCAGCTGTGCACTTCGGGGGTCCCGTTCTGGAGACAGGTGTAGGTCCCAGAGATGCAAACTACACCCGTCTGACATTCGTTGCATATCCTAGTGATATACCACCAATGTCTTCGAAGAAATAAACCCTTTAAGGCTGCCAAACAGGTTCAATACATCTCGGCTGAAATGATCGCTCTGCCCACATCTCTCCTGGCTCCACCATACAGATACATATATACGGTTTGGCTAAATAATTATATATATATATATATAAATCCAACAAACTGGCGCAGCACTCCTTAGATAAAGTGAACAAAGAGGTGTTTATTCACACATGTTTAACACAGCAACGTTTCAGCTCTCTCACAGAGCCATTTTCAAGCCAGGGGTGGACGCGTGCACCATTGGATTAACTATACTGGAGGAGTGCTGCCTCATTTTTGCTTTTATCTATATCTATATATCTATATCTATATCTCTATATCTCTATATCTCTATATCTATATATTTTTTTTTTTTTTTTACTAGGGAGAGGGGAGATACTCGCTACTACCAGACTCTTCTGAAGCGTATCTCCTAGTAGAACAAAAGGATTGGGGAAAATATTCACTTTGCCCGAGCCTTCTCTCCCCTGACATCTGTCAGGAGCTCCCCATACACATTAGGTCTCTTGCCCACGACCGTGGTTTGGTTCCGTATCCGAGCCGCAGGGTGCGGACCCATTCACTTCAAATTATAGACCATGTCCTATTCTTGTCTGTTTTGCGGACAAGAATAGGCATTTCTATAATGGGCCGTCGGTTCCGTTCTGCAAATTGCGGAAGGCACACGGGCGGCATCCGTGTTTTCGCGGATCCGCAATTTGCGGACCGCAAAACAAGGCACGTTTGTGTGCAAGAGGCCCTTTACTGCCACCCAAGCCCACTGTGTTCATCTGACAGTCCACCAATGTGAATGGGGGTTTTCAGATGGTGACCAGACTGGGCATTTCAAGCCATTTCCAGTGTATGGAGCCAAGGGTCAGGAAGTGGACAGCACTGGGAACATAAGATAATAAATTTATTTATTTGTTTAAATTAATTATTCCCCTTGAAAACCCCATTAACTATCCTTATCAACAAGGTGTAAATATACGTAATCTGCACTGTTCTGAATAGAAACTCAGGAATCACTTGAAGTAAAAGAATGATCATTAGCTGAATAGCAGATTGTTAGTTTCTGCATACAGACTCATACTTAACGCAAATAAGGGAATAATTGGTGTACATGCTTAATTGCAGCAGTCTGCCCAAATGTTAATTTTCTCATGTGCATCTCATAAAACCCCTCTATTGTTCTTAGCCAAACACTCCACAGCGTCTTTGTAGCCCACAAGTGCTGGAGGATGAGGCTCCCATTCCTGCATATTGCCATGTGAATGACTAACCTGCTCACGTCTGAAAATCTTATCTCCTTTGTTTCAGGTCTATAAAAGAACAGCGGCTGCTTTATTGTACAAAATGTACGGGTTCAGCTGCATCTTTCTTTTGTGAACAACACTGCATGCGTGTTCTTACTTACATGTAGGTTCAGACCACTTGCTGACTATTGAATACAATTGTCTGAGTGCAACTATACTCCGAAACAATAGTAAAACAGCTCAGATCGGAACAACCTCCATCAGGAAGCATCCAGAGAAGTATTAACAGAAAAGAATTTGCAATTTTTCCTGAAGAATATAGAAAGATAGAGTATACATAATAGAAGTGACTTGAAGTTAGAGATAGCGAGGCTATCCATAGACCATACTTATACTGAAAGAATCCTATATATGCTATAATAGTGTAGCAATAAGCGATCCAGAGGTTGTAGTCAGACCCATGCCTTACACTTGTGGGGCATCAAGGACCTTTCCTACTAAATTTGAGAACATCATAAATGAGAGGTATGGTGAAGTAGCATAATTGAGTACACAGAAAACTCAGTGTATCCAAAAACAATACTTAAAGGGCATCTGTCATCACTGCCTGACCCTGTCAATCAAAGTGAGGAGGGTGCGGCAGTTGCAGAGAGAGCAGAACCTCTAAGGCCTCTTTCACACGAGCGTGTCCGGATTAGGTCCGGATGCGTTCAATGAAAACTGTGCGATTTCACAGGCAAAGCCATTTAGTTTTGCCTGCAATTGCGTTCAGTTGCTCAGTTTTTATCGCGCGGGTGCAATGCATTTTGATGCGTTTTTCACGCGCGTGATAAAAAACTGAAGGTTTACAAACAACATCTCCTAGCAACCATCAGTGAAAAACGCATCGCACCCGCACTTGCTTGCAGATGCGATGCGTTTTTCACACAGCCCCATTCACTTCTATGGGGCTAGAGCTGCGTGAAAAACGCGGAATATACAACAGGCTGCGATTTTCCAGCAACGCAGAAGTAATGCGTGAAAAACAACGCTCATGAACACAGACCCATTGAAATTAATGGGTCAGGATTCAGTGTGGGTGCTACGTGTTCACGTCACGTATTGTACCCGCACAGAAAACTCACTCGTGTGAAAGGGGCCTAAGAGTAACGGCAACGTCCCTGTTGCTCCTAGAGGCTCATTTGCATATATTAAAACATAATTTTTCTCAGCAATGCGGACACATATGAACATGGGACCAACACAGATGCCTTCAGCTGCCAATATACAAGTCCTGGAAAAACCCTTTAAAGGGTTATTCCCATCTCAGACAATGGAGGCATATCGCTAGGATATGCCCCCATTGTCTGATAGATGCAGGTCCCACCGCTGAGACCCGCACCTACAACGAGAACGAAACGGCCCATGTTCCCATTCATTTCTATGGGGCAGACGGAAATGGCCGAGCCAGCGCTCGGTTCTTTTCAGCGGCCCCGTAGAAATGAAGCATGTGCAGTGCGCCCTTCGTTCATTTCCCCGCTCTGTGGGACCCGCACCTATCAGACAATGGGGGCATATCACTCTGAGATGGGAAAACCCCTTTAACTGTTGTGTTTAAAGTGGAGAAGCATATATAAAGCTAATCTTAAGTGTGGGTGCAAGGCTTCAGAAGGCTGGAATATTGACACTCTAGCCAAATCCAAAGAAAGGAGGTGTACGCCAAGAAATAAAAATTACTGACATTTTTTTCACCCAATGAACCAGCAAAACTTCAGTCCTGCACTGGGACCATTTTCAAGCAGTGTTAAAAGGTGTAATGCCAAGTTTAAAAGTTCTATCCAAGCCACAGGATAGAAGATAACTGACTGCTGGGGTCTCCGACTGTATTGAGTAGCAAGTCGAGCTCTGCCACTCCATTCATTCTCTATGGGGCTGCATACTGCAATCTCCAGCAGTCCTATAAAGAATGAATAAATCGGCAGCACACATGCTCCACCTGCCACTCCATTCAGATGGAGAAACGGGACACTCCTTCTCCGGATTGGTGGGGGTTCCACCAGTCAGGTAATTATCCCCTTGACTGTGGATAGGAGATACCTTTTAAACTTGCCTCGACCCTTTAAGCCGCGTTAATGCCTCTAAGAATACACGGTCAAAAATGTGTGCTGACTAAAGTGACAAGTACAATTCAAGTGTTGCTGATGCCACGGTGTACATAACTTTTTTTTTTTAAACTGTTCCCATAGAAGGATGGTGTAATCTCGGCAAATTGACCCTCTATTGGGCAGGTTTTTTCTCCTTTAGTAAGATGAAGCCGGAAATGAAGTTCATATCGTTATTGCACAGGCTCCACTAGTGCTTGAATATACAGTATATAGAGGCACTGACGCCGCTTTGATAACCCCATTTGTGTACATATTGGGTGAATATAGTTCTTAGTCACCTGGATTTCTTGGATTGCTGCTTTCCTTGTTTTTGGCTACTTTCTTTTTATGGCGCTGAATCTACGAAGTATGGCATCATCACATCCAGTGGGGCATGATAATATCGGAGATATGGTGGTGGTCCAAAGTAGAGCTCTTGCCACAAGGCCCAGTAATTTTACACTGTGCACAGTCTGCGCCGTAGGTTATTTTATTTTATGCACTTATATACCCCTACTATGTTCCACAGCGTTTTACAGACATTAGCATCAGGCTGTCCCCAATGGGTCTTACAATCTAAGTTTCCTATAAGTATGTTTTTGGAGTGTGGGAGGAAACCAGAGAACCCAGAGAAAACCCACACAAACACGGGGAGAACATGCAAACTCCATGCAGATGTTGTCCTTGGTCGTATTCGAACCTAGGACCCCAGCACTGCGCCACCGTGCAGGTTCTTATGGTGCAGTGATCAATTGTGTTTTCTAAGGCCTCTTTCACACGAGCGTGTCCGGATGCGTTGCGGATGCGTTTAGTGAAAACTGTGCGATTTCACAGGCAAAGCCATTCCGTTTTGCACGCGATTGCGTTCAGTTTTTTCCGCGCGGGTGCAATGCGTTTTGATGCGTTTTTCACGCGCGTGATAAAAAACTGAAGGTTTACAAACAATATCTCCTAGCAACCATCAGTGAAAAACGCAACGCACCCGCACTTGCTTGCGGATGCAATGCGTTTTTCACGCAGCCCCATTCACTTCTATGGGGCTAGGGCTGCGTGAAAAAGGCAGAATATAGAACATGCAGCGATTTTCACACAACGCACAAGTGATGCGTGAAAAAAAAACGCTCATGTACACAGACCTATTGAAATGAATGGGTCAGGATTCAGTGCAGATGCTATGCGTTCACGTCACGCATTGCACCCGCGCGGAAAACTCGCTCGTGTGAAAGGGGCCTAAGAATTTTCATTGCGGGGAGTCCTGCCACTCAGTACATAACTGCCATGGAGCAAAAAAAGAGTCCTGCTGATGTAGAACCATTGCTTCTATATAAGAGTATCTCTGTAATACAAAGCCGTATAAAGGAAACAGCTTCTGTGTATACAGCTCTGTCGTGTTCATCAGGCTTAAATATGTAGTTGGTACACAATGCAAAGTATGTATTTTAGGGGGTTTAACATATCCAGTTGAATAAGTATGCTGGTTTTCTGATTAAAAATCAGCCACAGGTAAAAAAGGTGTAGCAGAATACAATACATTATTTACTGGCGGCACAATAGTTGCCTACGTGATCTATTTCTATCATCTAGGTGTGTTTTGTCTCAGTAGCATACCATAATTAGGTTCTACCACAGAACACTGTGTCACCTTATTACTGCTGTGCTTACGTTATTGTACTATTGCAATATTCTGAAAATAAATTACTGTAACATTGTCATATTTATAACTACGATATATATATATATTTAGTGGTCCCTCAAGTTACAATATTAATGGGTATTAGGACAACCATTGTAGCTTGAGTTCATAACTGGTAATTCGTTCCAAAGCCCCAAAATGACAAGAGAGAGAATTTTAAAGGGGTTTTCTGGTAGTTTTACACTGATGACCTATGCTCTGGATAAGTCATCAGTATTTCAGAAAACAGCGGCACTCTCAGTAGCGCCACAGCTTTCTCACAGCTTTCCGTAGGTAATGTGATGTCACATTCATTGGTCACATGACCTACTGTAGGAAAGCTCAATCCCCATTTAAAGGGGTGTCCGGATTCAGAGCTGAACCCGGACATACCCAGAATTTCACCCAGGCAGCCCCCCTGATGTTAGCATCAGAGCATTTCATGCTCCGGTGCTCTCTTTTGCCCTGCACTAAATCGCACAGGGCAAAGGCATTTTTCAGGAGATCTGGTGACGTAATGGGCTCCCCATAAGGCTGCCAGGGGGAGGCTTCCACCCAGCAGTAAGCCCGGTGACTACACTGGCACTGATGCGCAGGCTTTAGGGCTGCCCTAGCCTGTAAAACGGCTAGGGCAGCGCTAAAGCTGGCCCATCAGAGCCGGTGACGTCACCGAACACACTGCTAGATGGGAGCCTCCGCCTGGCAGTGTGTTATGGTAAATAAAAAAGCCCTTGCCCAGCGCAATCCATCATGGGGGCCGGAGTGGTAAAATTCTGGGGATGTCCGGGTTCAGCTCTGAACCTGGACAACCCCTTTAAGTGAATAGGGCTGAGCACGATACCAAGCACAGCCACTGTACGATGTAAGGTGCTGTGCTTAGTGAGCAGGCCGCAGCGCTAGTGCCTTCTCGAACAGCTGATTGCTGGGGGTCCCAGGGATCAGACCCCCATCGATCAGATACTGATGACCTATCCAGAGTATAAAATTCCTGGAAAACCCCTTTAAGATTTAAGAAAACTAAGCAGATAATGGACAAATGAAGCAAATCCTACAAACAGATAACAGCAAGCAACACAGGCTGGAAGCTGTCAATCACTTTATACAATGAGGACTGGGGTTCCTTCAGGGCCCTGTATAATACACAGCCTACCAAAAAAATAACACGGAGCCGCCCTCACCGGATATCCAACAGGGCAGCTGATCCTGGCACAGATAGAGACAGGTGCTCTTGCCCTGCCCATTGGTTGGATCCAAGTCTGAGACATTGTACGTTGAGTTTAGTTTTAACTTACGATAGCCCAGGAAAGACCATTGGACATTGAAAATATTGTATCCTGAGGCCGTTGTATGTAACACACACTAAACAGTTGCTTTATCATATCGCCCCTTTATCCATAAACGCTGATGTGTAAAGTCCCACAGCATCATTACAGAAGTTGGTAGCAGTAAACTCAACCTTTCTGTCACTTACATGGAGGGCTTCTTAATCTTCATGAACATATAAATGGCATTTTCATAACCCATTGCTAGACAAGTTCCACCGTTCTCCATATCGTCCTCAAGTTCTGAAATCAGGACTCCAGCTGCACGGTAGGCAATGCATCCAAGGATATGGGATACGCCACTGCATACCTGAGTTTGAGTCCCTCACCCTTGGACATTACTTACACATTGCACAGGCTGTCTAGAGGCGTCACCAACTGGGTGTCAGTGATTTGCACAGTTCTAGCATGGCACCGCTAAATACCACAAGAGCATGAATTCAAATTTCCCCCAACTGGTCTACAGATTTCAGCTTATTGTGAATTCCTCTTCTCTCCTCCACTCTTCTTGAAATCCACACCATGCCAGTTATTTGCGCAGATTTTCAGTGGAGATTTCACCCTTTGCATTGCAAAAGGTGAGAAATGGGGCAAATGCACGTCAAAATTTTCAACAAAATCCAGAAGTAATACATGAGGATTTTGGTACAGAAAGGCTGTAAACTACACTGCCAGGTGCATATACTATTATTCTGGCGGGCACTATATTCACTCTAATGGGGTAGGCCGCGGCACAGAAAACATGTTGAGAGGCGGCCGTAATAAAACTACGACATTTCGCGCCAAAAAATGCACTCTCCCCCCCCCCCCCCCCGAAAAGTGTATGCGTGGGGGGGGAATGGCAGGGCATCTTATGAAGTGAATAGTAATGAGTGCTTCAATTATGGAAGCACTCATTAGTACAGAGTATGACCAGGAAGCGGTGAATATAGTGCTCCTGGTGTTGGCTGCCCTCACCGCTTCCTGGTCTTCTACCGGGCATCCGCTGTGTTCTGACGGACATAGCGCACTATGACCTGACACTGTGTGATGTCAGGTCACAGTGCAGCACAATGCCGGCAGAATGCCAGGGAGTGGCGAGTACAGAAAGGGCACTGGATCTCACGAGTGGCGACGCTGTCCGGAGCAGAAGAGGCAAGTCCATTTATTTACTTTATGTCTGATTTGAGGTCTGATGAGGATTGGGGGTTTCATGATAATTGGGGGTCTGATGAAGACTGGTGGTCTGATATGGGTTCTAATGATGATTAAGGGTCTGATGAAAAATATTTTTTTCATATTTTCCTCCTCTAAAAGCTTGTCGTGTCTTATGGTGTTAAAAATATGCTATTTATAAACAGGAAATCCGCTGCCAAGAAAAGTTTGACACGTCATAAACAGAACCATGGACTGATTACCTATATAATCTAGCTATATCTAATCTAATCTACTTACTATTTCAGATGACGCAAACTGCAAAATGTCTAACAAATCCAGAACACTAACATAAAACACTGTCCAAAAAAAGGTTGGACACGTCATCAGTAATAAGAACCATGGCTTATATAACGAAGAGCTATTGTAACACCAGCTTCCACTGCACTTATTCTCTCATTGTAATAGGAAGGTATAAAATACATGAGTCACTTATTTCCACTGATCTGTCCATCTACCATTCATAAATGGCTGGCTGATTTCCAGTAAAGCTTTGTAATGATACACCAGTCGGTCGTCCTTCGTTCAGAGGAGGGATTCAAGTTGTATCAGACCTCTCAAGTATGTGGCCCATCCCCGCTCTGTACTATCAAAGTGGAGAAACCGGTTATTAACATGTTACTGCATGAGCGCGTTAATAAACCTGTGAGGGTGATACATTATAAATGAGTGGAAATAAACGAAACGAATATATTCAAAGTACACAGCTATAACTCTATGCTACATATGCAAACAGAAGACAAAGCAAATACAGTGCATATCATTTAATAAGTCAACACGTCAAGTAAATCCACGTCATTTCATGGCCTGTCATAAAGACATATTAGAAGGCAATGGAAGATTTATGAAACTGTCCAAAAGAAAGCATGTCTGTATTGTCCATACCAACCCATCCCAGTGCACCTTTCAATTTTTCCATATTTTTGGTCGGCCTATGATCTGCATTAATTTCTATGGGTCCTCAAAAAAAAAATAAAAAAAAATCATATGTCCGTTCCACAATCGCTTAAAAAAGCTAGAACACGTTCTATTCTAGTCTGTTGTGCAGATGAGCATAGGCATTGTTACAATGGGTCCGCAAAAAAACGGATGTAACACAGACGTCACACGGACTCCATCCGTATTTTTATGCGCGCAGCAAAATACGGTTGTGTGAATGCACCCCAAGAAATTAAGTGGGTTTTCCGGGACTCTTATACTGATGACCTATCTTCTGGATCAGGTCGTAGGTCATCAATATAAGAATACCAGAAAACCCGCTTCAAAGCAGTCTTCTGGGACTATAAGGCCTATTGCACACGACCGTATGTATTTTGAGGTCTGCAAAAAACGAATCTGCCAAAAAATACGGATGACGTCCTTGTGCATTCCATATTTTGCGGAATGGAACAGCTGGCCCCTAATAGAACAGTACTATCCTTGTCCGTAATGCGGACAATAATAGGACATGTTCTATCCTTTTGCGGAACGGATATACGAAAAACGGAAACTGAATGCACACGGAGTACCTTCCGTTTTTTTTCTGGACCCATTGAAATGAATGGTTCCGCAAAAAAATTAAAAACGGAACGGAAACGGAAAGAAAATACGTTCGTGTGCAAGAGGCCTAAGGGCTCATTCACACGACGGTATGGTTTTGCAGTCCGTTTTTAATGGATCAGTTTTTCAGTTTCAGTAGTGTTTCCATTTCCGTTCCGCTTCCGTTCCTGTATGGTTTCCGTTTGCGATCCGTTTTTTGCAGATCGCAAACAAAAGCATATAATAATGTTTTAACAGTAAGTACATTGAAAAATTGGGCTGGGCATAACATTTTCAATAGATGCTTCCGCAAAAACGGATACAGAAGACATACGAGTGCATTTTTTTCACAGCCCCATTGACTTAAATGGAGCCACAGAACGTGATTTGTGGGCAATAATAGGACATGACTCAAAATGTAGCGGAACTGAAAAACGGAAATACGGAATGCACACAGAGTACATTCCTTTTTTTTGCGGACCCGTTGAAATGAATGGTGCCTTATACGGACGGTATACTGAACGCAAAAAACGGCCCGTATAGGGAACGCAAAAAAACGTTTGTGTGAACGAGCCCTAATACTGATGACTTGGCCTCAGGATATCACACCTGTGGGGATGTTGGGAGTTGAATCAGGTGCTTCGCTCTAAAATGCAACTCTGTTTACCGGGTAGTAGCTGTGAATGGTACTACTGCACTAATCCTATTCACTTAAAGGGAACCGGTCATCAGATATGTTGCAATAAAACCGTCTCACCTAAAACATGTGCGCATGACAGTTAAACATTGTGGTCTTGGTCCCATTTTCCTAGGTGCCCTATTCTTGAGAAAATGTATGTTTTACAATATGCAAATAAGCCCCTAGGAGCAACGAGGGCAATGCTTTTGCACCTCTTTGCTCCCAGAGGCCCTGTTACTACTCTTCATGCCACGCCCCCACCACTGACTGACAGGACAGGAACAAGCAGTAAAGACGTACTCACACCTGGCCCTGAAGTCTCGCAGGCGCTTGTTCAGCGCACACGCTCTACAGGGACGGAGGCGCTCCACTGCAATACCATTCGCGGCCACTGCCCAGTGTATGGCGCTGTGTTGTTCAAACGGCTGACTGGTGCGCAATGATTGTTCTGGGGATAGGGGATAATTATTAGATCTGTGGGGGTCCCAGTTAACAAAGAACGGGGGTCCCGTACCCCCTGAAATGAATGAAACACCAGGTCGGGTAGGCGTGCAGCCACTCCGTACATTTCTATTGAGTTCCCGAAATAGTAGAACGCTGTGCTTGGCCATCTCTGGAATTCCTACAGAAATGAATGGAGTGGGCAACCGGCTGCTCTGTTCTTTTTAGGGGGCGGGGGTACGGGGCTCCTGTACCACTGGGACCCCCAAAATCTAATAGTTATCCCCTATCCTATGGATAGGGGAGAACTCAATCCAATCAGGAAATCCCTTCAAGGGTGGGCCAAAAATGTAATGTGAACACAGCCTTGCCCACGGACGTTGTGTGCCCGTATTGCATACTGCGGGTCCGCAACACACCGGCACTAGCCCATGTGCACTCCGCATCACGGATGTGGACTCATTTACTTGAGTGGATCCTCAATCAGGGAGATGCGGAATGGAAGCATGGATCGGAACCCCGCGGAAGCACTACAGAGTGCTTCCCTGGTGTTTCTGTCCGTGCCTCTGCACCGCAACGAAATAGAACTTGTGCGGTCCGATCACGGACCCACTCAAGTTGAATGGGTCTCGATCCGTCCCAGCCGCCGCAAGGACATTGCCTGTGCATCGGGGACCGCAAATTGCGGTCCCCAATGCACGGAACGGATGCACAACGTTGGTGTGCATGAGGCCTTAGGGTGACTTTTTTCCTAATCACTGCCAACATCCATACAGGTCACATACCGTATTCCTCCAACACTGAGGCCCAATCGTACCACCAGTTTATAAAGAACAAAGGAGTCATGAGGAAAGCTAAACCCATAGTAGACAGACTATTGCTCCCAAGGCACATAAAGGGGAAAAAAAAAAAAAACTGAATTACTTGAGGATTATCTTGTCATATCATTCATTACTGGTTCCGCCTACAAAATGTCTGCCTCCTGTCTGTGCACTTTCATGTCGTAGATACGCATTAAATGCGCGCCATTAAATTTTAATGGACGGTGAGACGCTAGGCCAAATGTCAGCTAAGATACAAAAAAAAGCCTTGTTACCGTGGCAACCAACCCCATAATTCCACCTAAAATGCAACAGGGAATCATTTATGGTAACGAGAGTGCACACAAAAAAAAAAAAAGGGGTGATGTTGTCATAGCAACCACTATTTAGCTTTGGTGGGTTGGATGGTGAGAGTAAGTTACTTAATGCAATCCTTACGCCGACTGGTTGCTATGGGCAACAGCTCTTTTTTTCTGCACTAAAATTCATAAACGAGGCTTGCTTTTCAGGTTTGTCAAAAATGGTAATTTAGCAAAGCTTATGTGGAACGTCAGCGCCTCGTCATAAATTTGAAAATGTAGAAATCCCCAGCACGTCAGGTCTTTGTGCGGATTTTACCCTTTTCAATGCAAGGGTGAGATCTACAGCAAAACCGGATAAAGAAAATGCAAGTAAAACATGGGATTTTGGGTGCGTATTTGGTACGGAAACTCATGCACAGTTTCTGCAAGCCTGCCCCCACCCACGTGCAGGTAGCCCGTGATGGATAACCTCCAGCTGTGGTGAAACTACGACTCCCAGCATGCGCCATTCAATTATATAGAGTTCTGAGGAACAGCCAAGCAAGTGTACCTCCTGGAAGTCGTAGTTTTAACAGCTGGAGTGCCGGAAGTTAGCCATCACAGGCCTATAGCATCATCCCTTTGATTTATTGAAACCAGCACAATGTAAAGGTTTGGAGGACACGCTCAAAATATTTACCCAGAACAACAAAGTAATGTCAATAAATAACAATAACATGAATGAAAATGTCTAAATGTTAAGTCTTCTTACCCTAAGAAAGATGGCCTTCAACTCACTGGGGTCGGCTCTTTTGGTGACCTGCAATTAGAATGAATAAACAATTAGTCCAGTCTTTGGGGTACCACCCCTTATCAGTGTACAGGTGCCCCCCACCCCTCCCCCCGCTGAAGCTAATCAATAGAGAGGAGATGGGCTCGATGCTGAAGTAAGAATTAGGCCTCTTTCACACGAGCATGACGGATTAGGTCCGGATGCGTTCAGTGAAACTCGCACCATTTTGCAAGCAAGTTCAGTCAGTTTTGTCTGCGATTACGTTCGGTTTTTTGCACGCGAGTGCAATGTGTTTTGATGCGTTTTTCACGCGTGTGATAAAAAAAAAAAAATGAACAGCATCCCCTAGCAACCATCAGTGAAAAACGCATTGCATCCGCACTTGCTTGCGGATGCAATGCGTTTTTCACTGAAGCCCCATTCACTTCTATGGGGCCAGGGTTGCGTGAAAAATGCAGAATATAGACCGTGCTGCGATTTTCACGCAACGCAGAACTGATGTGTGAAAAAAACGCTCATGTACACAGACCCATTGAAATGAATGGGTCAGGATTCAGTGCGGGTGCTACGCGTTCACGTCACACATTGCACAAGCACGGAAAACTCACTTGTGTAAAAGAGGCCTTAGACTGGGGCCGCACTGCGATATTGCTGCAATCCCAGAACAGCAAAAAGTTCAGCAGTATTGGATTATTATTATTTTTTTCCGAGATTCTGGAATGGCGGTCAATGCAACTTGCGAGTCGTGCTGTGACCCCATTCAGTCCACACACAGATGGTTTGGCCGTGCAGAGGTCTTAGGGCCAAGGTCGCGGTGTGGCCCCAGCTATATTAGGGTGCCTTCACACCCTGCGGATTTTGTAGCAGAATTTTCCGCAATTGAAAATCATTCAAATTCATTTGAATGGAGCAGCAAGCACATGGATTTCTGGAACGGACTTTCAGTCGTGGAAAATTCTGCAACATGTGGAGGCGGCCTTACGACGGGCCGAGGAGAGCAGGTTCAGATCAGGATAGACACATGATCATCCTACTGGTCTCAGTCACAGATATGAAGACCGCCCCACACACCTCAAACCATGGAATGGATCCTGGAAATGGGAATTTCGGAAATGAGACGTTTGTATTGTATGTAGAAGACATTTTGGTTGATTGTTACTATATGCGATGTTAAATCCAAACACTACATTTTCAAGAGGACAAAGATCTAGGCCTCGTTCACACTTCCGTGTCCGTGGCGCTCATTTATTTGTTTGCTGCAAATTTAAACACTGGACCCTTTAGGTCAGTTTCACATGAGTGTGCCTGATCGTGGGTCTCCTGTACTGCATTCGCAGCGCGAAGCCTCATTCACACGACCGTGTCCGTTCTACAGACTGCAAATCCGTGGATCTGCAAAACACAGACATAGCGGTGTGGACCCACTGACTTTAATGGTCCGCAAGATAAGGATAAAGATAGGACATGTCCCATCCTTTGTGGCGCGGCCGCACAGAATCCTGACGCACGCAGAAGGGCTTCACAGTGCCTCAGGGTTAGTGCGGCTACGCCGCAAAAGACAGAACGTGTCCTATCATTACCTTATCTTGCGGATCGGGGACCTATTGAAGTTTATGGTCCACACCGCGACGCGGGGTGCACACGGCCAATGTCCGCATTTTGCGGCTGGTAAGTTATTATGATGCTGCGAGTTGGAGAAGCAGCATTCGGTCTGGGACATGCGGCCATTACATGGAGCGTGTTTCCCAGATTAAGCACGCTCATTTGAAATCAGCCTCAGGGCTCCGTTTTTTTTTGCGGATAGGATGCAGACCCAATAATTTCAATGGGTCCGCAAAAAATGCGGACAGCGCACCGTGTGCTATCCGCATCTGTATGTCCATTCCGTAGCTCCGCAAAAAAAAAATTATATATATATATATATAACATGTCCTATTCTTGTCTGTTTTAGGCATTGCTGGATCCGCAAAAAAATAAATAAAAAAAACACGGATGGCATACGGATGTCATCCGTGTTTTTTTTGCGGACCCGCAATTTAAGGACCGCAAAACACATACGTTCGTGTGCATGTAGCCTTAGGCCCCTTTCACATGAGCGAGTTTTCCACGCGGGTGCAAAGCGTGATGTGAATGCATTGCACCCGCACTGAATCCGGACCCATTCATTTCTATGGGGCTGTGCACATGAGCGTTGTTTTTTACGCACCAGTTCTGCGTTGCGTGAAAATCGCAGCATGTTCTATATTCTGCGTTTTTTCACCCATAGAAGTGAATAGGGTTGCGTGAACAACGCATTGCATCCGGAAGCAAGTGCTGATGAAATGAATGGTTGCTAGGAGATGTTGTTTGTAAACCAGTTTTTTATCACGCGCGTGAAAAACACATCAAAACGCATTGCACCCGCGCGGAAAAAACTGAACGCAATCGCAGGCAAAACTGAACGCATCCGCAACACATCCGGACCTAATCTGGGCACGCTCATGTGAAAGGCCTACAGCTTCCAGCCTGTGGCTGTCAGAGCACGTTGGGAGTTGTAGTTTCAAATAGCTGGAGAGTTGCAAGCCGGAGACCATTGCCATCAGTTCTAACGTAAAAGACTCTTCAGGGAATCATCACTTTTTTTACATCGGAGTTTCCCTTTAAAATATGTCGTGACACCGGACACATGAGACACTATATGCACATTTTCTTGATCAATTTGCTTTACATCTGTGCCATTAAGTCCACAAAGTAACTTCTCAATCACGTGACAAATTTCCGAAAAACCGCAATCATTTCACTATAATGACAATTTAAGGGGCATCTATGGATCTTTTACAGAATAATCATTGTTCCGGACTTTTTTATTTTCAATGTAAACTATCATCAGGTGTATGACCAGCAGCACACATGACATCACTGGACAATCATCAGCAGCACACATGACATCACTGGACAATCATCAGCAGCACACATGACATCACTGGACAATCAGTAGCAGCACACATGACATCACTGGACAATCATCAGCAGCACACATGACATCACTGGACTATCATCAGGTCTATATCCAACAGCACATACATCAGCACTGGACTATTACCAGGTGTATTATAAGCAGCACACATGACATCACTGGACTATGATCAGCAGCAAACATGACATCACTGGACTATGATCAGCAGCACACATGACATCACTGGACTATGACCAGCAGCACACATGACATCACTGGACTGCACACAGCTGTATGATCAGCAGCACACATGACATCACTGGACTATCATCAGCTGTATGATCAGCAGCACACATGACATCACTGGACTATCATCAGCTGTATGATCAGCAGCACACATGACATCACTGGACTATCATCAGCTGTATGATCAGCAGCACACATGACATCACTGGACTGCACACAGTTGTATGATCAGCAGCACACATGACATCACTGGACTATCATCAGCTGTATGATCAGCAGCACACATGACATCACTGGACTATCATCAGCTGTATGATCAGCAGCACACATGACATCACTGGACTATCATCAGCTGTATGATCAGCAGCACACATGACATCACTGGTCTGCACACAGCTGATCACAGGCTTTACATAAGAGAAATCCTGGTCCAGCCTCATTTTACACAGCGCTGTTAATCATTAACCCCATGCACATAGATAAGGGCATCACACTGAGCAGGCACAAGCCTCTGCCACCCTGCATGGGCATGTATGGCACAGAAAACAAGCAGCGGCACGAAGCAGCAGGGCCCGGCCAGCACCCAGCCGTCCTCCCCGGCTCACATAATGGCATGCACGGGGCTCCGGCACTGCGGCCGGCCGGCTAAGGGGAAGCGGCAAAGCACGGAGAAGCTAGAATGCAGAAAGAGCAGCTAGTCGGAGTCACCTTGAGCGCCATGCTGAGGCTGCGTGATGTCAGAGCTGCTGAAGGGCGCGCTCCCGGGATCTCGGGGACGCGCGCTGCCGCCGGCACACAAGGCTATGCTCGGTGGCTCCGCTATAAACTCCCCCTTCCCTCAGAGCCCGGCCAGAATAGGCAGGTTATTTATATGTGCCTATGGAGGGAGAGCAACTGATTGTGTCAGTCACCTAACATCAGGGCTAGGGTTTCATCTCCTCAGACTGCAGCAAGTAGGGACTGGTCACTCAGCATGGTGGTGGTCCCAGTGACAGCTGTCCTCAAGGAAACTCTGACAGGGAGCTGAAGGTTTGGGGTGCATTCACACACATCCGCATTAATTCACATTTTTTATTTTTTGCTAAAACTTTGCCAATACAATATACACTACTCGCAAAACGTTAGGGATATTTGGCTTGTGGATAAACTAAAATGCACTTTAACCTTTACAGGTGAATTTAAAGGGGTTCTCCAAGAATTAAGAAAAAGAAAATACTTAAATATTACTTTATAATAAATATATTCCTAAATACCTTTCATTAGTTATAATGGCTCTATTTGTTGGGGGAGCAATCATCAGGGGAAACAATATGGCCACCGTCCTATTAGTGCACACAAAACCTCTTCTAATCACACAAGGACAAGTTACTTCACAACACTGAGGTAAAGAGCTGCCTGTCTCTGGGGAATTTAGTTTATGAGAAGACATGAAGTACAGAGAGGATGGACAGACAGTGGTAATGTGGGGCTGTGGTAATGGAGACTGTAAACAAGTGCTGCTGCTCATTATCCACATCCCCACCCTCCTCTCATGTCTCGTCATGAACTCCATTCCCCAGAGATTCACCTGTATTCAGGATCATAATCCCTGACAAGCAGAGCAGAGAGGAGGATGAGGCAGCTCTTTACCTCAGTGTTGTGAAGTAACTTGTCCTGCTGTGGGATTAGGACAAGCTTTGTGTGTACTAATAGGACGGTGGCCATTTTGTTTCCCCTTCTCTAAACTTTTGGATGCACATGTCCAACTGTTCAATGTTTCAGTACTTTTTGCACAACTTGCTGTTCTCTAACACAGAAGTGGCCACTGAGCTCAGAGTGTTATAGAGTCTCATCAGCAGGTTGCAACAGAGAGACTGGAAGAGTCACAGAAAGGCAGAGAAGTGGACGTCCTCTGGCCACATCCCACACTGATGACCGCTTCATTGTGAACGATGCCCTTCGGAAGCGGATGATGAATGCCACACACCTCCAGGCACATTTAAGGGAGGTGAGAGGCAGCCAAGTGTCACGTCAGACCATTCAAAAATCAAAACCTTTTACATCATCGTGGTCTGCGTGCTAGACAACCTGCAAGGGTACCTGACCACTCCACCAGGCACAGGCGTCATCGTCTTGAATGGGACAGGGAGCATCTGCCCTGGATGAGGGACCAGTCGGCCTTAGTGCTGATCACTAATGAAAGTCGATTCATGCTGAGCAGAAATGATGGCCGCCAACGATGTTGGAGACTTCAAGGAGAGCGCTATGCATCAGCCACTGTTGTCACTAGGGATGAGCAAATCGATTTCGGATGAAACATCCAAAGTCGTTTCACATAAAACTTTGTTAGAATACTGTACGGAGGTACCACTTGGAACTGAAACCGAGTTGGGTAAAAGCTTTCGCTCATCAGTCGATTCGCTCATCCCTAGTTGTCACCAGAGGAGCCTTTGGTGGCGGTGGTGTTACAGTGTGGGCAGGTGTGTCTAGTCAATACAGAACTGTCCTACACTGTGTGAATGGTACAGTGACAAGCCCATACTACTTGAATAACATTATTAATCCAGTCATTGTGCTTCTGCATGAACAACACAGGCCTAATTTCATCTTCATGGACCATCTTCATGCGCCAGCTCATCGAGGTCATGTAGAGGCTCATAACTCTGTACCCCAGAACCTCAATGACCTGAGGGCAGGCCTTCAAGAAGAGTGGGATGCCATGCCTCGGCAGACAAAGTCGACTTGTGAGCAGCATGAGACGTCGTTGTCAAGCTGTAATTGGTGCTCAAGGCCACATGACAAGTTATTGAGACACTGACATTTTTGTGGGGGTATACCCAGCACTGGTGTCGGCTTTTGTTTCAGTAAATTGTTTGAGATGAGGAAATCACCATTGCTGCTTCTACATAAAGAGGTTCTCCAGGAATTAAGAAAACAAAAATACGTAAATATTACTTTATTATAAGTATATTCTCAAATAACTTTCATTATTTATAATGGCTCATTTTCTCTGGGGAGCAATCAACAGGGAAAACAAAATGGCCGCCGTCCTGTTAGTGCACCCAGAACTTGTCCTAATCACACAGCAGGACAAGTTACTTCAGAACACTGAGGTAAAGAGCTGCCTTATCCTCCTCTTTGCTCTGCTTGTCAGGGATTATGATCCTGAATACTGTTTAATATGATCTTCAGCTGAATCTCTGTAGGAACGGAGTTCATGAGAAGACATGAAGTAGAGAGAGGAGGTGGGGATGTGGCTGTGTCCTGTTGTGTGATTAGGACAGGTTTTGTGTGTAAAACCTTTTTTCATTTTCATTTTTCATTAATTCCCGGAGAACCCCTTTAAATGCCCTACTTTCATGGTATAATATCACTGGAGCGTGAAATTTTGCAACCGAAAGCCAAATATCCCTAACTTTTATGTGTCAGGGGTTCAGTTATGGGTCTTCTTTGCAGATTCCATCAAAAAACTCAGTCAAAATAGATGTCGACCATCCCAGCCTGATAAAGGTGGCGGCCGCTGAAAAGTGTAGATAGCATCTATATTGTAATTTGTTTTTATTGTATTTTTTAATAAATACCTTTTATTGAAGTTAGCAGTGCAGCGTGCTTTTGTTTTTACCCTCCTTTCCTTACTGAGCGTTTCTTCTTTTATTGAATATTCCAGACCTCATCTGATGTTTCTGGATAACAAGCGCAGCAGATTGGTGACTCTCCTGGCCGGCAGAGACTTTTCTACTGTCTAGTGTTGTTCCCGGTTTGCACAACACTCTATGTTAAGGTACCTCCACCTCTAGTTCCGTCTGGGGACCTTATAATATTTCACTAAAGAGTGCCCCTGTTGTTACTGTTTTTACAGACCTCCCTTTAAAGCCTCATGCACACGGCCGTTGTTTGCCTGTGCCCGTGCCACGGACCACAAATTGCGTTCCACAACACACAGGCACCGACCATGTGCCCTTCGTATGCGGACATGCTTTGATTCACTTGAATGAGGTCTGCGATCACTCAAGTGAATGGGTCCCCATATGTGGTGCACAAATGGCCGGTGCCTGTATATCGTGGACCCGCTGTTTGCGGGCCGCAATATGGGCACCGGCCAACAATGGCCATGTGCATGAGGCGTAAAGGGCATCTGTCAGCAAATTGGTACCTATAAAACTGGCTGACCTGTTACATGTGCGCTTGGCAGCTGAAGGCATCTTGTTGGTCCCATGTTGATATGTGCCCGAATTGCTGAGAAAAATTATGTTTTATAGTATGCAAATGAGCTTCTAGGAGCAATGGGGGCGTTACCATTACACCTACAGGCTCTTCTCTCTCTGCATCTGCCGCGCTGTCTGGACTTTGATTGACAGGACCAGGTGTGATCACATTTACATTTCCTGTCCTATCATTCAAAGTGCAGAGGGCGCAACAATATAGGCAATTTTTCCTTTAGTGTGCAAGCACGACCACCGCTGCTGGATTACAGTGTGGTCGTAACCCCTGGAAACGAGCAGTATGCAGTGGCCCTCAAGATACAATATTAATTGGTTCCAGGATGACCATTGTATGTTGAAACCATTGTAAGCTGAGTAATTGATTCTAAAGCCCCAAAATGTCATCCAAGATAAGAGAAAAACAAGATTTAAGAAAAATGAGCAGATAACTAAGGGCTCATGCACACAAACTTATTTTCTTTCCGTGTCCGTTACGTTTTTTTTGTGGACCGTATACGGAACCATTCATTTCAATGGGTCTGCAGAAAAAACAGAAGTTACTCCGTGTGCATTCCGTTTCCGTATGTTTGTATTTCCGTTCCGCAAAAAAATAGAACATGTCCTATTATTGTCCGCATTACGGACAAGGATAGGACTGTTCTATTAGGGGCCAAATGTTCTGTTTCGCAAAATACGGAATGTACACGGACGTCATCTTTATTTTTTGCGGACCGCAAAATACATACGGTCATGTGCATGAGGCCTAAGGGCCCTTGCAGATGAGCGGATGCACTCTGTGTTATCCGCAGCGAGAATGAGAGCCAAGCTGCGCGGTGGACATCAGAGGCACGAAGCAGTAACATGATAGATACCGTGCCTCCCTGTGACCCTTTTACTACAACTTTTACCGTGACAACTTTATCTCACTGAGATTTTGTAGTGAAAGTGTCACAGAGAGGCTGAAGCAGTATCTATCATGTTACTGCTTCGTGCCTCTGATGTTCACCGCGCAGCTTGGCTCTCATTCTCGCTGCGGATAACACGGAGTGCATCCGCTCGTCTGCAAGGGCCCTTAACAGTCAGGATTTGCTGCTAAATAGAAACTAATCCAGCTATTTTACCAGAGAAATGGCCTTTAGGGCTCATGCACACGACCGTATGTGTTTTGCGGTCCGATTTTTACGGATCCGTAGTTCAGTTTTTTGTATCCATAGTGTTTCTGTTCCGTATTTCCATAAAAAATCTCTATATGGTTTCCGTATGCGATCCGTTTTTTGCGGATCGCAAACAGAAACAGAAAATTTGTAATCATTACTGTAATGTCCTGTAATGTTCGTAAAGAGTACACACATGGGCAAAGTGGGCATGGATCCGCAAAATACGGATGACATACGGATGTATACTGCTACTGATAGATTGGAGGCTTGGGCAGAGAAATGGCAGATGAGGTTTAACACTGACAAATGTAAGGTTATGCACATGGGAAGGAATAATGCAAGTCACCCGTATATACTAAATGGTAAAACACTCGGTAACACTGACTTGGAAAAGGATCTAGGAATAAACAGCAAAGTAAGCTGCAAAAACCAGTGTCAGGCAGCTGCTGCCAAGGCCAATAAGATAATGGGTTGCATCAAAAGGGGCATAGACGCCCGTGATGAGAACATAGTCCTACCACTTTACAAATCACTGGTCAGACCACACATGGAGTACTGTGTACAGTTCTGGGCTCCTGTGAACAAGGCAGACATAGCAGAGCTGGAGAGGGTTCAGAGGAGGGCAACTAAAGTAATAACTGGAATGAGGAATCTACAGTACCCTGAAAGGTTATCAAAATTAGGGTTATTCACTTTAGAAAAAGACGACTGAGGGGAGATCTAATAACTATGTATAAATATATCAGGGGTCAGTACAGAGATCTATCGTCTATTTATCCCCAGGACTGTGACGAGGGGACATCCTCTGCGTCTGGAGGAAAGAAGGTTTCTACACAAACATAGAAGAGGATTCTTCACGGTAAGAGCAGTGAGACTATGGAACTCTGAGGAGGTGGTGATGGTGAGTACAATAAAGGAATTCAAGAGGGGCCTGGATGTATTTCTGGAGTGTAATAATATTACAGGCTATAGCTACTAGAGAGGGGTCGTTGATCCAGGGAGTTATTCTGATTGCCTGATTGGAGTCGGGAAATTATTTTTTACTCCCCTCAAGTGATGAAAATTGGCTTCTACCTCACAGGTTTTTTTTGCCTTCCTCTGGATTAACTTACAGGATAATAGGCCGAACTGGATGGACAAATGTCTTTTTTCGGCCTTATAAACTATGTTACTATGTTCCACATTTGCAGAGTTCTCATGTGCATATTTATTCCAATTGTTCTTCTTTTTTTTAACACAAAAGCAGCAAAAAAACATAGTTGAGGGGGTATTCCTATCCCAAGATGGGACCCCCGACCTCCTGCCACTTAGCCGCGGGTAGTCGGGACTACAAAAACAGCGAAGCTGGCTATGCTATGCTGTTTCCATAGCTCCCAAGTAAATGAGAGTTATGGAAACCGCATACCACAACAGGCTCAGCTGCTTGAAGGAAAAAAAAACAACTCAAAATACAGTACAGAACAAAACGGATACTATAGCAAAACCAACCAGAAAAAATTATCTGCATTTCACATCTGTGTTTGATCCGTCTTTTCATACCCAAGGGTGAATGGTCCATTATATTAGACCCAGTGGGTAGAGCCTGCACCTGACACAAATATTTTACTGCATAAGGTGGTTATTTGAGACCCATAAAACCGATCCAAATTATTGGATGTTTTCGGCGACGACGTGTGTCGAAGCGTGGTTGTTACAGCTATTCACTGGCCACAGGGAAGTCGAAAAAAATATTAAGAATGGCTATTAAACAGTTAAAGGGGTTGTCTCATCTCAGACAATGGGGACATATTGCTGGGACCTGCACCTATATCGAGAACGGAGCCACGAAAGTGGTGGACGTTGCACTGCGCATGCCCATAGAAGGGAATGGGCGCGGTGGCCGGTCATGCGCAGTGCCCTCCCATTCACTTCTATGGTTAGAGCACTTGGTGGTAGCCGGATTGGAGTCCCCCAGCCACCACTTTGCGGGGCTCCATTTCTGATATAAGTGTGGGTCCCGCACCTATAAGACAGCGGGGGCATATCCTAGCTATATGCCCCCATTGTCTGAGATGAGACAACCCCTTTAAGAGAAGAACTAAAAAAACTACCTTTGCCGATCCTTAGGGCCCCACTGCACTCTGCCTGAAATGGCAGGGAATATGGCTGCCCTGAAAACTCGCCCTTCCTTCAGAGCCTGGCCAGAATACAGTATATTCTATCACAGCAGATTTGTTGTAGAAACTTACATGACTCCCTCATAAATCTGGATGGAGTGTGAAGAAATCCTTATGCATGCCAAAAAAATAACCCCATCCCTGTGTATGGAACTGATTTCAAGCAAGATCTGCCTTGTGTTAATATAGCTTCTACGTCCTTGAAAGCACTGGTCTCTGAGGTCAGAAAGGGACATATGTAGACATATGCTGAGTGTGCTGCTTACATAAAAGGGCTCCACAGCCTCTTCTAGCAACTGGCAAGGGTTTCGCGGGTCTCTCCCCCGCCAATGTGACGTCATACGTGACGCACAGGTAGCATGTCGCCTCTGTGGCCCATGATTGGCTGCAACGGTCACGCTTCCCCCCTTTGACGGATGTTCATATTGGTGCAAAGGGAAGCAGAAATTCTAGTCCGGGAGCCAAACAAACGGGGACCAGGTGAGTATCTTCACCACCGTGGGTTGGCCACATCTGGAGGTCTGATTTAGTCTCGGATAATCCCTCTAAAGGGGGTTTCCGGGAGTAAAATATTAATACCCTATACTCAGGATAGACCATCAGTATCAGGTCCGACCCCCGACGATCTCACTAATCAGCTGCTTGAAGAGGGCTGTCCCATCTGGGCATTTATGGCATCTCAATAGGATATAAATAGGATATAAATGTGGTGTCCCCTCCTTTCACAGCGAGGCCCCAGTCTTAAAACAGGAGCGGGTCCCAAAGGTGGAGCCGCATCCAAAAGAAAAAGTCTAAGGCATATTGGTACACCATAGACTTTTTCCAGGGTGCGGGTGCCCACAGATAGGGCTCTGAGTGCCACCTCTGACACCCTTGCCATAGGTTCGCCCCCACTGGTATAGGGCAACAGCATGCAAGGCGTAAAAAAATAGCTTTGTTAGAGGACTTGCAATTTTACTAGTGGGTTATTAAAGGGGTTGTGCACCTTTGGTCGTGGGGTTGGAAAACCCCTCTCTTTGGCAGACTGCAAAGGGAAGCATACCTGTCTTCAGGTGCTAGTTTCCAGCTCCTCTCCCCAGCCTCGGCTTCTCTGCTCAGCTCCCAAGATTTAAACTTCCGTTTTGACGCTATTGCAGTCAGTAGCTGGCCGCAGCAGTGACCCGCTCCCCTTGTGTCATGTGACCATTTGACATGATGCAAAGGGAGCAGGTCACCACTGAGGCCAGCAATTGGCTGCAGCAGCATCCAGACAGAAGTTTACAACCAGAGAGCCAAGTGTAGCAGCCGGGGAAAGAAGGAGCCAGCACTGGGAAGCATCGGAAGTCTGCCAAAAGGGGGTGAGGAATAGCCAACACACCCCATCCGAAAGGGGCACAGTCTTTTAAGATTTCCTTTTGGTTTATTACTCTTTGTGTGTGTGTTCTGTTTCTTCTCCTCTCCCCACTGTTTCAGCTTCTAGTTAGTTCAGCCTAGCCACTCCCTGTTTTCCCAGTTATGCATTGCTATTAGTGTGTGCTCTAATTCTGAGGAGAATCTCCATCTTCTTATCAAGGAGAATATTGTTGGCATAATTTTTTTACCATCTGGATTCCCTGCACATCTTGTAATAAAAAGCTACTTGATTAACTCCTGGGTGTCTGATGCGTAAACTGTAAGTGGAGAATGTCTGATTCAACAAGTCACCTCAGTGCGCATAGAGGCTGCTCTCTCACAGATGCGTGATTGTATAAAGCTGACATTTCGAAACGCCATAGTCTGCCTTTTTGTTTTTAGTATAAATTGTCCCCAAAAACACCAGAAAGCCCTTTTAGGGAAATTTTTTATTTTTTTATTTTACACATTCTTCCCTCTTTCAACAGTTTTAGCTCTCACTCTGCAGCTATCACCTAACTGCACTGAACTTTGGTAGGGAGAGTTGACCAGAATCCAAAAGTTAGTTTTAGAAATGAATGGAAAAGAAAACGTTTTTGTTTCGGCTAAAATCAGTGCAAGATAAGTAGAGAAAAAAACATTGAGAAAATGACTTATCAAGTGATGCCGAATTTAATGGTGGTATTTTGTAAATTGTAATTTAAGCCAGGGTCTTTTTTAACATGTGAGAAGGTCCATGTATAGATCCTTGGGTTGCCTCCTCTGGTTACAATTTCCTTCAAGTTTCATGAAGATCTCCCATGGTGGATTCTGTGGAATGTACAAACCCCTGGTGGTATTTCCTTGACAGCTATTACCCACTTCATTCTTTACCAAGTAGAGATGCCAAACTCATTACCTTATCAAAGAACATTTCATCTGGTACTTCACTATGCAAATCCTTTTTGCTTCTCATTTCCTCTCAAATCAAAGTCCAAATCCTCGCTGTCACTCATGCATCATTTTATCATGTTGGCCTTTGCTGCGTCTTTAACCTGGTCTTCAAATACTTCCCTCTGCTCTAATCAAGATTTACTACACTACCTATGTCACCTCTCCTTCCTGCCTGCCATATGTTCTTCGGTAACATGTAGAACTCTATATTTCAACCTTCAGTGTTTTTGTGTTGTTTGCTTCCATCCCTATTCTGAATACAGCAATTGACAAGAACTACTACTAAATTTACGGAGCTGATTTACTTATCCTTATGGTGGAGCGCAAGTCCTAAAACTGAAAGTGATTCCTTCTTCAATATATAAAGAGCATCAATAAGATTATCCTTATAAAGTGATATTGCGGTGCTATTGTACCCATCGAACGGCATTCAGATGAGCTCACTGGATTCTAACTATGCAATAGCACCTGCATCATCACTTCATTTTATTAAAGGGAACTGTTAAAGAGGACCTGTCACCACAAAATTCAGTACAATCTGCAGGCAGCATGTCATAGAGCAGGAGGAGCTGAGCAGATTGAAGCCTCATGCACACGACCGTATGTATTTTGGGGTCGGATCTGCAAAATACAGATGACGTCCGAGTTGCATCAATTTTTTTGGAGACCCATTGGTTTCAATGGGTCCGTGGTCTACTTTTTGAGGTCAAGTATAGGAACCAAGGTATGGATCATCCACTTGCTTTCCGCATCCAAATCTCTGTTCCACAAAAGATAGAACGTGTCCTATTCTTGGCTGCAAAATGCAGTCCTCAAACCCATTGAAGTCAATGGGTCTGCAAAAAAATGGATGGAACACGGACGCCACATGGATGTCACCTGTATTTTGCTGATCTGTGTTTTGTGAGAAATAAATGCATCCATGTGCATGAGGCCTTAGTTATATGTAGTTTTGTGGGAAAAGATTCAGGAAAACTTATAATTTATACATTTATATCTCTGCTTTTTCTGACTTCAGTTGTAAACAAGGGAGGTGTTACCAGTGATTGATAGCATTCTCTGTGTAAGTGTGTATATAGAGATGGCTGTCAGTCACTGATATCATCTGCCTTGAACAGTGAAATCAGAAAGAGCAGAGATTTAAATTTATAAATTACACGTTTTACTAAATCTTTTCCCACAAAGCTATATATCAATCTGCTCAGCTCCTCCTGCTCTATAACATGCTGCTTGCAGATTACACTGCACTTCGTGAAGAGAGGTCTTTTTTAAAGGGGTTTTCCTAGATTTTACTACTGATGACCTATCCTCTAGATAGGTCATCAGGATCTGATTGGTGGTGGTCCGACATCCGTTACCCCCACCGATTAGCTGTTCAATAAGGCAGCGGCGCCGTGGCCTTCTCACAACTTTTCCTAGGCAATTGACAACACATTCATCAGTCACTTGGTCTAGGCATAGCTCAGCTCCATTGAAGTGAATGGGACACAGCACGATACCAAGCACAGCCATTATACAATCAATGTACAGCGCTGTGCTTGGTGAGCTGCGAGAAGGCTGCGGCTCTCACAGGAGCACCGGTACCTTCTCAAACAGCTGATTGGTGGGGGTCCCAAGTGTCAAACTCCCACTGATCAAATATTCGGAAAATCCTTTTAAAGGTAATGTATGCCTTTGGGGGCAATTTTTTTTAAATTATTGCATTGTACTCATTTTGAGCTAAAAATAATTTTTTAAATTGGTCTTTATTAAAAAATATTGTGTCCTTTTCTTCTGAACAGAGCTGACATGCTCTTGTAGCACCCTTTGGATTTTCTGTCTTTTCCGTCAGACCAGGAGCTGACGGACTCTTTATCTCTGATCTGTGACATTATAAACACTCATTATAGCTCAGTTCTTATCTTACTGATAAGAATGAAGTGTTTATGACCTTTCAGTAGTTTAGAGAGAAGGTTTATTAGATGACCAGCACAAAGTGAAAATGAAAGTACCAGTCACACAGTTAGAAAAACAGTTAACCCTTTGTGACAGAACAGCTCAATATTTGTAATACAGGCGAATTGAAAGAATGATTTTAGCCAAAAATGATTAACATGCAATCATAAAAAAAATTGCCTCCGAAGGTGTACATAGCCTTTAAGTGATAGAATCCCTTTAAAACTATTCTGTACTACAGCTATATCTCATTTCATTGGATTCAGTTATTCTAAATTTAAATGTACAATGAATAAGATATAATAAATCCTTGTCCAAAATGGAGTTTTACTACTTCCCTCTACTGACATCAATTTTTGTTTTTGGCAAAAAAGCAGAGAGAGATTATATGAATTGGAAACATGCCGTAGAAGCATACCTTCCAACTTTTTAATTGGAAAGATGCCTCAGTGCTCCCCCAAAAGAAGAGAAAACAGAATTGCTGTCAAATTACACCTCCTACTGTATGCTTGTAGTAACAATTCTGGATAATCTATTCTGATGACATTATGAGGCCCATCCCTTTATTATTGCTTTTGAATGAATTTCTAGCAATTTGCAATGAAGGTCTAGCTGGTTGTTACAAGTAGGGGGTGTGTCCCTGCAGAGTCTGACACAAACAGCACTGATTGGATAATGTCAGTCTTTGCAGGTACACGCCCCCAACTGGTAATGCTCATCTTTGCCTTCAGTGCAAACTGCTATCAATTCATTCATGATTTCTAGCAGCACTAATAAAGGAATGGCACAGCACAGAGCCATAAGAATAGATCCTCCAGATTTGTTATTACATAGGGAATTCAAGTAGTTACTAAAACAGACCTGTCAGGAGAGGTGGCAGGTCCTCTTTAATGCTGGGAATATTCTAAAATAAAAAAGACGCCGTACAGGCCTGTTCCCTCCCCCAAAGTTCTAGCACCGATGTTCAGGTCTTGCTTTGTGTTCAGAAATGGAGCAATGACCTACCTGACTATCTCATGTGATGCTAAGGCCCAGGGGCGGATTGGTAACTTAAAGTGCCCTGGAAAAAAAACTAAAAGTGGCCCCTTGTTGTAGGTGGGTCCAAATTGACAGAAGACGGGACAAAAAAAGTAGACAGGGCCTGCAATACTGTAGTGCAGCAGAGAATACTGCCCCAGCAGAACCAAATTCCACAGAACAGCGCAAAATACTGCCTCCCCAGCCACAGTATTCAACTGTATCACCGTCTAGAGGACTATAATACAGTTAAGTTCAGAAGGGCACCTGCAGCCATTGAGCATCAGATCATAATGTACCTGGCCTGTGGCCATCAAGAGGGCTTGAGTGGCCCCCTGGACATCGGCCCACTAGGAAATTTCCCTGTAGAGTCCATGGCCAATTTGCCCCTGCTAAGGCCAGTGAGCTGTAGTCAGTGGTCAGTGAGATCTTCACTGCCAACCCCCAGGGGGACCAGGGAGGAGTGGTGAAACAGCAGGGACTGAGCAGGTGGATAAGCCTTCTATTTCTATTTTAGCACATTCTTGGCATTCAAAAAACATTGGGGTTCCAGTCTTTTTAATGATGGAGACAATCCTAATCTGTATGCCCTAACAGGACGGTTTCAGCACTCAGGTCAGCAAGCATCTGTTCATATGTTAGATGGTTGCGTATTAATTGAAAAGGCTTGTATGTTATACCATATTTTTCCCAACGAAGACTGTATGGCCAGCCACAACTTTCTCCTGTGATAACAGCTAGAATGGGCCAACTTCAATCTGAAAAAGGGTTTTCGTTGATAAGACAACCCAATGAAAACGCTGCATCCACAACCCGTATATCGGCCTTCCCCTGGGGACATAGCGGCAGAGCCTCCTGGATACTACTGTTCTACAGAAAATATCTACATAATACAAGATGCGAAATGTAAATGAAAATAACATTGTAGAGTAAATATTGGGGTAGACAGTTATTCTTGTCATGAAATGCCTGGCACAAGAGTGTCCCATGAGATGAGTATCTGTTACGTGTCCTTTTATTTTTCTCACAGTCAAGGCAAATGTAATACTTGAGAATATCTGCTATGATGTTTCCTTTACACAGCATGCATAAAAAAGAGATGATCCTGCTCCCCTATATCTATCTCTCACAAACACAGAAGCATTATGGAAGACAGTCTATGTTGTGGCCTGGACCAGGAGTACTTTGAAGTCTGGACGTTTGTGGACATTTGCCCCTATTTCCCCTATGCAGAGTCATAAACTGCTTACTTTATTGCACTGTAAAGGGTTAACTTGTACTGACAGACTGTTTAATACTGTATAACTGCATATTATTGTGATATATATCCTGTTCATTTGCACTGTGTTTGCACAGCACTATAAAAAGGGTTAATGAATACTGAGAGACTTTTGGGACTTTCTAGCTAATAATGAGAATCTAATAATTTTCCACAGTTACCATAAAGGTTAAAGAAGCACATGTTTTGGAGGGAAAAAGCCAGACTTGTTTACCACGAAAACCAGACAGACTGACCCTTTGGATATTTGGTTCCCCTATCTTATTATGTCAGAAGACTTGTTTTTGTGTGGAAAAACTGCTTCGTCATTCCCATTGACTATTATTGAAGTTGTCATGCAAGTCTATGGCAGCTGATAATTGTAACATTGTATCCGTTTGGGAGGTGTTTCTCCATTCCTCCCACTTGAAGGTTCTAGTTCAGCTAGAAACTGTGTATAAGAAGAGCAGTCAGAACCCCTAGTTGTCTGCAGTTAGGGATCAGTGCTTTTAAGAAGTTACTCTGCCAGACTACTTGAGTGACCAGAAGAAGACGCCACAACGGGGATACCCTGCCACAGATCCTGGATCACCAGCCTTTGACCAGGGTACTAGCCATTTGAGAGTGAGAGGAACAGCTAGCTCAGGCCTTTCCTCAGCATCAAACCTTCTTCTGCCAGGGAGAAGATTGGAGAAGCCAGCTCAGTGCCTTGCCTGTATTGTTTTGCACTTGAGTTCCTCTAATAAAGAAGCACACTGGTTTACTGAAGACCCTGACTCTCTGAACTTATTTCCCATTGGGGTGCACCATGCCTTCCCATTCCCCAAGAAAGCGTCAACATGTGGTGACACCTTGCCGGTGTCCAGGGGAAGTGTTGCGTTGGGGCCACACCATCTAGCATAGTCATGAGCAGTGCTGCTGTGAATCCAGCACTAGGGTATAACAGAAAACTTACTACAGCCAGCAACACCATTTTTGTGTGTTAGTGTTTCTGTCCCTCTCCAGCCGTTCATGTCTCCGCCTCCCTCCCCCCTAGAGTTCTATGGGCAACATGTAACCTGATTCCTCAGTAAGCTGATAGTTCTCCTCATTTATCAAGATGGATTGTGGGTAAATAATCGGTGTAGGAGGTTAGGAAAAGAAGTGACTCCTGCATGGAGTAAAAGGCAATTTTCTCTAATAAGATATAATGAAAAGTGACCATTTAATTTTTGTTTTTACAGCTGTGCATTCAGATTAAATGACCCTAAATACCATGATGGTTAATAAATAGGTAGAATTTCCTGCACCCGTATATTTTGATTTTTATTCTGAATCCCGCTGAAACATTTTCATTCCAAAATAAAGGCAGATAGCACTGCAGAGCTGATTGTATTCTTCTCTTAATGACTACAGCAGATGCAATCTACTTGGCAGGCTTGAAAAGCATGTCCTTGAAAAGGCCTAGTCACTCACAGCTATATCCGTAATTTGTACTGATGCCCACATGTGTCTTAGCCAGTCTCACAAATCTATATTATTTCAATCAGGTTAGTTACATTAATCATAGGAACCTTACTGAACAAGTGGATTGTGCTCAACGCATGGAGTGTGAAGAGCCCCTGCTCAGAGCAGAATAAACTCTTAACATTTCTGTAGGGTTCACCTTCAAGACACTATAGGAACTTTCATCCACATTGAGAATAAAATATGAAACACTCCTTGCTACTTAGATCCTGACATGTGCTACAGAACTATAACTATCTTTGAAAAATGTCCTATGTAATTCAAAAGGGGTATTCTACGAAATGATGAATGAGATGGGAACACGACCAACTGTTCGCTGGGTAAAACATACGCAGGTATCACTCATATCACCCTGTCGAAGTCTTCTTGTTTTTTTGTTTTTTTTGCACTCACATCTGATTTAGGGTGCATTCACATGACTGTATTTTTGGTCCGCATCGGATCCAGTTTTTGTGGCTTGAATGCGGACCCATTCATTTCAATGGGTCCGCAAAAAATGTGGACAACACACTTTGTCCTGTCCACATCCGTATGTTCATTCTGCAGCCCCCTCAAAAAGATAGAACATGTCTTATTCTTGTATGTTTTGTGGACAAGAATAGAAATTGTTACTGTGGGTCCGCAAAAACCCCCCCAAAAAAGCAGGTGCCGCATTTTGCAGAGTACTAAATACATATGGTCTTGTGAATGCACCCTTAGGCCTCATGAACACGACTGTATTTTTGGTCTGTGCCCGATCCGTATTCTTTTGTGGATCGCACATGGACCCATTCATTTCTATGGGTCCGCAAAAAAAAACATCCATGTAGCTGGATCACAAATTACATTTTGGGGACAAGAATGGGCTTTTTTACAGTGAAAATTGCACATGGACCACATCCGTATTTTGCAGATCTGCAATTTATGGACCACAAAACGGATACGGTCTTGTGCAGGAGGTCTTAGTAGCATTAGAATTCTTCATAAGGACAGAAAACTGACTATCCACAACAGCTCCTTTTTCTATAAGCTAGGATTTGCTGCATCATTATGATTGGCATGGGTCTGACCTCTGGATTATTGCCGCGCAGGGATATACTATGGAAGAACAACAGTGACCCGTGACTCCTTCATTTTGAGGATTGTGATGTCACCTAGGTCGGATTCTCAACAATCAGAAAGGGATGGCATAGCTTGCAATATATATATACCACTTACTACTGAGGAAAACCCTTATATATATCGCATACACTTTGCTGGTACTATACTACACTGCGTTTTTTCCGCACGAGTGCAATGACGTTTTAATGTATGCAAATGAGCCTCTAGGAGCAACGTTACGCCTAGAGGCTCTGCTCTCTCTGCAACTGCAGCGCCCTTTGCACTTTGATTGACAGGGCCAGGCAGTTTAAACGTCAATCCACCTGGCCCTGCCTCAGCAGTTGCAGAAAGAGCAAAGCCTCTTGGTGTAAGGGCCACGCCCCCGTTGCTCCTAGAGGCTCACTTGCATATAATAAAACATCATTTTTCTCTGCAATGTGGGCACATAGGAACATGGGACCAACACGGACGCCTTCAGCTGCCAAGCGCACATGGAACAGGTCAGCCAGTGTCATAGGTACAAATCTGCTGACAGATGCCCTTTAAACACAAAATCTTCTTTTCTAATCTTTTTCTAAACCAATAGCAGACGAGTGGAACGACTGATTTTAATATCGGGGAACATATATTTCATCTTGTTATTAAACAGATTACCAGTTGCGGTATAATTTGCTAACATCACAGGATTTGGCAGTGTTGACATGCACAGCTTTGCACACAGACCTCCGCAGGAATGTGGTGTTCTTGTAACTGCTGTGAGAGATGAATGAATGTCTTCAGGGGGATGAAACAGGACACCACTGACCTTCCCACCAAAAATCCCTTTCTTTTTATAAAGCAATCTAGGGAAATGCTTTGTGTTCTCCTCCAGCGCTGCTCATTACACTGTATACTGTTAATAAAGCTTTTTTTTTTTTGGCAGACATTATAGAGCAATTAGCACCCTGAAAGTTTGGGATGTGATGTGAGAAATAAGAGGGAAGCGTTACAAATACATCTTACGATGCAGAATGGGTAATAAATTGTAAAAATGAACACCTTCTTGAAATGGTATGAGCCAGGAAATGTCCATGACAGGGCTCCATGACATTTCCCCTTTAAGACCTTACAATGGGTTGTCACAGGTGGGTTCGTTGCAAGCAGTGACATCACAAAGGGTGCCAGACGTATGTATTGATCCGCAGCTGTCAGACAGCACCCTGGAGCAGGGTTAGCGATTAGGCGATGATGCCGTGGACCTTATGTGTGGCGGCTACAATTCAGACTAGAGATGACCCATGCCGGAGGTCTGATTCATCCTTTTAAAAGCCACATAGTGGTGATGAGAGAAGCGATGTCACTTCCTTGGTGATGTTGTATTGAAGGGGTGGGTTTAAAGAATATTGGCTGGTGGAGCACACATGTATGTGGTTGATGATGTCACAGTTGTGGTGACATCATAATAGTCGCTGTCAGTATTATTGCCTGGTGTACCCCCTTTGAGGCCCAAGATGGTGACATCACAGTTCTGGGCATGGCGGGCAATGACATCACAAAAGGTGACAGCCCTATAAACTGAGCACCAGGACTCAAAGCTGGCAGACAGCCATAGCTAGCTGCATCGTTGAGCAGGGTTGGCCCATGCTTGAGCCATGTTGTGTGCCGTTTAAGGCTCTGTAGCTGGTGATGACTCAAAAGTAGTAATTGAGTCAGAATGGATGCTGTCAGTAAAACTGCCTGGTTATTAAAGGGGTTCTCCGGGAATTATTTAAAATGGCCGCCAGCTATCCCTCCTAGATTGTGAGAAGGACTGGTTGCCACCATTTGCAAAGCTGCCTAGAGGGGTGGGAAGACAGGACCTCACTACACACTACACAGCTGGACAAAAGATGATAATGATGAGATCCTTCCTATGATATGCCATCATGGCTGAGCAGTCTAACAGGCACACTCACCAATGTATAGAATATGAAGGTGCCAGAGCCGTAGCGAGGTCCTGCTACCTCACCTCCCTAGGCAGCTCTGCAAGTGGAGGCAATCAGTCGTGTACACATTCTAGAACAGGTTGCTTGCGACCATTTTAAATCATTCCCAGATAACATCTTTAACTATGCCTCATTTAACCTCTTGCCAACATGTTGGATCTTTAAAGATGGTGCCCTCTCAGAGGGGGCACTATAGCCTGTGGGTTTCTGCTGTTTTACCAGCAGACACCAGGAGGCAATGTTTGTGATCGGAGAGAACACCGATCATGGACTTTTAACCTCTTGGAAGCTGAGATCAAAAGAGCCATTTGGTTGCTATGGCAGCCTCAGGCCCTCTGAAGGATCCGAGGCCTGCTTCAGCTACGTTCCTATGGAGACCTGCCTGTGGCAGGGCTCCATAGGAACATAGCTAATCTCCAACAGACTGCAATGGTAATTGTGGGAGAAGTGATCAGAGGATTGCATGGAGGCTTAAAAAAAAATAGTAAAAATATTTAAAAAATAAAATCTAATCACTCCCCTTTCCCATATTAAACAGAGGTGTAGCTAGCGTTTCCTGCACCTGGGGAAAGGATTCAGATTTGCGCTAAGAGATAAAGAGCTGAAGATGTCACCAGGATGATGATTTCAATTTCTTCAAACATAATGATAACACAGATGTGGGCATGGTGGGAGGTGACATCACAATGGGTGCCACACTGCAAGCCTTATAAAACTGGGCTCTAGGATCCACATTATTGTTGATCGCGAATATTCTAATCGTGAATTTTTATCGCGAATATCGGCACTTCGAGAATTTGCGAAGCTATATATTCTTGATCGCGAATATTCTTGATTGTTTTTTTTTATCAGTAACCCTCCTTCTTGCTTGTGGGCCAATGAGAAGTCTGCAAAGTATTTGCCAGAGCTTAGCAACATCTTTGGCAACCAATAGGAAAGTTAAATGTAACCAAAAAAATCTCCAGCATCCGATGCTTAAAAAGTTTGCTTCGTCTTTATTTTAATTCCGGTTAAAAGTACAACAGGTAGACATCACCACCCTCCACCGCAGGTTAACATGTTTCGAACTATGTGTTTCATAACCTCCTGAGGTGTACTGCCCAAGGGTAGAAGTAACTACCGTCCACCAATCAGGTAAAGAGCTGGAAGGAAATAAAGTGCGGGGGACAGAGTAAAAATCATCCCTGGGCTCGACACCTCTCAGTCAGTTCATTGTCTCATATATACCTCTGAACCATTTTTCTCTTTGTTTATATTGCATACTTAACTTCCACGTATGGCATAAAACACATACAATACTTCATATATTCAAATTATAAACCGTGTAAAAAAGTGAGCCTATAGTGCTCCAGAGAAAATGCCTGCATTTATCTCTGGTGCCTGGGGCTACTTAGCCTAAAAAAGGAAAGGACGATCTTTGCTTCTAATATTGAACTTTTTTGCATATATATATATATATATATATATATATGTGTATATATATATGTATATATATGGATCTGGAAATATATGTTGTGAATTTCGCCAATGTTATTACTTATTAATATTTTTTAGGAAAATCCCTAAATGAAAAACTTACTGGTATAAATACATTAGCTCTTTCTTCAGATTAAGTCCCGATGGAGAACAGGTATTCAATCTGAAGATCCAGAAAGCGTCACACAATAAAAGCTTTACTATATAAGAAACTCCCCAGCAGCCATTTTCTGCAGTTTTTTGCAGTTCTGAGAGAGACAGCAGCGTCATTGCTGTGCTCTGTGGGTTCACCTGGATCCTATTCCTTATCCAATTACATTAGATAGTTAGTTTATAAATATAATACAGATAGTTAGTGGGAGATAGTCAGTGTAGGTTAGATAGTGATATAGTGTAGCTGATAGGTTCCAGTGCAGGGTGTTAGGTAGTGTGATAGGAATTACTGTGCTGTGATAGGGATTAGTGTCTCTGTTAGACACAGTGCTGTGATGTCACAACAATACTCAGTGCACCAATCAGTAATATCTACTCAGACCTGATAAAATGTGAAGTTGCATGTTTTGCGCAAAAAATATGCGCATCATTAGTGCCATTTTGTGCAATCACGAAAATAATGACTGGAGATCACGAATTCTAGAATTTGAAAATCTATTGCGAATATTATGCGAAAAATTTGCGAAATATCACAAAAATGGATATTGCCTATGCTGCTTCTCACTAATCCACACCTGCCTGCACGATGTGTCTGCTGATTTGCCTTGGTGAAGTTATCACTGGTGACATCATGTGGGTAGGACTGGAGGGCATGTGGGGGAGGATCCATAGAGCAAACATGACGACCAACATGATCCCACAGATGCTGAATTGGGTTCAAGTCTGGGGAACTAGGGATCCAGGGTAGTACCTGGAAATCTTGGTCATGCTCTTCCAACCAATGTCGGACATTTCTAGCCATGTGACATGTCTCTTTGTCTTGCTTGAAGATCCCCATCTGCCCAAGAGAAGACATGTATGGGTGTACGTGATCTGCAAGGATGGATTAATACCCAAATTGGTTGAGAATGCCTTCCACATGGATGAGGGGGGCCGGAAAATGCCACGAAAACATTCCCCAGAGCATAACGCTACCACCACCAGCTTGTGTTCTTCCATCAATGGTTGCAGGGTCTTTGTTCACTCATGTTTCTTGCCTGACACACCAACATTTATCAATTGAATAAAACAGAAAATGAGACTCCTCAGAGGAGAGAACCCTTTGCCAATTATCGGAGGTCTAATTTCAATACTGACGCCTTTTCTGCCTATGCAACTTGGTTAGCAGAGGTGCAGTGACCATCTGTCTGCTTTGGAGCTATATACACAGTAGGGTTCACTGAACCGTTGCTTTAGACACACGTCTGGTAGCCCCTGGTTCATTTTGGTGTTGAGCTGCTCCACTGTGGTGTGTCCATCCGCCCTCGCGCACCTTCATAGCTGACGTTCTACTCTCACATCAATGGCACGTGGTGCTCCGCAGTTTCCACACCGCTTATTCACAATGGTGCCAATTGTCCACTCCCCATACACTTTCACCACAGCAGCACAAGAACAGTTCACAAACCACGCAGTTTCAGAAATGCCGCCACCCGGGGGCCGAAAGCCAGTAATCATCCCTTTTTACTCTGAATAACCCCTTTTACCCATGACAGCAATTAAGGATATGTGTGCAGACAGCCTATCACACACCCTATGTACCCACCGAGCCAGCTCACCACATGTGACTTCCTCCATGATCTACATGCTGCCAACATTGAAAGTAGGAAGTGGTCAGAATCGACTGTGTAAAATGTATGAATAACATAAACCTAGGGGCGTAACTACCATAGCGGCAGACCATGTGACACCTATGGGGCCCAGGGCAAGAGGGGGCCCAGATAGGATCATCCTCTCTTCTACTTGGGGTGAAAACTTGGTCAGGACTCTACCCTCTAAAGGAACAACTTTTAGCAAATGAGGCAGCGGAAAAGGGTCACTGAAAGGGGTTCAGGCGGAAACCCTTCGGTCCTGTGTGGGGGGCCTGGTTTGATCCTTGCTATGGGGCCCTTACTGCTCTATGTGCGCCACTGCATAAACCCCTGAAATTATTCGCTCCAATCTCCCACCGATCCAGCCGAGAAACTCCGGCGGTCCCTCGGTCTTTACGTGTGTTCAGCATGTGACCAATACGTCAATCAATGGTCTTAGCAGTCCTGTGCCATATACTACTGGCATCACCGCTGCCAAGAGAGTCATGATGCCATAAGTATGGCACGCCCCCACAGAGGCCACTGATTGGCTGCAGAGTTAAGGCGCTAGATACTTGTAAACTAAACAAACAACAGGGCAACCACCCAAGCTTCTGCACTGAATTCTTATAGGTCCCGGGAGGTAAGTAGCACTTTTTGGGGTATTTTATAACTGCCTTAGGCCCCTTTCACACGGGCGAGTTTTCCGCGCGGGTGCAATGCGTGAGGAGGACGCATTGCACCCGCACTGCATCCGGACCCATTCATTTCTATGGGGCTGTGCACATGAGCGGTGATTTTCACGCATCACTTCTGCGTTGCGTGAAAATCGCAGCATGTTCTATATTTTTCACGCAACGCAGGCCCCATAGAAGTGAATGGGGATGCGGGAAAATCGCAAGCATCCGCAACCAAGTGCGGATGCGTTGCGATTTTCCTGCATTGTTGCTTAGCAACGGGACCCAATCTCTATTATTTCCCCTTATAACATGGTTATAAGGGGAAATAATAGCATTCTCAATAAAGAATGCATTATTAAATGATGAGGAAGGGGTTAAAAATAATAAAAGTTAACTTACCTTAGCCACTTGATCGCGTAGTCGCGATCTGTCCTCTCTTTCCCTGCAGCATCGATGATCTAAAGGACCTGTGATGACGTCACATCACATGGCCCAATCACCTGCTCCATCACTATGGTGATGGAGCATGTGATTGGTCCATGTGACCATGTGACATCATCCAAGGTCCTAATCACTATCCTCAGGCTGTGGATAGTGCTTAAGGACCTTGGATGATGTCACGTGGTCACATGGACCAATCACATGCTCCATCACCATAGTGATGGAGCAGGTGATTGGGCCATGTGATGCTGTGACATCATTACAGGTCCTTTACATCTTTCAAGCTAACGGAGAGGAGGCCAGGCTTCGCAATCAAATGGACCAAGTAAGTTATGATTAGTTTATTATTTTTAACCCATTCTGCACCGGGTTCAACATTAGGGAGATGGCCTAGGGTATTATTTTACATTATAACTATGTTATAATGTGAAATAATACCAGCGGGACAATTTCTGACCCAAACATGCACTTCTGTGAAGAAGTGCAGGTTCGGGTCTGGGTACCAAAAGTGCCGATTTTTCTCCCGCGCGTGCAAAACGCATGACAGCGCTTTGCACTCGCAGGGAAAAATCGCGGCGATTCCCGCAACGCACCCGCACTGTTTGACGGAGTGCACCCGCAACGCCCGTCTGAAAGAGGCCTTAAAGGGATAAATCCTGAATACAGAATACCTTAAAGGAGTTGCTCATTTTCAGAGGGCCTTTCTGCCAGACCTTTCCATGTGCCATAAGGACCATGTGGCCAGACCTGCAGAGGGTGCATGCGACATTTTTTTGACATGAGTCCCATGGCTGCTGCAGTGATGACGTGTCACTATGTCACATGCTACATGGGGGACATGTCACCGCTGCAGCTAATCATTTGCTGTAGTGGCCCTCTGACCATGTTGATACACAGATAAGTCCAGCGGATCACCTACGTTTCCCTATGCAGGTCTGGCCACTGTCTGGCAGAAAGGCCCCATGAAGATGAGCAACCCCCTTTAAAATGATATTACACATAAAGCCCCAGCTATAAGGCTGTGAATGTAGCTGGAGCTCTTCATGGGGGCCGGTAATAGGCTTTGAGGTTCACGTCCATCACACTGTATCCTGATGCACATCTAATGCCAGGTACAAGCAGACTGCACTATCAGCGCACCGCTCAGCATTCCAAGCAGTTGCTAAGCGACCACCCAGAGCTTGGTAAACAAGCGGCCGCCGCAGGAAGCGGAAATGCGTCACGGTGTCACGTGGCCGGCAGAACGCGCGGGTTGATTCGCTGTGGCCTCCTGACGTTGCCGCAGATGAGCAGACATGGCGGGTAAGTTACAGGGGGAGCAGTGCTTATAGGATAAGGCTTTAGGGCGGCAGATGGCACTGGGCTCCGGTGTCTAGCCTGCCTGGTTCTGCAAGGGGGCGTGCGGGGCATGGTGGCTGCGGGCGCAGGCCTCTCCTGTGACCCGTCACTACTCCCCCACCTGCGCCATCTCCCGCCAAATATACTGACTTGTGCCTAGGGCCCTGTGCTGACTGTTCCCGGGAAACTGTCGCCACCATGCAGCCTGCATGTCACGTGGAGCGATAGGTGATGCACGGATATGCCTGGTGTGCACGGTGACGTGCGGGCCTTACAGCTAGTGCAGAGCCATATGGGCAGGCGGCCGTACAGGGGCAGGAGTGGTATGTGGCTGCAGCAGAGGACTGATACTGGTCGGCAGTGTTGGTATGGGAGCAGGAGTGGTAGGAACATTCATTATAGGGGAAGTACTGGTATGTGGCTGCAGTACAGGGCCCATCCTGGTCTGTAATGTCAGTAGTGGTAGGTACATCCATTATAGGGGAAGTACTGGTATGTGGCTGCAGTACAGGGCCCATACTGGTCTGTAATGTCAGTAGTGGTAGGTACATCCATTATAGGGGAAGTACTGGTATGTGGCTGCAGTACAGGGCCCATACTGGTCTGTAATGTCAGTAGTGGTAGGTACATCCATTATAGGGGAAGTACTGGTATGTGGCTGCAGTACAGGGCCCATACTGGTCTGTAATGTCAGTAGTGGTAGGTACATCCATTATAGGGAAGTACTGCTATGTGGCTGCAGTACAGGGCCCATACTGGTCTGTAATGTCAGTAGTGGTAGGTACATCCATTATAGGGGAAGTACTGGTATGTGGCTGCAGTACAGGGCCCATACTGGTCTGTAATGTCAGTAGTGGTAGGTACCTTCAGTACAGGGGAGGTACAGGGCCCATACTGGTCTGTAATGTCAGTAGTGGTAGGTACATCCATTATAGGGGAAGTACTGGTATGTGGCTGCAGTACAGGGCCCATACTGGTCTGTAATGTCAGTAGTGGTAGGTACATCCATTATAGGGGAAGTACTGGTATGTGGCTGCAGTACAGGGCCCATACTGGTCTGTAATGTCAGTAGTGGTAGGTACCTTCAGTACAGGGGAGGTACAGGGCCCATACTGGTCTCTAATGTCAGTAGTGGTAGGTACATCCATTATAGGGGATGTACTGGTATGTGGCTGCAGTACAGGGCCCATACTGGTCTGTAATATCAGTAGTGGTAGGTACCTTCAGTACAGGGGAGGTACAGGGCCCATGCTGGTCTGTAATGGTAGGTGACAGTATTGGTAGGTACCTTCAGTAGAGAGGAAGTACAGGGCACATGCTGGCCTGTAATGGTAGGTGGCAGTAGTGGTAAGTACCTTCAGTACAGGGCCCATACTGGTCTGTAATGTCGGTATGGGGGCAATACTGGTCTGTTTCTACAGTACAAGACAGAGGTGGCCTAAAACAGCAAGTCGGCCACTTTTAGACTTTTTTTCTGTGACGGTATTCACTGCATAGGATAGGTCATCAATATCTACCGTCTGACACCCGGGACCTTCTCAGCTGTTTAAGAAGGCAGAGGCGCTCGCAGTAGTGCCGTGGCCTTCTCACAGCTCAGCCTAGGCCCTGTGATGTCACATTCAAATGACTGTCGCTGAGCTGTGATACCAAGCACTGTCTCTGTGCTATGTATAGCGCTGTGCTGGGTGAGCAGGGAGAAGACAGCAGTGTTTACAGGAGCACCGGTGCCTTCTCAAATAAGTGATTGGCGGGGTCCTGGGTGTTGGCCCCCACCAAACAGATACCTATGGCCTATCCAGAGGATAGGTCATCGGTTAAATAATCTCAGAAAACTTCTTTATTTTTATATGTAAAATTGTGATGAGGGAGTGGGTTCTTCCTTATTTAATAATTTTTTATTATTAGATTTTCAGGGGCTGCCTGTTAGGCCTCTTGCACACAACATTATGCCCTCCGAGACATACGGTCTGTGAGCGGGCCATATGTCTCGGAGCGGCATACATCGTGTGCACGGGAGCGCACAGCATCATAGATTATACAGGGCTTGACAAATTTTCTTGGAATTTAGGAGCCATCAAAAAAAATTAGGAGTCAGACGGAGCCGCGTCATAAAGGCCCCAGTAGATGCCCCCATAGTGCTCTTTACCCCCCCTCACTTTTCCATAGAACCCCCCCCAATAATACATGCCAGTACATAGGGCCCCCATAGTGCTCTTTCCCCTATTCTCTATAGTGCCCCCCCATAATGTTCCAGTATATAGGGCCCCATAGTGCTTCCCCTCTTCTCCATAGTGCGCCCCCATGTTGTGCCAGTATATAGGGCCCCATAGTGCTTCCCCTCTTCTCCATAGTGCGCTCCCATATTGTGCCAGTATATAGGGCCCCCACCCCCCTTCTTGCCACAGTATACTATAAATAAGAACAATAATCTCATATACTTACCTTATGCTGCTGTCAGTGATGCGATGCAGGCCTCTTCCGGCCTGTGTCTGGCTCAGGCGGTGCGAATCGTGCCGCCTGCACCAGCCTCTGATAGGCTACAGGAACGGGCAAGGGAGACGCCTCTCCGCTGCTCCTCCGCACCATTCATCTGTATCGCTGTCCTGAGAACGGCGATACAGATGGATATGGAGATGAGCGCTTCCACAATAGAAGCCTCAGGACAGAATGGGCTCCCTCCGGCGCTCAGCACCCGTCGCCTGGGCACCTTTGAAAATGGGCTGACAAACACCCAAGCGCCAGGACCAAACTCCTGATCGCCGCCACGGCGACCTGGCGCCTGGGATTTGTAATATACTGTGACATTTTTTGCGGACCCTGGGTTACGATGATGCCGTGCGCATCGGGCCGCCCGCAGGACTATTGTCCCGCACTCAGAAGATCATATGAGGCATGGCTTTTTAGGCGACTCGCTGTGACAGGCCTGGGAGCCTTCACAAGGCTCCAGACTCGCATGGCAACTGATTGGAGCCCTGTGATTTCACCATGTGGGCTCTGATCAGACGACAAGGAAGCCCCCTTCTCTCTAAGGGTCCATTTTTCACGGATCCATAGTTCCGCATCTGAGATTTTTTTTCTCTGATTTAAGTCCTCTTCCGTTATTCCACAAAACACATCTGTATGGTTTCCGTATGCGATACGTTTTTTTCGGAACAGAAACAGTAACTTATTAATCACCAAACACATGAGCAATGTGGGCTGGGCATAGCATTTCTACAGTATGGATCCGCAAATTACGGATGACATACGGGTGTGTTCTGTGCGCGTTCCGTATTTTTTGCGGACCCTTTGACTTAAATGGGGCCTATGATTTGCGGACATTAATAGGACATGCACTACTTTTTTGCGGAACGGCCATGCGGACAAACGGTTTGCACACGGACTAACTTCCGTATTTTCTACAGCCCCATTGAAGTGAATGGTTCCATTTATGGGCCGCTCAAAAATCAGAAAGAAAATGCGGTTGTGTGCATCAGCCCTAACTCCTCCAGTCGCTATTGACTGCTGCATCGCAGGGTTAATAGACCAGTATTGGAATCATCTCTGATCTCGGACATTGCAGCTGGGCGCCAGCTGTTACACAGCCCGCACTTGCCACGTATGGAGCAGGCTGAGCGCGTGAGCTCGCTCCGTGCACTTGTACTGCATCAGTGACGCATCAGGGGACTCTAATGTGTGTGGGAGAACTTTCTAGGTTCTGTGACCTGTTTTATGGCGTTTAGTAGAAGCTGTAATAATACAAGAAACATGATGGGCCCATAGAAGGTCAATGGGATTTAGTCAAATCCATTTTAAATAGGATCCGTCAAAACTGTCTGGGCTTTGTAAATAAAGGAAACCACGGCACTTGTGTGAACAGAGCCTCATGTGTGAAGTCTTTCTTTCCAGGGTTCAGCTCGCTTCATTCCAGAACATCCAATGTCCATCAAAACCAGGAAGTTTACATTAAACATCGCGTCTCATGGGGACTCCGTCGCGGTCTCCTGGGCTTCTTGAGTTACAAACTTGCATGGTTATATAGGCATATAGCCCCCCTTACACGGACTGACTGAGCAGGCAGTCATCAGGAACGAACAGTTCATTCCTGTTATTTGCTTCCTCACCAGTGGAGGTGAGAGCTGCATTAAGATGCAGCAATCATCTCCAGTATTGGGACAGGCAGTTCCTACTGCAGTTGCTCATCGCCATGCCGATTCATCAGTTCATACGATCTTCTGCCGAGATGCAATGAGTGTGTGACTGCTCGTTCAGCGGGTGATCAGTTGCACCTTTTCATGGGCTAATTATCTGGAATTAGCATTAGTACAAATGTTTGTGCCCAATAATCTGTCCATGCAAAGGTCCAGATGGATGTTACCAGTTTGGGGGGGGGTCCTTGCACAGTCTAACACTGTCCAATCAGTTTTCTCCACATTGGCATATTTTCAGTTCTATCCCCTCTTTTTCCCATGGTATCAGCACTCGTCCTATTCTAACCAGACGTTTATAATTGGCAGGAGGCTGCATAAAGGTTAATAAACCCCTGCCCGGTCTCGGTTTGGTTCCTGAGACCGCAAACAATGACGGTATAGGGACGACCAATGCATTAGTGATTGCTCGTCCCCATACTGAGGAGGAGATCATATAAGAGCAGCGGTCTCCTCCTCTAACGAGCAGGCGATTGCCAGGAAGGAATGCTTCCCTCCTGACCATCATCTGCCCGTGTAATGGGGCCTTTAGTTTATCCTTGTAGGTGTCTCGGCATTGAAGACATGAATTAATACTGTCTAATGTTACATTGACATTAAAATCAATGGGTCCATTGTTAATGGCTGTTAGACAGGCGTGCACCCATCTAACGGGCCTTTAAAAATGGGTACACTAGTGCAGTGTTTCCCAACCAGTGTGCCTCCAGCTGTTGCAAAACTACAACTCCCAGCATGCCCGGTCAGCCTTTGGCTGTGCGGGAATGCTGGGAGTTGTAGTTTTGCAACAGCTGGCGGCACAGTGGTTGGGAAACACTGCACTAGTGTAAAATGGCCTTTTAGGGGTTAAAACATTTTTCTTACACTCCTCGTCCACTTTCACGTGCAGAGGCAGTTGCCCCTCCCTTGATGCTGAAGGACCTGCATGATGTCCCTATGGACTCCCGGCGATCATGCTGAGAGCGCAGGTCCTTCAGCATCAAGAGAGGGGCGACTGCCTCTGCATGTGTAAGTGGATGAGGTGAGTTTTTTTTTTCCGGCTTAAAACAAAAACCCACATCGTTACAGCTGAGGGCCACTATGGGGGTCATTAAAGAGGACCCGTCACCTCTCCTGATACGTCTGTTTTAGTAACTACTTGCATTTACCGTGTAATAACCATTCTGCAGTGTCTATTCTTAGGGCTCTATGACAGGCATCAGCAGCCTTCGGCACTCCAGCTGTTCTGTAACTACAATTGCCAAAATTCTCCTTCCACTTCTCTGGGAGTTACAGAAACAGCCAAGTAAGTGTGCATGCTGGGAGTTGTAGTTTCTCAGCAGCTGGAGTGTCGAAGTTTGCTGATCCCTGCTCTATGTTGTGCCATTCCTCTATTATTTCTACTAGAAGTTTATGAATGAATTGCTAGCAGTCTGCAGTAAGGGTACAGAGGGGTGCTACTAGTTGGGGGTGTGTACCTGCACAGTCTGACACTAGAAGCACTGATAGGACAGAGTCAGACACGCCCGCTACTGGTAACACCCAGAAGGACCATTACTGCGGACTGCTAGTAAACTTTTAGCAGGAATAATACAGGAATGGCAGAGCGTAGTCATAAAAACAGATGCAGCTGAATTGTTATTTCAAGGAGAATGTGAGTAGTTACTAAAACTGTCAGGAAAGGCGACAGGTCCTCTTTACGTATACTGCCGGGGTTGGAATTTTATAAAATAAAAGATTAAAATCATCCATTTTTAATGGCTGTTTTAACAGTGGTTAAAATGGATGCTGACTGGTTGGAATATGCCCATGACAGTGTGTCTGTTTTTCATGGCCACTCGCTTTTCACTGTTGTGTGAATGCAGCCCCACAGACGGTGTAACCTTAAGGCCCCTTTACACGGGCCGATAGAGCAGGCGATTGTCCTGAGAGTTGCCTGCTCACCAGTGGAGGAGAAAGCTGCATTTCCATGCAGCGATCTCCTCCACAGTGTGGGGAGGACTTAAAGACTACTGCCATAGCTCATCCTCATTCAGATGAATTGTTTCTGGGCAGCACATTGCTGCTCAGAAATGATGATTTAGGTGTCCTCCTGATTGTTTCCCCTGATGACTTATCGGCACCTTCACATGGCCCGATTATCGAGAACGACCATTCATCCCCGATAATCTGCCTGACATCTCTGTAAATCCACCTTTTGACTAGACAGCCTAGAGCTGCTCCAGATTTATCACGGTGGCGGATGCCTTTAGACTGCCTGGTCTCAGTTTACACCAGAATCTTGCGGCAGTATTTTCGCGCACACTGATGCACTACAAGCTACGTTCCCTTTCCCATAGGTCGCACGCTGCGCCCTCTTTTTATTTTTTTTGAAAAGCCTGAAAAGGGTCTAAAACACTTAACAAATGTGGTGCAAATAACACCAGGATTGTGACACATCTGGATGAATAAATCCCCCCCCAGTGTTACGATGGCACAGCAAGGCGGGCTGTTCACACGTGGCAGGTTTCTTTCGGATTTCTTGGTTTGTCGATCTGAATTTGGTTTCTTCTGCAAATGTAAGAAAGTTTTGGCAGCAGATCTGTGACACGTTAACGTACGCGTATTCATCTCTCCAATTCACTGTTACATCTTTCTGTCATAGGTCTCAATAGTATGGAAAAGAAGCTGGCTGAATACAAGTGTAACACAAATGAAGTCATTAAGTTAAAATTGGGTGAGTAATGAGCCATTTGTAGAAAAGTGCAAGAAACATCACTATAATCAACGTACTAATAGGCCGTAAGAAGAGCATCTCCGTTGCTGCCCCTTTTTGTGCTGCGGCGGTCCCTTGTGCTGACAGCAGGCCCCTGTTTATGCCTAATGATCCTGCACCCAAAATGGCCTCTTATGGAGGGCTAAGTGGCTAGCAGTGGCCCCCATTGAGTATCCCTGTGCCTGGCATTGTGAGTGCACTTACTGTGCACAGTGCTACTCTGGAGGCCACTGGTGGACAGGTCTGTTCACGTGCCCTTTCATCAGTGGCCATGTTGGGTTTTGGAGTCGGATGTCGGCACAGTGCTGCAGGCGTGGTGATCACAAGAGTTAGAAAAAAAAAATAAAAAAATCTGTTCTGGTGATCTAGAGGAAATGCAATTTTTGTTGACGATAACGTAGGGTGCCCAAACCCTTTGGACCACCAAAGCTCCTGTGCTCTGCATTTATTCATTTATTGCCACTTCCCTGCCCCATTGATTGACAGGATCAGACATCTCGGCTAGTTCTGTGATCTCACGCCTAGGCTGTAGGTTACACTAATGGCATTCTTGAAGAACATCAGCCTCTGGTCCCCCAGATGACCACTGCGCATGTGCCAGTGACGTTTTCCGGTCTGATGGAGGATAATTTATCGGCGCATGAGCATTTGTCATCTGCTCTGCAGGGGTAGCAGAGGCTGATTTACATTACATACACCAATAGGGTAGTCTATGGAATAGGCGTGAGATTACAGGATCTGCTCTGACCCTCTGTTCACTGAACACCTCTTGTACATGTTATTAACAAGTGACTTTTCTAAGGAACAGCACAACGTATTTCCATAATTAAGGTATTTTTTTTATTTGTTTTTTTTTTTTTAATTCAGGAGGCTCAACCCTAACTGGCATTATGCCTAGTTTAATAGGGTTGATCCTGTCGATGGATGCTACTTAAACAATGTGAGCACAGATTATTAATACATTTTTTTGCTAAGGTTTTTTTGTACACTTCTGTTTGTAACACTTTCTTCATTTTCTGCTTTATACCAGTGCGCTTCCCAGAGGACATCGACGATGACAACACAACATTTAGCCCAGAGTTTAGCCACCAGATATTTGGAGATGAGTAAGTACTATAGAAAGATACTAGGACAGGGACGGGCAAACTGCGGCCTTCCAGCTGTTGCAAAACTAAAACTCCCAGCATGCATGTCCAATCTGTGGCCCTCCAGCTGTTGCAAAACTGCAACTCCCAGCATGCAAAGACTGCTTACAGCAGGCATGTCCAAACTGTGGCCCCCCAGTTGTTGCAAAACTACAACTCCCAGCATGCCCCAATAGCTGCAGGCTATCCAGGCATGTTGGGAGTTGTAGTTTTGCAACAGCTGGAGAGCCGCAGTTTGCCCATCCCTGTACTAGGCAGCTAAGTGAAGTAGACTGAACTATTTACGACTGCATTTAACTAAACTGCAAATGAATCTCTCTTTTATTGATTTGTCAGATTAATTTATGGCATATAGCTATGGAGCGGCTGAACATAATGATTGGAGGATCATGACTCTGGTCCCTTTTGACTGTTTTCCTACATTTCAACACCCCTGTTTATGAGCAGAACAATTCATAGGAAGATCGGAACGTTGTTCCTGTTAATTGCCTGCTTGTCAGAGGAGGTGAGAGCTGCGTTTACATGCAGCAATCCTCTCCTCTGCTTGGGGACTAGCGATCGCTCCTTTCCATGGAGAATCATTATTTCTGTTCAGCAGGTCTCTGTTTATCCAGAAACAATGATTTGGGTGACCACGTCAGCGATGCAGTCCCCTGATGAACGATCATTTGATCGGCGGCATTTATCAGGGGAGGAGTGTTTGTCAGCCCATGTAAAGGGTCCTATAAAATGGCCCTTTGTGCTTTACTATCATTGCAGCTTCTTTATTCTAGGTAGATTGCGCAGAGCATGGTTTCAGGCACTTCTGTATCTATTTACCTGGAATTCCTCAAAGACAAGTCAGCCGACCTACCGTACCTATACCTTCTCTGGGGAAGCATTCACTGTATATCTCTGTCTGTAATCGGCAAGATCTTCTCTAGCTACAGGTGTGCTGACATTAAAGAGGAGATGTCACCTCGCCTGACGTGTGTTTTAAAAACTACTGGTATTCCCCATGTAATAACAGTTCTGGAGCATCTATTCTTATGACTCTATGTTATACCATTCTTGTATTATTCCTGCTAGAAGTTATGAATGAATTACTAGCAGTTTGCAATGAAGGTCCGACTGGGTGTTACCAGTTGGGGGGGGCTGTCCCTGCCCAGTCTGACACTATCCAGTCAGTCCTGCCAATGTCCGAATATATAGGGACACACCTCTAGCTGGACCTTCATTGCAAACGCCTAGTAATGCATTAATAAATTCTAGCAGGAATAGTAAAGGGATGGCACAACAGTGAGTCATAAAAATAGATGATTCACAACTGTCATTTTTATGCAGATTGTAAACCATTCACATGTGGCAGAAAGGGTCTGAATATTATGACATGCTGCCCTGTATGCACTATATATACAGTTAGGTCCATATATATTTGGACACTGACACCAATTTTTTTTTTTTTACCTGCTTACTAAAACACATTCGAGTTATAGTTATATAATGGACATAAAGTCCAGACTTTTAGCTTTTATTTAAGGGTATCCACATTAAATCTGGACGAAGGGTTTAGGAGTTTCAGCTCCTTTACATGTTACCCTGTTTTTAAAGGGACCAAAAGTGATTGGACAATTGACTCAAATACGGTTTCATGGGCAGGTGTGGGCAATTTCTCATTATTTCAATCTGAATTAAGCACTTTTATGACCTGGAGTTGATTTGAGGTGTGGTGCTTGCATTTTGGAGATTTTGCTGAGAAGTAAATACATGCGGTCAAAAGAGCTCTCCATGCAGGTGAAACAAGCCATCCTTCATCTGTGGAAACAGAAAAAAACCATCCGAGAAATTGCTACACTGTTAGGAGAAGCAAAATCTACAGTTTGGTACATCCTGAGGAAAAAAAGCACTGGTGACCTCAACAATGCTAAAAGACCTGGACGCCCACGGAAGACAACAGTGGTGGATGATCGCAGAATAATTACCATGGTGAAGAGAAGCCCCTTCACAACAGCCGACCAAGTGAACACCACTCTCCAGGATATCGGCGTATCAATACCCAAATCTACCATAAAGAGAAGACGGCATGAAAGTATCTCATAAGCCTCAAGAATATGTTTTTTTTTTTTTTTTTTTTTACTGCGGCCCAGTCTAAGGGCTGCACGGGTCCCTCATGCAGCCTATCCAGGGTGTTTAACACTTTACATGGCGCCCGCCGCATGTAAAGTGCGGACAGAGGGAGCGGACTCCCTCTGTCTCCCATCGGCACCCTGCAAATGCGATCGCAGTGTGCCGATGTGTGTGAAGGCTGGCAGGGGCCTGATATAGACCCCAGACCAGCCTTCAGTAATTTCCAGCGGGCTGTACCTCTCTGGCGCAGCCTGCTGTTTAATATTAGAATAGCATTGCCATTAAAATGCAATACACTATAGGGATAGTGCATTGCATTTTAAAAGCAATCAAAATACTGTCTGTTATAGTTCCCTTATTAAATAAAAAAAATTCCATTAAAAAAAATCGATCAACAAGCGATCAAAAAGCGCCATTTACTGCAAAATTATACCAATGAAAAATACAATTTGTCCTGCAAAAATCAAGCCCTCACACAACTCCATAGAAAGAAAAATAAAAAAGTTATAGGTCTTGGGAAGCGGCAATGCAAAAACATTTTTTCTTTAAAAAAAAAAAGGGTTTTATTGCAAAAAAAAGTAGTAAAACGTAAAAAAAAACCTACATGCATCTGGTATCACTGTAATCGTACTGACCCAGAGAATAAAGATATTATGTTATTTATACCGAAAAATGAACGCCGTAAAACTTATAACGTAAAAGTTAGTTGTTTTTCCCATCTCCCTCCCAGAAAGAGTTAATAAAAGTTAATCAGAAAGTTGTGTACCCCAAAATGGCACCATTAAAAACTACAACTTGTCCCGCAAAAAACAAGCCCTCATAAAGCTATATCGACGGAAAATCTAAAAAGTTACAGCTCTTGGAACGCGACGATGAAAAAAGGAAGAAAAACGCTTGGTCAGTGTGGCCCACAACAGGCTGGTCACTAAGGGGTTAAAGCAAAGAAGTGGAAATATTCTTGAATGGCCGAGTCAGTCACCGGATCTGAACCCAATAGAGCATTTCACTTGTTAAAGACTAAACTTCAGACAGAGAGGCCACAAACAAACCGCAACTGAAAACCGCGGCAGTAAAGACCTGTCCGAGCATTAAAGAGGAGGAAGCACAGCGTCTGGTGATGTCCATGAGGTCAAGTCTTCAGGCAGTCATTGCCAACAAAGGGGTGTCAACCACGTATTAGAAATTAGTATTTTATTTACAATTACCGAATTTTTCGTCCCATAAGACGCTGAGGTTTGATTCAGGGTCTCATTAACATTGGGGGTCTGATTGAGGGTCTTATTTTCATTTGGGGTCGGAGGGTCTTATTAACATTGGGGGTCAGATTGAGGGTCTTATTAACATTGGGGGTCTGGGGCTGTCAGCTGAGCTCTGATTAACATTGGGGGTCAAATTGAGGGTCTTATTAACATTGGGGGTCAGATTGAGAGTCTTATTAACATTGGGGTCTGATTGAGGGTCTTATTAACATTGGGGTCTGATTGAGGGTCTTATTAACATTGGGGGTCTGATTGAGGGTCTTATTAACATTGGGGGTCTGATTGAGGGTCTTATTAACACTGGGGGTCTGATTGAGGGTCTCATTAACATTGGTGGCCTGATCTGAGGTCTAATAAAATATTATTTATTGTCCTCCTCTAAAACCTAGGTGCGTCTTATAGGGTGAAAAATACGGTACTTATTTTGTACAATTACTTTTGAGCCCCTGAAATGAAGGGATTGAGTTTAAAAAATGCTTTTGTTCCTCCCTTTTTTATGCAATCGTTTTGTTCAACCCACTGAATAAAAGCTGAAAGTCTGAACTTCACCTGCATCTGAACTGTTTTGTTCAAAATCCATTGTGGTAATGACCGAACTGTACGTGCATGTAATTATTTGAGAAGATTGTTTGGTAAAAAAAAAAAAGAATGTTGACTTATTTCTGGTAAATATCCGATTTTCTTTTGTCCTGTCAGTGAGGTGGCTTTTGGATATAAGGGTTTGCAGATTCTGCTTTACTACAGCGCTGGAAGCCTGTCCACCATGTTCCGTGTCCATTACACCTCTAAAGTCGATGAGAAGTTTGAAGGAGTCCAAGTAAGTTTTCTGTTACCTGAAGCCTTATGCATGTTGTCTCTCTTACCATCTTATATTGATATTCTGAAGTATAAAAAAACAAAGCGGACAACCCCTTTAATCCCCTTTTTTTCCCCATTGTGTCCTTAATATACTATAACTGCTTTCTGATGGCCAGCCAAAACTGCTACGGCCTTTCCATTTACTGAATTATTTGTGCATTATCGGGTAGGTTTTACAACACAGACCAACGATATGAGGTGTAATAAAACTGCGGAATAATTGATATAATCATTGTACTTTCAAAGAGTGCTAAAATAGCCACTAGTTAGTGTGATATCATTACATCAATGCAGCTTGGAAATTGGTCAACTAAAGAAAGCAAATTAACGGTGTTTGAAACGTTCCTACATAATAAAAAAGTCCAGGGTCATCGGTTAGCGGTTCATTGTTCCCACTTCTGTAATAATAGAATGGCCAGAGTTAGGAAAGGCAAAGCGTGTCTCTCCTTTCTCCGCCAGTAACTTGCAGGGGTAAGTGAATGCCGATATAAGTGCCATTCATCTGCAGGTGCATTGCCTCAACTAGGGGATAATGGTTGAAAGGACAGGAATTAGTAGCATGTTGTATTAGCCTTTTGTAGCGTATTTTGTCCTGAGCATCTTAATTTCCCCCGACTGAATGGCGAGCGGCAAGAGTGTGAGTTTTGAACTAATACTCATCATGCATGTAAACGGTGTGAAAGGGTTTCTTAGCGAGTGAACACAGAGTGTTCTTGTGTCAACCCTTGTGGAAATAGATACAATACAAACATTAGAGCCAAACGCGATGTAGACTCCATTGAGTAAAAACCTGGCTCCATTGTCCCACTGCCCTCCCATACACAGTGAGAACAGAGAGTCCCTGAATAGGGGTGCGAGCTCGTTTTGTTCCATAGACTGCTAGGCTTTTAGGGACTGCATTGAAGGAGGGGGGGGCGTTTTTTTGTTAAGTTGAGACCAATTCATTATGTTTTATTGCCTGGTGAGAAACAGTAATATGTTATTGTGAAAGTTCATCAAATATTCATGGTTTAAGATAAGTAGTAAATGTATTCATTCAAGTGGCCCTGGGGGATTTGAAAAGGAATATGGAGTCTGCTCAGCTGACAGTCTACGGGGAGACGGCGCTTGTTTAACAAGCTTACGTCTAATCTCTGATTACGGTTTGTCTGAGAGGATTTCCTCTTTTATTGTTGGAAATCTGCATAAAAACAACAGTTTCCAGAACGTGTAATTCCTTGTAATCCCAAATTGGAGATCTTGACTTGCTCTCTAGTTTTACTAAATGCATTGTGTTATTTTTTTATGTCAAATTCTATTAAACAAGCTTTTAGGGCTCCCCCCCCCTTCATCCCTTTTTAGACTTTGCTCTGTTATATGATTACATATTCCCCTTTGTCACCAAAGCAGGATTGCAGCTGTCCTTGCACGAAGAGGCCGAGACTAGGACCTTGTGTTAAAAACAATATATGGGCTTTTACCTTATGTCGGTTTGACACAAAATAGTATCTTGATATGTCATAAATGTACATAATGGCCTAATGTCATTTTTTTGTTTTGTTTGTGTTTTTTTTTTTTGTTGTAGTTTTCGCATGCATGCAGGGACTTTTACGGGGTTTCCGTCGGCCTTAGTAGAAAGAATATCGCAAAGTTTATCGCAAAGCATTATTCTTGCTGTGAAAGTGACTGAAAACCTTAAAGGGATTGTCTCACTTCAGCAAATGCCATCCAACCCTATAATGAACCCCCTCAATGCCCGGGCCCCTCATAGATCATACTTGCCCTGCTCCCCGGCACCCCCGCCGCTGTATCACCCCGTGGCGCAGATTAAAACATCTCGCGACGTGTGTGATTTTTGGGCTAGCCAATAGCAGACTGCGACAGGGACAAGACTCCCTACCGTCACCCGTGATTCTCGTCGGATGTTTTTATCCGAAGGAAGGGGGGATGCTGCAGCAGCCATGCGAGGATCAGGAGCGACACAGGGTAAGTATGATCTATATGAGGGGCCTGGGCATTGGGGGTCATCATAGGGGTTGGATAACCCCTTTAATACCAGGCACTTACTAATGTATTGTGATTATCCATATTACTTCCTTTGCTGGCTGGATTCATTTTTCCATGACATTATACACTGCTCGTTTCCTGGGTTTATGACCACCCTGCAATCCAGCAGTAATGGTCGTGTCTGCACACAATAGAAAAAAGTGCCGGCCTCTCTGGTGGCCTGGACCGAGGGAGCACGCATGGCCATGCATGCTCAGCAGCTGCCGTCACAGCCACTTTATATCTGTAGTGGAAATGAGCACTGTATAATGTGATGGAAGAATGAATCCACAAAAAGATTGGGCCGAAAAATTCTATTTTCCTGCTCTTTCTCTTCCCCAGCATCACATGTCAGGGGAGAGTTGGGAGCCTGTTAGGTTGTTGGCGGGTTCGGCCTTGTGATAACTCAGAAACCATATCTACGTCAAGATGTTTACATGTATTATCTCTTTGTTAGTTGCTTAGTGGTCAGCCCTCAAATATATGCCTGCCTTCACAGACGGTTAAATTTTTTAATTCAGCCAATGTATCTAAAATGTTAAGCAAGTTTGCAAATTAAGGGCCCATTCCACAGGCCGAGAATCCAGCAGATAATTGCGTTTATAGGAATGCTTACTAGTAGGGTTGAGCGAACTTTAAAGAGGACCTTTCATCTGGCTAAAAAACATGTACTCAGTATGCTGACATGTAGAGCGGCGCCCAGGGATCTCCCTGCACTTACTATTATCCCTGGGCGCCGCTCCGTTCGCCCGGTATAGGCTCCTGTATCTTTTGGGACTTGGTTATAGTAGGCGTATTCCAGGCTGTAGCGCTGTCCAATCGCAGCACACAGCTGATATCCTGGGAGTTTTTTTTTCTCCCAGGCTGTGAGCTGAGCGCTGCGATTGGCCAGCGCTACAGCCAGGGATACGCCTACTATAACCAAGTGATTCTAGGCTCCTCCTAGTATAACCAAGTCCCAGGAAATACCGGAGTCTATACCGGGCGAACGGAGCGGCGCCCAGGGATAATAGTAAGTGCAGGGAGATCCCTGGGCGCCGCTCTACATGTCAGCATACTTAGTACTCATTTTTAGCCTGATGAAAGGTCCTCTTTAAGTTCGCCGTCCGACGTTCGGGTTATCGCAGAATTCCGTTAGGAATTCCGCTACCACAGACCATAACGGAATTTGGAAACCACAACGGCCCGTTATGGTTTCCAAATTCCGTTATGGTCCGTGGTAGTGAAATCCATAACGGGATTCTGCGATAACCCGAGCCCGAACTTCGGACGCCGAACTTAAAACACAAGTTCGCTCAACCCTACTCACTAGCGACTATTTGGCGGTCTAAATGTGTCACCAGTTACCCTATGAACGAGTGAAACGCTCATTCATTGGGTAATAGATCATTCATGCGGTTGCATAAATTGTTTGCCGGCAGCAGTCTCCTCCACTGACGAGCAGGTGCTTGGCAGCTGAAGTTAAAGTAATTTTTTTGCAAAGTGGAGTCCTTTTTCTTTTAGATGGATTGGATAAAAATAAGTGGTTTGCGCAATAAACACAGCCACTGAACAGGACAGTGGGCCAAAGAATCTGTCTTAAAAAATGGCACTATTTTGGTGCAGTTTGGTACAACTAGAGTTTCTGCAGTTTTTTCAGATTTGCTTGAAAAGAGGTTGCAACGTTTTTGCTAAGCAATTCTGTCTCTGAAGTGAGCCGACCGATGGTTGGTATAGAGTGTGACAAAAGTGTCTCTCCCTGTGCCCGTGTGATAAATCAGGTGCAGGGCTAGACACTACTTCCTGCCATCTGTAGGATTAGTAAATCGGGGCCCCTGACTTTTGAAAGAATTGCTTCTTTAAATCCCTTTCTAACCTTTGCCATCACTTTATACACGGCCATCGCTGCTGTAGAGACCCGCCTCACTACTGTTTACAGGACAGCTTTAGTTTTTGATAAATGGGCACTGCACTCCTAAGTATTACTGGTGACAGGTGACCAGATGTCCTATAGTATGCTCTACATGCACGCTGATTCATACATATTCATATAGTGTTAGACAAATCTGGTATATAGAGATTTGATACCAGCTATAAAATGTACTAACGTTTTGTTATTTATCATTGTAACAGGCTGATGACGTTGAAAGCAAAATTCGTGAAATTATCCCCCCTGGATTCTGTCAGGGGACCGATGATTTTGTATCATTATTGGAAAAAGAAGTCAATTTTAAACCCTTTGGCCCTATAATACACACCTATACAGTGTACAGTGAAGAAGCCGGGGAAGAAATCACTTACCAGATACACAAGGTAAGGACTTGATTTCTAAAGAAGCTTTAAAGGAATGTATTGTAAAAAAACATATTTGTTTAAGAATTTATGGTGATTTAACCACTTCAGCCCCCCTAGCTTAAACACCCTTAAAGACCAGGCCACTTTTTACAATTCTGCACTACGCTACTTTCACCGTTTATTGCTCCGTCATACAACTTACCACCCAAATGAATTTTACCTCCTTTTCTTCTCACTAATAGAGCTTTCATTTGGTGGTATTTCATTGCTGCTGACATTTTTACTTTTTTTGCTATTAATCAAAAATTACCGACATTTTTGCAAAAAAATGATATTTTTCACTTTATGTTGGAAAATTTGTCAAATAAAACTACATTTCTCTAAAAAATTTTCTCTAAATTTATTGTTCTACATGTCTTTGATAAAAAAAAATGCAATAAGTGTATATTTATTGGTTTGGGTAAAAGTTATAGCGTTTACAAACTATGGTGCAAAAAGTGAATTTCCGCACTTTGACTTTCTGAGCACCTGTCCTGTTTCCTGACGTACTACAATGCCCAGACAGTAGAAATACCCCATAAATGACCCCATTTCCGAAAGTAGACACCCTAAGGTATTCGCTGATGGGCATAGTGAGTTCATGGAAGTTTTTATTTTTTGTCACAAGTTAGCGGAAATGGATTTTTTTTTTTTTTTTACAAAGTCTCATATTCTACTAACTTGTGCCAAAAATACAATTTTACATGAACTCACCATACCCCTCACAGAATACCTTGGTGTGTCTTCTTTCCGAAATGGGGTCACTTGTGGGGTATTTATACTGCCCTGGCATTTGAGGGCCCCTAAACGTCAGAAGCAGTTTGAATCCAAATGCGTAAAAATGTCCTGTGAAATCCTAAAGGTACTCATTGGATTTAGGGCCCTTTGCGCATCTTGGCTGCAAAAGTGGCACACATGGGGTATCGCCGTACTCGGAGAAGTAGGGCAATGAGTTTTGGGGTGTCTTTTTACATATACCCCTACTGGGTGTGAAAATATCTCTGTAAATGACAACTTTGTATAAAATTTTTAAAAAGTTGTCATTTACAGAGATATTTCTCTCACCCAGCATGGGTATATGTAAAAATACACCCTAAAACACATTGCCCTACTTCTCCTGAGTACGGCGATACCCCATGTGTGCTACTTTTGCAGCCAAGATGCGCAAAGGCCCTAAATCCAATGAGTACCTTTAGATTTCACAGACATTTTTACGCATTTGGATTCCAAACTGCTTCTGACGTTAGGGGCCCTAAATGCCAGGGCAGTAAAATACCACACAAGTGACCCCATTTCGGAAAGTAGACACCCCAAGGTATTTGCTGATGGGCATAGTGAGTTCATGGAAGTTTTTATTTTTGGCACAAGTTAGCGGAAATGGATATTTTTTTTTTTTTTTTTTTTACAAAGTCTCATATTCCACTAACTTGTGCCAAAAATAAAATTTTACATGAACTCACCATACCCCTCACGGAATACCTTGGGGTGTCTTCTTTATAATATGGGGTCACTTGTGTGGTATTTTTACTGCCCTGGCATTTTAGGGGCCCCTAAACTTCAGAAGCAGTTTGGAATCCAAATGCGTAAAAAATGTCCTGTGAAATCTATAAGGTACTCATTGGATTTAGGGCCCTTTGCGCATCTTGGCTGCAAAAGTGGCACACATGGGGTATCGACGTATTCGGGAGAAGTAGGGCAATGTGTTTTGGGGCGTATTTTTACCTATACCCCTACTGGGTGTGAAAATATCTCTGTAAATGACAACTTTGTATAATTTTTTTTTAAAAAGTTGTCATTTACAGAGATATTTTTCACACCCAGTATGGGTATATGTAAAAGTACACCCCAAAACACATTGCCCTACTTCTCCTGAGTACAGAGATACCACATGTGTGACACTTTTTTGCAGCCAAGTTGCGCATTCGGCCCTAAATCCAATGAGTACCTTTTAGGATGGCATTTTTATGCATTTTTCTTCTCACGCTTCAGGGCCCCTAAAATGCCAGGGCAGTATAAATACCCCACATGTGACCCCATTTTGGAAAGAAGACACCCCAAGGTATTCTGTGAGGGGCATGGTGAGTTCATAGAAGATTTTTTTTTGCCCAAGTTAGCGGAATTTGATTTTTTTGTTTTTTTCACAAAGTCTCCCTTTCCGCTAACTTGTGACAAAAGTTCAATCTTTCATGGACTCAATATGCCCCTCAGCGAATACCTTGGGGCGTCTTCTTTCCGAAATGGGGTCACATGTGAGGTTTTTGTACTGCTCTGGCATTTGAGGGTCTCCGCAATCATTACACGTATGGCCAGCATTAGGAGTTTCTGCTATTCTCCTTATATGGAGCATACAGGTAATGAGATTTTTTCCGTTCAGCCTCTGGGCTGAAAGAAAAATGAACGGCACAGATTTCCTCATTCGCATCGATCGATGTGGATGAAAAAATCTCTGCCAAAAATATGCAAGAAAAAGAGGGGCCTGGCGATTGCCAGGACATAGGGGCTCCGCCCAAACATCCATACCCACTCAGCTCCTATGTCCTGGCAAACGTGATTTCTCCATTCACATCGATCAATCCATCGGTGTGGAGGAAGATATCTTTGCCAGATTTTTTGATACAAAGTGTTTGCCAAAGCATATGAACTCCAACACCTCTCCTCAGCTCACATGCCAGGGCAAACGTACCTGTCCTGCAGAGGAGAAATCTCGTCTTGCAGCGCCGCATACACTGACTTCACGTGTCTTCTGACAGCAGCGCAGTGCTTCTCTCAGAATTCACATCAGTGCTGCGGCGTTTTCGTCGGTTGGTCCGTTGGTCTGTTGGTATACCTGGAAAATAAAGGGTGGTTATGGGGAAAAAAAAAAAAAAGAAGAAAAACAGGCAGCAGGCACATGACTTGAACGTTGCAAACTTTATAAAACCAGAACATTTTAAAACTTTTATAAAACATGAACATAAAAACCTGAACTAACTCAAGATTTTTTTTCTTGCTACCTGTTTAATTTTTATTTTTTTACCATTTCACTCTTTATTTTCCTAGCAGAAACCTCTCCTTTCCCATGGGACAATGTGTAAAGTGTAAATCACACAGAGATGGTGCGAAGTACATTATACGCGTTATCCCAAGTGAAAGGAGAGGTTTCTACCGTTTCACACTTCTGCTGTAGCACACCAGCACCGTCCCTATGTGTTAGGGTCTCTCAAAACCTAGTGTCCTGAGAGACCCTAGAGCCTCAGTGGAAAAAAACTACCTGTGTAGTGCTGTCCCTAGGTCCCTAAGTGTACCTGAGTGTGGTACTTTCGGAAACACTCTCCAAGGCATAGGGCAGGGTGGTCAGGACAGTCAGGACAGAAATAACGGGTGTCACGCCTTATTCCACTCCTGCTACAGACACGACATTTTTTCGGGGTGGCGGTTGGTTTGAGGTACCCGGCACAACGCTAGGAAGTGCCGCTCGTGTAGACGGCTAACTACACTGGTGGATGGGGCCACGGAACCTCCTGGATACAGGAGGTTCTCGACGATCTCTTCCTGGAATTTTAGGAAAGATCCAGTTCTCCCAGCCTTACTGTAGAGAACGTAACTATTATATAGAGCCAATTGAATCAGATAAACAGACACTTTTTTATACCAGCGTCTGGTCTTTCGGGAAACCAAATAAGGGGCCAACATCTGGTCGTTGAAGTCCACCCCTCCCATGTGGAGGTTATAGTCGTGGACTGAGAGGGGCTTTTCAACGACACTGGTTGCCCGTTGAATTTGTACTGTCGTGTCTGCGTGAATGGAGGAGAGCATGTAAACGTCACGCTTGTCTCTCCATTTCACCGCGAGCAGTTCGTCGTTACACAGTGCAGCCCTCTGCCCCCTTGCAAGTCGGGTGGTAAGAAGCCGTTGGGGTAGCCCCGGCGACTAGGTCGCGCGGTGCCGCAGCAGCCAATCTGTTCTAGGAACAAATGCTTGAAGAGGGCCACACTTGTGTAAAAGTTGTCCACGTAAAGATGGTACCCTTGCCGAATAAGGGTGACACCAAGTCCCAGACTATCTTCCCACTGCTCCCCAGGTAGTCAGGGCAACCGACCGGCTCCAGGGTCTGATCTTTTCCCTCATAGATCCGAAATTTGTGCGTATAGCCTGTGGCCCTTTCACAGAGCTTATACAATTTGACCCCATACCGGGCGCGCTTGCTCGGGATGTACTGCTTGAAGCCAAGGCGCCCGGTAAAATGTACAAGGGACTCGTCTACGCAGATGTTTTGAGCAGGGGTGTACAAATCTGCAAATTTCTGGTTGAAATGGTCTATGAGGGGCCGAATTTTATGGAGCCGGTCAAAAGCTGGGTGGCCTCTGGGACGGGAGGTGGTGTTGTCACTAAAGTGCAGGAAACGCAGGATGGTCTCAAACGTGTCCTGGACATGGCAGCAGAGTACATGGGCATGTGATGAATTGGGTTCGTGGACCAATATGACCGCAATTCATGTTTTTGGTTATGCCCATGCTGAGGAGAAGGCCCAGAAAAGTTCTAAGTTCGGAAACTTGGACTGGTTTCCACCGGAAAGGCTGGGCATAAGAGCTTCCCGGGTTGTCGGCGATAAATTGAGTGGCATATCTGTTTGTTTCTGCCACGACTAAGTCAGAGAGCTCCGCAGTGAAAAACAGCTCAAAAACCCCAGCGCCGATCCTATTTGAGCTGTTTCCACCCGAACTCCTGACTGGGCGGTGAAAGGGGGAACTACTGGTGCGGCTGAAGATGGGGGCTGCCAATCAGGGTTTGCCAGCACCTCAGGGACTCTAGGGGCTCTACGGGCCTGTTGTCTTTGCGGTGGCTGCGACGGGGAAACTATTGCACGTGCCACCGTACCAGCTTCTACTGCCCTTCTGGTGCTCGCCACTTCACCATGTTGTACGGCAGTGCTGGTAGAAGGTCCAGGACGGGCTGCGCTGCTGGTGTATGCCTCACCACGTAATCCGGCAGCGCCAGCCCCACTCTGCTGCCCTTGAAGCGGATCCTGCGCAACCTGCGGTCTAGCAACACGGGGCCGGGTACGCCTGCTTCTATCAGGGACCTCCACCTCCTCGTCAGAACTTTGGGTCAGAGAGCCACTGCTTTCTACAGGTTGGTATTCTGACCCGCTAGATTCGTCAGATGAGGGTTCCCATTCCTCATCCGACTGGGTCAGAATCCTGTAGGCCTCTTCAGAGGAATACCCCTTGTTTGACATTTGGCCGTCTAAATTTAGGGGTATTCCCTGAGACTACCCAAGAAAAAAGCAAGCCTGTCTTACAATTGAGAGGGTAGCGAAGTACAGAAGCCGCTGCGATTGATAAAAATATCAAAACTGATTTTTTTATCGCCGCAGCGCTTGTGAAGGATTGTGCAGTGATTACAAAAAAATTTTTTTGTCACTGCGGCGGGTGGGCGTGGGTGAACGCAGGTGTGGGCGACCGATCGGGTCTGATCGGGCAAACACTGCGTTTGGGGTGGAGGGCGAACTAAAGTGACACTAGTACTATTATATATCTGACCGTGATCAGTTCTGATCACTTACAGATACTATAAAAGTACAAACGCTGATTAGCTCTACGCTAATCAGCGAACCAGTGACTGCGGTGCGGTGGGCTTGGCGCTAACGCTAACTACCTACCAAAGGGGACTAAACTAAGCTAAACCTAACAGTCAATCTTAGTGAAAAAAAAGTGACAGTTTACACTGATCACTTTTTTCCCTTTCACTGGATGATTGACAGGTGCTGAGAGGGGTGATCAAGGGGTTAATTTGGGTGATGGGGGCTGATCAGGGGGCTATGTGTGGTGCTTGGTGTACTTACTGTAGAGGTGTGCTCTCTCCTGGGTCCAACCGACGAAAAGGACCCAGGAGAGAGCACAGAAGCCATTTAATCCATCATATTTACTAATATGATGGGTTAAATGGCTCCTGATTCGTTTTTTTGAATGTCATCAGCCCGCCAGCGATGCCGATTGGCTTGCAGGCTGATGACCAAGTTCTTTTAAATCCACTGCTATGCGCGATCTGCGCATGCGCGGGCGCTTGTGCCCGAAATCTCGCGCATCGCGAGAGGACGCCCCGATGCGTCCAAACAGAAGATCCCGGCCGCCCGCAGGACGCAATCCTGCGTACGGCGGTCGGGGACTGGTTAATTATCTATTTTTTTTTTGTTTTTTGTTTTCCATGTTATTATGTATAGAAAAAAACTTAAATCCTGCAGTTTTACCACTGACCACTCACTAGGCCTAAAATATGTTAAGTAGTATACAAAGCAAAAAAGTGACGCTAAAACATAACCTTTAATGGTATATATAAGATTAGAAGATAGCACCCGTGGGTAGGATTACATGAATTGTGGGGTGAAAAACATGCTCGTAGTCCAGGGTGATGGACTTGAGCAATAGGAATTTTCACGCCACAACACTAGGTTAGAAACAAAAAAATATGTTTTAAAAACCGGCCAGTCTGAACAGACATGTAAGCTGCCGGACAGCAAGATTGCTGATTAACAAGACCGCATGTAAACAAGGACCCAGCTGTAGTCCAAGAGAGACAGCGTACCACTGTCAGTGCGGTAGCAGGTATATGAGAAAATACCCCCTCATATATGCTGGCTCGACGCGTTTCTTGTGTCAATAAAGACACATCATCAGGAGCAAGAGGGATAAGGGATGGTAGCAAGAGAACCTGCCTAAGGTACTGCCACGCTAAGTATTCGTGGCGGCACCTGCCGGCGCTATGATGGCCGTGACATGGCCGCGCCAAGCGCTGGTTTAAATAACAACACAGAGGGAGGGGCCAGCGCACGACGTCACTGGATGGCGGAGTATGCGAATGCAGACAAGCAATCCGCCCACCATCCCCATGACAACACGTACGCGGCCAACCCGAATCACATAGGTAAGAGGGATGTCATGGGCAGACCTTTAAAACAAGTAGGCAGCGAGCGGAGTTTATAAAATATGTTAAGACTTCCTGTCTTTTGGAGCAGCCCCACGGTCCATAGACACATAGGAAATCATGACTTATTAGACCTAGTGGCCAGTGTGGAAATTGCAGGATTATATACATTTTTGTGGCATGGAATTGAACAAAGAAAAACATATTTTTTTTTTTTACAAATAAATAATCTTTAACACAAAAAGGTGACTTAAACACAAGGTTATTTTCTGTGATGACACATTCCCTTTAAAAAGTATTTGCTGTCAAATAACTTCAATAAATTATGGCTTTACAGTTTGGCAGAGAAAACAGGAGCAAGGATGCACAGAGCGGCTTGAACCTTCCCTCTGTGCACTTATCGTCTCATTTACATATGAATTAAAAGTACTTTTTCTCCAGAAGGAAACAACATATCACTAGGGCTCATGCACACTGCGGTTGCCTGGCCGTGCCCATATTGTGGCCCGCAAACAGCGGGTCCACAAAACACCGGCCGTGTGCACCCTGCATTACGGATGCAGACCCATTTGCTTGAATGGGTCCGCAATCCGGAAGGTCGGTGCGGGACGGAGGCACAGAAGCACTACTTTTTTGTGGTGCGGACGGACCACGAACTCATTCAAGTTGCATGGTTCTGTATCCATCTGCGGAATCCACACAGATGTTCCCTGTGCATTGGGGACCGCAAATTGCAGTTTAACGGTCTTGTGCATGAGGCCTAAATGAGGTGTCATTACGTCCAGCTCAGCTAGCCCTACAAGGTATCTTTTTGTCTTGTTCTTGATAAATAGATGCTCTGCGTAAATCCACAGAGTTGTATATAAGAGCAAATTACTAATGTCTCCTCAACTCACTACTTTAACTAGGCTTCCCGGGGTTCACAAATCATGGTTTTTGTTTGTTGGAGCAGTAAGGCTGGGTTCACATCTGCGTCCTTTATTCCGTCAGTCTGTTCCGCCGACAGAACACTGCATCCGGCGTACGTCCTGGGCCTTGCCTGGGCAGAAAATGCTACATGCAGTTTTTTTGGTCTGACCGAAAGCCGACACATACACCAGTAAACAGCCGGATCCTATTACACTGAAGGGGGATCCGACAGTGCCGGATATGGTAAACAGACTTCCGGAGACTAAACGGCAGATGTGAACCCAGCCTAAGTCACTGACGTGCACATCCAATGGAGACTTACTGAAGTTTGCTACAAACACAAATCTTTGTCCGATAAAGTGGCCTGTTCTCATTAAATTGAATAGACACTGGTAATTGTGTGGCAATAGCGATCCCTTGTCGTCGTACTGTGGAAGGTGATCGCTGCATGTAAATGTAGCGTTTCATCCCCAATTAACAAGAACCTTCCCAACAATCTGCTGTTCATCGGCCCATTTAAATGCACCTAAAAAGTAAGGTTCATGTTCTAAGACACTTTTATTGCTGAATGGTGAGTGCATAAAAACAACAAAAATGTCAGAAAATTAACAGTGTAAAGATATATCATCTTCTGTTCTTTTAAATCAGTGTGACATGCAAGTGTAGTAGTTTTAGCTGTTGCCTCCCAGAACTTGCATTTACATGTATGGCCACGTTAAAATCTAGAACATTAGGCCCCATTCACACGTCTGCAAAAGGGTTCGCATCCGTTCCGCAATTCTGCGGAACCCATTCATTCTCTATGGGGCCAGACGTGAAGCGGAGAGCACACGGTGTGTTCTCCGCTTCCGCATTTGCGGAGCACGGCCCTGAACTTCCGGGCTTCGGCCCCGAACTTCCGGTCCGCGGCTCCGCAAAAGATAAAACATGTCCTATTCTTGTCCGCAGCTGCCTTAACAGTACAAGCAGAGGGTTAGATTTTTTTACATCTTGTCTACACGCTGTAGAGAAAATCCACCAGGTAAATTGACTTGTGCTGCAGTTTTTCAGTCTGCAGCATGTCAATTTATAGTGCGAGTTTGCGCTGCAGAGGCTGAAAGTTGCAGAAGCCCTGCTCTGATCCCGGCAGTGATGCCTCCTCAAAAAGCAGGCGATTTTTTAGATTTTTTTTTTTGCAGGAGTGGATTTTGGCCTACTGTGGACTTTTCGGATGTTGCCATAGCCTAACCGTGAACCTGGTGACATCTTCTTTTAGCTTGTACTTTATTATAAAGATAGCACATGTCCTTTGGAAAGACCCCATGGCCGTCCTGTAATAGCAGCTTGAGCTATCAGAGGATAGGTGATAAATGTTAGATCAGCGAGGCTATGGCTGCTGAGACTTCTCCTATCTCTTTCCTGTGAATTGCTACAGTGTAGAGCAGGGATGCCCAACCTGCGGCCCTCCAGCTGTTGCAAAACTACAACTCCCAGCATGCTCGGACAGCCTACAGCTATTAGGGCATACTGGTGGTTGTAGTTTTGCAACAGCAGGTTGTTCATCCCTGGTGTACAGGATTTGGATGTGACAATGGCCCCGGCATTTATACATTCCTCTCTATAGAAGTCTTAGTTAGGACACCTGCACACAAGTCCGGGTGAATGCACATAAGATCCGCACGAAAATTTCTACAGCAAATCCACACCAAAATCCGCAATGTCTAATTGTGGATTTTGGTACAGCTTTCATGCAGTTTTGCAGAGGATCTCACCCTTCCATTACAAAGATTGAACTCAGCAGCTAAAACCGCAAACATAATTGACATGCAATTTAACTTGAAATCCGTGCGGCAGGTCAATTTCCGCACAGAAAGTCCACAAAGTGTACATGAGATTAGTGTGATCCCATAAACTTTGCTGGCACTGTAAAATGCTGCGTTTTTTCCCCTACGGGAATCCGCGAGGAAAATTGCACGTATTCCACAACAAGTGCAAGTGGACTTAAAGGGTTTCTGTCATCACGTTTTGACATTATAAGCTGTCTGACATTAGCTATGTGCTAATGTCAGAGCAGCTTGATAATGTCTTTTTTATAAAAAAATCTGATTTATATTCAGGCTAAAAAACGTACTTTTATAATATGTAAATTAGCCTCTAGGAGCAGGGGGGGGCGTTGCCCTGCTCCTAGAAGCTCCGTGCGGCAACCTGCTGGCACGCCCCTTCTTACTTTGAGTGACAGTGTCGGGCAGCGATCCTCCGGCACTGTCTCCTCAGAAATCCGCGCCTGCACGGCCGTTCTGATTCGGCGCAGGCGCGGTGAGCAGAGGACGCTGGTGCCTGCTGTCCTCTGCTCACCGCGCCTGCGCCGAATACAGAGCGGCCGTGCAGGCGCAGGATTCACAAGGAGACAGTGCCGGAGGATCGCTGCCCGACACTGTCACTCAAAGTAGAAGGGGCGTGCCAGCAGGTTGTCGCACGGAGCTTCTAGAGCAGGCAACGCCCTGCTCCTAGAGGCTAATTTACATATTATAAAAGTACGTTTTTTAGCCTGAATATAAATCGGATTTTTATAAAAAAGACATTATCAAGCTGCTCTGACATTAGCACATAGCTAATGTCAGACAGCTTATAATGTCAAAACGTGATGACAGAAACCCTTTTAAGGGGGTTTCCAATCTTGCCTCTGGATAACTCATCAGTATCAGATTGGTGGGTTTCCTAGACCCAGCATTTCCACCATCGCTGAAAACAAAGCAGTAGACTCCCTCCGCTGTGTTGTAGCTGTGCCAGTGTACTTCAGCTGCTCCGATTCACTTGAATGGGACTCTCAACAATCTGATATTGATGACCTCCTGAGAGAAGAGTCCAGGACTCTTATCCGGTAGCGTTGGACACATTCGTGCTGCACCAATGAAGGTATGCTTAGCATCACTGTGCACGTGAAGTTAGATGTACCGCATCCCTGGCCTAATCAGCACAGTATGCTTGTACCCAGTGCTGCTGGAGAAGAGTCCGGGACTCTTTTCCTGGTAAGTTTGAATTTAATTTGCTAACTTTTGCGGGGAGGAATGCGTATGCTATGAGCAAATTGGACCGTAAACCCAGTATACCAGCTGTAGCGGTTTAATGGCCCCCAAAGAAGATGAACTGGAACAGATTGGCACTTATTCCATGCTGGGAATCTTCCAGTGTTAACCACTTTGGAAAGCCACAGCAGCTCATGCCCTTCTGAAAATCTTGGAATGACCCAAATCTCCACAGCAGAAACGCAGTAAAATCCACAGCGGAAATTATGCTACAGAAATTCCACCCTGTGTGGACGTACCCTTAAAGGAGTTATGCCATGATCGACGTAAAAAATAAAAAGACATCACACAGTACATGACAACCTCTTTCTAACAAAGCTAGGACCAGCCCCGTACCTCACACGGATCCAGAGATCTCCACATTCATTGCTCTGCTAGATTATGTTCAGCAAGGCAGTTCAGGGGGTGTGTCCTTTATGCTGTAGCTCTTTCCCGGTAACTGCCACAGCTTCTAACAGAATATATGGCTGTTGACAGATTTAAACTGAGCACGTGTGACCACCACAGTGAGGTGGATGGACAGATAGGGAAAACGGCAAACTGCAGGTGGCGCTATGAAGATACATTTTATTGACTAGCTCAGCAGCTATACTAAGTTTCTAATTACATGCAATTACAAAAGTATTCAGATCCAGGTAGTGGTTTGAAAAATGTAGAATTTTTTTGCTTTAACCCCGCAAAGGAAAATGTGCCCTGCCGGTAGCATTTCCTTGTAATAACAGCTGATTTCCAGAGATTTCAGCTGCCGGACCGGTAGCGTTGAAGCAAGGGCAGTTTAAGCCAACAATTATTAAAAAGGTAATTGTAGGACACAAACGTGCATTATTACTATTTTCTGTGACTCTGTGACATTTGCCCTAGGCTGAGTTGACCTGCCCAGGCTTCAGAGAGTATCACGAAAGGCTCCAGACCTTCTTGATGTGGTTCATTGAAACAGCCAGTTACATTGATGTGGATGATGAGCGATGGGACTACTTTCTGGTGTAAGTGCCATTCTAAATCAACATTAGTCTCCCCCAGTTAACAAGGCTTGGAGTTTTAATTGGTGGACACCAATTATACGGCAACAGTATAATGATATTTTTTTCCCAGGCCGGACAAACCATTGTTTACCAGGCTCACAGTTTCCCTTCATTGTGTTTGCGGAGGCCTCCAGAATAGCGCTGAATTAAAGTCTGTTGTCTGTCGGAGCGCTGAATGTGGGCTTATACAGTAAAATGAGCTTTTTTTTTTTTTTTGCCTGTGTCCCTTTTACTTGCCTCCCATTCAGTGTGCACAATAGGCAAGTGCACTGAAGTGATGCAAAGAGGGCTGATTTATCCACGTTGCAGCTCACCAATTAAGTGAATTGTGCATTCAGAATAAAGCAGGTGTACCCATTGGGCCCTCACAGCGTAGCTTGCTGACACTGAAAACTCTCGCAGAGAATGGAAAAGGAAAATGGACCCTGCATGGGAGCTTGCCTGTAATTGACCCGCTTGGCTTTCTGTTTTATCTGCAGATTTGAGAAGTACAATAAAGACGGGACTACACTCTTTGCGACTGTAGGCTACATGACAGTCTATAATTACTATGTGTACCCAGACAAAACCCGGCCACGTGTAAGGTAATTGCCTGGGATGCACGTGCCTGTTCTTTCTTTCTTTCCTGCCTTATTTTGTTCCACAAGTGAATCTCGCTGAAGTTCCCAATTCTTCCTATAATGGTGATTAGCACTTTAAAAACACAAGAGGTTGGGGGATGAAAGAGGACGCAGTTTAGCTACGGCCAGACGAAGGTTTTTCTGCAAGATCCTAATTGTAACGTTAATAACATTTTCTGTAACCTGTAGAAAGATTAGATTTTAGAAAGAAATGGAAGCTTTCTACATTAATTTGTATTGGAAACGAAAGCTGACTTAAACTAACTTAGCACAAATATCACCACAGTCACCCAGTAGCTCTTTTCCTCTTGCTCTCTTTGGCACTTTATCTCCATCCTTTTTTTTTTTTTGCTATCTCGCCCTTTTGCTTGCCCGCTTTCTCTCGCCCCTTTGCTTGCCCGCTTTCTCTCGCCCCTTTGCTTGCCCGCTTTCTCTCGCCCCTTTGCTTGCCCGCTTTCTCTCGCCCCTTTGCTTGCCCGCTTTCTCTCGCCCTTTGCTTGCCCGCTTCTCGCCCTTTGCTTGCCCGTTTCTCGCCCTTTGCTTGCCCGCTTTTCTCGCCCCTTTGCTTGCCCGCTTTCTCGCCCCTTTGCTTGCCCGCTCTCTCGCCCTTTGCTTGCCCGCTTTCTCGCCCTTTGCTTGCCCGCTTCCTCTCTCGCCCCTTTGCTTGCCCGCTTCTCTCTCGCCCCTTGCTTGCCCGCTTCTCTCTCGCCCTTTGCTTGCCCGCTTTCTCTCGCCCCTTTGCTTGCCCGCTTTCTCTCTCGCCCCTTTGCTTGCCCGCTTTCTCTCTCGCCCCTTTGCTTGCCCGCTTTCTCTCTCGCCCCTTTGCTTGCCCGCTTACTCTCTCGCCCCTTTGCTTGCCCGCTTTCTCTCTCGCCCCTTTGCTTGCCCGCTTTCTCTCTCGCCCCTTTGCTTGCCCGCTTTCTCTCTCTCCCCTTTGCTTGCCCGCTTTCTCTCTCGCCCCTTGGCTTGCCCGCTCTCTCTCTCGCCCCTTTGCTTGCCTGCTCTCTCTCTCTCTCGTCCCTTGGCTTGCCCGCTCTCTCTCTCTCGTCCCTTTGCTTGCCCGCTCTCGTCCCTTTGCTTGCCCGCTCTCGTTCATTTGCTTGCCTGCTCTCGTTCCTTTGCTTGCCCGCTCTCTCTCTCTCTCTCTCTCTCGTTCCTTTGCTTGCCCGCTCTCTCTCTCTCTCTCGTTCCTTTGCTTGCCCGCTCTCTCTCTCGTTCCTTTGCTTGCCCGCGCTCTCTCTCGTTCCTTTGCTTGCTCGCTCTCTCTCTCGTCCCTTTGCTTGCCCGCTCTCTCTCTCTCGTCCCTTTGTTTGCCCGCTCTCTCTTGTTCCTTTGCTTGCCCGCTCTCTCTCTCGTTCCTTTGCTTGCCCGCTCTCTCTCTCGTCCCTTTGTTTGCCCGCTCTCTCTCTCGTTCCTTTGCTTGCCCGCTCTCTCTCTAGTTCCTTTGCTTGCCCACTCTCTCTCTCTCGTTCCTTTGCTTGCCCGCTCTCTCGTCCTTTGCTTGCCCGCTCTCTCTCTCGTCCTTTGCTTGCCCGCTCTCTCTCTCGTTCCTTTGCTTGCCCGCTCTCTCTCTCGTCCCTTTGTTTGCCCGCTCTCTCTTGTTCCTTTGCTTGCCCGCTCTCTCTCTCGTTCCATTGCTTGCCTGCTCTCTCGCCCACTCCTTTGCTTGCCCGCTCGCGCTCTCTCGCCCACTCCTTTGCTTGCCTGCTCTCTCTCTCGCCCACTCCTTTGCTTACTCTTTATCTTTTATCTGTGATTTCTTTCATCTCTTTTTGTGGTGAAAAAATGACATTGATTTTGTATTGGAAACACTTGCTGACTTAACAAACTAACCTGCTCAATCACTCTTTTTCTCGCTAATTTTCTCACCCTTTTTTGCTCACTCTTTCACTCTATATCTCTTGTATCTGTGATCATTTATCTTTCGTTTTGGCATCAGGGAGGTAAATTTAATGTATACTGATATATAGCTTTTTAATTGTTTTTTTTTTTCTCTTGCAGCCAGATGTTGGTTTTGCCTCCATATCAGGGTGAAGGGCACGGGGCTCAGATGCTGGAAACAGTTCATAGATATTATGTTTCTTCCCCAAACATTTTGGATGTTACAGGTATTGTGGAGCCTCCGTTCTGTACCCATGAAAATGATGATAATGTGCAGTCAATTTGATTGCAGATGCCGACAACCATCCCAAGTGTTTGAATGTGATTGTATCCACCATGTTTCCTTCTCTTTTTTGTCTTCTGCTCTTTTTAGCAAAAGGTTGGATTATTGTGCCTTATTTTTAACCTTTGCAGCTTATTGGATGGTCTTAATGTGACTAAAGTGCATGTTTCTCATTCTAGTCCATCTGTAAAATAGTCAGATGATTGGTTCGCTTTACTATCCGCACCGGTTAGAAACATTAAGACGTCAACCAGGGACATGAGGAAACAGTTTGGGGCTGTAGGTATTTTGTTGGTTAGATGGCCTCCCCAGTGTAGTAATAGTATAAAGGGTTTAGATATCAGTGTATAGATGCAATGAACAGCGGGCGCCCAATCGCTGTCGCCCCCACCTATCACTACAATGGAGTGGTAGCGTCACTAGGAAGCAGTTGTGCCATTTTGTCTCTTGACTGCTCCAGTCTGCTTTTTCCCAATGCTCCATTTTCAGGACTTATAACTATAATGCATTGACTATATTGATTCTCAAAAAGTGCAATTACCCAGAGACCATTGCCACTTTTATTTATTAAATGCAGGGATCAGGGATGTCAGATCCCCTACAGATGGGATATGATTTTGTATACTAGCCATATGCCGTGAATGTCTGTGCTGAGACACAAGACCTTTAAAGTGCAGCCGTTCTCCCACAAAGTTTCCCCTCCCTCTCCCCAGGTATTTAAAACCCTCAGTTGCTCTGTAAGAGGGTTATGTGGTGTCACAATATTGATGACCTATCCTCAGGATGGGTCATTAATATCAGATGGATGAGGTCAAACTTCCGCCACTCCCGCCAATCGGTTGGTTGATGAGGCACTCCTGCGAGTTCTGCCGCTTCTTCATGGTTGCATCCACATTTCTACATTGTAGCGGCGGTGCAGTGTAATTGCAGCTTTTCATATCATTCATTTGAATGGGAGAGGAAGAGGTAATTACACCGCTACAGAGATCAGCAACCTCCGGCACGACAGAATTCTCCTTTCACTTCTATGGGGAGTTGCAAGAACTGCTGAGTAAGTGTGCCTGCTGGGAGTTGTAGTTTCACAGCAGCTAGAGTGCCAAAGCTTGCTGATTCCTAGTCTAGACGGTGTACAGGTAACCATTGAAGAGAAAGCTGCACTCCCATGAGCGCCGCCGCCTCTTCAACCACCTGATCGGCAGGGATGTCGGGAGTTGGGTCCCCTTATCTGAGCTTGTTTGTTTGCTCGTCAGGTGATGGGTAATTATTTTGCAAGAGCAATTATCGGTAATGAACGTTCTTTCTTGATAACTGCCCCAATCATTGGCCCGTAAAGGGCAGAACGAGCTCTTTATGGATTTCATTGAGACGGGGACAGAGCAGCCTGCAATATATGTGAGAAGGTGCACACTGCACCTATTGGGAAAAAATTTTTTGCTAATAAATACGATGCAATAATAAATAAACCCCCCCCTAAGGTGTCCATAGCGTTTAAACCCCTATTTCACGGTGGTCATTTCAGATGTGCTTTTACTTGTTTTGGAAAACTTCCTTAGTATTATCTGTCAGACTGTGTCAAATAATACGTTATTGTATGCAAGCGCCATTGCCCCCGGACCAGTTTAATGTAATTAGAGGTCTTGTAAGGACTTATTTTGGAAAGAGGTTGAACTTTCTTTATGTGGAATATTGAGAACATTGAGGCGGCACACTTGGAGACAATGACTTTCTTTTCCATGCACAAAAGAAACTCTGAGGCCTGTGTAGCTTCTTTAGTAATTTCTCCTGATACTTAAGTGTCTAGTGGTGCTCACCTCCATTGTGTGCTGCACCTCTCTTCACAAACTACAGAAATGTCCTGTAACTTTGAGTAGGCACCGATGTAATTCTTTTCTGTGCAGGACTGTGATGGGTCATTGCTAAGATGCCCAAGGCACAATGAGGCAAATGAGTAATCCTGTATAAGGGCACGTCCACACGCTGCAGATTTGCCTCTGAGGATTTGCGTGCGGCACATCTGCAGTGGTTTACAGTAGCGGCAATGCCCATGCTGCAGGGGGGAAAAAAATCTCGGCTGATGTCCATTGTGCATTTCACCCTTTGCAATGCATTGGGTGAAATTCCACAGCAAAAGCCGTGGAAATTCTGCTGCCTGCGGCTGTGCTCTAATAGACGATTTAAACGTGTACTAGGCAGTCTAAGGATCCGGCAGATTTAGCTACCTTTGGATTTGTACAACTTTTATAATAAAATATTAAGGGCTATTCTCCTCAAACAAAGTGATGGCATATCGCTTGCACTTTACCTTGTTACTTACCTGTTTCCCCGCGCTGGCTCGGCAAGTGGATCCGGTCTTCGCCGCAGCCAGTGATTGGCCTCAGGCGATGTCAAACTCTTTTCAGCCAGGGAGCCCACCGGAGCATAGCAGGCCGGGAGGGGAAGCAGGTAAGTAAACTTCCCTTTACAGGTCCGGCCCATTCTTGCACAACTCCTTTAAGGCATCTCCTAGGCCAGCTTTAGCTGCTTTTAAGGACACCCTATTTTTTGCGCTGCTCTAGTTGGAGTCATATTTAGGAGTAAACCTTAGTTGGGATTTTCGCTCCCGTCCCTGTTCTCCCACCCTAATTTGCTTTTGATGCGGCAAACGCGACTGAAATGTGGCTCCTTAATTCAGTTGTCTATATAGCAGGCATGCTCAACCTGCGGCCCTCCAGCTGTTGTAAAACTACAACTCCCACAATGCCCTGCTGTAGGCTGTTCGGGCATGCTGGGAGTTGTAGTTTTGCAACAGCTGGAGGGCCGCAGGTTGAGCATGCCTGCTCTATAGCGTTACCTTGAGCCACGCTGCCCTGCCCTAGACATAACACTATATAACTTTTGCCCAGAGCGTCCCTTTAATTTTGCTAATTTTACTGTAGGAGACTAAAGCCATGGTGTAGCCTAGACCTTACCGAGTGGATCCTTGTGGCGCAGCCCCCCTATAATCTAAGGAGGTCCTCTGAGCGCTCTGCCCTAAATGTTTCCATGTAGCTGGCACTATCCGTAGCAGCAAATGGACTTAACTGTGTGGCAGAGAATACCTCCTGCTCGCCGTTTCATGCCGCTCATGCCAAGCAGTCCTCATGTGCAGTAGCTCGGCAAGGAGATCCGTTGTGGAAGATAAGCGCCGAGTCTTCTCCTGTCTGTTTGAAATGTATCTGTCATGTTAATCAGGAAAGCCTGTTTTAAGAAAATGTTTTCCAGATTACATTGGGGTTTATTATGCGATTACTGCACTTTTCTTTGAAGTCCCGTAATGTTTTCCGTTTCAGATGGGTCTCAGATTTAGCCTGTTACACTAGAGACTAACATTTGCTTGTGGGATGTGGAGATAACATCTGCCCCCCTGCACCTCATGCTTGTAAACATAAAGATTTTTCCTGTAGACATAGCATGTCTGCCCTCCAAGATGACTTTAACTTGCAATTGTGGGAGTGGGGAATAATCCTTCTTGAATGCTTTGCCTCTTCTGTCCTTTTGATTTGAAATGTTTTCAGAATAATAAATGCAGTATGGATATTCAGACAGATCTATTGGGGGGGGGGGGGAGTTGAATCTAGCAGCAGCCGTTCATCATCAGTAACCTTGAGCTTGTAATCTTTCAAGATTTATTGAATTACCACCTAAGAAAGAGAGCTTCCTGCGCTTCCTTCATAGCCACAATGTTCAAGGGGAGTCTCTCCGTAGCTGGGGTGGTCTTCCTTTCTTCTGGAGAACAGATGTTTTTTGTGTTGCTAATTTTTGCAAAGTGTTCATTAAATAAGTCGCTGCAAGGGTTGAGTCCACGTGGGACCTAAAATACAGCGGAAAGACCGCTGCGGATCCGCGGTAAAATCCACAGGTTACATGCAGAATTATTGCTGAAGATAGCAAAAGGCTGAAATGCGCACGCCCACATTTGTCGTTCATCAATAGGGTACAACTGCACTGCGACAACTTGGATAAATCTTTGTGCGATTGTCATGTCGCATATTGCAGAGCGACACCATGTTTAATTCAGGCATTTATCAAAAAAAATCGCACAACATTACTGTGACTTATTGTCGCACGACATGTCGTCGTATAGATGTAGCCTATATCGACATCCTGTGTATCTGAAGTCTGAATCGCGGGTTAGTTTGCACACTGCAGTTTTTCGGGGTTATTTTTGCAGCTCGTATATGAGATTTCTTAAAGGGCTCAGGCACAAAAACGTTTTTTTTTTCCGTTCACGTTCAGTTTTTTGCGTTCCGTGTACAGAACCATTCATTTTTATTATTGTCCGCATAACGGACAAGGATAGTACTGTTCTATCAGGGTCCAGCCGTTCCGTTTCGCAAAAAACGGAATGCACACAGACGTCGTCCGTATTTTTTGCGGACTGCAAAATACTGAAAAAGCCATACGGTCGTGTGCATGAGCCCAAACTCTTACTCTGCTGGCAAATTTGCAACGTTTCAGTCCCTGGTGGATGAATCCCTGGACCTCATTCACACACAAAGTTTTTGTCCATGTAATTAGTTGCAAATTCCTTACAAAAAAGAAAAAACACAGGGCGGACTTGTGGCAACTGCTCCCCATTGAGTTCAGTGGGATTCAGTTGTTTATTTTCGAAGGCTTGTCCTTTTCATGGCGCAGTTTCTGCACGTACATCTGATGACCACAGTGGATGTCCGCTCCTGGTTGAGCCCCGCTCAATGGCGCTGAACCGCGGGTGGCTCTGGTTCAAATTGAGAAACTTTGGCAAAGTCCGTTGTCTAAACGTAGGGCTTTCTGTAGTGTTCTGTTTTATCGGACACACAGCACAGAAGGAAGATGGCAAGTCTGCATGTCTGGTCCGATAACCGGGAGGTTCCTTTATTTTGTTGGTCAGTGAAAATCTCGAAAGTTAGGAAGTTGCCGCAAAAATAACCGGTGTCCTGTCAGGAGTGCCTGGACTCCTGTCGCTCCCCCTCCACCACTTGCCAGTCTCCTCTTGTAGGTAGTGGATCACAGTGAGGGGAAGAGCTGCAGGAGTTAGGGCTAAAGATAGTTTTAGGCAACATGGTGGAGGCATCCTATTAGGCCATGTTCACACATGCAGGGTTGCCACTGTAGTTTTTAAAGGGCCCTTCACATTGCCCGATATTCAGGCAGATTATCGCTAAAGAGCGATAATCTGCCTGTGTAAAAGATGGCACCGATTACCTGATGAATGAGCGAAACGCTTGTTCATCCGGTAATGGGATAATTGGTGCCAGCAAACAGTGATTCTGTCTGGGGACGAGTGATCGCTTCTCCCAATACTGTGGAGGAGATCGCTGCATGTAAATGCAGTGGTCTCCTTCACTGACAAACAGGCGATTGTCAGATCGGGTCGTGTAAAGGGGCCTTAACTTCATTAAGTGCCCACATGAATCTGCTGGGAAACGGCTGTTTCACTGGCAAAACTTCATCCGGTAGATTTATCGACCCTCAAAATCCAGAAAACTGATACGTCAAAGGCTGTTTTTATACCGCCCTTTCTGGTTTCTGAAAAGGAGGCATGGTGTGGGCATTCTAGGTGCACGGACTGCTGGAGGATGTGCTTAATTAAAGGGGTTGTCCCACGAAAAATATTCTCCAGTCTTCAGTCCAGCACCTGGATCTAAATACTTTTGTAATTGCTTATAATCAAAAGATTTTGCATAGCCGCTGAGGTATTCAATACAATGTATCTCTATAGCGCCACCTGCTGTTTCCCCCCCCCCCCCTCTATTTCTATGTCCGTCTCACTGAGAAGGCCGCACATGCTCAGTTTCATCCTTCAACTGCTTCCTTAGCTGGGATAGGGAGAAAGCTGCAGCAGAATGGACACGCCCCCTGAGCTGCAACAGAATGTACCCTCCCCTTAAACTGCCAGCTAGATATAAATCTAGCAGAGCAATGAATGGGGAGATCTCTGTCTCCATCTGAGATACAGGGCTGGTTCTAGCTTTGTTAGAGATCGTCATGTACTGTATGATGTCTGCTTTACATTTTTCACATTAGCCTCCTCCTAAATTATTTGCGTCCTCTGGCAGCACAGGGGATATCAAGACCAGTGTAGAAAATGTACAAACTGCCATGTGGCGTGTGGATCAAACTGCTGTTTCCCAGTAGAATCTGGCGTCCACTTAATCACTTTAAAAACCACAACTTTCATGTGCCTCTACCGTTTTCGACCACATTGCACCCCTTCAGTGCCACCCTGTGTGGCCCTTTCTCCAGGATTTAGACATGGATTCTGTGCCTAAATCGTGTCATTCCCGCTGCCATTCTGCCGGTCATGCATGTGAATTTTCAATGTATTTTATGCTGCCTTTGAGTTGTGTCCAATATTGGCTGCACCAGTCTAATTGACGGACCTTTCTACTTTCAAGAAACTGCATTAAATTGTTTTGCAAATTTGCAAATCCTCGCCAGACAGCGGAGATATTGTGCCAAAGCAGCTTGTACCGCGCTCTTCTACGAACAGAACCAAGTACAGTCTAATCATAGTTTTATCTGTTCTGTGATTATAAGATATATGGATATCGAAATGAAAATGTATGCAAAATGCTTTGTGTGGCAGTGAAAGAGAAAAGCTTCGTTTTGTTTCTTTGGAAACACCTGCTTATCTTTCCCTTGCCCCCTCCCGCAGACCCTCACCCCCCAACAGGACAATCGGTGTGGGCTCTTGAATCCTTTCCTTTGTAAAGAGTTCTGCATAAATGTCGCTCTGTGGCCGCATGCTTCACCGTACTTTACCGGGCTCCTTGCACCTTGCACCTTCGTAAGTGTAGGTTGGAAAAACATGAAAGAAAACACTCTGCAAATCTGCTTTCGCTTTTGTTGCAGAGGTGGAATTTTTGAAGTGATTAACATGCATGAGCTATTTTTATGCACATTTTAAGTGCTACTTAAGCATTTATTACATATTTTCTGTGTGCCCAAAAGGGGTGATTGCATGTATTTGGAAATGCAGACTACAAATGTGTAGCTTTATATATGTGTTCTTTTTTTATTTTTTATCCGGTATAACTTTATTTTTATTTTTTTTTCATCTTCATCACTGATAGATGAACACAATCCTGTATGACAAACAGTATCCCAAGGAATGGTAGATAAAGTGCACAATTCTCTGCTAGAATCGTAAAATAAACTAGTAACCGTAGAAATAGCGCAAATGTGATTCTGCATGTGCCTAACTAATAATGCAAAGAGTTATTTTTTTTGGGGGGTAAGTGTTTTAGGGCTGAAATGATTACTCGATTAAATCGAGTAACTCGACACAAGAAACAAAAACAAATCCGCAATGAAAATTTTTTGCGTCGAGGATTCCTTTGTGCCATGTGACCACGGAGCGTGAGTAAAGCGTTGGCTATCACTCACCGCTCCGTGGTCTCCCACCGTTTTGCACTGTATCCTGACGTACTCACGTCGTCGGGATGTAGTGCACTTAAGTGCGCACTATGACCTGACGCTGCGAAGAGGGGTTAGGAAGAGCTGTGGAGTGTCAATGGCGCCCCCAGCAGGAAAGGTAAGTATTTGACTGGCGCTGGGGACTGATGGCTAGGAAGGGGATATGGTGGCACTGGGAAGAGCTGATGGCACTGGGGGGGAGCTGATGGCAGGGGTGTCTGATGATGGCATGGGAGGGCTGATGAGTGTTTATAAAGGAAAACATTCTTTTAATTAGTTTTTTTCTTTTTAGAGTACTCTATCCATCGTAGGATTAATCGGTAGAATACTTGATTACTAAAATAATCGATAGCTGCAGCCCTAGTGTGTGTGTGTGTGTGTATGTATATATATATATATATATATATATATATATATATATATAAAAGCACGGTGGCTCAGTGGTTAGCGCTGGGTTCCAAGGTTTGAATCTGACATGGAGACATCTGCATGGAGTTTGTATGTTTTTCCTGTGTTTGCGTGGGTTTTCTCCGGTTTCCTCACACACTCCAAAGACATAGAGATAGGGAACTTAGATTGTGAGGTGCACTGGGGTATCGGTCATGTGAAACTAATTTAATCCGTTTCTATGAGGAGGAAAGTTCTAGACTGGAGAGCGGTGAATCAATGGATATCGTATATCTGGTTGAGTGATAGAAAACCGACGGTGGTTATTAACGGTACACACTCAGATTGGGTCACTGTCACTAGTGGGGTACCTCAGGGGTCAGTATTGAAGGGGGTCACAGTCATTGGTTTAATACCTCGGGGGTCAGTATTGGAGGGGGTCACTGTCATTGGTGGAATACCTCGGGTCAGTATTGGGCCCTATTCTCTTCAATATATTTATTAATGATCTTGTAGAAGGCCTGCACAGTAATATATCAATTTGTGCAGATGACACTAAACTGTATAAAGTAATTAACACTGAAGAGGACAGTATACTGCTACTGATAGATTGGAGGCTTGGGCAGAGAAATGGTAGATGAGGTTTAACACTGACAAATGTAAGGTTATGCACATGGAAAGGAATAATGCAAGTCACCCGTTCATACTAAATCAGAAAACTAAGCTGTAGAAACCAGTGTCAGGCAGCTGCTGCCAAGGCCCAAAAGATAATGGTTTGCATCAAAAGCGGCATAGACGCCCGTGATGAGAACATAGTCCTACCACTTTACAAATCACTATTCAGACCACATGGAGTACAGTGTACAGTTCTGGGCTCCTGTGAACAAGGCAGACATAGCAGAGCTGGAGAGGGTTCAGAGGAGGGAAACTAAAGTAATAACTGGAATGGGGCAACTACAGTACCCTGAAAGGTTATCAAAATTATTTATAAATGTATCAGGGGTCAGTACAGAGATCTCTCCCATCATCTATTTATCCCCAGGACTGTGACTGTGACGAGGGGACATCCTCTGCGTCTGGAGGAAAAAAGGTTTCTACACAAACATAGAAGAGGATTCTTTACGGTAAGAGCAGTGAGACTATGGAACTCTCTGCCTGAGGAGGTGGTGATGGTGAACTGGATGGACACACGTCTCTTTAGCCTTATAAACTATGTTACTGGGGACAGAGAGGGATGATAACGTCTGTTCTGCGCTGTGGAATATGTCAGCGCTATACAAGTGAGTAAAATATATACACAGTGCTGTAATAGGTATTTGCTCCCTCACTTGTCACATTTAAATGTTTCAAATCAAAGATAAAGACAATACGAATAAACACAAATTGTAGCTTTTAAATGGTTTTTCCATTTTCTGAAAATAAAGATTTATTCAAAACCATATCACTCATGTGAAAAAGTAATTGCCCCCCTAAATATAATAACTGGCTGTGCCACCTTTAGCAGCAACAACTACAATCAACAATTTTTGATGGGTCCTTTATGTCGCTGTGGAGGAATTTTCACCCACTATTCTTTGCAGAATTATTTTCCTTCAGCTGTACTGGGGGCTTTTCGAGCATGACCTGCCAGTTTGAAGGGGTTTATCCCATGAATGTCAAAGCTGAAAATCAGACATCATAGGTTACATGACAGTCTCTTTGTAACGAAGCTAAAACCGGTCCTGTACCTCACATTGGTCAAGAAAGCTCCCCATTGATTGCCCCCAATTTTTCTGCTGGATTTATTTCAAGCTGGGGGGAGGGTGGGGGGGGGGTAACGTGTCCTTTCTGGTGCAGCTCTCTTGTCATTACACCTCAGCAGGCATGACTTTTCTGCCCCAGCTTGTAACAGGAGATAGAGCCGGTGGCGGTCGAAGGATGGAACGGAGCATGTGCGTCCACATCAGCGAGATGGACAGAGGGATGAGGAAAAAAACAAACAGCAGGTGGCACCATACAGATGCATTTTATTGAAATGACTCAGTGGCTGTACTACATTAATTAGATGCAATTACTTAAAGCGTGGTTTGAAAAATGTAGACTATTTTTGTGGGACAACCCCTTTAAGGTCTTGCACCAGCATATTGAATGGGATTCAAATCAGGACCTTGATTTTGCCACTCCCAAAAATGTTTGTTTTATTTATTTAGCCATTCAGACTTGCTTGTGTTCTTTGGATCAATGCCTTGCTACATAGCCTAACTGTGCTTGAGCTTAAAAGGGTTATCCGGGAACTAATATTGACGACCTATCCCTAGGATAGGTCATCAATATTAGGTTGGCCGGGGACCCCAGTAACCCCTTAATGGTCACAAACTGAAGGGTGGACATTCTCCTTCAAGATTTAGGCCTCTTTCACACGGGCGTCAAAGAGGTAGTCAGGCGTCGGGTAGGGGAGGGGGGGGGGATAAGAGAATGACAGGAGAGAGAAAGAGCTGAGGGTTGTAGTGATGCAGAGGTGGGAGTTTTAGTGATGTGGGGACTGCAGAGGCTGAGCACCAACTGGGAGTTGTAGTGCTCAGTAAAGTGTCATGGTGCCCTCTGTGTTTGTGCCCTCCGGACCCCTCTGCCCTTCCCTCTGGACCCTGTAATCCTTGTAAGGGTTTTCACATGTCATGGCGGCCGCCAGGGACGATCACTTGGATGCTGGCAGCGTCTGACGTGTCATATAACCTATTAAAGAGGGGGAGCACTATGGGGGCCCCAAATACTGGCATATTATGGGGGGCCCTATATACTCGCACATTATGGGGGGCACTGTGGAGAAGAGGGGAAGGAGCACTATGGGGGCATCTACTGGGGGCCCTATGTACTGGGATGCATCATTGGGTGGCTCTTTGGAGAAGTGGGGGGGAGCACTATGGGGGCATCTACTTGGGGGCTTTATGACGCGGCTCCGCCTGGCCCCTTACTTTTTTAGCTGGCTCCTAGATTCCAAGGAAATATGCCAAGCCCTGATATATATATATATATATATATATATATATATAATCTGAAGGAATGTTAAGCATGCAGATAGTGCAACTTGCAGCGGATGTGTTTGCTGAGATTTTTCTTTTTTGAGTTGACATGTGGTTGCCATATGTTGAGGATCTACATCCTTTCTGTAGAGACTTTACATTTTTTCCTGTTTATGTTCTAATGTCTGTTTTTCTACAATGTCATACACTATTATTTGCCTGTCCAGCTCAGGTTCCCAGATTTCTTTTTTTTTTTTTTTTTTTTCTTCCCTTTACAATTTTCTCAAAGTTATTTTTAATTTTTTTTACAGACAAATTGAGAAGTAATAAATATTTGTCGCAATATCAAGGGATATTCCCAAGTCAGACATTCATAGCCCATCAGTATTGTATGCCATAAACGTGTAATAGATTCAGGTCCCACTTATGGAACCTGCACCTGTCAGCTGACCCCCATCCCACGGCATCTAGGCTTCCATAGGTGTCCGAGATTATGGAAACAACTGCGCCGGTTTAGCGACACTGTTTTTGTAACTCCTCTTTTGATCTATGAGAGTAATGGAAGCAGTGTAGCTAAGCGAGCGCGACTGTTTCTGTGATCCCGGTCCCCTCTGGCCACCACATCAGGTGGGATGGGGTTGGGAGACATCCTTTCTAGAGATAGGTGCGGGTCTCACCTCCAGGACCCACACCGATCAGACATTTATTTCACATCCTGTGGATATCCTATAAGGGCTCATGCACACGACTGTTGAGTATTTTGCGGTCTGCAAATTACGGATCTGCAAAACACAGATACTGGCCATGTGCATTCCGCATTTTACGGAACGGCCGTCACCTAATAGAACAGTCCTATCCTTGTCCAAAATGTGAACAATAATAGGACATGTTTTATTTTTTTGCAGAACAGACATACGGACACGGAATGCACACACAGTTATTTCCGTTTTTCAGAAGCCCTTCCGTGGGCTTTCGGGAACGTTTCTCCGCACCGCAAAAGATAGGACATGTTCCATCTTTTGCCATATCTTGCAAATCGCAGACCCACAGAAGTCAGTGGGTCCACATCCGGGTTTGCGGAGTTCATATGGCCAGCGCTTGTGTTTTGCGGACCGCTTTTTGCAGTCTACAACATTGGCATGGCGACCATATGGTTGTGTGAATGTGCCCTGAAAAGAATAGGTCAGAAACTGACCTTTTTTTGGTTAAGAAATTTAAGAATTGTTTGATTTCTTTTTTTTCTCTTTCTCTGGGATGTTTGGGGTAGTTTTTGTTTTCTCTTATGATGCACTTGTTTATGCATATTATATATTTAAGAAATGAAGAAAAAAAAACAAATATGATGTCACCATAAACTGTGTTTTGAAAGCCAAAATCGGGAGTGGGTCCAAAACACAGAAGAGGTCTTTCTCTTTCACAGATCTTTCCCTTATACTTTTTCTCTGTAGGTTACACTCCTGGTTTTGGCTTACAATAGGCCTGCACAATATATCGCCAAAGCAATCGGTATCGCGATAAATCGCCATATTGCAATCGCCAATTGGCCGACCCAAAAATGCTGCAATTATATTACCGTATTTTTCGCTTTATAAGACGCACCCAAAACTGGGGGGGGAAGAATGGCAGTGCATCTTATAAAGCGATGGTTGACTTTTTACGTGGCTAACACTGATGTATTGCCGGCCGCTATGATGCATAGCGTGGCCGGCGATGCATCAGTTACAGTGCGGGGAGGGAGGAGGAGCTGGAGGGAAGTCGTTGTTTTAATGAGCACATGTTCTTATATCTATTTTATTTTTCTGTTCTGTGCAGCGCTATTAAGAAAATGGAAAGTTTTGTATTTTGTACTTTTTGCAGTAATGCAAATATGTTATTTAATTTAGTAAAAGATGTTTTATTTTGAAAAACACTGCGCATTTCAGTTCTTGAGTTAAAGCATAACTACATTTCAGCATTATCAGTAATTTGTGTGTCTGAAAATCCAAGCAAATAGACCTCCAGCACAAATCCCCTAAAATATCGCATCGCAATTTTTAGGGCCCTAATCGCAATCGCACAAAATTCCCATATCGTGCAGCCCTAGCATACAAATACTAATGCTAAATACTGACTATGTGAACACGGTCAATCGACTTAAAGAGTTTGTGATTTTCACTAAGTATCAGAGTTGGTTCCAGAGGGTCTTTGTATTCAGGATTGGCTGAGCTTGTGACAAAAAATGAATCTTAGAATTCATTTGCTTGTATTAATTATGTATTTTATTAGGCATTGCAGTGTCTTTGTCTTGCATGTCGTATGTGTAGTCATGAAAAAAAATGGCAATAATCACATTCATTTTTGAAAAAAATACTTAATGGTTCCAGCACTAAACTTTTCATTGACCGGCCTGCAGTTTATGCGCTGATAATTCTGCCAGTGGCGGATGCTTTGGCAGGAAAAGGGTGAGGGTCCTCTGAACAATTAAATCTTTTTGTTTCCTCCTCTTTGCAATCCTCGGTAGTTATGTGCTTTACAGTACAATGGAGTGGCTAATGACTATGGATAATGGTGGCCAGGCTGTTTTTCCCAGGCAGCTGCCCTTATGCCTGGGTTTAAAAAGCCTTTTTGCAAAGCTACTTAATAACATAGGTAAATGTGTAAATTTTCCCTGTCCATTCTTGTCCCAATCTCCACTGGTAAATTGTATAAACTGTATAAATTGAATAAAAAAAAACACCACAATTGTAAGTGCAAATATATTATCAGTACAATTCGTCTTTATAGAGGCTTTAATAAATGGGGTGAATTAAAAGTGGTTTAGTACAAATATTGTAAAAAAGAAAATGTAATTAAAGGGAACCTTGTCTGCAGTTTTGACCATTGACACTAGGTAGGGGCTGGGCAAAGAAGGACAAACATACCTTTTATAGAGTGTTTATCATCAGGAGTAGTGAGAATATGAGCTTTTATTCTGCCAGATTCTGCTCCTTAGGTGCACTGGAAGTGGAGCTTCTGGGACATGTTCCCGGCATTGAGCGGCTTTAAAGCTCTTCCCTTCTGCTCTGAGTGACAGGTGTAGTGGTATCCTGGTTGGGTGCTACAGCTTTAATTCAAAGCAGATGGGAGGGGCTGTGAGGAAGCTTAATGCAGAGCGCACTTCACAATGAAGTCCCTCCTCCATTGCACCTAAGGAGCAAAATCTGGCAGAATAAAAGCTCATATTCTCACTACTCTTGATGAAAGCTCCACAAAGGGTATGTCTGTGCTGCACCCCCCTGCTGCCAGCAGTTTAGCATGGTCCAAACTGTAGATAGACTCCTTTTACGGCTGATTCGCATGACTGTGGTTGGCCCAGAAAACACAGTCCATGTATTGGGCGCTTCTCCCGGACCGAACACTGCTCCCCTGACCTGAATTGACAGCATCATAGTGTTTTATGATACAGTCAGTTCATATCTGATCGTAGCTCTATTGTACGATCGACCTGGGAGAGGTAGCCAACACATGGACTGTGTTTTTTGGGCCAAACATGTTTCTGTGAATCAGCCCTTAAAGGGGTATTTCGATTATATAAAGTTATCCCCTATCCACATAGGAGAGGATAGCTATTAGATTAGTGCGGGTCCTACCACCTGGACCCCCACCGATCACAAGAACGGAGACCCCGTGGTGGCCGCTCCAGTAGCAGCATAGTGGATGAGATTTGAACAGATTTTGCTGCAGAATTGCCATGGATTTGCAGAGAAATTCACTTGCAAATTTTTGGTGGACTTTTCTGCCAAGTGTCAATGTATTCTATATATATATTTGTATATTGGCAGACATGTATAGTATAATTTTTTGAGGGAAAAAAAATAAATAAAGCCGTCATCTTCTGCCTTCTTTTAGCTGAAGACCCATCTGAGAACTTTGTCAGGCTCCGAGATTTCGTTCTTGCTAAACTTTGCCAAAATCTGCCATGCTTTTCTCCTGCGAAACTTCTTGAAGGGTTCAGTCAAGAGATGGTGACAGAGGCTCAGCAGAAACTCAAGATAAATAAGGTTAGTTTAACTCGAGCGCCGGCCTACTGTACACCATATCACCCTTTACATCAACATGTTGTTGACTCCGACAAATTCCTAAGATCACGACATGTTTTTCATTTTCACTTCCAAGAACACTGCATACACTATTCTATATGATTATCTGGTTTTCATGGGAATCTAGTCTTTTATGAAATTAACAGTAGTGGGAAAGGAATGAACTTTCGGCTCTAGTATAAATGTAAGGAATACACTAAAAATATACATTATACAGAGGCGTGTTTTACATTGCCTTACATGGGCTGTACAGCAGATGGCTTTCATAGTCTAGCTATACTAAACCTGCTTTGGTGGGGATGGGGGCGTATTACGGTACTTCCCACCTATTGTGGTTTCAGGGGGCTACTTATACTGGGTGCATGTACACCTGGTAGGACCCTATGGCACATATAACAACCCTCAACCCTATGGCATTTTTTAAATAAAAGTATAAGTCTTTCTAATGATTTGCATTTTTCTCACTGCTAAAGGCAACAGTAAGGGACATTCATGTTGATTTTGTTTTAATTATTATATTAGCAACATGCAAGACGCATTTATGAAATCCTTCGGCTCCGTGCAACTGACATGAGTGATCCTGAGAAATCCCGAGCTTACAGACTAGAAGTCAAAAAGAGACTTGTTGGCCCGTATAAGGTATTGCTGCAGTTTGTGTCCTCAAATTACTGACATGTGATAGTAATTTCTGCTGCACCAGTAGTTAGTGCTTTTAATGTTTGGTAGTATGACGATTGCAAACCTTTAGGGTACAGCTGCACAAGAGTAAGTTGTGCGACAAAAGGGTACATTGCGATGTGTATGTCGCACAACATTTTTTGTAATCATAGTCAATGGTGTTGCCTTGCGACATGCTGTAACTACAACCCTGCAAAAATCCAAGTGTGACACCATTGACTATGATTACAAAAAAAAGTCGCACAACAAATGTCGTCATGTAGCCATAGCCTTCCTGTAGGTCCTGAGCCATTCAAGGGGTTCTTCACTTTGTTACAACTGATGATCTATCCTCAGGATAGATCATCAGCATCTGATCGGCCGGGGTCTGACACCTGGGACCCCCGCCGATCAGCTGCTTGAGAAGGCAGTGGCGCTGCAGGAGCGCCGCAGCCTTCTCACTGTTTACCGGAACAGAGCTTAGCCTCGCCCACGCCACTTGATACAAGTCGTGACGTCACTGGGCGGGGCGCTAGCAGCGGTAAACAGTGAGAAGGCTGCAGCGCCACTGCCTTCTCAAACAGCTGATCGGCGGGGATCCCAGGTATCGGATCCCGGCCGATCAGATGCTCATCTATCCTGAGGATAGATCATCAGTTTAAACAAAGTGAAAAACCCCTTTAACTGAGATGATATAGTCCAGAGTCCCAACAACACTTCAAAAGAAAACTTTATAATTCAGGAAATTGTTCTTTAGGCACTTGTGTCATTGCCTCGATTCTTAAAGAAGCAATCCAACATTTTAGCTTGTATTGTGCAGCATAGGCTATTAACAAACAATATAAAGGCTCTTGGGTATACTTTGTGTCTGCCTGTTTAAGGGACTTTTATGGGTCGTCTGCCATCTTGACATCTCCTTCCTTTCTGATGTGATTTCCTTTTATGCCTCTGGCTCTTCAGAGACAGAAGAGGAGTCTCCTCACACTACACTTGCTCTTTTCTAAGATCAGCTAGTGATAGATCAGTGACATAGATCTGCTGCCCCAAATGTCACATTGTAAAGTCTGTGTATCTCTGAGATTTAGTTCACACTGCTCTTCTCACCTCCTCCTTTTGATGGGTTCCCCCTGTCAGCTCCTAGAAGCAGGCGGCAGGGAGGGCAGTGTGAAGCTGCATCTGGGCACAATTCTGCACTAGTGTTGCATCAGGTATCAGAATATCAATACTTCAATGCCCTGTTCGATTCGATACGGACATTTAACCTTTTAGCTTGTTAAACGTTTTCTAGTGTAATAGGTTTTAATTGCTGTGATAGAAATTGATTTCAGGTCTGATCTGAGTTTATCTTGAATCTGTAGAAAAACCAGAGGGAGATGGCCAAGATGAGGCGATGTTTAAACCCTGAGGAGCTTACCAACCAGATGAATCAAATAGATCTGAAGACACAACACGAGCAGCTAGAGGAGAGTTACCAGGAGCTGGTGTCCGACTACAGGAGGACAGTGGAAAGACTTGCCCAAGCATAAGGCTCTTAAGAGTTAAGGAAGTTCTAAAATGTTGTACATGTATCATACCTTCAGCCGTTTCCAGTGTTGCCAGTTCTGAATAAAGTCCACATTGATATGTTTCTAGAACTTATAACCTCTGGACTTTGAATTTCAGCTCTAGCGCTGATCTGTATTGCATTAATGCCGTTCCCTGAGGCAGCACATTTCATTGGCAGAATCTTAAAGGGTTGTGCCGTCTGGACATTAAATGTCTGATAGATGTGGGTTCCACATCTGGGATGACCCACACCTATCTCCACAGTGGGGAACCATCTTGCACTGTGGAGAGGTGGCTGCGTGTGCGCAACATTTGCCTTTTACTTGTAAGTGACTTCCGAAAATAGGCAAGTGCCCCTGCCCAGATATATGTCGGAAGTCTCATAGAAGTGAATAGAGAGTGCTGTGCATGTGTAACCAACTCTCTATTCCCAGCAGAAGAAGACGGGGCCCTGTACACAAGATAGGTGCGGGGCCCACCTCTGGGACTTTGCTTCTGTTGGACATTTATGACTTATCCTGTGGATACACCATAAATGTCCAGATGGGACAATGTCTTGAAACCAGGCACCTGTAGTAGTATAGACTTAGGTGTAACAGGTCTGTGTAGGCACAATATATGTGGTGGGCTGTAAAAATTTTCTCTGCTCATCACTTCATCTGAAATATGTACATAGTCCAACCTCTGCCCCAGGCATATCCCATGCATACTTTTGATTTTTGTGCATTTGGGCTCTTTGTTTTCATATTCAGCTAGGTTCTTATGTAGTTATCCAGTGGCACTTACAATAAAAAAATAATAAAAAAAATAGTAATAGTGAAATGTTGTTTTGTACCATTCATTTACATACTAGCAATAGTTATTTTTTAGATTTGTATGGAGAAGAGAAACATTGGACGGGTTTACAAAGCAAAGAGCACCAAATTTATTATGTGATCTAGACACTTTGCAGCTCAATCAACAGGCAAATGGAGTCCTAAAGTGCTCACAATATTGCTGTAAAGTCAGGCAGCAAATAGGTGGTGTAAGAAAAGCGTTTAACACGTGTGCCGGTCATTTTGGATAGTAGTGATCTGAGAAAAAGATACAAAACATCCTGCACGATATAACGGAATATGCGGATGTACATGGCAACATTTATAAAGAAGAAAAATCACTGAAAATAATGCACTAACACAATAGATGCAAACATTATATATGGACTAAGCCCTCAGTCTGATATGATAAAATCTGAGACTCTCAGCCAAAATATTTTGATTAAAACACATCTGTGCCCACCTACCAGCGCCAAGGTGGTCTCAGACACCTTCGTGTGGGTAGATCCTACAGAGTATTGACTCGGGGTGAATATAAATGCACACCACACTTTCCTGATTTGTATTTATTAAACATTTTGAAAAACATGTATCATTTTCTTATTAGTTTAAAGTGTAACTGTCATATATATTTTTTTATTTGCTAGTTTATTAGAGCTAGGCATGTATAGCTGAGTAAGTCTGTAAATGATTGCCAAAAGATCTGTAATTACCTTATAAATAACAGCTTTCATTAAAGAGGACCTGTCACCGCTCCGGACATGTCTGTTTTAATAGCTCCATGGATTCCTCATGTAATAATTCTGGAACATCTCTTCTTATGACTCTATGATGTGCCATTCCTGTATTATTTCCACTAGAAGTTATGACTGGAAATAATAAAGGAATGGCACAACATAGAACCATAAGAATAGATGCTCCAGAATTGTTATTACATGGGGAATGCATGAAACTATTAAAACAGGTCTGTCAGTAGAGGTGAAAGGTCGTTTTTAATGTCTCCTGTCCCTTTCCACTAGTCCCTTAAAAGACAGTTGCTATGGCTTGTCTGTCTCTGGCTCATTGTAAACAGAAGGGGCGGTCCTTCACACTGCATGGCTGCATTAGGCTTCAGAGTGAGGAGGCGTGTCTCTCAGTAATCCAATCTGATTGGCTGGCAGGGAGCTGCTGGCTACAGCAAGTGTGTATGGGAACTGAGGGAAAGCAGTTTTGGCCTCAGAGAATTGGCAGAGGAGCCATCTTGAGCAGGTCTTCATATTGTAAATGTTTAAACAGCTCAAGGAAAACAGTTATATGTGAAGAAACTAAAGATTGCTTTATGCGTAATGCTGCCGCAGCAGTAACTTATGCTAAAATAGATTTTTTGATGAAAACATGACGGTTACCCTTTAAACATACTTGCTACTTTGTGTTGGTCTATCACATAACATCCCAATAAAATACATTTTAAGTTTGGGGGTGTAACATGAAAAAAAAAAAAAAAACTTGGAAAAGTTCAAGGGGTTTGAATATATTTTCAAGGCACTGTACATTCATTTCAGTGGGGCAACTAGCACATGGATTTCTGCAAGCCCCATTCAGGTGAAAGGAACTGATTTCCAGTTGTGGAAAATTCTGCCACAAAATCCGCAGTGTGTGAAGGGTCCCTACGTGTTCACACTAGGGGGTGGGAAGTAGATGATATTATATTTGGTGACTCACAAACTGCATGATAACTCTCCTCGAGACAGAATTAGAGCGGGAAATGTCACCAGAATCTCCCAGAAGTACAGCTTGGGACTTCAGAGATCGCACCTCAGTTTAGAAAAAAAAATAATTAAATGGAACGTTGAATTTTTTAATGTGTATTTTGGATTTTTGTTCCATACGTTAGAAAGTTGTGGCATATTGTTAGACACTGCCATCACTTCATGATTGCTGGGCATCCAACTGGCAAATGACTAATCCTGAAGATGAAGGGGTTGAAGTGCTGGTTTAGTGCTGGATTCCCTTGCACAGCAGCCCTCCCAGTTACCTAGTGTGCGAGGCGTTGCAGCACAGTCTTATTTATTTGAATGCCGCTGTATGTTTTGGAACCAGCATTAGGGGTTGTCCCACGAAATATAGGTGTCTGACCACTGGGGAATATGTCCGCTGCACCCCATTCCGTTCAGGTTGCCGCTATGCAGGACTGGACTCCTGCATAATGGAAACCAGGACCGATCCGTTCTGCTGCCCATAGACTTGTATTATGAAGGATCAAAACGGAATGCCTCTTAACCAGTTCCCGACCGCCGTACGCAGGATTGCGTCCTGCGGGCGGCCGGGATCTTCTGTTTGGACGCGCCGGGGCGTCATCTCGCGAGACGCGAGAGTTCCTGTGAACGCGCGCGCGTTCACAGTGAAGCGCGGCTCGAGAGTTGGACTACAGCCTGCCAGCGATGATCAATCGCTGGCAGGCTGTAGATGCGATATAAATCGCATCAAACAGCTATATCAGACGCTGTTTTATGAACAGCGTCTGATATAGCTGCTACCTGATCCTCTGGTGGTCCCATTTTCTGGGATCGACCACCAGAGGACCAGGTAACTACAGTAAAAGTTGCACCAAACACTACACTAACCCCCCACCCCCTCACCTATTAACCCCTTGATCACTCCATCTAGACCCCTGATCACCCCCTGTCATTGATCACACCCCTTGTAAGGCTCCATTCGGACGTCCATATGTGTTTTGCGGATCCGTGGATTCACGGATCCGTGGATTCACGGATCCGCGGATCCGATCCGCGGATCCTCAAAACACGGACACCGGCAATGTGCTTTCCGCATTTTGCAGATCCGCACATTGCCAGAACTATATAGAAAATGCTTTTTCTTGTCCGCAGTGCGGACAAGAATAGGACATGTTCTATATTTTTGCGGAACGGAAGTGCAGACCCGGAGCGCGGATCCGTAATTCCGGATCCGAGCGGGACAAAGTCTGTCCCCATAGAAATGAATGGGTCCGCAATTCCGTTCCGCAAACAGAATTTCGGACGTGTGAATGGGGCATAAGGGTCCCTTATCACCGCCAGTTAGTTAGCTACTTGTTAGGTAGCTAGCGCCCAGCCCACCGCACCGCAGTCACTGATTTTGGCAGAGATTTTTTCATCCACATTGACCGATGCGAATGAAAAAATCTGTGCCGTTCATTTTTTTTTTTTCAGCGCAGAGGCTGAACGGAAAAAAATCTCATTACCCGTATGCTCAATATAAGGAGAATCGCAGAAACTCCTAATGCTGGCCATACGTGTAATGATTGCGGAGACCCTCAAATGCCAGGGCAGTACAAAAACCCACATGTGACCCCATTTTAGAAAGAAGACACCCCAAGGTATTCCGTGAGGGGTATGGCGAGTTCATGGAAAATTTTATTTTTGTCACAAGTTAGTGGAATATGAGACTGTAAAAAAAAAAAAAAAAAAACAATTTCCGCTAACTTGTGCCAAATTTTTTTTCTGTGAACTCGCCATGCCCCTCACAGAATACCTTGGGGTGTCTTCTTTCCACAATGGGGTCACATGTGAGGTATTTATACTGTCCTGGCATTTTAGGGGTCCTAAGCGTGAGAATCCAAATGCGTAAAAATGGCCTGTGAAATCCTAAAGGTACTCATTGGTTTTAGGGCCCCTTTGCGCATCTTGGCTGCAAAAAGTGTCACTCATGTGGTATCGCCGTACTCAGGAGAAGTAGGGCAATGTGGTTTGGGGTGTATTTTTACATATACCCATACTGGCTGTGAGAAATATCGCTGTAAGCGACAACTTTTTACATTTTTTATTCAAAGTTGTCAATATACAGAGATATTTCTCTCACCCAGCATGGGTATATGTAAAATACACCCTAACACATCGCCCTACTTCTCCTGATGCAGCTACCATGGTGTTACTGCAGGCAAATGCGCAAAGGCCAAATTCAATGAGTACCTTTAGGAAGAGCATTTTTGCGCATTTTCTTCTCACGCTTTAGGGCCCTAAAATGCCAGGGCAGTATAAATACCCCACATGTGACCCCATTTTGGAAAGAAGACACCCCAAGGTATTCGCTGAGGGGCATAATGAGTTCATGAAAAATTAAACTTTTTGTCAAAAGTTAGCGGAAAGGGAGACTTTGTGAGAAAAACAATAAAAAATCAATTTCCACTAACTTGTGCCAAAAAAAAATATTCTATGAACTCGCCATGCCCCTCATGGAATACCTATGGGGTGTCTTCTTTCAAAAATGGGGTCACACGTGAGGTATTTCTACTGCCCTGGCATTTTAGGGGCCCTAAAGCGTGAGAAGAAAATGCGTAAAAATGCCCTCCTAAAAGGTACTCATTGGAATTTGGGCCCCTTGCGCATCTTGCCTGCAAAAAGTGTCACTCATGTGGTATCGCCGTACTCAGGAGAAGTAGGGCAATGTGTTTTGGGGTGTATTTTTACATATACCCATGCTGGGTGAGAGAAATATCTCTGTATATTGACAACTTTGAATAAAAAATGTAAAAGTTGTCATTTACAGAGATATTTCTCTCACTAGCATGGTATATATAAAAATACACCCCAAACCACATGCCCCACTTCTCCTGAGTGCGGCGATACCACATGAGTGACACTTTGCAGCCAAGATGCGCAAGGGGCCCTAAAACAATGAGTACCTTTAGAATTTCACAGGCCATTTTTATGCATTTGGATTCTCACACTTTAGGAGCCCCTAAAATGCCAGGTGAGTATAAATACCCCACATGTGACCCCATTTTGGAAAGAAGACACCCCAAGGTATTCCGTGAGGGGCATGGTGAGTCCACAGAATTTTTATTTTTGGCACAAGTCAGCGGAAATTGTTTTTTTTTTTTTTTAATTTTGTTTTTACAAAGTCTCATATTCCACTAACTTGTGACAAAAATAAAATTTTGCATGAACTCACCATACCCCTCACAGAATACCTTGGGGTGTCTTCTTTCCAAAATGGGGTCACATGTGGGGTATTTATACTGTCCTGGCATTTTAGGGGCCCCTAAAGGGTGAGAAGAAGTCTGGAATCCAAATGCGTAAAAATGCCCTGTGAAATCCTAAAGGTACTCTTTGGTTTTAGGGCCCCTTTGCGCACCCAGGCTGCAAAAAGTGGCACACATGTGGTATCGCCGTACTCAGGAGAAGTAGGGCAATGTGTTTTGGGGTGTATTTTTATATATACCCATACTTTGTGTGAAAAATATCTCTGTAAGCGACAACTTTTAAAATTTTTATACAAAGTTGACAATTTACAGAGATATTTCTCTCACCCAACATGGGTATATGTAAAAATACACCCCAAAACACATTGCCCTACTTCTCCTGAGTACGGCGATACCACATAAGTGCCGCTTTTTGCAGCCTGGGTGTGCAAAGACCCAAATTCCAACAGTACCTTTAGGTTTTACATGGCGACTCACAATTTAGCCCGCCCAAAATGCCAGAACAGTAAACACACCCCACAAATGACTCCATTTCGGAAAGTAGACACCCCAAGGTATTCACTGAGGGGCATAGTGAGTCCGTCTGAGATTTTTTTTTTTTTGCCAGAAGTTATCAGAAATTGAAACTTTTTTTTTTTTTTTTTCTCAGAAAGTGTCAATTTCCGCTAACTTGTGAAAAAAATGAAATGATACATGAACTCACCAAGCCCCTCCGCGAATACTTTGGGGTGTCTTCTTTCTAAAATGGTGTAATTTGGGGGATATTTATACTATCCTGGCATTCTAGCACCTGAAGAAACATGACAGGCGCTCAGAAAGTCAGAGCTGCTTCAAAATGCCGAAATTCACTTTTTGCACCATAGTTTGTAAGCGCTATAACTTTTACCCAAACCAATAAATATACACTTATTGGATTTTTTTATCAAAGACATGTAGAACAATAAATTTAGAGAAAAATATATATAGAAATGTAGTTTTTTTTGAAAAATTTTACAACAGAAAGTGAAAAATGTCATTTTTTTGCAAAAATTTCGGTAATTTTTGATTAATAGCAAAAAAAGTAAAAATGTCAGCAGCAATGAAATACCACCAAATGAAAGCTCTATTAGTGAGAAGAAAAGGAGGTAAAATTCATTTGGGTGGTAAGTTGTATGACGGAGCAATAAACGGTGAAAGTAGTGTAGTGCGGAATTGTAAAAAGTGGCCTGGTCATTAAGGGTGTTTAAGCTAGGGGGGCTGAAGCGGTTAAAGGGAACCTGTCACCTCAATAAACTGTTCCAAGCCGCCGGCAGCACCATAGAGTATCCAGCATTGTGTTTCTAATCATCCTTTTGTTTCAGCTGTCCGGTAAAAGCACTGAAAATGATCTTTTATTCCCCGCCGGCGCGCACCTTGACCCTGGGTTCAGACCTGAGCGTTCTTGAAACGCACTTTTTAGTTGCGCGTATTTCAGCGCGTTTTTGCAAATAGGAAACGCGTGTTCGTATACGCGCGTTCTTGTGATTGTCGCGCGTTTTGTGATTGACACCACAGTAGTCAAACGCCCCAAAAACAGCTCAAGTAGTTGTTTATGCGTCGGGCGTTTTACAACTCGTTCAAACGCGCTGTAAAACGATCAAGTGAGAACCAGGGCCATAGGAAAGCATTGGTTTTCATGTGTTGAGCGTTTTACAGCGAGTTTGAACGCGCTGTAAAACGCTCAGGTGTGAACTTAGGGTTAGTCAGGCTTGAAGTCAAGGGGGCAGCGGCCTCCTTGCTTCAAGCCGCAGTAACCACGCCCCCTTTTCTGCCCCTTCGCTTTGACTGACAGTGTATATGCCCGACAGCTGGCTGGCTTTACCGAACAGCCGGTTGTCAGTCACAGCGAAGTTTATTGAGGTGACGGGTTCCCTTTAAGAGGCATTCCAGCCGGCGGCTTCGGACAGTTTTTATTGAGGTGACAGGTTCCCTTTAAAGGCTTCCGTTTTGACTTCCGTCCTATGGGTTCCGTTATTTTCCGTCATAACGGAAGACAATCACGGAATCCATAATGGTGATGTGAACCCGCCCTAACACGTGGGTAATATCTGTGACACGTAGAGGACTGCATTCACGTGTCTCCGTAGAGAACCATCATTTCTGTTTTAAACCGGATGATCTGCTGATTCTCAGTGCCAGCGGAGAGATACAATCGCCTGATGACCGACCAGTTCATCCTTTATACTGGGCAATTACTGGGAACAACAATTTCTGCAAACCCTCATCCCCAATAATTGACCCAGTGATGCAGACGTGTAAAAGGACCTGAGGCCCTAAGTGGGCAAACACATTTTGCAAAAAAATGCAAGAGAAAAAAAAATGCATGTGGTTATTCTGGTGTGTTTTTACTGCTAAAAGAAAAACAGAAAATGAATTTGCATAAGAACCCTAAAAATGGTTTCCCAAGATTTTTATGAAAAAGGTGGTGCATAAAATATAAGGAGTGGCATACGAAGGAGTTGTGATGGGACATTTAAAGTAAATCTTAGAAAACCCTTTTGAAAAGGATTTCCAGAATTACAATATTTTCGGCATATCCTGAGGACAGTCCATGGATATCAGAACAGTGGGGTCTGGCTTTTGGCACCCCTGCCAATCCGCTGCTTGAAGGGGACTCTTCACTGTTTACATTACTCCATAGACCTGCATCAAATAACCTTAGTAGCAGCTGTGTTGGGTATTCTAGCTTTATTGCAAAGTGCTGTACTGGTGCTTTTTTTTTTTTTTTTACCTCCTCCATACTTTATACTGTAGCTCTGCTCCATCTTCTAACCACTAGCTCTATAGAAAGTCAGCTAGGACAATATCAATAGTTCCCAGTATTCAACCCACAAAGACAGGGATCAGCAACCGTCCGCACTCCAGCTGTTGTGAAACTACCCTTCCAGCGTGCTCCATTCATTTCTATGAAAGTTCCTAGAAGAGCAGAGCAAGTATGCATGCTGGGAGTTGTAGTTTCACAACAGCTGGAGTGCGGATATTGCCTACCCCTGCACTTAGATCATACAGCCCGATGAATGCGATACAGAATACCAGAAATTCTCTTCCTTCCTGACTTTGCAGCTTTGCGTTTTGTAGTAGTTTGACTCATGCGCGCTCCGTCGTTCAGCGCGTGATTTCCCTTCTCCCAGGGAGTAAGAACGCGGCTTCCGCCAGTAAGCATCAGCCAATAGGAAAGTTTGATGGCGGACCATGTGACAATCTGCGAGCAGACGTGAGTCTCGGGATGCCTGCGCTCGGAGCACTCCGCTCCGTGCAGCGTGGAGGTAAGAGGCGGCGGAGCGGGCAGCGCTGGCTGCTGTGGTACTAGCGCCTGTGTCTGCACGGCCTCCCTATGAGAAGCAAACCTGTCATGTGACGGGTTTTATCACATGTGAATGTCATTCTACATAGCATTACACGCAGTTCTCCTCTAGGGCGGCGCTAGCGGACGTCCAGACCAGTTCATATGTATATAATAAATAAAAGGAATCTATCTATATATATATATATTGTCCTCAAGGTCTGTAATGTCAGTTATTATTAGGAATTATATTGGGTACTATTAAAGGGGTCCTTATAAAAAGCAATCAGGAGGGGGTGTGCTCACAGGGTCATACTTGGGGGTACTAATCAATGATGCTGCGGTAAGTCAAAAAGTGGCAATGATGATCGAGGCGCACTTGGTGTTACTTTGAAGTCCCGCCCACTTTTTTCATCACATTAATATGTGTTGTAGAACGTGGCGCCGATTCTCGAGCAGTATGGCGTTCCTTCTGCCGGGATAACGTCGATCCTGGCGGTTTAGATGCCATGGTGAATATTGACCTCACCATCTAAGGTGTTTTACAGAGAGAGCTCCCACTGTCAGCCCACCGGCGCACTGTGGTGTCATCATGGGGGTGCCATGGGTTACCATTGAAGCTGGGAGCCTAATATGTGCCCCAAAGTTTGCCATGGGTAAAAGCCTGAGCTGGCCACACATATCAGGCTACTTTCACACTTGCGTTGTTAATTCCGGTATTGAGTTCCGGCAGAGAATCTCAATACCGGAGGTAAACGGATCAGTTTTGATTTTGCACATCAGGATGCATCCGTTCCGTTAGGATGCGGTTGTGGGAATTCAAGATAGAAAAAACGGATCAGTCACTAAATACATTGAAAGTCAATGGGTGACGGATCTGGTTTTTAGGCTCCCCCAAAAAAAAAACAAAAAAAAAAACCGGATCGGTCACCATTGACTTACATTGTTTTCAGTGCCGGATCCGTTTTTTCCCATTTTTATGACCGCACACAAAACCGTAGCTTGCAGAGGTTTAGTGTCCGGTCACAAAACGTAACGCTGCTTGAACGGCTGTACGGATCTCTTTCCATTCAGAATGCATGAGGACTAAACGGATCTCAATACCGGAAAACAACGACGCAAGTGTGAAAGTAGCCGTAGATGTACGTTGTCCATACACGCCAGTGGAACCAGTTGACCGTCTAATGTGCTTGGGGGCCCCGGACTCTTCCCTCAGGGGTAATTGTAGGGGAATATAGGGATGAGGCATGTTGAAGTCCAACTGCCCTATCTTTTTGTTCAATAAAATGTAATCCTTTCCCAACAAAGTGATTTTCAGCTTTTTTTAAATTACCGTATTTTAATTTTTTAATCCCTGCCTTCTCTAGAGCCGTGACATTTTTATTTTTCCATTCACATAGACGCACGTTCTATGTGAAACAAATTGTACTTTCTAATGGCACCGTTTACTAAAAAATTCTAAATGGGATTGAACTAGAAAAAAAAACTCTATAGGGGGAAAATGCCGTGGCCGCGCATTCAGTTGAATTGAACAAGCAGTTTCATTACTTTTCACTGATAATTATTTAAGAGGAGCTGCAACCCCTCCAAACTGCTGATTGGCGGGGGTGCTGGGAGTCGGACCCCTGCCGATCCGATATTGATGATTCGAGACGAGCGAATATCATATTTTCGTTAACTTGTAAAAGGTGAATTGCGTTATGGATTCTGTTACCACGGACCATAACGCAATTCTATGATGGAATGCTTTTAGAGGCATTCCGTTATTCATTTCGTCATAATAGCAGTCTATGGGCTGCATAACGGTTCCGTCCCGTTTACGTTATGCAGGGGAGTCCTCTACTGCATAATGTAAACGGGACGGATCCATTATGCAGGCCATAGACTTGTATTATGACGGAATGAATAACGGAATGCCTCTAAAAGCATTCCATCATAGAATTGCGTTATGGTCCGTGGTAACAGAATCCATGACGCAATTCACCTTTTACCAGTAAACGAAGGGTGAACGGATTTCAAAATATGAAACTCGCTCATCTGTATTGATGACCTGTCCTAGGGGTAGGTCATCAATACTATACCATTGGACAACCCCTTTAATGTATACGACGGGTGTGTACAGAGTGCAGAGATACAGTGTGCACTGAACCTTAGAAAGACTGGCATCTGGAAAGTTGAGCCTATTATTTTGCTGTATTGATCCAAAAAGAAGCAAAAACTCCATTCATTTTAGGATCAGTTACTCTCATGACAGCAGTCATTGCGATTGTCGGTTGTCTTCTGAATTTTTTTTGTAATGATCCGGTTGTGCACAAACCCTTACAATATGGCTCTTTACATGGAAACGTGCTATAATGTTGTAAGTAAAGATTTAAAAGGGAATCTCCCCCTTTTATCACCTTCATGTCCAAAATTCTGTGCCAAATCATTTCTTATAGCCTATCTTTCTGTTTCCTGATATGTAGCTGCAAATCTCCTGCCTAAACCTAGAATCAGAAAATAAAATCCTTGTTGCCTGCAGCCACCACTAGAGGGAGCTGGCTGCATAGTGTGTTGTTATGCCAAGCAATAGATAACCATTCGGCACTTAGCGCCATCTAGTGGTGGCAGAATGTTGTGCATATGTCTATGCAGGTATTTTGGAGCCATTCATCAGAAAAATGTAGCTCCCTTGTACCATCAAAATCAACATGTGTGCGCGGCTCGTTCATAGGAAGGAAGAGATGGTCAGGACCCAAAAAAATCCATTTTCAGATTTTTTTATTTTATTTTTCTCCTTGTAGAGACATTTTGGTCTTAAACAATTGATGTTCCTTATCTATTACTTATCAGAAAAGGGGGGGCATGAGGCATTTTTCAAAATCAATGCTTTGATTTGACTGTACCTAGCCTCTAATCCATCACTGCCTAGTGTCGCCTGACTCCTGAAGCCTTCATGTGTTTTCACCAGTGACTGCCATCTCAGGCCATACAAAGGTCTCATTCTTCTGCTTCCACCAGCTCCTTCCCTCTTGACAATTAGTGTCTCTCGTGAAAGACTAAATTGTTACAAAGAACATTTAAAATAAAAGCATTCGAGCCGTTGGGGAAGTTTCTATATCTCCTTTATGGCAGCAGGTTGATGGGAATATCCGTAGATAGCTGGGGAATATTGCGCCCTTGTAACCATTTTTTCTCTCTCTGGATTTCTGCATATTTCTGCAAATTGCAAGCTAGACAAAGTGCGGCCGTTCAGTCATTTTGTCTACAATTACCGGCTGTTTTGCCGCTTTTTGTATTGTGTGCATTCAGAAGGCGTGTAATGTTTTCATTTTTAAAATTGGTTTGCGTCAAAAACTATTTAGAAATGCATTTAAAAATGTCCGGATGCCGCGCTCAGTATGGTCAGAAAGATGCTGTTCACGTCACCTTTGGCTCATAGGGTTTTCCAGGAGCCTTATATTGATGGGCTATCCTCAGCATAAGTCATCAATATAGGATCGGTGGGAGACTGACTCCCGACACCCCACCGATCAGCTGTGTGAATTGACTTAAAAAAAAAAAAAATTCGCAGACATTTCCCTTTAAATGGATTTCCTAAACATGTATTAAAAATACATTTGAAGTGTATGTTTATTTTCTGCTTTATCAGTATACCTTAAGGGTCCATTCACACGTCCGTAGAATGGGTTCGGATCTGTTCCGCAACGTTGCGGACCCATTCATTCTCTATGGGGCAGGAATGGATGCAGACAGCCAAACGGATCCGTCCTGACATACAATGTAAGTCAATGGGGACGGATCCGTTTTCAATGACACAATATGACACATCAGAAAACGGATCCGTCCCCCATTGACTTTCAATGGTGTTCAAGACGGATCCGTTTTGCCTATGTTCATGATAATACAAACGGATCCGTTCTGAACGGATGCATGCGGTTGTATTATCAGTGCCGATCCGTCTGTGCAGATACATGACGGATCCGCACAAGACGCCAGTGTAAAAGTAGCCTGATCTGTTTTGGACCGCTTGTGAGAACCCATGACAGATCTCAGAAACGGAAAGCCAAAACGCTAGTGTGAAAGTAGCCTAGCAGTGATCAAAAAGTTGTACATACCACAAATATGGTACCAATAAAAAGTAAGAATAAGGACGTCAGGTCATTTTTAGCGCACAGTGAACGCTGTGATGTAAAAATCCCCAGAATCTTTTTTTTTTTTCAAGTTTACCACACACAGAATTTTTGTTTCATGTTTTCCAATACAAGACATTGTAGATTAAATGGTGGCATTACAAATGCATTGTGTCCCACAAAAAAAAAAATCCTCATATAGCTATGTGAACTAAAAAATAAAAAAGGTACGGTTATTGGAACACGGGGAGGAAAAATCCAAAATGCAAAAATGAAAATAGGCCTTGACATGAAAGGCTTAAAGGGTAATGTCCAAGTTTAAAAAAAATGTGAAACTGCAGGAACCTGAAGAAAAAAAGCATTACTTAGGCTACTTTCACACCTTCGGTGTGATTTCTGGCAGGCTGTTTCGGCAGAGAACGGCCTGCCGGAATTTACCAGGTCCAGCACTGCTGGATGCGGACGGAATGTTCGCTGGCTCCATTAAAGTATAGTGGGGTCCGGTGGAGATCTGTATATATTCCGGCAGAGAACCGGCTCGACACAAACTTCTGCATGCCGTAGTTTGTGTCCGGCCAATTCTCCGCTTGTCTGCCAGAACAGTCATCCCGGAGTTTCACACCAGAGGTGTGAAAGTAGCCTTAGGCCTCATGCACACAAACGTATTTTCTTTCCGTGTCCATTCCGTTTTTTTTTGCGGACCATATGCGGAACCATTCATTTTAATGGGTCCGCAAAAAAAACGGAAGGTACTCCGTGTGCATTCCGTTTCCGTATGTCTGTTTTTCCGTTCCGCAAAAAAATAGAGCATGTCCTATTTTTATCTAGTTTGCGGGCAAGGATAGGCATTATTACAATGGATCCGCAAAAATAATGGATCCGCAAAAAAACGGATGCCATACAGAACGTCATCCGTTTTTTTGCGGACCGCAAAACACATACGGTCATGTGCATGAGGCCTAACACTGTAAATGACCCAAGACTTCGATGCCCTGTGGTCCCCATACATCGGCACATGACCACCGGGGCCAGTGATTGGCTGCTGCAGTTACGTGAATGATGAATGCCATAATATTACTGCAAGACAAGCAGGGACTAGTAATGCGTCTGTCCTTATTGTAAAAAAAAACAACACACTTTTTAAATAAACTTCTCGATTTTTTTTCTCCGCTTGCTCCTTAAAAAAAAAAAAAAAAAACAGAAGTAGGAAAGAGTTCAGAGTAATGATATATAAGTTATCAGAGTATTGTTACCAGTCATAAGGGGGAGAGAAGAGGGGCTCTGATAAACAACGCCAGCCATGTGGATGAGATTTGAGCAAATGTCATCTGCCATCTCAGAATTGTTTTTCCACATAGAATTGAATCTGGGGTTTTGATCTTTAAATCCACAGTTTGTCAATTTCATCTCTTCCAATTTAGCCCGACACCCGGCAATGCTGCATATAACCTTTTCATGGGCTCATGCACACGAGCATGTGCGCGCTGTGCCCTTGCTACAGACCGCCAATAGTGGTCCGCAATGCACGGGTACTGACTGAGTGCACTCTAATTGCATGCTGTTTGCGGATCGGCAAGATACGTTCCACGCGGCAAAATAAAAAAAAGAACGTTCTATATATTTGCAGTGCCGAGGCATAGACTGAAATCCCACGGAAGCGCTTTGTAGTGCTTCTGTGGGCTTCCGGTCCGTGCCTCTGCACCACACCGTATCTTGTGGATTTTGAACCCATTCAAGTCAATGGGTTTGCATCCGTGACACAGAGTGCACACAGCCGTTGCTGGTATATTGAGGACAGTAGTACATGACCATCTCTTTCTAACAAAGCTAGAACCAGCCCCGTACCTCACATGGATCCAGATATCTCTACATTCATTGATCCAATTGTACTGCTAAATTTTTATCAAGCTGCCAGCTGAGGGGGCATGTCTTTTCTCAAAGGGCGTGTTCTTTCTGCTGCAGCTAGCGGCAATTGAAGGATAGAACTGAGCACGTGCTTCCATCTCAGTGAGCCGGACAGAGTAATTAGAAAAAGAGCAAACAGCAGGTGGCGCTATACAGAGAGATTTCATTGAATAACTCAGTAGCCATAATACATTTCTAATTACATGCAATTATAAAAGTGTTCAGATCCAGGTGCTGGTTCGAAAACTGTAGAATATTATTCATGGGACGACCCCTTTAAGAAAGTCTCAGAGCTCACAAGCCTCCTTACAGCTTACCAAGCAGAGCGCTTGGTATTGCAGCTGAGCCCTATTCACTTGAATGGGATAGCGCTCTGCCGAGGCCATGTGACCGATGAACATGACATCACTGGCCTAAGAAAAGGCTTTCAGCGCTCTCCGGCGTGCTGCAGTCTCTTCAAGCAGCTGATCGTCAGGGATGCCAGGAGTCGGATCTCCACTGATCGAATATTGATGATGACCCCTCCTGAGGATAGGCCATCAATCTCGTACAACCCCTTTAAATTAGTTCTGGAAATAGGTCATTCTATCAGAAGTGAATGTAATAACGTTTGTTTGCTATATCGTACATTTATGGCCTAATATTATAAAACGTTTCTTTTGTACGTCGCATTACTATGCTGCAAGGGTTAACCTACTGAACGTGGTATTAGAAGACAACTGGCGAGTTGATGGAGATGTCGGCAGTCCCGTATCTCCTAGCATACCAGGGCTACTGTGGATGGGATTTGTTAAGGTCTGGATCTGTCAGCGCTGTCCTGGCCCCACCATTGATGATCTCTCTGAGCAGATTGACTGTGTCTAGTCAATCAGCAGCGCAATCATTGTTACATGCCTGCTGTGATTTCATTAGAACAGCCGAGCAATAAATCTGGGGTCCTTTGTGTTGCAGAAGAGATTCGAATTCCGAGATCACCGGGGTCAGGACATCTACAGACCGGCCAAGTGATACGACTGGAAAACTTCCAGTGAAAATGAGTATGTTACCATTTCTCACATTCGGTTTTATTCCCATTGGACAAGAAGTTTTCAGATACAATTAATGCTTGGGAATGGTAGACGTTCAGACGCCATATGCATTCTTCAGCGCTGCGGCGTTGCGATGCCCAGATACTTTGTCACTGTTGTCCTTAGTTATAAATTATATAAGTGACGTGTAAGGGTACTTTAGGCTTCTATTAGGGCTAGCCACTGCTAGGGGTTGCCCTTTTTGGGGTGGTAGCCATGTATATATCTTTTTAGTAGGGCAAACCCTCCCTGCCTATGACTTTGATGGACGCATTTTCACCACACAAATACGGATCGTTAGAATTGGTAATGGAAATAATTCCTTTTTTAGATTACATTTCAGATGCATTTATGATTCTGTTCTGATGCTATGGTATACCAAATACAGGAGTCATCTACCCAATGGCTGCATTATAGACTGGAGGGGACATTTATTAAATCGGATACGTCCGTTTTGTGACTTAAAAAAGTCGCAAGTCATGGTGATTGTGCTGTTTTCTGCGACATTTGGTAAATTTTTAAGACATTTTGTGATCCTTGCCACTTTTCAAGTGGTCAATGGCCCCATTCACGCGATCATATTTTTGGTCCGCATCTGACCTACATTTTTTGCGGATAAGGGTACTTTCACACTAGCGTTGGTGCGGATCCGTCTGTTTATTTTCACAGACGGATCCGCACCTCTAATGCAAACGTTTGTATCCGTTCAGAACGGATCCGTTTGCATTAGGTTTAAAGAAAAATGACAAAGTCCAAAACGGATCCGTTTTGGATTACATTGAAAGTCAATGGGGAACGGATCCGTTTTCAAATGCACCATATTGTGTCACTGACAACGGATCCGTCCCCATTGACTTACATTGTAAAAAAAAACGGATCCGTTAGGCTCCGCCTCTTCAGACGGACACCAAAATGCTGCATGCTGCGTTTTGGTGTCCGCCTCCAAAACGTAATAGAGGCGGAACGGAGCCTAACTGATGCATTCTGAACGGATCCTTATCCATTCAGAATGCATTGGGGCTTAACTGATCCGTTTTGGAACGTTTGTGAGAGCCCTGAAACGGATCTCACAAACGGAATCCAAAACGCTAGTGTGAAAGTACCCTAAGATGTGGACCCATTCATTGCAATGGGTTCATAAAAAATACGGACAGCACACCGTGTGCTGTCTGCATCCGTATGTCCATTCTGTAGCCCTTCAAAAAAGATTGAATATGTCCTATTCTTGTCTGTTTTGCAGACAAACATAATAAGCATTGTTACAATGGATCTGCAAAAAAAATGCAATACGGAAGTCACACCGACACCGTCCGTATTCTTTGCGGAACCGTTTTTTTCGGACTGTAAAATGCATACAGTCATGTGAAAGCACCCTATGTTTAAGGCCCCTTTTACACGGGCGAGTTTTCCGCGCGGGTGCAATGCGTGAGGAGGACGCATTGCACCCGCACTGAATCCGGACCCATTCATTTCTATGGGGCTGTGCACATGAGCGGTGATTTTCACGCATCACTTCTGCGTTGCGTGAAAATCGCAGCATGTTCTATATTCTGCGTTTTTCACGCAACACAGGCCCCATAGAAGTGAATGGGGCTGCGGGAAAATCGCAAGCATCCGCAAGCAAGTGCGGATGCGTTGCGATTTTTCCGCATTGTTGCTTAGCAACGGGACCCAATCTCTATTATTTTCCTTATAACATGGTTATAAGGGGAAATAATAGCATTCTTAATAAATAATGCATTGTTAAATGAAGAGGAAGGGGTTAAAAATAATAAAAGTTAACTTACCTTAGCCACTTGATCGCGTAGTCGCGATCTGTCCTCTTTTTCCCTGCAGCATCTAAGATTTACAGGACCTGTGATGACGTCACATCACATGGTCCATCACCATGGTGATGGACCATGTGATGTGACGTCATCACAGGTCCTTTAGATCTTAGATGCTGCAGGAAAGAGAGGACAGATCGCGACTACGCGATCAAGTGGCTAAGGTAAGTTAACTTTATTATTTTTAACCCTTCCTCTTCATTTTACTATGCATTCTTTATTAAGAATGCTATTATTTCCCCTTATAACCATGTTATAAGGGGAAATAATCAATTCTCCAGTAGACCCGAAACCGGACTTCAGTGATGAAGTCCGGCTTCGGGTTGGGTACCAAACATGGCGTTTTTTCTCACGCGCGTGCAAAACGCGTTGCAAACGTTTGCACCCGCGCGGGAAAAACGCGCATTTTCCCGCAACGCACCCGCCTCTTATCCGGGCGTCAAACATGACGCCCGTGTGAAAGAGGCCTAAGAGTTAAAAGTGAGATTAGACCTGGATTGTGGCTCGTTTACTATCTGTGACTTTTGCAAAAGTGTAAACCACATTGCACTCATACCAAATGTATTCAGGTGCACCAGTAGATAAATTTGGTTCAGGCACACAAAGCAAAGCTAGACTTACCCTAAGTTCACACTTCGCTCAACACATGCAAACCAATGCTTCCTTATGGGACTGGTTAACATTTTCGCGTTTTACAGCTCGTTCGAACGCGTTGTAAAACGCCCTACACATAAACAAGTACTTGAGCTTTTTTTGGGGCGTTTGTCGTGCGTATTGTGATTGACACCACAGTAGTCAATCACAAGAACGCGCGTACGACACGCATTTCCTATTTACAAAAACGCGCTGTAATACGCGCGACAAAAACGCACGTAAAACGCGCGTTTCAAGAACGCTCAGGTCTGAACCCAGGGTTAGGGTACTTTCACACTTGCGTTGCTGGATTCCGGAACTGCCTGCTGGCAATCTGTATGCAAACGGATACCATTTGTAGACGGATCCGGATGTTGATCCGTCTCACAAATGCATTGCAATACCGGATCCGTCTCTCCGGTTGTCATCCGGAAAAACTGATCCGGTATCTATCTTTTTCACATTTTTAAAGGTCTGCGCATGCGCAGACCGGAAGAGCTGATCTGTCAATGCAGTCATTTTAATGCCGGATCTAATACATTTTAATGGAAATGCCGGATCCAGCATTCTGGCAAGTGTTCTAGAATTTTGGACAGAGAAAATACCGCAGCATGCTGCAGTATTTTCTCCGGCCAAAAAATGTTAGAGGGACTGAACTGATGCATCCTGAACGGATTGCTCTCCATTCAGAATGCATTAGGATAAAACTGATCAGTTTTTTTCCGGTATTGAGCCCCTAGGACGGAACTCAATACTGGAAAAGAAAAACGCTAGTGTGAAAGTACCCTTAAAACTGATATAAAAACAACTTCTAATGATAAATTATTCCCTTTCTTTTTAATACTGGTTTATGCTTTTCAGTATTTCTTAAAAGTTCGGTTTTAGTATTGACACCCTTTTCGGCCTTTACTCTTCGAGGTATGAGTATATGCTATGATCGTTGCTGTAGTCTCTACCCTTCATATTGTCATCATAATCATTGTTGTACTGTGGAAGGGTTACTGCTTGTATATTGTATTACAGGAGCAGAGTAGGTGCCTCATAGGACGGCCATAAACATTCAACGATCTCTCGGTTTGTCTGATTGTGTAAGTTTATTCAGTGGGGAGAGCCAGGCGCTTCTGGGGGCTGTTTATCTCCTGGGATTGGGTGGAAATATTTGCTTCTCCCAATGTCCCAATGATATCGGTGGAGAGTTGGGAGCTCCCCACCCACATTAGAGTTTCGGCCAAACCCTCTGTTTTTGGCGTGTTTGACCAAGAATACTCTACTGTGTATGGAGGCCTTTACACGGGCCGAGGCCAGTCAATAAACAAGCGCCAAATGATGATGTACAAGTCAATTGGTGCTTGTGCCTTTCACACAGATGTAAATTAGAAGTTCAGGGGAATGATCGTAATTACGATTGTTCTCCCCATATTTACCTTTGCATATATTACACAAGGAGATGTGCAACTGTCAAATGACGACTTGACAGCCTGTATTACACAGGTCGATTGAGCAAGCAATTGTTAGCTAGTGGAGGAGACCGCTGCTATTACATGCAGCAGTCTCCTCTGCAGCATGGGGAGGAGCGATCGCTATGCCATCGCTCGTCTCCATACTGTCTAGTGCTTTGTCGGCGGCAGATCGCTATTCGACAGCACGATCTGCGTGCTTAAAAATCAGAATTTCCAAATGAACGAGGGACAGTTATCAGTGGAATGTTCATTCCTGGTAATTGGCTCCAACCTTAAGCCTGTATTGCATTGGCCAATTTCTTGACCGATGATCACTAACGGGTTCTCATGAACGCTTGGTAGCGATCATCTTGCAGTGTAAGGCCTCTTTCACACAGGTGTCATGTTTGACGCCCGGATAAGAGGCGGGTGCGTTGCGGGAATATGCGCGATTTTTATGCGCTGGTGCAAACGTTTGTAATGCGTTTTGCACGGGCGTGTGAAAAATCGCCATGTTTGGTACCCAACCCGAAGCCGGACTTCATCACTGAAGTCCGGTTTCGGGTAGAGTATTCCGGAGAATTTATTATTTTCCCTTATAACATGGTGAATCCGGACCCATTCATTTCTATGGGGCTGTGCACATGAGCGGTGATTTTCACGCATCACTTCTGCGTTGCGTGAAAATCGCAGAATGCTCTATATTGTGCGTTTTTCACACAACGCAGGCCCCATAGAAGTGAATAGGGCTGCGGGAAAATCGCAAGTATCCGCAAGCAAGTGCGGATGCAGTGCGATTTTCCCGCATGGTTGCTTAGCAACGGGACCAGATCTTTATTATTTTCCCTTATAACATGGTTATAAGGGAAAATATTAGCATTCTTAATAAAGAATGCTTAGTAAAATGAGGATGAAGGGGTTAAAAATAATAAAACTTAAAGCGAACCTGTCACCTGCTTTTTACCTCTTAAGCTGTTAACTGTACCTTATAGATCATTGTAACCTTGTTTCCAAACAGGTGTTCTTCGTTTTTCTGGGGTTTATATTACTGAAAAAATCACTTTATAATCTCCTGCTCTGCTGCGTCTGAAGTCACCAGACAAGTCAAGGAGGCTGACCCTCCTTGACTGCTGGATGCGACTCCCCGCCTAACCCGCCTCTCATCCCTATGATTGACACTAGCTCTTCTGCCCGGGACCGCTGGTCTCGGCGGCGCATGCGCCGTCTGCCTTCATAGCAGCGCGATCCCGAGCCTCGCGCTGAGTGATCTGCATTTCACCAGCGGCCCGGCTAGAGAGGAGAGAGTGCGCAAGCGCGATCTAGCAAGGGGATCGCGCTTAACTCAGCGCGAGGCTCGGGATCGCGCTGCTATGAAGGCAGACGGCGCATGCGCCGCCGAGACCAGCGGTCCCGGGCAGAAGAGCTAGTGTCAATCATAGGGATGAGAGGCGGGGTTAGGGCGGGGGAGTCGCATCCAGCAGTCAAGGAGGGTCAGCCTCCTTGACTTGTCTGGTGACTTCAGACGCAGCAGAGCAGGAGATTATAAAGTGATTTTTTCAGTAATATAAACCCCAGAAAAACGAAGAACACCTGTTTGGAAACAAGGTTACAATGATCTATAAGGTACAGTTAACAGCTTAAGAGGTAAAAAGCAGGTGACAGGTTCGCTTTAACTTACCTTAGCCACTTGATCGCCTAGTTGCGATCTGTTATCTCTTTTCATGCTTTAACTAACAGCTTAAGGACCTGTGATGACGTCACATCACATGGTCCAATCACATGGTCCATCTTACCATGGTGATGTGACGTCATCACAGGTCCTTAAGCTGTTAGTTAAAGCATGAAAAGAGATAACAGATCGCAACTACGCGATTAAGTGGCAAAGGTAAGTTAAGTTTTATTATTTTTAACCCCTTCATCCTCATTTTACACTGCATTCTTTATTAAGAATGCTTTTATTTTCCCTTCTAACCATGTTATAAGGGAAAATAATAAAGATCTGGTCCCATTGCTAAGTAACCATGCGGGAAAATCGCACTGTATCCGCACTTGGTTGCGGATACTTGCAATTTTCCCGCAGCCCCATTCACTTCTATGGGGCCTGCGTTGCGTGAAAAACGCACAATATAGAGCATGCTGCGATTTTCACGCAACGCAGAAGTGATGCGTGAAAATCACAGCTCATGTGCACAGCCCCATAGAAATGAATGGGTCCGGATTCAGTGCAGGTGCAATGCGTCCTCCTCACGCATTGCACCCGCGCGGAAAACTAGCCCGTGTGAAAGGGGCCTAATACTGCTGCCGATTGCCCCATGAACAGGCAAACGCTCGTTCATCAGGCGATTCGGAGTTTTAAGCATGCTTAAAAACAGCGCTTTCCGGCAGCAGATCGGGCTGTCTAATAGCGATCACTAGACAGTATGGAGACGAGCAATGACATAGCGATTGCTCCTCTCCATGCTGCGGAGGAAATAGCTGCATGTAATAGCAGTGGTCTGCTCCGCTAGCTAGCAGGCGATTACCAGGAAGTAACACTTCTCTCCTGAAAATCGCTTGCTCAATCGGCCTGCGTAATACTGGCTTTAGCCCAATTTTTATATATTGATTAATTTTTCAATTACCGATTTTTAATTTTTAACAAATTATTTTACCTGAAGGGGGCTTTTCCCTGCTTTAAAAAAAAAAAAATTTTTTTACACCCAGCCTGAGGAAATGCATACTGACTTGACCCAGCAGTGAAATGCCACTTGGGAACACGGCACTGCTGAGACCAGTCATTGGCTGCAGCGCCACCTGTGACCTCGTCCATCTGGAAGTTTACAGATGAGGAAAGTGAAGAGAACCAGGGACTTGGAAAGGAGGAGCAAGGAACAGGTTAGTATGGATTTTCCACAGGTACTGCAGGCTGGAGTGGAAATTTAAAAAGGTTGGAGGGGAGGGAACAACCCCTTTAATGTGTTTCATTGGGCTTAGATTTTTACAGGGGGTGTTTGCAGGTAAACATCCCCTGAAGACGCCAACCCTGGCGAAACATGTCGGGATGCAGGGTTAAAGTTTGATTTTAGTTCAGAGGCAGTCAGTTGAGGGACCCGATAAGGGAAATTATAAGTTAGTTATTGCATAGAATAGCGATGCTACAAATGGGATCTTTGACGAGATGGTTTAGTCCCTAACTTCAATGTGAGGTGCGCTCACAATACGAATGCATCCATCTTCATATTCTAACATCCTCACTCACTGTACTGAGGAATTTTAAATCACCAATTTTTCCCCTGATCATTTGTAATTTTTAAAGATACAAAATAAAAAGTGTTTTTAAAGTACATCAGTGGGATTGGGCCATTTGACCCTTAATTAATGTGTCTAAAGTGAAAAGCGCGCAACCCTCTGAGGGGTTAATAAGCTTGTAAAACTTTGCTATAAATGTATGCTCATTCCTAAGGTCAGGGATGGGCAAACTGCAGCTCTCCAGCTGTTGCAAAACTACAACTCCCAGCATGCCCAGTCTGTCTACAGCTATCAGCCTACAGCAGGGCATGGTGGGAATTGTAGTTTTACAACAGCTGGAGAGCCGCAGTTTGCCCATCCCTGTCTTAAGTCGCACAAACGTAACTTGCAAATATCATAGATTTGTACCCAAGGCAAGCGTCTCCCTTATCTTTTTTCGCTCACTTGTTGATTGCCTATCTCCGCTTGTAGACGTAGAGGTCTCCTGTCTCACCAGCTTAGGAAATGTCATTTTTCTCTCGATGTATTGAAGAGATTAGAGGAGGAAATTCGGTAATGGACTTGGGTCCTGACGATGCATCAACAGGTAAAGGGGTTAGTGGAAAAAATCCAGGAAGCACTTACTGTACTTACAATGATAGGATCCCCCGAAGAAAGCCTTTGGTCCCTGTTATAAGCTTTTCAAGTCTGAAATGATATGTGTGAGAAGATATTAAAAGCATACAACGAGCAGACTATACGTATAACTCGCCTATTTTACAGTTATTACAATCTGCAGAAAGAAACGGCCTGGCGACCGTTGTATTTTAATTTCATTTTTTCGTTTTGGGTTTCACCTTACTGGCAGCGTCCCTGACCACTACTGTTACCCGGTGGCGCCTACGTTTCATCAAGCTTAGACAAGCAGACTACCTGGATCGTGGCCCAGCTGACCTGTTCAAGCTGATAAACATGATCTCCCCTGTTGAGGAATTCTAGACCTTTGGTTGCAGAATTCCCAAGGGATTTGAAAGAAAGCAGTGTTCAGGGTCCGACTCTTGCTTCAGGAGCCTCCGCTGCTGTTTGTGCGCCATATCAGCTTCTACCCCATGGGCTAAAACACCAGCTAATCAGTTAGACCTCTTCGCTTTATTGGTAATTAAGGTCAAATATTCTTTAAAGATAAGATCACAAGAAGGAGAGGCAGCAGAGTATGCAGTGAAAGACTTGCGTTGTCAGGTTTATATTGTAGTGGAGCACAATAGACGGACTCGCTGGAGTGAGCACGAGAAGACGTCACACCTGCTGCTTTTATCGCAGCCTTTCATTCATTTATGGAATTCGAATTCTTAATTGTGTTTTTTTTGTTGTTGTTGAAAAGTTACATTTGTTTCAAATGTCTTTTTATTGATTTTGTATAGGACATGTATAAACATCACATGTGGCAAAAGTCCATAGAATTTTTTGCATACATAATACGAACAGAAACCAGATATTAAGGTAGGTTAGGCTACTTTCACACTTGCGGTGTGAGGATCCAGCAGCTAGTTCCGTCGCCGGAACTACCCGCCGAATCCGTCATACCGCATGACAACTTAAAGCATTTGGAGACGGATCCGTATCCGTCTCACAAATGCATTGCAAGCGCGGATCCGTCTCTCTGTTTTCAGACGGAGAGACGGATCCGTCTTGATTTTTTTTTTCACAGTTTTACCGTTCTGCGCATGTGTTCTGGAATTTTAGACAGAGATAATACCGCAGCATGCTGCGGTATTTTCCCCGTCTAAAAAACGTTTACATACTGAACTGAAGACATCCTGATGCATACTGAACGGATTTCTCTCCATTCAGAATGCATGGGGATAATACTGATCAGTTTTTTTCCGGCACAGAGCCCCGACGACGGAACTGTATGCCAGAAAAGAAAAACGCCAGTGTGAAACTAGCCTTAATAGTTTCACCAAGAATACCCGGCCAAGATCGGCCTATTACAAACATGGCTCTATAACCTCAGAGTGAAAGGCAGAATGACAACATAGCAAAGTCCTGATCTATTTCACCTCAGAGCAGACTGGAGCACAAGTTCAGCGAAGAGGACCAGAGGCCACCACTAGAATTAGTGGCAATGAGTCGCCCTACACTGCTTCCCAGGGGAGCCGGTCCCTACCGCAGACACCGCTATCCGCCTCCGACATTTGCAGAAGATCACGGCAAAAGGTCGAAAGTTAGTGTAGACGTGAATTTCCTCCAGGCATTCCAGAGTCTATGGAACTTAGGGAGATTGCGTTGTGCTATATAGCAGAGCTCCTCCATGCGGGAGATTTGGGCTACTTTGTGGATCCACTGAGACTGAGGGGGCAGCAGTGTCCCTCCAGTGGAGGGGGATCAGCGCTTTCGTGGCTACTACCAGTGTGGCCCAAAGCTGTCTATTGAAGCATGGCGGGAACACCGGGGGAAGGTCGAGGAAGAGGATCCTTGGGGTCAGGGATGGAGCCCCTGGGCAGACTTTAGCTATGAGCTCTCCATTTCTTCGCCAAAATGGTTTTATGAGGGCACAATCCCACCAGATGTGGACATAAGTGCCCATGTGGGAAAGACAACACCAGCAGAGGTTAGGTATGGAAGCATTAATCCTATGCAGGACGACAGGAGTTTTATACCAGCGGCATGTCAATTTACAGTTAGTCTCCTGCAATGTAATGCATCTGGAAGGGCCACAGCTATGTTTGTAGACTTGTGAGAGTCTGGCCTAGTTCTTGTTCCCAGGCCCTAATGTAGTGCAACGTGGAAGCCAGGGATACCATAATCAGTTCCATGTATATCCTAGAGATAGGTTTAGGGACAGGGGAACGTAGTGCAGATAGAAATTCCAGCCAAGTGGTTTCTCATGGCAGTGGGCCTAGTTTCAGGAATGCTCTGAAGCCTAGGGCTATCTGATTATAGTTTAACTGTGTCACAGAGATAGAAGGAAACTGATAGCGCAGGTGTCTAGAAATCTGGTAATGTGCCATCCACCAGGATATCCCCAATTTTGTAAGGGCAGGTAGATAAGATATATAGAGTGTTAAGACCAAGAAGGTCTCCCAGTCCAGTGATAGGGGAGGGGGAAGACCATATAGATGTCAGCCTGCGAAGAGAGTCCCATACCTGAAGGGTCATCTTGGTGATATCATTTAGTTTGGAGGGGAGCCGTTTACCGATTTGGAGAAGCAAAAGGACTTGAGTGAGTGAAAAGCCCGAAACTGCTTCCTCTATGGGGACATACAGTTTAGGGGAGGTCCCCCTGTGCCAATTCACCATCCTGGCCAGATGTACTGTCTGATAGAGCACTTCTATATCACCGAGCCCTTTCCTGCAGCCTCTTAAGGTTTCGTCAGAGTCTTATAGACTATTCTATGAGTTTTCCACCAAAGAAACTGCAAAAACCGCCTGCGGGTGTTTGTGAAAAAGAGGTTTGGAATAGGTAGAGACATTTTTGGATAACCATCATTTTAAATAGGTTAGCTCGTCCAAACCATGAAATATATGGGGTTTTCCAGCTATCTATAATCTTTGGGACTTGTGACAGTACGGGAACATAGTTGAGTGAGTACCAGTTCCCAGGGTTAGCCGAGATGGAGAGGCCCAAATATTTGAGGTGTGGGACCATGGGAAGGGGGATCCAGCAGTAGCTCTAGCGACCATCCCATTATGGCAAGACATGTTTTATAAGGTTAATCTTGAAACTAGAGAGGTTATAGAATGTGGAGAAGATATGTTGTAGCGTCGGGAAAGAAACATCAGGATTTGAGGTTAGTATTAGGAGATCGTCCGCGTACGCTGCTGTGAGGTGTGCCTGTTTTTCTCACTGTAATGCCTATAACGTCTGGATGCTGCCTGATGTGTTGAATGCGCTTTTTTATCGTGAGGACGAAAAGTAAAGGGGACAGAGGGCTTCCCTGACGTGTACCGTTGGAAATTCGGAAGGATGGGGATAAAGAGCCTTTGACTCGTACCAATGCAGTGGGGGTAGAGTAAAGTGCCATTATTCGAGAGATAAAGTGTGGAGGTAGCCCAAATTTAGCTAGGGCTTGGTTTAAACAATTTCTCTGCGTCAGTGGATAGGAGAGCCAGAGTGTCTTAGTAGACCGGGCGAACTGATTCAACTGCTAGACCCTCAGCGTATTATCCTTACCCTCCCGAAAAGTTACATTTGAATTTTAAATCATTGCTAAAATTTTCAATGCACTTTTGCAAATTATCGGTTATCCACAGGATATGCCACGTCTGATAGATGTGGGTCCCAACTCTGGGACCTGATTATATCTCAAAAACAGGGTCGTATAGCACTTAGGCCAGGTTCACATCACCATTTAGCTTTCCGTTCTTCTGATCAGTCAGAAGAACAGAAACATTTTAAAAAACGGATCCTGTATTTTAAGGATTTGTTCTGCACATTTTGCATCTGTTTTAGGGCTCATACACAAGCGCATTTGCCCCGTGCCCATGCTGCGGACTCCAAACAGCAGTCCGCTTGCACGCCATTTGCGGATGCGGACCCAATGACTTGAATGGGTCCAAGATCCGCACTGCAAAAAATGGGCCATGTCCTATTTTTATTTATTTTTTGTGGTGTGGAGGCACGGACTGAAATCCCACGGGAGAGCTTCGTAGTGCTTCCGTGAACTTCCAATATGTGCATCTGCTTCGCAACACTATGTATCTTTAGGATTGCGGACCCGTTCCTGTGCACAGGGCCGGTGTCCGTATATTGCAGACCTGCTGTTTGCGGTCTGCAATGCGGGCACAGAGCACACGTGCGCATGAGCTCTGAGCAATTTTCTGTCTTAGAGCAATTATTTTAGACGGAAAAAGAAGTCCTACACAAATTATTTATTTTTCCATCTAAACTAACGGATCTCAGATGGAAATGGCTATAACGGATGCAAAATGTACATACCGGATGCTTAAAATACTGCACACAATGATATGAACCCGGCCTTAGCCATTCAGGTTTTTATATGCAGTTTTGGAAGCCAAAATCCATTGTGGATCATAAAAGAAGAAAGTATTAGGGCAGATACTACTTCTCCTTTTTTTTTTTTTATCCACTCTTGGTTTTGGCTTTTGAATTTATGTCATCACCCTAATTAAGGGCTCATGCACACGAAGGTATTTTATTTCTGTGACCACTACGTTTCTTTTCTTGGACCATATGCGGAACCATTTATTTCAATGGGTCCGCAAAAAAAATGGAAGTTACTCAGTGTGCATTCCGTTTCCGTATGTCCGTATTTCTATTCTGTAAAAAAATAGAACATGCATTACGGACAAGGGGCCAGCTGTTCCGTTCCGGAGTGCACACGGACGTCATCCGTATTTTTTGCGGATCCATTTTTTGTGGACCGCAAAACACATACGGTCGTGTGCAAGAGGCCTTACAGTCCCAGAAGACTCCTTTTGAAGGGGTTTTTTGGGATTCATATATTGATGACCTACGACCTGATCCAGAAGATAGGTAATCAATATATGAGTCCTGGAAAACCCACTTAATATCTTGGGGTGCATTCACACATCCGTATGTATTTTGCTGTGCGCATAAAAATACGGATGGCGTCCGTGTGATGTATGCGTTTCATCCGTATTTTTTGCTGATCCGTTTTTTGTGGACCGCAAAATACATACGGTCAGGTGACTACACTTTGACTTTTTGTTGCACTTTTAATTGATTTTGACTTTTGAGCTACAGCTGTAGTCCAAAGCAGTGAATTGACTCGTTTGCCATTGTGCACACTGCATACAATCAATTAAAAGTGCTACAAAAAGTCTAGGTGCAGCCCAGCCTAAGGGCTCGTGCACACGACCCTATGTATTTTGCGGTCCACAAAACACGGATCCATAAAAAAATACGGATGACGTCCGTGTGCAATTCCGTATTTTGTAGAACAGAACAGCTGACCCCTAATAGAACAGTCCTATCCTTGTCCGTAATGCGGAACGGACACACAGAAATGGAATGCACATGGAGTAACTTCAGTTTTTTTTTATTTGTGGACCCATTGAAATGAATGGTTCCTCATATGGTCCGCAAAAAGAAAACAAAACGGAAAGAAAATACGTTTGTGTGCATGAGCCCTAAGGGCTAATACAATAAAGTAAAATAAAACATTTTGGACAAAACTCATAATATCAATATTCTGGTCAGTTTCGGTAAAGTACCGTCATCCGGATAGAAGAAAGCAGTTAACTAGTCGCAGCTACTTTGTGATTCAGATGTATTCATGATCTCACGTGGTGAATATGTTTTCGTTTCGCCGGCTACCTCTGGAATGTGTCTACTTTGTAACACAAAAATGACTTTATTGCTAGTTGTGCATTATTTTCATAACAATGAGAGCTGGATCCCTGGTGGAATGATTACTCCGGAGATACTGGTAACCATCGGAGATAACATTTATGCTCATTGCTGCCCTGTAAAGAACATTTCCTTATCTTACCTTCCTTTCTTGTATTCAGAACCTAAAACGCTTGTCTGGTTTACAACTAATGGGGACGGACTGTGCTGAGCCTCCTAAGGATATCTATTGGTAACAGTCTATTAGAAATTATGTTGTGTGAAGTGATCGAGATTCATGCAGGGCATTTTGCAAGCTCAATTTGCAGGATAGAGAATGTACTTCATGTTCTGAAAGGAGCTTTACTCGCAGAAAGCCGGAATAAAGGTTCATGCACATTGTTTTGCTATATATATATATATATATATATATATATATATATACATATACACAGTAAAATAATTTTTTCCTGTATTTTACTTTCATTTATTCACGTGAACATATAAAACACAGCTGTGAAATGCTAAAAGAATACAGATAGGTACCTAGGGATCATCTTTGTAATGGTCTTTGCCAAGATTTGTTATTCTAGAACATAAAGGGTGAGATTTATCATCTCTCTGCACCAGAACAGCGGTAGAAATAAGTGCAGAATCCCTACCGTAGACAGGGATTTGAGCTTTTCATCAGAAAAACGGAAGGCGGATTTAGACACCCAGATAATTATCGAACGAACGTTCCCGACAATCTGCCAGTGTAAAGGTGCAGCAAATCGCCCGATGTATGAGCGAAACGCTTGTTCATCGGGTAAAACTGCCGATTTGGAATCACCTAAATTATCGTTTCTGGGCAGCAGATCGTCCTGTTTTATCAGCAATCTACTGCCTAGAAACAATGCAGCTGTGTGGGGACAAGCAATTGCATTAGCGATCCCTCGTCCTCATACTGTGGAGGTGATCGCTGCATGTAAATGCAGGATTTTACCTCCCCATAACGAGCAGCCAACTCTTCAGGGAGGAAAGCCTCTTTCCCGACAATCTGCTGCTCATCAGCCCAACTAAATGCACCTTAAGACTCTTTTCACAGTTCTGCCAGGAGCTCCACTATGCAGCGCTATTCTTCAAATCAAAATGATGGACTCTATAGTACAACCTGATGAAACCCATTTTACATTTTTTTTTACATTGTTGGTTTCTGTTGTATGTCGAGTCGGCACTCTGTTATTTTCTTTTATCTGCACCTATAATGAAACAGAAGAACGAAAAGCTTGACAGAAGAGTGAACAAAACCTAAACTCCAACTGCAAGGGTTGGACTGGGCGACCAGAGGATAGGAGTTCTCCGGTTGTCCCAAGACCCAATAAGGTAGTGGTTTCCAGATACAAGTCCCTTGAGATCCAGCAGAGATTAAGATGCAGTGGAGAAGGGCATGTGTTGTCTGGTTTGATATGTAGCCTGTCACTAACGTCATTAAACCAGCGGTATGATTGTGAAGATAATGCAGCACTTGCTTGAGCGCCACAGCTGATTGCCAGGGATGCCCTGAGTGGTGGACTCCCGTCGAGCCTGAGGATAGGTCATCAATATTAAGCCACTGTACAAACCCTTTAAAGGAGGTTTTCAGAGGATTTTTATACTGATGACCTATCCTCTGGATAGGTCATCAGTATCTGATCAGTTGGGGTCTGACACCCAGGACCCCCGCCAATCAGCTATTTGAGAAGGCAGTAGCGCCACAGCCTTCTCGCAGCTTAGCCTAGGCCATGTGACGTCACGTTCATCAGTCACATAGCTTAGGCACAGCTTAGCCCCATGGAATTGAATCTGATACCAAGCACGGCCATTGTACAATGTACGGCCGTACTTGGCTGTGGCGCTACCGCGAGCCCCGGTGTCTTCTCAAACAGCTGATTTTTTACATGGAATCTCCCCCCATAGCTTGAAACATAAGCTCAGATAGTAGTGGCTCAGTGGTTAGCACTGTTGTGCTGGGGTCCTGGGTTCACAGCTTCTCCCCATGTTTGCTTGGGTCTCAAAAACTCCAAAAACATAGTGGAATTTAGATTGTGAGCCCCAATGGGACAGTAAATGATGGCGCTGTGAAATATTCTGGCGCTATATAATTGAATAAAGTAAATTAGATCATTGCCACAGTTATTATTACTTACTCTCCATAGATTTCAAACTTTTTTGGGGGGATCCACAATTTATATGCAAATTGTATTTGCTAGGAAAATACCGCGGTGGTTTTTGGAAATTGGTGATCTCATCCGCTAATTAGAAAACATTGTCTTAAATTCTCGGAATGATGTCTTGTTCTTGTTTCTGTTTTTTTCCTTTCCATTCCCCCTTGGCTGTCTAAATGATTAATAAGAGAATACTTTTGACCCATTTTAATCATGTCAAACTCGCAGCAAATTTACATAATGAAAAACATTATTTCATTGTAGGCCGACGATTCAGTGAACTCCAACCAATGTTTTACTCTTAGATTATAAGGTAACGTGGAGGACATCAGCGCTAATCATAGGATAATTTATTAAGCTATGCTAATGTGATTGTCAGGCAGTAACAAAATATAAATGTGAGCATAGTGTTTGTGAAACAGCCGCTAATGAACTGTGAGGCGCTGACATGTGATGATACAATGTAACCTCTTGTTTATTAAGCATCCAAAGAGTTGTATCTCTTTTTTTTTTCTTATCTAAAGTAATTAACTGCTTACAAGTTAATAAGGAGTTATCGCATTTCTTAATTCCAGCTTTATACAAAATAAATACATACTCCCGAAAACAAATCAGTGTGAATTTCTCAAGATACCGCTGAAACACCTTGTCGTTATCATGGGTCACATAGTCCGCATTGGGCAGAGACAAAACTTTTTAAGCTCTGTAGCAGTGTCTTTTCACTAATTAAGGCCTCATGCACACGAACGTATTTTGTTTCCGTGTCCGTTCCGTTTTTGTTTTTTTTGCGGACAGGTTGCAGACCCATTCATTTCAATGGGTCCGCAAAAAATGCGGACAGCACACCATGTGCTATCCGCATCTGTATGTCCATTCCGTAGCCCTGCAAAAAAAAATAACATGTCCTATTCTTGTCCGTTTTAGGCATTGTTACAATGGATTCGCAAAAAAAACGGATGGCATACGGATGCCATCCGTTTTTTTTGCGGATCCGCAATTTGTGGGCCGCAAAACACATACGGTTGTGTGCATGTGGCCTAAAGGGAATGTATGACCCATTGGTTAAGGGCTCAGGTCCGCTCAGTTTTTTTTACTGGTAGGATGCAGACCCATTCATTTCAATGGGTCCGCAAAAAAAAGCGAACAGCACACCAGTAAGTCTGTTCGGTAGCCCTGCAATAAAAATAGAGCATGTCCTATTTTTTTCTAGTTTGTGGACAAGGATAGACATTATTACAATGATCCACAAAAATAACGGATCTGCAACGGACGTCATCCATTTTTTTTGTGGATCCGCAATTTGCGGACCGCAAAACACATACGGTCGTGTGCATGAGACCTAAAGGCTACATGCACACGAACGTTGTTTGTTTTCGTGTCCGTTCCGGGTTTTTTTTGCGAAAAGGATGCGTACCTATTCGATTCAATGGGTCCGCAAAAAATGCGTACAGCACACCGTTCCGTAGCCCCACAAAAAAAATAGAACATGTCCTATTCTTGTCCATTTTAGGCAATGTTACAATGGATCCGCAAAAAAAAAAAACAGATGTCATACGGACGTGATCCGTTTTTTTTTGTGGATCTGCAATTTGCGGACCGCAAAACACATACGGTGGTGTGCATGTGGCTCATGCACACGACCGTATGTATTTTGCGGTCGGCAAAAAACAGATCCGCAAAAAATACGGATGACATCCGTGTGCATTCCATATTTTGCAGAACGGAACAGCTGGCCCCTGATAGAACAGTCCTATCCTTCTCCGTTATGTGGACAATAATAGGACATGTTCTATCTTGGAACGGAACATAAAAACGTAAATACAGAGTAACTTCCATTTTTTTTAAATGGATGGTTCCGTATCCTGTAAACGGGAAAAAAAAGTTTGTGTGCAAGAGGCCTAAATCACATTTTTATGTAAAACATACTTTTGTTGAGTTTTTTATTTATTTTTCCATGTCACTATTTGTATTTAAAAAAAAATGTTTATAAGGCCTCATTCACATGACTGTTGTTTGGGTCCGCATCCGAGCTGCAAACAATGTGACCCAGCACTCCTTGTGCCATTGTGTGCATGTAGCCTGCAATTCTCGCACTGGCCACTAGGACTAATGATAGGGTACGGTTTTTTTAGTAGCTATTATCATTATCACCACAGGCCGAATAACATTGACAAGTAACACCTGTATATAGATAAGACAGGTTCCACCAGTCACAATAGGTGGTATCACAGCTTGTCTACTCCATCCTGACCTCTGCAGCAGTCACAGAACATGCCTAGAAAACTCTGCCATAAGTCAATGGGTTCGCCTCCTGTCCTTTGTGTCTATGACCCATGTAGCTGCTCTCAAAAGACAGGGAGCATTAAAGGGATGATCCCATGATTAATGTAAAAAAATGAAAATCCAATATAATATAGTGCACGGCAATCTCTTTGTAACAAACTTAGAACCAGCCCTGTGCCTCACATGGATCCAGAGATCTCCTCATTCACTGCTCCAATTGCTCTACTAGATGTGTTTCAAGCTGCCAGCTTAGGCCCCATTCGCACATCGCCGGCACTCTCATAGAAAAAGCCTTTTCTTGTCCGCAATTGCGGACAAGAATAGGACATGTTGTATTTTTTTCGGGAACGCAATTGCGGACCCGGAAGTGCGGATCCGCAATTGCGGACCCGGCCGGGACATCGTCTGTCCCCATTGAAAATAATGGGTCCACAATTCCGTTCTGCAAAATGTGGAACAGAATTGAGGACGTGTGAATGAAGCCTTAGGGGTCGTGCACTTTCTCAGGAGGCGTGTCCTTTGTACTGCAGCTGGTGGCAGTTGAAGGATGGAACTGAGCATGTGCTTCTGTCTCAGTGAGCAGGACAGAGAAATTAGAAAAACGGCAAACAGCAGGTGGCGCTATATAGATTACAATTACAAAAGTATTCAGATCCAAGTGCTGGTTTGAAAATTTTTTAATATTTTTCGTAGGACAACACCGTTAACATATTTTAGGCCTAGTAGCCAGTGTGAATATTGCCTGATTATATACAATTTAAAAAAATATATAGATAGTGAGATGTAAAAACAACAAAAAAATCATAAATATGTTAATTTAACTATGTTATTTTTTGATGTCGCATTCCCTTTAAAGCAGGGCACAGATCAAAAGGAAAAATGTATGGCCGTTTACACACACACAGATCTTTTGTTATACACCCCAACTATTGGTCTGATTGGACAGAAATTGGTCAGATAATCTGTTGGTGTAATATAAGCCTAAATCACTATTGTTACGTTCTCTGTATGTGCATGGGACAGGGAACAGATTATGCTACAGGCTTCTGAGTTTTAGAGGTCCCTGTTTGTCTATAGTGACTATGTAATAACTTTCAATGACTTCACTTTCATTTTCTACAATAAAAAATACCCACTGACAGAACAATTTGCAAGATGATATGTATTGCATCATTATGAAGAGGGGTTTCCAGGAATTAAGTATTGAGGACTTAGGTGTCCCAAATGCCAACTCCCATCACTCCCTACCAATCCACTGGTTGATCATCATAGTACACCGAGCACAGTGCTGTCCGTTATATAGTGGCTATGCTTGGTATTGCAGCTCAATTCTCTTCACTTAACTGGGGGCTAAGCTGCACACAGGCCCTGTGATTGATGGATATGGTGTCTGTAGCATCTTAGATTTTTTTAAATTAGTAGATCCACTTAAATTCTGGCATGTCATGCATAGTCCTTATTCCTTTAATGTATATTAAGGGGGCTGACCCATGAAGAAAACCCTTGACCATGTACCCTATAAGGGCATATGGACATCATTGAGATGGGATCCCCCACTCTGTAAGATGGCTCTCACTGTCATTGAATGGCCGCCATGTAATAGTGCATTCCCCCTACAAAATCGGCTACTTGCTAGGAGTACTGTAATCTGTTGGCTCTTATCTAACAGGTATTGTTTTTGAGGAAAGAACCCTTTTAAATGCATGGTTAATGGGCTTTCTCACCTTATAAAGTGATGACATATCTGTAGGATATTCCTTTACTTTATAATTGGTGCGTGACCTCTAGGAGCCCCATGATCCTGTGAACAAAGGGAGTCACAATGCAGTACCCCTTTCTAAATTCTCACTGCACAGCGTCCCTACTGGCTGTTTTGAGAACTGCAGATGGCACTGTTCACTTGATGTCGCCTACGCTGTAGCTCCTTGCACAGCTGATGGCTGGGAGTTGCCACTGCCAGGGACGGACTGGCCATAGACCCTACAGGGAAATTTCCCAGGGTCGCCCAAGGCCTCCTCATGGCCACCAGCTAAGTACATAAAGATCTGATGCTCTCAGCATTAATAATGTAGAAGCATCAGGCACTTATGCACCTGGCCAGTGGCCGCAGCGTCCCTCCTGAATTTAATGATATTGTCGTCCTCAGGAGGATGATACAGCTTCATACTGTGGCGTGGGCGCAGTAGGGTCGGTCAGACCCACCAGAGTACCAGAGGATCCTCTGGTAGGCCCATGCTCTGATATCATAATAAACCCCAAAGATCCAGGATAAAAAAAAAATCTATTGTCTCTAGCATCTATTTCTTTGATTCAAAACCTATTAAAATGTATTGATGATGTAGGCGTTGGGCCTCGAGAATAATTTCCTTTGGTGGGCCCCAGGAACCCCGGTCCGACACTGGGCAGCAGTATTTTTTATTCCACTGTGGTATTTAGTTCTGCTGAGGCAGTATTTGGGTCTTCACTACAGTACTGTTGGTCCCACCTATTTATGCTGTCCCTCCTTCCGTCAGTTTGGACTTACCTTCAACATGGGACCACTTTTATTTTTTTTTCCAGGACCACTTTAAGTTCTCAGGCCACTGTGTAAGGGAAAAGCAGTGAAGGGGAACATTGGGCTACACCACCGATGCTTCCCCTTCCCCGACATCGGGCAATAGCAATATGCCATCACTTTGTAAGATGGGAAACCCCTGTATCGGGCCGGGTTTATTCCATGATAAGCAGTTGATGTACTTTTCGTGTTCTCTCACTTAATAAGGCGTACTTCATCATTTCAGGATTTGCTCCATTTCACATAATGATGGGTAGTAATGCATTTTCTTGATCAGCCCGTGCCTGTTTTGTGTTTAAAAATATTTTTCTTGTCTATGTGCCATTTTTTCCTTTTGACAAGAAGAGAATAGAACCTGATTTACTCATTCAGTGATTGGCACAAAGAAACATCTTAGCGCAGTTTAACAAAGCTGGCCCAATTATATACAGTCACATCTTGCGCTGAGATTATATTCACCTGCCAGTCTAAAAATCTATGCTCCTCAATTGTCATCAAGCCCTACAACTTGCTCTTTTGACCTTTTAATCCCATTTTGCCTGCATTTCTCTCGCCTGCGTTGGCCCCTCGCTCACCTCTTGCTTCGTGTGCTCTCCACCTGACCCCTCTTTTTGGGTTTCCTTTTATCTTCCCTTCACCCTTGAGTTTACACCAGCTCTTGACAATCAATTGAGTAATTTTGATTTCGAGTAGGTTTATTATCTCCTGGTTTGGCTTTTATTCAATCGGCCTCGCCACTTCTCATTGTCTATTTGCCGTATCTGCCTGAGATGCCACCGTTATTTACTGTTTCTGAACCTTGATTTTCCATGTTGGTTGCTCCATTCATCTAGGATAGAAAGTCACATGCATCGTAAACAGACTGCAGTGATAGAAAGCTTTAATCATCACTGCACCTTAATAACTGCATGCGCCTAATACATGTCAAGGGTTGTTTTGTAAATCATTTTTTTCTGAAACTGTTTAATAGGGTACTTCCAAAATATGTTATTTAATGTTCTGATTTGTTGTATTACCCGTATAATGTTGTATAGAAAAGGCAGGGTTAACGATCCTGACTCTACCCTGTAGGAGACTAGGAGTTGGACCTAGGTCCGCCCCTAGTTTATTGTGTAGTGTATTAACTGAGGAAGTGAGAGAAGCTACAAGCTTCCCTCCTAGGTATTTCACTGTAAGGCCCCATGCACACGACCGTTGTTTGTTTCCGCGTCCGTTCCGTTTTTTTTCACGGATTGGATGCTTCCCCATTCATTTCAATGGGTCCGTCAAAAAATGCGGATGGTCAACCGTTTGTGTTCCGCATCCGTGATCCGTGTTTTCATTCCGTCAAAAAAATAGTGCATGTCCTATTTTTTTCACGTTTGCGGACAAGGATAGGCATTTTTACAATGGATCCGTCAAAAAAAACGGTCCGTCAAAAAAAACGGTCCGTCATTCGCTTTTTTGACGGACGCAAAATTTCAGGAGGAGCGGAGCGGAGGCAGGCAACGGTCGTGTGCATGTAGCCTAAGGCTACATGCACACGACCGTTGCCTGCCTCGCCGCTCCTCCTGAAATTCTGCGTCCGTCAAAAACGGATGACGGACCGTTTTTGACGGATCCGATTTTTATGGCAGATCCATTGTAAAAATGCCTATCCTTGTCCGCAAACGTGAAAAAAATAGGACATGCACTATTTTTTTGACGGAATGAAAACACGGATCACGGATGCGGAACAAAAACGGTTGACCATCCGCATTTTTTGACGGACCCATTGAAATGAATGGGGAAGCATCCTATCCGTGAAAAAAAACGGAACGGACGCGGAAACAAACAACGGTCGTGTGCATGTAGCCTAAGTCGTATTATTGGATAGTGAAAATTTTTAGGAATCACAGCTACTCAGCCACAAAGTGGAAAGCACTTAAAGCAGCGGTGCACAACCTGCGGCCCGGGGGCCACAAGCGGCCCTCGATACCATTCTGTGCGGCCCCTAAACATCTGGTAAAAGCCATGTAGGTCTATATCTTATGGCTGCTTACATGTATCTTTCATGTATTTTCCTATTAGATGGGAGTCCTAGAACTGTAACTAGACATTTACAGTATATACTGTATGTTCAATATGCCAAAAATACAGTATTTCAGTTGGTAATACCACTTTAAGTTTTATTTTTGGCCCTTGGAATTGGTTCAGGCTGACAATGTGACCCCCAACCATAAAAGGTTGTGCACCCCTGACTTAAAGGTTTACAGAGTAGGGTCACCGAATGCTGAGGTGTGTAGTGTATACATGTCGCCAACGCTCCGCAGACTGCAGAGCTCCAAACCTCCTCTGCCATCAGCATCAGCACAAAAATCGTGCTGTGCCGGAAGCTTCGTGGCAGGGGTTTCCAGGGCCGAGCAGCTGCATGCAATCAGCCCAATGCCAAGCATCAGGTGGAGCGGTGTAAAGCACCGGCCACAGGACTCCACCGTTCTGTGGAGTGATAAGTCATGCTTCTTTATCTGGCAGTCTGATGAACGAGTCTTGGTTTGACGAATGCCAGGAGAATGTTACCTGCCTGACTGCATTGTGCCAATTGGAGGAGAAAAGATAAATCTATGGGGTTGTTTTTCAGGGGTTGGCCTGGACCCCTTAGTTCCAGTGAGGGGAAATCTTAACGCTTCAGCTTCCTAGACATTTTGAATGATTGTATGTTTCCAACTTTGTGGGAATAGTTTAGGGATGTTCCAGCATGACTGTGCCCCAGTGCACAAAAAAAGGTCCATAAAGGCATGATTGGGGGAAATTGGTGTGGAAGAACCTGACTGGCTGATCTCAACTAGTGTTGAGCGTGAATATTCGAATTGAAAATTTTTATCGCGAATATCGGCAACCTCGAAAATTCGCAAATATATCAAATATAGTGATATATATTCGTAAATTTTTTAATCTGAACCCATTATCTAGTATACCTACCTGCTTCTTGCTTGTGGGCCAAAGTGGGAAGGCTGCAATATTGTAGTCTAGTGAATTAGAATATTCTTCATTATTTATTTATTTTTTTCTCTTATGCAAAAAATCGTCAATGTAATATTCGCGTAATGCGAATATTTTAACAACCGAATATATAGCACTATAGAATATAGTGCTATATTTTCGTTTTTATAATATTCGTTATTTTTTTCCATCTGAAGTCATGATTCCTCCCTGCTTAAGTTGCTTTTGGGCCAATGACTGCTCATATTAAATTGGCAAAAATGACGAATATTCTAAAAAAAAAGAACATATAGCACTATATTCCAGTGCTATATATTCGGGTTTTAGAATACTCGCATTACGCGAATATTCAATTGCCGATTTTTCGCAATCAATAAAATAATCTCGAGTACGAATATTCGTGAATATATGACGAATATTCTAACAAATATTCGTGAAATATCGCAAATTTGAATATTGCCCCTGCCGCTCATCACTAATCTTAACCCCATCCAACACCTTTGGGATGAACTAGAATGGAGACTGGGAGCCAGGCCCAATCCTCCAGCATCAGTGTCTGATCTCACAAATGCTCTTCTGGATAAATGGGCAAAAATTCCCGCAGACACGTCCAAAATCATGTAGAAAGTCTTCCCAAAAGAGTGGAAGCTGCTTTATCTGCACAAGCTCCTGCCTATGAATTCAGAATGGAACGTCATAAAAGCTCCTGTAGGTGTTATACTACTTTTCTCCATATAGTGTAAATTTAATGAGCACTGTACATATGTGAGAAGCACGTCAAAAAGGGAACAATATCACAAATATGAGATGGGCAGATATAGAGGGATAAATATAAGATTGATAGATAGATATTAAATAGATACATATAAATGAGATAGATAGACAGATAGGTAGATAGATATGAGATAGATAGATAGATAGATAGATATGAGGTAGATAGATAGATATGAGGTAGATAGATAGATATGAGGTAGATAGATAGATATGAGGTAGATAGATAGATATGAGATAGATAGATATGAGATAGATAGATATGAGATAGATAGATAGATAGATAGATAGATAGTAGTGTTTGAATGTTATTTTGTTGACATTTGCGATTGTAGCCCCCCACTTTGTTGTATGAGGTGCACAAGCACCCGCTGTCCTCTTTAAGAAGGCTATGTGCTTGCGCTGTGCTTGCCTAGCATGGTAAATTGCCTGTCCATTGTCTGGTCTCTAGGGGGTATGGAATAGTTCTGTAATATTGCAGGATTTTCTGATGGTGTTGTCTGCTGTACATTCTTTTAAAAGCGTGAAGCCATGAAGACTTCTCATCAAACAGCTATGACAGCTACTTTCACCCAAATGTCAGCAAGTATTTCTTCGAACCCCAGACGTATTGGACAGTTAGAAAATAAATACCACTGCCTGCCGAGGCTATAGCATTTGTACGGCTGCGATTGGAAAAGCAGCCGTATGCAGCAGTCACAGGTGGGTTACGGAAACAGCCGAGCGGGCTACACCGTTCCCGTAACTGCTGTAGAAGTGAATGGGAGCTACAGAGATGGCTAAGCACGGAGAGCGACGCTGATTCTATAGCTGTAGAGGCACCAGTTGCGTTTTCTGTGCTGCTAGGTAATTAACAGGTTCATGCCCAGGGTATTGTGGGCCTTCAGCGCCACATACAGTTTAACCATTTTTAGTACTTGTTAGTTTAACGGTTATGACGGTTTTATTTGTTATTGGTGTGATTTTTTTAAGTGATTTTTTTCATAAGCAATTCGGGTTTCTTTTTTGTTGTTTTTATGCAACAATTTAACTTGTTAAATTTCACTTGACACATTGGCACTGGCATTATTTTTAGTGATACTTTTTGATTAATGTTTGTTTTAGTGAAATTTAGTGAAATAAATTGAAAAATATATTCCCAGGGTATTCATAATCTTCACCTGCTCCTATTACGGGTTGTATTATTTTATACATTTTTTGCACATCAGCCCCAGTTGTAAGGAAAATCAGCTACTGTTATAGTAACTCTTGTCACCGTTGGGGTTCTGCTGGGTCTACCACTGGCATTCCAGTGATCTGGGTGACCGTGGCATCTGAACAGTAAGTCAGACGGAGCGGACACCCTCTGACCGCCAGTCGATCTCCCACAGCGAAATTGCGGGAACTAAACACTCTATCACAGCCTGGGACCTTGTGAAAGCAGAGCTTAATAGGAAGACCACAGAATTACTATTGGTTGCAACAATAAACTATTGCAGTATAAATAAAAAGTTAAAAAAATAAAATCAATTATTACAAATTCAAATCACCTCTTTACTGAAATGCCTGGACTATTAAAATATAAAAGTATACGTCCTGCATGATGAAAGGTAAAAAAGTTATGGCTCTTGGAAGATGGGGACAAAAAAACGAAAGCCAAAAAATCTAAACTTGTTTGCAGTGCCAAGGAGTTAAATCTTCAGCATTTTCTATACTTAGGAGTCCAGTAGGCGGTCCTGTTCAGTGATTGACAGCTATGCCCGTGTGCACACTCATACAGGAAGGGTTCACTGGATTCTTAGGCATAGAATGAGGAGAGATTTAGATTGGTGAAATGTAAAACATACTGAACCTTTAGGCTCCTTGCAGACGAGCGTGTCCAGATTATGTCCGGATGCGTTCAGTCATTCAGTCATTCAGTTTTGTTTGCGATCGCGTTCAGTTGTTCAGTTTTTTTCGTGCGGGTGCAATGCGATTTACTGCTTTTTGCACGCGTGTGATAAAAAACTGAATGTGTACAAAAAAAATCTCCTAGCAGCCATCTGTGAAAATCGCATCGCATCCTCACTTGCGTGCGGACGCGATGCGATGCGATTTTCACGCAGCCCTATTCACTTCTATGGGGCCAGCGTGAAAATCGCAGAATATAGAACATGCTGCTATTTTCACGCAACGCAAAAGTGATGCGTGAAAACCACCGCTCATAAATGAATGGGCCTGGATTCTGTGCGGGTGCAATGCGTTCACATCACGCATTTCACCCGCACGGAAATCTCGCTTGTGTGATAAGGGGCCTTAGACCTTTGTAAAGGTTTTACATCTCTTGCAACTTAAAAGCGCCGACCATGTCCTCCTTTGCAGGACACAATTCAGAATTCAAGTCCGCAAAATATGGATGGCTTCTGTGTGCAATCCGAATTTTTTTTTTTACTCCCATGACTAGAAATTACTATTCTTGTCCGCAATATGGACAAGAATAAGCCATGTTCTATAATTTCTGAAAGCAGATTTGTCCCTATGACACTGGCTGACCTGTTACATGTGCACTTGGCAGCTCAAAGCATCTGTGTTGGTCCCATGTTCATATGTGCCCGCATTGCTGGGAACAATGATGTTTTATTATATGCAAATGAGCCTCTAGGAGCAACAGGGGTGGCCGTTGCGGAGAGAGCAGAGACTCTAGGTGTAACGGCATCGCTCCCAGACAGAAAATGGATGCACGCATGGATGCAGAAGGGTATTAAAAATCTGACGCGTGAATGTAGCCTTAGGGAATTACATAAAGGGTGATTCTCCAGTATTTATTTCCCTATTCTTTCATTGATTTTCTCTTTTTTATTACCAAAGCTTCTCTTCTCTTGCTGATGCCTTTACCTACATTTTATATGACTTTGTCCATTTTTTTTTACATGAAGTGCAGTTTAACAGAAGCTCAAGATCTGGTCACCAGAGTGAACATTGTCTAATTTCGTAATAATTTGCACAGTGTCGCCCTAGAAATAATCTTAGTTCTTGGTGAAGATTGAAAAATCTATTCAGCGCTTTTCCCGTGCTGAACTAGCAAACGACACAATCGCCATAATATGAATTCAGTTTTACTTCAGAGCTCTCAACATGCTGGAGTTGACCCTGTTATTCGGCACAAGTAGGCTATTTGAAATATTTTCTATAGAATCTATTAATATAGACAGCTGCTGGGTTAATCTATTAAGTCGATTTCATAAACATTTCCCCAATGAGAATTTTTGGAATTAAAAAAAAAAAACTAAATAGCCTGATTCTTGTTTTTTTTTCTTAAAAAGAGGATCTGTCGACTTGTTGGAAAAAAAAATTAGAACAAGTACATTCCTTAAAGAGGATCTTTCACCAAAAAAACGCAACCCAATCTGACAGCACCATTTTATAGAGCGGGAGGAGCGGAGCAGATTGATATATAGTTTTGTGGGAAAAGATTCAGTAAAACCTGTAATTTATACATTTATATCTCTGCTTTTTCTACCCTTTGTCAACAGCATCGGTACAGGGAGGAGGAGTTATCAGTGACTGATGGCATTGTGTATGAGCGTACATACAGAGAGAGCTGTCAGTCACTGATAACTCCTCCTCTCTGTACCAATAGCTCTTCACAGGGCTGCAGATGTAGATGAAAAAATTACAAGTTATACTGAGTCTTTTCCCATAAAACTACATATCAATCTGCTCAGCTCCTCCTGCTCTATAACCTGCTGCCTGCAGCTCAGACACTGTGTTCAACATGACAGGTTCCCTTTAAATTTCCTCACTCCCATGAATGGCTTATCACTTTTTATGTCGAAGGACCCCTTTGTTTGTTTGCTATCGGGGCGTTTCCTTGGTCTCTCTTGAGGCGGAGTGAACTTTTCGGCTGGATTTAGTGTGCAGAGAGTGTGGTCTCACGAGAAAGGGCCCCTTGCACACGACCGTATTTTTGGTCCACAAACAATCCGCGTTTTTTGCGGTTCGGATGCGGACCCATTCATTTTAATGGAGCCACAAAAGATACAGAGAGCACCTCATGTCTGCATATCAGTTCCGTGGTCCCGTTTCCTATTCTTTCCCGTTTTGTGGACAAGCATAGACGTCTCTAACATAGCACAGGGCGTCTGGAAGGAGAAATTGCGGGATGCACACGGCCAGTACCTGTGTTTTACAGATCTGCGATTTGCAGACTGCAAGATGGATATAGTCATGTGCATGAGGTCTAAGATGCATCTCGCTTTCTGCATTAGGACTCATGCACACAGCCATTGCCATTTTTGCATTCCGCATTTTGTGGAACGGAACGCCCTCCCCTCTGTAGAACTGTCCTATCCTTGTCCGTAAAAAGGTGTGCTGTCCGCATATTTTGAGGACCCATTGATGTGTATGTGTCTGCATCCGATCCGCAAAAAATGCGCATTGGATGCGGACAAAAACCACAGTCGTGTGCATGAGCCTTTAGTCTGGTTGGGCTACTGTGGCATACAGATCAGCGGGGTGGGGGGGGGGGGGGTCAGCGCAAAGCAGAAAAGGGCTCTCCTCCCTGCCAAAGAATCTTGCTGACCAGTATGTCTTTTTATCCCACACGATGAATGTCATACAAACAAAACTACATCATGAGAAACTTGCTGTTTTTTGGTCACTTTGCCTCCTAAAAAATAGAATAAAAAAGGATCAAAAAGTTGTTTATGCTTCAAAATGGTACCAATAGGAACGTCTATATTGTTTATTCTTAGTTTGAACTTGTTTTTTTCACACTGTAATTTTAAGGTATTTTACATATGAAACCAGATCACGTATAATCGCATGAATCCGGCGGCATCTGGTTTTGCGTAGCTGTGAGATACGTATCTGTTAGCCATGTGTAATTGCTTGTCTGGATATTTATTGCTATGCTTATTTGCCGCTCGGGTTAAGCCCTCCACACTTCACACTCCATCCCGCGGCTTATGCCGCTTGCACGGCACGTGATTGGCAGTGACGGAGTATATTTTAAGGGGTGCTTATTTCTCTGTGTCATAAGTGATATATGTTTCCATTTGCTGCATATATAAACACCTTGTTCCTCCATCACTAGGCGAAGGCTAGGGTCTGGACCCGCTGAGAAGGGGAGCTTTGTGTGAAAGGAGCACGTGGGGCTAGGTAGTCATATTTCCTAAAGCAATTGCTTTTTCGCTGCACACTTTTCCTAAAACAATTTAGCAGAGGAATGAGATATGAGGACAGCTTTTAGAAGTAGACAGAGAGGTAATGGTTCAGTCGGCGTGCCAGGTAAAATTTAAGCGCGGCTGTTTAATGCATGCACTGCCTTCCCCGATTGTCACACATTTTGTTGCTTTAAAGGAAATGTGTCACCAATTTTTTTTTCTGCCAGCTAAAACCAGATTAGCGATACATATTCCTTTTTTTTCTAATCCGTTTTTATTTTCTGATTGCAGATTTTTTTATTCTATTTCCTGAACATGATTATGGGGGCGGCCAATTGTGAATGGTGGATCCTGTCTTATCTATACACAGAGGTGATATCATTACAGGCAGGATTAGAATGACAGATAAGCAGATTACTGCAGTAAAGTGATCTGTACAGACCAAGAAGTGGCGCCTGTTATTAGGGTTAGTGGCCAGTGTGAAGACTTCAGGATTTTATGGTTTTTCTTTAAATATAGATAGTGACATGGAAAAGTAAAAATAACATCATCAAAAATTCCTTAAAAGTATGTTAAATATAAGAACGTGATTTGAATAATATGCCATTTTCTGTTGACACATTTCCTTTAAATGCTATCCACTTCTAGTATAACAATTTAATTGTGTGCTGAGGGAAATTTTTTTTGTAGCTATGCATGTATATTACAGACCGTACAGCAGCGCTGCACCTAACCTGCATATTTTGGCCCTTTTTTACGCCCTCATCATTTCTGTAACGATGCGCCTTCTCTCTTAGGCCTCATGCACACGAATGTGTGCACCCCGTGCCCGTATTGCGGGCCGCAAATTGCGGCCCGCAATGCTCGGGCACCGGCCGTGGGGCAGCCGCAGCGGATCGCGGACCCATTCACTTGAATGGGTCCGCGATCTACCCGCTCCGCAAAAAGATAGGACATGTTCTATCTTTTGCGGGACGGAAGTACGAACGGAACCCGCGAAGCACTCCGTAGTGCTTCCGTAGTGTTCCGTTCCGTCATTCCATTCCGCACCGTTCCGCATCTGCGGATTTGCGGACCCATTGAAATGAATGGGTCTGCATCCGTGATGCGGAATGGCCACGGAATGGTGCCCGTGTATTGCGGATCCGCAAATGCGGTCCGCAATACGGGCACGGGGTGCACACGTTCGTGTGAATGAGGCCTTACAGTCTGACACAAACATCCAGAGGGAGAGAACATTCAGCTGTATCTCCCTCCTCTCCCCTCCTGTCTTCTAGCTACTGTATTACTCTACACAGATTATTTTGGGGGATACTGATAGACTCACTTAGAAAACTTTGGTTAATTGAATATTTTCATATTAATCAGTTGAAAGTGCCCCCATAAAAAGTGATTAATCTGAACTCTTGGGACCGTTTCCTTTACACTTAAAGAGGACCTGTCACCTCTCCTGACATGTCTCCTTGCATTCCCCATATAATAACAATTCTGGAGCATCTATTCTTATGACTCTACATTGTGCCATTCCTTTATTATTCCTGCTGGAATTTATGAATGAATTACTAGCAGGTGACAACGAAGGCCCAGATGGGTGTTACCAGTTAGGGGTGTGTCCTTGCACAGTCTGACACTATCCAATCAATGCTGCCAGTGTAACACCCAGCTGGACCTTCATTACAAACTCCTATTAATTTATTCACAACTTCTATTAGGAACAATAAAGGAATAGCACAACACAGAGCCCAGAGCCATACGAGTAGATGCTCCAGAATTGTTATTACATGGGGAATGCAAGTAGATAACAAAACAGACATGTCTGGATAGGGGGCAGATCCTCTTTAAAGGAAGTCTGTCAGCAGTTTTGAGCCCCTAAGGCCTTATTCACACATCCGCAAGTGTTTTGCGGATCCACGGAGCCGCGGATCCGCAAAACACGGACACACCAGCAATGTGCATTCCGCATTTTTGCGGACCGCACATTGCCCGAACTCCATAGAAAATGCCTCTTCTTGTCCGCAATTGCGGACAAGAATAGGACATGCTCTATTTTTTTTGCGGAGCCGCGGACCGGAAGATCGGCGGCGCACTCCGCAAAATCGGATGCGGAGAGCACAGTGTGTGCTCTCCGCATCGTTCCCGGCCCCATTCACAGTCAATGGGTCTGCATGTATTCCGCAAAATTGCGGAATACATGCGGACTACATTGCGGATGTGTGAATAGGGCCTAAAAGGTGATGATGACAGCGGCACAGACATACCTAGAGAGACGGCCATGAGATATTGGTTTTTTTCATGCCCCTCCCAATGCCATGACCACAAGAGCCCAGTAGCTAGTGCCTTCATGTACACTGCCCTGGGCTCTTTGCGCTGAATGCATCCTGCCTCCCCCCACCCCTTCAGTTCGAGCGCCCAATCCGGACTTTTTCTTCCTCCAAAAATAACGGAGCAGACACTAACTGCACATAACTGATGCTCAAAAGCTTCCATTTAAACAAATGGGAAATAAAACAGATACGTTTTCCCCCCTCCTTTGTCTCTCTTCTTCTGCCAGAACGGAATAACGGAAAAGTCAACGCATTTGTGAACGCAGCCTAACAAATATTGACTTATCAGATAGACAAATCAAACAAAGACAAATTGTTCTGGATTTGCTGCCAAACATTATTTTGTTCTATTCAAAAAGAAGAAAAAAAAGAAAAATTCTGAGCAGCTTCTGGTTTTGATTTAGAGGCTTTAACGCTAAATTCCTATATTTTCCTCATAGTAAAGTGTAGTAACCAAAGTGGAATGTTTCTTTTGCCAGTTGGAGCTCTGACATTTTCCAGACATCATGTGTAAGTAAAGGGGCTTTATTCCCCCGGCGTTAGCAGTGTGAGAAACTTTCAGCACAGCAGTGACCAGGCTGTGAGCTTGAACTTGCGTTGCGCTGTTCACGCGGAACATTTCACATGGCGCTTTTTAGATTTTCTAGGTCATAAGCTGCACATTATCTCCAAAATGCCTGTTTTTTAGCTTGACTCTAAGACTCTAATATCAAATCTGTCTCTTCTGTATGCAGAATGTATAGGATTATTGAAAACCTACAGTGACCTCAGATCAGCCCCAACAAAGAGCAAATGCAACAGATACTGTAGCCTCCTCCTCCATGTAATCTTGTTTTCGAGATGATAGCCGTGATAGTATGTAAGTACCCTGTAGTAGCACCGCGGCCCTCTAACACTTTATATTACAGGGCCATTGGTCAATACTTTGAGGGCATATGATTTGCGGCTTGTATATTTTATATTATACAGCTTTTTTGTCCGTACCATGATGTATATATTACAGTAACCAATAAGCACCAGTCTGTAGGGAGGCATATTATTTAGACAATGCGTTTCAAGACCATATCGGTCCCTTTGTCAGAATATCACTATATTATAACCTTATGAAGGGACAAGTATCTTGAAACAAGTTTCTCAAAGGAAATATACACTTCTTTCTTGCACTCCTGTATTCCTACCTCAAATATATCCTTTGTCATTAAACCATGGTGGTTCTAAATCCTACAAAAAGCATCACCATACGGTACAATTCACGTGAAAACAGATTGGGGGGTATTTATCAACACCGGCCTATTGTACACCGGTTTTGATTCCCCCTGTGCCCCTGGAGGATGGGCCAAATTTATGCAGGCCTCTGATATATTTGGCGCATCTTCTAGTCGTACCATGTGACACCGTTAAAGGCTATGCACACCTTCGGAGGCAATTTTTTTACGATTGCGTGTTACTCATTTTTGGCTAAAAATCATTTTAACAATTGGCCTTTATTAAAAATATTGAGCTGTTCTGTCACAAAGGGTTAAGTTTTTTTTTTTAGCTGTGTGACTGGTACTTTCACTTTGTGCCGGTGTTCCGGAATTTTTTGCTACCGGTAGTGACGTGGGAGGCGTGTCTCTCATCTCGGCTCCTGATTGGCTCTGCTGGGGGTTTGTCGGTGCATGCGCAGAAGGTTCACTCATGATGTGAACGCGCCGAAGGTAGCAGAAAATTCCGGCCCACTGCACATGCGTGCGAATGAGGCGGCTCGGCGCAGTAGGAAAATGCGCCGAGCTTAGTTAAACATAACGGGCTACGGCGCATGCGCGCCAGGGTAGCAAAATATTACAGGTCAGTGCGCAAGCGCCAATTTATCAGGCTTGCTTGCTGGGCTCAGGGTAGGTAAAAATTACGGGCCACGGCGCGTGCGCGTCTAGGGTAGCAAAATATTACAGGTCAGTGCGCAAGCGCCAATTTAACTGGCTTGCTTGCTATGCTGAGGGTAGGTAAAAATTGCGGGCCACGGCGCAAAATTTTACAGGCTTGTGCACAAGCGCAAATACAACATTGCAAATACAACATGGCAATGTTGTATTTGCGCTTGTGCACAGGCCTGTAATATTTTGCTACCCTAGGCGCGCATGCGCCGTGGCCCGTAATTTTTACCTACCTTCAGTGCAGCAAGCGAGACTGTTAAATTGGCACTTGCGCACTGCCCTGTACAATTTTAATACCCTGGTGCGCATGCACCGTAGCTCGTTATTTTTAACTAAGCTCGGCGCATTTTCCTACTGCGTCTGCGTCGAGCCGCCTCGTTCGCGCGCATGCGCAGTGGGCCGGAATTTTCCGACAAACCCCCGGCAGAGCCAATCAGGAGCCGAGATGAGAGACGCGCCTCCCACGTCACTACCGGAAGTGACGTGGGTAGCAAATTTTTCCAGGTAGCAAAAAATTTGGGAACATCGGTATTCTGTGAAATTATGGTACCTCTTAAAATCTGGTACCCTCGTCACTTCCAGTAGTGACGTAGCCGCATCTGAAGCTTGAAAAGGAGGTGTGATCTGAGAGCTCGGCATCTGATTGGCTGAAAAGAAGGCGTGTTGGTGCCTGCACACAACCAACCTGGGTACCGTAATTTTACATCCAGCGCTGTGAACGCGCGGAGGGAGGGAACCTTCGATTTACGGGCCACCGCACATGCGCGAACCAGATTGCCTTGTAAACGCACGGAGGGAAGGAGGGAGGGAGTTTACCTTCGACTTACGGGCCACCACGCATGCGCAAACCAGATTGCCTTGTGAACGCGCGGAGGGAAGGAGGGAGGTAGTTTACCTTCGATTTACGGGCCACCGCGCATGCGCAAACCAGATTGCCGGTGGCTAATCAATACCTTATATAGTGATACAAATAAAGGATCTACAACATATGGAAGGCAGGCTAATAAGGAAGGAACTTTTTATTGCACATATATACCCGGCCAAAATAGCCTAGTCAGTATAATAAAACACCAACCCACAAGTAGGATCCAATCGAAATACACTGAACAAAAATATAAACGCAACACTTTCGGTTTTGCTCCCATTTTGCATGAGCTGAACTCAAAGATCTGAAACATTTTTTACATACACAAAAGACCCATTACTCTCAAATATTGTTCACAAATCTGTCTAAATCTGTGTTAGTGAGCACGTCTCCTTTGCCGAGATAATCCATCCCACCTCACAGTTGCGGCATATCAAGGTGCTAATTAGGCCGGTTTTAGACAAAGTGTGGCCCTGGGTAAAATTTTAAGTGGGGCCCCAAAAGAAATATTGCACACAAACTTATTTTGTTTCCTTGTCCGTTCCGTTTTTTTTGCGGATAGGATGCGGACGCAAAAAATGCTGACAGCACACCGTGTACTATCTGCATCCGTATGTCCATTCCGTAGCCCCGCAAAAAAAATAAAGCATGTCCTATTCTTGTCCGTTTTGTGGACAAGGATAGGCATTATTACAATGGATAAAAAAAAAAAAACGGATGCCATATGGCCGTTATCTTTTTTTTTTGTGGATCCGCAATTTGCGTACCACAAAACAAATACGTTCGTGTGCATGTAGCCTAATACAGTACCAGCAAGGTGTATAAGATTATCTTTAGGATAGGTCATCAATATCAGATCGGGTGGCATCCTTCTCCCGGGAGGCCAGTGATGTCACTGTATATCAGTCACATGGCCTAGTTGCAGTTCAGTCCCATTCAAGTGAAAGGAGATAATCTGCATTACCAAGCATCGCTGCTGTCTAATGTATGGCGCTGTGCTTGGTAAGCTATAAAGAGACCGCAGTGCTCGTCTCCTCAAACAGCTGATCAGCAGGGGTGTCAGGAGTCGGATTCCCACTGATCTGATACTGATGACCTATCCTGAGGATAGTCCATCCATATCAAATTCCCAGGTAAACCTTTTAACTGAAAAAAACAAGAAGCAGGTTGGAAAGACAAACAAATATAGCCTTTAAAGCAGGGGTGCACAACCTTTTCTGGTTGGGGGCCACATTGTCAGCCTGAATCAATTCCAAGGGCCGAAAATAAAACTTAAAGAGAACCTGTCACCAGGAAATTCACTGATAAAGCAGGCATGCTGCCTTCTAGGGCTCACTCTGCTGAATATAATGATTCCTCTCACTTGGTGATCTGTTGCTTTATTGTGGAGAAAAAGTACTTTTAATCCATATGCTAATGAGCTGATTGGAGTCCAGCAGTTGATATGAGTCCAGCGTTTTTTCTATTCAGAGCTGTAGCCCCTCCCCTATTCACGTCTTCAGTTGTAAAAGGGGCGTGGTTTATTTATTTATTGATCTGTAGAAGTGAATAGGGGAGGGGCTACAGCTCTGAATAGGAAAAACACGCTGGACTCGTATCAACTGCTGGACTCAATCAGCTCATTAGCATATAGATTAAAAGTACTTTTTTTTCCACAATAATGCAACAGATCACCAAGTGAAAGGTATCATTATATTCAGCAGAGTGAGCCCTACAAGGCAGTGTGCCTGGTTTATCAGTGAATTTCCTGGTGACAGGTTCTCTTTAAAGGGGTATTACCAACTGAAATACTGTATTTTTGGCATATTAAACATACAGTATATACTATAAATGTCTAGTTACAGTTCTAGGACTCCAATCTAATAGGAGACTACATGAAAGATACATGTAAGAAGCCATAAGACATAGACTTACATATTTTTTACCAGATGTTTGGGGGCCGCACAGAATGGTATTGAGGGCCGCATGTGGCCCCCGGGCCACAGGTTGTGCACCCCTGCTTTAAAGTGTAACTCTCCTGTAAAAACACTTTATACATGTCATAGTGACCACATACCTCTTACATCCAGGGACATCTCCTGTCATGTAGATCTTCTCTTTCCTCTTCTCCTCCGTTTGACCCAGACCGCCATGACAAATTCTTTCAGCTGCATCTCGTCTCTAACACAGACACGTTAGATTTCAAAAATTTTCCATTAACCTCTCCATCCTAGTGTCCCCACAGTGTCATCCTGCTGCCACCCCCAATACTGTGCCCGTGGTGCTCCCAAATGCCCCAGGTACTATACTGCTGAAAAAATAGTGACCCTAATAGACATAATTGGGGCATTTATCAAACTGGTGTGAAGTAGAACTGGATTTCCAAAAGAGCTGTCAAAAATGAAAGGTGAGATCTGATTGGCTGCTATCGGCAACTAAGCCAGTTCTTCTTTACACCAGTTTGATAAATTGCCCCAAATGTCCCTATAGTGTCCACAACAGCTATAATGTCCTTTAGAGTGTCTCCTGTAATAATAACATCCTATATTGTGCTCCAGGCAATAATCCATGTATAGTATTCCCAGAAATAATAGAATTGCCCCTACAGTGCCTCCCTAATTGCAAGCCCCCCCAAGCTGCCCTCATATAGTAATCCCCCCATAGTAATTTCCCCCACACTGTCCCCCATAGTAATTTGGCCCCCATACACAGTAATTTCCCCCACATTGTAATTTGTCCCACACTGCCCCACACAGTAATTTCCACCACGTTGCCCCATATAGTAGTTTGGCCCCACACAGTAGTTTCCCCCACACTGCCCCCACACTGTAGTTTACTCCACACTGCCCCATACAGTAGTTTACCCCACATTGCCCCATATAGTAATTTGCCCCCACATAGTAATCCCTCCCATAATAATTTGCCCCTACACAGTAATCCCACCATAATATTTTCCCCCCACATAGTAATTTGCCCCCATACTGCAATTTCCCCCCAATGTACTCTCTTTGCATGTCCTCCTGTGAAGAGAGTACATTAGGGGGAAATAGTAGTATGGGGGCAAATTACTATGTGGCTCATAAAGTTGGCACATAAAAAAAAAGAAAAGAAAGAAAAACTAAAAGCTAAATGCTTTTGAAGCCTATGGCGGTGATCGGCGGCGGGGCAGGGACCTATTCGCTCCCGTGCCCCACCGCAGTATGTGGGCGTTCGGGTTGGCGTTGGGCCCCCCAGTGGTGCTGGGCCCGGGGTTGCCGACCCAAAAGTCATCCGCCACTGATTGGAAGGGGGCCCCTTTGGTGACGGGGGCCCAGGGTAATTGCCCAGGTTGCCCCCCCCCCTCCCCATAATGCCGGCCCTGGATTAGACAGCATGAATATTGCACAGGTGTGCCTTAGACTGCCCACAATAAAAGACCACTCTTAAATGTGCAGTTTAATCACACAGCACAAAGCCACAGATGTCGCAACGTTTGAGGGGGCGTGCAATTGGCATGCTGACTGCAAGAATGTCTACCAGAGCTGTTACCCGTGCAATGAATGTTCATTTTGCTACCATAAGCCGTCTCCAAAGGCGTTTTAGAGAATTTGGCAGTACATCCAACCGGCCTCACAACCGCAGACCACGTGTAACCACACCAGCCCTTGATGATCACGGAGAGGTGGCTTAAAGCCACGGCCGTGCTGAGAAGGGACATGTCCATTCTTAGTGCGGCCATGGCTTTAAGCCGCCACTCTGTGATTGAGCTATATAGGAGACAGAAAGGACGCGGCCACCTGCAGGTTGTTGGCAAAATTGTGGCACGCTAAACTTCCTCTTTAAAGGGCTTCTGTCACCCCCCCAAAAGTCATTTTTCATTTTTGGGCTTACTAAAATCCTTATAGTGCGAATATTTAATATATAGTGTTCTTACCTTTTTCTGTGGCTTATTTTCCTTGAAAATCGCACTTTTGAAATATGTTAATTACCTCGCTACCAGCAAGTAGGGCGGTTACTTGCTGGTAGCCGCCGCATCCTCCTTTCAAAAAAACGCACCCTCCTCCTGTTGATTGACAGGGCCAGCGGGTACTCTCCTCCTCCGGCTGGCCCTGTCTCCGTTCCAAATCTGGCGCCTGTGTGATTCCCATTGTTTTTGGTTTATTTTGATATGATCCTGCTGTAGAATTGACATTTCCATGAATCTAAATTTCTGGATTATAATATTATCAAGTCTAATAATGCGAGGGTGGGGGGTATGAGCGCACACAAAAAATTACAAAGAGCAGCACTGGTGATTGGCTGCAGTACATAAGGTATGGAAGGTTAATTGAGACGAAACTTTTTCTCTGAAGATAATTCATTTATCCAAATAACTCACAGAGAAGCTTAGACGTTGTCATGTAATAGCAGAAAAGACAAAACCCAGAAACAACCCCGTGTCCCATCTGTGTACATAATTCTTCTCAAGTAGCACTGGATCTTCTAATACCCGGCCTAGGAAAAGTGATATTTTTACATGCTCTCCCTATGGGGTTTTCAGATGAGCATTTCTCTACAGTTATGTCTTTTATCTTCACATGCTTGATTTATGCCTGGAATACATTATCTTTAGCCTCTCAGTTTTTTTTTTCTCTGTTGTGCTTTATTGGTCCCAATGGCAAATATAGCTCAGAGGGGATAGTAGAATTAATAATCAGGGTTGGACATGTGCCAGGATTCACAGATAAGACAATGTGCACAACCCATAAATGAAGTATTGATAATTCTTTTTGCCTGCCTATACATAGCGAGTATCTGTTTCTGTCTTTTGACCACAAAACTCCACTTTTGTACAAGTTATACATTTCATTCAGATGGCTGTGATTCCTCCCTCTGTCTAACCTCTCAAATGCCATGGTTGCTATTGACCGCATCTTTTAAGGGATTAAACAACCAAGATCAAAGTTATCTCCGATCCTGGTCATTGCCGATCCTGTGTAATACAGTGTGCATATGGTACGTATGCAGCAGGTTCAGCTCATGAACTCGATCCACACACCCCTTACGTGCAACTGATGTACATGTATGTGATTTTGCATTAAGAAGTTAAACGGGTTGCCCCATGAAATATTTTCGACATTTTTTAATGCAGCCCCTGTATCTGAATACTTATGTAATTAAACATTTAGTATAGCCACCGAGCTATTCTCTGAAATCTATCTGTATAGCGCCACCTGCTGTTTGTACTTCTCCTTATTTCTCTGTCCACCTCAGTTCCATCCTTTAACTGCCACCAGCTGCAGAAAGGAAACGCCCTCTGAGAAAGTGCACATCCCCTGAGCTGCTAGCTTGAATTAAATATAAGAAGATATGGTGGGCATTCGTCTTACTGGTTTTGAATGTAATTCAATCCATTTATTAAATCAACATCAAGCATATATAAAACAATTAATAAAAGGGGGAAAGAGAGAAAAAAAACTTAAAAAAACCTTACAATAAATAAAAGCTAAAAATGATAAAAATCCATGTATATACATGACCCAAGTATAAATTGCCACTCTAGAGATCATGCATAATAATGAATGGATTTTTATAATTTTTAGCTCTTATTTATTATAAGGTTTTTTGGGGGGGATTTTTCCCTCTCTTTCCCCCTTTTATTAATTGTTTTATATATGCTTGATGTTTATTTAATAAATGAATTGAGTTACATGCAAAACCAGTAAGAGGACTGCCTACCATATCTTCTTGATCTGGGTGACCCAGGAGGTAGTGAACCCTCTGTGTCCATCCAGCGTGAGCCTCTCAATATCAATACATTTATTTGAACTAAATATAGCAGAGAATTGGAGCAATGAACGAGGAGATCTCTGGATCCATGTGAGGTACAGGACTGGTTCTAGCTTTGTTAGAAAGAGATCGCCATGTACTAGATGATGCCTGATTTATTTTTTACATTAATCATGGGATAACCCATCTATGCAGATGAAATGTAGGAGCTCTGTCAGTGCATCTGATCGGTAGAGGGCTTCCACAAGTTAATTAGGATAGAATAATATATAATAAAGTTGTTTTTCCACAGTGGCTCCATCGGATTGTAATCTGGGGAATTTGGAGGCCAGTTTAACACCTTAAATTATTTGTCAATCTGTCATCTGTCTTGGTTAGAGTACTTTCACACTGGCGTTTTGGATTCCGTTTGTGAGATCCGTTTCAGGGCTCTCAAACAGTCCAAAAAGGATCAATTCAGCCCCAATGCATTCTGAATGGATAAGGATCCGTTCAGAATGCATCAGTTCGGCTCCGTCCCGCTTCTATTCCGTTCTGGAGGCGGACACCAAAACGCAGCTTGCAGCATTTTGGTGTCCGTCTGACGATTTGGAACTGGACGGATATGGTGCATTTGAAAAGGGATCCGCCTCCCATTGACTTTCAATGTAATTCAAAACGGATCCGTTTTGACTTTGACATTTTAGGCCTTATTCACACGTCCGCAATTCTGTTCCGCATTTTGTGGAACAGAATTGTGGACCCATTAGTTTCAATGGGGACAGACGATGTCCCGGCCGGGTCCGCAATTGCGGATCCGCACTTCCGGGTCCGCAATTGCGTTCTCGAAAAAAATAGAACATGTCCTATTCTTGTCCGCAATTGCGGACAAAAAAAAAGGCATTTTCTATGATAGTGCCGGCGATGTGCGGTCCGCAAATTGCGGAACGCACATCGCCGATGTCCGTGTTTTGCGGATCCGTGGATCGGCAAAACACAACGGACGTGTGAATAAGGCCTTACTTTAAAGCTAATGCAAACGGATCCGTTCTGAACAAATACAAACGTTTGCATTATAGGTGCGGATCCGTCTATGCAAATAACAGACGGATCCGCACCTAACGAAAGTGTGAAAGTAGCCTTATCTGCTTATTTTTCTTACATTTTTTTTTTCTTAACCCTTAATTTTCACTTAGTTTGGGATAATATTTTTGAGCTTTGGAACCAATTACTGGTTTTCCAGAATTATGTACTCAACTCACAACGGTTTCAGCATACAGTGGTCATCCCAGAACCAATTTAGGCTACTTTCACACTTGTGCTCTCCCTTTCCGCTATTAAGATCCGTCATAGGATCTCAATAGCGGGGGAAAACGCTTGCGTTTTGTCCGTATTCATTGTCAATGGGGACAAAACTGAACTAAACGCATTCCGTTCCGTTTGGTTGCGTTCCCATCTCGGACAGAATAAGGCTGCAAGCAGAGATTTTGTGTTCGCGATGTGGTGCAGAGCAAGACGGATTCTCTGACACAATACAACACGGATCCATCCCCTATTGACTTTCAATGGAATTCATGACGGATCCGTCTCGGCTATGTTAAAGATAATACAACTGGATCCGTTCATAACGAATGCAGACGATTGTATTATCAGGTGTGAAAGTAGTAATTTGAGGGACCACTGTGTCTAAATATATATAAATGGCAGCACCGTATCAAATGCTCAAAGCTGGGTGCAGTGCCTCGCCGGGACCAGCCAGTCCCTAATGTAAAACAGAAAAATGAGGCAGCACTCCATATATAAAAAGATATGTCTCCTTTATTCACCCATGTGGGCAGTGCGACGTTTCGACTCCAAACAACTGAGCCTTTCTCAAGCAATGTGTAGGACCATGTGTAACAAACAATTAAATAGAAACAGTGTAGCATTTTTCATCAGCTGACATTAGCTATTTGCTAATGTCAGCTGATCTCAAACATACTTTTCTTACATTCCCCTGTGATTTCGTTCTTTTAAAATTCTTATTTTTATTATATGCAAATATCTTCACTACCCGCAAGTTGGACGGTAACTTGCTGGTAGCCGCCGCATCCTCCAATTGCCAACACGCCCCTCTCCTCTTGATTGACAGGGCCAGCGAGCGCTCTCCTGCCGCTGGCCCTGTCTTCTCATTAAGTCCCGCGCCTGCGCCGTAACATTCTTCAATCGGCGCAGGCGTACTAAGTGAAGGACGCCAGCTCCGTCCTCAGTGCACCTGCGCCAATTACATCACAGTACACCCATGACGTAATTGGCGCAGGCGCACTGAGGACAGAGCTGGCGTCCTTCACTCAGTACGCCTGCGCCGATTGAAGAATGTTACGAGAGCTGTCACCCCTCTTTTAGTAACTACTTGCATTCCCTGTGTAATAACAGTTCTGGAGTATCTATTCTCATGACTTTATCTTGTACTATTCCCTTATTATTCCTGCTAGAAGTTATGAATGAATTACTAGCAGTTTGCAGTAAAGGTCCAACTGGGTGTGACCAGTTGGAGGGGTGTACCCACACAGTCTGATATTATCCAATCAGTGCTGCCAGTGTCAGAGTATGCAGGGTAACACCCAGCTGGACCTTCTTTACAAACTTCTAGAAATGTATTCATAACTTCTAGCTGGAATAGTAACGGAATGGTGCATCATAGAGTCATAAGAATTGTTATTACATGGGGGATGCAGAAGAGGGGACAGGTCCTCTTTAAGTTTTCATGTATAATATGGGGGTAGTACAACAATCTGCCCTCTCACCAGAAGAGGTTTTGCATCTCTGATTTAAATGGTCCATAACCTTAAATGATTAGTTCGAAAAAAAAAAAAAAAAGTTGGCAACTATGAGAACGTGGTTAGTGAATTTAGATGTTATACGCCAAACCTAAGATCAAAAGCTGGTTAGCCCGGGACACCCCCAAATGATGAGGAGGATAGTATCTCGATCTCCTCCGCACCGTTAACACAAAGGGGAGACAGCCAGGAAGAAAGAGTGTAGATAAGAAGGCACCCTGTACCACCTAGAGAGCACCTTAAAACCCGCTTCCTGGATACTCGCTATGGAGGTCTTGTGTGTCAGAGTAAGGGTTCATGCACACGCGCATTTTGCAAATTGCGAATCTGCAAAACACAGATATTGTCTGTGTGCATTCTGCTTTTTTTGCGCAACGGCCGGCCCATAATAGAACTGTCCTATTTTCTTTGTAATACAGACAATAATAGGACATGTTATATTTTTTTGCGGAATGGCCATGCGGATATATGGACACAGAATGCACTTGGAGTCATTTTCGTTTTCTTGGCAGCCCCATTAAAGTGAATGGTTCTGCATACAGGCCACAAAAAAAACAGAACGGACACGGAAATAAAATAAAAATATGTTCGTGTGCATGAGGCCTAAAGAGACTTTCCTTCTGTTCTAATGTAAAAGTGAGACCCAGATCTCTTTCCCAATTCAGTATATGAGGGAGATAGTTGATCTGTAGGAGAGTTGAGTTGGCGGTGTAATTGTGAAAGGGGATGTTAAATCTCCTACTCTTATTTCTGTTTGGAAGATGGATCCTAAATTCTATGGAGGAGATTTATCAAAAATGGTGTCAAGGAAAACTGGCATAGCTGTCCCTAGCAACCAATCAGATCCCACCTTTCATTTTCTAATGCAGCTCTGAAAAATGAAAGGCGCAATCTGATTGGTTGCTATGGGTAGTTCTACTCTGCACTAGCTTTGATAAATCTCTCCTATATTTCTTGCCCGGTTCTGATACCAGGCATCTCCGAGCAAGCTGAAAGAGCCCGGAGACACTGCTCTATACGGATATTAGAAGTCACGGGTGTTACTTGCTATATAAAAAAAAATATTGATCCACAACCTGGGATTTTAATGTACTACGCACTCCTTATTACCCTGTATATCTTTGTATTTTACACTATGTGCAAATAACCCCGTAAAGATCCAATAATAAAGTAAAGTACCGTCATTGTTTGGAAGGCTTTTACTATATAGGCAACTTTTTTCATTTTTTTTTTCCCTGTCATACATTTGACAGATATTAAAGTTACCAGAAGAGATACCATTTACTTGATGCGAGTGTCTATTTTGCGCCCAGCATGCTGTCTTTTCACCACCAATATCTCCCGAGTGCCGGCCTACAGTTTGGTGCTGTGTGCATCTGTGGAGTCAGCATGAGGTGGACCCTTCAATAATAAAATCAATAGCTCCTTAAGTTTAGCGGGTAAATGGGGCCGGTCGTTTAAACAGAGTCTTGATCTCCAGAATACAAGACGACGAGTGAGTTGGTTGAGTTAGACGGCGGCCATCAGCAACACGACAAGAGAAATGTACCGAGGCTGCGTGGCATCTTTCACTTGTCTTCCATATTTGTTTTGTAGATGAATCCGGAATAAAAAGCCATTGTTTTTATTGTTAGCGCCAACAGTTACAAAAATGGGCGTAAAAATGCTACTTGTTTTGGATGGAGCAAAACAGACTTAGAGGTGTTTTCTAAAAAATAATCTTTTCCGTTGTATTCTTACTGCGCTTGCCAATAAATAAATAAAAAAAATAATGTTCTCAAAATTACATTGGTCACATTTACTATGTGTTTGAGTCTAGACCTTGTCCTAAAATGCTCCACAGTTTGGCACTTTCAGTTTCAGAAAAATCCGCTGCACTTAGGCTACTTTCACACTGGTGGTAGCCTTTTTCGGCAGGGGAACAGCCTGCCCGATCCGTGCTACCGCTAGTCCACCGTGCCGCCGCATGCTGCGTTTTTGTCCAGCTGCCTTTCGGCATGTTTGCCGTGCTGGACGCGGACTTCCGGCAGCAGGGTGCACTAACGATAGCACAGATCCCGCAGGCTGTGCCCCTGCCGGAACAGACTGCCGGAACAGGCTACCGCAAGTGTAAAAGTAGCCTTACAGAGGCATGGCATAGCAGGGAGGGAAAAAACTACTACACTGCACTGCAGACATGTTTGGCGAAATCCTCTTATGGCCGAGCTCTTTAGCACGAGCAGGTTTTCCGTCCAGATGCAAGGCGTGTAGCGAATGCATAACAACCGGACCCCTTCATTTCATGCATCATCTCTGTGTTCAGGAAAAATCGCACATGTTCTGTATTGTACGTTTTTCACGCAGCTCTGGTTCCATAGAAGTGAATGGAGCTTGTGTGAAAAACAGATGACATCCAGAAAAAGTGCGTATTTCACTGATGGTTGTTAGGAGATGTAGATTGTTATTCTTCCGTTTTTATTCACCTGCGTGAAAAATACATGCAATCCACACACACACTGAACACAATCGCAGAAAAAACTTGTGTGCAAAACCATCCGTTTTTCCTGAACAGATCCTGACGCAATCCATATCGCTCGTGTAAAGCCTCTTGCAGACAAGCGTGTGTCACACTGCGAGCAGCGCAGCACCCGGCCTGACCTCCCAGCACTGACGGGGTCACATAGCATTATATTGATTTATGATGCTATGTAACCCTTACAGTTCTGGAATGTATTAGATGACACTGACAATAATGCTGCCAGTGTTATCCAATACATTCCAGAACTGTAAGGGTTACATAGCATCATAAATCAATATAATGCTATGTGACCCCGTCAGTGCTGGGAGGTCAGGCCGGGTGCTGCGCTGCTCGCAGTGTGACACACGCTTGTCTGCAAGGGGCCGAAAAGAGGCCTTACATGCAGATTTAACCTTTTGCATTTAGAAAGAAATCTGCAACCTATAACCAGGGACGCTGGCAATTTGAATGTCTGCACAATTCGCTCAAAGCTCAGTGGATTTTTTTCTGGGCTATGTGAACTCAGGTTTTATTGCAGATTTTCGGTACGGAATCCCACAAACACTGTATATATAAGTGTGAATGCGGCTATAACGTCACTCCCGTGGTTTCTTTAACGTTCGTTTTTTTACTTTTGCTGACAAAGGAGCCCGGCTTGGTCCACAAAATTCTCTGCCCTTGTTCTTCCCATATTCCTATGGTATTTTTATAAGCTTTTTGGAAAATGTAAAGGGATTTTTTAATTTTTTTTATAGTCTAATAGACATACAACAAAATATAAATATTTTTTTACTGCATTGGAAGTAGGAATGATTTAAGAATTTTGCATGGCCACAAAATTGAAAGCACTCCAGAATAGGTGTCAGCACCCGGCAAACTAAGGCTACTTTCACACCGTCATACGATCTCAATAGCGGGGGAAAACGCTTGCGTTTCGTCCCCATTCATTGTCAGTGGGGACAAAACTGAACTGAACGAAACGGAATGCACCAGAATGCATTCCGTTCCGTTTGGTTGCGTCCCCATCGCCGACAGAACAACGCTGCGAGCAGCATTTTTCTCTCCGCGATGTGGCGCAGAGCAAGACGGATCTGTCATGACTCACAATGTAAGTCAATGGGGACTGATCAGTTTTCTCAGACACCATAGAAAATGGATCCGTCCCCCATTGACTTTCAATGGAGTTCATGACGGATCCATCTTGGCTATGTTAAGGATAATACAACTGGATCTGTTCATATCAGATGCAGACGATTGTATTATCAGAATGGATCCGTTTTCGTTGATCTAGCAAAAAGGCTGGCGTGAAAGTAGCCTTAGATGTCTGGGCCCACAAGATTTGGAAAGATACGTGACTTTCTGGGTAAACGCTCTATGCTTGTTAACGAGGACCTGCCACTTCTCCCGACATGTCTGGCATTTCCCAAGTCCCAAGTCATTCCTTTATTATTCCTGCTAGAAGTTATGCAATAATTACTAGCAGTTTGCAATGAAGGTCCAGCTGGGTGTTACCAGTTGAGGGTGTGTCCCTGCACAGTGTAACACTATCCAATCAGTTTGTGCCAGGACACCCCTAACTAATAAACCCAGTTGTACATTCAAATATTCAAATATATTCAAATACTTCTACCAGGAATAATAGAGGAATGGGACAACACATAGTCATAAAAAAGTCATAAAAATAGATGCTCCAGAATTGTGATTACAAGGAGGGTGCAAGTAGTTACTAAAACAGACCTGTCAGGAGTGGTAACAGCTCCTCTGTAGGCTAGGTTTGAGGTACAGTGGTGACCTGCGGGGTGTTGAAGTTGGCACCAGCCCTCCATGCCAGTCAGTGCTTCACTGTTTCACTATTTTTAATATATAGAGGAAAGCAACAAATCGATGATAACTTTAGTTAGAAAAACAAAGGAAACTGTCAGAGGGAAACATTTCCATCTGTATAGGTCACAGAGCGTCTAAGGGCAATCTCCATTGAGACCCGATGACATGAGAAATTATTTTTATATATTAGCAACTAAACTGAGTTTTTTTCCCAAGGTCTCCAGTGCGTAACGGAGTTGGCAATGGCCACTAACTATAGCAGCCTTGAGCATTATGATTTATGTCCATGATCGTGGCTTTTAGTACAATTCCATTGCAACTTTTGTATCTCCTATTACTGTTGTTCCATAGTCTGTTATTATCTCATCCACCAATGGCCATGCTTATACAGCAAGATACCTGCAGGTATATTCCAAAAGCTATAACTTTATTCCATCTTAGAGGTCAATGCTGATCGTGGTCATTGAAGCCCTTAGATGCCATGATCAGGTGAGATCATGGCATCTAAAGGGAGAAAAACCTGGAAGCTCGTGCTTTTGAGCTTCTTACCGACATCCCCTGCTGCAAATGATGATGTCGGTAATTGGTTTCAATACCCTAGGTCTCATTGAAGAGACCAAGGGTATTGAAGCTGCAATTCTGATTTTGGGCTAACATAAGAAATGAGCAATTATGAACAATAAATGGATTTAAACAATCCATGATTGTTCAGAATAAAAATAAATTTTGGATTTTGTAGGCTCAAATACGAGCTTCAAAATCTTAACAAATCATAAGTAAAAAAAATGTTGCAAATTTATAAGTTTTTAAAAAAAATATAAATGTTTAAATCACCCCCATTTCCGTAGAATAAAAGAATAAATACTGTGCATAAATAACAAAAAATATATACATTATGGGTATCACCGTGACCGAAAAACGTCTGTTCTATTAAAAAAATATATTTTTCCAATACGATGAATGGCGTAACGGAAAAAAGGGTTAAAATGGCCACACACTCCAAAATGGTATCAATAAAAACTACAGATTGTCCCGCAAAACATGAGCCCCCACACATCTCAGTAGAAATAACTATAAAAACGTTATGGGTGTCAGAATATGGTGATGGTGGATATGGATATGGTGGTGCTGATCGGCAGGGGTGCCTGGTGTCGGACCCCCAGCTGGACAACACCTTTAAGGCTTTGACCTAATGTCTCTTTGACATCATATATTTTGTAATCTGATCAGGAAAGATTTGAAAAGGAAAAAATATATATATGTACTGTATATATTATTTGTATTTATACAATTTGCCTATTTTTATGGACTGCCTTTTAATGCACAAACTTTTGACAACCACTATTGAGGTTTGTAGACGCTCCTGGGCAAAAGTATAAGGAAAATGGCTCCCTGTATTTTGGAAAGGGAGAAGTCAGGAGTTTTATACTCTGAATACAAACATTCTGATGGCAGCTGATGGCAGTACATTATACCATAAAATGGCCACATTTTTCATTTTATAACAACAATTTTTAATTTAAGTTTTTGTGTAAAACCAAAAAACCTCTTAAACTTCTGCTATATTCTACCAATTAAACATAACCAAAGCTTATTTGTACATTTGGGGACCAGATTTACAAAGATTTATCAAAATTAGTGTTTTCTCCATCGTTCTTAATTTCCCCTGTGCTGCCAGAGGAGACGCCTAATTTATGGTGAGGTGCAGGCCTCGTCCGGCGAATCTGGCAGTCCGTGAGCTTAGATTGAAATCTATGGGCACTCAGAGCTCCCCTAGATTTCTCTCTTTCTTTACACCAGAAATGTTTTGTAGCTGCTGGCCCTGCCCCATCCCTCGTCATATCCCCTTTTCGTAAAGTGGCGAGAGTGGTGTAAAAATGCCACTTGCGACTATATTATGCCGCAGTAGCGTTAAAGAAAACGGCAAACACTGGGTTTGTAGCTTTTACTCTGCCAGAAAACTGGAGTAGGGAGATGATAAATCTCCCACTATGTTTCTAAATGAAGCACAATGAATGTCTTGTGACGCAGAGATGCTGCTGGATTTATGCAGAACCATTTATATCCTTGGTCCTTTCCTAAGGAAGGCAGCAATAGTCGCGATGTATCTTGCCAGGAGTTTATTTGCATGTAAAGGTATTGCATGGCTATTATAGATTTCTTCTCAAGTCTTTATGCCATTTTTAGAGTCTATCAAGTTTATCCTGAAGAAGTTCACTCACCGCCTTTCAGCAGAGAAATTAGGAAAAAACAGCTCACTTGATGTTTTTTCCAGTTTAACGTTTCCCTTGATAAACACTTTACAGAACTGGTTTTGTGCCTACTAGCATCATGATTCCTTTACATGTTTAAGGTATTTCATATAAACCCCCATCTACTAAGAGCAACCTGTATTAGCCCCAATGGACCTGTGGAGTCATCTGCACTACCCTGCCTGGGGCAGCTTAGGATAGGAAGGAGAATGATGAGGTCAGTGATATTTGGGTTTATATGATTTGATGCAGTATTTTTGACTAAAATGCTGAGAAAGTGTCTGGTAGTGGCGTTCTCCCCAATAAAGCTGCTTTGAACCCAGACATATCCCTATCTTCACCCCTACGGCACCCCTGTTATCAGCATCGAATATGTATGGAAACCTGAAAGGGGTTGTATCAGCTGGGACCAGGGGCGTAGATAACGGCTCATTGGCCCTGGTGCAAGAGTTCAGCTTGGGCCCCCTTCCCTCTGTGCTTTGTGTGTCTTCTTATGCGGCACAAGTGTCTTTGGGCCCCTTCAGACTCCTGGGCCCGGTAGCGACTGCTACCTCTGCACCCCCTATAGCTACGCCCATGGCTGGGACTTTGATGGCGCATCACTAGAATATGCCATCAAAGTCAGATAGGTGTGGGTCCAACCTCTAAGACCTGCAACTATCTCTAAAACGAGCAAATGACAGTAAAGGAGAGTGCACCGCGTATGAGCAGTATGCTCTCTATTCTTTTCTATGGGAGGCTATTTTCAGAACCCCCAATGGAGGGTGTCCACGCATGCGCGGCTGCTCTCTGCTCACTTCAGGGGTCCCGTTCTTGAGATAGGACAGCGGCACAATCAGCCAGGCCAGACCCTAATCTTCTCCAGCGCACAGCGGCTCCTTTTGGGATACACCGCCCCATACTTGGACCTCTTGTCTCAAGAGACCACCATCTAACACTGCATATGAGCACCACACAGAAGCACTACAACGCTCAGCAATCTTCCATAGGGCATTCCACCCTACTCTATCTTTTCTCTAGCGGCACAACCAGTTACACTGAAGAAGGCCATAGGCCGAAAACGTTTATTTCATTTCTTATAACTGGATTACCGCATTTCTAATAAAGCAAAATTCAAAATTGAACCCAGTGGATTGTGGGAGTCCATTTTCTATTATGTTCTTGAGATAGGTGCGGGTCCCACCTCTGGGACTGGCACCTGTTTGACACTGGTTGTATATTCTAGCGATATGTCATCATTGTCTCAGATGAGACAACCTATTAACCCCTTTAGTGATGACCGTAAGTATCTACTGGCCGGGGCACCCCTTTAAGGGTACCAAGACAACTATGATGAATTTGTTTTCAAAAGGAGCTTAATAAATCCCATTGGATTTTAATAGGGGGGGGGGCATTAGATTTCTTTTAGTTTTCCAATATTTTTGACAGCAAGAATAGTGCGGCAGTCTATGATACCTTGACTGTTATCAGACCATCACCTTGTAGCATCGGTACCAGAACTGTAGTGGACGGAGCTGGTAGCTGCAGCGCTGCTCCCATTGGAGTGAATTGGAATAGTGAATACCGTCTACTTCCACCGCACAATTGACGGAGCTATGCCGTTCTGGCGCCGGAGCTACAGAGGAAAAAGATGATGGAAAGAAATGTGACAGGTAAAGGTATTTATTGCATATTAGAACTGATGTCAAATCATGTCAGAAGACATGGTGACCTTTACAGCAGTAGATGTTTGCTCTGGAGTTTGAGAACACTCCGAGATGTCCAAAGTAAATGTTGTATGTTCCTGTTGCTGGGGGAGTCACATCTCCCCGTTCCCCGCTGAACCGAGGTTACTGAAATAAATTGTATATATTTAACTAGGTCAAGTAGTTTGCTGTTCCCTGTGAAGGAGTAATGATCATGTTGTTCAAGGACTGTTTTACGCCGATGCCGTAGCGGCTTATTTAATAGTTGACTTTGTTTATTGGTGACTCTTGGATTTATTAGGTTTTGTTAGGTTAATATGTTTAAAGTTTATTATCCTCCATTCAGGGAACAGTAAATTGCCATCCTAATAATAAATATTCTAATGTGCATACATATCTGGATAAATGTCCACGGAGTCATTCCAGAATTACTTGTCCTTGTCCGTTGATTTATAAGGCGACTAATGACAGCTCTTAAAGGGGTTATGCCATGATTGATGTAAAAATGTAAATCAGACATGACACAGTACATGACAAGGTCTTTCTAACAAAGCTAGAACCAGCCCTTTAACTCGCATGGATCCAGAGATCTCCCCATTCACTGCTCCAATTGTTCTGCTAGATTATCTTCAGGCTGGCAGCTCAGGGGGAGTGTCCTTTCTTGGAGCGGGTGTCCTTTCTCAGGGGACGCATCCTTTCTCTATCACAGTTCAGGGGTGGATCCTTTCTGCTGCAGCTCTCCCCTTGTAAATGTCACTGCTTCTAACAGAAGACATGGCTGCTGGCAGTTGAAGGATAGAAGTGAGCATGTGCGACCACCTCTGTAGGTGGATGTGCACATTACTATACAGATTAAACACCATGTGGCACCCTTATAATGAACTGAAGCGGTGTCCTACCCTTGATACTACTAGGGCAATCATCAGGGTGCTATTGACCTTAGCGGTCCTGTTAAACAAGGAGACAACTGGGCCGCAAATTACCCTCTACCATAGACGTGAATTGAAAATTTATGCTTGCCTGCCCAATTTCTAATAAATCTGACACGTGTAGAAGGAAGCCCAGAAGTCCATTCATTTTTTTTGGTTCTAGCTTTGTTAGTAAGAGCTTGTCATGTACTATATGATGTCTGATTTTTATTTTTTACATCTATCGTTGCATAACACCTTTAATCAGCTTATCTTCAGGAGAACCTTCTAACAAAACGGGATTGTCCGAATCAGACGACACCGTTTGGTGAGACTAGGCAGAGGCCTTTTGCTGATCGTTTTTGATGGTCTCAGTGGGGCTGAATCTATCTACTAAACGAAATGGCTTCTTTTACCATGGTTGTGTAAATGAGCATTTACAGCCAAAAACGGTCTGTATGGCCAGCTTAAGATGTTTGTCTGTACTATGGTTTGGGTTCCCCTTTAAATGTCATCTGTGTACAGAAATGTGTAATGGCATTCTACAGTAACAGAAGGCCTGAGCAATGGAAAAACAAATATTTTCCTATGGGAAGAAAGGATTGGGCATATTGAAATTTAACACACCCGATTCTACAATGCATCCAACATCTGCCATCTAGGGAAACCTTCTTACACATTACATAGTTGGCCGGTCCCACAGAAAACATTTATGGGCACGTTTATGGGCACCTTACGAGCCACCTCAGACTGAGGGGTCATGATTTACAGTATATTTTCTACAGCTGGAGAGCCAATGTGTTACCCTACAGATTTCTAAATAGAGATGACATTACATTTTTTATGGATTCAAAATTGGTGTGTGGGGGAAAATGAAAAAAATATCAACTCCAAAAATGAAGGTCCATTACCATCCCTAACTCAAGTGCTAATTCACACATCTCCTTGTGTGGGCAGTTTTCCTCCTTAGCATGGACAGTTCTATTCTGATAAATAAATGCCTAAATTGATTATATTTGTGATTTGTTAAGATTATCCAAAATATCATCTTTTTAATCAGAGCGTGAGACAATACTAATATGTTTATTATGCTGATATCATTATTTGTCAATAGCCGCAGGGACGTAGAACAGGCGCTCTACCTGTTTTAGAGATTAACAAGTGGAAGGGTTTATTATTTATATATTTAGGCCTGCATGATGTCTGCCCTGGTGGTCCTGTCATTAAGTGTGTCCTCAATAGCTCCCATACAACTTACAATGAGCAGACCTGTCCATGGAGAATGACATGTGCACATAGTGATCCAAAATTTTGAAATACTCCAGACGCCAAACATGTTTATGGTAATATTGGTAGAAAAATGTTAATATGTCTATCTATCTATAGCTATTTTGCAGTTTACAATTACAATTATTTTTGTTAAACTGTATTTTCAATTAAAAGTTTACAAAAATACAATTTGTGACTACATGTCAAATTGAATACGGCAAAAACAATTATTATGGGGCCAGCATTTTTTTTTATTGTCATGATGAGAAAAGGAAAATCTGCACATTTTTGGATTTTTACGCCGTACTTTTCGAACTAGAAGACGCACCTCAGGTTTAGACAACCTTCCCTGGTGGTTAAAACAAGTGCAGGTTCCCTTTCTCAGGCATTACACAACAGTTATAAAAACATGCAAAGATAGATAGACGCATGCAATACAAACACCATGGATCCACCATTTGCTCCCTGCGTCACAGGTCAGGGTTGATTGAGCTCCTTCAAGAAAGGATAATGTAATAAAACTTTTAAATGGTGCATGGTTAATATAATTATGATCAATTTATAATTAATATAAATAAAATGTAATGATTCTTGTAACAGTAAAAAAAAAAAAAAAAAAGCATAAGAATAAAGGGCCAACCAGTGTATACCCCATAATTGCCTAGAACATGATTAAAAACTCTTCGGTGTGGATGGCATTAACCATTTTCTAGCTGGCTTAGATCACAAACAGCTGAAAGGGGAGGGCTGCTTAAACCACTGACATATCCAGATTGGAAGCAGCTATAGACATCAGCTCTTGCTATGGTCTTGTTTGAAAGCTGGCAGTCTAAACTTTAAAACAAGATCAGAATCGCAGCATTAGCCCAACTACATCGCTGTTAAAAATTGGGAGTGAAAGCAGGGGAAACCTACTTTCACCTGCTATTGCTCTCGCCCTGATTTTTAACAGCAACATCTCCTGATCTTGTTTTAAAATATAGACTATATCAGTATAGTACAATATCAGCTTTCAAACAAGACCAGAGCCTTATCTGTAGCTGCTTCTGATCCATAGATACGACTGGTTAAATTAGCCCACCCCCCTCACCCTGCTGCCGAACTCTGCTAAAAGAGTCATGTTGTCTAGGCAACACTAGCGCATTTGAGCTCCAGCAAGCCTTTAAGTGTATTCCCCTGCCAGATCATCGCTAAAGAGCGTTCATACGAACACTTGTTAGCGATTATCTTAGCTATTATCTGCCAGTGTAAATTGAAAATTCTACTTTCTATCAAGAACACAACACACAAGAATTTATAGATGAATGACTAAGTTACTTCTTTGCTAAGTTCTTTAAGGTACAAATTTAAGATAGCTGGCTAGGACAACATAGCCAACTCTACAGTAAGAACTCATGCGACGACCGGACACCCTAGGGGATGATGTGCGTGAGTGTACTAGTGATGAGGTCCCGAGGATAGTAGTACTCACGGTTAAGCTGTCCCTTGGGGCCGGTGTGCAGTGGATGGGAAGACAGCACGAAATCCTACGGGGCATTCTAGGTTGCAGGGAACACCAGCCAGATGTTGGTTGAGGTGCCCTTGATGGTACTTGGTGTTTAGGGTGCTTTGGTGGCTGGGCCCGTGTTCGTGACGCCAGCACCATTAGGTGCAAATGATGAGTGTAGTAGTAGAAATGATAAGGAGTCAGAGATTATCAAACAGTTGAACATTTACTAAATCACTTGTCTTCAGGCAGGTAATACAGATAAAGTTTATTTGTGTGGCATAAGTGATGACTCAGAAATAGGTTCAATTGTATTCCTTTTACCAGGTTTAGACAATAGTCAGTTAAGGAGTTCCCTTTAAGGTTGACACTTTACAGGCAAGAGTTCTGTAATTATTCTAAGTCCAAAACTATAGCACTCTGGTACTAAATATGCTGATTTCTACATATATCTTGAGCTATCCAATAAGGGCGATCTCCCTCGTGGCAGGCATCAGTCTTCTGCTTCATTATTTGCAGGATGCTCTTCTCTAAAGGTTTAGGTTTTTACTATGACCCAGAAGGCTTAAATAGTGAAGAAAGATAATTCTGGGCACTCTCAGGCACTTGTGCTGGTAAAGTCCATAGGCTGGGTTCAGCTCTAATCCTCACTAAGCTTACTGCATATTTATACATAGACTCACTGTCTGGTTCTTGGTTGCTGTATTTGTCTTCTCCAGGCTTGATCTGAGCCCAGAGGAAAGGAGAACAGCTACATGTTGAATAAGGCCTGTTTCTCTCCATACACACTCCTCTCCTCTTCATTCTACTCTGAAACACTGAATCATCTTCTACTCTGAACTAGACACCCCAAGCTATATAAATAAGTGGCGCCAGCACCACATTTGATCCCGTGCTGAGCCACGCCCCCTGCACTGATCACATGACGGTGACGTCACCCCAGGTCCTTCGGCTGATCAACAGTTCGGGTTGGTGGAAGCCGCCCCTTATGGATTCCATATGCCGCGATAGTCCGCGGTAGTGGAATCCATAACGGGATGCGGTGATTACCACAACCCGAACGCCGAACTTTTTTTTAAAGTTCGCTCATCTCTAGTCCCTTTCACACAGATGTGGGACGCTGCACTCCTCTTCCTACAGTAGTGCACACATCCCTCAGAATCATCAAACATATATCTAGGCGTCCGGTAGAGCAAGCCTTCTCCCAAAAAGCTATGGGTATAGTTTAGTAAAGACTGTAAAGTATAGTGGGGTCCAGCGGAGATCGGTCTGCAACTCGGCAAATATTCAGAGAATCAGCCAGACACAAACTGCTGCACGCGATGGTCAATTCCCGGCATTCTGCGGATCGTAGTGCTACATATGTGAAAGTGTGAAAGTGGCCTCACTGTTCTCTGCAGCAAAAACACGAATGGCTCTCCATCCCCTTTGCAGATCAACTTATGCAACTTAGCTACAAAACTGAGCATAGCCCTCCAGTGTCTCCATAATTACACGCTTCTCTCTGTGTTTTATTTGGCTGTTTGAGCAATTAACCCCTGCTAGTAATGCGGCAAATAGCGTGACCAGCAAGGAGCTGTATGCTATATCCTCTCAATACTTTGTTGTTCTCTGTGAGTGGGCAGCCAGGGACTTGTGACACTATCCTTTCACCCATCTAGAAACTCCTGCCGATGACTGCACTCCTACACTAAACTTGCAGATGAAACAGGTACAAAAATGTCTTTGATGTAATCAGTGTCTGTCAGTAGAATGAATTTACTTTTGTTTCGTAATGAAGAGCACTTGTCTATTGTGTGCAATCAGGATCCTGTAACCGGACCTGCCCATAGACGACAAGCCAGCATTGCGGTGCTTGCCCGACAGTCCACAACCTCCTTTATTTGAAGAAATGTGGATTGAACAAGTAAGATTTTACCTGTACAATCCTATTCCTATTATTTCCGCTATCATAAGTGACACCAGAGGTGTCTGGCAGCTGCTTATCTCCCACTGACAATTGAAATGAAATTTGGCTAATTATCTTGGCCAAAAATATCATTATGTCTGGGTTACTCACCTCATCCTCTTCCAGCGCAGCGTCCCAGGGAACGGCTGTGGCCCTGCCTATGACCATGTCCGTTTGCTAAGCATCTTCTAGGCTTCCTCCTCTGCTGCTCCAGCGCCTGGCTTCTGCTGCACTCTCCTGCTCTAGCTGCATGGTGCCATCAGGTTACTAAAACAGCTGGTACCCAAGATAGTGTCCAGTCTCATGGCTTATTTTGTCTTGCCATGTCTTGAAGCTTGGTGTATACCCTGTCCCGGCTCTCATTCCTTTGTTGTTCCTGGTTTTGAATAGTGATTAACCCTTATCTGACCTCAGCCTTGTTTCTGGATATCATCTTTGCCTCATTCTTGGGATTTTTCATCTGGTATGTGTTGTACTACTCTCGGTCCTGACCCTTGTTTCCATTCCTGACTATGCTCCTGTCTCATTCTCTGGCCTGTTTTCATAGTGACCACTCCCCTGTTGAAGAACATTGGCTCAGTTTCTGACAGTTACTACTTTTTCAGGGTTAGTACCACCAATCCGTGACTATTTTGAGGCTCATGACCTGGAGAGTCTTCTGCAGCAAAGTCTGTACTTCCTTGGAAGGCTTAAGGGCTCATGCACAGAGCCGTAATTTTGGTCCGCATCCAATATGCATTTTTGCGGATCTGATGTGGACCCATTCATCTCAATGGAGCTGCAAAAGATGTGGACAGTACACCGGGTGCTGTCCACATTCGTAAGTCCATTCCGTGGCTTCGCGGAGAAAAAAAGAATGTGTCCTATTCTTGCAGACAAGGTTAGGACATTTTCACAGAAGTTAAAAAATTGGTGGCTTTCACTCAGCTGGGATCCGTGATTTGTGCAAAAACGTATACGGTCGTGTACAGGAGAAAAAAGTGTCAAAATGAAGGATGAAGATCAGGGAATCCCTTACACATCGCACCCCAGTTTAGACAGCGCCAGATTACAGTTTAGAAAACCCACATCTCTGGTTCATGACCGTGACAGCTTGTTTATTGTGAAATAAGACATACCGTATATTGGAGACTTTCATGCTTTTATGTATTTTTGTTTAATAATACCTTATACGGACACAAGTGTTTATTATCCTAAAAGGGATTTTCCATATATATAAGTTGTAATGGAGAAACCAAGGAGACACTTAAAGAGAACCTGTCACCTCTTCTGACATGTCTGTTTTATCAACTACTTGCATTTCACTTGTAATAACAATCCTGGGTTATCTATTATGACTTTATGTTGTGCTACTCCTCTATTATTACTGCTAGACATGTATGAATCCAGGAGTCTGCAATTGAAGGTCCTTCTCGGCTTTACTAGTTGGGGGTGTGTCCCTGCATTGTCTGACACTATCCAATCAATGCTGCATGTGTCAGACTGTGCAAGGACACCATTGGACCTGTATTGCAGATTGCTGGCAATTCATTGATATACTTCTAGTAGGAATAGTAAAGGAATGGGGCAACATAGAGTTATATTAAAAGATGCACTAGAATTGTTATTACATGGGGAATGCAAGTATTTACTAAAACAGACATGTCAGGAGAGGTCACTTGAAGTCTGCATAAGAACTCTATGTAAAAATGTAAAGTATTAGAGTTCTGATATATGCAATTTTTATTTTTATTTTAAATGAATTAAAGCAATTCAAAATGGTTGCAAAAATTGATATGGCTCCTGTTTAAGCCTGGTCCCAATAAAATTGGTGGGTTTGACCAACTTTCAGATAAGCACCATTTGATTTGCAGTATGGTTTAGAATTGTACAAAATACTCAAAACTTTGTCTATCTTCTAGTATTGTTCAGTTTTTCACTTTTCCATTGTTTTCGGAAATTGTTTTGCTACTAGAGGGGATGTTGGTTATGACATGTCAACGGTCTCCTGATATCTGGGAATATAATTTGCATGGAAAAAAAGAGTAGAAAGTGTCTACGACATTAGAGAAAAATAAGGTTGGGGGCCTTATCGTGAGTAGTAGATGAAAGAAGGGTGAAATGTGGATGGAGTACAAGAATGGTCGATCTGATACATTACCTTTTGAATTATGAATATGACTTTTTTCTTTCCCAAAAATATCCATTAAAGTTTAAAAGGCCACTCATCAAAACAGATGCACAGAGCATCCCCAATTTACAGTCGGATCTGATATGGAATCGTCTCCCTTTTCATCATTTGTCTGTGGTCTAGAGAGGTCACTTAGTTTGATCGGATTATGGCTCGTCTACATGAGATCAGTGGGTCTTGTTCTCTCCATACACATGTTGATGTGTTTCCCTGCCACCGTTTCAGTAAATAGGAAAGTTAATTATAATCTCCGAGATGATCTTATCTAGAAAGTGGAGTATTAGAGTTGGCCTAGGGAGGAGAGCTTCAAAGAGCTGTGATTTGGCCAGAGGAAAGATGAAGGGAAGGTTGAGAGCTCATGAAGCCGAGAGTCATGTACATAAAACACATTATATTGACAGTGCAAATGCGCGGCATGAAACGATTCTTGTCTGTGATGTCACGGAAACTTCACATTGGAAGAATAGGGTCATTCATGATGCTTCCGTTTCAGAGGCTCTATCTCTGCCCATTGTGTAACATGTTTCTGCCATGTGCACAGTCCATTTTCTTATGTCAGAAAGGATCCGTATAGCACAGCTTCAAATATTTGCGGTCACTAAAATGTGGATAAACAGAACCAGTTTTGGCCTTGAGGACGGTATTTTTTTTTTTTTGTATTATGCATCCCTGCATCTCGACAGAAATAACATTTTTATTTTTATGTCGATGCCTTTGTATGAGGTCATATTTTTCTTTTGCAGGACGAGTTATAGTCTTTACAGGTTTGGCTACTTTCAACTCTTCGTTTTCCTTTCCAGTATTGAGATCCGTAGTAATAGGATCCCAAAACCGGAAGACAACACTTCAGTTTTGTCCCCATTCATTATCAATTGGGACAGAAGTGAACTGAACTGAACGGAGTTCACCAGAATGCATTCCGTTACGTTTCGTTGCTTTCCCATAACAGACACAAAAGTGCTGCAAGCAACGTTCTTTGAGTGTGTTGTGGGATACTGATAAAGACAGCATGAAACACAATGTAAGTCAATGAGGCCAGATCCAGTTTTTCGGACACAAAAAACCCCCAGATCCGGCGCCCATTGACTTACAAAAACCCCAGATCCGTTTTTTTATTTGGGAGATAATACAACTGGATCTATTCTGAATGGATGCAGACGGTTGTATTATATACCGGATGCGTTTTTGCTTGATCCGTCAGGTGATCAGATGTGAAAGTAGCCTTACATTGAGTACGCCTATATTAAAGGTGTTTGCCCATCTTACAATGTGATGGCAAATCGCTAGGATATAATCGGTGGGGGTCCAACCTGCAAGGACATAGAGGTGTTTTTTCTTTTACTGTTTTAACCCCTGCCCAGTGGCTCCCTGGACTTCTACTAAGCAGTAAACTGCAGTGCAGTCCCCTTCACGTGAATGAGGCCACACTGCAGTTCCCTGCACAATCAGGTGTCTCCAATCCAAAGAATTTTGGTGATGTTATTTTAAATTTTCTATGTCAATGTCTATATTTAAAAAAACAAACAAACATCAAATCATGAAGTTTTCACAGTGGGCACTTCTTGCTCTGTATAGGTATTTTTACTGTAGTCATCTCCTTATCACTACGGGCAGGTGAAAGATATCACTTCTATACCGATAACACAGGATCTACCATTCATAATAGTTGATGCCACAGATTATCTACTCCATCAAGTCAATGAGGTCCCCTCCATACCAGTGTTTCTATGGCCCATGTGGCTCTGTTACTAAAACAGACATGTCAGGAGGGGTTACAGGTCCTCTTTAAACAAGGCAAAAATTTCGGATGCCATTTTATTGATATTTCCTTTTGCTAAAAAAAAAAAAAAGAAGTGAAGAAAATGAAGACCCCTTCCTCTCCAGATATTTTTTTTTTTTTTGGACAATTGGTATCGTTTCGGGTAAAACACTGGTATTTTTTGCTTCCTTTCTTGTGGGAAGCAGCAGCGAAGAAGTAGAAATGGGCCGTAATCTTTAAATGACCTCATGTTTCTATATTGTTATCAATAGCAAATTTTATGCAAACTTTTGCATTATGGGGGATTTACCGTGAGAGCATGGCCGTAATGTATGTGCTCAAGTGATTTTCTTTGATTGGCCCCAATAAATACATTTGTGCTGGGGAAAAATGGAAATGCGAGACTTTCTTTACTCTCTGAAAAATGAAATGTGTGTGTGCATAATACACTGGAAGATTTTTCAAGAACACTTCAGTGTTATGAAAAGATTACCATAATGCAACCTACTAAGTTTTATCTGCATGCCTTTTTTTATCTTAAGTACTAGAAATATAGATTGAAATTGCCAGGGGACAAATGTACTGGTCTCACCTGATCACAATTGAAGAAGCCCTTTAAAAAAAAAAAAAAAAAAGTTTCCTCCTAAGAATATGTTTTATATAACTTGCTATTTTCTCAAATCGCATTTACACAGAGTCTTTAACTTTGTAGAAATTCATATAGGAAGGAAAGCCAATATTAGATTGGTCGCTTGGTTATTGTGGAAAACTCAAAGCATAGCTTATTATGTACTGATTAATACTGTATTTTTATTGCTCTATAAGATGCCCCTGACCATAAGACAAAGCTATATTTTAGAGGAGGAAAATAACCTTAGATCAGACCCACAATCTTCATCAAACCTCAGATCAGATCCCCGATCTTCATCAGAACTCATATCAGACAAAAAATAAAATAAAACAATATACATCTCCTCCTCCGGACAGTGCCGTCACTCAGAAGGTCTAGCTCACAGATCAGACCCCCAGTCTTCATCAGACCTCAGATCTGACCCCCAATCTTCATCACACCTCAGATCAAACCCTCAATTTTTATCAGACCTCAGATCAGACGCACAATCTTCATCAGATCTCAGATCAGACCCCCAATCTTCATCAGACCTCAGATCTGACCCCCAATCTTCATCTCACCTCAGATCAGACCCCCAATCTTCATCAGACCTCAGATCTGACCCCCAATCTTCATCTCACCTCAGATCAGACCCTCAATTTTCATCAGACCTCAGATCAGACGCACAATCTTCATCAGATCTCAGATCAGACCCCAATCTTCATCAGACCTCAGATCTGACCCCCAATCTTCATCTCACCTCAGATCAGACCCTCAACTTTCATCAGACCTCAGATCAGATCCACAATCTTCATTATACCTCAGATCAGACCCCCAATCTTTATCAAACCCGTAAATCAGACCCCCAATGTTAATCAGACCTCAGATCAGACCCCCAATGTTAATCAGACCTCAGATCAGACCTCCCCGAATCTTCATCGGACCTCAGATCAGACAAAAAATAAAATAAAACAACGTACTTCTCCTGCTCCAGACGGTGCCGCCACTGAGGAGATCCAGCGCACCTTTCCTGCAGTGCACACTCGCACCACAGCTGTACACTGTCAGGACACAGTGTGGCTCCCGACAGAGGCAGGGGAGCGGTGAGTAATACTAGCGCTAGCAGCTCTACACTTCCCGCACTTTCTGTGTACTTGTCAACGCTTCCATTTTTCTGTGCAAGGTCTGGCCATCAAAACTGTAGAACCGGAACAGAGGTGCCCACAGCAGTCACACTCTGAATTAGGGTCCATTCACACGTCCGTGTGTGTTTTGCGGATCCGCAAAACACGGACATTGGCGATGTGCGTTCCGCAGTTCGCAGACAGCACATCGCCGACACTACATAGAAAATGCCTTTTCTTGTCCGCAATTGCGGACAAGAATAGGACATGTTCTATTTTTTTCGGGAACGCGATTGCGGACCCGGCCGGGACATCGTCTGTCCCTATTGAAATTAATGGGTCCGCAATTCCGTTTCGCAGAATGCGAATGTGAATGGACCCTTATTTGTAGAAAGAGACTTGATAATTCATGGATCATGCGTTTCCAGTTGATAACATGCTCACCTAGATTTGTTGCTCTGAATGACCCAAAACACAACGGCACAAGTACAGATATAAAGATAATGCATACAGTCAGTAAATTCTGTTAGTACAAAATAAAACAAGGATGAAAACTTATCGCTAGCATAGTATTTCTTCTGTATATTAGCATCCTGAATGTCAGATTAGAGAATGCCTGCACAGATATTTGGTATGGTCCACTAAGCTGTTCTAAGTGGAGCAGAAAGTCTACAGACACGTGAACTGTCTGTCCTACATGGGACGTCCTTATCCAGGGATTGCTGAAAATCATATCTGTTAAAGGAACCTTATCAACTTTATGCTGACCTCACTGAGGGCAGTATAAAGTAGTGACAGAAATACTGATTTCAGCAGTTTGTCACTCATGAGCTAAAAGTAAGTGATTGCTGAGAACCAGCGTCATAATCATTACAGCCCAGGCCTTGAAAATAGTCAAATCTACTTGAGAAGAGTCCTGGTTATTATAATCTCCTGCTCTCCCACCCATCGGCTGATGATTAGCAGTTCTCTCCTAGAGAGAAAGAAAGACAACTAGGTAGAAGCCTGTCAGTCATCAGCAGGAAAGCAGTAATTCATGAATAACCAGGACTCTTCTCAGGTGGCCGGGACTCTTTTCCAGGTCCACTCTGCAATGATTGTGATGTTGGTTCTCAGCAACCAATTACTTTTAATTTTTAAAACGATAGAGCGCTGAAATCAACTCACCTGTCTCTACTTTACGTTGTCTTTAGTATGGGCAGCATAAAGTTGATGACAGGTTCCCTTTAACACCCGGCTATTCCTGTAGCCTGGTCATCAGTGGCACTTTAAGCTTCTTTCTCAGTCTGGCCTTTGTCATGCCCCTTTGAGTATGAGATCCCCGGTGGGTAAAAGTTACTAATCTTCTAGCCGACATGGCCTTTCAGTTTCGCCAAATTTAATATACGTTATTTCTATGAAAGAGTGAAAGGATGGACAACTGCCACTTATCTTGGATTAGGAGAGTTAAGGATCGCCTTCAGCACAGTACACTATTTTTTAAGGGATGCTAGTGCCCACCGTTAGATTTTTGGCAGATTTCCGCAAAAATGAATTCTGCTGACAAAAAAATTGTCATGATTGGTTTATTTTTTTTAATCCTAGGGCTTAAACTTGGAGGTAGTACAACATTATTTTGTGCTATTTTTATGTTGTTTTTTAAAAATCTCTTAGTAAGTTATCCTTTAAAGGGAACCTGTCACCACGAAATGCAGTGTAATCTGCAGGCAGCCTGTTATAGAGCAGGAGGAGCTGAGCAGATTGATATCTAGATTTGTGGGAAAGATTCATTGAAACTTGTGATTTATTCATTTACACCTCTGCTCATTTAGGAGTCGTGTGGATGGTCCTACTTGGTGACTGACAGCCTTATAAGTATGCTTAGTCATGCAGACAGGTGTCAGTCATTGATTAGGACTACCCATATGACTTAAGCATAAAAAGGAGTTTTTTTAACCCCTTCTCTTTTGATGTTGGGCGGTGCAGGTCTCCAGTGTGCAGAGACATCTTTTTTGCGTTGTTGCAGATGGGAGGTTAAAGGGGTTTTGTGAAATTTTTATACTGATAACCCATGCTCTGGACTGGTCATCAGTATCTGATCGGAGGGGGTCTGACACCCAGGACCCCCACTAATCAGCTGTTGGAGAAGGCAGTGACGCTCATGTTAGCGCTTCAGCCTTCTCTCTGTCTTTCCTAGGCTGACGACATGTTCATTTGTCACGTGGCCTAGGAGCAGCTCAGCCCCATTCAAGTGAATGTAGATGAAAGCGATACCAAGCACAGCCGGTATACAATGTACGGCGCTGTGCCTGGTAAGCTATGAGAAGGCCGCGGCGCTCACAGGAGCACCAGTGCCTTCTTAAAACAGCTGATCGGCGGGGTTCCTGATGTCCTGAGGAATCATGCAATCCTGCATGAACATGGCTCAAAATGAAGACCAAAACAACGATCAACTTTTCCTTTTATGAATTGTCTGCGGAAGGTGGTCGCGGAGAAGTGGAGCCCCCATTCCAATTCTTCATATGTGCCCTCCATGGTTCTGGTCAGATCCTTGACTGGTGCAAGGCTATGATCGCGACAACTAGAAGATTTTCACAGGTGTGAGGCTGGCCGGTAATCAGCAGACTTAGTTTAATCCGTATCAGACATATAGGTTGGACATTTTGTGAGACTGTGGAAGAAAAACGTTTTTTTGCCTACAGCAACCAATCACAGCTAATTATATTTGGTTGCTGTGCGCTACAAAGACAGGGTTATTTTAAAAATGTTTTTTGTTTTTTATAGTTTTCATAAATCTGCCCCTAGTCTTTTATTTCCACAAAACTTATGCAATTACATTGCTGTTGGAGATTATGAGGTGCTCTCTCCCCCTCCTATTCCATGCCCCTTTTCCACCACTTCGCAAAAGTGACGTGAGATTTTGTTGCAAAAACTAGCGTGAATCAGATAATAAATGACCGCCATAGTATGTATATATATATATATATATATATATATATATATATATATACACACATATTTATATATAAAATTTCTGCAACTGACAGTTTTTCAACACACCCCTCACAGCTGAAATCCTATGCTCTCCATTTTTCTGAGGCTATCAGGCAATAATAGGTGTTGTAGTTTTGCAAGTTATGAGTATATGCTAATAATTCCCAAATTTATGTACATTTCTAAAAACGCAGTTTTAGATGAACAGGAAAGCTAACGTCTTCGCTTCTTGAAGTTTTCAGTAATGACAAATGTTGATTTAAACTGTTTAACTTGATGATGTCTCCGAAAATGAAAAGATATATTAACTGTGATTTGTCTTTTCACTTTTTTTTCTCGCAGGTTATGTGACTGGCTGTCATAGAGTTTTCTCTCCATCCATCAATCATATCTCCTTACACAGGCAGTTAAACCTTCAACAAAGGAGATGTTTCTTTTTCCGGAGACAAAGAAGCTTCGCCTATAATATAGTTTGGCCAGGTACAGTTTCCCCGGCTCATCCAGTTCCCGAGGTAACTGTAATTTCTATTATCTGATTCTTTTCCCAGTCAAATATAAAGGTTGACTGCACTACTGATCAAGTACATTCATCTACTGACAACCAGGAGCTGAAATCCTGGTCGGGGATTTAAATCCCGAACAACAGAGCGGCATGTATTCTGCTCCCAGCCGGATAGTGTTATGAAGAATAGGTAATCAGTGCATAGGTGAGCCCGGCTTCCAGACAGATAGTTACAGGCAATCTGTCCAATGATGCAGACATCGGCAGGTGGGCATCAACTCCAAGGAAGTGGCCGGCGAACTTGTAAAAATGTGCCATAATGTTAGTAAATGATTTAAGTAAATAAGGTGTTTTTATGGTCGATAGCCAACCGGTGCCTTCGTCATTAGACAGACTGGTGAGAATGTGATGAGCCTGTATTGAAGTTGATGTGGTTGCCTTTGAAGAAAAACATACGCTGCTGTAATAAGGTTTTTTCCTTTTTTTTATGTAACCATTACTATCTTCCTGAACTAGAAAAAAACAGCCTGCTTGTGATAATAATACATCTTATATTATATACCGCTGGCAGCAGGCACTGCAATTCACCTACCGTAGCAGCAAGGGCTCTGGGATTCGGCATCTCAGAAAGTTCCTCTCGAAAAGTTATATGGCTGCCGGAAATCGACTGATGTGATAAAGAGCAGCCTTGTGATGCTTTAGAAATGATATTATTTCAAGCTATTAGATGATTTGTTTATACACACGACCTGTCCGTCTTTACATAGACAATCCATTTATTGAAATGGTCACTGTGAACTGGTGCTACCAGGTTTCCCCACAGATCACAGCTGATCACTGTGGATCCTAGCGTGGGGGGGTGGGGGCCATCAGCTTATTGCCAAGGGCCCTTGTAAAAAGTAGGAATTATTCAAAGTGGGCAACCCTTTTAAGATGTTTGGAAAGTACTTCACGGGATTCTTGAAGAAGAAACCGGAAACTCGTAAGGCCCCTTTACATGGCCCGATGTAGCAAGGGATTGTTAGAAAGGAAGCATTCCTCGCTAATGCAATCGCTCGTCCCCATACACCTCTTATACCACCAGATGTAAGGTAGCTATCCTATAGGTCAAGGTTCGACCCTTTAGCTACACCCTGAGACATGACTTGGATATTAAATAAGCCAGCATCTCATCTGCAGACAACTGTTTTCGGGGTGATTACCCCTCATCAGTGCAGAGCAGAGAGTAGTGGCTTAACTGGATGAGAGGTCTAGGTCAGGATTTGGGGAGTGCTATCTCCTTACGGAGAGAGTGCCTTAATTGGCGTGAGGAATCTTATAGGCCATACATACACGCCGGATTTACTAGCATCAGTTATCTTGCTTTATATGAAAAGTGCCAAGGGTAAAGGCCCCCATTCACTTTACAGTATTTTTGACCAAATCCGCCATACTCAGTGGGGCTGGCCGATAATCTAATGTGAATGGGCAGCTCCTACCTCTCCCTCGGCCAATGATGTTGGGAAAGAAAAGGATTGGATCTGTTGAATTTCAACTCCTGATCCTTCTGTCTCCCCACTGAAAACACATGCCTTGTGGAGGAGTTCGGAGAGATAGCTGTTGGCCAAGTGAGCGATTGAAGGCACTCTAAAGGTGTTGTTCAACCAAAGGACATTATTAAACAGCATTTCCAGACCCGCTGTAATATTCATACTTACCTGATCCGTGCCCACTGGGTTCCGGCTCCATTGCTCTCACGCCGACTCTGCAGGTTCCTGTGACAACTGATTGGCTGCAGCCGATTGTCAGGCAAATCATTACTGACAGGCTTTCATAGGCACCCTCTTTAGCGATGGTCTGCCTGTATAATACAGCTGCCGATTACTCGATGAATCAGATCAGATCGGTATGGGGACGAGTGATGACATTAGCAATCGCTCCTCCCCATACTCATGTGTTCCTATCCTGGATTTGGGAATGCTTGGATAACCTATGTGACAGTACACTGAGCCTGCAGCAGTACCAGTATTTGGATGACCCAAAGATGTGGACCTGCACTAGGGTCCCATTTTGACTTTGATATGATCCAACTAGTCACCCAGTTTCAAGCATTATTCAGTCACATTTCCTGCAGCTAAAATTTTCAGTTTTTTTCCCTAGAGCCTCTGTATAGAGTGTCCTTCATTTCTGATGACAGAAGATGGACAGCAGTTATAACTAGTGTTGAGCGAATCGAAGTCAAATGGATTTACTTTGATTAGAATTTCAGGAAAAATTTGATTCAAATTTCCTCGCGCTTCATGTAAATGAATCAATTTTCCCTGAAATCGCGGTTGAAAACAAAAAACTAAATACTCACCTCATCCATTTGCCTGCAAAGAGGCCCTCGCAGTCATCTTGATTGAATATACAATTCAAAATCTCTTATGGGGTGACGTATGACTTCACTGATGTCACTGCGTCCGGCCAGCGTGATGACATCATTACGTCACTGTATGTGATTTTGTGCGGTGTCTTCAATCAAGATGGCTGTGATGGCCTCTACGCGAACAAATGGTTAAGGTGAGTATTTTATTTATTCATTTTTTACCCTGATTAGCCCCTGAAAGGCTTAAACGGTAGCGATGAACACTGCATCTGAGGGGTTCAATGACGGGGGCGGCGCTATCGCCATTCCCCGTCATTGCGCCCACTGCAGACAAAGAATAGCGCTTCATGGCAAAGTAATTAATCACAAATCGAATTTCTTTGTGAAATTCGTCGAAGCAGCCGAATCTAATTTTTCATAACTTCGCTCATCTCTAGTTATAACATTAAGTTTCAGTCATAGGCATCTGGATTCTCTGGTGGCACAGCCTTATCCTGCTGGATAGGAGGGGGGGGGCCTAAACTTCATCACATAGATACTATCCCCTGAGATTTATAATTTACCAGAAAATATCTGCAATAGAAGATAATATTAAATTGCATTTGAGGAAAACCATTGTGACAGTCTTCCGGTTACTTACCAAGAGCAGGAAGGTTTCCTTAAAGTGTTTTCTTACATGACAAGGCTCTGAAGCCAAGTAAAGAAAAGGCATAATTCACCTAGGCGGAATTGACAGATCGAAATACCCAAATTCTCACTTCTTACTTATTATCTAAATCTTTTCAGCACACATTTTTCATTCACCTGTAAAGAAAAAAGGGGGTCAGTCAGCACATCCCAATGCGCAGGTGCACACTGCCATGGCTAGAAACACAAAGAAAAAAATACAATGAAACAGCACTCTGCAAACCAAATAAAGTACAATAATGCCATAGTAATAGAAAATATTCTGGTGCTAATGCTACGCTTATTTTGTAAATTTGAGATTCTTGGTAAATACATTTTGTAAAAAATTAGTTGGGCCCGTCTGCCACACGTCAAGGCGATCTCTGTAAGACGGAAACCTAACACTAAATGCTACCTGTTATGTGCCATAACGACCACCATAACATTCAGGGAGTGGAGGTTCCACATGCATGCTGGGTCCACTCTGCTTTTTATCATTTTTGGTGCCAAGATAGCCTCCATTAAATTCAGGGAATGCAGGTACTAACATGCATGCTGAGCCCACTCTATACCTCTCCTGGTGCCAGACAGCTTCCAATGAGTGCAGGGAGAGCAGGCTACAGCTTTATACTTACACTAATAAAACCAGCCTATGGGGCAGACTATTTATTGTAAGTATAAAGCTGTAGCCTGCTCTCCCTGCACCCACTAAGTGCCTTTTGGCACCAGGAGAGGTATAGACTGGACTCTCATTGCACTCATTGGAAGCCATCTGGCACCAGGAGAGTTATAGAGTGGGCTCAGCATGCATGTTGGTAACTGCATTCCCTGAATTTAATGAAGGCCATTTGGCACCAAAAATGATAAAAAGCAGAGTGGACCCAGCATGCATGTGGAACCTGCACTCCCTGAATTCTATGGTGGCCATTATGGCACATAACAGGTAGCATTTAGTGTTAGGTTCCCGTCTTACAGAGATTGCCTTGACGTGTGGCAGATGGGCCCATATAATTTTGTATAAAATGTATGTGCGAAGAATCTCAAATTTACAAAATAAGCGTAGCATTAGCACCAGAATATTTTCTATTACTATGGCATTATTGTACTTTGTTTGGTTTGCAGAGTGCTGTTGCATTCATCTGTAGCACTTGCAAAAAATAAATAAAAATGCAAGCCCCGGTATTACCACCTAGAAAGTCAGAAACCAATAGAAACCAATTTTCTGCCTCTTGACATGGATTTGTTACTTTAGGAATTATGTTTTAGGAAATTTGTGTCCGTGAACATTTTTCTTGTACTGCTGTGCATAGTTCACAGGCTGTGTAAGTTTCTTGTAATAGGCAATGTTAAGTTCAAAAGGGCATTGGAAGGAACACTGAAGAAGCCTTGAGGGTTTGCTTGGTGGCTCATGAAGGTCACTTTTCGAACTCAAAGGGCAAGTTGCCATGAAGCAAGGAGGGACTGTCTGAGAAAATGATCCCATTGTCATGCTGTTTTCTGATCTTCGTTTCCAATCCTCTTCCTCCAAGCATATAATGAAGCCAGACTATGTGACGACAGGCATTGTGCCTGACTGGGGAGACTTCATTGAAATTAAGGACGAAGATCAGATTCAAGGGCTTCGTCAGGCTTGTCAACTAGCCCGTCATATTTTACTCATGGCTGGAAGAGTTTTAAAGGTAATGGGGTGTAGTTATGGTTGAAATATAATTCCAGTTGTTGGGTGTATCAGATACAGATCTTTATAGAATTTAGTTACCTCTAAATTGCTATCACAAAATATTAATAATATTAATAATAAAATTATTTTTTATTTAAAAAAATACGCAGGACCATATTCATTGATTCCTTTATAAATGCATATATTTCATTTTATACAGAAATCAAAGCTATTTGAGTTTAAAGGGTGAAAAAGTAAAAAATATGAAGTTTCATAGTACAAAGTACATATTTACCCTGGGTTCACACCTGAGCGTTTCTGAGACGCGCGTTTTACGCGCGTATTACAGCGCGTTTTTGCAAATAGGATACGCGCGTCATACGTGCGTTCGTGACTCTGGAGACCAATTGAAAAAGGCATATCTACACTTTATCGCGTGTTAAACGCGCGTTTTACGCGCGTTCCCATTGAAGTCTATGGGTGCAAACGTGCGACAAAACGCCCCAAAGAAGCTCAAGAACTTCTTTGAGCGTAGGGCGTTTTACAGCGCGTTCAAACGCGCTGTAAAACGCTCAGGTGAGAACCATGCCCATAGGGGAACATGAGTTTTCTCCTGTTGAGCGTTTTACAGCACATTCGAACGCGCTGTAAAACGCGCAAGTGTGAACTGAGGGTTATAGATTAGTGACTGTATATTTTAAGCCTGGATTAGTGAAAAGCCATGTGCGGCAGACAAAATCCTCCCTAGTCAATAAAATATGGTACTGAGAGACCGGAAAAATTAAATACCACATATGGCCACTAGGTTTTTCTGATAATTTTTCAGTCTGTGCTTTTACTGTATCATAGTTTGTTGACTACTTTAGAGTAGGTTTCATATACTGTATTTTATATCATATCTACTGCAGGCAAGTCAAATTGTGCCCAAATCTGACCGAGAATTTCCATTTCCATGTGGATATTAAATAGTCTAATTAGATTGTAGTCTGCCCAACAAATTGTTTGGAAGAAATTGTCCGGAATCGGAAGAAAAAAACGACTCCAAACAGCCTCCCATTCATTTCAATGGGAAGCAGCACTTGCTTTTTTTTCTGGCACAGTTCATACTGCAGCGGAAAAAAGAAGCAGCAGGCCCTATGTTTATATCTCTACTAAATTTTCCATTGAAATAGATAGGAGGCGTCAAAAACCTGCTCCGTATGCTCAATTTTTGGCACGAATCCGCCCCAAAAACTGCAGTTTTGGAATGAATTATACACCCCAAATTGGTTTAAAAAATACACAAAAAAATTACACCAGATGTGCATGAAAAAGCCCATCTAAAAAACCTGCTTCATAAATCTGCACAGATTTTGAGAGGCGAATTTTCAAAATCCGTTGTGTAAATGTACCCTTTTTGTTTAAAATGCATGTAAAAAAAAATCACCTGTAGTTTGAAGCTTTTTGTGCAAATGTTTTTGAAATTCTGTTGAAAAATCAATGGAGGAAAAAAACAAAGACCTGAAAAAAATGCAATGTCACTGGTCATATAAATGTCTCTAATGTTGCTAGACAAACACTGTGTATGTAGACAACTTCGGACTTTAAAGTGGTCGTCTCAGATAACTAAAAATTTGGGACAAGCCCCCAAATGGAATAAAATACAAAATAATGTTACACTTACCTCTGGTCCTCGTGCTGCGGATTGTTTAAAAAGTGGAGCGGTGATGGCGCCTTACTGCTGCAGCAACCACTGTCCTCAGCGGTAGACCGTGATTGGCTTCAGAGGTCACGTGCTGTACACCTGCATGTCACACTGATGGTGACACGCAGGTGGACGGCACGTGACTTCTGCAGCCAGACAGTGTCATCAGCGTTAGACCAGCAGTTTGGGAACAAGCAGCGGCAGGAGAAGAGGTAAGTATAGTATCATCTTCATTTTAGGCCTTTCAGGAGCTTGTCCGAGATTTTTTTTTTTTTTTCTTTTTTTTATTATTTTATTATCACAATACAAAATGCATACCATCAAAAATTACCAATCTAGCTTCTTACCCCCCCCCCCCTACCGCCCGTCCCTCCCCCCATGCAGCAATCCACCCTAATAGCCCCGGGTACTTCAAGAATTTACATCTCCCATATTTTTGACCACTTGTCGAGGGCATTCCGCTGTTTAAAAATAATCTTTTCATAGTGGCAAACTTTTTGTACTAATTGAAACCAGCTAAAACAATTTGGCGGTACCCTGGAAAACCATTTCCTAACTAGAAGGAGTCTTGCCAGGAACATGACTCTAGCCAGACCAGTCTTTTGAGATTTTTAATTATTTCAGATAGCCCCTTTAATATATGGCATTTGTGTCTTGTTACATTTGAAAGTTAGGATTTCTCAAGGAAAACAGTTAAAGGGGTTGTCTGACTTCAGAAAATGGCATTTATCATGTAGAGAAAGTTAATACAAGGCACTTACTAATGTATTGTGATTGTCCATGTTGCCTCCTTTGCTGGCTGGATTCATTTTCCCATCACATTATACACTGCTGGTTTCTATGGTTACGACCACCTTGCAATCCAACACCTGCAGGACAGTAGAAGACCAGGACCGTGGGAGAACATATAGGCACTCATGCGCAGCAGCCCCTGTCACCACATATCTGCGCTGCAGCGGTGGTCTTAACCCCTGGAAACGAGCAGCGTATAATGTGATGGAAAAATGAATCCAGCCAGGAAAGGAGGCAATATGGAGACTCACAATAGATTAGTAAGTGCCTTGTATTAACTTTGTCTACATGATAAATGCCATTTTCCGAAGTGAGACAAAACCTTTAAGGTTAGAAATTCATGAATCAAAGACAATACCGTGCCTGTTTGATATTTCACGGATGGTAGTAATGTGGTGTATATATAGGGCAGAGACCTTACAAGTGATGCACTGACAGAAGCCATGGTGTCTGTCTCCTTGTGTCTCCCGTTTCAGGTTGGCCTGACGACTGAAGAAATAGATGCATTTGTTCATCATAACATTATCGGTCAGAATGCGTACCCATCCCCATTAGGCTACGGAGGATTTCCTAAATCTGTGTGTACTTCGGTGAACAATGTGGTGTGCCATGGAATTCCAGATAGGTACTTTTTTCTTTCAATTACTTAAGAAAGAAGCCATTTAGAGCCCTGGTTGCATGGCCTTGTGTAAATAAGGTTTATAGGGTACATTGCGGGCAGATTATTTCTAAAAAATCAGGTTATAAATGGTTAATTATGACAAAGATGCTTTTTACCTCCCCGATCTCCCGCTGCTGCTGTTCTGTTCCCCGCTGCTCTCCACTTTTTTGGTCTGTCTTGACGTGCTGGCTGAGCGGGCCTTTCCTGGCACTTTCAATCACTTGCTTCCTTCCTTAGCTGTATTCATTTTCCCATCAAATTATATACTGCGGTGGTCGTGCTTGCACACTATAAGAAAAAGCACCAGCGGTCCCGCGGTCTCGGCCACCAGAGAGGCCAGCACTTCTTCCTATAATGTGCAAGCAAGACCAGCGCTAATGGATTGCAGGGTGGTCGTAACCGTGGATATGAGCAGTGTTTAATGTGATGGAAAAATGAATCCAGTCAGCAAAGGAAGTAATATGGTTAATCACAATACATTAGTAAGTGCCTGGTAATAACTTTATCTACATGATAAATGCCACTTGCTGAAGTGAGACAAACCCTTTAAGGCCGGAGATTGGCCGAGCATGCCTTTCCTGACATTTCCCGAGTTTGGACAGGAAGTGAAGATCAGCGGGTACCTCATCAGTAGGTCCAGCACAACCTGCGCATATGCCCTAAATATCACAGGTGAGTTGATAATTGCCTGTGTATTTCTGAAGTATATTGAATGAACATAATCCCTTTCAGGTATGGGGGATTAATTATCTGAAAACATATGGATTATTATTTGGACAGACAAGTAATAGTATTGGATGTGTGCATAATATTACCGAATCATATTCATGGATGATTTCCCAAAATCACACTCAGCTGAATGCATATAAGCAGATATTAGGAGAAGGCAAAATTGAACAAAATGTGGTCAATAGCTCAAGACTTAAGGACTGATCACCTGGATTATTTGTATGTCCTGTGTCACGCTTCGGTGTGGGGGGGAACCCCACACCGAACGTAGGAGGGAAAGAGGTGAGGGAAAAAGGTCTGTAAACTAGGGAAAAGAGCAAGTCACCTCCTTAGAGAAACCCTAATCAAAGTCCTGACTGACTGCAAGTATGAACTGACCCCAGAGGTAGGTGAGTTCATACACAGGAACCTAAAGTCCTAACTCACCCTGTAGGACCCTGGTACTAATGTCAGGACAAGAGACAAGCTGTTCCTCCAATTGGCAGGCCTAAACACAAATGACCGGGAAAAGAGCAACAGAAGAAAACCCAAACAATAAACAAAAGGGGAAGAAGACACTTAACTTCAAATGGCTATGGAAGCACATGAACTCCGACGAGATCCAAACACCAGCAATCCACAACAAGACTGAAGGCTAAACCTATAAACCGCACAGTATGGTGAGAGAAGCCACAATAAATAGTGAAGGTTAAATGACCACAAAAGCAACACCTGAGGCAAGGGGTGTGGCCATTACCAGAAACAACACAGACACCAATTGATCCACAAGGAACCTGTCAGATCAAACCACATGTTGCCAGTCTCACTAATCTCCTTGCACCTGTCACGGGAGCGACCAGTGACATCCTGTCAGAGCAAGCCGAAATCACTTGTCTTACCAGATTTGTGAAAAATGTTGGATATGATTTCAACTTTCAACTTGAGAAGATTTGAATGCTGCGGCAGGACGAGAAAGTCTACATTTCAGGACACTCTGAAATTGTGGCAGATTTCTAAATCTGAGATAATTTGGTGACCAAAACAATTAATTTCAAGCGTCGATTTAACTTCGGGCCAGTCTGTACAAGAAACAATGCTGTTAGCCACAAGCAGAAAAATATATAGTTTGTCCGTATTTTTTCTAAACAATGTAAAATCTTGGAAAAAGGGGCAGTGTCTTTAAAGACATTGGTGCCATATTGCTAGGATATGCCAGCAAGTGCAATGTCCAATCGATGGGGTTGAACTGCTGTGGCCCATGCCAGTCACTAAAACAATGTGGCAGGGGTACTAATAGAGCGTTGGGCCACTTTGCTGTTTGCCCGCTCCAGTATTTCCGAGCAGTCACATTGAGACAGCCCCTACGTCCTCGTTAAAGGGGTTGTGTTACTTGTGCAAATGGCATTTATCATGTAAAGAAAGTTAATACAAGGCACTTACTAATGTATTGTGATTGTCCATATTGCCTCCTTTTGCTGGCTGGATCCATTTTTCCATCACATTACACACAGCTCGTATCCGGAGTTTATGACAGCGCAGGTACAAGGTGGCTGGGACAGGAGCTGCTGCACATGGGTGCCTATGTGAGCTCCCAAAGTCTCGGCTACCATAGAGGACGCCTCTTTTTCCTATACTGTGCAAGTACGACCACCGCTGCTGGATTACAGGGTGGTCATAACCCCTGGATACGAGCAATGTATAATGTGATGGAGAAATGAATCAAGCCAGCAAAGGAGGCAATATGGAGAATCACAATACATTAGTAAGTGCCTTGTTTTAACTTTCTCTACGTGATAAATGCCACTTGCTAAAGTGAGACAACCCCTTTAACTGTGATGGCCACGTTGTTTCTAAATATTGCTGGATTTAGCCATCCATGACATCCATACGCCTTAATAGAACTGGTGGAGAAGGGTTGCCTTCAGAAAAACAACCCCTTTAAAGGTGGCTTAAAACGCTTGTGAAACCGAGATCTTGCAGCAACGCTTTTCAGAAAGCTCTGCACTGTTGGGTTTCATCAGCTTTGTTCGGTATTTCCAGCATGCGGAGTACGGATCCACAGAAAGTATATGGGATTTGTAATCCGCGCACTGGAAGAGGAGAGAAGATGAAACCTAACAGTGCAGAGGCCTCTGAGAAGCGCTGCTGCATGATTGTGGTTTCACCTAAAGTTTAGGTCCCTTTATAGGCACACTGCCATCAGAAAGGAGTATTCATAGAAAACCAAGATATTGTCTTTCTGTAGCTGTTAAGATAAATGATAAGACCTTCTATATCGATAAGCAATCCATTGTCAGTTTACTGCTGCTGTGAGGGGGAGATGTTATCCGACAGGTAATCCTCATGACAACAGTAGGTGACAGCTGTTGCAAAACTACAACTCCCAGCATGCCATAATAGATGTAGGCTGTCCAGGCATGCTGTGAGTTGTAGTTTTGCAACAGCTGTAGGGCCGCAGTGTGGGTATCCCTGACCTAGAATATTCACATATAGGCCTCTTGCACACGAACGTGTGCGCCCCGTGCCCGTGCTGCGGGCCGCAATTTGCGGCCCGCAATGCACGGGCACCGACATTCACTTGAATGGGTCTGCGATCTGCCCGTTCCGCAAAAAGATAGGACATGTTCTATCTTTTTGCGGGACGGAAGTACGGAACGGAACCCCGGGAAGCACTCCGGAGTGTTCCGTTCCGTCATTCCATTCTGCACCGTTCCGCATCTCCGGATTTGCGGACCCATTGAAATGAATGGGTCCGCATCCGTGATGCGGAATGGCCACGGAATGGTGCCTGTGTATTTTCCGGATCCGCAAATGCGGTCTGCAATACGGGCACGGGGTGCATACGTTCGTGTGCATGAGGCCATAGGCAGTTAATGTGTAATAAATCACATTGTTGGAAGTGTCCCTTTAAGGCTACATGCACACGACAGTTGTTTTTCTCGGCTTCCGTTTTATTTTTTTTTGCGGATAGGATAGGAACCCATTAATTTCAATGGGTTAGCAATAAAAATGCTGACAGCTCATCCGTTTGTATTCCGCGTCCGTTGTCCTTGTTTCCCTTCAGCGAAAAAAGTAGTGCATGTCCTACTTTTTTCTCATTTGCGGACGAGGATAGGCATTTATTACAAGGGATCTGTGAAAACAAAAGAATCCTCAAAAAAAAAAACTGATGGACCATCAGTTTTTTTTGCGGATCCTGATTTGCGGACAGCAAAAAAACAACTGTCGTGTTCATGTAGCCTAAGACTGATAGAGAAACGTGAGCATACCTCATACATCATTATGTCTTTCTTATCACTCCTCCCAATTGTATTGTCCCATTTTTGGAAAAAAAATACAATAACCCTGGAGAAACCCTTTAACAGAACATTTCCCAGCATTAATACTTCTGTATAAAGGTCCTTCTTACAATAGTAAATGATAGCCCTGAAACCAAAGGCAACGTTCTCTTCTTTCTTTTACAGCCGACCTCTTGAGGATGGAGACATTATCAACATAGACGTCACTGTGAGTCATGTATTAAACACTGCTTATTAGTTTTAAGTTCCACCATTTCTCGCCTTCAAACCAAATGGGGTGTAATAAATAGTAATCCCAGTCCTATTTTCCACACTTAGTCACCGCCCTTCCCCAGCTCTTTAGCTACCAAGGGTCTATAACACACCTCGGCATTAGATCTGACGCGCCTATTTCTATGGAGGAAACGTGAGGCTGTCACTGAGATTTCTGCCATGGCTCTGCAGCAGATCCGCACAAGGATTAGCCCCATTGTGTTTGACTGGAGCTTTTTCCCTGCAAAATAAGCGTAGTGGGACAAAAATCTGTGCAGAAAGTTTCCCTAGAAAGTGAATGGGAATGTGCACGGGATGTGGATGGCATCAACTCCAACTTCAAGGTGTAGGTGCTGCATATTTTCCATGATGGAATTGCACACGGAAAATCTGCAGCATTAGGCCTTATGCACACGGCCGTTGTTGTGGCCCGCGTCCGAGCCGCATATTTTGCGGCTCGGCGCGGACCCATTCGCTTCAATGGGGCCGCAAAAGATGCGGACAGCACAACGTGTGCTGTCCGCATCCGTTGCTCCGTTCTATGCCCCCGCAAAAAAATAGAGCATGTCCTATTCTTGTTCGTTTTGCGGACAAGAGAAGGCATTTCTATAATGGGCCACGTTCCGTTCCGCAAATTGCGGAATGGAACGCGGAGCAGCTTCCGTGTTTTGCGGATCCGCGGTTTGCAGACCGCAAAACACCAACGGTCGTGTGCATGAGGCCTTAACAATAGAAGCAAAGTGTGTGCATTGTTTAACAAATTATATCCACATGATGCAAAAAATTTCCACCACAAAATCTGCGCATGACTTGACATACAATGCAGACTATAAAGGGGTATTCCAGTCCAATAAGCAAGCTGTCCCTTGGCCGACAAATGGTTACAGGAAATATATATGAGCTTATATTCACCTTGACGATCTCCTGCCACTGCCATACCCATGGTCTTTGCTACACTTCACTTCTTGCTCCAAAAAATGGCTCTCAGCCAATCACAGTGATGACCTGCCTCCACCAGGTAATGCTGAGCGGCATTTCCGACCATTCCCTGCTGTACTGAAAAGTCAGCAGGAAGTAAAGCACCGCCGGCACCGTCAGAACAGCAGCGGTAGGGGTATTGGGGAGGTTTGTATAAACCTGCAGCATTTCCGGGATGAAATCCAAAGGGGGGCCACCGCCTGTGGTTGTACTCTGCACATGCTTGAATTTGGCAACGGAATTTTGGCACGGATTCCCCAACTAAAATCCACCAGTGGACACCCCCCATTGTTTTCAGTGGGAGGCAGCACTACCATTTGCATGGCCAGGTTAAAGGCACGACTGCGCCAAGAAGGGGCATGCCTCTTCTTGGCGCTGTGTATGAAGATCAGCGGCGGGAGTCCGCTTGCGGTTTAGCTCCATTCAGTGGGGCTAAACCTTGACCGTGTCTGTGGCATTCAATGTGAAAAACCGTGGCGGCTTCGGCCACGGCTATCAAAATCTACTGTGTGAAGATACCCTTAGTGTCGGCATGACCTGCTACCAACATAGATTGTTGGTGATGCTCCTTACGGTTTTTATTGACCATATATTTGACTCTCTGGCTGGAACTGCTTGCTGAGACTAGTAGTTCCCCTCCAGCTAAAGAACGCCATTCTGTTTCCGACTCCAACGTAAGCCAATAAATAAATTCACTGCGGAAAGTGAAATGTAAGTACACTTACTGAGACGTCTTTGTCAGCACAGATAATAACACTCGGTAGCTCTTCTTCTTTTGTACAGATGACAATACAAATCTGTTTGGAAATGATATTTTCATTTATAAAATCCCCGGACACTGGAATGTTTTAGTGGATGTTGTTTACTTGTTGCGCGGCTGTTTTTATTGTTTTTTTTTTTTTTGTCTTTCTCTCGCTCTGTTTTTTTTTTTCTTTCTCTCTTCTTTTTAACCCTGGGTTTACGCCAAGCAGACCCGGGCTTGACATGAATTTAAGGCTGGAATCAGATGAACTGAGATCAGTGTAGGCCTAAGTGAAATGTCAGCCCAATCCCGCTATGTGTCATGTTGTTGAGAAGGTGTAATTGTTATTGATCCTTAGTGTAGTTAATGCAGAGCGCTGCAGTACTGAGCAGCTGCCGAAGATAGATATGTATGAGATGAGCGAACGTGGGGGAAAGGCAGCATTTTTCTTTCACTCTAGCGAGATTGATCTTCCTCTTCCTGCTGATTTGGAGTAGGGCCTGTCATTATCTTACTCTGTCATTAGAGGCTACATTGGCCTGTGTATGTCAGTCTATTTGGACAGCAACTCTTTTGCTAGCAGTGTTCCCTACATTTATTAAAATCCCCGAAGATAGTGTTGTATTCCATTTGCAGCACAAGGAACCTTTAACCCTTTTGCTGCAGAACACGCTGTGTGTTTATACGTCGCTCCCACCGTTAATGATTTGGAGGCCACCGCGTGATTTTAACACACGACAAAGAATTCTTCAAAGGTTTATTCTTCACCGAACAGCGGAAAACTAGAGAAAGAAATCGGAGTCCTTGAAGTCGATGGGGGCTCATTGTTTTAGTCTGGCATCTTCACACGGGCACAAAAACCACATCTAAAGAAATCTTTGTGAAACACTTGAGATTATACAAGACTTTACTTCTACTCTTGGGTAATGCTATAGGTGCCAAATACATATAGACTACAATACGTGTTAACCTAGCCACAGACTATTAATGCAATTATTCTAAATTGATCACATTGTTTATATGGCACCAACAACTGTAGCCACAGCTAATTGGGGTTCATAAATCAATGTTCCTACCGTAGATACAAGCACAGCCTATTTTATAGCCAATTAACCAACTCTTGGTAGAGCTCCATGTGAACAGAGGCTACTTTCACACTAGCGTTTACATTTTCCAGTATTGAGATTCGTCATAGGGTCTCAAATACTTCTGTTTTGTCCTCATTCATTGCCAATTGAGAAAAGATGTAACGGAACAGAACGGAGTGCTCCAAAATGCATTCAGTTCCGTTTGGTTGCATTCCCATACCGGAGAGCAAACCTCAGCAAGCTGCTGTTTTCTTTCCGTCATGAGATGTGGAGCAAAACTGATCCAGCATGACCCACAATGCAAGTCAATAGGGTCAGATCCGTTTCCTCAGACACAATAGAAAACAGATCCATCCCCCATTGACTTTCAGTGGAGTTCATGACGGATCCATCTTGGTAATATTAAAGATAATACAACTGGATCCGTTCATAAAGGATGCAGACGGTTGTATTATCAGTAACGGAAGCGTTTTTGCTGATCCCTGTCGGATCAGGCAAAAATGCAAGTGTGGAAGTAGCCAATGTCCTTTGACAGGGGGGATTTGGTATTTCTGGGGCCTCAAGCAAAGTTTTATGTCGGGGCACCTGTCACACCGCCGGGCTCAGGTCCATTGCGCTGCAAAGTTTATCCCCTGTCGCACCGCTAAATTCTGCCTTGTCAAACAGCTATGTCAACTTGCACAGCATAATCCCCTATATGTGCTCATTACACACTATGATTCCCCCAACACAGAATAATGCCTCCTTATGTGCCCCCAATTAAATAGGGAGCCCCTTTTGTGCCTCCAAAATTAATAGTCACCTAGCCCACGTTCCCATGACGAATGCAGCAGATCTGCTCCTATCTGTCTGGCCGCTAGGGGCAGCAGATGTGATGATGTCACGTCATTGCATCTGCCACCACCGGTCACAGGGTAAATGGTGGAGCAGGGAGCTGACGGCTTGTATTCAACTGTCTCCACATCCCAAGGATGTGTATTCTGGTGAAAGTGGTTCCGCTGCCAGGGAGCCCCTAATCTCTGAGGCCCCCATCCATTTGCATAGTCTGTGTGGTGACTAAATCACTGCCGATGGAAATATTTAATTGGTAATTGTTGAAGGCACTGGCATTAGTGCAAACCACTGAGCTACCATGTGCCCCAGTTGTTCCAGTATACATACTGTATGTATATAAAATTATATTTTATAACTAGTGTACTCACATATCACAGGTTAAGAATCTGGGAGAACTTATGTGTCAGTAGATAAGTAATAAATACATATGGAAATATCACTGATCCTGTGCTGCCCACTGCCTGCCTGGGACATCCCACCCCCCAAGTGCCGAAACGTAGAGCCACTGTATAAGAGTAGATCCTGCTCTGGCAGGCCCGGTGCTCCCATGCGATACATGGGCGGCCATTCAGAGAGCAGCTTACCACAAATTCCCTTGGTCAGAACAGCTGGTCATCAGAGATGAAGCCATACGCATGTCAGCATCTTCATGAGACAATACCTTTAAACAATCGGAAAACAAACTCTTGCCGACCAGCTATTCGAAGGTGCTAATGGGAGCGCTGCACCTCTTCATCACTTACCTCGGTCCATCTACCTGTACTCTGTGCATATAGTAGCGGTGGTGCAGGTTACTGCAGCTTTATCTCATTCTAGTCCCTTCAAACAGCTGATCATTGGGGTTGATAAGAGTTGGACCCCAACAATCGGATACTGACAGCCTATCCTATGGTTATTGTGAATAACAAAATATATTTGAAAGACAAGACTTTGGGGGTCATTTATTATACTGAAGTTCAGGCGCAGATGACTATCTGCGACTTCACCCCGCTCACGCCAGGTCTAAAATTGTGGATGAGGAAGGGGAGGGGCTGGCAGGTCCATCTCATTTACCTTTCTCTACGCCTGTTTCAGAATCCATAAAGCCTCTTGACACATTTTAGTACATATGGGGCTCAGGAAGAGACCTGTTCCTATAAATATAAAGGGGCACATTTATTAAGACCGATCTATCTTGATGACATAATAGTGTGCATTAATTGTATTATTTGATTCATTGGTTGGACCTTCCTATGTCTATGTGTCTCAGTCATAATGTCTTAATTAAGATCGTGATTCGGTCGCAACATGCCGACTGTACAGAAGATGTGCGTTTTTTAATATGACTACTGAAAATTAGATCCATTTTTTGCAACTGTTGTTGGTTTTTTAGGCATTGACATGTCATGAATCCGTGACGTGATTTACTGATTTTTCCCAAGAGTTGTGCTCTACTACTAAAATATATATACATGGAAAGTGATAAAAAAAATGTAGGAAACAGGAAAAAAAGTGGATTTGCCTTTAAATTGTACAACAATGATCAATGGAAGTCCACTGGCGTATGAAACGCACTCTTATCTGCAGACATTAGTTGTAATTAGTCTGATCTTTCTTAACTGTCTTTTGCGGCTGACTTTTTTTGTTTGTTCCTCATACACATCTGGCTCTGTTTCGTCCCCCACAGTTCTAGCTGATGACATAGGGATCTTAGAAAGAATGCTTAAAAAGGGCCTCTTATGTCATTGACTGGGAGAGGTCACGAGACGAGACTACCTACTGCACCACAAAAATAAAATACTTAAGAAAGATGGATTAGAGATTTTGGCAGGACCATTGAGTTATGTTTCTTTAGGCTAAGCCATGATTGCCTCGGTTTAAAATCTGGCCTGTGAGTTGAATGGGATATTTCAGGCATCGGAAGCGATCTTGCCTTTGGTTTGATTAACAAACTTTGCCTGTGGCTACATTAACTCCGAAGGCCAGCATATGCAAACAAAGCTTCCTTATATCAGCGCAATGGGAAGACGGTTCAAGATGTTTCCACATGTGTTACTCCGGTTGGCTTTTTGCTTCTCTGAGTTAAAGCTCACCCTAGACTTGATTTATGGTCTCCAAATGGCTTTTAAACAACTGGATGTTTTGTCTGGTTTTAGATTGATATTAGTCTGTTTTGTGATATGCCCACATTGATCTTTTTTTGAGGACATTTGCTTTACTTGACCGGCCATGTGCGTACATTAAATTTCAATTATGTTTATAATTTATCCATCTTGTTTGAGGCCCTTTAAATAACATAAATCAACTCAGTAATTCCAGATTTGTAATCAGTATATTTTTTGGGGAGGAAAAATCAACAACTTAAAAATAATAAATCTTTATGTTTGCAATAAAAACAATATATAATGTCATGAAATAAAGATGTTACTTTAATAACCAGGAGAGAAAATGAGCCTGAAATGGATGGACTTGTAAAATCGATTGAAGTGACTCTACACAAACAGGATGATGATAAAAAAGGAATAATAAGAACGCGGTGATCACCGCTTCAGAGCTCTCTTCACAGAACAGTGGTAGCATAATTCTTTTAGTATGGAGCCATACAGGGCTTACTGAACTCTGTGATATTGTCCCCTTAGACCAGGCATGTCCAAACTGCGGCCCTCCAGCTGTTGCAAAACTACAACTCCCAGCATACCTGGATAGCCTACAGCTATTAGGGCATGCTGGGAGTTGTCGTTGTGCAACAGCTGGAGGGCCGTAGTTTGGACATGCCTGCCTTATACCAATGCATGTGATGGAGCATGTCATGGTTTTATTTTGTCAAAATCATGCAGAATCTAAAATATAAAACCTATGCATGAAATCGGAGGGTTATGGAAGTAAGGAAGAGGGTTCATGCATCTCAGTGGAAGCCCTATCATGGTCTGAAAATAGCTGAGCAAGCAAGCTCAATTGTTTTCAGCAGTCCCATAGAAAAAAATGAAGACGGCACTGCAAGAGTAGATGCCGCCACTATGAGTTCCAGCTGTATTATACCACTGCCACTCCGCTCTCACTATTAGGGCTCATTCACATGGCCATATGGCCGTGGTGCCCGTATTGCAGACCACAAACAGCAGGTTCGCAATACACGGGCAGTGGCCATGTGAACTCTGTGCTGTGGATGCGGACTCATTGACTTTAATGGGTCCGCAATCCACAAGATACGGCAAAAGATAGGACATGTCCTCTCTTTTGTGGAGCGGAGGCACAGATTGGAAGCCCACAGAAACACTCGGAAGCACTTCCATGAGCTTTCAGGCCCGTGCCACCGCACAGCAAAAGACAGGACATGTCCTATCTTCTGCCACATTTTGCTGATTGCCGACCCATTGGGTCTGCACCGCAGTACAGAGTTCACACGGCCGGTGCCTGTGCATTGCGGGCGGGCACGGCGATCATACAGTTGTGTGAATGAGTCGTTAGGATCGAAGTTAACTAGGCATTGTTTCCGTTTAACTTTTACTAACAATACACAGCAAAAGTAGTATTTATGTGTATTAGAAGAGTATTCAGAGGATCATATAGAAAATATAAAAAAAGACTATACATTATTGTAATGGCTGTATCCATAATGACCCATGCAATAATATGATAACAATTTTTTTCTTGTGTGGTGAACAGTGTAAAAATGTAAAAAATAAATAAAAATGGCAAAATTGCTGTATTTTTGTTTAATCCACCAACTAAAAAATAAATTTTAAAAAGTGATAAAAAGTTGTATGTACCCCAAAATGACACCAATGAAAACTGCAGCAACACAAAAATGTAAATTATGAAGAAAATGAGTTGTTATTATGCAAAAGTGGAGAGTCTTTAAAAAAAAAAAAACTACAACAATTGGGTGTGGCGTAATCACACAGCGTAAATTTATTTTGTTACAGCGAACAGCATAAAAACGAAATCCAAGAACAATAGAAGAATCGCTGTGTTTTTTTTTCATGCCGTCACCCCAAAAGAAAATTGTAAAAGTTTTACAATGTACTCGATGTACTCCAAAATGGTGGTATTAATAAATACAGTTTGTACTCATACGCCTATGTCAACGGAAAAATAAACCAATTATGGTTTAAGAAATAAAAATGCACTAAGAAAATCACTTTGTCCTTAAAGTGGGTTTATTGTAATAATTATTTTTTATGTAGTGCCTCATCCTTACCTGTTCCACGTTGCTCCGGTCCTATGCAATGCCTCCATCTTCCAGTTTTGGCACTGTTTACATCCAGCTGGCCATAGGCATGGTCACATGTACCGCTCCTGCCAATGACTGCCTTCAATGGTGACATGCTGCTTGTGGCCACATTACTGCTGAAGTCAGTCATTGGCTGAAGCGGTGCATGTGACCATGGCCAGCCACAGTGCCAGGATCGGAAGGTGGAAACATCGGAGGCAGCACGGAGGACCTGGAATGATGTGGAGTAATGTATGAATCTTCTTTTTCAGATGGCATGCTGGGGCATTACATAAAATATAATTATTACTGGAAAACCCCGGAAATTAGCACTTTTGATTATGCAAAAAATATTGTCCATGTTGGCATGGCTTAAAAAAAATTCAGCAGTTTGTTAGTTCTGAGCATTGTTGCTACTTTTGTGGTTCTTTCACATCATCTCAGTTGGTTTCATCAAGACTTTGACTAGGTTAATGTAAAAAATACAAAAAGTCTTGTTTTTGTATTTTGAATTATCTTGGCACATAACCCAATTACACTTCAGATGATAGGAGCATGATTGACGCAGATTTACTAAGACAGATATTTGCTTTGCAATTTGTAGTAAAACAAAAAAAAAGTGCGCTGGAGTTAGAGGCACAAACTTGGTGCCTCTTCTGGCTTTCCATGCTCAGTAACCTGATCTCTCCACCAGCTATGATCTATAATTTACACCATATTATCTGGTGTAAATTAAAGTAAATCTGGTGACTGCAGAGGCCACATCCCTCACACTAAACCCCGTCCCATTTTTTCACCACTTTTAAAACGTGACAAGAAGCTAAAAAAGTTGCAAATTATGATGAAAATATGTCTTGTGCCATAATCTGAAACTTTTTATGCCACTATTGTGGCCTAAAAGCATTGATAAATGTAACCCATTGGGGAAGATTTATCAAACTGGTGTAAAGTAGAACTGGCTTAGTTGCCTACAACAACCAATCAGATTGCACTTTACATTTTTTAAAGGCGCTCTAAAAAAATGAAAGGTGGAATCTGACTGGTTGCTATTAGGCATGAGCAAATCACACAGTTCGGATCATAGATCTGAAGTTGATTCATTCAAAAACTTAGTTTTTTTTAAATTTTATGTTGTTTCTGTACCGCATTAAAATGTATTGGCTCCGTGGAGCCAAACTTCATCTTGCCCAAAGTCGCACGAGACTTTGGTGAATTACTACAGTATTGTTATCTGCGTATTTAAAAACATTTTAAAATAGTAAGCCAAAGTAGGTTTGGTACTGGCTGTTACCTCGGTATCAAAGCCTACTTCGGATTCCTATTTTAAAATATTTTCAAACATCCAGATCAGAATACCGCAGTAATTCACTGAAGTCTCGGCGTCTTCGGGCGAGATGAAGTTTGGCTCCAAAGAGTCAATATATTTTAATGCTGTATGGAAACTGCATTAAGAACAAAGTTCTTGAATGAACTAACTTCGGAAGCTCAATGATCTGAAGTTCTATTCGCTCAAGCCTAGTTGCTATGGTAAATTAAGCCAGTTTTCCTTTACACCAGTTTTAATAAATCTCCCCCATTGTCTTGGTCTTTGGAGAATTGCAAACTCACAATTTGTTCCAGTCCTAGGGCGGGGAATGTGTTCCCACTCCTTCATACTCACACCATGTTTGACTGTGGGCAAGATGTTCTTACTATGGGATGCGGCGTTTGCTATATAGCTGACAAATAGAATTTGTGCTCTTCAGAAAGTTTCTACTTTAACTAATTTGCCCATAGAATATTATCCTAAAGGGCTAGGGAATATTTTTGGCAAATTCACAGGGGATCCATCAGAAAAAAAAACTCCTTATGGCTCCTTTATGATATTAAAGTCATATAAAGGTACACATAAGGCTACTTTTACACTTGAGTTTTTATTTCCGCTATTGAGATCCGTCATAGGATCTTAATAGCGGAAGAAAACGCTTCAGTTTTGTCCCCATTCATTGTCAATGGGGACAAAACTGAACGGAATGAAACGCTACAAAATGCATTCAGTTTCATTTGGTTGCGTCCCCATCGCGGACAGAATAACGCTGCAAGCAGCGTTTTTCTGTCCGAGATGTGGTGCGGAGCAAGACGTTCTCTCTGACACAATAGAAAACGGATCCATCCCCCATTGACTTTCAGTGGTGTTCATTACGGATGCATGCGGTTGTATTATTGTAACTGAAGAGATTTTGCAGATCTATGACGGATCCGCAAAAAAACGCTAGTGTGAAAGTAGCCTAAGAAAAAAGGTGGACATCAGCTCACCTGGTCAATTGGAGCATATTAGGTGCAACTCTCATCAACGCATGGGGCATGCCACAGAATCTACTGTCCATTACATCAGTAACCTTAAACAATACTCCAAGCTAACTACTATTTAACTGGAGCACTGCCTTTTAGAGACCTAAGGTTCTCTGGTTACAATATAAAGAGCCTATACCTGATGAAGACCTCCTCCCGAGTCGAAACAGGTTGTACATTTTAGCAATACAAACACTCCGAAGATAAATCTGTGGTCCCTAAAGTTCAGCACACTGATTGGATATTGTTTTTTTTGTTTTTGTTTTTTGTTACGCCCCCCTATACAACAGACTTGTGACATGGCTGTGTGCATGAGACTGTATCAAGATAATAACATATTCTACATTTTCTTGAATTTGTAGAGGTTTATTGAGAGGTTAAGCAGAATATTCCTAAAATGACAAACCACTGGACCATGACTGAAATACACAGAAGCATTGTCAAGAATAGGAGGAAGAATTTCCATTAAGTACAAGCTATGCATTGCTAAGCATCAGGAAAAACAGCAGAAAACATGCATTTAATTTAATTTAACATCTTAATGGGAATCTGTCCGCTTCAAAACACCCCACAAAAAACAGTAAGCATTGTATAGCCTAAAGGATGCTGACTCTGATTACATAATTTGTATCTTCATACTCATATCCCAATGCTGTGCTCCCGCACACCAGCCACGAAATGCATACAAAGGACTCCCGAGCACATGCACATAATGGAGAGGAGTCCAGTAGGAGTCCTCTCTATGTATTTTACAGCTGTTTGCAGGAGCAGAGCATCAGATGCAAGTGAGTATGAAGATACAAATTACAAAATCAGAATACGGGTAGTTTGGGGTCACGTTTTGGAGCTGACAGAACTCCTTTAGCAATTTTAATATACATGTATATTTTTCCATATTTTGTATGCCCAGCTTTTGGTTTTATTGCAGCTTCAGTTCTGTGACATGTTTTCAGAAACTCTCAGATATGCTTCCTTATGTCTTCCAAAGGTCACACCAGCAGATGTCATACAGATCACTATAAACGATCGAAGATGTAGCGACTAGGAAAATTTTGCTTATTATACACATAGATTATTGTTCGTACTTGCGGTCGTTACCTGTTCGCTTTTAAATTGTTCCTTGTCATTACATGTAAAGATGGTGGACAGATGCTTAGTCAAAAGGCATGTATGAGATCATTAGCGAGTAGATGACTCCATATTATACGAACCGATCTATTAACGAGGAGCGATAATTTTTTTTAGCATGCTGAAAGATCACGATGGACGAGAAATGAGTGATTTTTCACTCGTCTTTAAATCGTTCATACTTATTACATCACACGATTCCCATTCATTTTCACTTTCATGCACGAGAATATGTACAATATTCGCTCCGTGTAATAGGGCCTTTAGAAATTGGGTGCACTTGCTCCTTCTTACAATCTATGTAAAGCCATACACTAATGTTGTTGAGGTCTGAGCCTTTGGTTGAGCATTCAGTTGTTCTGAGAACACAGTTTGCGCCTTTGTTTGATAAGTGTGTCTTGATCCTTACAATGATTCCCCGCCAAAAAAAAGGTATAATCATAATGATAATAATTCATGATAACTTTAGTCAAAGGCAAATCACCATCATATTGTTATACATCCCAAACCTGCATTGGTCCCCGCCATTCTAGACTGATGGTTGTGATCATGATTTGGAGAGTTTTTCATTGCTTTCATGCCTTTTGTAACTGAAATTTAGGTTCATCAGTCCATAAAGCCAGCCACAGGTCAGGTATCCATGTTTGATATTCTAGTGTCAATTTTCTTCTTACTTTTTTCTATTTATTTTTATTTTGCCGTTTGTCAGCCACACGTCCTTTATGCCCTTTGTCCCCACAGGGTTCGGTTGTCTTAGGCTACTTTTACACTAGCGTTTTTATTTTCCGGTATTGAGATCCGTCATAAGGTCTCAATACCAGAAAATACCTCTTCCCTTTTGTCCCCATTCATTGTCAATGAGGACAAAACGTGAACAGAACGGAATGCTCCAAAAAGCATTCTGTTCCGTTTGGTTGCGTTCCCATACCGGAGACCAAACTGCAGCATGCTGCGGTTTTCTTTCCGTCATGGGATGCGGAACAAGACGGATCCATCATGACCCACAATGCAAGTCTATGGGGACAGATCCGTTTTCTTTGACACAATCTGACTCAATAGAAAACGGATCCGTCCTCCATTGACCTTCAGTGGAGTTCATGACGGATCCGTCTTGGATATGTTAAAGATTATACAACCGGATACGTTCATAACGGATGCAGATGGTTGTATTATCAGTAACGGAAGCATTTTTGTTGAACCCTGACGGATCTAGCAAAAACGCTAGTGTGAAAGTAGCCTTACACAGTTAGAGGATGGTCAGAACTTAAGCAAGTTGTTAGTAGTCCAATTTTCATTTTATCTTTTAATAATTTTTATTTAAATCCCGTAGACTGACATGCGGGAAATTTGTAAGACAGCGATGGAGTGTTTGGATAGTTGCTTACATGAAAGGTTGTGTTTCTCAAGAGGAAGATGATAATATCAGTGACATCTGCAGGAACACCTTGTTGTAAGACTGGAAGGATGAAAGTGTTGATAGTAAGGTGTAACGCTGGGGCTAAAAAGAGTCATGTATCTCGCTCCACAAATAGCAGAAAAGTCACACGACTAAAAACATTTGCGTGAGTTGTTTGCAACCTGCTGTGATGCAACTATTTTAGAGCTTTGATTTGGCTTTAAATACAGCCAAAGTGCCAAAACGTCACAGGTAAGTCACACATAACTAGTGGGGAGTTGTAACAAAAAATGTACTGTAATTGTTACATCTGTCGCAGCATGTCGCATCACAATCCCATCAACAGCCATTAGATGCAATGGGGCCTGACACTTCGCCATTTGCCCCAGCCTAATGATCCAGAAATTTTAAGAGGACATGTCCGCTCTCTTGACATTCCTTTTTATTGGTACAAAAGGGCCTAAATATAGTGATTACTATTTTAAAGTTCCTATCAAGAAGATATATTAATGAATTTGCAGAAATACTTCACTTACTTGGAAAAGTAATTTATGGAGTTATTGCTAGCTCCACACCCACCAACATTTGTAAAATAGTGTGGCCAAAATGTATAATTGATGCGGAACATATAATAAAACATTTATTTCAGTTAAGCTGTCCCCCGTGTATATTTTTAGAGATGAGCGAATCGACTTGGGATGAAACAGCGCTCCGTACAATATTAGAATGTATTGCCTCCGATGAGCCGAAGTTATTGCTTCGCGAAGTCTCACGAGACTTCGGATAATAACTTCATAAATTATTTTGTACTATAAAAAAACATTTCCTGAACTTTGGTTTGGTTCCAAGGTACCACTTGGAACCGAAAAAAATCTTTAAAGAATTAAACGCTCCCCATTTAGATACCCCCCTCACTCATATTGCAGCTTGGGGAAAAGATGTGTCCAGACGAGAGATCTCTCTCTGGCCTTTCCATTAATGTTACAAGAAACCTCGTACAAACTAGTTAATAAGTGGCCCAAAACCCGGTTGAGCTAAATCATCTTCTAGAGCCTTCCAGTTCATCAACATCTCACGTAGGTTCATACAGTCACATCTGGTGGGATTGCAATCTAATAAAACCCTATTGGGCGAATGTGCATATGGCAATATCGAAATATATCCTAATGTGCACAGCAGTTTTTGTCTGACCGATTCTCGGCATATATGCTGGGTAGCAGCTGGATCTCTGCCAGCCCCATTACCTATAATAGGGTCCGGCAAGCATTCCGGTACCATACGGCAATGCCCAATTCAGAGAGCTCTGGCAGGTTGTTCTCTGCAGGTTCTCTTGCCGTGTATGTGAAACTAGCCTTAACAAAACTCTTGGCTGCAAGAGTTCCTAGCTAAAGCTATGATACCATTATATTGGAACAAAACCTCCGCTCCCCTAATTTGTCATAAGCTACAGAAAGTCGCTCAAGTAGCTAGACTGGAAGAACTGTGTCATCTTGAACAATGCACTACTCACTACATAAATATAGACGTATCGGGCACCCTTGGGTTGATTTTGCTGAGGGTCAAGATATGCTTACTTATCTCCGATGATTTCTTCTCTATCTTAAGCATTTAAACATTTAGCCGGGAATCTTCCTTGGTCGTTGGCATTATGGCAATGATTTTTTCTGCATGGTCCTTTTATGATCTTCACGTATTGCAGCATTTTACACTTTGCTCATACTTCCTTTTAATTTGTTTTATGAGCCTATCTCTACTTTGGTACTTTGGTACTGAAGTGCAACTTCAAATCCCTCTTAATTTTTTTTATCAGTAAATGAAAATGTGTTACGTTTACAGCCAGAGAATAAGAAAATCCATACAGATCTAATACAGAATTTCTGTAGCCTGAGACACACTAAATGGATAAAAGTATTGGAAAACACGTCTTAATCATTGAATCCAGATGTTTTATTCAGTCCCACTGCCACAGGTGTATAAAATCCAGCTCCTAGACATGCAATCTGCCTTTACAGACATTTGTCATAGAAATGGCTCATTCTAAAGATCTCACTGAATTCCAGCCTGGTCCTTTAATAGGATGCAACTGTTGTAAGAAGTCAGCTCATGAAATGTCTTCCCTCCTAGATATTCCACCATGGTGAGTGGTATTATTGTAAAGTGAAAACATTTAGGAACCACAGCAACTCAGCCATGAAATGGAGACCACGTAAAGTTATTCAGCAGGGTCGCTGAGAGCAGAGGCGCATAGTGCATGAAAGTCACCAACGCTCTGCTGACTCCATAACTGCAGAGCTTCAAACCTCCTCTGGCATTAACATCAGCAGGGTTGCGGGAGCTTCCTGGCATGGGTTTCCAGTGCTGAGGAGCTGCATGCAAGCCTCACATCACTAACCACAATGCCACGCTTTGGATGGAGTGGTGTAAAGCACGCCGCCACTGCACTGTGGAACAGAGGAAAGGTGTTTTGTTCAGTGATGAATCACGCTTCTCTTTCAGGAAGTCTGAAGCATGTATCTAGGTTTGGCGATTGCCGGGTGATCTTTACCTGCCTTACTGCACTGTGCCAACTGTAAAGTTTGGTGGAGGAGGGATAATGCTATAAAGTTGCTTTTCAAGGGTTGACAAAGTTATTTTAGACAATTGTATGTTTCTGAATTTGTTGGAACAGTATGGGGAAGGGCTTTTTGTGTTCCAGTATGACTGTGCCCCAGTGTAGAAAGCAAGGTCCAAAAAGTCATGATTGGTTAAGTATGGTGTGGAAGAATTGACCTCAACCTCATCGAACTCCTTTGGGATGAACTAGAACAGAGATTGTGAGCAGGGCGCTCTCGTCCAACATCAATGTCCGACCTCACAAATGTTCTTCCAGATGAATGGGCAAATATTCCCACAGATACCTTCCAAAGTCTTCCCTGAAGAGTTGAAGCTGTTGTAGCTGCAAAGGGGAACCCATATTAAGGGCTCATTCACATGACCATAGGCTGTCCGTGCCCGCATTACGGACCGCAAACAGCCACTGGCTCTGTGAATCCCGTATCACGCATTGACTTAAATGAGTCTACAATCTACAAGATGCGGAGCGGAGGCACAGATCGGAAGCACTCAAAAGTGCTTCCATGGGCTTTTTAGTCTGTTCCTCTTTATGTCCTATCTTTTGCTGTATATTGTGGATCGCGGACCCATTCAAGTCAATGGGTTCGCGCTGCAATATGGGATATAGTGTGGACCGAAATTTGGATGGCTTATGTTTATGTAAATAGGCCCTAATGCTCAGGATTTTGAATAGGAAGTCTTAAAAGCTCCTTTAGGTGTCTCAATACTTTCACATTCATTAATCACAAAGGATTTAGAAAAATGTATAGGAAGCAAAAAATGTATTCAAAAGCTGAAGAAATTTTTATTCTACTGTAAAGTTACATAAAGATAGGGAAACACTCTAAAAAGGCACATACACAAATTAGAATACATTTTAAAATTCTCAGCATAAAAGCTTGTTTTATTATGATTGTTTTAAATCTATAACATCACATAAATATAAATAGGAGTATGGCTCTGTTCACACTTGCTTTGGGGTTCCTGTTTATAATGTAAGCCATGAACCAGATTCGTCACGCAACAGATTTTAGCCAGCAGTCCCCCATGGATTTACAGTGGGATCCATCAAGTTCTATTTTGGTTTCCATTGCCCAAGAGTAACCCTGCTGGATGCCAGGATGGACAGTGTGAACAGCAACTTACTATAACACAAAATCAAAGTTAAAAATAAAATTTTGAACTCAAACATTTACAGAATGCATATGTATCCAGCAGCATTTGTATGATCAGTGGCATCCATACAGAATCAACCTGCATCGCTTCGGGTACTGTTATAATGTTCATTGCTGGAGCACAGCAATGCACATCCAAACAATATGAAATAAAACACAGGTGCGCACCAACAGCTAACATGCAAAAGCAAACAAACAATATCCATGCACAAAGACACATGCAGACACTGGAAACATCTGAATTGCATTATACTTACTGTTCATAAAAATGGAAGCTCTTTGCCCATTTTTTTTTTTTTGCGCATAGACGCCCGTGATGAGAACATAGTCCTGCCACTTTACAAATCACTAGTCAGACCACACATGGAGTACTACAGTCATGGCCGTAAATGTTGGCACCCCTGAAACTTTTCAAGAAAATAAAGTATTTCTCACAGAAAAGTATTGCAGTAACATATGTTTTGCTATACACATGTTTATTCCCTTTATGTGTATTGGAACAAAACTAAAAAAGGGAGGAAAAAAAGCAAATTGCACATAATGTCACACCAAACTCTAAAAATGGGCTGGACAACATTATTGGCACCCTTTCAAAATTGTGGATAAATAAGATTGTTTCAAGCATTTGATGCTCCTTTAGGCCTCATTCACACGACCGTATGGCTTTTTCAGTATTTTGCGGTCCGTATTTTGTGGATCCGTGGTTCGGTTTTTTGCTTCCGTTGTGTTTCCGTATAGGTTCCGTTTTTCCCTTCCGTTTTTCCGTATGGCATATACAGTATACAGTAATAACATAGAAAAAAATGGGCTGGTCTTAACATTTTCAATAGATGGTTCCGCAAAAAACGGAAAGGATACGGAAGATATACGGATGCACTTCCGTATGCTTTCCGTTTTTTTTGCGGACCCATTGACTTGAATGGAGCCACTGAACGTGATTTGCGGACAAGAATAGGACATGTTCTATATTTAAACGGAATGGAAAAACGGAAACGGAAGGCATACGGAGACACTTCAGTATTTTTTGCCGTCCCATTGAAGTGAATGGTTCAGTATACTGTCAGTATACTGAACTGAAAAAACGGCCAGTATACGGTCCGCAAAATACTGTCGTGTGAATGAGGCCTTAAACTCCTTTAAACTCACCCTGGGCAAGTAACAGGTGTGGGCAATATAAAAATGACATCTGAAAGAAGATAAAAAGGAAAAAAGTTCACTTAGTCTTTGCATTGTGTGTCTGTGTGTGCCACACTAAGCATGGACAACAGAAGAGGAGAAGAGAACTGTCTGAGGACTTGAGAACCAAAATTGTGGAAAAATATCAACAATCTCAAGGTTACAAGTCCATCTCCAGAGATCTTGTCCACAGTGGGCAACATTATCAGGAAGTTTGCAACCCATGGCAGTGTAGCTAATCTCCTTGGGCGTGGACGGAAGAGAAAAATTGATGAAAGGTGTCAACGCAGGATAGTCCGGATGGTGGATAAGCAGCCCCAAACAAGTTCCAAAGATATTCAAGCTGTCCTTCAGGCTCAGGGAGCATCAGTGTCAGTGCGAACTATCCGTCGACATTTAAATAAAATGAAACGCTATGGCAGGAGAACCAGGAGGACCCCACTGCTGACACAGAGACATAAAAAAGCAAGACTACATTTTGCCAAAATATACTTGAGTAAGCCAAAATTCTTCTGGGAAAACGTCTTGTGGAAAGATAGAGCTTTTTGGTAAAGCACATCATTCTACTGTTTACCGAAAATGGAATGAGGCCTACAAAGAAAAGAACACAGTACCTACAGTGAAATATGGTGGAGGTTCAATGATGTTTTGGGGTTGTTTTGCTGCCTCTGGCACTAGGTGCTTTGAATGTGTGCAAGGCATCATGAAATCTGAGGATTACCAACGGATTGTGGGTCACACTGTAGAGCCCAGTGTCAGAAAGCTGGGTTTGCGTCCAAGATTTTGGGTCTTCCAGCAGGACAATGACCCCAAACATACGTCAAAAAGCACCCAGAAATGGATGGCAACAAAGCGCTGGAGCGTTATGAAGTGGCCAGCAATTAATCCAGATCTAAATCCCGTTGAACACCTGTGAAGAGATCTTAAAATTGCTGTTGGAAAAACACGCCCTTCCAATAAGAGAGACCTGGAGCAGTTTGCAAAGGAAGAGTGGTCCAAAATTCCAGGTGAGAGGTGTAAGAAGCTTATTAGTGGTTATAGGAAGCGACCGATTTCAGTTATTTTTTCCAAAGGGTGTGCAACCAAATATTAAGTTAAGGGTGCCGATAATTTTGTCCAGCCCATTTTTGGAGTTTGGTGTGACATTATGTCCAATTTGCTTTTTTTCCTCCCTTTTTTGGTTTTGTTCCAATACACACAAAGGCAATAAACATGTGTATAGCAAAACATGTGTTACTGCAATACCTTTCTGCGAGAAATACTTCATTTTCTTGAAAAATTTCAGGGGTGCCAACATTTACGGCCATGACTGTATGTACAGTTCTGGGCTTCTGTGGACAAGGCAGACATAGCAGAGCTGGAGAGGGTTCAGAGGAGGGCAACTAATGTAATAACTGGAATGGATGGACTACAGGTCCCAGAAAGATTATCAAAAGTAGGGTTATTCACTTTAGAAAAAAGACGACTAAGGGGAAATCTAATAACTATGTATAAATATATCAGGGGTCAGTACAAAGATCTCTCCCATCATCTATTTATCCCCATTACTGTCACTGTGACGAGGGGACATCCTCTGCGTCTGGAGGAAAGAATATTTGTACACAAACATAGAAGAGGATTCTCTACGGTAAGAGCAGTGAGACTATGGAACTCTCTGCCTGAGAAGGTGGTAATGGTGAGTTCACTAAAAGAGTTCAAGAGGGGCCTGGATGTATTTCTGGAGTGTAATAATATTACAGGCTATAGCTACTAGAGAGGGTTGTTGATCAAAATTATGTCGAGCCCATCTACCAATGACATGGTGGCTTCTGGAGATGGGAACCTAACACTTGTCTCTCTTAAGGGCACACACATAGGTGAGGTTTCTAGGGTGTTAAACTTTAAGTGCTTCCAAGGTGCAACTTTACCCCTGTCAAACTGTAACTTACCCCTGTCAAACCGGAAGTTTACGAGTGGGGATCGGAGTGCGTCAATGGCAACAGGGAGCCAACAGAAATGAAACCCAGCTGTGGGGAACAGAATGCTTCCCTCCAAGGCGCAGCCAGGTGGAGGTTCTGGCAGAAAGTCCCCCAAAAGCTGGAACCCCCTTTAATCTGTTGTAACCCTCTGCCAAATGGTTCCTTAGTTTAGGGGACTGGATCCCCCCAAATCATTGCAAATGGACGTTCACGTCGTGAAATCATGTCCAGGAAAGAATAAGAAGTAATACTTATAACCCACAGCTTCTGTAGATAGGTTGGCTCCTGTTCAGCCCTGGTTTACCACATTTTCTTGGTCATGTCCTTGCTTTTCTTACGATAAGAATTTACCTACTCCAGTATTTTTACTAGGGAAAGCGTTTTCAGATTTGCTTCATTTGCATTGCTAGGTATACACATAACGTGATATCATTACAGACAGAAAGAAGCGTCTCATGTCTGGAGTAGGATAGTCTTGGAATTTTTAAGGGTGAAGGTGATTATGTTGGGGGCGTGGGGGGGTGCTGGATGACTTAAATGCACTGGTCCAGCTGCAAGCTGTTATTATAATGATTTTAGGATGGCTGAAGCTATTTGTTTCATTGAGTTTTGAAGCCTACAAGTCAGAATAACCTTGTCTTATTTTGTACTGATTCGCTGCATCCATGAAATCCATAATCCACGCTAGATATAAATGTCATTTTGTTTTGTCCACAGTGTATTGGAATATAATGTCAATGAAATGATTATGGACGTTATCATCAAGAGAAGGTAATATTTGCATATCTCTGGTTCCGATAGGTATATGCTGGTGGATATCACGGGGACACCTCTGAAACCTTTCTGGTTGGAAACGTGGATGAAAATGGGCAGAAGTTAGTGAGGACCGCCAGGAGATGCCGAGATGAAGCAATAGCAGCCTGCAAGCCAGGAGCTCCCTTCTCTGTAATCGGAAACACAATCAGGTGACCAGCAGAACGCAGTGACAAGCGATGGGAAGGCTGGCAAGTGGGACAGAGGTTATTGGTAGTCTGCTAGAAAGCTGATGACATGTTTTTATGATTCAATACCATCATTTGACTGATACCAGTGTGTGGAAGACTACACCGCACTGCTGTGCTTTGGGCGAAAAAAAGATTTTTTTTTTGTAAAAAGTGAATTACCTGTGGGTCAGTAAAGATAACTGCATAAAGAGACAAAGATGTGTATAAACTGACATACAATTTAGAGCTAGACAGTCTTGAAAAACAAAAAAAATAAGTAAAAGTAGTGCAGTTATATTATCTGAGTGAATACAAGCCATATACAGATCTTCATATGATAATAATAATAATAATAATAATACAATAAACATAGAAAATATGTGTAGACCCGCATACCATAAATACATACAGTGGAGTGCTCATGTAAGTCCCAGGGGTGATACATAATGTCAGTCTATACAGGAAGCACATATTTTTCTATTTTTGTTCATTTAAACTTAACTTTCATCATAAAAGCAGTTGTAGACATTTCTATGTCTATGACATTTTTTGAATAGATAGATAGATAGATAGATAGATAGGAGATAGATAAACAGATAGATTTAAAGCATACAATAAATAAGATAGATATTGATAGATAGATAGATAGATAGATAAGATAGATAGATAGATAGATAAGATAGATAGATAGATAGATAGATAGATAAGATAGATAGATAATATATAGATAGATAGATAAATAGATAATATATAGATAGATAGACAGACAGATAGATTTAAAGCATATAATAAATTAACAATTTTCTACATTGTATACTTTTAATTCTGGTATAAAGTGAACATATTTTATTTTTTCCCTGTTATACAATTAATACACGCCTCGAAGCCCAGATCTTCCTATGGCACTTGGGGAAAAAATTATAAGGCAAAGAAAAAAAAATCCCCATCAATGTGTCATTTATATGTATTTATTGCTATAGAAATGTTGTAACTGATTCTGAATCTAACTTTAGCAAAACCTCTATGGGTTATATCTCGGAAGCTTTTATTGTAGACTTTGCACAAAATTGTGTTTTTGACAGTTTTAAATTACAGGCTAACTATCATCTAGAGGAAGAAGGGAAAAAAAAGGATAGTGTCTTTTTCTTCTTTTATAGGAAATGTTGAATCAGACCCCTACTGGGAAGAGAAATTTAATGCATATCTCACTATCTTACTATCCATGAATATAATGGAATGGAATTCAGAATGCGGTTTTATTTTTGCAAAAAGGGATGAGTCGATAGGGGCACCTCGTATTTTCGAACACCTAGGGTTCAAACAAATTTGCTGGTGGTGTTCTTGCATTTTAACAAAATGTATTCTTATGTGGAAAAGGGCCAGAGAGTACGAAATTCTTATTCAGGCATTGTATGGAGCTCTGCATTCATAGCTGTGTCTAAAGGGCATGTCAGCCTTTGATTCTTTCTGAGAGGTAATTATCCTTTTCCTGTCAGGGAACAACAAATGATAGCTAACTACACAGGCACATTTGCGGTAGTCACATTCATCAACTGCAGGAAAAAAAAAATTCAATTTAATTGTGCAACCCAGCTGCACATGAGCCTTTCAGCATATCTGTTGTTTCCCTCTTTCTTCCTATTCCTCCTTCCACGTCTTTTTTTACTTTTTTTTTCCATGATTTTTTTTTTATTTTTTTATTTTGTCTATTCCTCCTTTTTTTACTCTGCACTTTCTTGTTAAAGTAATTTTCTCTTATGGCTTTTTTTCTTTTCTTTTTCTTTTTTTTTCTCTCTCCCTCCATTGAAGGATATGAATGTAGAAAATTATCACAATTACTCATATAATTGAGCCTCTTTGTAGCAAGTGCAACTCCTGTAGCCTTTCTCCTTCATGAAAATGGTTTCATTATAGGGTTTTTTCATATTCCCTGACACCATCTACACAGAGGAACAGGCGCGCAGATGAGATGTTCTCGGAACAGCGCAGATCAGTAAGGTCACAGTAGGAATAATTAGCTCTGCTATGGAAAGAGCTTGTAGGCCTTTTACCGCTACATAAATGTACTGTCCGTGGCTTTTAGTCACAGAAAAAAACTTACTAACAAATGGAACTCCCGCCTACTACTTTGAAAAAAAAATTTGTATCAACACTACAATTTTCTATCATTAAGACTAATAACACAGAGCCTGCTATACATCAAGAGGAATAAAAAGAAAAATCTCACATTCAAGTGGCGGCTGGGTGCTGACCTTTGTTCCCTTTTTTTTTTTGTATGTATGTGTACTACTTGACAAAAAAAGGGACCCACACACTACGCCAACACCCAGGTGAAAGGAGCAGCTAAAGAGCCCCCCCCCCTTATTTTCAATATTTCTGATCCCTAATAAATCTCTGTATACGGAAATTAATTTTGCATATCCATGGCATTAATGGAACCTGTTAACAGAAATAAATAAAACATCATTAAAAAAAAAAGGGAACGTAATTGAAGATGACATCGGATTCCTAGGCTGCGGTGAATTTGCTTGCATGGTGTAAATATTAATAAGGGGGGGAATAATGTAGCCCTGAAAACAACTGTATCCAAACTGGTTCTCATTTAAATTTCGGCAGACGGGTGCCATTTGTTTTGTGTCATTGTCTGGCATGCTTAAATGGTAATTGGTCCTCTTTTTATATTCCGATCGCATCTGATGAATATTCTGATACCATAACTCAGCAATCTCTGTAATGTATTCTGTATCTAAGGAGGGGGAGAGAAAAAAATAACACAAAACAATAAAATGGGAGCACTACATGAATATTAACCCAGTAAGCCCAAGAGATAACTAATGCACGCTTGCTCTCGAAGCAGAAACAATTTTGTTTTAAAAAAAAAGGTTTTAAAAAAAAAAGTTCTAGCACTGGGAAAAAAAATTGCAAAAAAAATAAATAAATTGACAATTATGACAAAAATCTATGTAATTAAAATATTATTGCGCTGGTAGACGGGGCATAATGATATATTGTAATTTTTTTTTAAAAATGTACACATAAATGAATTTTAATTTCAATGCGTAATTTTCTACATTATTTGTGCAATTTATGAACATTTTATTGAAATAAATACAGAGATTTACATTGATTTTGCAGCCAAATTAGATTAAAAAAAAACTTTTACAAAATGAGGTCCTGTTGCCCATTATTTAAAAAAAAAAGTATACTGAAGTATACAAAAGCAAGTGACTATTTTTTAATGATTAAAAGCAGTCATCTATAAACTTGCAAGATTCCCATTAAGTTTAAATAAAGATGAGATCACTGTGCTCCTGCGGTTGATGTTTTCTGATCCTAGTTTATGGTTGTATTTTTTTTTCTGGAGCCTATGATGGGAAAGTGATTTTTTTTATAAATAACATTAATAATATATGTTTCAAATAATATTTTTTTGTTGTTTTTACAAATTATTAAAAAAATCAATTGTTTTAAGATAAGCTAATTTTAAAGACCAGCCAGGATCAGCAAAGACTATAAAATAAATCATTTTACTGTCAACTTTCATAATGTAGAATGACAGTTACTGTAAATTACAATTACGCAGCTTTTCACTGTACTTGAGCACGCAATGCTATAAATTATCGTTCCTAACAATCCATCACGTTTGCTTCTGACAAAAGGAACACAAGATAAGTTTAACTTCATTGTTAGGAAAACAGAATGATTTATGTGCCATTTGTAAATCAGAAATGCCTGTGACTGCAGTCTGTAACTTCAGTAGCATTCACAGTGGAAAGAGAATTTCAAGAATATTTTGAATTCCAGATTTCTTTCATTTTATTTTGTTAATGGAATTTCATCGTACACTACGGATATATTAACCAGTGACTTACATGAGTGCTTGCTGCCATTATTCACACTGAAAGCAGTAATTACATACATTTAGTCCATAAATGTTGGATACTAGTGACATTACTAAAGCATGTGACTTAAAGGACATCTGTCAGCAGATTTGTACCTATGACACTGGCTGACCTGTTATATGTGCGCTTGGCAGCTGAAGACGTCTGTGTTGGTCCCATGTTCCTATGTGCCCACATTGCAGAGAAAAATTATGTTTTAATATACGCAAATGAGCCTCTAGGAGCAATTGGGGCGTTGCCCTTACTCCTATATGCTCTGCTCTCTCTGCAACTGCCACACTCCACTTTGATTGACAGAGTCAAGAAGGCATGATAACGTTTTCACTACCTGCCCTGTCAATCAAAGTGCAGAGGGCACGGCAGTTGCAGAGAGAGCAGAGCCTCTAGGTGTAATGGCAAAGCCCTCGTTTCTTCTAAAGGCTCATTTGCATGTTTTAAAACATGATTTTTTATCAGAAATGCGGACACATATGAACATGGGACCAACACACACAGATGCCTTTAGCTGCCAACGCACATGCAACAGATCAGCCAGTTTCATAGGTACCAATATGCTGACAGATGCCCTTTAAAAAAGTTCACATTTCTTGACGACTATAGCAATAGTTATGATGATACAGAAAATATTTAATGGCCCAGTGAGACAAGAATTAAAATTTGACTTTTTATTTTCGCCAAGAGATTTGCAATTTTCCCCCCCCTCCCTATTTCATAGCATTGTTTCGCCAGTGTTATAATATCCAGGACTCTCTCTGCGTGGTTCAGGCAAGGCGTGACGCTATCAACTTCTTGACCATCTTTATAAAATAAAACAGCAATTTTCCCTCACCCAGATCTCGTAGATAAAAAGAAGATGCCGGAGCCACTTCTGTTGGTGCTGCTGGGCAAGATGTCACAAGCGAGGTTTTTGCAGTATAAAATCCTTTTTATGAGTGTCTACGCGTTTCGAGGGTGAATAACCCCCTTCCTCAGGACAATAATACAGATACAAAAAGAAGCATTAATATATATAGTATTTTAAAACATGTTTTTGGCGTCAGAAAGTGGGGGAGAGGGGTGTGTCTGCAGGAGGGACACCCAAAGAGTGACATCACTATAAGGAGCGCTCCTGGTGCTGATCGGACAGTCATGGAGTTAATATTATCCTTCTGCGGTGCGCTGAAGCGCTCGGTGAAACGGGGGCGTGGCCAGCATTTCCGGAGCTTTGCACTTTGGATTGCTGTGTTGAGACTCTTAAATGATGCTTCGCTGTGTTTTCTGTAGCTGGTCTCCCTGAGATCAGCTATTGTCTTGTTTGAGTAAGGCATTGCTCCCGGTTAGCCAGAATCTTACTCCACACTGATGAGGGGCAACACCCCGAAACAGCTGTCTGTGGATGCATAACTGGCTTAGGTTTTCCCCATCAGATTCATAAGGCTTGTAAAAGAGCAGGATCTTGACATAGGGGCTACTTAATATGGTGGATTTGGTGATCTCTGTAATGGAGACACCCCTTTGCTCTGATTTCCTTCCATTGAGGGATATCTGTCTTTCATTGTGTTGAAGACCCATAACTGGGGCGCCACAGTTATTTGCATATTACTGTTTCCCAGGGAGCTTTGCACTTTGGATTGCTGTGTTGAGACTCTTAAGTGAGGATCCACAGTGTTTTCTGTAGGTGGTCTCCCTAAGATCAACTATTGTCTTGTTTGGCCATAACCCCTTGTTCACAGTTCGCTCTTCCGTAAACAGTTCATGAACCCGTGGCAGCGAGGTCCGTGAGGTGCGGCATGTTGCCCCATCTTGTTGGAAAAAGCAGGACATTTTTTTCTTCAGCAAGATCACTGTTGAAGAGCTGCAAGCAGTATCAGCCAACATAATCCGACCTGCCCAAAGATGCATAGGCCTGAACGGGGACCACTTTCAGTATTTTTTCTGACTTGTGAGTAATTGAAAAAAAAAAATCCACTTGCTCATTCATCTTGTCATACTGTCACTGGAGGCAGGGTACTTTTTTCGTGGGCCACCCTGTATTTATGCCCTTATGTGTAAAAGTCGTTGGGGACTTCCTAGGAAGCACTCAGGGCACAGACAGAGCAGGGCGCACCTGGAGACAGTGACCTTCACCAGAAAGATGCCTAATTTAGGCATATTTCTGTTTAATAAATAACCTCCAAGGTTTGCAAGTGAGCAAGTTCTATGATTCAGAATTAGTCCTTCACATGCCTTTTTAATGTAAAATTCACTAACCCCTTACCACAGACTTAAAGAGCCTCTTTTATAATAATCTACCCTATTAATCCAGGCATATTGCCTAGTAGGGTGAATCTTGCTAAGAAAATCGATATATGTCTTTCTTTTCTGAATGTGGACATATATTAATTTTTATATTTATGTAAATTTGGTATTTGGAGCACCAGGGGGTTGGCCATGGCTCTAGGAGCACTGCTATCTCAACACCCCCTGTGCTGTTTGTACTCCCTCTCCCCTTTGAGTTACAGGGCTTGACGAGATGTGTTCCTGCAGCAGAGCCAAGAATCGGTGACTCGGTGTTTGTGCACTGAATCAGATTCTGCTTCCTGAGCTTGGGGAACAGCAGAAGATTAATTTTGCAAGCACGGATCCGTCTCAGTGACACTGCTTACGCAGTGGATCTGTTGAGCACTGCTTTCCGAGCTAATCAGATCCAGCGCTAAGAGAGAGAGACTTCCGAGAAAGCACAAGGTTGGTTGAGATGTTCTGCCCTATAACTCAAAGAGCAGGAGGGAATATAGAGAGCACAGGGGGCTTTGCTATACTGGTGCTCCTAGTGCTATGACCAGCCCCTGGTATTGCAACTACCTAATTTACTGTATAAAAAAATGGGAAATTTGTTTTTAAAAAAATTCATATACGGTATGTCAGCACGTATTAACCCTCCAGAGGAAATAAATATATTGTTTTACTCAGCATGATCAACCAACCAGGCAATATGCCTATTTTAATAGGGTTGATTATGCTGAAAGAAGAAATTCAAGAAGAGATGCTACAGGACTTAATTGAACCAATATTAGGGTCATAAGCTCCAAATGGAGAGGGAAATTCATGGTAAAGCTTCCAATGAGGAGCCAATATGCTAAAACTACCCCAAAGATAGATCAAAATCTCATTCAGGAAATTAAAAAAAAAATCACAAGTTCACCACTGCTTTTCAAAAGTGACAGCAGTGCTCACCTCATATTTGGCAAAAAAATAAAAAGTATAGTATGATCTCCTGGCTCTTTGTGAGGTTTTTTAAGTTAAGAAGTGTGTATAGGAAATATAGCATACTACAGTAAAGACATAATACCAGTAGTCAGAGGCGTAACTTGAAGCTCCTGAGCCTCAGTACAAAATATGTGGCGGTGCCCCCACTAGTCTCTTTATATGGGGGCATCACTCACCAGGGCTCAGGTACAACTGCTTTACCTTCCCTTGCTAAAGGCCCACTTTTGCTTTCAGTCAAATATTGTGTTAAGGCTCATTCAAACGGCCATATGCTGTCCGCAAAAATGCGGATCCGTTTTTTATGCGTATTAGATGCTGTCCCATTCACTTCTATCGGGCCCTTTTCTTCCATTGCACGGTTCAGCAAAAAAAATGAAACTTGTGAAAATCAGGACATGGCCCTATTGAAGTCTATGGATCAGCGAAATCCTGAATGCTGAATTGTCCGCAAAAAAATGGATCATTTTTGCGGACATCGTACGGCCGACTGAATGAGCCCTTAGTGTGATTGTGTGCTAAATAATTTTCTGGTTTTGACCTATTAGAGGGGTTTTCAGGGATTTAAATATTGCTGATCTAGGATACATAATGAATATTAAATTGGTGGGGTCCGACTCCATGCACTGTTATTTCACACCTGTGACATCGCATTCATCCGTCTCATGGCCAAGTAGAAGCTCAGGCCCATTCAGGTGAATCTGATTGAGTTGCATTACCAAGCACAGCCGCTATACAATGTATGGCACTATGCCTGGTATGCAGCGAAGGGGCCTTTAGGAGCAACGGGGGCATTGCCATTACTCCTATATGCTCAGCTCTCTCTCTGCAACTGCCGCGCCCTCTGCACTTTGATTGACAGGACCAGGCAGTGTAAACATCATCATGTCTGGCCCTGTCATTCAAAGGTCAGGGGACACAGCAGATGCAGAAAGAGCAGAGCCTCTAGGTGTAACGGCAACACCCCCATTGCTCCTAGAGGCTCATTTGCATATACAGTGGTCCCTCAAGTTACAATATTAATTTGTTCTAGGACGACCATTTTATGTTCAAACCATTGTAAGTTGAGTAATTGATTCTAAAGCCCCAAAATGTCATCCGAGATAAGAGAAAATGAAGATTTAAGAAAAATAAGCAGATAACTAAGACAGATAAAACATGTCCTTACATATAACAGTCAGGAATAGCTGATAACTAGCAACTAATCCAGCTGTTTTACCAGAGAACTGGCCTTGATTGGTTGGATCTGAGTCTGAAGCATTGTATGTTGAGTCTGGTTTTAACTTAGGATGGGTCAGAAAAGACCATTGTATGCTGAAAATATTGTATCCTGAGGTCATTGCGTCTTGAAGGATCACTGTATATTAAAACATCATTTTTCTCAGCAATGCGGGCACATAAGAACATGGGACCAACACAGATGCCATTAGCTGCCAAGCGCACATGTAACAGGTCAGCCAGTGTCATAGGGACAAATCTGCTGACAAATGCCCTTTAAGGTGTGGAAAATCCCTTCAAGGGAACCATGAATTCTTCTTCCCTGATCATCTCTCACAACTATTGTGTGACTAGGGTATACAGAAAAACATTGTGTCAAAATACTAAACCAAGTCTACATTTTATTAACTGAGGACAAAATGAAAGTTTTTGATTGGCCTAGTCAAAGTTCTGATATGGATCCAGCAACAAAGCTGTGACAAGACCTGAAGCAGTCAGATCAGGCACAAATATTCACCACACTGTTTGAATGGAAGCAGTCCCGTAATCCTTAATGGCAATGTAAAATGCTACATGGTAACGTGGTTTGTAAGGCCTTATTCAAATAGTCAGTGTTCAGTCAGTGATTTCCATCAGTGTTTTTGAGCCAAAACCAGGTACCAGTCTCGGCACAGAACAGATGCAGATCTTTCCAATATACCTTATCTCTGTGTAGCCTCAACTCTTGGTTTTGGCTCAGAATCACTGATGGAAATCACTGACCAAACACTGACTGTGTGAATAAGGCCTAAAGGCCCTATTACACGGGCAGATTAGTTAAGATGATCGCTAATGAGCAATGAACGCTTGTTAGCGATCATCTGTCAGTGTAATACTGCCGCCAATTACCTGATAAACGAGCAAACTCTCGTTTATCGTGTAATCGGGATCTTTTCACGTTAAAAAAATCCTGGTTTGCAGGTGGCAGATCGTGCAGTGTAAAAGGCGCTATTATCCTGCAAAGTTGATTTAGAGGAAGACAAAGACCTTCATAATGGGAAAAAAATGAATTTCTAACTCCAAATCTGACAATCAAAACCACTCCCTGGATCAATGAGTTATCTACAAAAATCTAGTAATTATAACCTATAATATTATTGCACTTAAAGGCGTTGTCTCACCTCATCATGTCCTCTTTATTATGTGCATAACTGTATGTTAACTGATTTACTAATGTATGTCTATTTTCCATAATACCTTTGTAACCCATTGGCTAACATTTTCAAACCTTTTAGACCTTGCTCATTTCTACGGATGCAGCAGCAGTGGCCGCGCTGGCAACCGGCTCTTCTGGTTCGTGGGAGTGAGCGCACATAGAGGCTTGTGCATGCACCTTACCTCCCGGCCCTGGCTACCTAATATCTCTAATTGCCTAAGCTCCCGTACCCAGCCGCAGCTCGTTCCTCCTATAGAACAACTCCAGGGTATGCACTACAGCCTTGGAGCAGTTCTATACAACTATTACAACAGAGAATAAACAATCTACTGAAGGTCCGGTGCACCGAGGCTGCTAATGATTCTAATACACTAGCAGCCTCGGGATCTCGGGAGCGCACATGCACAGGCATAGGGATAAATTACATCATCCCATCCCTGTTTGCCTGTTCCATCACTCAAAGGAAGCGCCCCGCCAGTTAAGAAACGGCAGACCTGCAGAGAAGTAAGCAAAGCAGGAAGTGAAACAACCCCCTTTAAGAAAAGCATGGTCAGGGCCGGCGCGTCCTATAAGCGGACTAGGCCGCCGCGTAGAGCGCCCCTTGACAAGGGGAGCTGCTAGGAGCGCCGGCCCTGCCTCATGCTGCAGCCGCCTGAGCGCTCTGAATTGAGCCTCAGGCGGCTGCAGCACTGCCCGGGCTGGCGCGTCCATGAGGACGCACCGCCCGGGCTCAGCATGAAGAGAGGAGCTGACAGGAGGGAAGCGCTCAGCGCTCCCTCCTGTCAGTCCATTGTAGCGCGGCCGAGCTCTTTATGGCCGCGGGTACAGGAGCATGTGTCTCCTGTACCCAGCCGGACTGACATGAAGTGCGCACACACTGTGCACTTCCTGTCAGTCCGTCAGGTACAGGAATCTAAAGCTCCTGTACCCGTGGACCATAAGCGCTCGGCCACGCTACATTACAGGCGGGGAGGGAGGGGAAGAATGACAAGAGGGGGGAGAATGACAAGAGGGGGAAGAATGACAAGAGGGGGAGAAGAATTACAAGAGGGAGGGAGAAGAATGACAAGAGGGGAGGAAGAATGACAAGGGGGGAGAATGACAAGAGGGGGGAGAAGAATGACAAGAGGGGGGAGAAGAATGACAAGAGGGGAGGAAGAATGACAAGGGGGGAGAGAATGACAAGAGGGGGAAGGAAGAATGACAAGAGGGGGAGAAGAATGACAAGAGGGGGAGAAGAATGACAAGAGGGGAGGAAGAATGACAAGGGGGGAGAGAATGACAAGAGGGGGAAGGAAGAATGACAAGAGGGGGAAGGAAGAATGACAAGAGGGAGGAAGAATGACAAGGGGGAGAGAATGACAAGAGGGGGAAGGAAGAATGACAAGAGGGGAGAGAAGAATGACAAGGGGGGAGAGAATGACAAGAGGGGGAAGGAAGAATGACAAGAGGGGGGGAGAAGAATGACAAGAGGGGAGGAAGAATGACAAGGGGGGGGGAATGACAAAAGAGGAGGGGTGAAGAATGACAGGGGGGGGAGAATGACAAAGAAGGAGGGGTGAAGAATGACGGGGGGGGGGGGAGTGACAAAGGAGGGGGGGTGAAGAATGATAAGGGGGGGGGGGGGCGGCAAACTTTTCTTTTGCCTAGGGCGGCAAAAATCCTTGCACCGGCCCTGAGCATGGTGGGAAGGAGTGCACTGCTAGGACTACTGGGGAAAGAGAGGAAATACTGCTCTGATTATATGGGAGGGAGGGGCAAAAAGTAGTTTGTAATTACAATAGTCAGAGTGGGTGAGTACAAGGGCTACCTTTATACTCCATTCTCAATGTGAGTTTTAAGAAGTTTCATGAACTCTGACACCTAATATAATAATCAGGGTCGGACTGGGGTTTCTTCTGCCCACCAGAGAAAATTATTTTCAGGGCTCAACCCATATAATCAATAAAGTCTCTAGTGGCAATTTATTGTCTCCAAGTGTTGTTTTCTCCTGGACCTTTGGGGGCCCACTATGGTAGCGGCCTAGGCCCACCGGAGGATCCTCTGGACTCTGGTGCGCCTGTCCGACACTGCACATAATATAATATAAGGATAATTAAGGAGGAACGGTGATGCTGCCCTTTACACACACAGGAGGAAATGATCTCTCTCTTAGTGGAATGGCCTCCCTGATTTTATATATAAGGGTGCAGCCACACATTCAGGCTTCAGTTGTTGAAACCAAAAAAAGGTGTGGATCATAACAGGAGAGAAAGCATTAAAGGGGTTGTCTCACTTCTGCAAAAGGCTTTTATCATGTAGAGAAAATTAATACCAGGCACTTACTAATGTATTATGATTGTCCACAGGGGCGTAGCTATAGGGGGTGCAGAGGTAGCAGTCGCTACTGGGCCCAAGAGCCTGAAGGGGCCCAAAGAGCCTTGTGCCACATAAGAAGACACACAAAGCACTGAGGGAAGGGGGGCCCAAGCTGAACTCTTGCACCAGGGTCCATGAGCCTTTAGCTACGCCCCTGATTGTCCATATTGCCTCCTTTGCTGGCTTGATTAATTTTTTCATCAAATTAAACACTGCTTGTATCCAGGGGTTATGACCACCCTGTAATCTAGCCGTGGTGGTCGTGCTTGCACACCATTTCCTATGGTATGCAAGCACTGCCTTCTCTGATGGATTGCAGGGTGGTCGTAACCCCTGGATATGAGCCGTGTATAATGTGATGGAAAAATGAATCAAGCCAGCAAAGGAGGCAATATGGACAATCACAATACATTAGTAAGTGCTTTGTATTGACTTTTTCTACATTATAAAGGCCATTTTCTAAAGTCAGACAACCCCTTTTAGGGCAGATACAACTTCTCCACTCAATCCACTCCTGGTTTTGGCTTCAAAAACTGCATGAAAAAAACTGAACATATGGCAGCACCCTAAGTAGTCTCTGACAGTGACTCATTTTTTAGGGGATTACGATATTTCATAGTGGTAGGGTAGTGTTACTTTAAAGGGAAACCTTAAAAAAAAAAACTTCCGCATGTGCAGATGTGTGCTTGTTAGCTTATTTCAATGCTGCTGGTCCCATCTTCATATGTGCCCCAATGCAGTAAAATAAACATTTTATGTTTATGCTAATAAGACCTTTGGTGCAATGAGGGTGTTGCCTATGCACCCGAGGCTTTGCTCATCTTCTTTCCCAGCTGGGTCCCCACCACTTTGCCTGACAGGGCCTGGCAGTCTTACACATACTCACAATCCTATAAAGAACTACCAGACCGCATATAAGGTACAAAAATACTTTATTAATACATCAAATCAACCGAATGAATACAGAGAAACAAGTGCAGGAGAGACGGCATCCACAGGAGGAATACACAAGGGCACAATTGTGTCAAAATGAAGTAAGTATAAAGTAGAAGTGCAAGGAAACAAATCTGCAAAAAATCTAACTATACCCATATTGCGCTTCCTCCGGGATTACGCCATCCCCGACGCGCGATTCAGCGAACCTTGGCCGAAACGCACATCGGGGCTGGCGTCATCCCGGAGGAAGCACAATATGGGTATAGTTTGCACGGAGGAAGCACTTTATACTTCATTGTGACACAATTGTGCCCTTGTGTACTCCTCCTGTGGATGCCGCCTCTGCACTTGTTTCTCTGTAATAATTCACTTGATTTGATGTATTAATAAAGTATTTTTGTACCTTATGTGCGGTCTGGTAGTTCTTTATAGGATTGTATTTAATAATTTACCATAGGTATGGATATTATCCATTTCCATTATATGGTAATTAGATGAGTATGGATTTTTGAGATATGGATTTTTTGGGGTAAAATTTTTGGTGGATATTACACGTACTCACGCCTGACCCTGAAATCTCACGGCAGCCCGTTGGCTGGAGATTGCCATCATAATTCCATCTGGACTTTTACTTTGCACTGGAATCATAGCCAGGATTGTAATTCTTGCTGTTTTATTATGTATTTAAGAATTCATCTATGTCTTAAAGGGGTTCTCCGGGCTTTTAATATTAATGACTTATCCTCAGGATAGGTCATCAATATCAGATCGGCGTGGGGTTCGACACCCGGCACCCCTTGCCGATCAGCCGTATGAAGGGAAAGCGCACGCAGTGCGCACGTGCGGTCTCCTTTTTGTCTTCCTGCTCGTTGCTTCTATGGAGAGCATAACTGAATTGCAGCAAATGAATTTTCTGTAGCCAGGGCATACAGTGTGCACATGGATATAGCTACTTATAATACAGCAAACCTTAAAGGAAACCTGTCATCACTTTCTAAGCCTATTTATCCACTCACTTTTCTATAAATACTTTTTAATACATTAAAGGGCTTCTGTCACCCCCGATTTAGCAATTTTGAGTAGTGGACATTAGCTATTTGCTAATGTCCGTTGAGTTCATACATATTACTATTACCTCTCTCTGTGCTCTAAATTCTGTAAAAATCGCACTTTTATGTTATGCTAATTTCTTCACTACCAGCAAGTTGGGCGGTTACTTGCTGGTAGCCGCCGCATCCTCGGACTATAAACACGCCCCCTCCTCCACTTGATAGACAAGGCCAGCGAGCGCTCTTCTCCTCCCGCTGGTCCTGTCTTCCCATGAAATCCGCGCCTGCGCCGTAACGGTCTTCATTCGGCACAGGCGTTCTGGAGTGAAGGAGCTGGCAAGTGCCCGTCCTTCACTCAGAACGCCTGCGCCGAATGAAGACCGTTACGGCGCAGGCGCGGGATTTCATGGGAAATATCAAGTGGAGGAGGGGGCGTGTTTATAGTCCGAGGATGCGGCGGCTACCAGCAAGTAACCGCCCAACTTGCTGGTAGTGAAGAAATTAGCATAACATAAAAGTGCGATTTTTACAGAATTTAGAGCACAGAGAGAGGTAATAGTAATATGTATGAACTCAGCGGACATTAGCAAATAGCTAATGTCCACTACTCAAAATTGCTAAATCGGGGGTGACAGAAGCCCTTTAATGATAGTTCGTTCAGAATTGATTTTAATATCAGTTGAGAGAAAAACCTAAAATAAATGTTTCCGCCATATATGTTAATGCACCTTAGATGAGTCCTGTCTCCTCCATGCTTCAGAGATGAGTCTGGCGTTCTCTGACTCTCAGAGTGAAGCCACGCCCACAAACCAATAAGACACACCCTCTACGATTGCTCATCTCCACCCCTTCTCTTCCAAGTCTCGCAGTTGCGCAGTATACATTATATGATCAGTGTGAGATGAGGAGTAAGGTTGATGGCGAATATTCTAATTGCGAATATCGGCACTTCGAGAATTCGCGAACATCTAGAATGTCGTGCTATATCTTCATAATCGTGAATATTCTAGATTTTTTTTCATCAGTGAGCGAGGTGACTGGTTCTGCACATGCGCGGGATTTGGGAAGAGGGTAGGATCTTTATATTCTGTCACTCTTATAACGGGAGGTGGGGTTAGGAATGGGAAGCGATGAGGTAAGCATTAAATTTACATTACTTGAAAAAAGCTGGAGGTATTTAAAAAAAAAAAGCCCCTAGGATGATTAGGGTGGGGGAGAACTATCTCAGGATGCCCATGATTCTTATGGTTAAAAACCGGTGACAGGTTCTCTTTAAGTAATTGAGGGAAGTAGATGTGACCACAAATTTGGAAGGATATATTTTTCAAAACTAATCAGACATGAAAAAACCAACCAAGAAGGCAAATGAGCAAATGTTTTAAATATACCACATTAAAGGGCACGGCATATTAGGGCTCAGCTCCTACACTAACAATCTATCGAGTAATGGCTCTGATCCTTTGCATAAAAATAGTAACTCAAACCCAAAATACATACGTAAATACTTGGAATATTTTTTAAATTAACCAACTCACACCAAAGGGAAAATAATAAAAAATATATATTTTTCAGGACTAAGATCATAATGTCGATAAATATAAAAACTACATTAGTAAGCAATGATAACAAGTGGACAAATCTTAAAGGGAAGTCTGTAGACCAGGAATAATGTTTGTTTTGGGGATTTTTTTTATGTTGCAGCTAATTACTTTGTGTTCTCAAAAGCTTCCTTGGAGGTGGCCATGTTGGAGATACACACTGCCTTTCTGTAAAGACAGTACAGCAGGAGGCGTGTGCTTAATGGCAACCGCAGTGAATAGGAGTTGATGTCATAGATTATTACAGCCTTCTCATACAGACTCTGGAAAGTGATAGGAAAGGGGTGCTTGTCCCCTAGCGGGATTTGAAAAAAAAAAGTTTTTTTTTTTTTACAAAATATAAAAAAAATTAAGACTTCAAAATTCAAATCACCATCCGCCAAACATGTGCAGTTCCGAACCAAACAATAAACCCTATAGATGAGTAGTCACAATACAACTCACTCATCATTTGGCATAATCATACCTTCTTCTTTATTCTTCATGCAGATACATTTTCCCAGCAGGGATACAACAGTATAGATAGTATGAGTAAGGGGGTGTGTCCCCCGAAACTTTGCACAAGATGTGTATACGCTGAGGGGGTCCGCTCCTCTGTGATCGCTATCTATACTATTGTATCCCTGCTGGGAAAATGTATCTGCCTGAAGAATAAAAAAGAAGGTGTGATTATACCAAATGACGAGTGAGTTGTATTGTCACTATTCATCTATAGCATTTATTATATGGCTTGGATCTCCACATGTTTGGGTAATGGACTGGATTTTACGGAGTGGAGTGGAACTCCAGTGCAGGAGCTTTGCCATGAATATACAGCGTGGTGTCAATTGGACTTTGGGCTGACTTTGTATCCGCAAAATCATATTAGTTTTTTATATTTCCTAATTGCACATATAAAAATAAACTATTAAAAAGCTATATAAAATAAACATAAGTATTGCTGCATCCAAATTATATTTTATATCTATCATGATTTAAAAAAATCCTAAAAAACAATGTCCGTTTTTCCAGTTTTTTAATAACAGATATGGCAAATTAAAGCATGGCAATAAAAGAGGAAAACACAAAATTGAAAATTGACTTGGTCTCAAAGGGGTTAAATATTGCGCACTCTATGCGCATTAATTATGATGAGATCACTATGTCCCGTTCTATACGTCACTGCTCTCCAAAAGTATCAGATATAAAGCAGACACCACAGTCCATCTTTCCTAAATTATCCCATAAGATAATACCAGTTCTTCATGTCCTGCAACATTTTCAAGCACTTACCCAGTAGGTATGTTAAACATCCAGTATACATGTAGCCAACCTAATTCTCATAAACCATTTTACAGGACCCCCTACAGCTGATCAACTGCCTTTAATGTACCTATAAATTCTTCCATACATCCCATAATGGTCTGAAGGCTTTTAAATGGACGCTGTAAATCAGGATTTGTTTCACACAAAATAGTCTTCTCCAGAAAAGGGACATTTCAGAGCTCCTTCCATCTCCAAGACAGAATATTGGCATGACTTTATCTAGCAATGCATTACATTTTTCAGTGATTACGTACTCGCTCATTAAGCTGTACTTTATATAACTTTACTGTTCTACTTGTAATTATATAATCCAAGCTAAAGACATGACAGCTATTGGCACTCACCTAGACAAATGTGTCCATGAAGAGCAGCGTAACCAACGGCTTGTAAGAAACATGTGGCTCTCATTCCCCTTGGATATGGCACCCTTCCAGGAAGATAGAACTGATTTATCTCCTCTGGATGGATTTGGTGAGGTTTTCACCCACAGTGTTTCTTGAGCCATATGACCACGGATTTTATATTAAACCTACCTTAAACTGGAGGTTACTCCATTGTTCTCAATATCTCTGGGATCATACATGATGCTTCATTATGGAAAGCAAACTATACGAAATTGACAGCCAAGCCTTTTTTCCCAGGTGTTGAGTAACTGTTACAAGCTGTGGCAATATAATTAGCTCCACTCACCTTTCTGATTCCCCAAGCCCCAGTGCCCTCCTTTCTGGCATTATCCCAGGTTTCCCAATCCGGCATCCTCATGTGTTTATGACTCTGTTGATGATGTTTATATGGGCAATTTCCCTCTGATCATCATCAGAGTCTACGTCTGCTACCTTCAGTTTTCTTGGTGGTTGTGTTCCGATATAATGCTCTCTGTGCATCATTTTGGCTTATCTGACATCCTTACTTGCTTTTGATTCTGAATCTGACTTTTCTTTGACCTTCTTTCCAGTTCTGTTCAATTCCCTCCTCTTCTCCAGCTTTGCCATTATCCTGTTTGTGGCAGCATTTTTGTGACAGTGACATCCAAATGTACCTCTCTGGCCTTGATATTAGCTCCTTGATATTAAGGTTTCCGGAGGGTCTGTCAGCATCTCCGTTTCCTCATCCTGCTTCCTAGAAGTCAATATGGACAACTCAATCCCCCGAACAGGAGAATAAACAGCTCCATACCTCCCCCAGTTTCAAAAATCAGCTCACCCAATACCATGAACTTCTAGCTGCGGTGCACAAAACTGCAGAGCTGGTTCCTAGGCATTGATATAGCCAAAATCCATGCGATTTAACACTTCACTAAAATTACAAGATAATTGTATCTTAAGACACATATAACAAAGTTAAACTTTGTTATATGTGTTCTAATGTATAATAAACTTGTAATTTTAGCGAAGTGCTGAATCAGAAATCCTCTGCCTTAGGATAGCTTTCAGTTCAGCCATGGTCTTCAGCTAAACATCATTTTCCAAATCTGCTCTTACCTCACTCAACCTTGAGTCAACCAAAATGAGTGCACATACCCTAATGATGTCTTACCTAGACTACTATAATATCCTTCTTAACATTCTTGCCCTTCTCTAATGCATCCTCACTTCTGCTACCAGGTAATCCAACTCTCTCCTTGTTCTTCCATGTCTCATGTCTGCCAATCCATTCAACGGAACCCCATCACCCAACAAATAAATCCCCAAAATTGTAATAAGGACCTATCACCACTTCTGATATGTCTGTGTTACTAAATGCTTGAATTGCCCATGTCATAACAATTATGGAGCATCATTTCTGATGGTGCTGTGTGGTGCCGTGCCTTTGTTATTACTGAATAGGGCTGAGGATATTTTGAGAGCATGCAGGGACACGCCCAACTGGTAACACCCAGTGGTCAATTTATTCATAAATTTAAAATAGTAATAACGGGAAAGGTACAATACATAGTTATAAGAAAAATGCCCCCCATCCTTTCTTCATCAGCCAGTGGTACTTGTAGGGAAATCTATACTTACCTGCTCCCTGGTGCTCCATTCCATCTATGTGGCCATCCGGCTGTATTTATTGGACTTCCTGTTTGTCAACTTCAGGGTCATGCGCGCTGCTGTGCTGCAGCCAATGACTGGACACAGGGTCCCATGCCCCAGCAGTGATGTGCCCCTTGGGATAGGTCACTGCTGGTGCCAGTCTTCAGCTGCAGTGGCATATGTGACCCTATCGGTGTGGAAGCTGACAGATGATTGGAAGTCAGTGGAGATAACTGCCATACCCCAGACCAGGGTACTTGGAAAAAAAACATTTAATGTTATTATGTTGATTCGACTAATGTAATGTTCTGATTTACTGCATTGTACGTTTGATGGTTTTGTATGGATAGGTCAGGTTAGCAATCCTGACTTTGCCGCTTCTAGGACAATAAGAGATGGACTTCGGTCTGCCCCTAGCTCAGTGAGTTTTGAGTCTAGCTAAGAAAGAGAGAGGAGCTACATGTGCTCACTCTTTGGAAGACTAAGCCTGAGTCACAGAGAATCACTGTACTCCAGAGATAAAGCGTGGAAAGGAGAAAATAGAAGGTCCAGAATCTGCATGGCCGTGCACTGGAGTCAGTCATTAAGGTACTGTGTTTGTTTAAGGCTGTCAAACACTTTACTGCAGTGAAGCATTGCTTATACAGCCTTCCAGAGTTTGACACGGCCTAGCTAGCTGTATCTTGATCCTATACCCTTTAGCTGAGAATTACAGACAAGTTTCAAGAACCTTATTGCCAGCCTTAGATTCTGCAGAGAGAGAGAGAAAGACTTTGGAGAGAGAAAGACAGAGGAAAGGAGTACTACAACCCCCATCATTGTTGCTATGCATACTTTCCTATTGGGAAAAAATTGCACTGTCAACTGTTTGAGACTGTGCCTTGAATCTGTTGGATGAACTACTACTCCTATCCTGTACTTTAGTAAAGAGAGAATTACTTATTTTCTACACTGGTCTGGCTACTGACTCCAGCACCATTCGCTGGCCACAGCACCTACATCTCCTGCCATGCACCCTGACAAAACGCTTAACACCAGGAGCACAGCAACCACCATCAGGCAGTGAAGAAAGGGTCACCATCCTGTCACGGCAACAGTGTGAGGATTGCCCCTGTGATTTGTGTAAACAGCTATCGCTCCGTTCTGCTCCTACTGGGCTTGTGGCACAACCATGGAGCCGCAACAGGGAACGGGTAAGTATAGATTTCTTCACAAGTACCGCTGGCTGAATGGGTGGGGGAGATGTAGAAAAAATAAAAACTGGAAAACCCCTATAAACTGTTGCTACAGTAAAAAAAAATGCTCATATTTTCTACTTTACTTCTTTAGTCTTTTAGAAATGGAGACAACATTTCTGCCTTCCAAAGCTCCCATATTTAGTATGGAGCCTCCGATTTACTGTAATAGAAGCCAAAAAGTGAGGCTCCTGTACAAAAAGTATGGCACCTAGGTGGTAGAGGGTCTGCTTTGCAAATCTCCACTGTATCAACCGTGTGTAACATGCTATATCAAAAAGAAAAACTGCCAGCTAGTGAAGTATATTAGATGACCCTACAGGTATATAAACCATACATGATATCTAACACCGATCCCATTGATAAGACGAGGAGCCCAAGACAATTCTAAACTTTTACGAAGCAGAACCTAAACGGAAATAATATATTTCTTCACAAAATAATGGACACGCTTAGCAAGGGGGTCATTTTTTTTAGTAGGGGATCCTATGGTACAGATAGGATACCCTAGAAAGATGTAAAATATTTTTATACAGTATCTACATGATTTTATTTTTAATTAGTTCTACATATTTTAATGATCTGCTACTAGTCAATAGGGTCCATCGGGCACCATTGGTGTCCAGCATATGCCAGTGTTCCTTTTTTTCTTTCTCTTTGTTTTTCTGTTTCTACAGCAGAAGAATGTAGAAAATGTAGCAAATGTGAACGTAAGCTTATTTAAAAGTTCCCCTATATGTGCTGGTCGTCTCAGATCCATCACTTACTTGCATTTTATTTGTCACAAATTACACCTCGTGCCATTTATAGTGATTCCATATTAAGCATAACATTATTTGCGCAAATTAATTTTAATAGGTCTTAATGAATCGGGCATATTTATGATAACCGCACATCTACATATGATTAGCATAATGTTTTCTGAGATCTCTGTCTTGCACTATGCTTTTACCATGGTGTTAACTTCTTCTGGTCCCGCATCATTTTCTGAGGTTGGACTAACAGACCTCTCTAAAACCTGGCTTGCTTGTGCGACCAGCATGCATGACTTTGATTTTATAGACATTTTAACATATATTTGACATCTCATCGAGAATGTTTTAATAGATTTTCTGTAATACCGTAATGAAATGTGTAGAGTGTTGTATGGTGCCACACAGTAAGGAGGGTTTATTCTCTCATATCCCTCGATCATGCAAACTTACCAACCTCAATCCTATATTGTGGGGTATCAAAGTCCCCCCTCATTCAGTCAGTGAACACAATCAAAATATCCTAAGTCCAAGAAAAGTTCTGTAACTTTTGAACTTAGTTTGTGCTTCAGTTGCCATCTATCTTCAAGATCTTTTCTTAGCCTTCAATGAATGTAAACGATGGGGGAGAAATAATAATGATGTGTTAAATGTATTATTTATATTGCTTATATCGCGCTGACATACAGACATTGATATCACCTGCTGTCCCCAGTGGAGCTCACAATCTAAGTTCCCTATCAGTATGTCTTTGGAGTGTGGAAGGAAACCGGAGAACCCGGAGGAAACCCACACAAACACGGGGAGAACATACAAACTCCATGCAGGTGTTGTCCTTGTTTGGATTTGACCCTAGGACCCCGGTGCCGCAGGGCACCAGTGTTAATCACTGGGATATTTATGATGTATCTCTGGATACGCCATAAATGTCATAAAGGTGCAAGTCCTACTTCTGGGACCTGCTCCTATTTCTAGAATTGGGTCCCCATCATGCTTGGCCAAGTATGAAGAGGTGGCCGCACATATGCGTCTCTCTCTCTATTCATTTCAATAGCCTAGTCTGAGTGCTCAGCTATTGAAGTGAATGGAGAAACCCGCACAGGCACTACCTCAGACAGGTGGGACCCGCACATATATGAGATATCCAGCAGGGGAGATCACTATAAAAGCAGTACGTATAAAAGCAGACCAGATAGGTAGAAGCTGCATCAAATTTATCACAGTGGTGCACGCTGTGTAATACATTTTGCGCCTCTTGGTGGGCCAAGGGAGACATCTGCATGGAGCCTGCATGTTCTCCCTCTGTTTGCATGGGTTTCCTCTGAGTAATCAATTCCTTTGACGCTGCAAATGAATTTATCCAAATCAGTCCTATTGTAGACATGGACTGATGCAAGTGAAGACATTGTCTGTACAGCGTTGCGAAATACAGTATGTTGCGGATGTATAAAGAACAGGAAATATATGTTGACATCTCTGATAAAGCTGACAGTGGCAAGAATATGAATGTGCCTTATGGCAGCAGCAGAACCAGAACCATACCAATAAAATCCACATATGCAGCAATGATCTATATAGTATGCAAAAAGAGACACTGCAAATATTCTACATATTGCGCTGCTATTCATGCATGTGTCTATAGATTCCTCTGTCTGGTTACATGTCTTACGATTTCCTTGCATTGTACTTACTGAACATTATGAAGTATATTCCACAAATGCTACCCTCTGTCACCTCTAGGCAAAGTTTAAGAGCAAACTGCATAAGATTTATACATTAAGCCCTATAATAAAACTACAGGACAGAGTAACTAATGTCTAAAATGTAGATGTGTAAACTTTGATAGTCGGCCTGAAGGTCCGCCAAACTTATCACAGTGGCTGAGGCTGAGTTACAGACTTGGTGCCTGGATAGACACCACCTATTGGCTTATTTTGCACCAAATTTTTACACCAAAAGTCGGACGCACATTGGCTCACCTTGCTGCAAAATTAGTCTAAAGCACATAATAAATGTAGTGAAAAGCATGCATGTCAGTTTTTTGGCACAAATTAAAGGGAACCTGTCACCCCTACAATGCTTTCCTTGCTAAGGACAGCATGATCTGGTGACATATCTGCTGATTTCAGCAGGCCATCACTTGTGGGCTGGAATTCATTACTTTTACAGTACTGACAGGGTGAACATCGTAGCGCTAGCCTGCGCTGTGTGTTATTCAAGTCCGAAGAGACTCATGGCTCTTCCCTTCCCCTCTTCCTGCCCATCAGATTTCTTTCAAGTTACACATAGGAAAGAAACTTGGCAGTCATAGTCAGGAGGTGGGGGGGGGGGCTAAGCCACAAATCTCATCTGACTCATCTCTCTCACAGCACTGGCATGTGCTGTGAGAGAGATGAGTCTGATGAGACTTGTGACCCCCACCCTCCCCTGCCTCCTATTCATGAGTGGCAGGTTTCTTTCATGTTACGTATATGAAAGAAATCTGACAGTCATGGGCGGGGGGGGGGGGGCACACATTTCAGCTGACTCATCTGAGCACTGCGAGGTTCTCCCTATCAGTACTGTAAAAGTACTGACTTCTAGCCCAGAAATGACAGCATGTCTGTGAGGTTCCCCTGAAGCCAGAATGCTGGCATAATAAGGGTCCTTTTACACTTTGCAATTTCAGCCCCAAATGAATGCTAATCAATGATATCCGAGTCGAACGGTGCTTGTTTGTACATGGCCCACTGCATACTGAATAGGGGACCAATGACTGATATTATGCAATGTGCTGATGACAAACATTAATTTTTGGTCAGGTTTACTTGTTCATCGGCATATTTACATGGGGCAATGATCGGGAACAAACATTTTTCACTCCAGATCGTTGTCCCATTTAAAAGGATTCTTAGCTTAGTAAAGCTCACCTATAGTTTCAAAAGTAGGAATTATTTCTATCTGTAACGAGCAGGGAATGTTTTTTGAATATAGGCTAAAGAAATCATCAAAATGTATTTCCACATCAGTGTGTGAGACTTCTACCCTGTGACAACTCTACAATGTAGAACTCATATGTTGATTTTCTTATGTTTTATTTATTGCCTTTTTAGCCAGATTGCCGAAGAGAACAATTTCACAGTCTGTCCTCAGTTTATTGGTCATGGAATTGGTTCTTACTTTCATGGACATCCTGAAATTTGGCACCATGGTAAGTACAGTTCTGGAGTAAAGCTATCATTAAAGGGGTTATGCTATGATTGATATGAGAAGTGAAAATCAGACATCATATAGTACATGACAATCTCTTTCTAACAAAACTAGAACCAGCTGTGGACATCACATGTATTCAGAGCTTCCCCCATTCACTGCTCGAATTTCTCCGCTAGATTTATTTCAAGCTGGTAGCTCAGGGGGGTGTCTTTTCTCAGGAGGCATGTCCTGTCTGCTACAGCTCTATCTGTGATAAGTCAGTGGGGCGTGACCATTTTCAAGAGGCATGTCCATTCTGCTGAAGCTCTCTCCTTGTAATTGTCACTGCTTCTAACAGTAGATATGGCTGGTGACAGTTAAAGAAGGGAACTGAGTATGTGCGACCACCTCAGTAGGTGGACGTGCAAATTACAGATCAAACACTAGACATTATAATGAAGTAAAGACAGCATCTTACAACTAGACAATTTCTGCAGTACGGAGGCTGCTATCACTTATGGAGGCAATGGAGCGTCTGAAAAGGAATATAATATATTGTGCATCCTCTGCACCCCACATGTGCCTGCCTCTGTCCTACTCTTAGATCATTAGAAACCCTTGTAAAGAGGTCCACCTTTTTAAATTCCTCATGCCACTGTGATGGCATGAGACCACTTCTCCCATAATACACCTGTACAGCATAATGTCAGAAGGCATAAAACCATTTAGATTTTCAAGCGCTGGAATGTATGGAATCCTGGCTTAGAACCAAGACAAAAATATTCTCTGCAACCATTCACTGGAGAACTTTAACATGTAATTCAAGCTAACGTTTTAAGGTGCTTTTCCCCTTTAAGTGTTTGAAAGAAAATACGTGTATTGTGCTACCTTTTCCATTCACCTTCCCCACGCTTAACAATGGCAGCATTGTACGATTTGTCTCTCTTAGATATTTGTGTTGGCTGCAAGAAACCAAAAATTCTTACAAGGAGATCAGTTTTGCAGATGTTGAAAATTTCATTTAAGTACAATGTAGGAACAATATGGTGTAGGCAACAAACCCCAGATTCTGGACAAGCTGTAGCTCATTGTGTCTTAGGTGAGGATTTAAATGGAGCGATCCCTTATGTTATTACAATTGATTCAGCATATCATTGTTACAGTTACAGGTTTTCATTACCTCTTATATATATTCTTTGCTGCCAACTTTCTATTCACACGTGCGTTAATTGTAAAATTCCCCTCCTCTCATTCAAGGCTTAACATCCTTCTGCCAGCACTTACTGCTCTAATCTTTTACTGTACACTTGTGTTATCTCCAGCTCCGCCACTTTGCTATAATTCTCCTACATGACTGGGATCTATTAATTATGGCTTCTTATGCACTACTGTTTTCTGCGGTCTGTTCATCAGACTAGCTCGGGGACTGGTGGGACGGAGGCGTCAAAGAGGAATAGAACATTTCTAAAAGCCGCTATATTTGCTCATTGTTGGACAGAATGATGGAGTGTCATCCATAAGGGTGCAGCTCCTTGTTGCTCTCTGTCCATTGATGGTAGTCTAAAATCAAAACATTTAAAACTGAGTCTTGATCAAAGGGCATCTGTCAGCAGATTTATCCCTATGACACCGGCTGACCTGTTACATGTACGCTTGGCAGCTGAAGAGATTTGTGTTGGTCCCATGTTCATACATGTCCGCATTGCTAAGAAAAATTATGTTTTAATATATGCAAATTATCCACTAGGAGCAACGGGGGCGTTGCCATTACACCTAGAGGCTCAGCTCTCTCTGCAACTGCATGGCTAAATAAAAAAATACTTCACTGCAAAAGAAAACAGCTGCATCATATGGCGGGGGGGGGGGGTCCCCGGGGGACAGGGCGAGGGGAGGAAACCCACTCACCTTAGAAGGTTGTGGAAGGCAGACACAATGCTGTAACAAGCAGCAAAATGTAATAGACACTGGCTGCAGCTCGGCCTTCACAGCACGCAGTAGTAGTATGCCACTCATTAATCTGGTACAAAGGTAAAAAGAAAAAAGGTGCCCAAGAGCTGCCAGAATAAAAAAAAATGACAACATTTATTGGCAGCTGTTAAAAAATAAGAATTGATTAGTAAAACGCAACACGTTTCGATGCAGGACTTGCATCTTCGTCAGGCTAAAAGTAAAAAATACATTTTTTCATGACAAAATTACACACACCCTTTAAATGCTGAGCAACTACTGACCCCTGCTCCGTTTGCTCTTTTTATATTGTGACATAAGCCCTGTCACGTTATCTGTCACGTTATCACAAGAATGGATACATACCTCCCTTCCACAATATCAACACATTCATCTCATGCAGCTCGAATCAATGAAAGCTCATCCTTTTACACTCTGGACATTCTGGAACAGAAGATAGAGAAGACCAAGCCTTACTACAAAAAAATGCTAGGGCCCAAAGAAAATGCACTTTAAAAATAAATGGTGTTTCCCAGGCAATTTGTATGTTCCAGTTGGAGTATGGTTTGGCAGTGGGGGGGGGGGGGGGGTCAAAGTTCTGCAGACTACTGCCGAGATTTGGACTGACAGAACTTAGTAGGTATAGAAAGTGCTCTTTAAGATCAACTGTGTCCTTCATGAAGAAGAAGAAAGCCACACACACATGACTCGCCTGGAAAACTGTACAAAAGCTTCTAGGTACTTCTCTTGCAGTGTCAGCGTACCAGATGATCCTCCGATGGGCCCAGGCTCTGATACCTTAGTGGAGCCCAAAAGTCCAGAGGAAAAAAAAACATTTGGAGCTGCTTTTGGACACAATTGCCACTGGGTTCTTTTTCCTCGAATCAAAACCTATTAGCCTTCATTGATATAGGAGTTGCCACCGAGATTTATTTCCTGTGATGGGCCCATGGAACCCCAGACAGACCCTCTTCTTTTGTCAATATGCAATCTTTTCGATAAGCATCCTGCCACAGAGTACAGTTCAGGAAGCGTTAGGAGGTTAATGAGTCCATCAACCCAATAACTATGATGCGCCCAAAGTACTAAACAAAAAGACTGCTGTATCTTGACCGTTTTCAAGTAGCTACAAGAGTAAAAGCAAAAATATTGGAATAACAAACAGAAAAGAAGACTAGATACTGTCCAAAATATTCATGTTTATATATGTTACGTATCGTTTGTATTTTAGAGGCTTTTTACTCATTATTTGCTGTTACGGCATATTTTCTAGATTGTGGCACCATATGGTTATAATTACCACTGTGCAGTTTATTCCAGCGAGGATGTCTGAAATACGCTAATACACAGATCATCATCAGTGTTGTCCTATTAGTATTCTACAGGGGATCATCTTTATGAAATGATATTATGACTAGAACTTACCTTTAAAGGGGTTGTCTCATCACAAATAACCCTTTTATTATTGGAGCCACCAGTGTTTTTGCCAGAGAAATGTGATCAGCTAGAAATGCAGCTACTCAAATGAATATATGGGAACACACCTGGTCTTATACAGCGATACCCTCAGTGGAGAACCCCACTTTGTGATGTCCATCTGCCAGTATTGTAATGGCTTTCTCTTTAATGGTGCAAACTCTCTAGAAGACCTCTTTCAAGAGACCACCCTTTACCTAGAACAAATTTTCCTGTGATGGATTTTTAGTTTTACATCTTCTGTGTACAGTGCCTTGCAAAAGTATTCACTCCCTTGACTTTTTTCGTGTTTTGTTGCATTACAGCCTTATGTTCAATGTTTTGTTAATCTGAGTTTTATATGATGGATCAGAATACACTAGGCTAAGTTGGTGAAGTGAAATGAGTAAAATATATAAATAAAACAATTGTTTAGAAATAGAAAATTGCCATGTGTGTATGTATTCACCCCCTTTGTTAGGAAGCCTATAAAAAGCTATGGTGCAACCAATTACCTTCAGAAGTCACATAATTAGTGAAATGATGTCCCCCTGTGTGCAATCTAAGTGTCACATGATCTGTCATTACATATACACACCAGAGGCTTCAACACCTAAGCAAGAGGCATCACTAACCAAACACTGCCATGAAGACCAAGGAACTCTCCAAACAAGTAAGGCACAATGTTGTTGAGAAGTACAAGTCAGGGTTAGGTTAGAAAAAAAATCTAAATCTTTGATGATCCCCAGGAGCACTATCAAATCTGTCATAGCCAAATGGAAAGAACATGGCACAACAGAAAACCTGCGAAGAGACGCCCACCAAAACTCACGGACCGGGTAAGGAGGGCATTAATCAGAGAGGCAGCACAGAGACCTAAGGTAACCCTGGAGGAGCTGCAGAGTTCCACAGCAGAGACTGGAGTATCTGTACATAGGACGACAATAAGCCGTAAGCTCCATAGAGTTAGGCTTTATGGCAGAGTTGCCAGAAGAAAACCATTACTTTCAGCAAAAAACCAAAAGGGACGTTGTGAGTTTGCGAAAAGGTCTGTGGGAGACTCCCAAAATGTATAGAGGAAGGTGCTCTGGTCTGATGAGACGAAAATTTAACATTTCGGCCATGAAAGAAAACGCTATGTCTGGCGCAAACCCAACACATCACATCACCCAAAGAACACCATCCCCACAGTGAAACATGGTGGTGGCAGCATTATGCTGTGGGGACTGGGAAACTGGTCAGAGTTGAGGGAAAGATGGATGGTTCTAAATAGCTGTGACTGTCGAAAAAAGGTGGCTCTACAAAGTATTGACTTTAGGTGGGGGTGAATAATGCACATTGACCTTTTCTGTTATTTTGTCCTATTTGTTGTTTTCTTCACAATAAAAAATAAACATCTTCAAAGTTGTGGGCATGTTCTGTAAATTAAATGATGCAAATCCTCAAACAATCCATGGTAATTCCAGGTTGTGAGGAACAAAAAAATCAAGGGGGTGAATACTTTTGCAAAGCACTGTATATTGTCCTTCTCCTAGTGAAAACCACCCCATACAAGACCATTTTTCATGACAATTTTCAGTGGTTGTCTCAAAGAGGTTTCACCGTCTTAGGGCTCATGTACAATCCACAACCGCTTTTGTGGTCAGCAAATTGTGGATCTGCAAAACACAGATACCGGCCGTGTGCATGCCGCATTTTGCGGAATGGAATGTCCGGCCCATAATGGAACTGTCCTAGCATTGTCCGCAATGCAGACAAGAACAGGACATGTTCTATATTTTTACGGAACTGTCCGCATCTTTTGGGGCCCCATTGAAATGACTAGGTCTGCATCCGACCCACAAAAAATGCAGACCGGATGCAGACAAAATATACGTTCATGGGCATGAGCCCTTAGAAAGATGTTAGAGTCCAGTACATTAATGCATATAGCTGCAAGTTGAAAGTATGCTAAAACCAGCAGAATTTCATTTTTCAGTATGCGTCATTATGAAACTGAGGCGGTATCATGTAAGATAGGAGGAGACCGCTGATTTGTGTACGTGCCAGCCCTGTCTGGTTCTTCATAGCATCATGAACGGCATGCTATAATGAAGATGAGGTCATGTAAATTAAATAGTGATGACATGTATGGTGAATTGATCACTGGGAAGAGTGTGATATGCATCTCAATTTACAGTGCTTGTGACTTCTTCTTAATTTAATAATGAGGAATATTATACACTGTAGTCCCATGATGAAGGATTGGAGGTCTTATGTGTCTTCAAGTGTGAATCTCTGACCTGCCTCCCCAGAGGTATGGTCCAGTGTCCATGAAGAAAGGAATGATAAGCCTCTGTGACTTTTTCGAATTCTTTATAATGCTTTCCAGTGGTTTGGTAATTACATTTCCCAGAGCTTGGTTACCAGCGCAATATACAGTGGGTGTACACAATCATTGAAAGCAGACCGATGCCATAGGTTTAGACATGTACAAAATGAAATCCATATCCTACTATACATTTAGCAGGATAGTCTTTCGAGCGCCCCCTTCCTTCCTTGGTATCAGGTAACATAATGACAAAGGGTTGTCTTTAATGTGAATGTCTTTGAGGGAAGTTTTTGCCCCAAGCATAATAGATGATGTGCAATGGACATTACCAACATGAGGAGTCTTTGACTTGACTACACAGCTCATGGATGGCTCAGTATTGGACTAACACAGGGACCACCATCAATCCAAAGCTCTTTGGCTGAGGAATGGGGACATATGCACTCTTTTTAGAAGGCCTATAGTCAGACATGGATCCCTTGAATGTTTAAAGTAAAGGTCTACCTCTAGACAACTCCTGAGACATCTTCAGGATATGTCAGAAGATATAACTAGTGAGAGTCTGTGCTTTGAGTGCCCTATTTTCAGGCTCCCTGCCTCTGTTATCGGAGTTTCACCCTTATTTTCATAGGGTTTTAGTGCTCATGTCCTTTCTCTGCACACATGTTGTTGATGGAAAGAGTGATGGACAGGTTGCAAATGCCACACACTCAGATCACATTAAACCTTGGACTTGCTCTTTGGGAAAATACTGCATGTAAGGCCTCATGCACACGACCGTTTTTTTATGCTGTCCGCAAAAAGGGGTTCCGTTATTCAGTGATCCGTGTCCATTTTTGCCTTCCGTTGTGTTTCCGTGTGTCTTCCATTTTTTTTAGCGGACATGACCCAAAAGATTTTACCAAAAGACAGGCTGACAATGTTTCCCAAGTGCCTGCCAAGGGATCCGCAAAAAAAACGGACACGGAACGCGGATGACACACGGATGGCCATCCGCATTTTTCACGGACCCATTGACTTGAATGGGTCCGTGAACCGTTTTTCACGGACAAGAATAGGACAGGTTATATTTTTTTGACGGACTGGAATCACGGACCACGGACGCGGAGGACAAACGGTGCATTTGCCGAGGTTTCCACGGACCCATTGAAAACCAATGGGTCCGCAGAAAATCACGAAAAACGGAGCAACGGACACGGAATCAAACAACGGTCGTGTGCATGTAGCCTAAATCTACTTCCGGCTTCCCTGGATCTGACATGATAAAACAGACTTGGGTTTGAGAAACTAAGCCTGTATTCAAGTGTGCTAATCCATTCTTAGATGACAGTGACACAAGGCTGAAAGTGGTGCTCGTAAGGATCACATGAATGAAGGGGTTCCTACTTCATGCATGGATTCAGTCCAGTCCAGAAACTTGGCATCGGTGTACAAATGGTTTCTATATAAAGCAAGAGGCAATGCAAGGCACAGATCTAGCAAGGTTGTGATTATACTGAACTTTGAAACAATACAGATGTTTTCCAGTAGCAATGGTTTATCTTGCAAATTTGCATTTTAGAAACAAGTGGATACACAGACATGCAAAGAAGGAGATTTCTAGGAAAATGTCCTGCACAGAGAGCCCGTTTACCACCAAGAGGATGAATACCATCTCTGAAACAGTCAGTGTACTATTACTCACTGATTCAAATGTCCTTTCAGCAGATACCCTTTAAAAGGTTATCATTAAAGACGACCCCTTTAATATGAGAGCCACAGCAGCAAGAGGCCAATGGCTGCTGCTCCCATTGATTAACCAATTCCTCCAGAACAAGGTCCATATGTCCTATGGAGAGGCGTTGTTGAGATTAGATATGAAAATGACCACAGCACGTGACTATATAATCTTCCAGTGTCTATGAGCATGTGACCTCCAAAAATTGGAGTTGCAAGTTCTGATAAAATCTTAAGCAAGGAAGGGTTACAGTATTACCTGTGCAGCAAGAACCTGTGGAGCCAGCTGTGCATGGTCATCATTTCAAGCAGGTGGTGTAGGGAATCTTCTGGACAACTCTGCACAGCAGGTTACCTAAACCATCTTTGACAAAGTTAATGTCTTAAGCCTTGTTCACATGTTAGTGTTCCACGGACGTGTACTGTACGCATTCTCCACAGACCGCACACGTCCCCATTCATTTTAATGTGTGTAGTCACACACCAGTGTTTTAGCACGGTCCAGGGTCCGTTTTTTAGCACAGATGCATGCTCTATTTCACTGATCATTAGGAAGAGATGCTTTGAAAATTATTTTTCAGCTGTTCAGTGTCAGTGAAACACGGATGACACACGGACCCAACACGGATCCTTCACGGACAGCTTCACGGATGCATCACTGACCACCTGCTCACGGATTTGAGCACGGACACAGAGGTGTGAATGAGACTTTATGCAACTACTAATGGATACGTCATCATATATTTAGCAAATTTGTAGACGAGTGATATTGCAGAAAATAATGACATATGTGGAAGGTTTACAGGTATGCTCACCTGAGCACCTTATCTATAGATGCCAAGAAAAGTGAGGCCTAAAGGGAATCTGTCAGCAGATTTGTACGTATGAAACCTAGCAGCTAAATGCATCTTAGGTGGTAGATTTATGTTCAGATGTGCCCGCATTGCTGAGAAAAATGGCTTCCTCCGCCAGCCCCTTCCTCTTGCTTGAGAGTGCCCAGTTCTTATAGAAGGAGGGGATGACAGAGGAAGCAGAAGGAGTAAGGGTACACAGAGTTGCTTAGGTCCACCCTCAGTGCTCTTAACCACTCATTTTCATATGGCTGAAAAGTATATTCCTTAGGCTACATTCACACGACTGTATGTGTTTTGCGGTCCACAAATTAAAGATCCCCAATAAAAACGGATGATGTCCGTATGGCATCCATTTTTTTTGCGGATCCATTGTAACAATGTCTATCCTTGTTCGCAAAACAGACAAAAATAAGACATGTTCTATTTTTTTTGCGGGGCTACGGAACGGACATACGGATGCACGGTCTGCTGGCCACATATTTTGCGAACATATTGAAATAAATGGGTCTGCATCCTATCCGCAAAAAAAACGCAATGGACACTGAAACAAAATACATTCGTGTGAATGTAGCCTTATATTCAGCTGAGCTAGCCCTGCAAGTCATTGTGCCTGGTGAATTTCCTAGTGACCAGGGCTGGCCTTAGGTCATCAGGCGCCCTGTGCGAGGTAATCTTGTGGCGCCCCCCCTTCCCCCCCGCTCGCCCACCCAGGTTACAAAAAGACGGTGCTATCATTAAATAATTTTCCCTCACACTGTACCATCAATAAATAATTTGCCCCCACACTGTGCCATCCATTAATTTGCCCCCACACTGTGCCATCCATTAATTTGCCCCCACACTGTGCCATCCATTAATTTGCCCCCACACTGTGCCATCCATTAATTTGCCCCCACACTGTGCCATCCATTAATTTGCCATGGTAATCATTCAGAAAAATCAAAGCGTCGGATCGGCGATGCGCCGAAACAACGTTTAGCTTAAGGCTGGATCGGATTAATGCCTTTCAATGGGCATTAATTTCGGATCCGTCCTTCGGCTTGCTTTCTGGATTTTTGGCGGGCAAAATCCGCAGCATGCTGCAGATTTTGCTACGGCTAAAAACGATGTCAGTACTGAACTGAAGACATCCTGATGCATCCTGAGCGGATCTCTCTCCATTCAGAATGCATAGGGATAATACTGATCAGTATCTTTCCGTCCTAGAGCCCGAGACGGAACTCTAGGACGGAAAGATAAAACACAGATGTGAAAGGGGTCTAAAATATTTTATCAGGGCCCCTGAGCGGAATATTATATACAGTGGCAGTACAGACAGTGTAGGAAGCGGATGGAACAGCTGCCGGGCCTGGTCTGAGAGAGAGATCTTTACTAGCCACAGGAATCGGGGCCGCATGAAAGGAAGGGACTGCGAAAAAAATTACTGGGGAGGGGCCCATTCAAAAATTTGCTGTGGGACCCTGTCATTTGTGGCTATGCCACTGTTACCACCTACCCTAACAGCTGCGTTGTGATTCACAGGGGTCATCATTCATTACCGCCTACCCGTACCCAACAGTTGCGCTGTGTGATGTCACTCACCTTGACAGTTGACAGTGGCGGTGTCTTGCAGCTCCTGTCCTCCGTTTTCTCACTGTCTCCCTGGACTGGTCTTGCTGGGCTAGCGTGGTCCTGGCTCAGTGGCTTCACTCTCCTCCAGTCCTCCTGCTGCTGCTGAGGCCTCTGCTCACTGCTCTGTACAGTGCACTAGGCTAGCTCAAGTCCTCTGCTTATCACCAGCACCAAGCAGGATACTTATACTCAGTCTGACAGTCTCTCTGAGGCTCTGGCTGGGCTGGCTGTGACAGACTGTCCAGTCCTCTACAGGCCTTCCCACCGCCGCGGCGCCTCCTGTCACGCCCCTGAACTTGCAGGCGTGCAGCTTTGCAGAGGGCAGTGGCGGCGGCATACACAGTAAGGCAGCAGACTGAGGAGGAGGGGAGGGGATGGGCGGGATGTACGGGACCCGGCGGCACCGCGCTGTCACAAGTGAGGGACAGGGGAAAAAAGCCGGTCAGAATGTAGCCGCAGGGGGCGCCCGGCCCTGAAGCTGCGCCTACTACTTGATGAGATTAGCGCAGCAGGAGACACAGAGACTCAGAAAGTCTCAGAACATAATTGCAGTCGGTCACGCGGAATTTAATGGTATTATACTGTGTGCGAGGTGTGTCGGCCGCCCAGGCGCCCCTGTTGTCATGGCGCCCTGTGCGGCCGCACAGTTCGCACACCCCAAAGGCCGGCCCTGCTAGTGACGGACCCCCTTTAAGAGCTCCTAATATATAGGAAAGCACTAATGTGCATGTACAGGTAATGTCCATAATCACTGTGTCACAGATATACCAATAACAAAAACATGGAGTTAAAAAGTTGAGGGGAAGTTTTATGTCAAAAAAAGTCCTGTGGTATTCCCAACCTAAAAGTGCCTTTTAAAGGGAAGTTTCTGTAGTCCAAAGAGGACCTTTCACTGGTCCACAGTTTAGGAGGCAAATGTATATACATGCAGAGCAGCACCCAGGGATGACCCTGCACTTACTATTATCCCTGGGTGCCGCTCCGTTCGTCCTCTGTAGTCCCCGGTACCGGCGCTCGCACTTCTCCTATTTTTGCCTGGGGCGGAGACATCTTCTTTTGCCCTGGGCGTCTCCTTCTCCCAGGGCTGGAGCGCTGGCCAATGGCAGCGCTCAGCTCATATCCTGGGAAGTTTCAGGATATGAGCTGAGCACTGCAGTTGGCCAGCGCTCAGGCTTGGGAGAAGGAGACACCCAGAGCAAAGAAGATGTCTCCGCCCAGGCAAAATAGGAGAAGCGTGCGCCGGTACCGGGGGCTACAGAGGATAAACGGAGCGGCACCCAGGGATACAAGTAAGTGCAGGGTCATCCCTGGGTGCTGCTCTGCATGTATATACATTTGCCTTATAAACTGTGGACCAGTGAAAGGTCCACTTTAAGGCCCCGTCCACATTTCTGTACCCATTGAGTTGGAGGTGTCTGTTAACACATCTGTATTTTTCTTTTTACTGATCACCGGTCAGTAAAAAAAAAATCACGGAGACATGGACTACTACTGTGATGCAGACCAAACACGCCCATTGAAGTTTATGGGTCTGTGAAAATCACGGACACAGAATGGATGGCAACCGTGTTGACTCTATTTTTTACTGAAAACTAATAGGAGATGCTTTGAAAATTTATTTTAGCATCCGTGGATTATGGATGACACAGGAAGGGTAAAAACAGCGACACGGACCAAACATGGATTCGTCATGGATGAAACACGGATGCTTTTTTCACGGACCTGGAACTGACACAGAAATGTGGAAGAGGCCTCTTTCTGCATATCCATTGTATATTGACTTTAGTGTGTGTATTCACATATCAGTGGTTTTCCACAGAACATAGGTCTTTGGTGACATCACTGAAGCATACCCTATTTTGTCCATGATTACGACTCCGATTATATTCTGTGGATCCGTGGAAAAACACGGAGGCCATCTGTGTCTGGTCTGTTGTTTTCATGGATCGTTGTTAGGAGGTGCTCTGGAAATCATTTTTAAGCCTAGCAGTGTACATGGAATGTGGATAACACACAGAGGGCAAAAAAACAGACACACGGACCAAACAGATTTTTTTACGGATGAACCACTGTCCGTTTTGTCACAGATAACACGGACATGTGAAAGAGGCCTAATACATACAACATGATATCTCAGAGGCTATATACTGTATAAGGCTACATTCACACGACTGTATGTGTTTTGCGGTCTGCAAAACACTGATCAACAAAAAATACGGATGATGTCCTTTTGGCTTTCGAATTGCATCTGTTGTTTGCGCATCCTTTGTAACAATGCCTATCCTTGTCCGCAAAACGGACAAGAATAGGACATGCTCTATATTTTTTGCTCTGCTACGGAATGGACATACGGATGCGGACCCATTGAAATGAATGGGTCCTCATCCAATCCGCAAAAAAACGGAACGGACATGGAAACAAAATACATTCATGTGCATGTAGCCTACGGCCTCCTGCACATGATCATATCCGTTTTGTGCAAACCACGGATCCTGCAAAATACGGCTACCAGCCATGTGTATTCCACACTTTTCTCGGCCTCCAATGTAGAAATGCCTATTCTGTCTTCAAAACAGACAAGAGTAAGGCATGTTCTATAATTTGCGGCATGCAGCACAGAAGCGGACAGCGCACAGATGACATCCATGTGCTGTCTGCATTTTTTACGGCCCCATAGAGATATATGGATCCACGTGAGATCCCAAATAAATGCGGATTGGATATGAAACAAAAATACAGTCAAAGTAAAGTCTCTAACGCCCATCTCCAGATTGATGTAAAGAATGTAATATAAAATATACGGATAGACGGATATGTACGTTTATAATGACACTGCCATGGCCTAAATAGATGAAGTCTGAAGACTATTGCTATAATTTTTGGCATGTGCCTTTTATAATAAAACAATGGTAGAGGTAACACAACTACCAGAGAGAAAACATGTCATTGAAACACCTTGAATCAGGCATCTCTGTTCTAAAATATATGCAAATGTTATTTGTATTTCTTTTTTTTTTAGCAAATGTTAATGACATGGAAATGGAAGAAGGAATGGCATTTACTATAGGTCAGTATAATCCTGATACTATATGTTAATATATCAATGAAAATGTCACCATAATCATGACCTAATTCCTGCATGATGATATATATGTAGGGCTTATACACACCACCGTTGGATGTTTTGCGATCTGGGAAACCACAAAACACGGATACCTGCCGTGTGCATTCCGTATTTTGAGGAACAGAACAGCCGGCCCCTAATAGAACAGTCCTATCCTTGTCAATAATGCGGACAATAATAGGACATGTACTATTTTTATGCGGAACAGCCATGCGGACACGGAAAGCACACAGAGTCATTTACGTTTTTTGCAGCCCCTTTAAAGTGAATGGTTCCGCATACGGCTGCAAAAAAAAAAAAAAAACAGAACGGACACTGGAAAAAAAAAAAAAAAGGGTTTGTGTGCATGAGCCAGTAATGCCATGTTCTGCGTCTTGTGGGAAGTACAGACTTTATTAAAGGAAGATATTTAGCTTCTTTTTTTTAATAATATGTCCATAGACAGAAGTTTAGAGCACTGGATTTGTTGCACTTGTCTTTGGGAAAGTGTTTTTACAATGATAGTGGTACTACAAGTCCCAGCACAGTGGCAGACCTTGTGACTTTTCCAGCTGTTTTCCAACTACAACCTCCAGCATGCCCTGGAGTTGCAGTAAGACCACAGCTGGATGGTCACAGATTGAAGAGGTGAAAAGTGTATAATATGTGTAAAGATAAAGAACAATTTGCAACAAGCTGGTATAGGATGTCCTCCAGCAGATGAACTACAAGTTCCAGAATGTTTTGCAGCAGCAGTAGAGCTGGAGTGCATTGCAGTTAGTGCATTGCAGTCCACCTGCAGCCTAAAATCATCCTTGTTTGTTTGAATAATTTAGAAAATAATCCTGTTCCCCTGGTGCAATCTGTGTCTCCAGAAACCCCTGCCCTGTGCTCCTGGCAGCACATCTTGCAGCAGGTATCCTCTCATCAGGCACCCAGCCCCTGAAGATGGCACAGCTGTGAGCATTTACCAGGGGGGCAATCACCACCCTTGATCCCTGCGACCTCTAACACTGGGCTAACAGCTGCTTGTGTCCTGTTTACTTCATCATTAACCTCTAGGCTAAATATAGCCAACCTGTGGCTCTCCAGCTGCTGGGGGGACTACAAGTGCCAGCGTGGTGTCTGCCCTCCCGAGTTCTGTTGAAGGAATGTTCCTGATACATTGTATCACTGTGGATCCCTCAGCTGCCCTGGTGTTCTATAGGCGATGTTCCTCCTCCAGACGATTGATTTCATCTGGATACATGGGGGGAGTAGTCCCCCTGAATGCTGATGATTGGAGTGTTAATCCCCGGTGCCTGCTTGTCATTTGCATCCTTCATCTATAGTTTCTGAATGAGTTAACCAAGCAGAAGAGTTTTAACCCCAGTGTGGCCGGTTAGCTCCTATCCTCCTCCAAAAAGCTTATTATTATTATTTTTTTTAAATAGAAATTAAACCTATTTTCTTAATTTCAGAACCTATTATTATGGAAGGGGCTCCTGATTTTAAGATCCTCAAGGACAAATGGACGGCGGTGTCAGTGGATAAGAAAAGGTGGCGTCATTGTGTTAACCATTTAACTCCTGGATGACTGACTACACATGCTTCATGTGCATGGTCGTTTATGTCTGTTGCGTTTTATTTGTGGGTTTTCACCTCTGTTGTGTATTTTATTTCATTTTTTTTTTCAGATCAGCCCAGTTTGAGCACACAATTGTCATCACTTCCAAAGGGGCTGAAATCTTGACGAAACTGGATGAAGAATTGGACTGATCTCAGGGCAGGATGGATGCAAATGTCATATGTCAAATAAAGAGAAAAATGAATAACATTGTATCTGATAGAATTAATGTGCAAAATGGTTATGTCACCTCTGCACCTCCATATACATTGGTATATGACCAATAGGTTTTATATAATTATACAACCTCCAGATCCTACCTGCAAAACTGCTTTATTCCAAGCTGCCAATTACAGGCGGCAGTGAGATAAAAGAATGATTTTCCTAGAACTATGGATACATATGTGCATATATGTATAATAAATAGAGAGATGTAGCAGAGCTGAGTCTGTGTTATATAATCATAGGGGATATATCTATCTATAAAGAGAGAGAGAGATCTGGATGGATGGATGGATAGATAGATAGATAGATAGATAGAATACATTTTACATGTAATGTGAAGAATGTGCAGTGGCAGCATAGTGTCTATTTCCTGCAAACCCAGGAAGAAATACAATAAATATATATTTTGGAAAATTAAAAACTAGGTGTAAAATTGGAGCCCACAGTGGAGCAGATAGAAAGTAGGAGTGTGACCGGTGGCTGCAGTGGAGGGGCCGCCTGTAATGTGTAATTAGGCAGCTACTAATCAGCCTGGCGGAAGGTAAGCGCTTTTAATTTGGTATTCACATTGTACTTCCACAGACCACTAACCATTCTCTGGGATACAGTCCAACAGCAAAAAAAAACTGCCTGGTGCCGATCTACACCGCATCTGCCACAGCAAGGAAACACATTGCGTGCACATCACAGTGCAATGCCGGCCAATGGGCCTCTTTTCATAAAGGTTATGGTCATTTAGGTATAACATGATGCTCCTGATACCCCCTACCCAATACAGTGCGAGGACCCAGCGATCACATCAGTATATGTCTAGACCTGACAAAAATCATATGGAACTTGTGTAGGACTGGAGGGATTCATAATATTGCACATTTTTATCAGGCAGAAGTTCACTTATAATATTGACTTAATATGATGCATTACATTATACCATGTCATATCCCTGTATTGTAGTGTATGCTCATCCAAAACAATAGTATTCTGGTTAGTATACTGTATTGGGTAACTGAATATATTTTTATATGTTTATCCCCCCTCCATTGCCATCCAAATTATCTATCCAACGTCAGTATCAATCTGTGGGCTAATGTATGACAGGATGGATAGATAGATAGATAGATAGATAGATAGATAGATAGATAGATAGATAGATGAAAAAGGTATAAATATAGGAATGCAGAAAACAAATATATCACCTGCTTTTGCCATAGTTTAACCATTTGTGGTGATAAATGATTGTAAAATGCAAAGTGAAGAGCATATATAGGTTATCTATGGATCATCCATTTAATTACAGGAACAATATTGTTTTTATCTTCCAAATATTAGTAGTGGTAGTAGTGGCAATGATAGCAGTAGTAGTTGCGTCACTCTGCTTGTGGTCCAGCCATGTCCCTGTGTGCACAGGTTGTTATGTACCAAGCAGCCATCGTTTATCTTAAGACTGGAGGATTTTTACCCACTGCTGCGGTAACAAGCTGTTCCTGCTGTAATTACCTGGAGGTGTTTCGAATTATTATTATACACATTTAAAAACTTAATTAAAACGGGGCTAATACACGGAAATGTGTGTACACAACAAGCTGAGCTCTTACAATGGCTTTAATGTGTTCTGAATGTAGTCTGGTGGGGCTCTGGGTCCTGTACACACCGACTGTAGTAGAAGCACAGGATGCTGCATGGCATGCTGAGACTTGTGGTTCCCTGCATTGGCGGAAATAGGTAGGGGAGAGGGGCAAAGATTTACATTCACAGTTTTTCATTTTGTTCTATCCTTTTTACAATATGGCTAAATAGAGAAGATAGATATGTGATAAATACGAGATACATAGATATGATTAATAGCTAGATATTAGATAAATGATATATTAGATAGATATTAGATAAATGATATATTAGATAGATAGATAGATAGATAGATAGATAGATGATACCTGATATGATTGATAGATAGATATTAGATAAATCATATATTATAGATAGATATTAGATAGATAAATATTAGATAAATGATATATTAGAGAAATAGATAGATAGATAGATAGATAGATAGATAGATAGATAGTAGATACCTGATATGATAGATAGTAGATAAATGATATTATAGATAGATATTAGATAGATGATATATTAGATAGATAGATATTAGATAAATCATATATTATAGATAGATATTAGATAGATAAATATTAGATAAATGATATATTAGAGAGATAGATAGATAGATAGATAGATAGTAGATACCTGATATGATAGATAGATAGTAGATAAATGATATTATAGATAGATGATATATTAGATAGATAGATAGATAGATAGATAGATAGATAGATAGATAGATAATTGAGATGTGATTGGATCACACAGTTGATTAAAGTCCATGTGCTCAGGCACAGGATAGATAACCGAGTACTAGTTGTGCTTCCTCCTGGCATTGTGAGGAATCTTCTGTATTTGGCAGAGCTGTTAGATGAGACAGGTTAATCATTTCAGTCATTACTCAGGGATGATTTCATAGAAAAAAGGTAATAATGTTGGTATCACATGTCACTCCCTATGGCACCTTAAAATAGATCCTTGGTGGTGGTGGTGGTGGGGTGCCAGCCATGATAGACACAGGAGTGACCAGCTGATAGTTATCTAATACACAGAATACCTGCCCCCCTCAAATCCAAACTCATTAACCCCTTCCTGCCGAGGTGCACTCCTTTTCTCTTTGTATAGGAAGCAGCAGAATTGCCTGGAGCTGGTGCTACCTGTTCCCAGTGATTTGTGGCCAATCCAGCTCTGACTGTATACATTAATGTGTCCGTCCTGGTGACACCTAGTCTTTACAATGCCAGGTTCCAGCTGTATGTGTTATCAGGCAGAGTGCAGTTTAAAGATAAAGATTGAATTATTAGGATATCAATATCCCCCAAGTGTTGTGTGATCAGATGGCCTGAGCCCATTATTACAGTGTGATAGCAGAGCCTGGAGGAGGTTCACCTAAGGCCGGATCACATCCCAGGCTGGTTAATAGTGAAAGGCAGCATGTTGCTATTATTGTTAAATATATGGCTAATTATGCGTATGAAAATTAAACATCAGTGTTATGCTAATGAGGCCGTTCAGCTGGGGAGCAGAGCACTTGAGACTGCTATTTAATCAAATGAATCAGAAAGGGATATACAGCTGCACATTGTACAGTCACAGGCAGCACTGCCTTATCAGGGGAAGAATCATTAGCAAAGCTCACTAATTACCCTACAAAGTCACGGGGATTCTCCCTGGGCTTCCTACACCAGGACAGGGAGCAATGTACAGGTGAGCCATACCTACAGGAGTCACCTCAATGTACGGCGTGTCTTTTAGGGCTTAATACGATTTCTTATTTTATAGAGAACATGAATAGCTATAGTTATATTATATATCAGGATGTCACATACAGAGATGTTTTCCTGTGTGTGTATATATATATATATATATATATATATATATATATATATAATATTTCTGGTTTAACCTAGGATCCATGTGTCAGTTATAATAACCAAGCTATAGCACTATTGCATATATGAACCACGATCAATCCATGTATAACACTACTACTAATAATAATTGTATATAAAAACCAAGAACAATCTATGTATACTACTACTAATTGTGTATATATAAGCCAAAAACAATCTATGAATACAACTAATAATACTAATAATACAAATAATTACATATATTAATCACATCCAAGCAATTTATAGTACTAATAATAATTATACTTCTTAAGAATCAATAACAATCTATCCACACTACTACTACTACTGCTACTAACTATATATATACATATACATAAACCAAGCACAATCTATGTATACTACTAATAATTGTGTGTATATAAGCCAAAAACAATCTATGAATACTAATAAAAATAATTGCATATATAAACCACATCTAATCTAGACTACTATATATATATATATATATATATATATATATATATATATATATGTGTGTGTGTGTGTGTGTGTATATATATATATATATATATATATATATACCAAAAACAATCTATGTATACTACTAATAATAATAGTATATATAAACCAGAACTAATCTATGTATACTATTAATAACGGTAATATATAGGAACCAGAGCCAATCTATACTACCACTAATACTATACAAGTAATAATTATAATAATTATTATTTTATTATTATAAAGAACAACAAATGTAGTATTGATAATATTAATAATGATAAATAACAATAAAACCTGAAGGTTCTGATAACTAATACAGCAGCCAGATATACTGTGTGCCATGTGCACCTGTATTTATAGAAATTGCATGCATCATAATAGCAGCTGATGATGTTTATAATAGTGCCCCCCTCCCCCCTCGCACACACACTGCCCTACTCTCTTGCACAGATGTGGAGGGGGGTTTGAGGCACCAGTCCTGGTCTGGGCCCAGTCAGTGATGCAGTGTGCCTCATGTTTACAGGATGTGACAGCTTTTCTCACTGTACAGAATTATCCTCGTTGTCTGAAATCACAAATTGAGTGGAAAAGTGTGGCGTGTGGGAGTTTCCTCATTGGGTCTATACTGAACAGCCAACCTGGGGCAATTGTAAACTATGAGGGATGGGAACAGAAAGCCTCGGTGGCTGCGTGTGCTGGTCTCACTGGTGTGCACTGGTGTGTGCCGCTCTATTCCACAGCCCGGGCCACTGGGAAGTCTCCTCTCCGCGCCTTCCACGCTCACTCCCCTTCTTCCTGCACTTGCCCGCGGACGCGCCTTAGCCAATCACAGCTCGCCGATTCAGCCAGCCGTCCAATGGGCAGCGCCGCCTCCTGAATATGCAAAGCGGGCTGAGTCAAAGCTCTCGGGCGAGTTTGTGCAGCTCTTCACAGCCTCGCGCTTAGGACTTTTTTTTTTTCCCTTTTTTCCCCCAAAGAGACAAAACTCCATTTTCTTATGAATGGAAAGTGAAAAAATCCCTTCTGCTTTAAATTAGGAATCTTTTTTTTTTTTTTTTTTTTTTCCTGGAGCAGGAGGACCCCCTTTGAAAAAAGAAAAAAAAAAATTTAAAGGGGGGGATCCACAAAAAAAGGGAAAAAATAAAAGAAAAATAATCTTCCCCACCAAAAAAAAAAATAAAGGCAGGAAAAAGGAAGAGAGAAGCAATGACCATGACTACTATGCCAGAAAGTCTTAACAGCCCGGTGTCAGGGAAGGCGGTGTTCATGGAGTTTGGGCCACCGAACCAGCAGATGCCACCTTCCCCTATGTCCCATGGACACTACTCCATGCACTGCCTGCACTCCCAGCACGACAGCTCGTACAGCGGAGCCTCGTCCTTCTCCAGACCATTGGGTTACCCATATGTGAACTCGGTGAGCAGCCATTCCTCTAACCCCTACATCAGTACCGTGCAGCCCTACCCCAACAGCACCAGCCTCAGCCAGACCCGCTTAGAGGAGACAGGTACAGTACCATCATAGCAACAATGTAACAATGTATCTCTTCTTCTCTTCCTCATTGTATCAGTGCTGCTGCTGCTGCTGCCAGGAGCCCCCCAGTCCTTCTTCCCTGCAGCGGCTCTGTGCATTGCAGCATCAGCCCAGATGTGCTCACATTACCCTGCCTAATTATTTATTGCGTGGCGCTATAAACAATGTATGCAATTAAGGGTAATTAAACCTAAACTGCAGCATGCTGGAAATAACACAACTTTGCACTGGCTGCTGGAGCTTATTATTGTGATCTGTTGCTTTTTTGTCTGCTTGTCACCGTGCACTTTTTAATACCTGATTTGGGTTTGCGTTTTCTTTTCTTTTTTTTTTGTTGTTGTGCCTGTGCAGGGGCAGATACAGAGAAGAGCACGGTGGTGGAAGGTGGAGAGGTTCGCTTCAATGGCAAAGGGAAAAAGATCCGCAAACCCAGGACTATCTACTCCAGTCTCCAGCTGCAGGCACTGAACAGGCGCTTCCAGCAGACCCAGTACCTGGCACTACCAGAGAGAGCAGAGCTGGCAGCTTCCCTGGGACTCACCCAGACACAGGTACTCACCCAGCCCCAAAACAACCCCCATATAGCTTGACCCCTCTTCATCCACCTTGGCAAACCCCTTCTACAGGCTTGGCACTCGTATCCTAATTGTAGCCCCCAGCTTCCTGGTCAGAATCTTAAATGTTTCTGGCCTAGAAATTTACAGTAAGAAAATAATTAGTGTTTAAGGGAAAACTGCAAACTATTTCTACCCTAAAATACATGTAAATGAAACCATTAACATTAATATGCAATAGAATCTAGACATCCAGCTACAGAGGCAGAAATGTCATCCTCTGCTGAGACCTGAAATGTTTCTCAGCACCTTGTTATTACCTAATTGTATCAGCCTTATTACATTTAATATCAAAGGCTGGAGTCTCCCTTCAGGGTTATAAATGGTTAAACAGAAGTAAGGTGGAGTTTTCTAAGTACAAGTGATGGTATTTTATGACAATCAATTATAAGAACCATTTTTCTTGACAGGAGACACTAAAGGGATTTTGTTAATTGTATGTTACATGTGCTTGCCAAATGAAATAAAAATCACTGGCGATGTACATATAGATGTCTGCTCTGCATTATTAATAATCTTATTCATCATCACAACCCTCTGTGTTCTTCTCCCGATTGTTTCCTGTCCTTTCTGTGTAATATAAACACACTGGAAGCTTATTTCCATGTTCTGTGTGCAACTATCATTCGTCATTGTTCCAAATGGTGATATTTCTATATTATTATTATCATTGATTTGCAGTGACGGATTTCTAGAGTTAAATGACTATAAATTGCACTAATGGAGAATGTATATTTAATAATTCCATATATTCACAAAAAAGGTCTGTTTGTTATGTAAAGTTTCCATGTATAAAATATTGCTGGTGGAAATGGCATAAAATCTGTTCTTGCATGTCATCACATATAACTGTCTGTCTGTCTTTCTATCTATGTATCTCATATCTATCTATTTATCTATCTATCTATCTATCTATCTAATATCTATCTATCTCCTATTTATCTATCTGTATCTATCTAAAAAGACAGATAGATTAAAGATAGATAGATAGATAGATAGATAGATAGATAGATAGATAGATATTTAATCATCTATTTAGAGTTAGATAGAATAGGCCAGCGTGTGTATCAGGGAAATCTACAGCTGGTTGCACAGACTTTCACATTTTGTATTTTATATATATAGGGCAGTAATATAACTTTAATTATTTCTCCAATCAGGTAAAAATCTGGTTTCAAAACAAAAGATCCAAATTCAAGAAGCTGATGAAGCAGGGAGGTTCAGCACTGGAGAGCAGCGGGTTATCTAATGGTCGGTCACTATCTGCCGGGTCCCCTCCTGTCCCCCCAGTATGGAACACCCCTACATCTTCTGGGAAGAGCACCTCTGGGACCCCAGCTGCTTACATACCCAGCTACACTTCTTGGTACCCATCAGCACACCAGGAAGCCATGCAGCAGCCCCAGCTCATGTGATGGTGACCGCAGCCAGACCTCCCTTGGTGGACCCCAGAATAAAACTGCATACATGACAAGATACTATAATACACATAGAGGAGAAGCTCTGTGCCTTGACAAGCCTGATGATGATGGTGACTTCATGTGTGGAGCACAGATATGCACCAATGTGATGGGGGCTGGTACCCAACTGTTGACACCTGGCAGAGCTGCCTCTACTCATCCTACCACCAGGCACTTGGCAGCCTGGAGAGAGGAATACATGATATACTCTGTGGACATGTGGAAGCAGAGATGCTTGTAATGGGGGGGAACAGTAACAAGGACCCTCTTGTCTGTCTTTGTCTTGGCTAATCTGTGCTCATCTACCCATCCTCTGTCCTCCAGCAACCAGCACATTCCCCTGTAGGATTCTGTCTCCAGAGCCTAAGTTTCTGATGGATTGGTAAAAAAAATAAAAAAATAAGTATTTATTTAAAATAAATATTTTTTTTTAGTTGCTACTTTTGTGCAAGATGATCAGGTCCATATACCTGTATACATGTAATCATGAAGAGGTTGGCTCACTTATGTACATTTTCTACAATCCTCAGTGTGTAGGTGACACTGTGTTCTGTGCACAGTCTAGGCCCAGCAAGTTCTGCCCACCAGGACCATTGGCACAAGGCAGGACAAGGTTCCTTCTCTGACCAGATCCCATAAATGCCAGTTACAATGTTTCATTTCCTTGTTTCTAATTCTCTTACAAACTGCAGATATTAACCCCTCACTCGCTGACTCTCCTAGAGGCGACCACATATTGCAGAGCAGTATGTTGCTGGATTCCAGGGAGGGGGGTTACTATGTGCAATGTGAACCTCCCCTCCCCCCCTTCCCTTGTACATAATGTTATTAGTGTTCTGTAAAGTTGTTTGCACAGATTTTTCTGCCCTCTCTGTTTTTAGTTTTTATTTTATTTTTTTGTTGCCTGTAACCATTGATGCTTTGTGAAATGAAAATCTTTCTTGACATCTTTGTGAAATTTTGAAATCCGTGATTACTGAGATCAGTTGTGTTTAGTGTTCTTCTATGTCTAAAGTTTAGTTTTATATTGAAAATGTTAACTTATTGCTTTGTATCTTAAGAAGAAAAAAAAAGAAACAAAACTCTTTGTAAATAAGTTATAAAGTTTCTTTAAAACAGTAAAATGGTTTTGAAAAAGAGATGGGTTTATATGCGTTTATCTTTTGTAGCTTTAGTTTGTGTTTGTGCAATGAATGCGAGCGGGATTTGTCCTCCTTTCATTAGTGAAACTCTGTAGATACCAGTAGGTTAAAATCATATTTTCAGTATGGCCCTGAAATTCCTTCATTCGTGATTAATATCAGCATAGATTTACTTTAGATTGTATAAAAATGCAAGACCTCGCTATTAAATCTGAGGAAATAAGCGCAGGAAAATACCAGAACACTGTGCTACTATGGGGACTGATAATGGAGAAGAAACTAATCACACTTCCATGAAATGTGGGAATATCGGTATTATTGTGTGATGACAATTGTGCAAAAATAATTTAAAGGCATGGATAGATGGAAAGATAATAGTGATATATATAGATAGATATGACATAGATATTAAAGGAATAAAAAGATATAACTAAATATCTACATAAGTAGAAAAATATTAGATAGATTTTATAGGCATATAGATAGATATATATCTATAGATATAGATTAGATATTAAATAGATAGATAAATAGATACAAAAATATCAGAAAGATATTATACATTAGGTTACAGATAGATAGATATTAGATATAGATAGATAGATAGATAGATAGATAGATAGATAAAGATCAGAAAGATATTATACATTAGGTTACAGATAGATAGATATTAGATAGCGACAGATAGATACAGAAATATATTATACATTAGGTTACAGATAGATAGATAGATAGATAGATAGATAGATACAGAAAAATCAGAAAGATATTATACATTAGGTTACATTTATATGATATAATGTGCTCGCTGTTTAAATTATGAAATATCTCCACACTGAACAGAACATTAGTCTATATTAGTATTTTTTCCTTATATCATTTTAAATTTCCTTTCATAATAAATGCGACGTCATGTTAGGCAATACATATCCAAAGTGAACATAATAATACATATCCAAATAAAAACATTACTGATTATTTTATTGTAGTGTATTGGAAGATGCTCTAATACAAAACCCCCATACCGTTATAGAATGAAGCAAGCAGATTCTATTTCATACCTGCACCTCTACATGAGGAGCTGGGAATGACCTCTTTTTTATTACAGATGTTTGCATTTTCTTCTATTTCTCCCATTCTCCACTTGTGTGGCCAGAAGAGAAATAAAGGTGTTGCATGAAGTGACAGAGCAGGCAATGATTTTTATCATTGATCATATGATCTACCTCTCTTCATATAGAATAAACCCGGGCAGCCCTGGATCTGCCACCAGCGTAAGCAAGTCAATGTAGCCCAGATACAAAGCCTGAGTGGCCTATTGTTTTTTTTTTTCTTTTTTTCTGTATATTCTTTTGTGAATCCCGGGCATCTATAGATTTTTATCCTCTTTCACAAATTCCACTTTGTAATAGTTCTGTCAATACACCCTGCAGATTCCCAAAGCATTGACGAATCCAGATCATTGAATTTAGCTCCCAGCTATGTCACAGGGGCAGAAGAGTAAAAAAAAATCAAATCTAAAAGAAGGACTGAGGGGATGTCTGAACGGAGTCATATGCTCATTACTGGGTCCAGGCCAATTCTAAGAACTAAAAAATAATGTGGATTTTTTTTAATTTCTAAATATTACATTTAATTTTATCTACTTATCTATCTATGTATCTAAATATTACATTTAATTGTAATATCTTCCAATTTACAATTTTTGTCTCTTTGAAATACAGATTGATCTCTTCAAAAAGTAACCTTTATCCCACATGTATTTCCTATACTGCTCATTACCTCTGTACACCTCAGCTCAGCATCCACAATCACAATATTAATTAATACTACATTAAGATTTCCATAATCAGACTTTTAATTAGGACCATCTCACCTAATGGCCCCACAGGGCTGAAGCCTCATTCTAATGGATGTTTCTGTATAGAATATACACAATAAAGTGCAGCATTTGCTTCTATATGAAGCTGGAATGATAAATTGTAATTCTGTGTTTTTTCTTTCTTTCTCTCTTATTCATAAATGTGAAGCTCATTTTAAAACCCTTGTAAAATAGGTTGCACACAGCTTAATGATGACAAAAATGAGTCTTTTCTGCAGAAAAGGGACCTCAAAGTGAGCATACAGCTGCAGCCCAAGAGGGTCAGCGTCATTTGCCGCATTCTCTTCTTGATTACAAGCCGAGCCCATCAAACAAAACATAATTACAGTAATTTTAGGTTTATTTATTCTAATGCAGTTCCCCATCTCTCTGGTAATTATGAGCAATTTTTTCGCCCAGGGAATCTTTTTGCATTAACAAAAGAGATAACGTATTGAAAGCCAAATTTGCTCTGTATTGAGAAAAGAAGGGGGAAAAAAAAACTAGGTGAGAGCTTCCATCTCTGCAATTCTCTTATATTGGAGTTCAGCAAATTGCTTGCAGGTGTATGGAGCAGCTCAGTGAATGGGGAGACGCGCAGGATTAGCAAATGCACACGCTCCAGAATAATACCCGAGACTTGGCCCAGTGACCAAACCCACAACAAGCACTGTCCAGCTAGACTGATGTCTTCTCGTCCAGTGCAATATATATATATATAAAAATAAAGTAAAAGAAAAAAAACCACATCCTTATCATATATATTATTTGGTCCAATAGAGGGAAGGCACAATGGAAACTATCTATCTATCTATCTATCTATCTACTTAAGATCAAGAGTTAAATATTACATAAAATTTCATTTGAAAGATACATAATAGATACCACTAAAACCGCATGCATGTTGTACATCAAAATTATATAGGGCCATTATGCAAATAAGATGTGTAATATCTATCTATCTATCTATCTATCTATCTATCTATCTCATATCTATCCTG